>CM036558.1:55946986-57190319 GCA_020745775.1 Theristicus caerulescens | reverse complement strand
ATTATTTCAAGTCCAAACTTTGCTCTTTTTGCAAACATTCTGCCAATAAACTTTTTCCTAGATTCTATGTACAAAGCAATCCCAAATGGTGAAGTCAATTGCAAGTTTTAAGTAATTGTAGAAATGCAGGAATATTTTTCAAGCTCTGGCACTGACCAAGCCTCCTTTTCCATGAAGTTTTTTTTACAGTTCAGTATCATAATTAAACCAGAGCTGAAGCAAACAGTTTACCCTCTCTAACAAACAAACTTATCAGAAAGTTACTTTGAGGGTAGAAGATAAGATAAAAAGGTAGCTTTCATTAAGAGCCCAGACAGAGCTTCTTCATTCATCCTCCAAAATCATCATGTAGATTGGCAAAGAATGAAAGGTAGCAGTGGGAGGAATGAAGAGACATCATTCTTATATAACAAATATGCAACAGTGATAAGTGATAGAAAATGGTGCTGTATATACTTAAAAGTTCAGCTAAGAAAATCCTTTGCTATGTAAAATTGACACAGGTTAGCCTCATTGCCTATTAATATTACTGGAAAGTTTTAAAAGATACGGCTCTGAGAACACTGTCAGATTGGGAACTGGAATTTAAACAAATGCAACCTACAGGAAAGACAAGGGCATTTCTAACTACCTTTGCCCTTTGCCACTGCAAGCTTCTACAAAGTTAAAAAGACCCTATGAATCAACAAGGGAGCTCAGGAAAGTGGCTTTCACTTACATCTGAATTATGTATGGGCAGTTCCATGACATACAAGCACTGAGAAAACAAATAGCAGAGTGCTGCGCACTGCATGTCCCCGACACACATCTGGGCTACGTCCCAACGACATACACCAGCTACACTGCTTTCTCTGAATAAAGTGTACTCCCTGAGCCAGGAATTATGAGAAACTAGCAAGGGAATGATATATCATGTTCCGAAAACACAGCCAGTATGTCCATGCCTAACTTCTACCTGATCCTGCATTCTTTGGGCTTTCAAAAATTCTTCCCACAGCGAACAGGGCTTTTGTGTGCAAAAAGGGAGCACAGTAAGAAAACACACTAAGCACGGTTGTATAACGATGATGTTCAAATAGTGGACCTTTGAGAAGTGTCATTTTACCTTTTTCGTTACAGCAATTATCTCCGTTTGTTCTGCAGAAACGCAAAGATTCAGTATCTTTTACATGTAACTGATTATCCTTACTGTCAGCTTCGAAGTTTGTTCATACTTTGGTTGCTAGTTCTGAAAGTCAGGGAATGAGACTTCCCTCACTGAAGCAGAGCTCCTAGCACTGACCAGGATTTCACTCTAAGAGCCTATTTTCCCCCCTGTAGCACAAAACTTTTGTTGATTTATGCCACATAGCAGGAGGAAAGACTCACACATCCTTTAAAATCCCCATCTTCCCTCGACAACACAACAAAGAACGGTGCGTGGCATTTCATGAAGATAATTAAATTAATTGATGGAGAGAGGCAGGCACAACTCCTCTGAAAGTAATGTTTACCCTCTCTGTTTACCCTGAGATTTAGGTTGGCTCCCACTGTCAGCTATCAGTTGATAGTTACAGCAATTGCGATGACAGCATGAATCATAATGCAAAAAACATGTTACATATTGAATGATAGATGAGCAAATGTCAGGCCAATTCCTACTGGATTGTTCTTTGTAATTCACTCAACGGATCAGAATATCTCCTGACTAGAACCACATGGCTTGTTTTTGAAATTTTAACTACTGAAGCGTGTGAGATGTTGTCCCCATGGCCTGTGACAAGGAGGGGCTTCAGTCAGATCGCCACCTGTCATTTCAGACATCAAATACTGCATATTTTTATGTGGGCCCCCTGTCAGACTCCTTTCCCAGACGCATCAATGTCAGGCCTGTTCAACAGTCGGTTTCTCTAAGGGACATGAGAAGTTATAGCTTTGCCATACCATCTCTGCAGCTTGTTTTGGACTAAGGCGGTAGTTTCCCTATGCTCCACAAGCTCTATGGTCTTCATACTTGCTGCCAAGAAAACAGAATCACAATCCCAGCCAAAGAAGAAAGGTTCTGTCTAAGGCAGCAAGCTTCAGACAAAACTTTTAACACTTGCTTACTTAAAAACCCATTGATTTGCTTATGACCTCTGGAAAACTCTGTTAGGAGTAGAAATGGAACTGGCAGTCTCTGGAGATCCTCCAGCAAAGCAGCTCTTCCCACTTTCTTGGGCTGCTTACATGAGCATAAGACCTCCTACACAGTACAACAGACAGGTAACTTTTTTTCCTTTGATATTTTTCTTGCCTATCTGCTTCAATTCCGCCCCCCCCCCCCCCGATAAATGTGTAAAAAGGAAATTTAAAAAAAAGTCCGTTTTGCTACCCTGTCAGTCCCATAGATTTAGTAAAAAAATACTTCACCTCACGTGTTAGAGCATGCAAATTCTCTAAGTCATGTCAGTGGTGACAGAACAAGATGATAGCACCACATCTCATTCCATGTTTCCCTCATTATGCACTTGAGGAGATACCAGTCATCATAACTTCCACTTTCACTTTCCTTAGGTGGTCCTGAATCACAGTCAACAGCAGTGAAGAAGCTTGGTTTTGGCAACTGAAGTATTTACAGTCTTCTATTTCCTGGCATCAAAAGCCCTGTAGCCAGCATCCTGTGAGAATTGTTTAAGCCACTGAAAGTCCTAACAGTCACTTAAATCTTATTATATAGTGCTCTTAATTCTGGCTCCTCCTTTTCCATTTCCCAGTTCAAGTGATTTTGATTTGTCTCGTTCTCAAAACAATTTGAAAAAGACTGGAAAAATTAGAAACATAACAGAAATCTTTAGACAGTTCCATCCACTACACAGAAGCACTGATAATATATTCTTTCAGGAAGGGTTGCACTACAGGATATATTTCATGCTTTAAAAAGTAACAGCCAAAAAAGGGATGGGGGGTGGAGGGGAATGGATTGTGCACAGTAACTGTAAAATTATAGCCCTCTTGTTTTGGATCTGGTTGCTAATGTGCTCAAAAAGATCTGTGCTTCATCATATTTTATAGGGAGGATACACAGTATGTGCTCTATGGGGAGCCTATATGAGTCCTAACGTTGCTCAAAAGGACCGTTAAATAAATGACTCCACCAGTCAAGTCACTGAAAAATTTGTATTTCTGCCAGCTTGCTTCCAGCTTCTTTGCATCGATGGATTGTGGTGACAGCAATTATGTCATCCATAAAGTTAAGAAGCTGGGAATCCTTACATCAGCTCTCAGACTTGCTTTTTTGTCCCTCCTACAGTTATCACTTGTTATTCTCAGCATTACCATATTTTCTAAGAGACTATGATAACCAACACAAGCACTATGAAAATATGGTTGATTTTAAGCTGCTCTAAATGATCACAGTCTTGGTTCCCCAGCATGCCTCATACAGACTATCACAGATTGGAATAGGATGTGTGGGTTTTTTTTCCTTCTTCTGTGTGAGCACACATAACACCCCTTAAAACAATCTATCCTATTCAGTCCCTAACTGCTAATATGTCTTACCCACCTCAGCAAAATCTAGATTGCTGCTTGCAACTAGGGTGATTCAGCTAGAGATCTGGTTCTATGAAACTATTGATTTTCAGGCAGTAGAGGGGACAGCTAAGCAATAAGATGATTTTTCTGGGTTTATCAGAACATCCTGTATGAGGGATGTCAAGACAGACTATTTTCTGAAGCATAGCTTTATTTTTTATGCTGCCTCTTTGCCAGTGATCCCATTTCAGTGCTGACCTCTGGGAAACTTTGGAAACTCTGTTGCCTGCATTTCCTTTATTGCTCCTAATGTCCACAAAGCATATTCAAGAAGGCTACTGCTCCACAGCACAGTATCTAGAGCTGCTGAGGAAGGAGAAGGAAATAATCTGAAACAATGCCACAATGTCTTTCCAGTGGCAGACTTTAGTTTTGCGATAAATACCAGCGTGTTCCACCTTAAGAAATTATTGGCAAAAGCCTGTCTCTTATTGGCAGAGCTGTTGGCAGAATTCTGTCTCTAATAGATGGGTGATACATTCATGGACAACAGTTTATGATTCTGGCACTGCTGTATTTTATGGCTGTCTTAGAATGAGTCACGGTTTTCTCTATTTTTTTTTCCCAAAAAACATCCCAAATCCACTCAAATACTGAATTCAACACAGCTCTAGTTTTGCATTACAAGTCCTTCACAAGGAGCAGGCCTTTGAACTGGCTTCTGAGAGAATGCCAATGGCATATACTGTCGTTGGGTGACTACTGACAGAGGCTGATTTAACCAGCTACAAGCTACAGCATTCTGAAATGCTCAGAAGCACAGGAAGGTTGCTGCGTCTCATTGGCAAGGTGCTTGTTGCTCATTTCTCCCACCCACAAAAAGGGTAAATCAGGTAAGTTGGCTGCATCAACCCAAACTGACTTACACTGTACATTATGTGAGATGAATAACAGGCCACATTCGACAGCAGACCTTGCAGATCAGGCCCGAACGGCTCCACAGCCGTCTACTGCTTAAAATTGTTACTCCTACTGGCAAGCCTCCGAGTAGGGGGAGGAACACTCAAGCTGTAGCTCATGATGTTGAACACACACTAGTTAGTTTATTGCTTGGTACTAATAAAAGGTTTCCAAAGAAGACTGACTCCTGTGCAGCACGCAGACTTTCCTTGTACCACTTCCAAGAGGGCTCCACACTCTCTTCACAACTAGCTTGAAATGACACTCTCTTATTCACCTTGTCAAGGAGACATGTACAGCGGAGCCAGTGTTCTCCCCATCCTCTAAATTGTCTGTGATGAACATGACTGCTATATATAAACACAAAAATGAAGAAATATTTCAGAAGCAAGTTCTGAGTCTATTTTTTCCTTCATCAAGATGTTATTTCTTACCGTCTTCTATCCTAAGTTTAGATAGCATCACCCTTCACTTAGGCTACAACGCTTGCCAGACTTAACAGGCATTTCACAATAAACTTAAAATAATAATGTTGATTAATCAAATCCCATGGAGCAAGAAAACCTGAATTAGGGGCACTGACAGTAAAGCCCAGCAGCTGTGTAAGTCAGAGCCTGGACAAAATTATTAGCATTGTAAGATTGTCCAGCAAAAAGGAAAAACAGCTTGCATGGCACCAACACTTTTCATGGGGAAAAAATGTTGACAAAAAAAATAATGCTTACTGCAGGAATTTCAAACAAAAATGTTGCTGTTTATATAAAATACTGTTTTGGCATTCAGATTTAAAGAAACCTAAGTGAAATTATACTTGAGTTGAAAAGTTAAATTAAAACAAAACTAGAAAAACAAAAATGTTTTCATCAACACATTTTGAAAATTTTAAACCTCTCA
Source organism: Theristicus caerulescens (assembly GCA_020745775.1). Lineage (NCBI taxonomy): Eukaryota > Metazoa > Chordata > Aves > Pelecaniformes > Threskiornithidae > Theristicus > Theristicus caerulescens. The sequence continues at coordinate 57,184,970 of CM036558.1, read as the reverse complement.
GATGATTTTTTTTTTCCTCAGAGTCAATTCTTCCAAACAGAGAAGGATCAGGTTCGAATATGTCTAACATTTGGGAAAAGCCAACACTAGCTCCAACAAATTTTTGTGGTTTTAAGTTCATTTCTACATTTATTTAAAGGATTTCTTCCCAGTTATTATTTGGGAAGCTTTTATGTCTTTCCTCATCTATTGAGCGCATTGGAATACTTTCCCTAGCACAGCTGTCAACACAGTTCAACATAACAAAAAAATGGAACAGTACAGATACAGTCTGATTAAAAATATTAGTCAATCCAATCAGTCCTGTGAGAGAGTCGCATATTTCTATTCTATAATGACCATCCTTAAATTAGTTAGATAACATGATTTTTTTTTTTTAACCTAACAATTGGTAGACTTTTGGTTAAAGACTTTGTTTAGCCTTACTCTAAATATTCTATGCCAGAAGACAACTAATTGTCTTCTCTTCCATGAGTCCAGAAGTTACTTCTGCACATTCCAATGGATTTCTTGCTGATGCACTAATATGGAGCTGTATGGGAAACAGGAGAAGGTAACTCAAAAGATCAGTGTCTTGGACTCCAAGAGGCATGTACTTTGAGCATGCCTGGACTGTTAGTAGAAGGACAGGGGTATCTCTCTTTTTCTGTAAGAAAATGCTGAGCTGTTTTTGATATCTGATTTGGGGATGCAATTCAGAGCTGAGAGCCCAGGTAGTCATTTTTTGGTGGACACAAAAATATTGTGACGGGGAATTCTTTGATGGCCCTATCAGTTGTTCCATACTAGATCTCATGTGTTTTCTCCAGTTAGTTTTCTGTCTTTTAGAAAGGGCCAGGTCCTCTGAGATTTATGTATTTTCTGGCACACCACCTAGCAAATACCACCTATTAAAAAATCACTGTGTTCATCCCTCCTCTCCATAGAGGAGAGCACTCCTCCAATTTCCCGTCCTCATCTTTTTGCCCTCTCTGTAGGGGATACACTTTCTATCTAATTAAACCGTATATTTGACAAAGATCATCTAAGTAGCTGCTATCAGCAGAGCTCAGGCATGCTCTGTATCAATGTGCGGTGTTTTAGGCCTGTAATTTTAAAGAGCAGTTGGCATTTTCCATCTCAGCAGTGCAAGAGCCAAATGAATCATTCGGCTGCGATCCATTTTGAAAAGTGGCCTGGATACTTTGACTACATTCATATTAGGACCTCAGGTGCTACAAAATCTAGCTTTTGGATGTCCTGAGAGCTGCTGGAGTCCCAGGGCCTGCCTCAGTGCCTATATTACACCTAAACAGTGCAGTGAGGATTGCCATCTGATGAGAGCTACATGTGCACAACCTTTAACTTGCTTAAAGCCTGTGGACTTAAGGCAAAAATGAACTGGAACATTTTTTAAAACAGACAGATATAAATTCAGGAATAAAATGGATTCAGGAGGGAGGACTGAAACAGCAAGATTTATAAAGAGTCTTGAATAAAATCAGTGGTTTGAAGATCCAACCAAATGTAATTATTGCCTAACCAATACATGCTCTAGGACTAAATGTGTGCTATGACCCTGTAGCCTCAGCAAATACATTTTGTTTTCTTCTAAAAGAGCTCTGTTCCAAAACAAAACAAACCAAAAACAAAACCAGCACACAAACACCACAAACATTGCCCAAAAGAGGATGTGAAGGGTGAAATGTGACCTGCACTCCTTGAAGGCAAAAGCCAGCGCACACCGCTGTGTCACCTGGACTCCTGACACTCGCCGCATTTATACTTAATCAGCATCGGTCCTGATAAATTATTTACCCTGGAGGAATGTAATGGGACGCCAGTTTGTCTGTGCACATGCTCTTATATTCTGCTAGACTAAATAAGCAGGGTTGGGGGCTGGGGAAAGAGCCCTGATTTCTGTCAGTGGGACCCTTTCTACACTCCGTTGGCTCTACTTCATACAGCACTGGCGTCCCCCTGTGACACAAGGCATGTTTGATACACCCTTGACATGAGTGTCCTTAAAAGCGAAGTTCAGGGTAGTGGTCATGCATCAAAGTATGTTAGACAAAACAGGTCTCAGAAACAATAAACTATCACATAGTGGTGTTAATAGAGGAGTGAAATCTAAGGGGTAAGAGATACTACTTAGCATCCAGAGGAAAACAACAGCATCAATATCACAGATAGCATAATCTTGCTTAACCTTACTTTTAAGGACCAGGCTTAAGGCTGTAAAAGTCAGTTTTGATAGAAGTATACACTCTTGTGCAATTATCCTTCAATTGCAATTGCATTTATATAGCACTTGTTACATGGCACAAGATTCCTTCGCATGCAAAAGAAGTTAGTGAATGCTGGAGTACCTGTGAGGAGTCTCACTGTGACTTTTGATTGCTTGCTAAATTGTTTAGTCATAACTTTAATATTAAATTTAACCTAAATCTTAACAGAGTTCATTTCTAGAGCCCTTCCAAGTAAAGAGTTGCCCTGTAGTGCACGTGATTTAAATAGATTTGATGGGAGATTAGACAGCATAGTAACAAGAGTGATGTACGTTTTTAAAAAATGACCCAGGTAAACATAGACAAAAACAAGCACTCAATAGTAACATGAAAGGAACAGTCTCCATGGATAAAGCATAGATAATTAGTAGACTCTGTATTTCCATCTTTTCCCTTAGGTTTTCCATATGCTTTATGGAATAAAGAGCTACAGCCAAGAACAAAACAACCCCAGCTCTCCCCATAGCACTTTAGCATCAAAAAGGTGAAAAATGTCTTGTGAAAGGGAGGACATAGACAAAAAAAAGCCACACAAACACAGAAATATTGTTGGGTTCCTCATGAAGAATAATCTGGAATCAAAGCCATTACAGCCAGAAACCTGCCCACGCTTCAAAGGAGTTCTGAAAAGCAACAGCAGCAACAATTTTGAGAGAGGACTCCTAAAAAGAAAATAATGCAGGCACAGCGAAGGCAGAATTCCCTGCTCAAATGAGCATCACTCCCCTGTAAAGATAATATTAAGTCATCCTTGAGGTACAAGATTTCTCTAACAAGCCATCTCCCCACCCTTTAAAATAGATTACAAACAAGTAAATTCTGCTTTTAGCACAAGCTTACTCCCTTTCTCCTTGAATATGATGGGTGGGGCTGGGGGGGAGGGAGAAAGATACTCCATACCTCCTTCTAACTTTGGACCGACACTCATCCTTTATCACAATACCTAGAGGAAACTTTTGGTAACAACCTCCCGTTGAAAAAAAGACAACATCTCCCTGAGGAGGCTGTGAAGGAGAGAAAAGAATTAGCCTGGCTAGAAGAAGGGAATGAGGGTGATGAGATGGAAAACAGAGATGTTGATCTGGATTCAGTACAGGATCAGAGATGGGAGGGAAATATGACTCTAAGTCACCCATCTGCTCTCCTAATTCTGGAACAGAATGAAACTGTACCCAGTCTGCCCAGACACAACTCCTACACGCCTGGGTGAGGAAAGTGTGGAGCATATAGATGACTCCATTGGATTTATTCCATTTCCACTAGGAGAAATTCTGGCTGCCTTGTTAGGGCAGGCCTTGGTTCCCTGAGCAGCATAAAGTGAGTATCTTCCCCAAGGGACTGTGAAGCATTTTTTTCCTTCTGTCCTTGCATTCTCACCTTGGACTCCAGAACTATAGCAGCACTGGCCAAAATGATCATCTGAAATCTCTGTAAGCCTTTCATGCTCACTTAACTCATGCATAAAGATGGAGGGGTGACCAGGTCTCCTGCTAGAGAGAGAGAGAGAGAGAGCTACTATGTAGATGCCTGAGTACAGTCACCAATGTAAAACAGCATAATTGCAAACAACTGAGATAAGCTAGAGGCATAGACTGTAATGACAGTTAAACTACATATTGTAGTTGGTAAATGTTACCTAGTAAAATGCCTTACAATTCTTTGGGTCCTATAAAGCCTGAATGTATTGCTTAGGACAATTGAGTCACCCATTTAATGGTATTTCTATATGTATTTGAATATTTCTCTGTAGTACCACAACAGACAATCCAGATCTGAATATATATGCGTTGTATTTATCCCAAATTACTCAAGAGAATTCAGATGAATTGGATATATGTCGCAAAACTGAAAAGTTTTGTTTCGAAAACTTGTCAGAGTTGCTAGGGGACAATGTTATAGTTACCTACTACATCATTATTTACAAAATCCAAACACATAAAACCACAGAAATTAAAAACTAAGGGCATCATAAATCTTAAATGGTTCATAGTCAGACAAAAAGACATTATTCTTCTCAAGAAAATATTTCAGTATGAGACACAGAGCTGAACTCCACATCTTGGAGCTGTCTGTAAATATTTTTGCTATCTAAATTTCAATTAACAATTGATTTAAAATACACTATTAAGTGGGATTTGTCAGCCAAAGGGCTTTTATGATTTGGGGTTTTGTTCCTTTCTTTTTTTAATAAAACACTTAGTGGTTTCTTGGTGATGGTGTCATATATTCACTTTAACAGAATTGCTTCTGAGGAATACAATGGCAGAGATTAAATGACAAAGCTTTACAAAGTGACATATTAGGACCAAAATCACTGTAGATTAAAGCTGGAAAAAACTATGAAACTATCCTTCCATGTGACAAATAAAATATATAAATTCATTTCAGTAGTCTGAAACAAAGAAATAATATGTATCAGAATTCCAACATAAAGCTTGCAATAATGAGTTCTTTTGTGTGTGTGTGAAAATGTCATGTTAATATTTACTTTTTATTTTTTGCAAAAAAAGAAAAACCAAAATGGGTGGTTTTCATGTTCTCACAAGGGGGTGTTTTGCCTTCATTGACTGCCTTTCTTCCTCATCAATCTCTAATTACTTTCCCTTATCATTTTTTCCCCTCTCATTTTGCCATTGACCAAAATACGGAGGCAGCAGACAGACAAGAGACTGGAAAAACTGGAGTTTTAATTCTAGTTTTCTTTGAATAAAATTTAAACTTTTTTGCATGTAAGTTATGTTAAATAAAATCCTCCCATTACAAGGCAGCTCGAGCAGAGAGGAGGATCCTGTGCATGCTCAGGTACTTCTGCTGTGGGCAGTATAGATGTGACTGCTGTACTCCATAGGGACCTTGAAGCTTCAGCAATGTAAATGCAATTAGCATGCACCGCTTAGCTGGAGAACTTGCATGTGAGTGTGGACACTGCTGCCAAAGACAAGATAAATGCAGCCTCAAGGCAAAAGGCAAGAAAATCCGGATGGATTTTCTCCCAATCAGCAGGCCTGCCAGAACTAACTGGCTAATGACTGAAAATGATATTCCATCATGTCAGCATTTCCTCTCTTCTTGCAAATGTGGAGGTCTAGGGCAAGTCACCAGCTCATAGCATGTCTCAGACTAAAAGAATAGGTCCCTGCTGGCACTGAGTGGGTGGGTCTGCATCTGCTCGATGCACGACCTTTATTTCAGAGGTAGAGCCCCCACCTCTTTCCCTCTGCAACAGAGCTCAGACCCTGCAGGTTTCCCTTAATGCCTGGGTGATCATGTTCATGTCAAAGATAAGAGTAGTGCCCCAAGGGACAGTTCAACTTCCCAACATGCTTGCACAATAGAGAGGCACTCTCATTTTTAACAGAATCACAGTAGGTGCATGGAATAGCACAAAAATACAAATAACCAGTATGACAACACTATCTGACCCTGCTCTGCCAATTTTGCACCCTTCTTCTTGCCCTCACTCATTCTGTACGTTAACAAAATTACAGTAACATCCAAGCCACTAAGTAAAAGGTTAAGTAGGCATATACAGAGAATTCTGAATAGGATTTCTTTTGCTCTTGTTAGGAGCCGTGCATTTCATAGGTTATGCTGCCTTTGTGCTTCCATATTGTTCAAAGTTTGATTTTTATAACATACAATGCTAAAGCTAAGTCTATTGTCACCTAGCAACATTAACTTTTTATTGTCTTTGAAGTTACTTGTCCACATCCTGCCTCCTCATCACCTCCTGTTTTCCTTTTGGAACACGTATCTCCATCAGCAGGAAACCCTTCATGTGGTGTATATTGCAACACGCTCTTAGGCCTACGAATGCTCACCATACCTTTACTTAGCTTCTGCAGCACTTCAAAGGTATGTCACATGCTAGTTTGTGGACCATTTTATGGTGCCCTCAGAGCACTGGCTGGTCATATGCTTTAAGCCCTTCTTATCTTCAGCCATGAGAAACAGGAAGAAATGAGAAGATGAGGTGAGCAATGAATCATTTATTGCACTAAATGCAGCCATTGAAACCCACTAAAATAGTTTCCTTGTATGAGTTTCCATGTAACAATTCCTACAGCTGTCACAGGGGCCTTGTGTGAACAAAAGGGGTGGTTTTTATGATCACAAATGGGAAGGATGCAGGTCCATGGCACAGTATCTCTGTTAGAAACCCTTGATCTGACGTCTGGGATGTTATAAGTTGGCACCAAAATAGAAACACTCAAGTGATAGAGGAATGGACAAACCGCAGGCCACCAGATAGGAAAAAATATGATACCCTAATGTGAGGCCCCACAGGCGGGAGAGAAGATCTGGACAATGTTACCAAAGAGAGGGAAAGAGAGGCAGAGAAAGGAACTACAAATATATATGCACAATATTATGACCAAAAGCAGAGATAAGGGTGCTGCATTGTCATTTTATCTCTCTACCAAAGATATACTGGTTAGCTTAATTACTTCTATGATTCTGAAAACTTACTTATGTACCCATCGGTTTGCTTATATATGCACTGCAATGCTTTATCAGTCTGATCCAAAAACAATGGCAAAGACTGCTATTCGTGGGAAGATGCTTCTGTACAATGTATTGCTGTATCTAAATGCGTGCTGCTCTATTTACTAATTAACCTGTACTCATTATTGACTCCTCTCTTAACCCCATTCTATTAAATGCCATCTCATCATTTTTCTGGCAGCCAGATACCATCATATGGGGACTTGGTTTTCCATTAAGCTATAGTAAAACTTTAAGTTGCTGATAGCACAGTATTATCAATATCTCCTCTTCAGAGTGAAATGATCATGGGCAGCATGCAACACAAGGTGTTAACTTCATACTTCATTTGATGTTATATTGGCAGCCTCCCAGAAAATAGTTTATCTAGATACTTGTATGGCACTCATCACTGCAGTATCTGGTGTCTTCCAAAATTCAACCCTTATTAATATACGTGCTTATCCACAGTCTCTGTGTCTGCAATACAGTAATACCACCCAAAATAGCTCCTTCCCTCATTCTGAGCTGCAGCCCTCCAAACCTGGCTGCTAAGATATCATTGCTGAAACACTTGATGATGCCAGCCTAAGCAGAGGAAGGGCAAATTCCCTGTGATGCTCTATAGCACTTGTAAGCAAACCAGTGACTCAGTATATACAGTAATACCAGGATGGGAATAGTGGCAATCAGGCAGCACAAACAGAAATTGGATGTTTATTACATTGACATTGTATTGAGTAACCTGAGAACGAACTGTTGGGAAGCTGGCTTATAGCAAGGTTTGCTGGGATGTCCAAATAATGCTGAATGAAAAACACGTGGTGAAATACCAGGTACTTCTGATGATGAACCCCACCTGTGCTGGCTCTCTGCTCAGCTAAAGGCTGTTTATGGACCAATGTAGGACAGGATAATGCTGCCTAAGAGCATAGATGGTAAAAATATTGACCAAAGACTGTGAAAGTACAAGTCAGCACTGGAACTAGCCTTTTCAACATCTGCTCAGCGTCAGCGCAGCTGTCAACAGCGTGGGGTTTGAATACATTCCTCAAGAAGCCTATCTTCACTTAGGATGAGCTTCCAGTTACAGACAAAATCAGTGATGCTGTAACATTTGTGAAAGACAGCAGAGGGGGAAATATTACTTCACCCGGTTGATAAAACTTGACAAGAAGGATCTTCCTTCAGTCATGGCTTCTAATCAACCAATTTTGGATTTTGTAGGAAAGGGAAGTTCTGCAAAGACCATAGAGATCTCCCCAGAAAACATGAAATGGTTTATACAAAACTTCATTCAGGAAAAACTCTTGAGAAAAAATATTTTGCTTTCATCACAGTTTTTGAAGACTTCGATAAAATGAGTTTATCTGGGATTTGGAACGTTGTTGTTAAAACAATCCATAACAGAGTCCATGGTCCTTCACACAACAGAGAAAAGCCTGGAAGAATTGCATCTGATTTTTACAACAGCAAGTAGCAGTAAGCAACATTGCGTTATATTGCAACATGGTCTATGCTACTCATTTTGTTTTATGTTACAGCAGAGGACAAGATAACCTGCAAGCTTCGGATACAAGTTTGAGTTGTAGGAAGAGTGGTGCCTGCCCTCTCCAGACAGGACACGAGGCCAAGTAGAATATACTTTTCTGTATTTGTGGCAGTGTCCTGGTAGCCCATTCCAAAGAAGATCTCTCCTTCACAGACCAGTTTGCGGCTTTATACTTAAGAAACTTCACGACAGGTTTAAGGACAATGAGAGGCCAATCAGTTCTTCAATAACTTAAGGAACACCCACCAGTTTAAAGGAAAGCAAAGTACATAGTTCATGCCTTTGGAAGAACACACACTACCTCTGCAGCATATTTCAGATGTGACAACACCGATGGAGGTGCAAGAGTGTGCATCCAGACGGTGAGGCTATCCTTTGGCAAGCTTACACCAGCTGAATGGAGTCAGCCTAGAAGAAAACTTTCCACAGGACTAAGAGCATCAAAGCTGTCACATTAGCCATGCTTCTGTGCAGGCATGAGAGAGCGCGCTGTTCTGAGTGACAAAGCATAGCAAGCTGACTAACAGCGAGTCTTGCTCTGTGCCAGCCACACGTCTACCACAACGCACACAACGAAATCCACCTATGGCAGGTTCATTACATGATGCTGTAGAAGGGCAAGATGCACTGGGAGCCAACTAATCTACTGGGTGGTGCATGAGGAAAAGTGCACCTGCCCACCCACCTGGCTTGTCCCCCTTATTCCCCCATGACACTATCGTTCTCATCTTCCCTGTTAATTAACTTCTGGTAGAAACCAAAACTTCACTCAATGCGTTCAGTTCACATATAACCTCAAACATCTCTTGGGGGGGAAAAAAAGAAGGGACTTTGATCTCTGAAAAGGTCATTGTACTTTATAGCTTTAAACATGACATGCAACCTAGGAATGAATCTTTGAACAGGCTTTTTGTCCATGTTACCCACAGCTGTCGTCTATTATTGTTAATAAAAGTTTATTAGTAATGTTTCACAATCATATCCTTGTAAACAAATAAAAAGGAACAAATCCAGGGTGTTTGGCTTGGGTTGTTTGGGGGTTTTTTTCATCAAAAAATAAAGATTCTCCAAACAATTGCATTAATTTTTGAGATTCTATAGTGTAGCATGTGTTTTAAAATCATGCAAGTTCTTCAGTAGCAGTCGGCACACATGTAACGAAGGAGACTAGAATAACTTTGAGTTTCACTATGTGCTACTGACGCGGACTCACACGGGGAACAAAATCTGTAATGGATAAAGAACTTTAATTTCACAAACCTGCCCCTCATCTTCCAAGTCATTCCTTAGCAACCATGCAATAAGCAGTAAAACAAACACATATTCACTGATCACCCATTTACTTTTTTCTATTGATTATACTACATTTTTCAACTAAAATACTGGTAGCATATTGAGAAAGACTGAAGTCACTAATCTCCTAACAAAAAGTGCTTACTTTGCACAGAGAGGTAGCTTCATAGCATATACCGATGCATCTTTACCCATGGGAAGAATTCTTCTTCCACAGTTCCAGACAACTCTCATTTAATTCGATTCTATTAAATTTCTGGAGAAAGCTTCTCCCAGGATCACCATGGTGCTGCATCAGTAGGTTACAGATGTTAGAGGGTTGAAAGAGGGGCATGGGAATTAAAACTTGCAGCTAATGGCAGATAGAGTAAAAAGACAACTAACAAACTAGGTACTAGAGCATCAGGCTTGTTCAATGGAGAAACAGCTGTCTCAAAGAAAACTAACTTGAGCTTTCCTTAGGAAAATGGTCCCTGATTATATAAGGAGATAGGGTAAACATCGTGATAAAATCACCTGGTTTAGGCACTTTACGAAGAGATGACTGGAAACACAGAACACTTCATCTGTGACCTTCCCTAACTCACATGCAACCTAGGCATGCAACCAACCTCAGCTGTCAAAAATTGGCGGCTCCATGCATGAGCAGTCTCTAGACCACGATAGCACGTAAGTGGGAGAGAGTACATAACAAAACAAGGAACCATGAGCAAGACACTTAAAACATATGTTATGTCTGCTAAAAATCTCAAAAAAACTCCAAGGAGCTGGGGTGGAGAGGATGTGTTTTTTTCTCAGCTCTCTCTCTTATGATTAACCTCAGTAGTGATAACTCTACAATAGAAACACAATTAATTAGAAGCTTCAAGCTTCTAATGTTATAGCGTTGTTACAACTTACTCAGTTTGCTGCTGAATCTCAGCTTTTGCACAGATTCCCATATTCAATGGCTATTCTGAGAGGCCCTGATCTGCTTGGAATAACTCTGTATGTTATCATGGGATGGGATCCCAAGAAATGTTGAGATGTATTCCCAACTGTGGCACAGACACTGATTGGTATCTGAAGCAAATAACCAACTTCTCTGACTTGATGTGACCGGATAGATTTTAAATTAGCGATTGCCTTCAAACAAGGGAAGGATTTTGCTTTTCATCAGCAAGGGGTGCGGTTTCCCATTTTCAGAATAAAGATCAATTAATTATTTATCTGAAGAACGTGTTCCCTCTTCTGCAAGAACAATGATCAGGAACAAGTTCAGTTGCTCAAGTTCACTTAACAGAGGTGTTTGCATCTTTTAAGTGAAGATGGTTTTCTTCTACCAGTACAGTGTACAAAGGTACAATGTTAGTTACTTGTCCTTAGTGCCGAGTCAAAACAATGTAAAAATACCCACTTCCATTTTAAGTTCTCTCATATGCAAATTTAACTGCTTGTTCAAATATTTGTGAGAACCATGACCTTGCCAAAAAGTGGAAAGAGGCAAACTCAAAGGCTGGCCAAAGAAAATTAATAGAAACTTTCAAACAAAAATGCACCATTTCCCCCACTTCGATGTTCACACAGTTTCGTCTGTTAACTAATGCTAGTAAAGCAACTGGAAGTTTAAAAGCCTCAGATTAAGTAAGAGATGGGCACAAATCAAAGCTCTGGAAGGGAACAACCTAAAATTCTTTAATGGTTTGAATCCAAATCTACTTGGCAGCATGGACCCATCTTTGATTTAATGGCTAAGTAACAAATATTTGTCTGGGAGAACATGAACAAACTGCTTCCCGAACATAAAACAGAATCCCTTTGAGATTTTGGACCACACAGTCTTGTTCTTCCTTAATGGACTCCAGTAATTTGAGAAATTACATTTTATCTCATAAGCAAAATAGAAAGAAGGATGCTTCCAACACACTGAAGTACACTAAGTTTTTGGGTTTGGTTTAGGTTTTTTCTTTTTTTACAGTATAAATTTTTATTGACATCATATCCATAAATCTTACGTGAATGAAACCATTTGGTTGAGGAAGACAGAACACTTCCAAGATACTTTCAACTTACAAATTAATCTTAGGGGGCCTAGTCTCACTTGTCACATCTGAGGTCTTCTTTAAAAATTATTCCAGCTACAGGTTAATAGCCTTTACTCCTCATGAATTGTTCTTTCTACCCTCTTTAAAAACTAGGCCTTGCTAGTAGTAACAGATACTAAATTCCTTTTAAGTTGATTGTGCTTTGTCAAATAAATGTCACTTTATAACACCACTTTGTAATTTCACATAGCTTGCTATTAACAATATGTAGGGAAACTTTCGAGGAGTCTGAGTCTAAAGGGACCTGAATGCCTAAGGAGATATAGATTGACGTCCCTTTAATCAAAATCCTGTGTCGTCTGTATTTTCAGATAGGAGACTGGATACCAACATCCAACATATTCTTCATTAATACCAGTACGTTGGACAAAAGCTGTTCTCATGAAATCAGCATAACACACTGAACTCAGCACACTGGCAGCAGGCTGCCTGCATATGATGTTGAAAAATCCACTGATGATACAGTAAAGAAATTAGTAGAAATCACAAAAAATTGCTAACATTTCTCTAGACAGAAGCATTTACTCAGTTTTACATTTTGCCTTGTTGTGACGTTCAATTTTGTTTTCTATACAGCATTTGTATTTTCTGTTTTATATCTTAGCATTGGATTGTTGGGTTTTTCCCCTCCTTTATTCCTGTGTTTAATATTTTAGTTTTTCCACTTCCTGCTTAGTTATAGCGTTCAGCTGATTTACAGTTCTGTTTTTATTGTTTGTTTGTATAATTTGGTTGAGGTGTAGATAGCTGTCTGTTTTTATTGGTTCATTAAATTGGCTGTTCCCATGGTAACTTTTTAGTGCATTTTTTCCTGAGGTTTGAAGGATGCTTTGAGGCTTTTCTGTGGTGGTCTGGTAATCTTCATCAGACTGCAACATGTCTTTACATCTTCCTCCACATTCTGACTGTTTTAGTTCCTTAACTCTTCGCTGCTTATGTGGATCTGGTGGCCTCCCGTACTGAAATTTTTATACTGGCATTTAAATAAAAGTGGTGGAACACAGGATATAAAATCCATACAGTAAAACTAGATATATGATTTAAATATAGTCTATGCATAGGTGTAGGGAAATCTATTCCTTTTCAATCTAGACTTATACTGTCAGGAAGATCTCCTGTCTTATGCATGGAAGTATGTATAATGGTCCCAGTATGTGCTGGGCCTAATTCTGCTTTGAATGTCCCAGGCCTTTTACAACACACAAGCAGCAGAAGGAGAACTTAAAATATAACCTGCCTGCCCAAAAAGAATTTCTCAAGATCTTCCCAAAACATTCATAAAAATAATAGTGATAACTCTAGATCAGCTGTATAAAGCTCCCCACACAGGACAAGGGACCAAATTTCCTGACCACTGCTGCACTCCACTCCACTCACAGCAGCAGCCAGTGAGGTCCTGAGGCTGCTCCACTTTCTTGTGAGAACTGGGTACATCTGAGAACAGCCCCAGACTTCAGAGGGGTCCAAAACTGGCTCAGAGCTACTCTTGTCCCTTCTGCTTCTTCTCCAAGTACAGCCAAGTTAAAGCAGGGCATCAGACTCGCTGTGTAACAAAGTGACTTGAGACCATATTAAACCCTCTGCTACAGAGCTCCCGTCTGAGACATGGGAACAGTGGAACTGTCCATATTTCCAAGCTGTGTTTTGGAAACCAATTTACTAGTTTTGTTAAAAAAACAGGTTGCCTAACAGTGCAAAAGCTGCACATACACCTTATAGGAAGTATATGAGGTAGAAAAAAAAGGCACAATACTGATGGATCCTGATTACATGCAGCACATCCATATCCTGGTATGGCTCAGTGCCAGAGAGGGGCAATTGTTCAGCCGGTTATGCTAAACAGAAAATGAAGCTGTGCTGAGCCAAGTATGAAAATTTAACTTTATTTTTCTGACTACTGGAATCATATATATGTTCACATTTACTTAGAAAAAACAGATTAATTTTCTGTTTTATTTGTTACAAAATTGAACTTGCTACCTGCTGGGCTCAAGTTTTCAAGTAACTTGTCCCCAGTGTCCCCACAGCTTCTTTTCTTTTATAATGCTTACCCTTTAAACAGCCTTGTAGACTAAGCAATTCTTGGTATGGAATCACTATTTTAAAAAAAAAAAAAAGCTATAAAATACTCTTATGATAGGCTAGCCTTCTCCACTAAATTCTATAAGATTTTTCAGGAATTGTTCAAATAACCTCCAAAAAAAGTACTGACTGAAAGTTTGACTTTTTATTTTGTAAGGGCAACTCTGTTACCATAATTCTTCACATCCATTTCTGCTAAAGAAAATGCACAATGCAGATTTTTGTTTTAAGAATGTGAAAAGGTTTAGAGGGCTAAGAATATGTATGACCAGATGGCAGAAGTTCAGAGCTTTTTGCACTTATTATGATGAGAGATCATTTGAATTCCTGGGGAAGTATGCAAACCAGTTCTTAAAAGGGCAATTATGGAAACAATTAATAATGGGAACAATGACGTGCATCATCATTTTTCCAAAATGTCAGGAAGGAAGCAGCTTCGAGATCTGATTCAGGCCATCTGCAGACTCAGGCAGACCACAACCAGTTAACACTGTTCATAGTTAGAAGCTAATATTTACAACCCAAGGAACTACAGGTGGATTTAAGAGATTTAAATTAGCAAAGTTGTTGAACACTCTGTAGCAGCTTTGGAATAAAAAGGAAAGCATGCAGAAACAACTCTGCCAGGCAGTAAACCCACTTAATCCCAGGTTTTTGTGCGTATGGCTTGGTAGATTGAGCAGAGATTGCTTTAGATTAGTCCTATTCTCTTTGCCTAATCTTTTCTTTGGTAGAGATGGATTATGGTAGCACAGTTGCCTTTGTAAAACCTCATCTTGAAGACTGTCCTAGTGTTGGATGCTATTTATTTGGATTGTTTTGGAAGAATATTATTGAATTTAAATGGAGAATGATACCCTCACCTAAAAATTTTGTAGTTTGTTTTTCTCAGTCATCCCATAGTAAGAGCAATTCTGTTACAGTCTACAGAGCAAAGCATTATAATTATGGCCAGTAAATTACATAGGGTTTTGGATGAGATAATCCTATTAGGTTTCCATAGTAAAACACTGATTACATTCTTACTACCATTCTGTAGGATGTTTCCACAGGGAAAATTTGAGCTAAAGCAGAATCTCTACTATCTTCCTCTTGGCCTCCAGCTACTACAGAGCATAACAATTATAAACTGATAAATCACTTGAATGGTTATGACATCTTCCATTGACTAGGAGGGCAGTGGTACATATACACATGCTGCTGCCAACATTAAATAATGTCAACTGAATTAAGCAAATTATGATTTAGCCTCAGCTAAGCTTTTAAGGGCAAATTTTTTTTCTCTCAAATAGGGATGATGGTTGTACTTCCTATATTCAGATCTTGTTACACTTTAAAAGTCCAGTTTATGAGTTTGCTGATTTCACTAGGCGTTTTGCCCATGCTGAAAGAGCAGGATATTTGAGCTGAGTTCCGCCATATAGATTTAGGAGGAGGAAAAGGTATAGTGAATTTGAAAACTCTTAAATTCCCACTAATGTGTGGACAAGAACAAGTTTCACAGGGCACAGATACACACGTGTGCTTTATTCCAGAAATTTTTACATCCTACAAAGTTATAAATAATTTCCAACCTTTGGATGTATTAATCTTGTCGTGTGCCCATTGTCATCATTGTCCCTCCCTGCGGAAAAAAAAAAAATTGACAGTGCCCCAATAACTGATAGGCAGTCTGAGTGGCACAACTGTATTTGTCTAACTAGCAGCCTTTGACCCAAAGAGCAGTTCTCACTCCTGCCAACAGTTGCAATAATATTTGTAAAGGCTCACTAAAATATCTGGAGTTTGGTTCTTCTTTTCGCTCTTTGAGAAGGGGAGAAAAGGTAAAGTAGTGTAGGCTGGGGATGCAGAGATGGTCAGGATGAACACAAGTACTTACTAGACTCAGACTAACTATGCAAACAATTGTTTGCTTCCTGATGCAGACGGTGTCAGTTCCATTTGCCAACATGCACTGCAGCTATATGTAACTACTGAAAAAAAACACACACACATTCAAGGCCTGTCACTTTTGGTACAGTGACTAGAATAACTGTATAATCCCAGTGCAAAAAAACATGCAGTAGGTGGTCTTTTTTCACTCATCCCCTACCCCCTCTCCCTGCCCCCCCCCCCAAGTTACACTAACAGTATCTGCTCAGCAGACTGCCAAAGACAACAGCATCTCTCCACTCAGTCCACCTTTTTGGCACACCAGGCTTGTTTTAATTTTGTATTTGCCACTGTGATTCTTACTGTGCTAAGAGCACAAGTTTAACTATATATAGGAACCTTAATACATTCATTACAGCTGTAAAATGACATTGTAGAAAAAAAGGAAAGATGAAACACAGGGTACAGCAGATGGAAGAAAGAAGAAAATGTTGTTCATGCTTAATCCATGAAGAGAGCTAAATTAAGCAAAGAATTTCATTTTCAGAAGGCATTGTTTAATAACATCATTATCATGCAGGTCTGCTCAAGAATTATAACTTCATAATGAAAAGAAAGCAGAATGGACTTCGAAGCATCTGATTTTCCCTGCTGGTGAGGAGAAGCAAGCCTGTTTCTCACTGTATGTTCACTCAGTGGCTAAATTCAAAGTCTCATTGCTCTTTTCTGTACTGCCTGTACATTATTGGCCATGACTCATTAACTAATGTCATTATCACTAAATGGGTCCAGTTTTGCCTTCCGGTTAGACCTGGGAGGCCATTTGACTTTATCACAAGAAGCAAACCCGAAAGAAACTGTCACTGTATGTTTGAGAATATCAGCATATCTTATTCTTTAGATACCAAAATATAAAGCTTTGCCAGGGAATACAGTCATGCAGCCAAATATCTTTTGTCTTGATGACAAAATATGTCCTAGTTTGAAGGCAAAGAGACCTCTTTACCTCAAAATCATTTAAATCAGTGCTTAGAGAATGCACTTTTATTCTTTGTCACACACACACTCTAGATGTATTCGTCTCTCCTGTCCCAAAGTTACCTTCATTCATTTTTAAATGTTAAAATTGTATGAAGAATAAGTGTATTTTTCCTACAAATTATGCCCTGACATCCATCTGATTTCTGGATGGGGAGAGGGGGTGCTGAAATGTCTAAAGAAACTGGGAAGATAACAGTATTTCAACTCTAAAATGTTTCTAGATAACCTAAAATGTATTCCTCATAATGATTATATGTATATTCCTCATATGATTATACCTATATTCTTTATCATTCCATATTGTTACTCCTTACTGAATTCTGAAAACAACTCTTTAACTGAGAAAGACTGAAACCCACCAACTTTCAGTGACATTTACCAGGAAGAGCTATATTCAGCTTCACCTTAGGCAGAGAATACTTACTATACTTTCATTTAAGTACAACAGATTAGCCCCTCTCTCCTCCCCAAACCAGTGCCCGTCTTCTTTTCCTGTTCCTGTACATACTTCTCTCACACACACAGTTTCTTGCTCTCATAGGAAAGAAACTAAAATGCATACCACACAGAAAGAGAATAAACAAAAGACAAGTCCACAAGAGAAAGCCACTAGGACACTGGTTAAAATATTTTCCCATGAATCTAAAAAAGATAACAGGCACTTGCTTATATGTCTCCTTTCATCCCTGAAAGCTTTAAAGTTAATTCATGGTTTCATAACTACAATAAAGTAACCATGCAGAGATTAAAATCAGGGCCTCTTTTTATTTGGATATCAACAGTATGAATCCCACCCAGGTCTTTCTAAAAGCAGCCTTGGCTGACACTCCAAAATGCTTCCTCAAGTTCATCTTCAGCCAAATAAGAAGTGGTCTGGAAAGGATTCATCCTTTTAGTGTACACAGAAGATCCTCGTCTTGGATCCATAAACCAAGTCTTTAAATTCCATTGTAATTACTTTGCAATCATAAATAGAACAGATACTATTTGTGGCATCCCAGCTGGCTTTTTAGAAAAGGTGGACACATCTTCAAACAGAGCATTGAAGATATAAGTGGGGACAGTGACAGAGACCTGAATATGATAATACATGAATTCTTAAAAAGCAAACAACAAAAAAGAAAAACAGCATTTTTTTAAACAAGCAGTAATAGCAAAAAATAATTTTCTGTATTGAGGAACATTTGCTCAGAAGCTGTATTCCCTTGAATGTTTCTGTTTTCAAGGAAGACAGGGTTGGTGCAAATAGAAGTTCTGCTATAGCAAAGTGCTTTAAATAATTTAAGTCTTAAGACACGATGACTTAATAAGTCTTATACAAATAACTGAACTCTTCACTCTGAATTTAAGAAACAAAAACAAAACACTGTTTTCCCCAAGAGACACATTTTTGGAAAGACAGTTGTGGAAATTTAAGACTATGGCTAGGGTTAATGCTTGTTAAAGATTTTACCAAAGATTACAAGTCATTCACAGTCCCTCTGATATCCATAAATGCCTAGCTTCCAGGGATGCATATGCAACGGCCACAAGTCCCTCCATTTTAAGCTGGGACAAAATTATTTCCATAGAGGTTGTCTGCCAGGGGTTCCCCCTGACCCACAGCATTTGCTGGCTCTTCTGCTGAACAGCAAATGATGACCATCAGCAAGACAGTCAACAGTGCAGATTTCTGTTTATAAGCTTAGTATAAATGAACATTCAGTAGGTCTTTTAACGTGCCCAATTCTTCACTGATTTTTCTCAAGCCTTTGAGAAATATACCCTAGAAGTTTCATATACTCAGCAGTAAAACATCACTGAAAAACATAGATTATTAGAGCATACAGTCATTCTGGGTAACATCTAGTTCAGTATCTGATCTCCAACACTGGTCTTAAGTAAATGTTGAGGAAGGAGTGACAACTGAGTAAGTGTATACAATATCCCTCACTGCCTCCAGAGGTAATCTCTTAACACAAAAAGTACTATATCAACATAAGCTAACTCTATATTGTCATTATCCATCATTGCAATGGTAAACCACAAATGAATACGAGTTTTAGAAGAACTAATTTTCTAGTAGAGAAGAATGCACTCAAACTGATTAGTAGAATATATTCTGAGCTAAGGCAAAAAAGGAAACACAGGAATTGTCTAAGAAGAGTTTACAGGTATACAGGATAGCAATATGCATGGTCTATAGAAAACACCAACCACAAGGGAAGACTGAAAGAACTGGAGCTCTATCAAGCAAACTAAACCAGGAGAGACAAGATATAATTTTTAAGCTACAAAAAAGACTACTGTGAAGGGCAAGCTAGCAATCTGCTTCCCATATCCATAGTGACAAGAAGTGACAGGCTTAATGGCAGAAAAGAAGTTTTTTAAACATTAGCAAAAAAATACCCCAGAGTAAGGGTAGTGAAGCTCTGTAATAGATTGCCTGGGGGCCTTAAAGAATAACTGTAAAGTTTTGGAACAGGTTAGACAAATATCTGTCAGGATTAGCTCATGCTGCCTTTGGGCAGGGTGATGAACTAGGTGATCTCTTGTGCTCCCTTTTAACCCTAAAATTCTATAATTATTAGCTAAAAGCCCCACAGTTCCACAGTAAGAACCAGAGAACAACTTGTGTTCACTGGCAAACCAAAGGCAGTGATTAAAAAAAGCAGTGGTCTACCACTGGATGAAGATGGTAATTTTTTAATAATGCTACAAAGAAAAGCAAAAGTTTCAACAGACATTTGCGTTCTTCAATCTGAAAGAAGAAAGATCTGCCCTTATTATGCTTTCAGGTTTCTTCTATATACAAGTAAACACATAAGTTCCTCAGGGAGAAAGAGAAGGGAAGAGAGTCATATTCTAAACCTCATTTTCTTGAGAATACAAGCTAAAAACTAATTAGAGATAAAGCAGCATTTCCATGAGGTGTGAAAGACCTATAAGGAGGGGGACATGCTACATCTGATGAGACTCTATTCTTTAAGGGCAGATCTTCACTGTATAAAGTAGCATTGTGCAGAGACCATGCTATGAAACACATGAGATCTGTAACCAGAAGCTGTCCAATTGCATTGTCATGGGCTGAGAAGCAGGTATTTTCACTGCAGAAACTGCATCACACTAGCTAACCAGGAGGGAGAATCGCGATGGTGTTTGTGAGCAGCATCACACTGCATCTGGTGTGCGTACCAGCCTAAACCAGTGCTGGCTCGGGATTCCCTCTACTCTCAACTCTACTGAGGTAAGAAAAAAAAGTGATGGAAAGAGGCTTACATCAGATTTGCTTTTCCCAGGTAAATATTTTTCAACCTTGTTATACGTGTTCAATTTCAGATCATCATTAAATAGTATTGGAGTGAGGGAATGACTTGACAAAGTCCTGCACAAGACCCAGACTTAAGTTCCCACCAAAATTGTTTTTTTCTATAAAGTGGAATAGTTCCACCCAAGGAAAGCCAAGGATATAACAGTGTGGGGACTTGCCTGATACCTCGCAGAGGCGAGATTTGAACTTCCCATATTCTAGACACTTCCCTCTCATAGTGCACCAGCTACCTTTGTATTCAACTAGCTATTTCTCTCAGATCAAAACTTGAGATGCCCTCACAGAGAGAAGGAACATTTTCCAGCTTAGCATCCTTTGAAATGTATGCTTCTGCTAAGAGCAGCTTTGAAAAATCAGCATTTTTAAGTCAGTTTCATACACGAATATTTTTGTTGCATTTCACAAAATCTCTGGTTTGGTTCCCTTTCCATGCAAAATATAAATAACACTTGTGAGGGGGTGCACTTTGGAGTCTCTCACAAGTGCCGGACTAGACTGGGAGCCCCGCTGCCCCTCTTCCTTACGGTGCCCCTGTGAAAATGCCCTGCCAGTGTTCAAAGGCATTCCAGGGCGGGTGCTAATGAAAAGCAGCAAAGCCTGCTCTGGCTCCTCATCTTCCAGGAAGAAGAGCAGTTACAATGAGTGAGAGAGACAGCGGACTTGTGCCAACCCAAAGGAACGGCAGGGAGCTCAAGAGAAACACAGAAATGTGGTTTGTAGGTTTTTTGCTTTGTCTTCTCTTCCCTCTCCAGCCCTCCCTCCCCAAGTTTATTGCTTGTAAAACTGCATGAAGAGAACACAGCTGAAGATTGCAGGCCAATTAGTGTCCATTTGGATTAGCCCAAAACCCCTGCAAACCTACCCTAAAGAGTCCCCAAATAATTTCTTTTCCTTCTCATTCCCCTCTAGGCCTTCACCGCTGCTTCTCAGGGGAAATACAGAAAGTGGTTAACTCAGGATGAATGCTTGCACAGACCCTGTGCCATTCCAGAATCAGCAGAATAAAATGATATTGGACACAAAGCTTATTCTAGATCTATATAATCAAACACTTCACGTTTACAAAATGCCACCTATGCATTCATAATACTACATAAGCACACAGTTGCTTTTTGAATTATTATATTTTTTGCAACAATATTTTAATAGGCTGCTATCTATGTGAAAAACACAGCACTAGCTCCTGGTCTCCAGCCCTGTATCAGATGTGCTGGAGGAATAAAGACCTATCAACGCCTTAGAATACAAGGGGCAGCCTCCTGACATGCAGGTAGCCCTCCCAAAATGTCATCACATTAACCCTCCACCAACTGCTCCACAACCAAGGGAGGCTCACATTTGTGTCTCATGCCAGTGCTAAGGCCGCCCTAAATTGAAAACACAGCTGGTTACAGTGTGCAACTTTCACCAACTGACAAGGCTGGCATCTCTGGATGTAACAGAGAAATTTAATGAGGTTTCAATATGTCACGCTAATAGAGTTAAATCAGAGCTACTATGACTGTCAATGACGTTATCCTACTAACTTCTCACCCTGGACATACAAATGGCTCCTGAAGAACATGACTTATCTGAGCATTACATTGAACAGGGTTTAAATAGCGTAATTAAAGATAATATGAATCTACTCATGTTAAATATGCTGAAAGATTTCAGACACTAGAATAAATACAGTCTAATCTCTGGGGAAGGATTAGTGTGATAAAGATGACTACAGTTCCACTGTTTACTTTTGCCATGTAGATGCTCCCTGTAGACACTGCAGAGAGATAATTTTTCTAAAATAGAAAATGAGGTTCTCTTTCTGAAGGCATGCAAATCCAAAGCTTAAGAAAACAAAATGTTACTCAACCTTGTAAAAACAGAAGGCTAAAACTGCCAAATGTAAAATAGTATTGAATAGCATTCATACTCATCCCATTTAATGAGGTTTTGGACTCTTGATGCCAACTCTAGTGCCTGGGGTGGTAATACACAACCTATGCACTGATTTACTAAATCGTAAGCTATAACTTCTGTAATGTGTTCGGTATAGGTAAATGGTTGTAGCTTTTTGAATTATGTACACTGAAAACACAGTAACACAAAGACTTCTTTACACCAGTAAGCAAAGGCATGTGTGCTAAAGATGGGCGCAAAAGGCATCAGAAAAGGATATATAATTTGATATATTAAGATTTTAGAAATTTATTCAAGTCAGATCAGTGTATTTTTTTTATGTTTCTGAGAAAACGAGACTTCTTATGTCAAATATATGGTAATACCAACTACTAAACTAAATAATTGCTGAGACTTATAATGAGAAAAATCACCAGATGGTAAACTGACAAGCTTTCTAAAGAAAATTCACATAAATATACCTCAAGCATACTAATCTTTATTGGATTTGCCATACATTGCAAATATGGCCCTACTTACATTGAAGTTAGTAAAAAAAAATAAACTTATCTTACAGATCACCAAAGAGCTGCTGGGTAGTGATGCACATATGCAACACACAACATTCTGGAGCAGGATTTATACTGCTGAAAATACAAACTAATCCTAAATAAATTCCTTCAGGTGTGTAATTGGGGAAGTAAGAAATTTGAATTTATACAAAAATATGACTGAAATATTTACAATGATGTGTTAAAAAAATCCTATGCCTACATTACTAATTCTCCCTGTCTGACCCTGCACTTCTGTAGTCAATCGAATAAGAACTGAGACTTGCAGGAATGCAGAAATACCAAGATTTAGTGAGGGATTTATATATTTGTTTGTTTTAACTATAAGCAGCACTCTATACTGATGATGCTGAAACATCCAAAACCAAAATCACTCCCCAAAAATACAGGAAAAGACTGAAACTGGACAAACACCAAGCTGTAACATTTTAGTTCAGCAGTCTTTATTTCTGAGAAATCATTCAATGAACTTGCAAGGTTTTTATAAAACTTTAACTTCAGACAGCCACTGTCATAATATTGTAGCTACATTATGCTAAGTTTTAAACATACTGTGCTGTGTGAAAAAAATGAATCGTTTACATCTCATTAGAGTAAAAAAATAATCCTGACTTAAGTCATAAAGCTGAATGGAGACAAGAGCAAACAAGCCCAAATGCTGGGATAGGTATAGAATTTACACTGGTTACATAAATGACGTTCAGAATAGTTTTCATATTCTGCTCTACCAAAGAATCACTAAAGTGTAATTAACAAGACCTATTTCATCATACCTTACTCTACTTCAAGAAATAAAGAAAATGCTGATAGATATCAGCAACACCAAATATTAGTACTCTATTTATATACAAACTATGCATATTGCAATGTAGTCAAACACACATCAAATATTATTTACTGTTTGCATTAATTGACAGATTTGACAGTTTCTTCTTATGTTATACTGACCTTATGTAGCTTTTAATCTATAATATATATTGCATACAACACATATACAAGGGAAGAAAAACATTCCCCAGCATTTTTTTTTCTGGAGAACAATACAATTTTATAAAATGAAAACTGGTGGGGGGATTACCAGAAATTCTATCCTATTTTTTCCTGCATGAGGAAATGGGAACATTTTTGATATTGTCATGAGGTCACCGGAAATACTGCAGTGGTGAATAAGAATAAGTCTTCATTAGGTGACTGCTGCTTTGTGGTCATTACTTGGGAATGGTTCTGGATTATCATCTTATTTTTATTGGCTCTAATTTAAAGATACCTTCTTCAGTTGGTGGAAAAATAATGCTCCTTCTTCAGTTCTAAGAACAGCAGCCTAAGGCTGGAATGCTCTAAAGAAACCCAAGCTTTTGTAAAATGATGTCATATGCCAACTGTGCCAGGCAAATGTGTAGTAATAGCTAAAGCATTCTGTAATTAAAACAAGTCCCTTGTTAAAAGAGACTGAAAGTGATCAAAGCTCTTTTGTCTGTTCAGACACTTGATAGATGTGAAAAGAGTTTTGCTTACAGTGAAGATGGTGCTGTGGTTTCTGTCTCCATCTTAAGTGGCAATAAAGTACATCCTGAACTATGCTTATTTGCAGAGAAACTAATAAAAATAATACAGCAAAATGAATGCAACAAAAGGAGCACTCAACACAAAATAGACAGGTATTTCTTGCCCCTTGCAAGACATGGAGTGGAGCCTTAAATATCTGAAACTATTATTTAATAGTGGCAAGGCAATAAAGCAAAGATACTTCTGTAGTACTGCCAACAAACAAATTGTCCACGCAGGCTAAAGGGACCATTCGATACCAGTAGTCACTTGATTACAGCATGTGGTCCATGACTATTCTTTTACACTATTGTGGTTCTAAAAAATTTCATATTTACCAAGAAACATTACATGTGAGGAAATACTTAGAAAATAAAGTATTTCATTAATTGAAACACATGCCTCAGCTTGCCTCTGACCTTGTACCTGCTGTATGCCCTAAATTGCCTTTAAGGGTGGCATGCCTATCCAAATGCACTGTTTCTAAGGAAAAATAATTTCTCATCTAAATACACTTCAATACAATTCTGATATGCCACATTTGTTCTTTCTTCTTGGACTTGCAGAGGGACAAACATAAGAGTCAGATAGTTCTAACAGTAGTCCCAGCCACATTTGCAAGAGACATATCTGGAAATTTTAAATTGAAGCCTCTTCTCCTAACTTTTCCTTTACACTCTTGAGCAACAAAAATCAAACATTACTGAACCTGCAGCACTCAGCACACTTTTTTAAAATTCCAGTTACCTGACCCAGAGTGGCAGGGGACAAGGTTGCATATCAACATGAAAAGGGAAGTTACACTCCAATTCAGAATAATGGTTTGAAAGGAGCTGGTTAATGCTAAACTGTGTCCTGGGCATTTGCCACTGTGGAACTGAAGCTCCAGCATAGGAAGATATGAACATAAACCTACTTCTTTCTACCACATAGTGTCAGGTCAAAAATAAGTAAGTCTGAGACAACCCACTGAGCAAGTGAGGAGACTGTGAGCCCACACTCAATAATATGTTCAATATGCAAGCACTTCATTCCTCGCAAAAGTTGGTACCCTCTTTCAAAGGCGGATTTGGAAATCTTTGACTTCCTAGTGTCTAATTCTTGGACAGTTTACAATTTTGCTGCAGCAGCCAAACTCTTGCCACTCTTCTCATCAAATACCCAATGAAAATGCAATAGTAAGCCAAGATAAACACTGCATTTCTAATACACAACTTTAGCTACGACAAATTAACATCATAAAGTAATTTTCCCTACAAAATATAACAAAGGTAATTTCAGGTGCAGGGCTTTAGCTGCAATGCCCAGAAGAACAATGTAAAACATGAGATGTTATGTAAAATAATACATGTATGTCCGCTCTTTCTGACCCAAATAACAATTTGTTTTGAGTTGACTTCTGTAGTAAAGCTAAGTCAAGTATTCCATTATAATTTTAAGAGACTTCAGTCACATTCTCCCTAAGGGAACCAAAACAACTGATTCATGAATTGTGAACAAGAATTTCCTAGATTAAAAAAAACCTTCCAAATCAATCTATTTATGGGCCATCTGCAAAATGTAAATCATTCAAGGTAAAAACCACAATGCAGATCTTCAGAATTCTTTTTTCTTTGACCTATCTACACTATATAGCCTTTCCCATTATAAATTACCTGCAATTACATAAGACTTCATTTCTCCATTCAGAATCATTCTTTTTTTCTGATAATCAATGCCACATATAAATAGACTCTACTCTTTCAAATACCTTTTTATATCTCCTAGCCCACATTCTGCTTTGGAAAAAACAACCAACCAACCAAAAAACAAAGCCACACACATAGAAAAACATCAAACCATGTTATACAGACAAGCCTTCTGAAAACAGGCCATTTAGGGTGTTTCTAGACATACTGTATCTTTCCAGATGTTTTGCTAATGCAATTAGCAAACTAAACTAGGAAAGAATTTGACCTGTCTCTAAAATGCTTCATCACTAAAGGCAAGCATAATGCTACCTGGCTTCCTGGATCTGTTTCGAAAAGTTTTCGTATTAGGTTTTTTCCTATACCTGTTTTAAAGCAGGGTTAATGCTCGTTCCTTGTAGCTCTAAAAAAAAAGTCTCATTTCTAGCCAAGAAATGTTAAACAACCCCATTAATGGATTACTAAACTCTTAATTCTTTTCTTTGCAATTCCTGATGTAACATCATTTGATTGAGCTAGGGTTTACTTCTGTCATCTCTTCTTACATTCATCATGTGGGCGAGATGGGGCATGCAGCTGCACAGTTGTTTCCCTGCCATGTGACCTGTTCTACTGCGAAGTTGTAAGGGGGAAGAATGATCACGAGGGCTGGGTAGCTGTGCATCCTCAGCCAGCTGGATTTGAGAGGGAGCAAAGTAGGTCTTCACCTAGGGTTCTCAGTTCCAATTCTACCATCTGTAACGATAGCTTTTACTCAATGATCTTTTAGCAAAACCAGATATAATTCCCGTAAGATTACTATGAAATCAATACTTATGATAGTATGACGTGTAAGGTTTTACTAATGGTATTCTTAGAAAGCTATAGCAAAGAAAAGCCGTACCCAGAAACATGCTAAATAAGCTACACAATGGAAATACTAAATCAAAGTGCCTTCTAAAGAAGCAAAAGAAGTAGTTTCGTCTCTCCAGAGGTGTTGTCCCAGGGAACCGTGATCTCATAGAATAAAAATTCCAGAGCCATTTAAAAAAAAAAAAAAATAAAAGGCAAGCTGGATTCTAGGTCTGGGCAGCACAGGAGAAAACAGAAGGGGAGAATATTTCTTACCAAAAGACAGTGGGGAGCTTGCCTAAATTGGAAAGATCTCCGAAGGACTGTGATACAGGGCAACTACATCCCTGTAACCTTTACCAGTTCAGAATTTCTAAATTGCACTTCTATAGAGATCATTTGAACATCCCAATCATTGTCCTACTCTCAAGACATCCAACAATAGCCTTTCCTCTCTTTTGCCTAAACTTGCTATGAAAGAACTGAAAATGAAATAAAAGTCGTTTATCTATCTATTATAATTGATACCAAGAAATATTACAATCTAAGGCACACTGGCAATGTGCAAAAATGACAAATAAGAGTGTACCAGTTGAGCTCCAAGTTCATAGCTTTTTTTAAAACGCCTGCATACTTGCCACCTCCCTAACCAAAAATATCATGATGATACAATGGAAAGTTGATACAATAATAATAAAGAATTCAAAAAATGCCTTTAGGAAATTACTTCAGTACTGATGAATGAAATCCATAAATAAATGTTAATCCCATTACACAACATAGTGAATTCCCAGCATTGCTGCATTTGGTGCTGAAGAAGAAACAATCCAAGCATTATCAAGAACTAACATAATTCAGCATAAGTAAAGATGCTCCAGGCTAATATTTTATACTGTACTAACTTCATTCAGCATGCTATTCCAGTTTGTTGCCTGCTAAGTTTATAGACAAACCAGTACTTCAACATGTCCACCAATTATTGTCTTCTTATAGGTATTGAAACCTCATCTATTCCTGAAAACACAGGAGACACAGTGCCCTTTCCCCATACGAAAAAGCTATAGAGGTAAAAACATGTTTATTCTGGTACATGTGCCTGTTCTAAAAGGGCAATTAAAGAAGAGCCTTCTTCTGAAACAAAGGCTCATTTGAACAAGTATGCTGGAATATCGTCCTCTGGTCAAAACCAATCAGAGCAAGCAACAGGTTTTAAGGCTACAGCTTGATCTCAGATCAGTCAAAAGATGTTCAGTTCTCCCGAAATAACAGATTCTGTGCTACTGTGAGCATAATAACATTTATGGTTCAACAAAGTCCTTCTACAGTTCCTTCTACAGTTCCTTACCTGTTGTGTACATCTACTGAACCTAGTCACCGCTGCTTGGGGGTGAACTTGCCCTGCCACATTATAGAATATAGCAGTGTATACAGTGATACATTTGTATAAGAGAAATTTTCACAAGGAACATAAAACCTACTTGCAACTTATTTTCTCATGCTCTCCAGTAACCTACATGCAAATACAGGAAGGACAAGTTATCGCTATATCTGCTGGTAGGGAACAAAAGCTACATACTACACTAAGTCTGCCATGATGAGTGCCCATTCCTTCCTTCACCACCACAATTTTTATGTTTATTTCTAAAGTACCTATATTGGTGTAATGAGTAGAATCAAACATCAAGAAGTGACTTGATCTTACAGCGCTAAAGGAAGCACAACATCCCCGTGGAAGCTGTTGTAAAAGCACAAGCTAGTATTTGAATTTCCTGGGAGCTGTGTTGGTTTGCCTCTGCGTTTCTGCTAACCAACGAGAGATTTTCATGTTGACGGCTCACTGGAATTTCAACTATCATGTTTTAACCCAGTGTAGCAGGGACAGTCCTGCTCTCTAGAGCTGGCCTGGTGCCTAGCTCAATGGGATACTGATCCATGACTCTGGCTCCTAGAAACTGTAATACACAAGTAATAAATAGCAATAAACAACAATGGGTGATCTGAACACCATCTCGCATCAGTGCCCTGTGTCTGCTAACATTTCTACATTTTCTACCACCAGTAGAGCTGAAATTGAGCCAGTAATTGTGGGAAATTTTAGGAAAGTATGTCAAACGTAGACAAGATAATAGTGTCTGTCGCCCTTTTTTTTTTTCTTTTTTTTTAAATAGCATTGTGGGGTGCCATTTTTATTGTCTATCAATGACTTCCAGATTGTTTAGTCAGTTCACAAATAAAAATTAAAAGGATTTTGAAAGCGAGCGGTTAGGAAAAGTCACGGAAAACTGGAAAAGTACCAGAGGATTTCTTTAAAATGTAAGTAGTATCAAGCTTCAAAATACAAAACTGGAGTAATCCTGACAATAAATATTCAATAAATTTATGAAAATAATCCAAAACACTATGACAATTCCCATTGTCTTGTAAAACAATAAGCAACCACCCAAGAAGCAAGCCAAAATAGTTTGTTTTGTAGCTGTAGGACCTTTTGTGCTATCATTTAAACTGACGGACCATCCACAGCCAAGTTATTTAACAAGAGGATGAAGGAAATTACTTCAGAAATTTCAAACGCTAATTTATGCTACTTACACTTGTGTGTTTACTGAAGCCCAGATGGTATCTTATCAGAGCTATACTTAGGGCAGGCTTTATGCTAAGCTTTGCACTAATGCTCATTCAGAGATGTTAAAGGCTCACCTTTATCCTGTATCAGAAACAAAGCTTGAATTGTGGCACAGGCAAGGAACAACAAATTTATTTTCAATTGTACTGAACTGGTTGTGTGATTCATCTAAATTAACTTGTTCTTTTAGCTGAGAATCACCAAGGGGTAATAAAAGTATGCAAAATTTATTTTGCCCACATCATGTCCAGAATTCATGACTTGGAACAATGAACACAGAATGTGGACTTTGGAACACAAAATGCAGAATGTACAGCAGGCCATTACTCACAGCCTGGCAAGGAGGGCTCTCAGAAAATAAATACAGTTGGCATTCTTTATCACTCCAAGAGACACAACATTCTTGCAATGTCCTGAATTCTGGAAATGCGCATGAATCAACATGGAATATTTTTATTTGTGACCTAGAACTAGAACCTCTGACAGGTGTTCAGGTGCCATAATGGGAGCTGTGTATACTGTAGGCTGACAGCAGTTTTTCTGAGAGGTTCACAAATACAGCTGGTATCCCATTTACCCATTTTAAAAAGTGTTTTAAAGGGTCAATACGTGTTATAAACAAGTCACTGTTTATTAGGAATTGGTAGTAATCATTATGTGATCAGGACATATAATGCTGTAGTATCAAAACATTTCTTTCTTGTAATGAACTTTTAAATTTCAAATTACTTCAGTGAAGTAACACCATTATTCAAACCAGTGTAACATCATGAAAAAAATCTGACACATTCTTTTCTTCCCCTTTTGGGACCAGTTTCTTCTTCCCTTGTACTTTTTGTAGACTTTTACAGCTTTGGAACAGCTACCTGCAAGCACTACCAGAGCTGAATGGCAAAACTAAACACACTTATACTGAGAAGTACAAGACAACCAGATATCTTAACCTAGGCGTCCATAGGATATCCCATATTTACATTTGAAAATGTTAGTATATGCCTTTTCACGCCTTTGCTTATCTGGAAAATAATGTAGCTGGTAATGTTTCTTTCACCAGCCTGTAAAGGTAAATTAAAGCCCATAAGCTAATAGGAAATCCTAAAAATAGTTATGCTAGAAATGCAAATGGTATTTTTTCATCCACCTTCATTCAGCATGGGTTTGTTTCATGCTTTACCATTTTAGGAAGACAGGATAGACACATTGTGTAAACATCTTTGAACTATGACATGCTTCGTGAAAAACTAATATTTAAGTGATGCAGAGACTGTTAGGCTTTTTAAACTAATTAATCTTACAATATTTGGGGTTTTTTTGGTCATCTTTGCAATGAAGAATCAGTAGAGGACAGAGCACAGGAACTGCTTTTCCACCCCTACAGTATGGAAAGAAGCAACCATCGCATCCCAAAAAGTATGGGAAAGGGTGATGAACAGATTCAGGAATTTTTCTTCCATTTTCAAAAGTTCTTACATAGGACTGACTGCAGCATGTAAGTATACTCAAGGGAAAGCTACGTCATAAAACCTGGAAAACTTAGGTGAAGTTCACACATCTGAAATTGCACAGTATACCTCACTTTCAATGTGATGCCAATAATGGGCATGAAAGGTTTACAAGAGGAAAAAAAAAAAATCACACCGAATGAGCAGAAGGACATGGAGTGCACGGTGTGAAAGAAGTCAATGGCTGATGGGACAGAGGTTACTACTGCAAGCAGGGGTATGTCCCCATCAGACTTTCAATCTGATTTCTGTATGGTTTGACTCACTTATCTGTTCTACTCAGAGAAGAAATGACACCATGTGGAAATGAATTTTTATAAAAAAAGGTATTTAACTTTGTGCTTTCTGTAAAGCATAACAGAGACTCTATATTTCTAACAGGAAGGCAGCATATCACCGAATCTGCCAAATAAACCAGATTTTATCCAGGAAGTAGATACCTTTTCACAGGAAGGCAGCAAAATAACGTCAGAGACAATAGGAGTACTTAGTCACCTAAAGATAAATATGCGCTTAAGTGTTTTATTGTATTGGGGCCAGAAATAGGACAAGATGACCTGCAAATGATATTATATAACAGGCTTAAGTAACACAGAACAAATATACAAATTAAACCTCACCTTTTCAGAGATGGAGGACATTAAAAAAAAAAAAGAAACAAAAAACCAAACCTCTGGAACTATGTTGCAGCTGGAGACAAGAAGGTCTATGACAGAGATTGGGGTAATTTATTGACATTACATTAATTCTTTGACTAATTGCTCCAAAAAAAACCCCCGGGGATTAAATGACAAAAACAGATATACATCTCCCAGGAGCGGAAGGAAAAGACATGGAGAAATTACGATCAGCCAGAACGGCAACTTTGGGCATCTCAGTTTGTGACTGACAAAACTCCAGAGTGTACAAGCAATCTCTGATCTCAAACCTCCATAGGCAGACATCAAGGGAGACAAGGAATGTATACAACAAAAACTTTCTTAAACCAGCAGGAATACTGACGATGCAAAGCAAAGTAAGTGCAACCCCCATATTATTTATTTAGACAAAAGAAAGATGTTTTAAAAAAAAAAAAATCTAAGACATCTCAGCAGCAGGCAAGCTAATAGAAACAGTATACTCAGGGGCACAATACAGGAATACACTATTTCTTGTAGATGAGGTAATTACTAGAAAACAAGAAGGCAAGAATGACTGGATTTAGGAAACAGCTGTATCTGATTTACATGGGACTTTGTCAAGGCCTTATCTTGAAGGCATATTAAAATTCTATAGTTGGCATAGCAAATTACTAATAAAAAGTTTCTTTATTAAAAAAAAAGAAATAACAGATATAGGTAGCAGTGAGACAGTAACATACAGGAAAAGATTTAGAAAACAAACAAAAGCAAAACAAACAAAAACCCAAACAAAAAAAAACTAAATCCCAAACAAAACACAAACCGAAACATCTTAGCATGCGTTTTCAGTCCAGAAGCTAATTGTATGCGATGGAAGAATCCCTCTGCAGTACCAGTCCTTGTCCCTACCTAAACCTGAGCTCCCTCAACTACATTTCTTTCAGTTTCCCTGGTTTGTGCTTTATGGAAAAAAGAGCTCCCATGCTAAATAAGACCAATGGTTCATATACCCTGATATCCTGTCTTCAACTATGGGCAGTCCCAGCTGATTCAGTCAGAGGTGCAGCAAAATCTACTCAGTAGGTGGCCGCAGGATGAGCTGCCCCAACCTGGGAAAGTTTCCTCCTAACCCCAGACAGTAAAGGCTGATTTATCCTCTAAACCTAATAAGTGATACAGTGATAGTGATAACTTTCAAAGCTGTTTTCTAACTTCTTATTGTAACTTTGTCTGCTCTTGTAAGGCACATAAATATCTGATGGGTTTTGGATCCTTATCTTTTAAATGTACAAAACTTGAAACAAGTTTTTTTGTTGTTTTGTTTGGTTGGTTTGGTTTGTTTTTTTTTTTTTTCTTCTCTGTCTGATTCTTTTGTGTTCCAAGTCACGGTGCCCAGAAATCACCCTAAATCATTTTGTACATAATTTTCACTGCAACAGGGAGACATCCCAGCTGCATTCAAAGGACCAAGCTGGGCTATCAGGAGCAGTTCACCTATTTCAACAAAGGTCTCAGCATAGGCTGTCCTATTCTGTGAGAAGCCCATACCTAGCTACTTTCCCTGGATGTTTCTGACTGAGGAGCACAGGAGTGAAAAATCACTGGTGTTGATAAGCTGCCAGTTTATCATGACTAAAGTGTTCCAGTGCTTCTTTATAACTAACTCAGGTAATTCAACATTTACATTACAGCATAGACAGACACTTCATAACAGCTGGAAATTTTGTTGTACAAACCATTGCTTAACCCCTTTGTCACTACATATGAATAAAAGCTGGAAAAGTAGTACGATATTTCTAGGGCAACTTGGATTCTTCTGACTGTAACTTTTTAGTGGGATGAAGATCAATCACTATTTATTATTTTTTATTTTGTCTTTGTTAGGTGACCTAATCATTTGCGGATTCAAAAATAACATTTTGCTATCCACATCATGACTACTTGGCTTCTCTGTGCCTCCAAGAGGAGGAAGCATGTTTCCAGAGGCATTTTGAAAGTGCTAATGGGAGTTTGTTAACAAATAGGTTTTGTTGCGTCGTCATCCCCTCCCCGCGCATTATCCACTTATTTATCTCCTGCTCTTCAATATGTAGCACAGTAGGTATCCCAAGGAGAAAAATACTTCAGAACCTTATTCTGCTAATCTCTTGGATGAATCTTGTTAAGATCAATGCATGTCCTTCCCCAAACATTAAATAAGATCATTAGCAAAGACTCTTAGGCCCCAAAACTTTACAGTGTAGAAGTCAGCATTGTACACAACCACGTGCACAGAACTGCCATCACTGCCATAAAGTCAGAAACCTTTGATAAATTAATAAAAATAGCGAAATATGTAAGATTTCCTTCACCACAACAAGCACCATCTAATTGTAAATCCATATACTTATTACTGCTAGCCTGCCTCTAAATAAAGGGGATGTTTTAATATATACTTAATATATCTATGGCTCCTTAGCACTCTGTGCAACCACCCACACAAAATACTACTCCCATGGCGCAGTTCAGGAAGCAGCAGCAGATTTCCACTGACAAACATCAAAATCCCCACACCAAGGTGCTGGTGGCGGGGATATGCTGCCATTAGTAACAGGTGAACCACCTTCCCAAAGGCCCCTCCAA
Organism: Theristicus caerulescens; assembly: GCA_020745775.1. NCBI lineage: Eukaryota > Metazoa > Chordata > Aves > Pelecaniformes > Threskiornithidae > Theristicus > Theristicus caerulescens. The sequence continues at coordinate 57,151,103 of CM036558.1, read as the reverse complement.
AACCAAACCGCGCCTGCAGGTTTATTTTTCCAACCGATAACATTTGTTTAGCTTTTCCTCATGGTAGTTATCACAATTATTAAAAATCTCTGGATCATTTACAGCATGCAAATACCTATAAAAATCAACATTTCACCACATCAGTTTTGACACAAACCAATTATAACACCTTGTGTTTCGTGCAAGCAGGCTAGAGAACTACTGAGGCAGCTGTGCTCCTCCATCTTACTACAGCGCACACAGCAGTTCAGTGTCTGTTAATTTAGGCAACAGCTCTGAAATGAGTGAAGAGATGCGAGAGAGATTGCCAGACCACGGCAGGCCTACAAGAGAGATGGCGATGCTGTTGCCCAGCAGCCAGGCACATTTCCCTCAATACTCGCAAAACCCAGTAAGAGAATATTCCTGTAAGTCAACAGCCTGCAGTAGAAAAACTCACTAAATATAAAATATTACAAAAATTATAGCAATTGGAAAACACGCTGTTCGTTTAGACATTTCAGGGAAAAACACATGTACCAGAAATTATTCTTGGGAAGCTGTATTAAAAGCTACTGAGGGGAAGGGAAGAGCTTGGGAGCTAGAATTAACCAAACGTTTTCAAATGGTACATGGAAAGGCAATGCTATTAGCATGGCAGGGTCAGTGAATACGAGGGAAGGGAAAGGGGATGGTGTATTGGGTTTGGGAGGCAATTTTTGGGGTTGAGGGGGACGGGGGACAGTTACAGGGGTGGCTTCTATGAGAAGCTGCTAGAAGTTTCCCTCATGTCTGATGGAGGCAATACCAGCAGGCTCCAAGACAGACCCACTGCTGGCCAAGGCTGAGCCCATCAGTGAGGACAGTAGCGCCTCTGTGATAAAACATTTAAGAAGTGGGAAAACCAAAACAAAACAAAACAAAAACAAACCAACCGATGTAACAGCAATTGCAGCTGGAGAGAGAGGAGGGAGAATATGCGAGGGGAACAACTCTGCAGACACCAAGGTGAGCGAAGAAGGAGGAGGAGGAGGAGGAGGTGCTCCACGCACCAGAGCAGAGATTCCCCTGCAGCCTGTGGTGAAGACCATGGTGAGGCAGGCTGTCCCCCTGCAGCCCATGGAGGTAACAGTGGAGCAGATATCCACCTGCAGCCCATGGAGGACCCCACACCGGAGCAGGCAGATACCCTAAGGAGGCTGTAGCCCCGTGGGAAACCCACCAAGCTCCTGGCAGGACCTGTGGAGAGAGGAGCCCACGCCGGAGCAGGTTTGCTGTCAGGACTTGTGACCCCACGGAGGGCCCACACTGGAGCAGTCTGTTCCTGAAGGACTGCACCCCATGGAAGGGACCCACGCTGGAGCAGTTCATGAAGAAGGGCAGCCCGTGGGAGGAAGGACTCACGATGGAGAAGTTTGCAGAGGACTGTCTCCCATGGGAGGGACCCCACACTGGAGCAGGGGAAGAGTGTGAGGAGTCCTCCCCCAGAGGAGGAAGGAGCAGCAGAGACAACATGTGATGGACTGACTGCAACCCCCATTCCCCATCCCCCTACGTCGCTCGGGGGGAGGAGGTAGGGAAATCAGGAGTGAAGTTGAGCCTGGGAAGAAAGGAGAGGTGAGGGGAAGGTGTTTTAAGATTTAGTTTTTATTTCTCATTATCCTACTCTGATTTGATTGGTAATAAACTAATTTCCCCAAGTCAAGTCTGTTTTGCCTGTGACAATAATTGGTGAGTGATCTCTCCCTGTCCTTCTTGACCCACGAGCCTTTCACTGTATTTTCTCTCCCCTGTCCAGCTGAGGAGGGGAGAGGTAGAGCTGCTTTGGTGGGCACCTGGCACCCAGCCAGGGTCAACCCACCACAGGGAAACAGGAGTAGGAAATTACCTAAAGGAGCAACACGACTTTCTGCTATGCGTCTGCAGGGTGTTCCTTGCACATTTCTTGATGCGTGACGCGCAGGTGCCCAGGTGCCGGCGGGAGGCTGCGGGGGCCTCTGTGAGAGCAGGCGAGGCCGGGGCTGCCCCGGGCCGGACACAGCCGGTTCCAGCCGGCTCCAGCGGCCCCCACCGCAGGGCACAGCCGAGCCCCTCCGCCGCGGGCGGGGCCTGGGGGAGAGCGCAGCTCAGGAAGGGCAAAGCGCTGCCCGGCGCTGAGGGGCGAGGGGAAAAGTGCGAGGAACGGCCCTGCCAGCCCCGGGGGGAGCGGGAGGAGGGGCTCCGGCCGCCCCCCCACCGCAGCGATTCCCCTGGAGCCCCGGTCGGAGCAGGCGGAGGCCTCCCGAGGGAGCTGCGGCCTGTGGAGAGCCCGCGCGGGGGCCGGGGAACAGCGTGAGAGGGCAGGGGCGGCAGAGAGGAGCTGGTGTGGGCTGACCGCAGCCCCCTGTCCCCGTGCACCCCTCGGTAAGTGATCTCCGTGTCTTGATCTTGGCCCTCGAGCTTCTTTTTTTTTTTTCTATTTTACTTTCCCTCCCATCCCGTGGAGGAGGAGGAGTGAGAGTGTGCCTGAGCAGGCACCTAGCAGGCAGCCGAGGTCAATCCACCACAATAAGAAAGTGCCGTGTACTTGCATTGCCGAATACGATCTGAAAACCATTTTTATGCTTAGTCACTATAACATAAAATACTTGATAGCTCTATTTTTAAAGGTGTGCTGAATGCTAGAGAATTAAAGCCAAAGTATTCAGACAACATGCAACTTAGGTAGTATGACTGAAATAGTGAGTTCAGGCAAGCCAGCACAGTCTCACAGGCAAACAGGTAAGAGATTGACTGCCATATAGGAAACCTGTGAGTATACCTGCCACAGTGACAGAGGCCTATGAAGATTAAATGCAAGTAAACACAAGACAGGGATGCTTCTCACTAGAACTTAAAATACTACTTTTCACATGCTTTGCAACTAAAATTTAGTAAGTAATTGAAGAATTTCCTTCGGTAGGCAACAGGTTTAATCTCTGCTGAGGCAGAATATAAAGCAGCACTCCAGCTACCAAGTTCATTTTAACTTGTGTCTGTGCTGTTTTTCATTTAATTAATTGAAGAACTTCCATCAGCTTGAATGGGACCATGATCAGACCCTTGAGAGAGTGATTCTTTTTGAAGCACTGCAAGCAATGAAACTTGTCACAATATTCAATAATTTATTATGAGGGGGTTTTTTGTTATTGTCTCCACCAGTACCATTGGACTCTCTTAATCATTTCTCAATCCTTTCATGAGTGAAAACAACAAAAATTAAGGGTGTATTTTTTTAAAATTGATTTTGTTGTTAAATGGAGAACAATAATTCAAATGGATCAAACTTTTGAAGAGTGATACAAGCAGGTCTTTGCCCAGGGATTGTAAGTTAACTTTATTTAAAATTACCACAAAGAAGATGCACAGTATTTTATTTTAAAGATGTTTCTCAAAAGAAAAAAAAAACAGTTAATTAAATTATGACTGTGCATTTATGACATCTATATATAGCTGCCAGCTAACAGGATTTGCATCCCCTGAATAAATGCCAAGAAAGTGATTCAGTAAACCCACTTATATACAGATTTCCTAAAGTGCCATGCGAAAAGCTTTTATTAAAAAGGATTGAAATTGCTCATATCTTAAAATAATTCTAGCACATGATGTAAAATATACTATAGGCAGTCTGATTTGTTGGTATTTCAGAAGGTAATTAGGCCCCCATTCTTGGAACAAGAGCTCTGCTACTATGATTACCAGTGAACTATAAAATTTTCTCTTCACAGATTTCTACTTTGTCAGAGATCATCCAGGAAATATTACCGTTAAAGAATAACTGCACATAGGAGAACATTTTTTAGTAGGCTGATTTGACCTATATAAAAAGACAATTCTCTGTACTTATGTGTGCAGGATGACGATTGAATGAACAACATTAGGGTGTACTTTGATCTGCACACAGATGAGAGCTGGGCAAAACTTATTCACAAACCACAAAATTTCCATGAAATGTAGTTTCAGCTTGAAACTTTCACAAATTTAACCCAAACTAGGAAAAACAATTTGTTCAGAAATAACTTTGATTTGATTTTTATGGGCATTTCTGGTCAATCACCCCTGCTCATCCATCACTACCACGCACAGAGATAGACGATAATCTTTTTTAACCCAATGGTTTGCAAATGGAAGTAAGTGGCTTTAGCCAGTCACCTACAATGAAACACAGGCAGTGTTTGTTTGCTGAAGGACACATGAACCCACAATCTCCAGGACAGCTATCTGTATAATCTAATGATTACATGGGGCTTTCGATCTCCCTTACTCATTCTTCTGCACGTTGTACAAATACGTAAGTGTTCATAAGTACCAAACCACATACAATAACTCACATGATGCCACTTCCTGGGTAGAGTGTCCCAACCACCAATATAAAATGATGACTTTTTTTCTTTTGGTATCTGAAATTATTTGAATAATTTACAGATGTGGAAAGAAAATGCTTCATTCTACAAACAGCACATTTTTGTTAACACTAGCTGAACATCATCTTAGTTTTCTGACTTGGTGAGACAAATACCCCACACACACCCAAATTAAAGCCTTTGAAACAGTTTATCAACTATTTTCATTAAATAGTTGGTCAAGTAAGGTATGGCAATCAGATTAGTTACAGAATCTTATTGATCAATCCCCCCACATCCGAGTATGCAATAATGGAAAAAGCAGTTCAAAAATACATAGTAAGAAGCTTAATATTGAAACCTAGTTCATTTCTCCAATCAAAGCTAAACTGTAAAGTTTAAAGATTGTGTTAATAGTCTCGCCTCTTACTTAATACTTCGTATTGCCTTAGTCCTTGAAAGTCATCCCATCTGGATACCTCACATAAAGCTCTGCTGGTAGTACGAAGCAAGGTTTGAAATGGAATTTCTCAGATGACATCTTTTTGTGAAAGTAGTATGAAGCAGATAAATAGAGAAAGAGTGGCCAGCCCGAAATCTTTTAATCCAACTCCATTTACCTAAACTCACACATATAAAATCACTAGTAACTACCACATCAGAGCTGAGCCAGGGAAAACTGAAAGCTGAAAGTGTCATAAGCAAGGGCAGTTGCACTTACTAAAACCACTCCAGAGAGCAATGGACTTTGTGTGCTATGTGGGAAGGGATGAAATAGATTTTTTTTTTTTTTTAACATTTATATTGGAGCCTGTAGCATTAGGGTCAAGGCAGATATGCAACCCAACCCTTGGCTAAGATTATATTCACTGCACACACACTGAACAGAAACAAGCGTTCAGCTGCCAGTAAACTTCTGCTTCTACGTCTTAGTGAATTTGTTTTACCTCAGTTCAGCACAGCTTGTACATTTATTTGGTACGGTTTGTTCAACAACAAGGTGATCGGGCCCAGTCAGCATGGGTTTATGAAAGGCAGGTCCTGCTTGACTAACCTGATCTCCTTCCATAACATGGTGACCTGCTTAGTGGATGAGGGAAAGGCTGTGGATGTTGTCTACCTGGACTTTAGTAAAGCCTTTGACACTGTTTCCCACAGCATTCTCCTGGAGAAACTGGCTGCTCATGTCTTGGACGGGCGCATTCTTCACTGGGTAAAAAGCTGTCTGGATGGCTGGGCCCAAAGAGTTGTGGTGAATGGAGTTAAATCCAGTTGGCAGCTGGTCACAAGTGGTGTTCCCCAGGGCTCAGTACTGGGGCTAGTCCTAATATCTTTATCAATGATCTGGATGAGGGGATCGAGTGCACCCTCAGTAGTCTGCAGACAACACCAAGTTGGGTGGAGTTGTTGATCTGCTGGAGAGTAGGAAGGCCCTACAGAGGGATCTGGACAGGCTGGATCAATGGGCCGAGGCCAACTGTATGAGGTTCAACAAGGCTCAGTACCGGGTCTTGCACTTGGGTCACAACAACCCCATGCAATGCTGCAGGCTTGGGGAAGAGTGGCTGGAGAGCTGCCTGGCGGAAAAGGACCTGGGGGTGTTGGTCGACAGCCGGCTGAACATGAGCCAGCAGTGTGCCCAGGTGGCCAAGAAGGCCAATGGCATCCTGGCTTGTATCAGGAATAGTGTGGCCAGCAGGACCAATGCGGTGATTGTCCCCTTGTACTCAGCATTGGTGAGGCCACACCTCGAATCCTGTGTTCAGTTTTGGGCCCCTCACTACAAGAAGGACATGGAGGTGCTGGAGTGTGTCCAGAGAAGGGCAACAAGGCTGGTGAAGGGTCTAGACAACAAGTCTTATGAGGAGTGGCTGAGGGAGCTGGGGTTGTTTAGCCTGGAGAAAAGGAGGCTCAGGGGAGACCTTATCCCTCTCTACATCTACCTGAAAGGAGGTTGTAGAGAGGTGGGTGTTGGTCTCTTCTCCCAGGTAACAAGCGATAGGATGAGGAAAGGGCCTCAAGTTGCACCAGGGGAGGTTTAGACTGGATATTAGGAAAAATTTCTTCACCGAATGGGTAGTCAGGCACTGGAAGAGGCTGCCCAGGGAAGTGGTTGAGTCCCCATCCCTGGAGGTATTTAAAAGATGGGTAGACATGGTGCTTAGGGACATGGTTTAGTGGTGGACTTGGCAGTGTTAGGTTAATGGTTGGACCTGATGATCTTAAGGGTCTTTTCCACCCTAAACAATTCTGTGATTCTATGATTATTTACCTTCCTCATGACCATCTAGACAAACTCGGATATTGTTTCCATAGCTACCATCTGTACATTACTTAAACTCTCCCCTGACCCAGGCATAAATTCCTACAGACACTTCTTTTCAACAGCTTTGTACTGTCAAGAGCGGCAAATTTTCATTAGATTGCCTAAATTCAGAAAACTTGACTTTCAACATACATTACTGGAGTTTTACAGGTCAGATCTTACAGCTTACATAAAATGATGCAACTTCAGTGGAGCTAATGGAGGAGCAAAAAAACATAAGAAATAAAATCTTGTGCAGGCTAATCAAGCTTTGTATACAAGGACCTCTGAACATGAACTGTTACATAGCAGAAGCAGGGGAAAAAAGATACTGTAACTGAGTCCAGAGAAACCCAAATGTCTGACTCAGGAATAATAGATTGTCAGGCAAGGCATGGAGTATCACAGACTTTACTACTTAAAAGCAAAAAGCAAGTCCTATGTTAAATTATGTGGTATACCAGAAGAATCAACACCCAAAACAAACAGGTACGGAAAGGTCACATCTCCAGAAGTTTCAAGGTGAGAAGCACAGGAAGCCAATCTTTGTTTGGAAACAGGGTAGCATTTGTGACACCTAAACTGTTTCATTGCACTTCAGGCAGCAATCCAAAGCTACTAAACTATGACCACAAACCACATATGATTTACAACACATCTAGGAGATTGTGTCATAACAAGAGTCTCTTTTTGAATAAAGTACATGGAGTATTGAAAGGGACGTAAGTGTCCTTTTTAATTTGTAAGTACATGTCCTTCAATGGCTTACCAGTTATATCTAGAGGTATCACACAAGAATGTAGCAATACAGAGAACATCATACAATCAAGACTCATTTTACCTAATGCCAGAAACAAACTCCAAACAATAATGCATTCTTTCAGCAAAATTTTTCATTAATATAATTCTTAGATAAATCTCCAAATAATGTGTCCTAAAGAAAAATGTTTTAAGTTCATCATTTTCAAACTTATACATTTAAAAAAACAAAAAACAAACAACCACCAAACACAAAAAAAAAACCAAACAAAAAAAAGAAATTAAACACAGGAAAAGAACGTGCCTCCAAAGCAGACCTCTGCTAATGCAAGTTGATTATATAATCCCATTCAGAAAGTCATCAGACTTTACCTCTGAATTGGATTTGGCCTGAGTCTTGCTGCTGACATTAAAAGGCAATTCCAGAACATTATTAGAAGAATATTCTTACCATCAGAGGAGCATTTTCCAGCCTAAATTTAGTCGGTTAATATATTTTTTTGGGTCAGCAGTGTCCTTTAGCTTAAGCACCCCTTCTCTGACCCTAGCATTCATCTCTGCTATGTATTTATACAGATCAATTACACATTCCCCTCTAGCCTTCAGTTTATAAGGCTAAACAACAAGCTCTCTAGTTTCTCTCCTAAGGCTGCTTTTTGATCCCCACATCCATCCCAATCAAAACAATGGAGTTTTTGACTACAGCAATCCAATAATATTGTAAATTAAGACCAAGCTATTAATAAACAGAAGCTTAAGTGTAGGCTGCTGAAACTCCATTTGGACAGCCAGGAGGTCCACAACTGAAAAACACATAAATAGATAAAATTCAATAGAACTTGCTAGGTGGGTTATGCTGAATTTTAAAAGGAAGCAGGTGTAATGTTGCATCCCCATTTTACACCATCTTTACCATAAAATCCATAATTATATCTTGATCTTTTATTATTATATTTCCTTTAATATTGAAAGCATCTTTATCTTTCATAGATGTGATGTTATTGTAATTTACAGACTTCCTACAAACTAGAAAAGAGACAGAAGATGAGGAGTGTAATTCATATAGTTTATGAACTCCCTACTGCTATGTTTCCAGCATCTGAATTAGGTCATTGTACCAAGGAGAGGGGAGGGGGCGAAAAGGCGATGTGGAGTAACCTTCCAATGATGTCTGTGGCTTTGGCTCAGCACTGAAGCTCTTCACACCGTACCTGAACTCCAGCTATTTTCATGTGACCTTCTTGCACACATTAAGCCTCACAGAGAGAAGAATATCATGGGAACCCTTTGCTAGACTCAGGCCTAATCAGCATTAGGAATGCAGCCCAGCAAAGTCCTGAGGTACGGAGTAGTGCAGCTCAAGAGAAAACATGGGGAAAACAGACTATTATGAGGGGTCATCTCTTAGAACCAGTTAGATTTGGATTTTCTCAAAATAAAAGATAGGTATTGTAGCATGGAAATCTTTCCAAACAGAAACCAGAAATACATACCTCCACCTTCTTCTGCTTATGAAGGAAGAGGATTTATGACAACTGTGCTGCCTGGCAGGGTGTAGACTTGATATGGTGGGAAAGGACAACGTGATATTGTACAGAAGACAAAGACACCAGTACTCTGCTGAATACAATGGAAACAATGTGACTGAGACCAATTCAAGAAAGATACTACTTGCTCACTAATTTGCTCCTTTGGTTTACCCTGCAAGCGACCTTCCAGGAGTCCTTTCTGAGTCACCATATTCCTCACTGCAGCTCATGGATGGGTCGAGCTGAAGGAAGAACCTAACACAGAGCTCTATCTGCTCTTGAGTGTTGACAGACTTTCTATGGTCACTTTAATACCTTCATTGATTATTCTTTGAGAACTTGCATTTACAAGAAGCAGCATGGAGAAAAAAAAGCTCAAAGAGGAAAGAAAGGTGAAAGGGGGAAAATGAAAGGGCAAGGAAACTTTTTAACAACAGTGAGATTAGCAAAAAAGAGATGGTGTCAGCCAGGAGTTGAAACTAAAACCAAACAGAAGTAGAGCAGTTTTTGAGGGCTTTATTATATGTATTGCTAAAAAAAGGAGTTTTATTATTAGACAAGTTTTATTGTGATTGTAGTAAATTTATTACTGTGGATTTTTTAATTTCAGAAAAGCTTAAATGTTTTTTAAATGAACTCATCTGTTTTCATTTTGAAGTGACATCTTTGTTTAGAAAATTGCCAGTGTTCAATTAAAAAGATTTTAAAGGCTTGAGAAAACAAAACATTTTGCTTCTTTCCTCGCTCCCCCCAGTTTAGCAAGAAAAATCCACCCAAGTTAATTTGAATCAAAACACTTCTCTAATTTGGCTAAAAAACTGAAAACAAATCAGTACTGCATCAAACACAAGGTAAAAATTGTCCTACTAGTAATGAAAAGACTTACTTTCTTCTTACTGTGCTCTGTAAGCGTTCAGGGAAAAAAACAACTGAAATGCTACACTTTCACTACAGCTTATGTTCAAAAGTACCAACATTTTTTTTTCAGTCTAGAAGTCTGTACGTGGCTGAATATTCCCATGTAACACACACACACACACACTTTTTTCTTTCTCTTTTAGGACAAGAAAAGCAAGGGAGCCAGCAAAACTGTCTGCATACATATTTATATTTCTCTTGCATCTCTAACTTTTTTTCCATGGTAGTTGCTCTGCAAGAAGGGCACCACCTCACAATGTCTTCCAGCTGCCTGAAAGCTAAAGTGTTACTTGTATTTTTGTCACCATAAATTATCCCATCAAGTATTACATAATTGATCAAGTACTGAAAAAATCATAACTGCACCTTTGCCCTTGTCCCACTTGTTTTGTTTGTGTCATTCACTGATCATAAACTTGTCAAAGGGTGGGCACAATTTTGCTTTGCAACCCAGAGAATAAAAAGGTATGGGAAGCAAGTTAAACAGTCAACACATTTTATAATATTATATTCTCTTACTACTTTTCTACTTAACAACTAATTTTGTCCATGTGCACACCTACGTGCTTGAGTTGTGAAATTCAGCAGAAGACTTATATTGACTGTACTTCTCCATCATCTTCATAAGATACACCTGCCAACTGCCAGTTAATAATTTCTTATCATCGTGTCCACCTACTTAATTTATAAAATACAGAGTTATTTAGTACTTGCATAAAGCAAGTGTAGGAGACCTTATCTTAAAAGTCTGACATACATGAAAACATCCTTGCTTCTCTCTCCTTTTTCTAAGCTTGAAGCTGAATTCAGATCTGAATTTAGCTGTTACTTGCTGTTAGGAACAAAGTTCCACACCCCCCTCGCCACGTTGTGATCGAAAATTATGCTTTTGAATACTTGATATCAACTGTTTGCCTTATTAAAACGATAAAGAGATAGCAAAGGTATCCATGACTATGTAAACTTCTGGGGATTTATCTTTCATTTATTTGTACGTATGGCTATACACTCATATGTATGTGTAAGATATAACCCTAGAACAAGGCTATGTTAGATATTCTGATAACGATACACCTTGTCTTAGCCCAAAGGACATATTGACCTCTTTCTACATCCTACAAAGGTCCCGGTTCATGCCTTGGCAATAGTGAGTGGCAATCAAGTATGGAGACAGGAGATCCCTTGAGTTACTCTCAGAGTTGAAAAGAGAATACAAGATCTGTTCAGATGATCCTCATATTCTCTGGAGCTCTATTTAATGACTGATTTTTACCACAGTTGTGAAAAACACAGGAGGAACTTGATGGCTTTTGGCTAAATGTGGTTGATAGTTCTTGTAAGGTCTTCCTGCTGCCTGCTGTAACATGAAAAGCAGGCTACTCTGGAAATGCTACAGAGGCAGGGGTTCCCCTCCACCCCCTTCAAACAAGGAAATACCGTACATAAAATCTTGATTTTTGGCTAGATAATGCATATTAATCCCCTAGCTTATGAGCAGTGATCTCACTACAAAACACAACAATAATTCATCTCAATGAATTATCCCTCAACACGCAGCCAAAACTGCACATGTTCTCACTAAATGTTCTTGAACAAGAAAAAAAAATATTTAAAATGTAAAATTATTGTGGCCTGTTATAAATTAAGAAAAAATACATCTATGATATATCTGAGATTTTTTCCCCACCTCCTTCCTGAAATGATTTTTTACATGGCTTTCCTTGTCACAGCTGAACTGGAAGGTCAAATTTTGATTCCTTTCTGAATGTTTACTTAGCCTCATATCACACTGAAAAATTATGGCTTTGAGTGCTGCTGGATTGAGAGAAACACTGCTGAAACATTTAACAAAAGTAAAGCTCTTTTCTTGAATCCAGTAATCTTTTCTGTAAGACCAGAAAGAAGAATGAAATCCTGACTCCATTGAAACAGAGAGCATTGCCATTAAATTCTCACTGAATTCAAAGGGTCCTAAATAGCATCCTGAAAGTTTTATATTTAACTACAAATAACTACTGCTTTGTTGTACCTTCTCTTGACCAGCTCCTTTAACACCACAGCAAGAAACATAGCAGAGAAAATCGAACTAAATTCCAGAAGGCAAAACTCTGTTACACTATTTAGCCCTTTAAATTGCAAACAAGTCCATTAAAGAAAAGATCCACTGAAGTAGAAAGGGGATGAGAAAGATCCAAATAATGAGTGTTTATTTTTCATATTGCATTAACACCTAGAGGTGTCAATCTTTATTAGAATGTCTCTGCAAGTTATGCATATTCACACTGCAAGAAAAGATTTTTGTCCCTGTAAGAGGCTAGTAAAACCAAAACATTAAGAAAAAAAAATAAAAAGAAAATAGAAGAAGGATGGGAATAAGACAATGTTATCTCCATTATCAAAATGGAGATCTCAGGCTCCAGGTGATGCACTGACCTGCACAAAGTTACCCACTTTTAGAGTGGCAGAGGTAAAAACAAAACCAAATTTTAATGGGCAATGCATTCAAATCCAAATAGTCAATCTCAAAATTACTTTTTCAATGCTTCCCTCTTTAAAACAGCTCACACAAATAAATGTATATTTTAAATGACTTCAGTACCACCAAACACACACATGAGAGTATAACAACATTCATTACAATAGTTTCAGGTTTTTGTTTTTTTGGGTTTTTTTTGTTTTTTTTTTTTTTACATTCTGTATTACCTGCATTCCTTAGTTTGAAACAACAAGAACAAGTTTGCTTTGCCTCTGTCATTCCTAAATCTAGTAAATTACCATTAAGGGTTAAAAATTCTTCTTATCTGTGGTTAGTGCAAGAATGAGAAGCTGGGTATTTAGGTTTTATCTGTGCTTAAGGGAAAAGAATTCCTAATAAACATTCAGCATAGCAATGAACTGATAACTCTGTTCCCTTCAAATGCAAAGGGTTTAGCCAGACTTGCAGAAACAACAGTATATTGCCACCACCCATAACAAGAGCTAGCCAGGTTAAACTGAGTGGTGCACAGTGAGCTCTGCACAGCCGGAAAATTACATATATATATATATATATATATATATGGTAACGTATCCAGCAGAGTCTTAGAGAAAACTACATGTGTTCCCGTGAGCTTGTCTGCTGTGCTGACAGTCAGCAAACACTGATACTCTCAAAATAGGTATTCAGAATGGGTCTATGTGTGATGGCATACATACCAGTATTCATTCAAGTACACCAAAGCTTTTTTTGCTTACTGGGTATATTTCTTTTTGAGACTTCTATTTTTCCTTTTCAACTGCTATTCCTAACATGATTTGCTGCCACTAACAACAGAATTCAACCACCTATTTCTTCTTCACAGTCAAACTTCAATATCAATATCTTACAACAATTTTTAAAAAAATTCTGCTAGTTTATCATAGAATAGCAATAGGTTAGCAACTTTGCAAGAATCTCCGAACATAGGAAGTTCAGTTAAATTTGTTATATTGGAATTATTTTTCAGCAATAGCATTGCTTATAACTATAAGCCCTTAAGACAACAAATGATGCTTAAATTCAGCCAGTATTTCTCCAGTTTGCTAGAGAAACCCTTCCAAAATGAAGCATCTGCTCAGAAGCAGTAACAAAACGTTGCATCATAGGAAATAAGTACACATAAGTACAAACTAGAAATCGTTCAGATATATGTACAAAGAAATGCAACAAAGTAAATTGATTTAGTAGCTGTTAATTAATTATAACTTTTATAAACTAATTATTCTTCAAATCCATCAATGAAAACCCTTTAAGCAAATCTTATTTTATTATCTCTTTGATCAGACTCAAGTATCTGAGAAGTCAATATCTGTAGGAGCTGGATTCATGACTTGGGGCAAAGGTTATGCATTTCAAAAACAATTAGCTTCCTACCTAGTATTCCCTCTGCCACAAACAGGAAAGGATTTTGCAGAAAATAATAATTAGGCCTCACAGCATCCCTCCGAGATGAACATTCCCATCTCTTGATTTTCAGACAGAAATCAGACAGACTCTTCAGGGTAACACCAAATGCCCACTGATGGTCAGAGCATAGACCCCATATACTCCATCTACACAACTGTCCTGAAACATTTCTATAGTGTACCAAATTGCTTAGAATTTAGTTTAACATTCACATGTGACTTAGTTCCAGGGTTTTTTTGTTGTCGTAGTACTCAATTCAGGAGAAACGTGAAGTTTTATTGCCCGTGAAATACCGCATAAGTCATTTATTGTATTTGTGCCTTATCCTGTCTTACATCCAAAGCTCACTGAAATGGGGGAGAATGGCTTTTAACCTGAAAACTTTCAGTGATCTATAAGCAGGCTAGTCCCACAAACACATGTATTTGTGCAACCTGAGGAGGCAGAGCACTTCCTGGAAGAGGTAGAAATGAGCCACGAGAAGTGTGAACTTCTCGAGCACCACTTACTCCAACGTTTCTTTAACTGTATCTAGACTAACTTTCTAGGTTCAGAGTATACTTTATCCCAATAGTTCTGTGCTTATGTGTGCATGTGCACACAGAAAAGATTCCGCTTACTGTGTGCTATAGCTAAGTTTCCATCCAATAATAGAAGGTTCAGCTACTGGCAATCCCTTAGCCTCTCTAATAATTTATATTGCATAAACATTAGAACTTGAAGCGAATTCAAACTCTCATTACAATTAAAAACACATTTCCACTTGTCATCAATTTTTTTCTGTTTGTCTACTTCAGATGCAAATTGGTTATCTATTATATCTATTATGAAGGCATCAATGAAAGCTTATTTTACAAAGGAACAGTTACTACTTTAGATTAAATGCTAAATTAATTTTGGTTCACCACATACTGAAATTCCCATCAGTCCCCTCAAAAAAGAAACAGCAGGTGAACTTAAAAAAAAAAATCATAACTATTTAAGAGAACTGTGAAGCAAATTACCATATCCCACTAATCATTATAAGGCATTGGAGCCAACTACACCAAAGTGGCTGGAAAATTCTGTTGTATATTAAGTTGTGTAGCACTTCCTGACTGCGATAAATCATAAAGCATTCTATCCTGTAGAATTAATTGCTGCTGTTAAGAATGCTATAAAGTATTTTTTAAAGATAAAATATACGATCTTAACCTTAGTGGTCTGCCACATTGATGCTCGTGCTAAGCTTTGTATCTAGGAAAACAACATTCTCTAGTGAAAGGAAATGGCACTCAAGATTGGACATTTGAAATGTTTAGAATGCTCTTTTTAAGAGGGCAGAGTCTAGCCCGAATTTTCCAACCCAGACTAAACTGAGAGTCCTAAAATATAAGCACAAAGCAGCACGGACTGTACAAACTCCTCTTTGAGCAGGCCAGACAAGGCAGTGTAAATGGTACTCTCTGGGTTAGCTAACATACTCTGACTCTCAGCTTATAAACCTCCTAAACCAAGAGGACTATGTGGCTTTTGGACTGACTTTCGGCTTTTGCTCTGCCTGTTCATATAGGCATGACTCTATCGCTACTTCAGTTGTACACAAGTACTCTTGCTTTCAAAGACCTGAAGACAACTAGGTAGCCTGTATCCCACAGGGTTTCACTGTGGTTTAAACATTGATCTCTTTCTCCTCTCCTCTGAATGGAGAAAGAAGAATTGTATAAATTCCTGGAGACAGATGCTGAGACACATGACATGGAAAAGCCACCCCTGGTCCCACTTTCCCGCACAGATACTCACACATAAGAGATCAAGAATAGGTTCTGCAAGGATTGATTGATTTGCATGAGTTTTTCTGTGAAGTTGTACTGAAGCCTGCAAGATTCTTTATGGACCCAGAAGACACTTTTTTTTTTTTTTTTAATTGCTGTGAATTCCCATGGCTTACAGAGTATAAAGGGACAGCCTTTGTAGAACTACTATTGCCAGGAAAAAGAAAAAAAAAAGATGTCCAAGAGAAGATTTATCAGGTTAGACCAAAGGTCTGACTAGCCCAGTGTCCTTCCTTTAACAGTATCCTTTACCTCAGCTTAAGATGGGATTATTTTTTCTCTGCTCTGTGTATCACTTTATTTCTGTCCACACTGAATTTAATCGGCCATTTTATTGACCAGTCATTCAGTCTTGTCAGATCCTTCTGCAGTTCTTCAGTCAGCCTTGCCCTGAATACCCCAATTAACTTAGCACCATCAGCAGACTATCAACTCCCTGCTCACTCCCTTTTCAGGTCAGTTAATTTTCCCTGCCACTCTGTCCATGCAAGGCAACTTTCATGAAAAACAGTAAGAGGTGCAAACTACCCAACTCACCCTCCACTGTTGAGCTGTCTTTTCACAAACCTAACCTTTGTGCCAGACACTGATTAGCAAGCAGCAGGGCTGTGGCAATAGCAACAGAGTTTTGAAAGGTTCAAAATAAAACACTCAAGCCATTATCCAGCAGTCTGGCAATCAAATTATATTGCCAAGGTACTCAATGAGCCATACTTCCCCACTTACAAGCTGTAAGTCAAACAAATGGGTTTGAATAAAGAGAAGTATACGGGAAGAGGAGAAAAACATTTTAGAAACGGATTAGGAAAACCTAAACAATCTCATAGGCAATACTATCTTTTCCCCAGAACATGCCAGCAATAGCCTCTCTGCTAAAACTGCTGGAATAGCTCCTTGTCCAGCTGCAGCACTCACCATTTCATATCCAAGACTGCAGTGAATGGGCAGATTGATCTGGTGCCCCTAACAGCACATCCTCTTTTCCCAGGTGCTATGCCCTCTCACGGCTTTACAGAGTGCTTTGCTCCTGAAGCTCCTTAGGGGTCATCCCTTAGACCAGCCCTGCTGAGGGCCAAGCCCTCCATCGCTATAGGTTTACATCATGCTTTCTGTCAGACTGTCCCAAGAGTCACTCTTAAGTGCACTCTCCATCAGCACCCACTAGCCAGGCTGCCCATTAACCTGCTGCCAGTAACAGTGCTGGCCCCTGGTCATTCCTAGTAGTTGGATTCATTAATTGCTCCACCTCATCCTCACCTGCTTCTCCCACTTACTGTGTTTCTTGGCCCTCTCAGTCCACGAGTTTGCAGGCTGCAAGCTTACACTTTCCCACCCACAGTGTTGTCAGCCCTTTCTGAGAGGATATAATGACATACAGCTTCTGTACACTGACCTGGCAACAGGAGAGATTTCCCAAACACAGCCTTTTTTCTTCCAGAAATCTCTCTCAACTACCTTTCTTTGCCAAAGGATCCTTCACTTCAGGCTGTAGGCCATAATGAATAGCTTGACTGACCGTGGTCCATTAGGGACAGGTGGGCTGCCCACGCATTTTGCCAGATGAACATAACTATATTTATGACAATTAAAACTTAACTGACTTAATAGAAACACCCCAAAAAAGAAAATGCGTATGAATGAAGTTTGTTTAGACCTGGTCAGCTTTCCTTTCCTCTCCAGCAGAGGCTGACAGAAGGCTCCTACTACTAGACCCACAAGGTCATTGGGACCATAGAAACCCACCAGGCCATAGCATATAATGCTCTTAGGGAGACCTCAGGAAGCGCTTTCCTATTCTTAGGCTTCAGGCTTGTAGTCATAGAAATGTTTTTCTGGCATGGAAAGGACACTCATAGCTAACAACAAATTCCTAAGCTCCCTTTTAATTTCTTTGTTAGAGGAAATAATTATCTCAAAGGGTCCAAGTAATTTTGCATAATAATGATGAAATGTATAGCATTCCTCTTTATTAGAAACTATAGAAAATCCTCATTTGACAAATACAAAGATGCAGTAACGCAGTAGTTTCATTCAGGAATTTTTGGTTATAGAAAGCACCAGCCTAGGACTAAAGAAAGAAATCGGCATAGCTGGCAGGAATGACAAAAAAACAGTTTTAAAGACAGTGCTGTTGCCTTCTCTTCGGTCCTTTTTTGTGCCACATGCAGACACATGTTCTGCTGTCCAGAACAACCTGACCAAAAAAAAAAAATTGAAAAAAAAAAAAATACCCCATCATGGAGACAGGCCCATGAATACATACTTATGGAAGGAAAGAAGTAGCAAAAAGCACTGACTATAGCTATAAACACAACCTGATATGGCTTTTGTGCTCCAATTTGTGCTTTTTAGTCTGCAGGTACATCTTCTCATGGCATGTCTTTTTCAGTTATGGGCCTAGGTATAGAAGTTGGTGGTTTTGCTAACCCTAATTAGTCTACTGTAGCACACACTAACCTGGGTATCACTGTGAAGGACTCCAAGAAAAAAAAAAAATCAGCATTAAAATTCAGTAACAACTAAGTGGAGAAGACAGGCCAGTGACAGGTGACCAGACCAACTCACATGCCACTTATAGGCTGATTATGCAGTTCTAATACATAGCTGTGAAAATTAACAGCAGCTTCTACTATCCTAAGCCATCTCTCTCTCCTCTACTCCAGCAGATAATTTGGTGGGGAAGCTTTATGTGAACACACAGTGGTTGGATATTCTCAGAAGAGGGCCCTGACCTGCAGCATCCACTCCAGCTGGGAATCAGGCTGACACAGCTTTAAATCATGACACAACTTGCATGTCCTCAGGCAGGCCCTCTCCCTCCTAATAGACAAATTATTCCCTCCAGCTAGGTTGTCCCAAAAGCCCAATGGGGATTTTATCCTTCTTAGGAGAACAGCTGTCACATGAGAAAGGAAGGAAATATTTATCCTTTTTAATTAAGAAAGATAACTATTTCCATTATGTTATATGGACCTCCCACATAACATAGTGCTGGGTGCACTTCTAATACTCTTGGTTAGATAATAGCCAAAACCCAGCAGCAATGTATACTAAAAGATCAAAACATAAGAATAAACTGTCTTCTTTTGCAACGTTAGCCTTTGAATATGTGAGAGGGAACAAATCTTAGCAATTAATGACTCAGTATTTAAAATTAAGGAAATGAAATTAAGTCCTTGCCCAATTTGTTGGCAAGCAGCGAAGACTGTAAGTGAATACCATTTGCTACTGTTTACCGCAATAGGTGGAGTTAGGGTGTTGTCTGAATTTTTCCTTTTTTTCAGTTTACTTCTGTCAAATCTTTATAATGCTACTCTATAAAAGTAGCATTTTATGGCTTAATTCTTTTTTGAGTTAGTCATTTGAACAAAGGTTGGAGATTGTTGCAGTTTGTTGGATGGTTCCAATTAAAGGACATACTATGGAGGTTTCAAAATCACACAGGCAAATGTCAATTGGAAAATTCTTCTCCCCCCCCCCGAAATTTAGAATTTAATATTATTTCAAGATCTGGAAAACCTCTTCTCTGGTTTTCCATTAAAAAAAAAAAAATAGCCAAAAGGCAGTGAATGGAATCAGAACTGAGGAGGGTAAAGAAAAAGAGCATTGTATTTGCCAGGATCACTAGAAGTCTGTTTTAAAGCTAAGTTGCAACAGGAAGAGAGCTTTGATTTCAAACAGTGCTTTAAAGTGAAGGATCCCTTCCAAATGCTATTACCAAGCAGATCCTATTGTGATGGTAATGACATGTTGCGTGGGAAGTAGTGGTTTTACTTGGACGCAAAGGGAAAGAACATTGCCATGATTGATGTACCATATGAGGGTCAAACCACATAATCACTAACTCTCACACTGCCCAATGCAGTGGGATTGGGTTACTTAAGAATCTAAGATTTCTGAAGTCTATTATTATTATTATTATTTAGTTGTAATGGTGAAAATATTTCACAAATTGAATGCATTGTCTCTTAAGAGGATGTCACTAATATTTGATTTACTTTTCACTGGTGTGTAACAAGTTCCACTAAATTCTCTTTGCAGCTACCATATCGCAGTAGTGCTTTGCCTGAATAAGACCACCCACAAGCTATTTGACACTTCAGAAAGTTCTCGAAACATTGCACAAAGAGAAAGTGCAAAGCAACTAATGATGAAACTCACATTTATCAGCCCTTAATACTCATATTTCAATGTTCATATGTTGAGGGTTAACCACTGGTTTAAGCTCACGTATAAAAAGGATAACATCTTCTTGGAGAAGCACTTTGCAGAAGTAGCATGAAAAAAAAAAAACAGAAGACATTTTTTCTTTCCTTAGATAAAGATTATAAATGCATTTATGCCCTTATACCCTTGTTAATGCATATTTTAGAACTAGCTTCTGCACTAGTGAATTCAGAAGGAGAACTAGTAATGATTTCAGTGAATGCAGGATCAAATCCTTAGCTCTACTTCAAACAGTCTGCTTCAACTTGGCAAAACATCCAGTTCCATATACAAATTCAATGACAATTTAATACATGCTTAAAACGCTTTTCTGAATGGACAGATCTAGGATTGTGTTCACATTGTTAAACTGTAGAACTGGGAGCCTTGTGCACAACAGTGTGCCCCCAGGGAGGCCTGCCATGTATCACATATATCTTTCACTTTCTCCTTAGCTGAAGGAGCCTCCAAGACTAACAGCCTCTGCTATTTAAGTCTGCATCAGTTTTCAACATCAAACAAACAGCATCAAGAAGCAGTTCAAACTCTTTCACCAAAATACACAAAAACCAGGAAAGTACAAACACTTTTAAAAAGACAGAAAACCTTCCAGTTATTTTCATTTGTTAAGCAGATAATAAAAATTTTCATGAGTATGACTGTAATTTTGACATTAATGATGCAAACCCACCTGATTTTTTATTATCCACCATTTTGAATGAGTATGACAGGCTGAAAAAGCATTTTATGGCTTAGATATGTTCCTACTGGTTTGTTTCACTTCTCCCATGCCACTTCCTATTTAAAATGAAACATGCTGTAATAATCAATGGCAAGCTTATTACAGTTAACATGTTCAGTGTTATTTCTTCCTAATGTAATTCCATTCACATTTGGTAGAAAATTTCTCCCACAGCTAGATCATATGGTGCTTAAAATCCATTCAATTTTTACAGCTGTTAGTGTTTTTCCCCAATCAATACTTTATATATATTTATATATGTGTGTGTGTGTATATATATATATATGTGCCAATCTCAGGAAGAGATCCTCTTTGCCCTGAAGGAACCCATGTGGATCCTTAAGAGAACAAACCAGATCTTGAATCCTGTATACAAAACTAATTGCCCTTTACATTTCACTTCATAAGACTCAAATGGCAACAACTTCTGTAGTTTGCCAACATCATTGATTGAACGAATCCAGACCAAATACATGCCAGACGCTTTGCTACACAGCACAAGATCAGGCGCTGTCCCTCCTCAAATAATAATACCACACAAGGGTATTTTTTCAGTGGGAATAATGGTTCGTTGGTCTCCAACACTTGGTTCTCTGCCATTGTGGAATTGAATTAAATCAGTCTCAGGTCATGAATAATTGAATTAGACAGTGTCCGCTCTCATAGGTTGTTAAAGGACAGTTGGCCAAAGGAGAAAACTTCGGCTGTACTTGCTCGCCGCAGTCTTCACTCATGGGAAACCTAGATTTGGCCAAGCCAGAGCAAGATGGTTCAGAGCAACTGAAATTTGGTGCTGTCTTGGAAGAGGTCTGAATTCTGCACTTCCAGCCTCTCTGTTATTAACCATTATTAACAGCGCTTTCCACAACAGAGTAGGAAGTTGTTTTTTCAGTACGTATCCCAGAAAATAAGTTACAGTTCATTTCATCAGTACCCTATGGCTTTGAACGTACTGTAGAAAGTACTTGGAATCCAGCTTCCTGTACAGTGTCAAGTTGAAATAAAATTTTCACCTACATTTTCAAAGGACTGGAAGGTCTTACACTAATAAAGCCCTGTTCTTTCTCTGAAAATTAATTCTCTGGGTCATTTAATTTAGATCAATGAAAATTTTCTTTCTGAGTCAGACAGAATTTTTGCATGTGTCTTAAACCACTAAAGCCAAGAAATCCAGATTTAATACTGAATTGATTTTCTTAATCATAACCTTATGCTGTTGATAATATTGTAGAGATTTCCAGTAAAAAGAGACATTACATCCCAGCTCTGCTATGAATGATGAACTTTGAAGGAACAGATGTTAGATTCAGGTAAGCCCCCAAATGTTTGGATGAGAACAGGAATATTATTCAGATTAACCAAATCTTTTGAGTCTAAAATGAAGACAGAAGTCAGAGTTTTCTCTGAAATTTCTAAAATGGTACTCTTTATTCTAAAGTTAGCAATCTTTGAGCTAATCTTCACTTTCAGATCTAAAATCTGAATCCTGTCATTGATAGTAGTTACTAGTAAGTGAGGGAGTAAGGTTAGCAGAAGTCCTAGTACCTTTGCTTAGTGTATTTTCTAACAGAACAAACTATATAAGTATCTCTATATGTGACCAAGTACTTATGAAAAGATTCTTCCTCTCAGATTTCTGCAATTTCTGTCCTTCTGTTAAAGTGCCACAAAAACAGACCACATAAAATGACTTTCATTACTTCTGGTTCAGAAGAGACTTGGAAAAAAATGAAAAGAAAAAATATTTTATTCTAATTTGTGAGCAAGGTCCAGACAGCCTTATGACAATTAAAAAGTTATACCACTGTGATTCAGAAAAGAAAGAGGTGGTATTTCTAAATGAACATGAGTGGTCAAGCCAATCAAAGGGGGGCGGGAGAAGAACCAAGATCCCCAACTTTAAGGTATCAGTTGTATTTCATTTGACATTGGGGTTGCCAATAGTTGTGTAAGGGATTACTTACACGACTGATCTACAGCTCATTTCCTCCTTCCTCTTTCTTCTCCTTTCCTTCATCTAGCACATACAGGTCAGCCCACACAACTGGTTAATTCATGATCAGGAAACTATTTCCAGGCACATGGAGGACAAGGCGGCAATTGGGAGTAGTCAGCATGGATTCACAAAGGGGAAGTCATGCTTGACCATCCTGATAACCTTCTGCAATGAATTGACTAGCTTGGTAGATGAGAGGAGAGCAGTAAATATTGTCTACCCTGACTTCAGGAGAGCTTCTGACACTGTCTTCCACAAGATCCTCATGTGGAAGCTGATGAAGTATAGGCCAGATGAGCAGACAGTAAGTTGGACTGAAAATTGGCTGAAATCCAGGCCCAGAGGATGGTGATCAGTGGTATGAAGTCTAGCTGGAGTTCAGTAACTAGCAGCATAATTCAGAAGAAGACAGATTGAGGCATTTTTCAGTGGTGTCCAGTGACAGGAGAATAGGCAATGTGCACAAACGGAAACACAGGAGACTGAACATCAGGAACCACTTTTTCACTGTGATTGAGCACTGGTTGAGGTTGCCCAGGGAGGTGGTGGAGTCTCCATCTGTAGAGACATTCAAAACCTGGCTGGACAGAGTCCTGGGCAGCTTGCTCAAGGTGACTCTGCAAGAGGGTTGAACAGATGACCTCCAGAGGGCCCTTTCAACCTACATCATTCTATGACTCTGAACATATACATCAAGAGGAGGCCTGCTATGGGTAAAGCAGCCTCTGGGAGGCCTTCTGCCCCAGATGGTCAAGTCCAGAAGGTTTTTCATTTCACAGGTTTCACAGCTAGATAACTACTTGGAATAGAAATGTTAGCTTTCTATCAAAAGAAAACAAGATGATCTTAAAGACTACCTGAGACAGGACTTACCTGAATCTTGTATTTCAGCAGGGAATAATGTCTAATATAATTGTCTCTGAATTTGAAATTGGAATAATTGTCTCTGAAACAATAGGTTAGTCTGAATAATACCTCATCTGAATCTAAATTTCTGCTGGGTATTCTACTCCAGGCCCTAAAACACATGAGAACTGGAAGTTGGCCAAAGTAGCTTAGGACCAACTTACCTCAAGAAAGCTGAGGAAGTGGGAGTTACCATCAAATCTACCTATAAACACTGCTTGGTAGGAAAAGAATCACATCATAAATATAAAGTTGACATGTCAGAAAATATACCAAGCAAAGATATTTTAATAATTATCATCTCTGATACGATTCTGGAAGAAATGCTTGAGTCAGCAAATATTATTTCTTTAAATAGATGCAGGAAAAATTGAACAAGGAGATTTGCTTTTCTCTATCTTTTCCAACATAAGCTTTATTTCCTTGCTCAGCAAGAGAAGAATAACCAAGCAGATTTTAGAAAGTGAGAGGCATTTGTTTCAGCCGTTGCCATCTGAGTAGTTCATATAAACACACCAATAAATGTAACAGAAGACGTTTTTTAATTCTTCACCTACTTGCTTTGAAATTCTGCATCTCGTTTCCCAAGGAATAATGTTTAACATTATCCAAAGACTTGGTCTAACAGAGCAGGTATTCACATAGTGCAAGATATGAACTTTGGGTATTTTTCCAGCTGTTTCTGTGCTCCCCAGAACAATTCAAATTATATCCTGCAATATCTTTGTCCCAATGTCACAATAATACTTGCATGAGATATTACTTGTTTCTGCCAAGCTAGATACAGATACACTACCACAATGGCATTTTCTTCCTTACTGCCAATTTGCTTTTCTCCATATATGCAAATTCTACGCCAAAAAAACCTCAAACCAAAACAACCCCCACACCATACCCCACATTTGCACTGGCTGCTGTGTTACAGATACAAACCTAAGTGGTCTAGTTTTTTCGACTTGTACCTAAAGCATCTGAAACAGTAGTTCAAACTTACCGTTGAATGTCAAAACTGAAACATCACAGTGTCCCTGGCAAAGCAAACCACTACGCACAGCAAAACATTTAAAAAACAAACAAAACAAAACACACAAAACCCCCACCCTTTTCTTAAGCCTTTATAACAGTTGCAAATGCTAATGGCAACAGTGGTAAGAAGAGGAGGACATGAATCCTTGAGCTCTATGAGATTCCTTCTTTCCACCTTCTGTTATATGGTATGGATTTCCAGAGAAACATGCATGAGAAAACATCAGTAAGATGTCAAGGCAGGGAAGACTCCTTGTACTTGTAATTGCCATGGGGCTCCTGATAGAAGCAAGAGATCATTGAGCTATGCATAAAAGGAATGTGAAATAAGAACTGAGGAAGAGTTTTCATTGTAGTTCAAGAGAACCCAAAAATTTCTTTCCATTATAGTTTAAAAAAAAAAAAAAAAAAAACAACAATCACAAATCCTTATTCAGGTCATTTCCATAAGCTAAAGCAAGCAAAAAAACATAAAATACAGAGAGTTATTCATCACAGTCTGAGTGAGACAGGAGGAGACTTGAACCATAAGTGAAACCTTCCAATACAACTTGGCGTTCTGAGGAGAGAAACAAAGTGAGAGAGCTTCTCCCTTGCATGAAGCAAGCAAGGAGTGCAAACAAGAATTCCTCATGCACTTTACCGGGAACTTAGTTTCCATTAGAAAGTGAAGAAATAAATATATACTACCTAAATAGAGGAGAAAGAACAGAAGACAGCAGGAACAGCATTTCAGTTCTGTGCTGTGGCATCAATTCATCAGCGTAAAGCTCAGGAAACAAAGCTCATCTTTCACTCACCAGAAGACACCAGGCAGTTCAGCAGAGAGGATAGAGTGGACTGTGCACAGGCTCCCATTGCCACAGATGGGACTCTGAGAACAAGTAAGGAGGAAAGAACATGAAGGAAAAAATGTGACTTTAAAAACTGAGCAACATAGAGGAAATAAATGAGGAATCCAGGAGTTGTGTAGAGAAAGCCAGATCGGGTAAAAAGATAGGAATGTAAGATGAAGGGTTACTGCAGAGCAAGGAGGGTGCTCATGCATCCCAGAAAGTTTGGATTACTGGGGTTGCCTCCAACTGAGTGGGGAAACTGACTGAATGTGTTCATGCTCTGCCAATCCCCTGCACCTCACTGCCAGAATGGGCTATTTTTCTTTTCCTCTAGGAATGCAGGAATTAAATTATGGCTCCTTCCAATCTGAAAAGTGCTATCTTCCAGCTCCACAAAGCTGTCAGATGGGCAAAAGACAATGGGTAGAACAATACCACTGAAGTTCCAGGAGAAAGAATACTATCAGATAGGGTTGAAAATAAAACCAACAAGTATAACTTTCTTTTTTGGAACTGGTTACTGTTAAGGCACAGTGAATCCCTCATGCTGTCAGGATACAAAAGACCACTGGGTATCAATTGAGTTCAGCTGGTGACAACCTCCCTCTACTCCCTACAATAACCATGAGAGTGAAAGGCAGGGTCTTATCCATGTATTGAATATGGACAGCAGGGTTCTCCCTTCGGCTACCATCCCGTCTGTACCAGCAAGTCTGTGAAAGCAGGGGAAGAGGCACTACCTCCTTAACAAAGCAGAAACAGCAATGTATCTTCAATGGGAACAAATTGCCATGAAACGTACGTCATCAGCTCTGATGGTGGTTGATAAGGACAGACATGGCTGGATAGCATCAGGGGAACAAAAACACTGCTCTTTCCCTCAGACCACAGTTGAATAGAAATGAAGGCAGCAAGAAATCAGGGACAGTTGTTCTGAAATTTCCCGTTCTGTGAGAAATAAATGTGCAATTTCACAAACATTTGAATGTTTACACCTACCGGTCTGATTTCCCTCTGGTAACTTTGTGGGAAAAGAATGTAAACTTTCCTGATCCTGCAGGCCATCTTGGGTGAACTTCATCCTTCTTAGCAATGAGGCAAATCCCAGAAAAACAGGAGAAAGCCCAGAATATCTTTGGGCAGGCCAGATAAGCGAGAAGGGCATATCAGTATATAGGTAATGAATTCTGTTCCTGAAACAGCAAGTGTATTTCTATTATCTCCAAGCCTTCAAAGACCAAAAATAACTTATTTTTTACACCATCTCATTAGGAAAACTAGAAGATGAAGGAAGACATTTTCTCAAGACAGATCAGTAAGAAATAAAAGCTTTCTTACTCCTCAGTGTTGAGACAAGACATGTAGGATATGGAATGACAATAATGTAAATACTTCTCTGATTTCTAAAAGAATAATAATCCAGTATCAAAAAAACGCATAAGATATTTTTGCTTCTGTAATTGCATTATGTCGTCCTGCTCTTTAAAGAGCATGCCACACAACAAGAAAGGGACCAAGCTGACAGCATAAACTCGCTGAGACACTCTCATAAAAAGAAGGCTGAAGGTGCTGACAATACTCATCTTTATTCAGGGGCAGGATGTAAGACACAGTGTGGATGGGGGTGAACCCACAGTGGGAGGTTGTTACACAGTGGCAGCGGAGCTAGAGCAAA
This sequence comes from Theristicus caerulescens, assembly GCA_020745775.1. NCBI lineage: Eukaryota > Metazoa > Chordata > Aves > Pelecaniformes > Threskiornithidae > Theristicus > Theristicus caerulescens. The sequence goes on along the minus strand of CM036558.1, from coordinate 57,124,126 downwards.
CCACGGTATCTACCAGCAGCTAGGATGACACAACTTGCCAATGACCTCGTAGGCAGGGGGTTGCAGAAGAAACAGTTCTGAATCCATGCTTGTCTTTCATATCAAGGTCAAGAAAACTCAGTCTTCATACTGTCACAGATCTAGGTAGCTAACCTAAAGGAATACTGGAAAGAAGGTGAGTAACTATTTTTAACCTTGGTTTCATAGAGAAACACCCTGGGTCCTTACTCATCATGACAGTGCTGGTTGCAGTGTTGTAATTAAAACGGAGTTCCTTTTTTTGTGTTTAAAAGTTTTTTGTCTGAAAATTTAGAGAATACATAGTACAATTCATTTTGTGATCAAAGAATTCAGTAAAAATGTGTCTCTCAGATCTGGCAACTTAGGTCAGTCTTCCTTATCCCATGTCATTTAACAACAAAATAACGCAGACATTTGATACCTTCCAGCATGAAATCACCAGATGAGAGGCTTAATAGTGGTATCAGTGACATGATCTGGGGCATAAGAAAGTTGACACTATGACATATACATTCAATTTACTCCTTTAATTTGGGCATTAAAAAAACTACAGCCTTCCTCCTCCTTTTTCAGGAGAAGAAACAAAAAGACCCCACAAAATCTGTAATAATCAAACATGGCATTTTCTCCAGCTACAAGAATTCTTTTAAGAATTTAATTTGAGCCTCTGTTCAAAAGGTTAGTTTCTCTTGGGCTTTTCTGGATTTCTCATAAGTATTCTTTTATCTGTCTTACTATGTTACATACATGGAAAGTATAAAATATCTTGCTTATCTAATCTTAAGGATGCCTTTATCCTTATTATTATTCTAGAGCACTCTTCCAAACAGTGACATAAATAATAAAATCTTCTTGGGAGCTGCTGAATTTCTCAAGAGCAGTCTGCTCATTTCCCTACAGACTGATTTTTCTAAGTCCTTTTCATCAGGAAAGTGCTTCCAGGCCACTGCAAGGACTGAGAGACTTCACCTTACACAATCCACAGCTTCACGTGACAAACAGAGAGCCCCCAAGGCCTGATTTTCACCTCTTTTACCCTTGCTCCAATCATCAGCACAACTGCCTTGAAGCCAGTGGATCCTGGGCTAGGATAAAAACTGTTAAGAAAGAAAAAAAAGAACAAGCATGCAGACCCATGCAGGGAAGGGAAGGGAGCAGCAGGGATGTAGCTATAATTTGCTTGCGATGGGAGTCAGCACCTGCCTAGCTATTGCCAGACAGCTCTAAATTACTCCCTGATTTTGAATGGGTGAAGTGATGCTTGGCCATTCCCTGCCCTTCACCCTCTACTGTAGATCCCTCTACACCCCTGGTGATGAGGGATAGGAAGGGGAGGCAGGAGGTGCAGTGCTGGGAGCCAACATGCTTGTGCCAGCAGGAAGTTTTTCTATGATGGGGCTGGCTGTTTGCAGCTGCTTTCCAGCCCCTTTCTTCCTCTGGCTACAGCAAAAGGCCCAGATCTGTAGCAGGACTTTAGCCTTATGGGTATAAGTGATTTCTAAGCAGAATGCATCTAAGTGATTTCTGAATGACCACCACTATACGTTCTTCAGCTCAAGAGCAATCCGCTCCTATACCTCCCTGCCTGATCCAGAGGCACTATCCCCCGCCTCTGAGAGGACAGCTTCTTTTGGCTTCAGTGAACTTTCAATCAGGCTCCATCACTGGAGGGCTGACGAAAGGGGAAAATCATTTAATCTGTTTGTAGGCTGCACTTTGATGCTTACAGCCCTAAAATGTGTTTTTCACTTTACTGATGTGTTTATAGTTCCTAAATGTCAATACCTAAAAAGTCTTTAGTCAATTGATAATCCAAGTAAAGAAATAAACAAACAAACAGGTCTACCAGCAGCACCTTACAGTAGCCTGAACAGGTTGTAATGGATACAACAGAAAGCAAAAGAAATGGCCTTTGGCACCTAACCTGCAAAGTCATTTTCACGGGGGGGGGGGGGGGGGGGGGGGGGGGGGGGGGGGGGGGGGGGGGGGGGGGGGGGGGGGGGGGGGGGGGGGGGGGGGGGGGGGGGGGGGGGGGGGGGGGCAGGGGCGGGTAGAAAAGGGAAACTGTGGAAGGAAAGAAGGTCTGGGCTCAGCCAGTGTCTCTGTTAGCCTGCCTGGGCATCTCCTGAGTGTTCCACAGAGACCTAGTGACCACCCTGAATTAGCCTCCCTGTGGCCCCCAGGTTAGCCCTCACGCTTCTGTGTTTTCCTCTGTGGCCCTGTGAACGACAATTATTCTGCTTTGGCACATAACCAGTAAGTTGCATAACTGGGAAGAAATCTAGTGTGCATCCCCGCACTGCAAGGATCATGTTCAAGCAGTGTGGGCTGCCCTCCAGAACAGCAACGTCAATCAAGCAGCAGAAGGATGCTTCCTTTCCATGAGGGGGAAAGGATAGGGGGGAAGGGGGAAGGAATCAGCTTTAATAAAGCTTTGACTTCTTTTTTTTTATGCTGTAGACTCAGAGCAGGATTTTCACTGACATCTCAAACAAAAAGAGAAGCTACCTCTGTCATTACAAGAACAGGTACAAGGGACCTGGCACAAGATCTACTTTGCTAAAGCCAGGATTAAGCATCAGAATTGACCCAGAGAGAAACAGATATTCATGAAGTCTGAACTGCCTCAGACTGAGCTTACTGAAAGTATTGTGACATCCTTCTGACAAATGTGCCTACTGATTGCTTGATTTAATGATATGAAGCAAAACACCCATAGCTCAAAAAAAAAAAAAAAACCAAACAAAAAAAACAACCCACAAATTTAGGTACTATAAAAGGATCCCGTCGTCAAAGGAAGCCCGAGTCCAAAATGCCTCTAAGATATAGACAGCATGGACGGAACCAGTAGCTCATGTTAACTGGTATCCAGAGCAAAGCAATTGTAGGTATATTTCTTCTGAAGGACACAGAAAACTGCCTATGAGCCTCTCTTCTACAGTGCATCTTCAGTTTCTCCATTTAAAAGCATAAGAGTTTTTTTCAGATAGGATTTTCAAGGGTAGATGAGCCAAAGTTTGAACAGTACTCCATTGATCACAGCTCAATTCTTCTGTTTTGGAACATGGATTTTTACATTTCCCGGACTCATATGATCAGGTGTCCAAGGCTGTGGTTAGCTTACTTGAATTGTACTCGACTCCTCGTTGTGGAACAAGTAACTGTGGTTTGCTGACTAAGCCATTTGCTGTTTTTAATCTGCTTTTGTAAAGGAAAGTTCAGTTCCATAGCTCAGCCTTAAATTGTCATGGATGTCAATAACACAGAAGGAAAGGTCCTTTGCTGAGTATCCTTCCCTGAATGCAAACTAAATGGACAAACTGCAGCCTTGTCACTATGAAAAAACCACGATAAAACCAGAATTGAGTTTAGAGGGCTGCTGCTTCACACAGTTCTCTCAGCTAGCTCTCCCCTCCACACACTTTTGTTTATTTATTTTTTATATTGGAGGCAGTAGTTAGTTAACAAAGGGAGCAAAGAGACTGGAGGCAGCTGCCCCCCACGTAACCCATGTGCCAAGTGCAGTGCAGACATGAGCAATGCAGGCTCATCACGCTGCTCTGCTGGTGCACGTGAGGCCTGGTCAGAAGATACAGCATCTTGTCGTTGGAAAGTGACTGTGATACCCACCCACGGCAGTTACGAGAAGTGCCAGAATATCACCCCAAATTTAGGCTTATGATGCCAGTGATATTCTAGAGTGCCGCCTTCTCTGGCTAGATAATGTGACATTATTTCCCGAAAATTGTAGTACTGCATGGAGACAGTGCTTTTGGAATGGGCAGTGCTTTTAAAGCAGTTTTCAGCTTAATTTTAAAACTCAGATTTTTACATATGGAGTACCTGCACCTGCTACTACAGACAAATATATTCTCCTAAGTTCCAGCTTCATGAACAAAGGCTGACAAGCATTTTTGAAAACCTAGCTCCTTGACATGGACTTATGGACTAATCTCATGGGCTTAAGCCTGAAATTCTTGACCCTGACACATGAATGAGGTTTTTGTGAAATTAAGACATCCAGTAGTAATAATAGACCCCAAACCAAAACAGTTGAGCCCTTGCTTCTTGTCCCATCAAGGTAATGGTCAGTTTAGGATGCTGATGTAGGATAAACTTGGCATAAATCACCATATAATCAGCAGTTTCTCCTTTCAGGGCTTGGATTTATTGCTCATTTTTTCCACTCTCTCCCACTGTTGACAGTGGAAGGTCATGTAGCTGAAGCCACACAGATGCGCACTTACTATCCTCAGTCAGGTTTTAATTCATTAAGCTACAAAAAAAAAAGCCAGTGAAGTGGGCATACTTTGATCTCTTAACTGTATTTTCTGCCTGTTTCTCCTCTTGTCCCTTTCTGCTTTGCAGACTCCCACCAGCCCTTTCACTTTTTATAACATAATAGCAGTAGAGCTCTCCAGCTTCTTTAAACATGAAGTTTGTTCCTCCTGTATGGAATGATCTTGCTTTGCCAGATCTCTTTTCATAAGTCTTGATAGCACAGAGCTGATGTCAAAGACCTTTGTATGCACCAATTCGTGGGCCCTCCCAGTAGGCCTATACAACACTATATGACTATAACCAGGTTTTTATATCTGACTACAGTTACAATTCAGTGACTTTTATGAATTTTGAGCTTTCTTACCCCCCTGCTCCAACTATGAACCCTTTGTCTAGCATGAGACGTGTTAAAGGGGCTGAGTTTTTGTTTTTGTGGTGGTTTGTTTTGTTTGTTTTTTGTTTTTTTTTTAACCTATTTTTCTTCATGCAAGTTTTAAATCTGATCTGGAAAACTGGTGGCCATTTTACCACTTTCCCACCCCCTGTTCTTACTAGTTAGCTTATAAATTGTAACTTTATTCTGGGTATATAACATGACTCTGGGTATATACCTGAGTTAGCTTAGCATTTGCTGGAGAAAAGACACAGTGGGTTTTGGGTTTTTCCTTTTTTTTTTTTTTTTAAATACATTGGGGAAAAAAGCTTTCTTTCCTAATCTAGACATGGTTCTAGAGTTTATGCTGGTAAATAGGTTAATTTACTGCCGGTCAACTCCTTTTTTAAAAATTTTATTTCATTTTTAAGCTAGACTAGATATTTCCAAGACACTCAAGCTTTTTTCCTCATACCTCACTTACTTGGAGCACGAGAATTCTTATGCTGAAATAAATTTACCCAGGCTAGCTCTTAGAGATGTTTTAATTGTCTTGAGTAAATCGGCACTCAGGTAATTGAAGGCAATTAGCGAAAAAAGAAAAGTAGTCCAGCGTAGGCAAACCACAGTTGTCCAGACAAGTAAAAAAAGCAATAATTTGGCTTGATTTTGGCTGCTGAGATTTTCACATAATTCATGTAGTCTTTCACTCATCTTGCATTTGGTTTCCTTGAATGTAAAGGGCAAGTCTGCAGGTAGGTAGGTCTCTTATAGGAAAAAAAATGGATTTGAAGCACAGTGAGAAATTCGACTTTCGCTTAATTTGGAAAAATACCCATGAAACAGAAGTGAAAGAAGTGAGAATGAGAAAAACTAGTCAAAGATCTTCTAAGTTAGAGTTCAAGTTGTAAACTGAGAGATCAGTTATGACAAGAAGAATAACGCTTACTCAAAACTAGGAGACTTTTATGAAGTCAAGCTGAAAAGCCCCTCACTTAAGAGTAAAATTTTCATGAAGAAAACTGTGGAAAGTCCAGAAATACATACAGATTGTTACAGCTGGCAGATCAAGGAATCATTAGAGGCTGTAATGAGACTAGATTGTTCTTAGTTACTCAGGACCTTCCAAAAATACTGGCTAACGAGTGTCAAACCCCTGGCAGCCAGGTTTTTTTTGAATGTGGCAAAATGTTCCAGCTAAACCCTCAAGCGTAACTGCTGAAACAGTGCCAATGATGCCTTTATAAGCAAGCAGCGGGTAGATCATTCATACCAAGTTGGGGCTCGTTTCAGTGATTCATGGAATGAAAATTATGAAGGAGAAACTTATAACCCAGCTAGAGTAGACGTGCAACTTAAAATAAGTTAAACTTGTGAAATATCAAGATGGCATATTGAGGTAGTATTGCTAATATTATAATCCAGCTATTTGAGAGTCACGGTACAAAATGCAAATCCTCCCCGAAGTGTTAACAATGACCCATTCAGCAACGCTGGAAAAATCTCACTACTACGTCAGTGGAGCATTACGTAAGAGTTAGCAATCTGCACTTGGCCAGGAGAATTATTTTTAAAAACCTCAAACTATGAGTTATGATAGAGTATGAATGGAAACCAAATAATTTCTTACAGAGACTTAAAGTATGGAACAGTGAAACAGTCCAGGAATTAGTGAAAGAGACTGTGTGCTTTTTCTTGCCGACCCTGAACTAAGAGTTGCTGAATATAGGGTCTCACTTTAACTGCATCATCAAGAGTTCAAGGGAAAAGTTACAAATAAGACAAACTGATGTTTCTTCCTGATCTCTATCATGAGGAAATATTTCCCAGGTCCTGATACAGCTCTTCACCAACACAGTAATCTTTCATTTATGATAGTACTGAGGAAACATGAACTCTTTTTACCAGCTCTTCTTGGGCTCATGGTGAATCAGATCGATCTTGAAAAGAGCAGGCAACAACCTTAAGTACCTTTGCAAATCTCGGTCCTTTTGCCAGTGACATCTTCTGGAGTCCCCATTTAAACCAACCAATGTTTTCCAGAAGCTCACACAGCTCATCCACTGTCAGGGCAGATGGATCTCTTGGCTCCTCTTCCCTTCTCTAACCACACATGTTCCCTCACTCCCCAGTCTGAGATGACCACAGTGGGACTGAAGAAGCGTGATTCACACTGCGATCCCATCGCAAAGTGAATCACAGCATGAGCCCGCTTTACCAGAAATCTTGTTTTGGGATGGGGTTAGGGATAGTAGGGGCAGTTTTGCCCTTGGCAAAGGGATGCAGGCAGGGATTAACTTGCAAGCAGCTGATGTTGTGCTGGCAGTGCCTCCCCATGTGCAAGGAGAATGAGAATATCAAGCTGATCACTACCATAAAACAGTGTCCTGTCAGCTTCATTAGGTTTGCTCACATTGGTAAATAAACACATTCAGTAGCGTACATAGCAGGATAAGGCCTGTAGCAGCTGACTACTGTCATTGTGTATTAAAACCCAGTAGAAGCGAATATAGCTAACAAATAACATCTTTAATGTAAAAGCAAACATTGGGAAGAAAACTTCCAAAGTCAACCTTGATTATGCATTTTTAGCCTTGACCTTTGTGATAAAGCTTTCAATTAAAGCTCACATTCTGTGTTTGCCCCCTCCCCCCCATATTTGACTTCCTATGTTGTATGCCACAGTTGACAAGAGCTTTTACAAAGTCCCCAGAAGCTTGCCATACTTTCCTCTTTCCTGAGAGCATTAAATGCAGGTGACATAGGGCCCACATACCCTACTTTTTAATTTATTTTTAATATTTTTTTCCAATCACCATGTAGCATGACCACAGGTAAGCCTACACCTGCCAAAATCCACTAAAAACATGTAGAGTCAGGCATTTTGAATCGTAGATATTACAAAGTACGAAGAAGTAGAATAAGGCTGGCTTTATTTGTTTATTTATTCAGACATTCCTTAATGATTATACTTAATGGTTAGAACTTCAGAATTATATTAATTCTTGTGAAAAGCTGCTCATTAATCATAGGTTGTTGCATTTGCTCTGAAGAAAATATACATTTAATTTAAAGGAAAAAAAAAGTTACCTTGGCGTCCTTTCCAAATTAAGCCATTCCAAAGTGAGACACTTGCAACGTACATCCCACACCCTTGTATGCAGCTGAACCTCAAACCTGGCCAAAATGGGGGGGGCGGGGCATGTAAAGATACCCAAGTCAGGAATGATATCAGGTCTTTACAGAAGCTAAGATCCAGCCCTCTTCAGAGGAGGTACAAGCAATACTGGTCTACTCGGAGGTAGAGTATGTTAGCTGCTGTTGAGAAACTCGAGGCAGACACCACAGCCTCTGAAGAGTGTAAGCCTAGAAATAGCCAAGGATGACCCAGTGGATTTAAACAGCACCAAATAGCTTCTCCATTTTCTGAAAGGCACTAGCAAACTGACATCTAGCACCACAAAACCAAACTGTAGATGGTAACACTGAGCCTGAAGGGACCACCTCAGTAACTATATGCTGTAAAAAATATGCCACATAACAGATTACATAGTAACACAACTTTCAGCTCTGTTATTTTGGGTTGTCACTGTATAACAGCATGGTGCTACTTATATGAGCTACCTGTAGCAAAGAGGACTACTGTTCTGTCTGTCTTCAGTACTTTGAACAGGATGCTGTTCTTGTGCTTCCTCTTACATTAAATATATGTTTAAAAAATTAGAGAGCTGAGAAATCTAAGCAACCCTAAGAATTCTGATAATTCCATGGCATTATCATCATTTGTGAAACCTCTAGGAAAATCCTTTTACAATTCCTAAACAATGGCAAAGTCATGACAGCATGAGTCCAGACTGAATTAAAAGAAGGAGGGGAAAAAAGAAAAAAAAAAAAAGGAAATAAGGATTATTTTCTTTTGTGGGACTCGCTTTCTTTTTTATTTATTTGCCTGGTGAACTTAGCTTAATTTGTAAGGAGTAATTAAAACCTTGACATTACATGCTTGAAGTTCTTCATATTGTTAAAGTCTTTCTAGTTCAGGACTTTAGACAACGAGAGCAATTCTAGCTTCAAGCTAACTCTTCTAAATGAAAAATTTTGATTCTTAGATCTCTCTCCTCAGCAAGCCAAAACTCTGTATTTTCCTCAAATGACTTTTTAATTACATATTTTTTTCCCTGTGGATTAGGAGCATAGATTAGTTTGTTGCTAGACAGCCTTTTCTAAAGATGCCACTGTTCTCAAATCCCAGCCCTTTAGAATCCAGCTTTTTCCGCCAAAAGGCTAGCTTGTCCATAGAAAAATGTGTCTTTTCTTCCAAAACTGCCTTCCCTTTAGAAATCCAGTGTTCCATGGTAAACCACTGTTGACAGTAGGTTTTCAGCTAAGTTTGTAACTAAACACATCAAGAGACAGGGAGAACGTTGCCAAAGCAGGCAAAACTCTGCCCTTGCTGTCTGAATGTCTGCTGAGGGGTGTGAGGGGGGAAACCAGCAAGTTAATCAGCTCAGTTCCCGCACTGGGACAAGAGTCTAGGCAACAGGAATACATCGCTTCCCCCTTCCAGTTTCCTATTGTAGTCAATTAAATGACTTAAACCCCAAAATTAAAAGAGCATCAGGTCCACTTCACAGGTGAGCTTTGCGTCTGCAGGTGGAAGAGGCAAGCCTGAGTTAACACTGCTTTTGCCTACCCGAATTTCTAAGCAGGAGAAGGAGGATTTGAATCTTCCTGCTCACAACTGGATTTGCTTCCCATGTTGTAACAGCATGCACTTGTGTATCCTTTCAGGCACAGGCTCTGTACGAGTGCTGGTGCGAGTCAGCCTGGGGAACTCCTGTCATGCCAGGTGAGACAGGAAGAGGAAAGAATCCATCTTTGTTTGGGGCTTGGCATTTTGTTTCTTTTTATTTGCCAACCCTCGCAGCAAAATGCAATTATATTTGGAAATGGAGACTACGTGATGTGAAAGTAAGGGGCAGCAAATAAACGTGGTATTTTCCCACGTTATTTTTCTCCTAGCAAACTTCCCAGACCTGAAGCAAACGTTTAGTTTTGGTAGCCTTCAAGGAATCAACTTGCTGACCTGCCATCCCCAAATGGCCCTGTGCATAATGCTATAATCCCTGTGAGCAGATCAATTATCAACTTGCAGGCCTACACAAAAATGCAGGAGCTGGCTCAGCGGTCAATCTGCTCATTCCTGTCTGAACACAGTGAAAAGAGAGAGGTGCAGCATCCCTTGTCTCTCTCTTTATATGCGCAGTATAATCTACTGATCTTTTTTGCTCTCATTATTGCTATTGAGACAGGTGACTTCTGAGATTAGTCTATTATTGCAGGCACTGCAATCAGATCCCCTCTGTTAACATTTGTTCACTGCAGCCTCTTGCACAATCCTGTTTTTCTTTGCTTCCGACTCTGACAAATTGAATTGTTTACTATTTTCTTTTGTGGGCTGAATTATATATTATTGTTCATTTCAATAGAAAGGGTTTCGCTGTTTCCAAGAGTGCAATTTGTAGGGGGAAGCAGAAAGAAATTGTTTAGGTCATGTTTGACAAGATAGAAGTTTAGTAAGCCTTTTACGTGTAGCTTGTCAGGGATAGTCACAAGTTCTGTTTAACTCATTTTCTGGATGCCTAACTTAAATGCTGATTTTTGAATTACGTAAGTGCTGGTCACATATGACTGCAGATATCCTGCATTGCATAGATCAAGCTAATTCATAGTACTTGGAAAAGAAATCAGGTCCTGGGCATCTCAGATTTACCCCAAATTAACGGATACATTTAGCTTAATCTCTCTGCACATCACTTTCCAGGATGCAAACCAGAGATAACGCTTTCTTTGTTTCACTTGTATGGTAAAAAAAAGAGTTCTTGACACAATTTGAAAATGCACTGATAAGAGTTATTAAAAAAAACCCACACCACCACCAAAACACAACACTTGTGAGGAGATTAAGAACTCAATATTTGAAGCACAGCCTGAATGCAGGAAATTACTCTAAACAACAACAACAACAACAAAAATTGTGATCAACTGGAAACTCCAAGAATATTATCCATCCCGTGGCCTGAATAATGCAAAGATTATGCAGAAAGAGAGAAGCATGTGACTGTGTGATTAAGTAAGTATCAATATAGATACATAAGGAACTGACCTAAGTTCATGCTGACAGCCTTACAGAATGGCACTTCCTACCATCTGAGTACTTGACTATACAAAATTATTAGTATGTTCTAAAAGCAGAGGAAAGGCTTCTGCACATACTTTCCACTGCTGAACTCGGAAGACCCCAAGCAAATTTGGATGACTGTGCTGAGCACTGTACAAACATAATAAAAATCTCTATGCTAATAAGGCACTGTACTAATAAGTGTTATTACAAGCAAAAAGTGATACTAAGACCACAGACATATTTCTCCTCATTTCTTCACCTCCTCCGATTTTTTTTTAATTTGTCATTTCTTTAAGTCTCCACTTTATTTGTGGCAAACAACAGACTTTCAACTTTTTCTAGCATCTAGAGTTAAAGATAGTATATTTAAATTGAAAAAAAAAAAAAAGAAAAAAGCGCTCTCTGTGTTGATAAACAGTACTGCAGGTGTTTTGCCCAGTGCCAGGAGAAAGAGTCCACTACATATACAGATATACATTGATATATTAATATTGAATTTGTCATTGTTGTATGACTGAATACAAGCAGTATCGGCCCATTTTTACTTCTATATTGCTACAGTTGTGCCCATGAAGTCGGGGTTGTTCAGGCACCCTTTCTGTTACCTATAGACAAATCTGAAAAAGCATATACCTATTTCTCTACTGCTTTTTGTATTCAGAGCCGTGTGTAAAAGCTACAGCAACGTATCATCCGAAATTCCTGTTTTCTTCACTACAGCGACCTGTCTCTTCACGCTGCTAAGACTGCTGCTAAGAATTATGTACAGGATTAAAGAGACTAGTATTTTTCTAACCCTCTAGCTGAGGTGATTCATGGCTTTTATAGGTAATAAAAGTATCAATTAATGAACTAAGTTCCATTAGAAACACACGTTTTACACACACACACAGAGGCAAACTACTAAGTACTGTTGAAAATCCCACTTGCCATGAATTCTGCTTCAGACTATTTTTGTCAGAATATTTTTTTATCATCCATCCATATTGTCATCGGAGCTACAAAATACTCAAGAGAAACAGTCAAAGATGACTCCGGCTTCTACATGAATGCATTTGGATATCTTGAAATTAAAAACCACACAAACTTCTTGGTAGCGTAGAGCACAAACAGTATTTTTACTGTGTCTGGTTATGAGCAAATAGTGTAATGGACTGTACAGGTGACTAAAAGCTACTGCCGCTTGTTCCCTGGAACAGCAATTGCAGAACAAAATAAATTCATTAAACAGATTGGGGGGGGGGAGAGAAAAAAAGAAAAAAAAAAAAGGAGCAGATGACAAAATGAAAAGCATTCCAAAGTAAAAAAAACTCCCTGGTAAAACCTTGACTGGTGTTTTTAAACAGACAAGAAAAAAAAAAAAAAAAACAGTCAAAATACAATCAGGAAAGAAAAGCAGGAGCAAAAGGGGATTTAGATGTTTAGAACATTTGGTGAAAATTAGAGATGGACCGTAACCAAAATGCTTGATCCAAATACCTCTAAATTTTGGAGGACACTTGATAGCTTGAACTGGATTTGAGTTCTACAAACTTGATTTTTTTAATAGATTTGTATGCAAACTCTGCTTCCAAACTCTGGGATAGTTTGAAAGCATCTTTGGATTCATATCCTGAATCTTCCATCCATGTCAGCTGGAAATTTTACATTAACGCAATTGTTGAAAAAACAGTGTTGCGAGCCAGGTTTCTATTTTCAGCAGTTCAACCTCCAGAGCTGTTCTAGGCCACCACCTTCATCTGCTGGAAATAGTGCGTGAGGTTTGACCTGGGCAGCTCGAACGCCTTTCTGCAGCGCACAGACGGAGGTTTTATTGTAAGCTTCTCTTTCCAGCACTTCAGTTCCTCCTACACAGTTCAGTAACCAGTTAATTTATATATTCTGCCTGAAGCACTCCCTCTGGCTTCATAATATAATGTCTCAAATGAAGAAAACGTACATAAAAGCGGATACAGCCATTCCCAGGCCACTTACTCAGCTCTAGGCTGCCTGCTGGCACGAAGGCACTCGTAGCCAGCTCGGTGTCCTGGGGCAGTCTGCAGCGCTGGATGAACATCAGCCCCTTGCTGTGCTCTCCAAGCAGCCACCTTCCTGCTGCACAGACACCTTGCTACATCACAGCGTTTCCACTATATACCCTATATTGCGTTCCTGTTCTTGCCAGGTCACTCTGGAAGATTTTACTTTGGAATTGGCTTGCTTGCAAACAGGTTTTATTATACTTACAGGAGATTGGAGGTGGTGGTCGGGAGGGGGTGGAGATGGAAGAGTTGAAAGAAGTAGTTTACGAGCACTAGAGATAATGAAGCCTCATTTCCTACACATTTCTTTTTTGTGGAAAGTTCAAATATCTGCTTAGGAAGATGTAAACTCTGAGTCCTTTTATTCCCTGTGCTTTTAGTGTTTCTGATGGCTTCTGTGCCCTGTGAATTTTCTGATGTGTGCTATGGGAAAGCTCATACCGCTGCCCTTTCCCTTGTGGGGACATTGACAGTTTCTCTGCTCTTCCCACTGCCTTAACTCCTCTGTCAAATTTATCTGAAGTAAGCCAGTGGATCCAAAAGTTATTTTGGGGAATACACTAGAAAATATGATCATGGACAGTGCAACAAAAATAAAGCTGAAGATCAATATGCTTGCTGCAGAACACCCCCGCCACCCCGCCCCCCCAAAATAAAAAAACAAAAAACAAAAAACCCACAAACAAACCACGCAAGAGGAACTGAAAGGACCTTTGAGCGCATTTAGGTTTAGGGACTTTCTAATGTCCTCCACATGTAGCACCCCTATAGAAAGATTGAGCACAGGGACTACCATTTAAGTTGACAACCCAGCGTCCTAAGAGGACAGTAGCTCTTTCTTAGCTCCAAGCTCTAAGATACTAACAGTTAACTACCTAATTTCAGGTAGCTATTTGTACATACATTGGTAAAACAATACTATACTAATATAGTGCCTTTTTTCAAAAAATAACGTGTTATATGGCCACAGGTTTGTGCCTCTGCATGTAGGAGTGGAAAACAGATTTCCTGTGTTTTAGAATACTTACAATCTCAAAAAGTTGTACTGAAAAACTGAAGTATCAGACCTTTCCCACAAGCAAGAAAAAAGCCTATGTATTCCAACTGGGACTATTGAAATGTTACCAATTTTTTAAAACCAAAAGTTAATTTTGAGATGATTTTTTTTCTTTTAAAATATGAATTGTCCAAAGTTGCCAAATGGATAATGGCTTTAAATTTACAAAACTGATTTTAAAATGTAAAGTTGAATGTTTTGACAAATTTTTTAAAATTTTTAGTTTTTAACTGGAAGATCTGTCAAATCTTATATATAAGCTGAGGCTCTAGTATAGCTCCAGATGCAGGGAACTACCCTTTTGGAAAACTTGAAAGGCAAATCCCATGAAAATTTGGAATTACCATTTCTGTCACGTTAAAATAATCACTCAGCTCAAAACTGCCACAGACTTACTAATTTATATTTTTATGTTGCATAATTTCTAAAGCAGCAACCATTTTTTTTTAATATTTTGCATACCAACATTTTAAATTTAACATCTCTTTTCTCATGCTGAAAGAACAGGAAAAGAAAAAAAGTATTTCTTTTTCTCAGAAAAATGGCCACATTCATATTTGGCACACTACAGTTTTGGCAAGAGCCCCATCAGAGACTTACGGGGGCTCTTCTGCAGTGTTTTCCTGAAGGCACAGGACAGACTCACTATCCTGTGCCTCCTTTGTGATCCTGGTGAGAGTCATCTAGGAGTGGAAACTTCAGGCAGCATTTCTCACAGATGATGGCTGAAAGGTGAAGACAGGCTGATGCTTTCAGCACAGGAGCACAACAAGAGAGAGAAGACAAGCTGACAACTTGCAGCCTATGATATTCACACTAAACATGAAGAACCTGGGAATTTGGATAGCTTTGGCTTAAAAAAAAAAAAAATCAGCATGAAGATTGTAGATTACTTTATTCTACTACGCAATAATTCTATTTATATCAAATAAAGAAGAGAAGTGGGACTCCAGGACAGCAGTTTTTTTTCTTTAATCATGGAACAGAAGAGGCTTTGGAAGAGTAATCTATATCAGGGAAAAGGTAAACACAGATTTTTTTTTTTTGTTGGGTTTTTTTGTTGGTTTTTTGTTTGTTTTTTTCATGTAATACATACACGTTTCCTTGCAACAATATGTAAGATATCAGAGTGCAAAATCAGGTTACAACTTTTGGTTGTGCCCCCCCCCCTTTTTTTTTTTTTATTATTACCTTCTGAGTAATTCCTTTTCAGAAAAAAATGTTTTATAAAAACACTCTGGCAGGAACGCCAGAATATTTTTTTGGATCTCTAATGAGATTTTGTCTCATGATTCATCCTGCACAATCTGATTCCAAATTATTGCTTTTTATGTTCAAATATTTTCCTATGTAAGCAGGAATTCATATACTCATGGCATGGGAAAAATGTGGTAAATCATATTCCAGTGCAATTCTTTTCATGTACAACCTGTCATGTTTAACTCCCAAGGATTTTTAAATAGCCCAAAGAAAAACACAAATAAAACAAAATGCACATAAAGCAAATTCTAAAAGTAGAAAGAAAAATACTGTTCCCCACATATATTCCTGAAACATTTCACCAAATTAATGTTTGGTATTTATATAATAGGTAGTTTTATTGACAACAGTGCCCAACATTTCATTTCAAAACCCTACAGATAATTCACTAATCTTCAAAATCCTTCTCTAATAAGTTAATAAATATTATTTTAGAAAGATGGGGGGTGTGGGTGTGGAAGCAGACCACTTTCCCAAGGCTGAACTTGTAATCAGCAAGAATCCGTTCTGAAACCAAAGGGTGCTGAGGGTCATCTCAGCATTCAAGCCACTGGTTTCTTTAACTGTGCATGAGAAAGGAGGTGAATTAACCTTAAGCAGTTCACACCCAGGTCTCCATCTCTAAACAAACAGCAGATCAAGGAGGACACACACTGCATGGGCACATCTAAAGCCCTTACTGACCAACACGGAAGGTGGTGTCATTCCAGAGAGCACAAGGAGGAATTCACTCCCCACCCCTTGCTCCTTTTTTTGCAGTAGAAACAGGTTTCTGCAGGAACTCATCCAGCTACTGAGCCTTACCCACCGCTCCCTCACCCGTCCCTCTAAAATTCCCCCAAATTCCCCATAACATTTAATAAGATTAGGGTATGTTTAGCTCAAAATAAAGAGCTATTTAGTTTGGATTTCATCCCACCTTAAGGCTTGCTTCTGCCACAAGGCCTACCAAACACTGCCAGCCAGTAATGTGCAGCCAGGAAGAGAGATGCATTGGGTGATAGCTATTCTTCTGTAAATGAGCTCATCCTCCCACTATCCAGTTCTACCAATTTGTTTCATCCACATGTTGTTTCTTGTCATTCATCTAGGTTTTAAACTTCTGGAGCCACAATCCAGAAGTTTAAAACTTTGCTATATCTTGGTATAATCCCTACTAGAATCCCAACTCCAGAAAGGGGCTCAAGGGTGCTCCTGCAACATAAACTCTTACTTTGTCCTCCCCAAGCTACTGTCCTATTATAATATAATATAATAGAATGACTGACACCTTTATAACTAAATCTCAGTACATTTTGTCTTTAAATGTGTGTCCCCCTGGACTCCCCATCTCACTGATAGGTGTTTTGGTGTTTCGTTTGTTTGTTTTTAAGCTTAAAGTCTGACAGAGAAATAATTTTCCTCCCAGTTGACTGAGCTCAGCAAGGTGTTTAACTACACAGAACCGCCATAGGGCTGGAAAAGATCCCATGAGCTCCCCCAGTCCCTGATCCAGTTCACAGTAGACCCATGAATTCACATTAATTCCAAAAGTCAACAATACTTATGCCTTTATTGACAGATGTTCATCCAACATGGCTGTGAAAACACATGCACAGTGCCTATGGACAATATAAAGTTTCCACCAGTCTATGGCAACTCACCAGTATCCTTACTGTTAGAGAAGTTTTCCTAATGTCTCACCTTCATATTTCTCTGTGCAGTATAAGCTCATTATTTCTCCTTATGTGGGCATATTAAAAAAAAATTCTTTGCAGTTTCCAGTACTCTTTCAAATATTTGAGGACTATCATCATATCCTTCCTCAGTCTTCTTTACTTTAGATTAAGCAAGCCCCAATTAAGGCAATAGTCCATCACTGGGAATGCCTTAAGTCATCTGACTTGCCCACTGAATTCTCTCCACTGGATCCCACCATTCTGGGAGGGTAGACTCCAAAACTCAGTACTGCCCTCCAGTTTGAATCTTGCCACAGCATGTGTAGCATAGTACAAGATTTCTTCATACCTCTTCCAAGATACACTTCCCCTCAAGTATCCTCATACACTTTCCCTTCTACCCCCACAACAGCAATGTATATTTGACTCGTGTTTAGCTTGTAAGCTAGAACAATCACTGCAACGGCCTTTCATCATTCTGAAATCAAATTCTCCAATATAGGCTCCCTGCCCTTCCTAACTTAGCATCATCTGCAAATTTAATGAAGCACATTCTGAATTCTCCCCCTGATCACAGGGAGCAGAGACAACGTGTGATGAACTGACCGCAACCCCCATTCCCCATCCCCCTGTGCCACTGGAGGGGAGGAGGTAGAGAAATCGAGGGTGAAGTTGAGCCTGGAAAGAAAGGGGGGGTGAAGGGAAGGTGTTTTAAGATTTATTTTTCATTATCCCACTCTGATTTTGGTTGGTAATAAATTAAATTATTTTTCCCCAAGTCGACTCTGTTTTGCCCGTGATGGTAATTGGTGAGTGATCTCTCCCTGTCCGTCTTGACCCAGGAGCCTTTGGCTATATTTTCTCTCCCCTGTCCAGCTGAGGAGGGGAGTGATAGAGCAGCTTTCGTGGGCACCTGGTATCCAGCCAGGGTCAACCCATCACACTCATTTAAGCAAGTGTGGCTTAACAGAGATGAACACTCAGTCCTTTAAAAAGAGTCTATCAGGTTTAATGTGTCTTGATTTTGGCACTATAACGTTACTAAGTCTTTTTTGACGTGCAGTCTCATTAAATTTTTCTGTTTCCTGTTGTTTGTATTTTCTTTTATGTATGTCTAGTTTTGGGAAACCATTGTTTTTCTACACTTCTTTCCTCTATGCACCTTTAATTAAAGGCCAAAATGAAAAAGATTCAGAAATTAATCAAAAATTTATTCAAGCTCCCCAAATACAGTCTTCTTCTCACCTTCTAGAAGTGCAGTAAGAAAACTGACAATGATTTGGGGCAAAGACATGTGCATTTATACGTTGTTTTCTCTTGTCAGAAATTTAATTTTTTCCCCAAGCTTTGCAAGGTTATTGGAGAGAGAGGGAAGTAAAGAGAGAGGTTACATGTAATTAAAATTATGTGACTGATTTTCCTGAATTAAGATCTGGGAGTCTTCAAAAAAAAAAAAAAACTTTTTCAGTTTGGATATGGAACACTACTTCTCTACACATTTATGCATTTGAATTTCAAATGCTAGCAAAGTTTATTCTTCCATTGATCCATTTCGCAATAATCAAAGTTAATTTGACAAGCTTTTGTAATACAAACACCAATATATGTCTATGTAATCTCAACAGTCCCACAATAATATGTAATATTAAAATAAAGACAAAGATACCATAGTATATCATCTAAATGTACCCCATCTCACAGGAATGTCAAGGTAAAATTCCCCAAACACCAGATGTTTAAAAAGATATTTTAAACCCAAGAAAAAGTAAAAAAGGTTACCTGATGGAGGAAAAAAAGGGATGGTCATTTGGGTCATTGTTAATCAAATGAGAAACTGGCCTCCTTAGCTCAACATAAGAAAAGCAAAACACTCTCATTCTCAAGAGTTCTGGGGTTTTGTTTTAAATAAAAATCCTTTTTTTTTTTTTTTTTTTTTTTTTTAATCTGCACATAACCTACAGAACTTAAGTGGCCACTGCTAACTTCTGAATCAAAGAATTTCATCTGGGTTTGTATCCTTTTTCAGATCTTTTTTGAAAAATCAGAAACTATGAAAATAGAAGCATTGTATCTTTCCAGAATACATGAAAACAGAAGTTGTCTGTGAATTCCCCGAACATTACTGTCACCTTTGTTTAGTGGAATACTTTTCCACCCCTAACTCTGAGCACTGTAACCTCTCTCCAAATGCCCTGGGGCCTAAGATACCTCTTCCAATTTCAGCCCAACTTTTTGCCTGCAGAGTAAATGGCAGCAATTGTTATTGCTGGCTGTAATGTCACCACACGTATCTATCGTCATTCCATTTATTACATGAACAATATAAGTGAAGACAGGCAAGAAATACATATATGGCTACCACTTCAATCCTCGGGAATGAAATCACTCTCTCATATGACTATTTTTAGTGAGGTTTGTTTCCAGTCAAAGGCAAGAAGCGTTATCAAGGAAATACCTTATTCTAGCATCAGATTACTGGTCATTTCTGGACAAACCCCTGTTGCTTCAGAAACTAACAGTATCCACCAATAAATACTCCCAAGGTCCTTTTCATTCACTTACTGGGAGTTTCTCTCCTTTGGGAGGAAAGACAAGGATCTTTCAGAGAGGTACTTTCTTCTAAACTTGTACTCTTGAATTTAGGCAGTTTAAGGAAACAATGACTGCTGACAAGTTCCTAATTACCAGCAATTAATGGCCAGTTTGTTAATTAGTGTCCTGAGGCAAAGTTAATGTAGCATTTCCAGCAGAACCCAAAACAAAAACATAGAATGTTTTTGGATATGGGCTAACAGCTCTGTTTTATTCAGTATTTTTCTTAACAAGGACAGATTTTCCTGTCCAAATCAGTGGACTGCAAAGTGCATATACTGGGAAAAGAAATCAGCTTCATTAAAAGGAAAAATAATAATAAACTGGTTGTGGTCTTTTTCCTGACCCAGAACATGGCAAGTTCCCAGTACATTCAGGAAAGAATAAAAATTTAAAAGGGGGGGGGGGGGGGGGAAGAGGATGTGGAAGTGTTTTCTCTGCCTTTTCAATGAAAACTCCAATCAATCCTGGAAGCTTTCCTCACAGACTGTTTCCCTATCCCAATTAATCAAAGAAAAAAAATAAAAAAATCATCTATCAACTACTGAAAATGTCTCCAGTGAGCTAACACCTTTGGGGAAAAAAAATAACCAAACAACAAAAAGCCCCAAAACAAAACAACCCATGAAGTGGAATTGTAACTCAGAACTTGGTCCTAAGAAGTGCTGTTTGCTTTGGGGATCTCTCTACTTACTCATTACAAAATTATGAGCTTTACGAAGGCAAATTGAGAAGCCATCACATACCCTTTCCCTCACCACCACTCTGCCTCTTAGAGCTGTGATGAAATCTTCATCTTTTCCTCATCTAACCAGCAGAGAGAGACAGGATACCTCCTCTTTTATGAGTAACAGTGCTCCTGGAGCAGTGTCTACACTGGGCACCGCTGTTTTTCAGGATTTCCCACAGGTGTTCCAACCGGGTGGTGCTCAGAGACCTCCAGAGCAGGAACAGAAAAAAAAAAAATCTTGAACTAGCTATAAAACCCCCTGCCAGTTGTAAAGACAACAAAAATCTTCCAGCAAACCCTTCTGGGAGTGACCTCCATTGCCACTATTTCTACATCCTCTAGACTGTTCCTCATGTGTCACCGTGGTGGTTAAATCAGGCAAAACTGCCACTGGCCTCTGCTGTACATAAAAGACACCTTCCAGACTGTGGACTTCTCCTCAACTTTCCATAAGGCTACCAGCCAAAAATGAGAGCCAGCCCATCTGGCTCCTCTATGAGCCACGCAGACAGTAGTGCCGAGGCAGACGTGCCAGCAAGAGTGACTCTGAACAGCTCACAGGGAAGTTTCTCCAGCAGAGAGACTGAACTTTCATGCCGCAACAGCTCATTTCATGACTCTTCAGGAAGAGGTGGGCTACAGCTGGCAGCTATAGTCACTACAGGCATTACCGAGAACATATTCCCTATCACTCAGTGATAAAACCTTACACAAAACGTCAGAATACTATAAATATGAAATTTTTTTCGTTAATAAGGCATAGCCAGGCTGATTTAGTTTCAGACCTCGCATCAGCCAAACACAACTTTCAGACGGTGAAACATTTATAAATGTCTGTATTTAATTAAAATGGTCAAACTTAAAATAATTCTCTCAAACATGTTAAACCACATGAAATGCAATCAAAGCCACACCACATTTAAAAAAAAATTACAAGGTTTTTATTATATAAACTGTATTAAATTTTGATACCAGCACTGATGTACTTACAACAAAAACAAAGCAAAGCACATACAAAAAAGCTGGTTTAGCCATACCTCCATATATAACTGAATCTAACCACGGGCTGGTGGTTGAGTGGCTACTTTCCCCACAGAGGGATTCATGAAGTATGCTGTCAGAACACTTGAGAGTAATCAAGATTTCATTTGTTTGGTTAATATATTCATTACTGCTGAGAACTGCACTATATATAAAAGGAGAATAATCAAGAGCCATCTTTTACATGCTTTTCTCCCCATCCCATCTCCTAATGAATTGTAAATCATTTTGAAGTTATGAATGACTTCATGATTAATTTAAGATAGTTTATAAATATTTTTATATATGTATTTATAGTTTGTTTAGTTTATAACACAATAAAAAAATTAGGGTTTTTAAGATAGGTCTGTTACCCTTTCCTGCTGGGATAGTTCTATGAATGCCTTTGGGAAGAAAGCATTGTTTTCCAATAATATGTCAAGGTCTGGCATTGCTGACATTGTTTTGACACAGTGATTCAGCATGAAATGCTGAGTCCATTTATGTAACATCAACTACATTTATAAAAGCAAAGAGGGATAACCTGAAAACTCTCATGTGTCTTATGTACAATTTACTCACCAGGACTGCAACCGTAAGAAATCTGAAGCTTCACCATCATCCCATTCATTTTTAAATGAAACTTGTATTGACTTCAGCCAGTTACAGTTTATACCCATATTCTCTATGGGGTTAACATGTTATGTGTGAATTGATGCAAGTACAGCAAGACAGGCTTATTGCTAATATCTTATGTGCAATATGAGGCCTCAACCACAGCCTGAAGCTTTGGTCTAGAAAAGACATCTTCAGAGGTAATCACGTCTTAAACTGATTGTGACTGTAGGTTATATCAGGATTTTGTCAGATGGCCTAAATAAAAGAGGTTAACGCAAACAAATCCAAAAGTGTTCTGCATTGCCACTATAACAAATGGTCTTCAAGGAGCATTTGAGTAACGCCTTTATTATTAGACATGCTAGGAAAGACTAGTTATTTTAAAGTGCAGCTCATCTCACCCAAAAGCATCCAAAAAACTCTTTACAAAAACAAATTAGTGGGAAGATGAAGACACTTGCTATTCAAGAACGTTCTGAGGGGAGACGGCAGACTAGTTTTCCCAAACCGCACACCCCCATAAAGCAAGTGACACTGTGTCCCTGTCCTGCCACCACTTGTGGAGTGGATATTAGGCTAATCAATATATCTTTATAGTCCTGACACCTCAAGGATGTTTGAAGTCAGAGCATAAACCCAAGTCTAGTTTTTGCCACTGGGTTTGATCATTTTGGAAGGCTGAACTGACACAGTTTGAACTCTCCCAAAACATAGAAGTCCATGAAATTTTTATTCAAATAGCTATTCAAGCTATCTTAATTAGATGTTCCAGCATTACAATAGAGAAATATAGCACAAAGTCACACAAAACAGAAGTGGCAGGGAAAGGATGAAAAGGGTTTAAGTATAGAAGAGAATTTGACTAAAAGAGCCCACACCACAGGACTGAGTTTGTTGAAAGTAACTTTGCTGGAGAACAGCAATTGGAGGACAAGGCAGACATGAGAGAGTATTAACAACAGGCCGGGGTTTTAGGAGAGTTGCATCAGGAATGAAGGATGACGTACTGTCTGGGTTCCTTCTTATGCAAAGATGATACATTTTCTAGTTGGACACTTAACACCTCTAAACTACAGTGGGTTTGGTATTGTTTGCTAAAACAAGCACAATTGTGTTTTGCCTTTTGGAGGGGAGGGAAAAAAATGCCTTTTCACTTTCTGATGCTTTTATCCTATTATGTGGGGTGGGAGAAATCCAGTATAATAACGCAGGCCTATACCTAGGTGAGTCATCCATGTGAAATGTGTACTACCCCATGCGAAATAAGCTGTCTACTTTGATTGGGATTTTTTTTTTCCTATTATTATTATGATGTTTGAGTCGTGGTAAATATCTGGATAATGCTTCTACCCCAGTCTGCGTGCAGTTGATCTGTTCTGGGGATTAGAAGGAAAACTCTAGTCAGGTAAAATGATGTGCTGAAAATATAGCAATCTCTACAGTCTAACCTGCCTCCACCTGTCCACCCACGCAGCTACTGGTATCAGGAAAAAGGTGAGTAATATTTGCTCACTCTTGGGAATTTGTTTAACATTACTGCATGATTCATAGAAAGAGAGATGTGGAATAATAACAACTTTTAAGGACAAATGAAAAACAAAAAGAAATCCATTCAACAGATATATGTTCTTTGGTATGGAATATAACTGGGCTGTCAGCCATAGTCTTCTCTTTTCTCTTCTTTAAAGATATTTTTCACTCCCAGAGTTCTTTACGCAACTAAATAGATCTGCTCGATATCACTGCAGCACCATTTTTAAAACTGCATCAGGTCAAGAGAAGCATAAAGTCTCTTCTCCATTCCCAACTGAGAGTTCTCCATGATCACACAATAAATGCAACAATAAAACCCTTTTTCCCCTCTCACACCCCAATGGAAATAGTTCATGTGCACAATTGTGATAAAGCCATGCCAACCCAAAAGTCTCTTGGCTTCACTGTTTTTTTCCCCCCAAGTGGGAAAAAAAAAAAATAGAAACCCTACATTGCTACTCAAAAATATTTTAATGTGAAGAAATCAGTACCAAAGGACACCCTTCCCACTCTTCAAGTGGGACAGAATAGGACCACAGGCTGGTGACAGCATTAGACTCCTGAACGCTACAACAGTCACAAAAGGAGGACTTGATGCTCAATGGGTTATCAAAGCACTAAGATAATTTTAATGAACAACAGGTGAAACAGAGGTGGCTAACATGATTTATTTTTTTTGTGAAACAATAAACCTAAAGCCCACACACTTTTTTTGATGCCTCCAGTTCCACCTGAAGCCACTTGTCACAATAATACTGATACTTTTTCTATCAGACCAGCTTAACATTGATTAATGACACACTCCTCAAAACTTTAGTAAAATGGATCATCTTCTTGCAACATGCTGTTCCACGTACGTAGAAGCAACAGAGTATAAAATGGTGGTGACTTTTTTTAAAAAAGGTTATTTACTTAAGGTATTTTTGTAGGCCTGAATTCAGGACAGCATACCTCCCCAGGAGAGACACTTGTATTTGCCTATTTGTAGGCATGTACTTCAGCACTTCCCTGAATTAAAATGATGTTAAGATTGAGATACTATGTTGCATCCTTTGCTCGTGTGAAGATGCTTAACTTGCCAGAACAAACATTGTACATGTAAATGAAGTTTTTAAAAACAGTTCCTACTATTTTGTAGCTTAGCACTCAGTTTTCAAATCTGGCAGGCCAAAATCCACTCTCAGGCACTTTAAAAGGGGCCTTGTGTAATAACATAAAAAGAACACAGCCTCCACTAACATCCACACTCAAGTCACTGGATGTCTTAGTTTGCAAAAAAAAAAAAAAAAAAAACAAAAAAAAAAACCAAACCCAAACCCAAAGACAGAACACCCACCCAAAAAACGACGGAACAACACACACCAAAACCTAACCAAAAACCCAAACCCCCAAAACCCATTACCCCTCAAGATTTAAGATCTCTAAACTTAGATTTAGAAGCATAAATTTAGGCATTCAAGTTTGAAAAGTTGTCTCTGAACTTTCAAAGAAGAACAGGAACTTGACATCATGCTCTAAATCATTGCCTCTTAAATAATACAGTAAACTAATGCTGAGTCTCCTCAGACATTAAATTACGTGATCAACAGACAGGCTTTTCATCACACGGTGCTTTGCACAACTGGAAAACCCTGCTCTTTTATTAAATAGTTTAAAAAATAAACATTCATTTAACTTCTGTTCCTCTTTTTTCCCTTTCAAAAACACTTCAATACTTTTAAAAAAGATAATAAAAAAGCAATCTACAGAGTTGTTCTTATCTTTCATAGTAAAAATTCCTTCCATGGTTTGTTATACACATATGCACACAGATGTTTCATTAAATTACTTTGCGGGTATGCTCAGATGTGTTTAATGTCTGGCAAATTGCAACGTCCATTTATAACAAATGCTAAATAGAGAACACGGCAACTTGTGGAGTCCAGTTCCTTTAGGAATGTAAAATTGCGTGTCAGGAAAGTGCATTCTTGCATCTCATTCTGTCTTTGGAAATACAGTACATCCTCCTGTTTCATTCGACCTCAGAAAGACCCAAGTAACTGTAGTTCATAATTTCTTTGAAATAAACATTAATGTTTTTACCTCTGTTTAATTGCTTAGTTACTTCTGTAATTAAAAATAAAAAGACATTTTTATCATTCCTCACTATCAACTTGAGCCTACACTGGTACACAATTGACAGCATCAAAATATTTGAACAAACTGGTTTTGGTTCAAATATTTTGGTTTGCAAGAATAATTGTGCTGCTCTGCTCAGTTCTGGTGAGGCCTCAAATGTAGAATTGAGTCAAGTTTTCAGCACCATGCTGTAGGATCAATCAAGCCAAATTTGTGAGACCAGAAAAATGGCTAGCATGAGAAAAGGATGAAGGAACCGGTCTTGTTTACTCTGGAGGAGACCAGGGAGGAGAAAGGGGAGCAGAGACATGATGACAGACTTCAAATATGTAAGAAGCAGTTACAGAGACAATGGTGATCAATGTTTTCCATATGCACTTAGAATAGCTCAGGAAGAATTTGGCTTAATTTGCAGCAAAGTTTTCTCTAAATATCTATTTATAATGGTTATGAAGCACTGGAAAAAGGCTACCTAGAGAGGCTGTAGAATATTTTTTTATTGGGAATTTTTATGAGCTGATCCAGGTATGTTGATTCCAAGCAAGGGATAGTCTGTATTTTTTAATGTTGGACACATCCTGCCACAGACCATGCGCCATGAGAGCTGCAGGGATTACCTCAGGTCTAATTACTGCATTTCCAATTCAAAGGGGAGAAGGGCAAGAACTTATGAAATTTCAAGAAGGATTTCTTTGTTACACAGATCCTACTGCTCCAGTGAGCTTCTCTTTGGAGAGAGAAAAAGCATCCAAGATCAGGCTAGGAAAGGCCTGATCATGCAAATCCACTAGCCAAAATTACTACACAAGAAAAAGAAAAGGGAGCTGTAGTCAAGGTTACTTCATCAACAGCAACATCTCCCAAGTTCTTGAGAGGAAGATCACCAGGGAAACACAGCACATTTGCATGGAAGGCCCCAAACTCCTGGGATCATTGGCCAATATGTGGATTATAAGCATTATTTGATCATTCATTAGTTGATATGTGGATTACAAATATTATCTGAAGGACTGCAATCTACCCCAAAGGAAAGGAAAGGTTACATACCTCTATCTCTCAGCAGTACCATGCTCAGGCTGAAGCCTTGCCTTTATAACTAAAGCAATTTTAATTCCACCTACAAGCATCAGTGGCTAACATCCACAAGCATCACAAGATAATGTAGTCACTCTGGACTTGAAAAACAAAAATGCAATACTTGTGTAACAAATAAGAAATAGGTTCAATTAAACACTCTGGCAGTGTTTAGGTAGAGAAACAAGATACAGTTGTAGGAGAAAAGCTGCAGTACCAAAGCACTTCCATGTCCCCGTTAGTTGGGTGTCCCCTCTCAGCAACTGGCTTGCTTAAGAGAAAGTGTGGCATTCCCCAGCAGAGGACATAAAACTCCAACAGTATACCAAGTTGTGATGACTCTGCCATAGGGAAGAAGTTCTTCCTGACTGCAGCTAGTGATCAGCTCATGCCCTTGGACATGAAGATTGATCATACTCTTAATTTTTTCTTGGCCAGTGTAAATTCAGGTGCTGTTCTTCTCAGTTCTCTGTAAATCAAATAATCTCAGTTCTTTTTATCCATTTATCTTAATACTAACAGACTATGAGCTACCTCCCTCTCCCATTCACAAGTGCATTTTCCCTTTGGTGACTATTCAATATCTCTGTGGCAAATACCAGAGTGACCGTATATAGAAAGCAGAAGCAAGTACTTCTGTGTTTGTAAAGCTGTCTTTTGATGAAATTCAAAGAATGAAAATAAGGAAAAGGACATGCATAAAGGCATGAACTACCTTTTTGTCAGCTCCACAGACTGTCAGACCCTAACAAATCTGGTTTGCCCCTTCTTAAATAAATTTACCACATAATTTCTGCTACAGTGAATAATATTTATCACCAGTAAGGCCAGCACAAAATTATTTGGCAAGGAGTCTCATGAAGTGTGATAGAAGTGTGACTGAATTTGGCCCTGAAGTCTCTGTCTCACTAATTTGCAGAAGTTGCTGCCTAAGCATACTAATTACATGTGCAGTAAATGAAGCATTATTTTTATTTGAATGAGTTCTTCTTGTGACATTATGAGAAATGAAGTATAGGACCACCCAGTTATGTTTCTTCTTTATTTGTTATTCCAGTGTCAGTTTGTGACTCTGAGAAACAGGCATAAGAACTGAAGTAGATACCACCCACCATTTGATAAAAGTAGATGTTCCAATTCCTGATCACAATTGTAATTTGGAAAATAAAAAAGGCAGAACAGAAATAACTATTACTTTCATAGCACCTTTTTTGAAGCTGTCAAAGCGATTAGCAAGCATTTATTAGTCTCACAACAGCCCTATGAGACACTTAAGATACAATATTATTTTATGGAAAGACTTCTACACTACAGCAACTAGTCCAATATGTGAATTTATGTATAACACATATATATTTTTTTAAAACAGGTAACCTATTTTCAGTCATGTCTTTTTCACTACCCCCCCCCTTTTGGGGGGGGGATTTTTATTTTAAAATAAATGATCAACTACACAGAGTTCATGTACTTCTGTACTGATTTCTTACAGCTAACTCCAAACTGTACAAAAGGTTATGGGTATGAATCAAAGAATACGGACTATATTGAAACAAATACGGTGTGAAGTAGCAACCCCACTAATCCCCCTGGAATGCAGCAGGTGATAAATGCCACATTCCAGCAGAATTAGCACCTCTCCCTCCTTTTGAGGGGGGAAGAGGGAGGTCATCTAAGGTGATAGGAGAGGTATGCAATCAGGAAGCCCAGCAGAGGATTCCTTTGACTCCGGGATATAGAGAGCTTGAGCCAGACTCAAAACACCCATCTTATTCACCTCAACCACATCAGTTGTAGGCCCTCTCAGGGACAGCTACACAACTAGCTAAAGGATTAAATTTATTCTTAGAATAAACTGAAAAAAAAAAAAGCTGTAAAGACAGTTCCTTGTCATGTATTAGACAAACTTCTTCAACTCCTGCCATAAGAGGATGTTTAGACATATGCAAGTCAAAAACAATGTGAACACAGGCCCATCTTATGCATCACATATGTTTGGAACTCATCCGTAGACCCAAACATATTAACTGTAAGGAATATAATCACATTTTCCAGCCAAAATGACAGACACAGAACTTAATACTGCAAAAGCAAAGGCCAATAGAGAGCATTATATCATCTTATTTTTTTCTTAGTTTTCTTTCAAATGGTTTAATTTGCTTTATTTTGATGGAGAGATAAAAATTGTCATTGTTTATATAAAGTTCCTTATGCAGACATCCTGTAGCACCTTACTGTATGGCAGATATCCATTCTACAGATACCATATATGCAAGTTTTCAGCCACAGCTGATGTGCTGTTCACAACAGCACAAGTACTTAAAATCCTGGAAGTTCCTAGCCACATCACTTTTATTATGCTGGACTTCTCTGAAAATTTGTGCAAGGGCTTTAATTTCCAGCTGAAGAACTGGAGCTAATGGACAAGAGGTCAAAAGTGTCTCCTCCAAGGTTAGGCCAAAGGTCAGATGGGCCTTTTCTGGCCTCCTGGGTTGTCAGCGTCTCTGGTCCTTCAGCAGCGGATATGAACCCAATGCTGACGATGCCCGAAACACGCTGCTGCTGCTGCTCAGCCACAAGGATACCGCACCGACAACAATCGCATAATGTACCACAGCAAAGTCATCCTTGTAAACCCAGAATTTCCCATGACAGCTTTCATGGGGTTTACAAGCCTAAAGCCACTTCTTGTCCTTGACTTCCCCAGTGAGAGGTCCCGCTGGACACTGCGGGACAGCCACCACCTGCACCATGTGGGGTCCTTGTTGCCCTATTGTCACTATTTCAGAAAGGGCAGAGCAGCCTGACTGCATTTCAGCTTCCGCATTTCCCTCTCACCTCAGGCGTTAGGCAACAGCTGCAGCTACAGCACTGTCTGTATATACAGTATTAGGAGCCCTCCGTTTCAAACCCTGACTTGGATGGGTGCCACACACCCCCTGGAAGCATCTGCATTTGAATTTAAAGGGGTGGGTGAGTGACAGCAAAACTAGCTTCTTCTTCTGACAAGGCTTTGGCAGATCATTGGTTGTCATCAAACCTATTGCGTTTCTTGCTCCCTGCCAAAAATTCCACCTACATGCCTGATGGCAATTAGTCCTTTGTAGGTGCTAATGAATAAAAGCAGCACGCACACTTTACAGACTTAAAAAGAATATCCCAATCCATATATTAATTCCATATATAAACTCACATGCACACACAGTCCTCCCTTCCCCTATCCACATGCCACTGCGCACCCACACCCAAACTCGTGCTTAGAAAAAAAGCAAGCAGCAGTAAGATGATCATCCAACTGTGTGCAAGTAGGATTTTTTTCATGAATCATTATCTGTTTTTCCATAACTCATCTACTGCAAAAAGTATTGCTTCATGAATGCAGAAGGCAGCCTACATTTGGGATAATGAAGTACATTCATTGCATGCTTGAACCTTTCAAAGGTTCAGATGTTTCGCACACTCCCTCTAACCGTGATTTTTCTGTGGTGTCCAAAATCATCTGGGATACGACAGTATGACATAACCACACTTCAGGCAAATACACTGGCAATTTCCATAGAAGGGAAAATGGATAAAATAGGGGCACCGTGAGACTTCAACACCATAATACTTCTAAATCAACAAACTGAGCTTTTCTTTCATGTTTGTGTAATTCTGGGGTTTTTGTTTTATGTCAATTTTGGAAGACAAGGCATCAAAACAGTATGAAGAAATACACTCTATATAAAGCCAGTTAAAGGGTCCTTATTAACATTTCCCATCAGCAAAAATTCAGTTGTATCAAAAGCAAACCATTTTATAGGGCTATATCAACTCCCAACCCAAAAATGTAGGGGGAAACATTGCATTTTGACTTTCATGTTAATGCTACATATATAGATAGAATTAGGTTTAGGAATCAAAACAGAATAAATTGAATGCTACAAAAAACCCCAAACGTTTAAAGCATCTTGAAAATGACTGCATATTTTTTCCTCAGACTATTCATTTTGCATGAAGTTTTAGCTCTCAATTCCAGCATACAACTTCTTTTAAATAAGGGACTTTCACAACCACTTTTACAGCACTCATTAATTAATCAGAAGTAGAGCATTCAGTATCTTACCATGACATTTCCAGACCAGATTTCACAGACTCCAAAAGGCTTCAGAAGGTCAGCTTTAAATTATCACACTGTAGAAAATACCTTTTGTCAGCCTCATGAGATTTTAGTGGGGTTTACCCTTCTCCGCTGGCTGGAGCATCAGCAGGAGCAGTTAGAGAAGGCAGCCAGCAGCTCAGAAGTTGAAGCAATGTGGGCCTAAGCTGAACGACACTGCCTATCATCAGCCATAACAGGCCACAGCTGTTGCTGCATGGACCTGCAAGTGGTAGGGTCTTTCTTCTTTCTACTTGATACTCCTTGTGTCACAGGCAGTAGCACCATACTCACACTGGCTACTGCAAACCTGTCTTGATTGTGGGGTTGTTCTACCTTTCATATTAGTTTCATAGAGAAGTCAGGCAAGAAGTCTTAAGTATTCCTGATACAGGTGAGGACAGCATTCACATCCAGCCATTGAATAAAGAGCTTCTCTACAGCAGTCTCTGATCCTCCCTACCACAGAGGTGGGTGGCCTCTTTTTTGTTCCTGTTGCATCTGGGCAAATCTCTTGCTTTGTAATGGGTTTTCATCAGTGCAAGCAGCAGGGGTGAAGGGAGGGAAGGGACAAATGTCAGAATGTACCCTGATGAGAGGCCTTAGTTGCAGTGTCCTCTTATTCTAGTCTCTAGGAGAGGTCTGTTAGTTTTATGCCAAAAATAATACTTTTTAGAAATAATCTGAACTGGGCAGGGAGGATTTTTTCCATTTTAATTTCTTTTCTTTCAGCCTGTGAGAGGATTACTGTCCCAGCCCATTCTGATACATAGCGTACCCACAAATACAGTAAGGATCAACAGCACATGCACTCCTTCCCTGCGTTCAGAAATGTGTCCTCCAACTTCCACTTGCAGCTGAGGAATTCAAGCCAAAAAATCTAACCATTTCTGTCTCTGGTATCATAATCAACCTTCATTGCACTAGCTGCTTCAGCAAACACAGGTGCCCACACATAACAGCATCAGCATAACACTGATGCTAAACACCTGAATGCCCTGAAATGCCCTTACATTACTACCTTGCCCGGCTCACCAGGCACTTACACTACTACCTTGCCAGGACCTTGCTGCCAGGGTAGGCAATAGGGTAATTTTGGGAGTGACACAACTGTAATCTCAAAACCATTCTTCAAAGGGCTGTTTCCATCACAGATGTTGAAGTACAGTCTATCCAAATGAAGTTTCACTAATATCCATTGGAGAAAAACCCAAGTATACAGGGATGGTTGTACCTGCAGGTGAATCCCACCTGTGGGACCTGTGTACTGTGGGGATAGCCCAGGGTTTCAGGCGCTCCTAATGGTACAAGGCAGGCTCCTCTGCTTGTACTGCAGAGGCAGGTGCCTTCTCCATGAATCCCAAAAGCTCCAGCACATCTCTTGGAAGGCCTTGACCTAGGTGTTGCCTTCTCTCAGCCTAAATGGGCTAAAACCTCTGCCTTTTGTTGCTCTGAGATGCTCCAATCCTTGGGCTATAGCAGACTGCCCTTGGGAATGGCATTTCCCACAGGCAGAAGGTGAGGTTGCAGTGTGGGCAAGAAGGGAGGACTCCTCTGGGCAGGCCAGCAGCAGGCAAGACACCAGCTCTGTAGCCTGATGGGCAGAACACACCACCGGGAGGAGGAAAACTGCTTCCTGAAATTATCCCAGGATAATTTTCCTTTTATTCAATCACTGTTTAATGTAAAATGCATTAAAAGCTTAGGAGCAAAATGTGAAAACATATGGAGTGAAGATGTTTAGGCAAATTGACAAATACAGTCCTACTTGCCTGGAAAGTCTTACAAAAGTCTTAGAAGCTCCTTGGATTTAAATATCCCCTCGGCTTTTGTTGTCCCCTATTTTGTTCTAGACAGCTTTTGGGAATATCCTGCTCAGAATACTCTGTTTTATAAGGTTTTGAATATCCCCTGAGTTCCACTTATTTTAAGAATTGTCAAATTATCAAGGTCATAGATATAATCCTAGTGTTTACAGAAAAGCTAAACTTTTAACTGGCATGTCTTAACGCTCTAAGGGGAGTTTGGTTGTGGCTGATGTTTCATCTGTACTCTCCATTCAGAATCCCACAACTGCATGACTACGTTTGTAATCTCCTGATCTTTTGAGTTGTAAAAGTTTGCTATTTTCTCCTTCGCGGAGTGGTTGGTAAAATGGAAAGATAAAAATAAAACAAAGGCAAAGAAAAACATTAAAGTAATATTTCAGGAAAGTGATTTCTTTCAAAGTATTTTTAATTTTTACATGATTCAAAATAACTTCACATACAGTAACCACTCAAACTAACTGACTCATCTTCATGTCCACATGCTTTCTTTAAAAACAGAAAACTCTTTTTTTTTTAATGTTCAAAACATAACATTTTGCTGGAACAGATGCCTTATTTGAGCAAAGTGCCACATTTCTGTAATATTTAAAATGATGTTTCAATTTAACCAAGACGTGACTAATAGTCAATGAGTAGGAAAAGTTACCATGCCCATGTTTTTGTCCAGTACCAGTGACATGACTGTGAACCATCCTGGTAAGTGCTGTTTGATAACGACTCATGGCTGAACAGTATTTCTTGCTTTCTTAGTTATTAGTTTGGTTATTAGCTTTGCTCACAGGAGCTGACCAGTATGAAGTAATGAGGTGAGGCTATAATCCTGGGCTAATATTGACTTTTTCATGATTCACTTGTTGTTCTTCTGTCTTATTTTTATAATCTCCATCTTATCCCTTCTGCTTTTAAACCTTGTGAAAAACCACCTACTCTAGTAGCTCAAAGAATCCAGCCCCCTGTGAAGAACTCGATGCTTTTAAGTAATTGTTTGCTTTTCTATTTTTCCAGCAGCAGCACATCTGTCTCTGAAAGGTTTTAAGTATCTTTGTAACTAATACGAGAGGAACCTCAAAAAGTTTTATTTGCTTTGGCTCAGTTAAAGGCTTTGGTTTCTAGCTGCTTGTTCAATCCTCCTGGAACTGCAAAAATAGATGGGGAATCTCAGGATGTTTCACTGTGTTTTTGTCACCTCCCTGTATCCAGTAGGAAATTTCACAAGAGCCTTCTTTATAGTAAACTGACATTTCTGTTAATGGATCTACGTCTTAGCTGTAGACTTAGCTGCAGACTTACACTGGCCAACTTAGCTGTAATTGTCACAAGACCTGGGAGCAGAGATGGAGGAATAACAGGCCATCCTTATCCCACATCTGCCACTTTGGGAGGGATAATTCGGTTATTGTTTTGAGTCTAATCCGAGAACCCAGCATTTCCATGCAGATGACAGACACTGTGACGCAGTATCAGTGGTTTTTTTTGCAAATTTCTTTATCTTTATGACCACGATGTGATTGGGAATTGAGCCTCTGGTGTTTACTATCCAGAAGTTCTCCAGAGATGTAAAAGTACAATTTATAACATAATTTTCTTTTGGTAGAACTTTTTCCCACCCAAATGACAAAACCATAACTGTTTACGCAAAAAGAGACACCTCAGGCCCCACGTGCTGAAGATGACACATGGAGAAGAGTCAACGCAGTGGTGTCATGAGGTTGCACCACTATTTTGATCATTCAGCTTACAAACAAGGAGCATGAACATGTGCCATCTGGTCACAAGAATATAATGTCTAAGCAGCAAGACCATCTACATTGATTACAGGCATAGGTAGGCATGTAGGCAAGGCATATATGTAGCAGGATCCATAGATCATGAGAATACACTGAGCATTGCTGGTTGGCAATTGTCCTTCACTGCACCCTGGCCCGTGCCGTCTGCTCCACCAGTGGCTGTGGACTCTGCAATTGCAGGACTGCCCAACCTCTGTCACCTCAAAGTCAACACATAAGTGATATGCAATGAATTCTCACTTTTCCCATAATTTTGATAATCAAATAACAACTCTGGTCATTATGGGATTTGGAAACAGATGATTTCATCTTGAAAAGGCATGAGAAATCCATACAGATGTTTAATATCCTAGAGCTGAGCATCAGATCCAATAAATCCTTAGTCCAGAGCAATGTAATTCTATTAGTCCCTAGGAAATGGAGAAAACAAGACCTCCTTTTCATGCATTAGGATTTCCAAATCCTAATATCTATGCAAATGTTGTATGTCTCTGTAGTTATTTTCTGTACAGTATGTTAAAGGAGTCAATAAGTAGTCAAGAGTATCGAAAGATTTCTAAAGGTGGATATGCACTGAGCAGTGCCAGAGAAACTCTGGCAGATTTACACCAGTTTAGACCAGCTAGGAAACTGAATGTTTATTGAATAATACTCACATTTAGGAGCACATTTAGGAGCATCTTATGATGAAAACTCTGAGTTATATCCTCTGTTTTTTCCTGTAGCTAAATCTGCCCCCTGAATACCCATGTCCAGCAATTGTACTGGCCAGTTCCATGCTCAGCTGCCAACGATACATCTCATGGTTATAATGAGGTTGAAGTTACCTGGGAAAGAGGAGGTGACCTAGATCATCTGGATATCTGAGATGATACTCTACGGTGCATATTGGCAAAAAGGAATAACAGAAAGGGAAGACAAAGAAAAGCTCTCACGAGATTACCCAAATTTACATTTATTAAAATCTACCAAATTTAGACTAACACTGTTATGTGTCCTTCCAGTCATCTGGCCTGATTTTTACAAGGTCCACATATATACACCTCCACTGTGTCTTCCATTAAATAGGAACGCGAATGCTGCCAGTTGTTTTAACAGTTGCTAATGCCTGTTTTATTAGACCTCTAAAAGACAGTGTTATTCATGCTTATCTCCTCCCTCATTTACATCAATCTTAGGTATAATGGCACAGACACTCTAGGAAGATGTATTAAAGCACAAACAAAATGAAACAGATAAATCAGGGTTTTGGTCTGTAAGCGACTGTACCTCCTGATAATAAGCATTCTCCTTCTACCCTTTTCCAAGGCAGATCTGAATCGGTATGGCAAACATGCATTCCCCAGCCTGCTGAGAGCTGGAATTGGATCCAGGACAAAATTCAAACACTCTGGCTCACGTCTAGCTCAGTGCAAAACCCCTAATACTTACACAGGTTACAGGTGAACTTGAACCTTTCTCCACAGTGCAGGTCACCTCTAATCCTGGTGTATTATTTCCTAACACTGAAGAACTGGGATTCTTGAAAGAGCACACAAATAACATGTAACCAATGAAGTAATTTTCTTATCAGATGTTTATTTTTGTTGTTAATAGAAATATAAACAGAAAGTCTTAAATCACTAGGTGAGTCACTGGCAGGGAGGTGTGTCATCACAGGAACTGCAGGGTATCTCCTTGTTTGGCCTCATTATCTAGTCATTTTTGCTAAGAGGAATTGAAAAGAAAATCTTCTCAGAGGGCAGGAAAACCCCACAACGTCCCAGGATGATGAAGAAAGGAAAGTACATCTTGTGTCATCAAAGCAAGACAGCCACCGAAGTGTGTACTGTGAATGACACAGAGGGGTTTCTCCATAATAAAACCCATGCTGCTGGCTACTTGCAGTGATTAACTGTGTCTCACAGACAGGAAGCAAGGATCACACATTCCCCCTTTAAACCATCTTGGTTATTTTAAGTGTATCAGATCCTCTTCCTGCTTACCTCCAGGGTAGCAACAGCAGTCACATAAGACAGCTACGACCATTATTATGCTGGATTTTTCCCTTCCTCCAAGTAGTAAGAAACTTCCTGGAATTGACTAAAAGCTTTGTGTTAGTGTTGTGAATGGCAACTTTGGGCAATGAAAAGGGAAGTATTTCTCTGCTTATTTTACCATATTTGGACAGCCCTTGAAATCTGTGGGGTTTAAGTTCAGTTGTGAAAATGCAAAGATCTTTGCTCAGGGAGGCTCATACGCCTGCCCTGGCTTCACTGAAGTCAGCAGGGGTCATCTGAGCAGACCTCATTTCAGGACTTAAAAGCATAATTCAAGACCTGCAGTCCAATTTCCATTTGGCACTGGCCAACTAAGATGCCAAGACTAGTCTATGGTTTCAGATCTTATTTCCCTTGTTGCCCTAAAATCAACCAAAGAAGTGTCTTCATAGTTTGTATAACAGCAGACTTCATTTTAGAAATTTTCAATTCAGAAGGGAGGAGGAGAAGGGAGAAAGTACCGTCCAAAAGTTGAAGCTGAAGTTAGACAAATTTAGACTGGAAATATGTACAAACGTTTAACAAGAAAGGCTTGTCACCACTGGAGCAACTGATCCTTCACTGTTTTCTGTCTTTGAACATGGCTCAGATCTCTTTCTAAGAGATATGCAGTTGTTCCTGAGCTTCCAAACTACAATACGGATTGTATCAGTGCGCAAGCCATGCCAAAGCAAGGAGCTGCTTTTGCTGGCAGAAGTACTCAGTAGTGCCCTTAGGTATGGGACATGGGAAAAAACAAGTGCACAGACACACACACACAGAGGAAAATTTAGTCTGCCTTTCCTCAGGAGACAATGCTACCCCCACTGGAATGGGAAAGCCAAGGTGATCCATGCTCTCAAAAAGATTTACCAAGTACAGAATCTAAAATGTAAACTCTAAAACGTCTTGAGAAAGTCTGTCAGCAGGATATTCAGTAGGTCTTTTACTCAGTACCGAGTCAGAAGTAACTCCCATCGAGGTGGATGCTAAATTTGCTCGATAAGCAATGACTAAAACATAGAGAATAAACTTGCAAGTCTCTCTCCAGCTCCCACTACCATTAGTGGCAAATTAACTACATACACATAATTAAAATTTCTCTTCTTATTGTGAGTGATGGGTGACTCTCTGGAGTGGAGGCTGAGACTTTATCCCCCACCATAGAGTCTGGCAATGAAGCTTCTGAAATCTATTTATCGATTTGAGATTTATTTTGACTTTCAAAATTTGACAAGGGATGGGCAATGAGATTCTGCCACCAATTCTACTCTCCCCAGTTTCCACCAGAAAAAAAAAAAAAACAAACCACCCTAATTTTTGTATTTCTACCTCTTTTATTGACCAGAGGCTATAATGGCAAAAAGCTAAACATTTCATTAATCATTCTAATTAAAAAGAAATCTGAACATACAGCAAGATCTGGATTTTGGTGTCAGGCCAAAATCTTTGCTCTGACGGCCATGACCTTGATGCTATCAAGATCAAAAGCTACTGAACTGCTCTCTCCCAAAATATTCTAAAAGTAGATGGAAGGTCTGTTTTTCAGAAGGAAATGAGCCCTCAGAATGGAGCTCCTCTTTAAAAAAATAAGTTATCAATTTCTTTTTGCTAGCTTTTTATATATTTA
The DNA here is from genome assembly GCA_020745775.1 of Theristicus caerulescens. Lineage (NCBI taxonomy): Eukaryota > Metazoa > Chordata > Aves > Pelecaniformes > Threskiornithidae > Theristicus > Theristicus caerulescens. Next base: position 57,086,187 of record CM036558.1, on the reverse strand, counting down.
GCATAAATATTAACTTGAGGTTACAAGAGTGTTCAAAGAGTGTTCAGAGAAGTCTCCCACACAAGTATTTGAGCAACATTTCATTCCATTTCCTCAGGAGCCAACATTTTGAAACCAAGAACCCAAAGATGACCCAAAGTTATCTTTTCTCTATTTAAGTGCATATATCTATGTGCCGGCTTCTAAAAGTGGTAACTAGCACACTTTTCGTATAACTGTATGTGCAAAGATATTTTAATACATTTAGTTCCCATCATCTCTCATATCCTCAATAAAAGAATAAATAAATCAAATTTCCTCATATTTTCCCCAAACAAAAAGGAAAGGAAACTTTGGTCTGGGATGAAGCAGAGGGCTATTTTGAGCCCCAATTAATATTTTTGTTTTGTTCAAAGTGCAATACCTAAAATATAGTGTTATAAGGAGATGATTTTGCTTTCGGAACAAAAATGCCATAACTTTTCCTTCCAAATGATATATTGCTGAAAAAAACATACTCCTCTCTCTTACAGGAAGTACTCACTGAATTTCTCCTTTTCTCACCAAAATGCAGTCTGTCTTTATTTTTTTGACAGTCACATACAAAGTGCTGTACTACTAATCACAGAAGCAGATGAAACGTTCAGAAGCATGGAACACAAAGGGGTAAATATTGCAATACTGAAAGATTTTTTTCCTTCTTTCCTTTCATAGTTTTGGTGCTGGAACAAGATTACTGTATACACACACCTTGCCTAGGAAATGGACCTCAGATCCTTTCAAATATCAGAAATCCTGTCCAAAAACCTTTGGACTAGGCTCCAAAAGAATCCAAATTGTGAGTGCTTCCCACTTAGTAAGTACCCCGACACACCTCGCAAAGTATCAACACAGGCTGAATGTACAAATGATCTTCACTGACCAAGTGCCACTGTCTAACACGGAGAATAGCAAACACTCCCATTTGGGGGAATTTATTCTTCAAACTGCTAGAAAAAAGAGCTGCCCTAACAAAACAGTACAGTTGTAGCAGGGGACCGGGATGCCCCGAGAGCCATGTGCAGGTGACAGCACAGAGTCACTGTGGGAAGTCACGGTGGCACGAGGAGGACCCATCCCGGAGGAGGGCTCGGAGGATATGCAGAGGCTTCAGCCCTGGCCTTTTGTCGAAGAAACACTCTCACACGTGTTCGAATACTGCATCATTTCAGCAGAGAGGGAAAGGCTTCCAAGCTGCACAATTATGCTATTGTAATCACACGGCGCAGGCCAAATTAGACAGAGTAGCTCTGTTTTCCTGAATCCGGTTTTATAAGCTACATTCTAGCGGCGCTCCATTACGCTGCTATGCAGAAGTGTCTGGCATTGTTTCCATCACAAACAAATCTTTATGTCCTAAATTCATGTTGGACGGAAACTTGGCTTCCAAGGCCTAAACCTAAGAATTACATTTGTTTGTTTAAACAAATTTGAGGGAAAACATACTTGGCCATCTTTGAGTTATATGATGACAAGATGATTTAGATTTCCCATAAAAGATATAATTCTTTTTCCCTCCTAACGCCAAACAATGATCCTTTCTTATAGCTGGACAGTTGCTGGCTAGAAGAACAAACCTATCGAGAAAAGCCAACTCTCAGCTATATTGATTAGGGCAGCAGATGCTGAGCACCTCACAGGATGTGGTTCTTGCTTTGGAAAAGTGAAGCCAAAGGTTTATCTCCAACATTTATAAGACTGCACTTTCATTTCTCTGATGCTGCTCTGTGTAAAGCTAAATTGGAATTGATGTATTTTGACTGTATTTTGTACTATTGGAACAATTTTATCTTCCCTAAACAGTGCATATTTACAAACTGCTACTGTAATAAACTACCCTTGAAAGGAAAGATATAATTGAAATATGTAAGAAATGCAACCAAAATTCAATTTTCCACTTTTTTCACAACATATTATCCCTTATGTTTACCTAAAGTACTATCAAAAGAAAATGATGGTGTCATTCTGCATCCCACACCAAAAAAATCAGGTCTTTATGTTAACAGTTCAATTGTACATATTGAACTGATATGTACAATTTTTTTTCTTCTTATATCTTTGTAGAATAAGTGAAAAAAATGCTTTCTATATCACTTAAGTAAATTATCCCTCAAAGAAAATATCATAGTCTGAAAGTATTCATCATTTTCTCTGTATATTGCAGAAGTTGTGTCATTTTGGGTTGTCTACAGATTTCATATATTGATCCAATCCCAATAATAACTGGCACTGAAGTATCACAGAGGAATAGAGAAGTTTGGGAAAATTAGAAATCATTAGTAAAGTCTTCTCTGAAACAAGAGACAAAAGGAACCTTAGCAAATGCTTCATTATCAGTTCACCTTTATTACCTCTTTTATCTGCTATCACATTATATTCACTTGTGATTTAGACGCTACAAGGCTGTATCAAATATTCTCAGAAAATCATGCTGCATGATGCTATGTATAGCTCCCTTTGAAGGTATTTTAGACATTCCCCTTCTGAATGCCTAAAACCCACTTGTGCCTTTAAAAACCACTGGGTCAGGAGACAATAGAAGTATATATGAAAATTTAAAATGTATAAAATCTATTGCTTCACATGAAAAGCTGAAGCTCTTGTTCTTTACTGAAATCAAGCCTGTAGTATATAGGTGCAAGCAGGTCAGCCACGCAGTTCTTGATAGACCTGGGCCTTGACTGAGCATCTTCTTGCTTAGGAACACTCCCACAAATCACTCTTTACAACTCAGCCAGACCTACCAGCTAATTGCCTTTTGCAAATTATCTCTTAAGATTTAATTTCCAGTACTGAATATTTGTTCTTGGCAGCCTTAGAGCAACTCAGAAATACAGATTAAACAAATCATTACATGCTTAGACACCTGCTACTCTATGGTATACAATTAACAGAGAATCAAGTCTCAACAAATTATTTCGTTTGCTCATTGTTATGTTTAAGCAAGTGCTTGCCATTTAAAATAAAGCAATTCTGAGCAGTTTCCATTATGGAGTTATCTGTTCATAATGTCATCATTCACTACAGCAGTGGCCAGAAGTGGATTTTCCATCCTGACTAGATCATAGTTTACTTTGACATAGCAATTATCTATTATTCCCATGTATACTGTTTGTTTATAGGTTCAGTACCACATTCTTCTTTCTAAATAGAAGCGGTGGTATTTGCTGAAGACAAACCAAACAATGAGTTAGCATGAAGAAATATACTGGTAGTCACTGAAACTCTCACAGTTTAAAGATCTCCAAGCCAGGCATGCAATTGCTTTTGGACAGAGGAGGAAAGAAGCTGCATGGTGAACTAAGAAGCTGACACTAGCCAAGAAAGGACTTCGCAAGATGTTTGCAAAAGTTTACTCAACTTTTCCAAGCCACTAAGGATCACCTGGACCTCCCACTAGGATTACAAGCATCTCTCTAAATTCATTGGTTCTTCCACACTTCTCTCTGACTTTGGGATACATACCCATACTCTTCCCCTTACAAAGGAAGCGCCTATACATCTCACCGGCTTACTGTGCAAAAGCAACCCATAGTCAACTTCTTCCCAGTGCTACAACCTTGAAAGGTACCAGGCAGCATGCCTTACGCATCAGCTCAAAACACTGAGTCTCATTCTTCTTTGGGACTTTTTTATATTCCACTAATTTATCTGGCTGGCTTCCACTAAGAAATGCCACAGCACTTCTCTTCGGAACCAGTCTTTAGTTGGTTTCTCTGATCTTCCACCAATAACAGCCACCACTTTCAGAAATTGTCCCTTTCCCCACTAGTGCCCTCTTCCTTTTTTTCTCAAAAAAAATTCACAGGGTGAGAAATTGATTTTTTTCTTCTTCAAAAACTTCAGTTATTATCCATCACAATATCTGACTCCTTACGGCTTCCTAATGAGTGAAGTCAAAACTGATACAGCTGACATTCAGCTCTCTTTAAAAAAAGCCAATTTCCCTTTGTGGGCTGAAGTAAATATGTACATCAAATCTTTCAGCATGAGCTAAAATAATTCATTACAGTTTCCTACTGAAGGGACATGAGGAAGGTGATCTCCATGTGCAAGCATGACAAAGTAACACCTGGAGATTGGACATGATCAGCCCCTAATATTTGTGAGGAAACCAGGGGCAGAAAGCAAGGCAGTTTCCAGTTAGAATGAATGCACACTGGAACTAGCTCAGGAACAGCTCGCATTGGTCTGCCCCCGTGCTTCTGTCAGTGCCACATTGATCTAGTCCTCATGTTAAAGAAATAGTTTTTAAGTTAAATTTGAAACAGCGAAAGGATATCTTAATAAGAAACATGTGCATGCACACTCACTTGCAGACACACACACACACATTTTCTTGACACTAACTGGCACCTGGAGATTGGTTTCAATATTCAGCATCTCAGTTCTCTGCAAACATTTAGAGGGAAACAAAATGCATGAATTCCTGGGCTCCAGTAAAATCCATGGCAAAACTCCCACTGACTTCAGCTATCCTCGTTCTTCCACTCAACCTCAAGTCAATGTGCCTTTTTGTTTATTTTCTTGTTCAAATACTTTCCTCTAACGATATTAACACAGGAAAAATAACTGCTTGTCAGCAGAGCTCTACAGAAATTGGCAGGTTCTGTTTGAAGGCGTTTATGCAAGCTTCTTCTTTGGTTTGATTAGAGTAGATTCTAGCCGCAGCGTTTGGACCCAGATCAAGAGAGAAATTTCAAATTCTGCCCACAGATTGTTCATGTACGGCATCTGAATTGGGCTGAGGTCATTCTGCCTTCATTTTCATGCCTTGAGGTTTGTTACTAGCTTTAGAATCAGAAATTTACAGCAAAACTCAGCTAAATCCACCTCCTTTCACGTAGTTTCAGGACCAAATTATCTAACATCAGGAACTACTTACATTGGTGAATATATGCCAACAGTTATCACACAGTGGTATCTGAGATGGAACATTTATTTCCTCTTTTAACCCTAAGGAAATATTATGATAACAAAATGTCGTCACCCCTGGAAAGCATTGACTTTTACATGATGACCACAGGGTCCATTTTTGGACCAGCTCGTCTGAAATTCATTACACTAACCAAAGATTGGTGGGTTGGGTTTTTTCTGTCGTGTTCTGAGAAACTGTGGAGTCATAAAAGCATCATGCCATGTGAGACTGGACAACAGAAGCTCTGCAAAGTTCCTCTTAACTGTGCAGCTGTAGCCCAGACCAAGAGAGAGTAGTATTTACAGCAATGTTGATTTGTGGATCTCTGAAAATCAGTCATCAGTTCATTTCCATTGCTTCAGAGGAGTCTGCTGGAAAAGAGCCCATGTGTCCTTCAAGAAAACATCTCAAGTTGCAACCAGTGAAACTCTGAAGCTTACTGTGAGGGCACAGAACTCAAGCTGGCATGGCCAGTTAATCTCTGCTGGATATATATTCTGAGGATTGATCCCAAAGGTCTCCCAGAAGCACCAAAATAACCGCCAATACAGTTTTTGCTCATTTCTTGTTGTTCTTATTTCCTTGTCACTCTCAGTATCTACTTATTTCTGTTGTCCTTACAGGTGTTTCCCTTGGATCCATCTTCCTCCCTGTGTCACAGTGCTAATCAAATACAGTGCTGTCCTCCCAGTGATACCATTTGTCAATTCCTATAACGTGGACATGATGCTCGAAGGCTGTTATGTTGCAGTATCATCTTAGATATTTCAAATAAGAGCTCCTGCAGCGGCATCCTAGTTAGTGTCTGTGCAAAGGTCATCCCCATCTATTTGAATGGAAAATCCACAGCATTAATTCATTTGTGCATTCACGCATATTTGAAGGGCAGAGAAGTCTGGCAACCTGGTGAAGACCGTCACCAACTTGGGCACGCAGGATCTGGTTAGCGAGTGTTCCCGTAGACCCGTAACTCCACACATAACCCCATTCTGTTTGACTTTTTGCCCCCCTTGGTTCTATTTTCCAAATCAAATTTTAAAGGGTTGGAGCTGACCTTCTCACCCTGAGAAACAGAGAAAGTGCTCAAGCAGGAATACCTGGCCAGTCACACTATTAAAACAAAAACAATTACTGCCTTATTTAACAAAACAAGCCACAATCTCAAAATGGTAGAGGCCGCCTATTTTGTTAAGGTCTTAATAGCATATTTTGTGGTTCCCTGAGGAATAATTCTCCTTATTCAGAGAAACACTTATTAACCTTCATAATTTATTTGTGGCTTCACTAAACACACACATACTGTACTGCATGGCCATTAATCCTGGGAATGAACTTATTAATGATGGGTTAACCTTAAAAGGTTCAGTTTAGCTCAGATAACCACCCAGATTTCTGGATGCCTTTTTGAAATATATCAACTATTTGAGACTCACTACTACACTTTTTCCAAAGTCCTTGTTACATGGCACACTGTTTCTAGTCAGCCCTCCCAGAAGGTCCCCAGTTTCCTCCCACCACGTTAGGTGATATGTTACCTCGGACATTTGTTAGCTGACACCACAAGTTGCTTATTTGGCATTCTGGGATAAAACCTTAGCTGTTAGCTAGAAGGTTCTAGAGTAAAGCAGCCTGTATTGTAGTCCTAGTTTTTGCCATCGAACTTACATGCTGCCTCTCCAACATAGCAGTTGTTTCAGTGTTCTTCTTCTTAGTGAGCTGAGAATGGTGGGACTACAGAAATTACCCCATCTGACTCCTCTAAATTGTGCACATGGCTAGTCTATGCTAAAACCTCATACAGATTTTGTTACTTCATCTTCTTTTTTCAATAACCTACTTAATCAATCAGGCCTTTTTTGATGTCTTGCATTTTGATACAGGGGCTCATGTGTGTTTCTACTGTCCATATCACAACAGGATTCTGAACCTGTTCAGGACTCTAAACACAGTCAGTATTAAAAATAATGATTTATCTACAAAGTGTTTCTTAAATTTCCCAGAAACATAGTCTTGCTACAAAAAAGAACAAAAGCCCAAATACGGGGAAGCCAGTCTCCCTACTAATGCCCACTGTAGTCTGGCTTTTGAATACTTCTTATGCTTCTGACTTTTTGACTTCTGCTACTGCTTTCAGCTAGTTATTGCAACTGAATATGAAGAACTCCTCCTTAAGACATTCCATCATTTTCAGAAAATGGAGGAATCTAATACTAATGATGCTAACTTACAGAATTTAATACATACTAGCACAGAGATACGTCAGTGGAGCCTGTGAGGGAACAGCCATACCACGGCTATTTGAGCAATTACTGTTTGAGCCTGAACTAACTTTACAGAAAGCTATAGTTATTTCTAGCCAAATTGAGAGTGCTATGGCAGAGGCTAAAATAATTGCTCAAGAGGCTATAGACCATGTCCAAGCAGTTCAATCATTAACAGGGTGATTTCTAAACTGGCATAAGTGTGGCAGGCAGAGTGGTGCTAAATGGAGCATATTTGATACATCTCGAAAGCACCATGCCATCTCAACACTCTCTGATACTTCAAAGTCAGGCTTTGATTGTGAATCTCTACTGTGTATGGCTAACTCCACTCTGAAATGAAACCATGGACCACAGGCAATTACTATATCAAATTATGTATAGGATAAGGGTGAGATGATAAAAGAATCCCAAACCTGTGCCTACAGCTACCACACTCAAAGCCATGTGAAGACATCAGACATTCAACTTCTATTAAAACAAAACCAAAAAATAAGTGAGCAAAACACACTAAAGCACCTGGGCTTGGAGCCTATGCTGATTAAAGAGAAAACGTGACCAGATGTCACCAATGTAGCAAGCCTGACTAAATCTGCAGAAGGGCTGAAATAGTGGTGCTGAAAGATGTGAACTGCTCTGTGTATATCAACAGAGAATTAACTACTAGAACAAGTGCTCCACAGGACCTTATCAGCACCACCGTAATGATACACATCTACTACCAGCATACCTTGTGGGAGGGACTGGAGAAGGAGAAAAAGAGGTCTTGTTGCTGCCATCTTTGTCTGGTTGATTGGATAAAGGAGAGATGAGTGGAGACATGTTTCTGACTGCCCTTGGAAAGAGAAGAAAGGCGCTACTCTGGCCTAATCAGGAGGGAAAGGCTACTTGCTTCTTCTGACAGCTCAAATACTTTAACATGCACTCAGGCACAGGGCTCACCTAACTGCGCAAGACCAAAGAGACCAATGGGACCAAGCAAGGGTGTGCTGCTCTTGGAAGTGAAGCACTTGAATCTCTTTAAGAGCCCAAAAAACAGTGTGCTTCCCTGTAGGTTGCACCAGCCAATATCAACTCAGTGTGAATGAGCAAGGCAAGATAAACTCATGCTGTGTACCACGTTCATACACATTGGCTAACTTTCATGCACATAATTAAATACAAGCCCTGAGGTGAAAACACTTCCATAACTTGCTCATTGGAATGGTAAGGCAGACAACTGCTGTCTATGGTGGGGAGGACAATACACTCTTTGCTCGCTAACAAATCATCCCGTCTTCCTGAACAGCTCAAAGTACATTATGGAGCAGAGCAACAAAATTTGAGGCTACCTAACTTGGCAGAAAATGCAGGAAGGTCCCCTGATATCTCTGCCTGACAGAGTCACAGGGGACACTGCTCTGTGTCCCACTGAACGTCAAAACCAGGTGCCTTCAACTCATTCAGAAGCTGCTTAGAGAATTGGCTGGAAGAGCAATGGCTCAGAACCAGATTCAAGTCCTAGGAAATCCTGTTACTTGCCAGAGGCATGAGAAAGGAGCTGTAATACAGTTGGCCCAATTGTATCCATTGTTCCTGACACGGTGTATTAGGACCTTTTGGAACAGCATCAGAGAGCTTACAATATGCTACTGCTTGTAACAGACTACACTGGCCAATACCGAGAAATAAGCTTTCTTTCTGCCTTACTTCTATAACAGTGTGTCTATAAAACACTCCTGTGTTGCCTTAATTATGCACCTATTTGGAATACAAACCTTGTTAGGTAAAATCTTCAGGAATAAAATAAACAGAGGAGCTGACTTGTTCTTTTTCCTCTATTTTCATTAGCACAGCCAGTCACAAAAGTGAAAGTAAGAAAACACAAACATTTTCCTAGAAATGTTCGTTTTTAACTGCAAATATGTTTTTAATTATTTCTTTTTAGTCATCTCTTCAACCATTTTAAAAACGCTTGTCTTTTATGCACTTAGAGATGGGGAGGGTGTCATTCTCAATAACAATTATTATTTTCCATTGGAAATGTAGACAAAATTACTCTGACAAGCTGTACTGAATAAAATGTGTAAAGTCTGCAAATACTTGTTTTATTTATATCATGATAATCACCACAGCATTTCTGGTGCACCTAAATATAAATGGAACCCTATATTATAATTCCACAAGTTCCTGTTTGTTATTATATATACTAATCGCAAAAGAGTGTTTTCTGACTGAAAACTGTGCACCACAGTAATGTAAACGTTAACTACAATAAAATAGTAACAGGCAATTGTTGTAGTTTACAGAGCTAAAAATATACGTAGTATCTGCAAAGAACATGTAACAGGGTAGGGCCAAAGGTTTTTCATGGGATTTCACATGGGGTTCACTGTGACTCAAAGTTTTGTTAATAAATATATTAAAATGTAAGTCTTATTTAACACAACTCACATCCTATGGCAATTGGGAGGACATAAATGGTCTTTCACTGACTTGCCCCACTGGCTGCTGGTATAACAGGGTCATGAACAATGCAGCCTAAGTAAATGGGGAAGACTGACATTTCTATTTATTTACAAAGGATATCTTCCTTCCTCTGGTCTCCCTTCCTCCCTTCTTCACCCCCGCAGTCTAACCCTGCCCTGTCTGGTACGTGGGTATGGTATTTGTCTTCAAAACATAACAAATAGAAGTTAACATTCACCAACTGTGACTTATCTGACAGCTCAGCACTCTGTTTCAAGTCGTTCACCGTTGCAACTCGATTTCCACAAAGCCGTGCGTTATACAGTGGCACCCTGCCAGGTCACAGGCTGCTCCATCTCTTGGAAATAGAAATTTGTTAAGTTTGCTGAGCTTTTTCCTCCTTCTCTTAATATATTTCATATATTAAGTGGAAGAACATGCCAAATGGTATTATTGCAGGGAACAAAGATTCACAGTTCAGCAGAACTGTCCCTCCATTTTCAGCGTGAAATTTTACTGCTCTGTTTGGCATAGGAATTCACTGAGTTCCTCTCCTGCAAAGATGCTGTTTTCCTAATATTCTTCCCTGGACTAGAATGAAAATCCTCCTATATGATTCAGGTGTCAGTTACTCCAGTCCAGAGGTAACATCCTCTCCCTCTCTCTAACCAGACTTGTTTCAGACATAGTAGGGCATGAGTCCAGACTCCTGCTATGATCAACTACTTCCTGACCTCAGCTGCACCATAGGAACTCTTTTTTTTTATTTAAAGGGCCAATATGTTTTATAGGTTTTTCCTTCCCCCTCTTAGACTTTAGAATAGATCAAGGACTACTTGACAGTCACAATGTAACAATCCATAACAACAATGACAACAACAAAAATTACTGAAGAAGCACCTTTATGTTCCAAAATATGGATTTTCCATTATGGTAAAAATTTGTCTGCAAGTGTTTCTTAAGAGAGCTAGTAACCGTTTATTTTGTCAAATGTCCACTCATATTTGTAACTATTTCAGGAAGAATAGAAACTTCTTAATCCCTTGTTATAACGGCTGAGTCATCATGAGCAAAATCCCATACTCTGGGGGCCTTCAAGATCTGCATGGCAACGGTAAGTTCCTTTCTTTGTTCCTTGCTCCCCACAACCAATCTTCCTGGCCAATTACCTTGCACTTAAACAATGCCAGAACCTGCAACTTGCAGGTGCACCCCCTGACGCCTAAATCCGAAAGCGAGAGTACCTCATTGAATCCAACAGTGAGGCTGGATTAGTGGGCTACAGCCTTTTCTCGCTTTCAATGCCTTTGCACCACTCCAGAAACTCAAATTAACCTGAAAAACCCTTTACGTACCCATTTTGCTCCACCACCTGAGTGGCTGCACTATCTGCTACACTGCAGATTGCAGCCAGCATATGCAGAGCCAGATCTATACCACATCCCTCTCATGGTCTCCAGAGGATACAGTGAGCCAGGGGAAGGCACTAATGGATGAAGCCACTCTCAGGGTTGTCCGCTAACGAGCACCTCATGTTAGTCAGAGCTGCTCTTAGGAAACTGAGTTTTAAATGAAGGACTTACCCAAGAATTGTGAGAGACCAAAGAAAAGCAGAACGAAGTCCTAGCTCCCTACTCTTGTCATCTGCAAATCAAAATAATTAATTTCCTAATTGTATATAGCTGTGTTCTGCACAGTTTTCTGGTTAGTGTATGGCTATTTTCTGTGCTTTGGTGCTATGTTGAGGAACTCTTGATAGCCTGAGTAACAGGCAATCCCTGTTGCTTATTTCTATCTTTGTGCCCTCCCTAACAACCAGGAGAGAAGATTTCCTCAGCTGAAGTACAATACGTCCCTGATGCTGCTGCACACACCTCCTATGTGGATCTCTGTCTCATGGGGATGCAGTCACAAAAACTGTCCTCCTTGTGTAACACAAAAATCCTCTTCTGTTGCTGGGTGACCTGTCCTTGATGATGGAGGCAAAGCTAGGAATCTGGTCCTATCCATAATTTCATTTCAGTGATACCTCTTTCAAAATAGCAGCTCCTCTCTAATGGAGCTATCATACTGGTATTACTCAGATACGAGCAACAGAGCACCCAGCCCTGACTCACTTTCTTACTTAGACCTTGCTTAGACAGAGGAGGATTGAACAAAACCTCAGTAGGGAGCTAAGGACATGGCCTACAGTGATTAATTCTCTCCCACAAGTACAAGTCACTGAGGGTGGTGCCTCGCCATAGGTACCAAGCCCTTCTGTCTCTCTCTAGGGCAGGAAATCCTCACCCGTGTCCTGAAGAAGCAGGGCACCCCCTGCTGACCCTGCACCCAGAAGATAGGTGGCTTTCCACATCCTTAAACCTAACTGAAAAAAACACACAGATCAATGGAGCTCCAATTTTTTGTACATAATATCTTAATTTTGTTCTTTTATGGATACATTTCTTTTCACTTTTCAAAGAAAGAGTTGCTTCTCACAGCTCAAGAGCTTCCTAGGGTAGAAAGGAATAAGATTGTTCTTCTTCATCCACATCTTCCCTCCATACTCAGCATCTTTGGGGAAATTGCCCGAAGTAACAACTGTTGCAGAAGAGGAAAGCTGCCTTTTATACACTGCTGTTATGCCTTTCCATCGCTGTTGTCATAGATGAACAACTGGTCCAGATAATTATCCTTCATACCAATCAGAATAATTATTCTGAAGACAGAAAAAAAGTATTTATTCCTTCTCTGTGAGGAAGAAATTTAGGACTTTGTGCAACTCAGAGCTCAAAATAAATCTAATTTCTGTATGTCCTTGTATCATTTGCCCCTGTGGGATGCTGTTGGGGCAAAGAATTACTGTTGTTCAGGTCTTATCTGGCCATGTCTTCCACTCCAACACCTGCACAGTCTTCTCTCATCAAGTAAAGGTAGCTTTAGAAAAAGTATACAGCAAGGCCATAATGCTTTGGTATTTATCCAGGAAATAGGAAAGGAGGAGGGCTTGCCTCTGTCTTGTATTTTGTTTGGAGCAATTTATCTTGAGGACAATCAATGTACTTGTAAAATCTGAAAAACTTCACAGATCCCAGGTCTCCAATTAGCTTTGGAAATCAAGATCCATATTTTAAAATTAACACTTTCAGCTTTCTACCTGATGTACTGGAGGTACTGGAAGAAACCTAAATCCTCTCTTCTTGCACTCAACTTACTCCAAATTTCTCATAAGAGACCCTTGAAGAAATGTCTGAGTAACAAGCAGAATAGGTGAGGGATGATTACAGCCCGCAGAAAAAATGTGCATATGAAAAAATGTCATAAATCTCTAATCCAATCTGGACAATCTTGATTATGATATATCACATTCTTTCTTTTAATATAATATGATGTAATTCATTTAAATTCATCACACATGCCTAAAATTGAAGGAAAACAGATTCCCCTTTACTTAGTTTATGCTCTTTGGAAAAAGGGGCAGGCAACTCAGGAGGACTACAAAGATGTCGTGAGGTTATGCAGGGAGAATATTAGAAAGCCCAAAGCCCAACTAGAACTTAATCTGGCTACTGGCATAAAAGACAACAAAAAATGTTTCTACAAATACATTAGCAACAAAAGGAGGGCTAAGGAGAATCTCCATCATTTATTGAATGCGGGGGGAAACATAGCGACAAAGGATGAGGAAAAGTCTGAGGTACTTAATGCCTTCTTTGCCTCAGTCTTTAATAGTCAGACCAGTTGTTCTCTGGGTACCCAGCCCCCTGAGCTGGAAGACAGGGAACAGAATGAAGCCCCCATAATCCAAGGGGAAATGGTTAGTGACCTGTTACACCACTGAGACACACACAAGTCTATGGAGCCAGATGGGATCCACCCAAGGGTACCGAGGGAGCTGGCGGAAGTGCTCACCAAGCCACTTGGCATCATCTATCAGCAGTCCTGGCTAATCGGGGAGGTCCCACTTGACTGGAGGTTAGCAAATGTGACACCCATCTACAAGAAGGGCTGGAAGGAGGATCTGGGGAACTACAGGCCTGTCAGCCTGACCTCACTGCTGGGGAAGGTTATGGAGCAGATCATCCTGAGTGCCAGTATGTGGCATGATGGGACAACAAGGTGATCAGGCCCAGTCAGCATGGGTTTATGAAAGGCAGGTCCTGCTTGACTAACCTGATCTCCTTCCATGACAAGGTGACCCACTTAGTGGATGAGGGAAAGGCTGTGGATGTTGCCTACCTGGACTTTAGCCTTTGACACTGTTTCCCACAGCATTCTCCTGGAGAAACTGGCTGCTCATGGCTTCGATGGGTGCACTCTTTGCTGGGTAAAAAACTGGCTGAATGGCTGGGCCCAAAGAGTTGTGGTGAATGGAGTTAAATCCAGTTGGCGGCTGGTCACAAGTGGTGTTCCCCAGGGCTCAGTACTGGGGCCAGTACTGTTTAATGTCTTTATCAATGATCTGGATGAGGGGATCGAGTGCACCTTCAGTAAGTTTGCAGACAAAACCAAGTTGGGCGGGAGTGTCGATCTGCTGGAGGGTAGGAAGGCCCTACAGAGGGATCTGGACAGGCTGGATCAATGGGCCAAGGCCAATTGTGTGAGGTTCAACAAGGCTAAGTGCAGGGTCCTGTACTTCAGTCACAACAACCCCATGCAACGCTACAGGCTTGGGGAAGAGTGGCTGGAGAGCTGCCCAGCAGAAAAAGACCTGGGGGTGTTGGTCAACAGCTGGCTGAATATGAGCCGGCAGTGTGTCCAGGTGGCCAAGAAGGCCAATGGCATCCTGGCTTGTACCAGGAATAGTGTGGCCAGCAGGACCAGGGAAGTGACTATCCCCTTGTACTCAGCACTGGTGAAGCCACACCTCGAATCCTGTGTTCAGTTTTGGGCCCCTCACTTCAAGAAGGACATCGAGGTGCTGGAGCATGTCCAAAGAAGAGCAACGAGGCTGGTGAAGGGTCTAGAGCACAAGTCTTATGAGAAGCAGCTGAGGGAGCTGGGGTTGTTTAGTCTAAAGAAGAGGAGGCTCAGGAGAGACATTATTGCTCTCTACAACTACCTGAAAGGAGGTTGTAGAGAGGTGGGGGTCTGCCTCTTCTCCCAAGTAACAAGCGATAAGACTAGAGAAATGGCCTCAAGTTGCACCAGGGGAAGTTTAGACTGGATATTAGGAAAAATTTCTTCACCAAAAAGGTTATCAAGCATTGGAACAGGCTGTCCAGGGAAGTGGTTGAGTCGCCATCCCTGGAGGTATTTAAAAGCTGTGTAGATATGGAGCTTAGGGACATGGTTTAGTGGTGGACTTGGCAGTATTAGGTTTGCATTGGACTCAATGATTTTAAAGGTCTTTTCCAACCTAAATGATGCTATGATTCCACGGTTTAGGGGAAGACATAATCCCAAGCCTTATACCTTCTTTTTGTGTATTCAACACCACTCACAGAGAGTTGCCATTCTATTTCACAAGGGACATTTTCCCCCTTACTACATTGAAAAAATACAAACACACGGAAGTTTTTAATATCAAACATGGTTTGATAATTTCTTGTTGTTAATGTTTCTATTATTATTTGAGAATTGAAAGTTTTAAAGTAGTAGAAACTTCCAGTCTGATTGTTCATGGTTTTCAATTCAAGATAATTTTTGTTTAAAAATTTTATGTAAAATTTTAAAAAAACTTAGTGCAGAATAAATATCAAATGAAGCACTGTTAAACTGTAAGGAATAAAAAAGCTGTCTGAACCATGAGTATGACAGATGGAAAAAAAGACAGTCTCTTTCCTGAAGATCAGTCAGACTCAGGGTTTGTCTGATCTTCTCTGCAAGACGATTCCACATTCTCTGATTAAGAAAGTCTCGTATCCGGTTCTCACATACTTTCTTCTGGGCAATGTGTTCTGCTTCAGTCAGTAGGAGTACTATTGTCATGATGGTTCATACATCAAAATTTGGATTTGATTAGCTGATGTTGATTCACTAACCACTCTCAGCACTGAAAGTGACATCAGAAGCTCACCAAGCATCAGGAGAGGACTTGAATTGCTATGTCTTGGGTAGCATACACTAGAGAAAAATAAGGCAGCAACATCTACAGACATTTAACACACCACTAGGTAGCTGCATTAACCTGATCCTGAATGTGAGAATCATTTTTACAGTCAGATCAAATATATCCAGATCAAATGAGTTCCAAGAACCCAGAGCTGTGTACTCCTGCTCTTAGGTTATCATCGCCTGGGAGGAAGGAAGGGACATTTCCCAGCTAGCTGTGAAATCTTTAGAAAGCAATGCTACCTGGCCATCGAAGCCAGGCAGGACCCAGAGGCTTTGCACAACTTTGATAAATGGAGGCCATATGTCTTCAATGAATGGAAGGTGGAGACAGTGCCTTGGCCCACTCTTCAAAGCATTCCCTCTTTCTGACTAGCATTGCTTTGGCCTTGCCTGCGTTCAACTTGAGCCAGCTGCTCTTCATCCAAGAGTTTATTTCCTGAAGGCATTCCAAAATCCTATGGCCAGTGTGAATATACTGTCAGATTAGACCATCTAATAGCCCTGTCTGCCCTCAAAAACCTCAGAATTGCTGAAGTATCAGCATCTACAAGGCTCAGCTGAGATTACAGCCCGTTCAGATTATGCACAGGAAGGTAGACCTGGCCTGGAATAGCTTCCAGATGAAATTAATAAAGTAAAAGCAAAGGCAAAGGGGTTATAGGATGGCTACAGGGTTCCCTAGGAGCAGAGCAGGAGCACCAGGTGCGGGTCACCTCCCCGGTACTCCAGTACTTATCTGCACCAGTAGCTCCCTGACAGAAGTACTTCCCCTCAAAGAACCTTGTAAAAGGAGAAAAATATTAACCCTGAATCCTGGAAGTACCTCAGTCTTAGAACGCTTTTTGCCCTGTAGAAATTTAGGGTTTTCCAAATAAGACCATTTTAACAACTTAAATTATTTGCACCAAGACCATACTGACATTTTGTCTTGTGTAAGACCTGCTTTTATGAAAATATTGCAAGTATCTCTAAACATATTCAGACAGCATTATTCCTTTAATCAGATATTTTCTTTCTTCTTCTCTAAGAAGGTATTCGTTTGGCGATTTCTTGAAAGTTTGTGTATTTTCAGATCAGAAGCAACCAGGGTGATCAGCCAGTCTGACTTCCTACATAACAGAACTTAAAACCATCTTCAGAAATTTCTCTGTCAAGCCCAATATTCCTGCTCAAGTCAGAGGATTTCTCCCAGATCTTTGGCAAATTGGAAAGGCATTCTTGTGGTGTGTATTAAGTCACTGAATCACTGCAGACAGAGAAGAGAAAAAAAAAAAGTAATAACTAGCTCCTGTATTCTAATTCTCACACATTCATTGTACCCAATATCACACGTTCTACTTGAGTTTTTCACTCTGTATTTTCCTGTCTCATAGAATTAAATGTCAACCAGTCAACTAAAGCCTTAATGAATTAATGTTCACAATGCGCACAGGTTAATATTAATCCTTATCATGTGCAACTTTCTTGCTGATTTTATGTCTTAACTCATCAAAACTGAGAATGAGAGGAGCACTAATGTCAACGTCATGCATCAAAATCATGAAATCTTTCTCATATATGCCTGCTGCTATTATATCTTTACATGGGAAATTCTTATTTTGACCAGTAGTGACCAAGGGTAGCTCTTATACCCTTGCTAAGAGGAAAAGCTTCTTGACATGGGAAATACAATGTAGGGTGGTGATGGGACACTTTAAGGTCTTCTGTGGATCAAGTCAGGTCCATCCACATTGCCTTCACCTGGCTTGGCGTCTCCCCGACTGACATCCAAGCTGATCCCTGCAGGACCACGGATGCATGGAGCCTTGCTAGCACCCTTTTCCGTATTTTGAGCCACAGGGGAGCATGATGCAGATATATCCCAGCAGCTGTGCACCTTAGATTGTGGTTTCAGGGCAGGCATGCAGACAGCCGAGCTGCAGAAAGCACCGTGCCTCCTGACACCACCCCCTTGTTCCAGGTCTGTTTATTAACGCAAGCTCTACATTGTAACAAAAAAAAACCTACTAAAAATACTACACTACTTTTGGATTTTTTCTGTCCCTGAAAATAGCATGGCTACATGTGAGAAGCAATCAACCTTGCTGGACTCTCTACATGCAGAAAAACCTAGTTAATGTCCATGAATAATTGAGAGTTGACAGTTTTTACCTTTTGCCTTTTTAATGATTAAGATTTAGGTTTTCAAGCTTTTTTTTTCTTTACAAGTGAGTTATTGTTCTCTTTTTCAAAGGTTTCTTATTCCATGACTCCAAAAATTAGGACTTAAAAAACTGGGAGAACTGGCAACCTTGCTGATTGGTCACCAAAGTTTTAAGTCAGTCCCTCAACAAACGTATTATATGATCATTACACATGTTGATGATTTCCACTAGTATATTTACCATGGTGGGGGAGCTTGGGAGCAGAGTCAGTCAATCTTTATGAATAAACAGCTTTCAACAGTTTATAATTAGCCAGTGGACAAGATAACACAGAATGACTGCATACCTTCTATCCCCCTACATTTGGATGAAAAAATAAATGGAAATGGCTTTCTAAAGAGATATATTTCCCGCATTACCCCAGCCAGTTGGAGAGCCAATATCATTTTTGTTATGTCTAGTAATGG
This sequence comes from Theristicus caerulescens, assembly GCA_020745775.1. Taxonomy (NCBI): domain Eukaryota; kingdom Metazoa; phylum Chordata; class Aves; order Pelecaniformes; family Threskiornithidae; genus Theristicus; species Theristicus caerulescens. The sequence continues at coordinate 57,067,892 of CM036558.1, read as the reverse complement.
CTTTTGGATGGCTTTCTGGCTCTCATTTATTTCCTATATATTTGGCATAGATCGTACCCAATATTTTGGATGAGAAAAGAACCAGGAAAGTCATTAACTTTATAGAGCAAAATAAATAATGTTACAGTGGGCCAGTGGTATTAGCCCTCCCCTAGCTGGCACTGCGTCGAGGTCACTGTTGGGGCAATGGATGACCCTTCTTGACCAAAGCTGAGAACAAGAGAAAAGGATGGGACTCCGCAAAGCTGTAACTGTCATGGCTATAGGATACTGCCCAGGGACTTCATGGGCTTTATTATATAAGAAGCAATTGAGTAATAAACATAATTATTCCAAGAAAGAACACAGATCAGGAACGAGAACATAATATCAGTGCAATCCCTGAAGTATAATTCTGTGCGAAGGCCATAATCATCAGGAATAAATGTGCTTTTCTTTTTTTTCCTTCTCCTGCTCCATCACTCCCACCCCCTACCAACATTTTATCACGTTTTTGGAGAAGGGTAGGAGAATTCTCAATCCCTTAGGTACATTAAATTTATATTTAGAGAACAGGCTGAACGATAATCCTACTTCCAAAGCACCTCAAACTTTGCAGGAAATATGCACTTAGCTCCTGACTGTCATGGCCCAATCCAAATCTTGTAACATGGCAAAGTTCAGAAAGGGACAAAAATGATGGTTATTGGGTAAAGGAAACATTTGGTTATGAACAGTGAAAGGGCAGATCTCTGTTCCAGAAATGAAACACAAGACTGGTGTAATTGCAGAGACTTTGTAGGGCCAAATCAAGGCTACACAGCACAGAAGTAGAATTTGGAACAGGAGGTTGGCAGCGTTTGCCCACATCTCAACACATTTTTCCACCAGGTCTTTCCTAGCAACAGTTTTACCTGATACTTTCCCCTCGAATAATAAAATTTTCAACATACGATTTTTCAGTTCTCTCTCTCACTCCTTCCCTCCCTCCCCCCAAGTGCTATGATCACTGGAAATAATATTAAAAGTTCAAGTCCTGAAAACACTTAATGCCATGATTAATTTTTACAGCTTAAGGAAATCCAAGATGACATATAGTAATTTTACTTATTCATGCAAGTGACACTAAGCATTGTTATAGCCAGCACAATATTCAAATAAGAATAGTGAGCTCATATTCTCAAGAGCGTGGAGCATTCAGGTCCAACACCTTGCCAGAAGATCAAGAGGGAGTCTCTGAATCACACTCTCATTTAATCTATGGTCGCTTCTTTTAGGAACGTATCAACAGCTTCCTTTTTACTTTGCTATTAATCAATAAGCGTGAACCTGTGTCCTGAATTTCCAATGCAAAATATACTCCCCAACCTAAAGCAACTAAGCATTGCCAAGAGAGAAGGACTGCATTCACAGTCAGAGCTAGGCAATACTCTTCAGACAAAATCTTTTTCAGAGAAAAAGGCAGATTTGCCCATATTAAAATGTTTCACTAATTAAAATGCTTTCATAAGCATTTAAAAAAAACATTTTAAGTTCTCAGAGGCTGAAGATTTGTTTCACTATTTTCCTGACAGTTATAAAATCAGAGTTTGGTTTTTTTTTAACTAATAATCAATTTTCTGCTAGTATATTGAAAAGCAATTTTTGAGGCAGAAAATTAATTAATATTCCATTTTGTGGTTTTTTTTCCAACCTGTTTCATTTAAAACATCAAGGTGTCAAGACCTCCAGTGCACTGGAAAATACGTTATTCACAGAGGTGTAGTTGTGCCACTTAGAGGTTTTGCAAATATTGTGAAGCAAGGACTCTGAGAAGTTCAGAAGAGTGCAGAAGTAATTCAGCATGCCTGTCTGAAATGCAAGCATAGCAGGAGGATTTTCAGTTTGAAGGATCAGGTTGCGTTGGGCTTGCTCATGCAGATGGGCTGGCACTCACTGGAGCCGCCCCGGTGAATCAATGGAACAACTTTGGTAACTGCTCGCTAATGTAAACGAAACGCTTCTCCGTGTGGCTCCACATTGTAAGTTTACTACTGACCAAAGCTAATTTGGGTAACAATAATTAGCTCCTTTTCTCTCAAATGTCAAACCACATCATTTGGTCTTCTGCTTCTGTTGCCACCAAAAAAAAAAAAAAACCAACCCCAAATCCCTCCCAACCATTCGATGTACCTTAAACAAAATGCTTAAGATAAAACAAGATTTAAAAAAGCTTCAAAACCAATGTAAGAGGCAGCAGAATGACCTCAGAGCCTGATTCTGTAAACACGTTCCTACCTTTTACTCACACAGATCACTCCATTAACTTCAACAGGATTATCAGTGCAAGCAGACTGGTGCCCAGGTGCTCAGAAGTTAGCAGGGATGGGCCATTTGGGGGTTTAAAGCCCTAACAAAAATACCTCACACTTCAAAAAATACCTTCTGCAGCCCTCAAGAGGTGTAAGGGCATCCCCAACACCCCACCCTCTATGGAACACAACTCTTCCACTACAGAGTGCTCCTGGCAGCAGGGGCCTCCTGCGTCCTTACTCCTCATTACCACCAGCGTGTTTGTACTCTAACAGGGGCCTGGAAACACAGGGGTAAGCACCAGTTTGCAAAGGGAGAAGTAATGCTAGCTTCTACCCGCTCCTGCTCTCACAGCTGGAGAAAGAGCAGGGACACCGTGGTACTCTGCAAATTGTGAACCCTGTTCCCTCTATCCACCCTGGGGGACACAGAAGAAATGTGACTCAGGTGGCTCCTGAAGGCAGGTCCCATCCTGCTTCTCCTCATGCAGAGCTGAGGTGACAGCAAAGGTTTAGTCCTCAAAACATGGAGCAGGACCTTCTCCAGGCAGCACCTTGGGTAGGATGCTCTGTGGTCCATAACACCAAAGCTTCCTCCTTACAGAGGACCAAGCATCAGCCTATGTTATCATTTGCAGAGGTATACCAAAATGGCAGGGTTGGAGGCTGATATATTGTGCCTTATAGCTGGCCAGGGAACTCAGAGTATTTGTACCAATCATTACCTCCCTTTAAAAAATGTACACTACTTCTACCATCAGTTTATCCACAGGACATGTCACACAGGGGCAGTAATTCATCTCTCATTTAGAGATGTTACGTCCAGGTGCTGAGAGTGTACAGGTCATTTATGAGCGTACAGCTCATTCACAGACCATTTATTACGCCCATCCATCTCATGGTGTCTGCCTGGCGTTGCCAACACACAATAGCTGCTTTTCTAATTCTACCAAGTTCCTCATTTCCAATGCATTCAAGCATCTCAGCGATATTAATGAACATATCCTCACAACACTCCCGTGAGGTGCGTGGATATTATCACCATTTACAGAGGACTTGCCTATGGCTATACAATCTGTGGCAGACCTGGGAAGGGGACCAAGAAATCTGGTGCTTCAGCCCAGTGTGTTAACCACAGCACTCTTCCTCTGCTCCCTTTTATGAGCTGGACACCTGTTCGCTGGTTGAGGACCACCAAACAGCTATCAAATGGTAATAAACTTTTACAGTCACTACAGACCTGAGCTGGATTTGAACCAGCATCTTAGAGGTGCAAAAGCCTTATGTATAGCCTGTTATTGGTCCCTCGAGCTAGGTATTTCTCTGGTGAATGGTTTGTTACCCACCATAAACACAAGCTTGGGATGCCAGCAGTCTCCAAAAGCAGGTATTACCGTGAACTCAGCGTTATTTGGGTTCGGCAGAGAATTTGTATGGTAAGGGTGTGTGTCTGTGCCTGTATGTGTGTGTGCATGTTCTTTTTTTTTTTTCCAAGGAAACATTAGAAATCAACCTTAAGGATGTGAGCTTAGTTTAAACGTCAGCTGAAAAACAGCTGCTGAAAAGAGATATAATCCATGAGCCAAAAAAGTGGGGCTGGGAGGAAGTTGAAATGAGAGATGTTTAGTTCCCTAATGCTCCTGTGTGAGGATAAAAGGGTGAGATGTAGGGAATCTTCTCTGGCACGAGGTCCTGCAAAGCGTTCTGGAAGATTCGGGTTAGCAGAATATGATCTCCCCATATGGCAGGTTTGAAAAAGTGGTGAAAGAAGTCCAAGCATATGCAGCAGTGATGTAACAGGGCCAGAGGGGTCAGGCACCTGTGACTTTCTAGCCACACTAAGTTCTTCAGAAGCTGCTTTTTGACTTAGCAGAGCAGAGTTTTCCATCACATATGTGTAAAACATTTCATCCATTACAGGTTTCTTGGCTCTTCTGGATTGATTTTGTTCATGTGTGGGGAAATTTAAGGAAACAAAACAACAACAAAAAAGCTTCTGAAACGCATTTCTTCTCCCGTTTCAAAATTTATCATTCATCCCCTTGAAGCGCAAGACTCTTGTCTTGCTTTTGAAAGGTCAGTTTTTCAGTGCTGCAGTTTTTTATGTGTTTGCATGCTGCTTAGCACAATTAACACACAGGACTGCAGGAGCCTTCACCTATTACTAGGTATCTTAGGTAGTGCTATAATACACCACCACTAATAAATCACTGCCTTCTATCCACTCTAAAACTTTACAGAGACAATATGTAAACTCTTGCCACAGGCAAAAAAACCAACTGCCAATCCCTCCTCATATCAAAAATGACTTAGAGCAGAGTTTTCCCCAGATAGCTATAATCCTTAAATAATCCTCACTTGCTACAACAAAAATGACAGAAAAAATATTCACTATTGCAATGCAGCTGACTCCTTTACTTTGCACTGTACTCGAGGAGTGAGAAAGGAGAGGATATGGGGGCTCCAGGCAGCTATGTGGGGCTCAGGGCTCACCACAGACCTCAGTTTTTATGCAGGTTCAAGCCATCACCAAGGAGAGAATGAAATGCAGTCTCTGGAGGAGCCCTGGCAAATCCAGGATTACACTTGTGACCACCAAAGGATGGTACAGCAGTCTCCAGAGCGGGTTCCCAGCAAGAATCCCTCATCTTCCACCAGCTCAGATCATTGTTCAGGGCAACAGATGGGCAGGCACAAGCAGTAACACTAAAATAACTTAAAAATGTAGGATGTCAGCCTTTCTAGTGCATATAACACTTTTGCAATAGATGCGGGAAGAGAGGACTTGACACCGCTGATCCTGAATCCTAACCTTTTGAAATTCATCCCTGTGTAAAACTAAAGGTAATGCTGATCCCCATTTTTCTGCCACTAGGGATTAAATCATCTTGTCATGCCTAAGCACTGAGCTTGTACATGATGTTTCTGGCATCCAGAATGAGCTAGGGTCAGCATGGTCCCTTGGCACATTGCCTCATTCCCTCACCATGGTCACTGCTCTGTATGTAGTTAGTCCATATGCGGTCCCTTTCAAGATAGCAAATTTTAAAAATTAATTAATTCATTATGCAGCACTTCAGAAAGCCAGTTATCAAGCTTTCCACAGCCAAAAAACCAAAGCTGTAAGACGAGGGCTAGCACCTAGCCCATCCTAAAGACCCCCATCCAGCTAGAAGAGGTGCAGGAAACACAAGCCAGACTTTATACGTGCTATTGCCTCACCTTTTGAACCACCCTGAATTCACGAGTCCCTTAGTTTCAGGAACATGTTAGGAAAAAAAAAGCTGCTGTTAAATGAGGTGAATTCCCCTCTTGTCAACTCCCTCCTGCAATTCTAGCTGTATTTTATCCTGAAGTGTATCACAACATGGGGTGCCTTATCACACAGTAATAGGTTCTTTAAGCCAGTCTAGGCAACGTCACAGGCATCAGGAGGGTCGCGTTAATCTGCGCAATTTCCCCTACCATGACTATGACCCTTGTTGCACCTATACCACCCATAGACCAAGGTCTCGGTACAAAATTCCCTCTGATACCAAACCTCATCGCAGCTGATGGAGGCCGTGGACCAAGCTGCTCACCTTGCCTGCACATGGATATTGGGTGGGAAAGGGGGGCCAAGAGGTTGAAAGGTTTGCTATCATTAACAGCTTTGGGGACAAAGAGCATCGGACAGGAGCTGCGCCACAAACGACCCTCTCCATTGACAGCAGCACCCCACTGGCCGTGCAGAAGTGCAGACTCTACCCTGCAGCAAATGGAAAGGGAAACCCACAGACCGGTGAGTTGAAATCACCTACGTGTCCAGCAGCGTCACGGGGAGCCACCAGGCTGCCGAGGGAGTGGGGCGAGCCCCCCAATACCCCCACCCAGCACCGAGCCCCACCAGCCACCTTAGCCTGGGGCAGCGGTGCGGGCCAGAGTTAAGGCCATTCTCTGGCATTTGACGTTGTTTGTGACAACACCCGCAAAGCATCACAAGTGGATACTATCAAGGATTACTATTTGTGTATTAGTGAGTCACAATATGCCAGATTCATAAGAGCCAGATGTCACAGCTGACCCAGACAAGGCACTCAGACAGATCCCACGCGTTTCATGTGTCAGCCTTATATCCATTCATAAAACAGCTCCCTCCCAAAATATAAGTCTTGGGAAAATTTAAGATCATTGTGCAATTCTAAGTCAAGTTTCAATCAGTTTCTTAGGTTTATTTTTCCCCTTTTCCTTTTTTTTTTGTCAACAGTGGTTAAAAGAAAGGAGGGGCAGGAAATGATGTCCATCACAGAGGAGGATATAAAAAATGAAAAAAAAGGGTAGGCAGCCTTGGAAAAATAACTTTTTTTCCCTGCTTTTCAAAATGTTACCGCTATAGAAACAATCTCCTGGACAAAGTCAGACAGATGTTTTTTTCTTCCCTCCCCCCCCGCCACCCCTTTCTTTGGATGGAGTGACTTTCTCAAGAGCACAGCTGAAAAACCTTTGGAAAAAAAAACACACACACAGTCTCAGGCGTTGGAGGTGTCTGGAGCTGAGGATTACAGAAGTTCAAATTGGCTCCTCCTGTCAAAATTACAGCTGCACAAAAGATGGTACAGCGTATCAGCCCAGGGCTCAAAAGGACTTTTTCCGGTTCTCAAGAACGACGCAGGTCTTGAGAAAATGCAGCTGTGCTGCGATCAGCCAGGCTGTGCTGGCCCAGCCGGGGCCTGCCCCTCCACTGCCCCCCGCCCTCAGACGAATTAGTAAGGATGCCAACCTGCTAAAGGGCGTGATTAAAGGATACCTCCCCTTGCGCATTTGTCATTTAGGGATGATTTACTGCCAGGGCATACCCTTTGCAACTTCTTATAGTATGTTTTCTTTGTTTTCATACTTCCCTCTTGAGACTTGAAATTTAATATCTATTCCAACAAAGAGAGTTCTTGCTCCCTTGCCCTCTCTGTCTCGCTCTCCCTCTCCTTCCAGTGTATTATCTTTGTCCATTGCCCAGATGAAGTGAGCTGATTAAAATTTATGTGCATTGTCACCGAGGTGCTGTTTTAACTGTACAAATGTGTTTCAAGGCTGTTGCACTATACAAACCCACCCCACCCGGGTGACCCTGCTAATCTCAAACTGCAGCCCTTGTCAGGTGATGACTGCTGAGGGATCCCTTTACAAGCTGCACCACACCATATTTTCGTAGTTGTGCGTGTGTGTGCATGTTGGTGTAAGATTCCCGTGTGTTGCACTTGGACGCTGTAGCATCCGCCAGTCGAGTGCAGGTGGAGCAGTTCAGTGGTCTACACACAGCATGGATATTCTCAGTATGATTTGCCAGATATTTTTGCCTACGTGTTTTAAATGCCACATTTCCCCTTCTTCCTCCTTAAAAACACAGACGAGTTGACTGGTTATGGAGAGCCAGCTACATAGCTGGGTTTGCAACTCCTGTACAGATACACTAGCATAACATGGCCTGACTCTTGCACATGCTGCTGTCTAATGCATGAGAGTAACACAACCTCCTGCTAGCAAATGCTCAATACTTCGGCTACAAATCATGCTGAGGTCCTCAGAAACTATTAAGCAAAGGTAAATTATATTCTTCCATAGGAAAGGCAGCTAAACTATTCATTTGAAGTTCCCGTTTTGATCACTGGACAAATGGCAGCAGTTCTGAGAACATGAAGATCCTGCTGATTGCTCACTAGCTACTCAAAACTTTTAGTCTGGTTCTCTTCTACAACTGCTGTTTCTGTACAGTAGGTTTTAAAGGAAATCTCTAAGATTTATATATACGGGAGCACCTGTAGATTTTGGGTTCTTCCCTTGATGACTGTTTATGTCCAAAAAATCTTGCTTCCTCTAAACATTTTCTTTTGAAACTACTGATATTCCTTGTATTATATTCTGCCAGTTCTAGAATTGATTAACTACTATTGCCTGCCTGCTTGCCTTCCTTCTCACTCAATAGTACCAATTAAGCTGCTAAAGAAAAAAAATCACCCTCTTCCCCCACCGATCTAATCACATTCTTCTCTTCAAATCCTTCTGTAGGCTTTTCTATACTCGGAGGAATTTTCTCACGCTTCCATGGTAATCTCCACTTCTGCCTATATCCCTCTTCTCCCTTATTTGTGTACCCTGCCCGCTTGCCTAAAATTACTCCCCAAGATCCTTCTGGTGTCTTTCACGCATTGTTCCTGCCTTCAAGCTTCTCCTGACAACATGGAGCTGTTTCCCATCTAGCTGTGCACCAAATGGTCATCACCTTCTCACTCTTACTTCTGGGAGGTATATCAGCCTGGAAACAGCCTGTGTAAATCATGCATATCTAGAGAGGTATATTTTATATGTAAAACATTAGACTGCTCTCAGGCTACGTCATCTTCCAGCTAACAGATGCATTATCTGAACATCATTTCCTCTGAAATTTAAAATACTGTCTTAGGTTACTTGTAATTTGTTGAAAAAATTAGCAACATACCCAAGTTTTTCATTTTGTAGCAAAATTTCTCTCATTCAATTCATGGGTAGTGGCAAAGCATAAACCCTCCACCAGATATGCTGTGTCACCTTTGGCAAGTTACATTATTTTTCACTCTAGTTTCACTCCCTCTGTAAAGTAGATGACAGCAGCTGCTCTCCAAGCCAGCACAGATGAGGCATCTTATCAATGACCTTTATCTGTTTGGTCCATTTATAAATTCCTCAGAAGCTGATCTACATCTTGGTATATCAAGGTATGTTGCCAGGTACAATGAAACCTCCAATCTCAGTCAGTACTAGTGTAACATACCTATAGCAACAGCGTCATGAAAATTAATTAATATTTTTCCAGTGCTCTGAGCATGGAAAACACTGCATAAGTGCCAACAAGGTGCTTTGTTTGCTTTTGGTCAGGGCTACTCTGTGGCAGGAGTAGTAGTAAAATGTGTTGAATAAATCATTCACCAGGAATTGTTCAGTCAGATCCCAGTATTATTACTGGAGTCAACTGCATGCAATTAAATATATTAAAACATTTACAGTCTTTATTTCATATGATATATTCTGGATTACTCTCAAAATATTCTCAAATTCATACCATTGGGTTTTACAGTAGCTATATTGTGTAAAGCGTACATTAAGTAGACTCCATAATACAGCAACGGTATTTTTGATCAGTGCTCTTGAGAGCATATTGCATGTGGCATATGTTTTTCTTTTTTTACCCTCAAAATGATTATCCTTGATAACAAAACTCTTGGAAACACTTGGAGATGAGGGGGATTTTCTACTGCTGCTAACTCATTTCAAAGCCAACTTGAAACGTAGGCTGACAATCTTCCGTATCATTTTTCCCTTATTGTTTTCTGAGGAGATAGAGGATTAAATCTGATGCTTATTGAATTTATAGATTATTAACACCAGTTATACCCAGGGACAATGTTTCCAAATTCCCCTACCGCTTTTCTTTTAAGCTTTGTGTATAAATTCTGTTCTCATGGAAGGGGGGAGGGGAAAAATCTGGTATCACTGACTGAAGTCAATATAGTAGAAGCAGATGCTGTGCTAGCTTCTACTCAAAGCTTTGCCAGTACTTTTAATCCAGTTTGTTATATCCTCTCCTGTACCAAGTCTTCTCTCTTTCCTGACTAGATCAGCAATTGTCTCTCAGTCCAAATTACGTAGGAGAGCTCTGTAGTTTGCCAAATGTCCTGTACAAATTAGAAGGAGCTCAAAAAAAAAAAAAAAAAGAAAAAAGGTAATCATGCTTGTGATCAAAATTTACAAAGGCCAAACCCTTTGCTCTTCTCCAAGACCTGCTAGCAGAAAGCAGAAGCATATCAACAGTGGTATTCTAGCACGGTTGGTCCCCCTTGTTTAGACCTATACTGCATGTGTGCGTGAAGACCTTTCATAAGCCTACTGGAAGAAGCAGAGCCAGAAGCACAAGTGCCAGATTCCCCATGAATCTCTTACACCAGTACAAACCATGCTACCAGCATGCTACTACATTTAGCATGTAGCAAAGTGCTACCAGGTCAAAACGATCACATTTTGTCTTGCTGTAAAGGCGCAGATGGTGACTCGTGGGCTCAGCACTGCTCTTTCCTTTATGTCAATCATTCTACAGGCAGAAATGGTCTCTCTTACATCAGAACTGGGAACTCTCCACATTGGCATTATACAAGGATACTGAATGGTATGCGCTCTTACTCAGCCTTACATGTTGCACTCTTCCGTCTATCTTGTTTCCAATGTCATATAATTTGCCAAGCTAATCACTTGCACTGAACAAGGCAGAGATGTAGGAGGAAACAAGTGGCATGTGATCACATAGTTAGAGCCTATGTTAATGTGTATATTCATGGTGTACGTGAGGCCAAATGAGGGCAGGAGAGGCTGCTTTAATATTCTACTTTCTTCAGTTACGCAGATCCAAATGGCACCAAATCTAAGACAGTTACACTAATTCTCAGGATTAATTTAGGGAAAAGACAGTGTAGCATATGCTCACTGTCAAATACTGAGGAGACTGGCACTATACATGCTTTTCCCAGCATTATCATGATAAGGATTATGGACACAGAACAAATTATCTCAAGTCAGCTGCTCCTTAGTAACCACCCCCGTGAATGCTATCAACACATTATAGATGTGTTATAGCTTGTTCTTCTTTCGCTTAGGAGTAAACAGCCTTGAATTACCTCACCACCACTTCACAAGGACAGTTATACACTGGATACATGGTAGGCTGTCATCCCATGGAAGCCTCCTCTAACTGAGAAACACAAGTAACAGATTTTAAATCAATTAGAGTAAGCAAAAGTTCATCTTTGATTCAAGAAAAAAGAAAGTCAATGATAATACTTGTGTATGTATGCACTCAGCTAGCCCCTCTTCTTAGCCACTCCACATGGGAGTATTATCTTCTTGGCCCCACTCCAGGTGGGATTAAGAAAAAACACTACCTTATTTTACTGGTTACCTGTGGCATTATCTGCATGGTTTCTTACATCTTCTTGTAAAGGGCATGGCTCCTGTCAAAGATGACATGGGGTTAATGTGGCTTGATGTTGTATAGTAATTACAGTTTTCTCAAAAATGTTAAAACCCAAAATGGTCGAAGCCACCAGAATAGGCAAAAATGTTCACGGTAACAGAAGGTTTAAATACTCTTTGCTTGTAGGGCCTTCACAGGACTAGCAGGTACTGTAAGCCTCACCTTAACCAGAATACCCAACCTACCGCAAAGCCTAACTTTTTAAAGAAAGAGAGGTCACAGCAATAAAAAAACCTTTCATGTTGAATGTGCCTCTGTGTTTTATCTTCCAGCACTACCACAAAGAACCTCTGTTAAAGTGTTAAAGATAAGCCAGAAGATAGAATCTTCAGGAATTCACTTATTGGAAGATTAGCAGGGAAGTTTAATTCTCATCAGCTCCTATTCCTGTAGACTGTGCTAATACAGCTCCCACCCTGCTGCTTACCACAGCTAAGACTGCATCAATATGCCTATTATAAATGTCATATTTCCAGTACTTACAGCTCAGCTGTTGGTATTTTCCTTTGGACTAGCCATGGAAATTCAAGCCTATAACCTAAAAGCATGTATAAATGCTCCATTTACTCACAGAAAACCTTTACTGCCAGCCACCTAAACAGAAAGATTTAGGAACAACAGCTAAAAATGACTCCCTACAATATCAGCTTTAACCACCTGTTACTGCAGGCAGTTTCAAAGTATAATCCTAAATGTGGCAACAGATCAGTCTACAATATAGTCTGATTAGAAGTGACTCGATATATTTTTGAACTTTCCAAGATTGCTGTTTAGCAGTAGTGTTTTAAAATACCTACAATCACTTCAGCACATGAGAGCCCACAACAGTTCCAAAGGAGAGTGGTAGAAAAACAGCCCTTGACTCAAGAGCTCTCAGATTAATTTGTGCTGTGGTCGCACATGTAGCCACAGCAAATTCACAGTGGTCACAGTTGCCAGACACACAACAGGGTAATAAAAAGTGAGTTTTTACACGGTGGTTGCACACAAAATCCCTGGTGGCTGCATTCGGGAATTGCTGGTTTAGCAAATACAACTCTTAGAGAGACTGGGAGCCTCAGTTCCTCTCTTGGTTCAAAGACAAATTCACTTGGACAAGTCATCTTTGCTTGCTGTACTTGCTTAACTTGCCAGTTCCTTCCTCGACACAGCACCTCCGTCTGTGCAGGGCTGTGGGGTGAGCTTTTTCCATCAATGACTGGAATTGACGGCAAGCCTAAATGCTGCACAAGCGGCCGTAGGAAAAAAAGATCCACCTTTGGAGTTAAATATTTACTAAACTCTGTACCAGTTTTTCCTCTCTTCATTTGACAGTTCATGGTAAAGTCAGCACTTGTATGAAAAGCGCAGTTCTTAGTTCAGTCCAAACCCAGTTCAACTCAGGAACAGGTAGTACAAGCTTTCTAACAGGACCTCACAGATGTGTTTCAGCACTGACCTACATACCCCTCACTGCAGGACGGAAAAATAAAGAAATAAACCACAGCAGTTTACCAACTGGCATCATTTTGGCACCCACCTCAGGAATGTTGTGAGACCCAGGACTGATGCCTAAGAGGCTTCTCTAATCCATTTAATGCATGTTCTTAAATGACCTTTTGCTACTAAAGAAAACCCACCAATTAAAAAAAGTGATCCCTGCCTACTCAGTCCTGGACCTTGTCACTGTGACTCTCACCGTAATGGCATTTAATGCCATTTAATACTAAATGTGGTGACAGAGTTTATCATTAAAGTCGCTTTACAGGACTGAACCATCAATTCATTTCAGCAGTCGCCTTTTCTCATAGAACAAATTATCACCAAAAATGCAAAGTATTTGCCTCTTCTAGTAACAGATGGTCCTGAGACAACAGAGAACTGAGTCTTATCAATAACACTCTCAGCTACGCAGGGAAAAGAAAGCATCCTGAGCTACGGTGTAAAGTACCATTTACTGCTGCAAGGGAATTCTTGGTGGGGCCAGAGCTCCTACAGCATGCTGGCTTGAAACAGGAGATACAAGATCCTGGGGGGCCAATTAATGCAGATTTTTCCAACCTATGGAATATGTTTCCATGGGGAGCAAGCAGGGAAGAAGGAATGTAATTGTAGTTAAAAAGGAGCGTTGTAGTCTAAAGGGGAAATAGGGTTTGGCTGATGGTGGAAAGGTAAGGGTCTCGGCCTCCTTGCCCCGGGAGCAGCATGGCTGGAGGAGCAATCCTGTGCGGCAGGAAATTGAGCCAGGGTACGGCTTGAGTGCATGATAACAGAAAACACTGGAGAAGTAGCAAAAACTCCAATAAATGAAGAAACTGCTTTTCCCAGCTATCCCTAACGAAGGTGCTTGCAATTTCATTCTAAAAAGGGGGAAAATGGGAGGAAGAGGAGGAAGAGAAGGCGGATGAGGAAGAAGAGGAGTGGGCACTGTTTCTCATTAAAATCCTTCCTTAGGCTGCCAGCTACATGCCCACGCTCTAACTGCCTATTTATTTGCCATGGCTGGGTGGTTTAAGGACGTAAAGAAAGAGAAGCAGCACAGGAAAGCCAGGGCCTTTACTTGCATTTTGTCTGCATGGACCACCAAAGCTCTAACCTGACGCATGCCTGCCTTTGCACTGACCCTTGCAGAGGGCAGTAGTCCCAGACACCACAGTGTAAAAAATATGTGATATTAACATTGGTACCAAAAGTATGGTTGTTATTAGTGGGATTTTCCCCTCTTTTGTACTTCACACCCCAAAGACATTTCCTTTCCCTTTGAAGCAGGAGCCCTTCCTCCTTTCCTGCTTCTACACACACATCCTTGCTTTAACTCCTTTCCTAGAAAAAGGGAAAGAAAAGGCAGTGAGCATTGCTTAATTAGACAGAAGATGTTTGTTTCTTCTCATGGGAAAGGCCCAGTATTTTTCAGATAACCCAAATACAGTCTATCAAATATCCTTGTTATAGTTGAACTTTTTAGAAGAACCTAAAAGTTTTTCTTCCAAGGAATTATTCTAAATCGAGAGTCAGCTCTCTTTCAAAATCAGAGGCACAAGCGGTATCAGAATTGAGGTAGACAACATCTCTATACCCCCATACCTGAGAAAAATATTAACTTCCTATTAGTCTCCTCTCTCCTACCTCCCTTCAGCCTCTTTTTCTGTGACTGGCAGAAAAGAAGGCTTAGTAAAAGATTTGCAACTTTTCTTATATTTTGATACTTGCATTTCTTTTATGCAGTTGGTCTCAAAGCACACCTCTTTCTAGTAACCTTCTCCATTAAAAATAATGCTTGTTTCTGAGCTGAATTAAAAATGAAGGGCAGGTCATCTGTGGAAAATCTCCTCTCTTGGTCTTATAAAAAAAAAAAAAATAATGTCATGTTCTGCAAGGTGCAGTAGCAGGCAAAAAGGTCTCAAGTGACACGGGAGTCTTTAGGACAAAATAGATAGGCAGGCGTCAAGGTGTGAAGAAGCATCCTCTTGTGACCAGTTGACACTTGCTGCTACTAGGAAAATCACCAAGTTGGCTGGAAGCAACAACCAACCTGATGAGACGTGGTATAGAGGGGAGGTATATAAACTTCTAAAAATTTCTCTTCTGTCTGATATCACTACTTTGAGCTCTTTCTAGTTAAAAAAAGCTTTCGGCTTTTATTTTAATCCAATTTGGAGTTGTTTTTTGGGGTTTTGTTTGCTTTTTTTTTCCTCTCCTTTAAAAGCCCTTTTGTAACTTTGGGGAGCTCACTGCTGGGAAGAGGTCTAGCTGTGGCCAGCAAAGGGTACCGGCATATAAATCAATGGGAGACACTAAAGATTGGGAGTAGTTGTTTAATTTCTTTGACTTCAAATGATGTAGGTACTTGGCTCGCGAGCCTGACTCCTGCCTTGGACTACTCCCTTATTTCTTAAAATACTATTTCTGCTAATGCTGTCTTTTGTGCACCAGAAACTAGTAAGAAACTAAGTGGCATAGGGGAGACTCAAATTAATTTGCCACTACCTCACCTCCTGTCTTAATTTGCCTCCACCTTGATAAAGGAACAGAGACTAGATCTACTCATAAGAGGCTGCAGTCTGATCTTTACCAGTACCCAACACCAAAACATCTTCAGATGTCTCCAAACCCAAAGGGAAGGAGGTACCTTCTTATAGACCAGAATTAAAGCCCCTAAGCCTGAAGAGGGAGACATGCTTATCCACATTATTCCCAGTCAGTTAGCTTCCAGCTGCATTTGTAGCTAGGAATAAATGCACACAAACTGAGTTTACCAACTCCCCTCATACAGGCACATGAGTATCAGCCCACTTCCACTAACCACACCCATAAATTTGTTCCCTTTTTATTTACTGCTGTATCACTGAAGCTAGTTGTTGTGAATCCCACTTTGAAGATCCTTCCCACTCGCAGCGCACACAGCTTTGTCGCCTAACTCCAGGTTGAGGCAATAGTACCAAGATGCCTAAAAATTAGAGCTCCCTTGGTGGCTTGAGCTCATAGCACTCAGAAGTGTGGTTAAAACCATGGCAGCTGTGAGGATTTAAGCATCCCTGATGATAAGCAGTAAAAAGGGGTTTACAAAAATTTCTTAGTGATTGTCGAGATAAATCTGTTATTGTCCAGAAGATGCTCAGATAGGCCAGAGGAGAAGCAGGGGAAATGTACGTATTAAACACATTATGTCTTGTAAAACTAAGCAATATATCTCTCTGGATCTAAAACCAAGCAGCTTGGCTCAAGTGTGGGAAGCTGGCAATGCTTAAACTATTTAGAGCAATTTCTCCTTTTATATGTTTTTCCTATGTATTTAATCTAACTAATTTTCCTGTTATTGTTGTGCTCAGGTTGCACTATGTAATATACATAGCAATTGTACTCATCAGTAGCATATACTGCATATAGAGCTTTACTTTTCTATCATCTGCCACATACCATCACTACACACATTTATCTTAGATCTTAATCCAGTCAGAAAGGCATGAAAATCTGTAAATACAGGTTTTAGTGTCCCCAGTCCTGTTTGCATTGATAGCAATATATAACCTTGTGTTATCATAACTCCTTCCAAAACAACAGCTAGACCTGATGCAATAAAAGCAGTCTCAAAAAACCCACCTTTTCAGCCACTGAATATCTTCAACACAATGATTAAAAGTACTTAAAGCACTTTAGTAGTGCTTGAGTAGTTGATGCACTTATCTATCCTTAACTTAAGGATATTGCATCATTTTTGCTTTGGAACAACCCTTTTCAGGTTCATGCCCTTGGTGAATGATAGAGATAGTTCAGAGTACTAAATTGGTCTGCTGCTGGTAAACAGCCACCTGAAAAGAAAAAAAATTAATGATGATTTAACTATAATCCTGTGTAGCTACTGTTGTCAGGCTACTGTCTCCCATGCAATACAAAGTACGTATTTTGCTTTGGTCAGCCCTCTGGAGGTGGTTTCCCAAGTTTCTCTAACCATGTTGAAGGCCTTGTTTGTTCACCTTCACAGAACTGATGCTGCTGTGTTCCATAATAGGTCTCCTAAGACACTGAATATACGAGTTATCAGGAGAACAGCGAGAGGGAGGAGTATGTGTGTAGGAAGCTCATATTAAGGCAAATTAAAAAAATTCCTAAAATTCAGGAGGGAAAAAAGGACAGATGGATTTTTTAGTAAATACTGTTGCTTCACATCTCCTTGGCTCCATAAGGGAAAACATTTTCTACTAAAAATAGTAGTTGGACTGAAAAGGTACCAATTTATCTGAGGGTATAAAATGAGGTGTGAACTATTGAAAAAGGCAACTCAAACTGCATTTGCCAGAAAACAGCCAGCATATCATACCGGGAGACTGGGGGTTAATCTGGTGGTAAATATAGGGTACCTGCCTTGGGAAAAAGATTTGAGCAGCAGAATGCTTAAATGATGAGGTGCAAATCTGGTAGCTGCACCTCCAACAACCTGCTGAGCACAAAAATATGGGTATAGTATTTCCATTTGCAGCTTGGAGCTCTGCTTGGTTTTTTTGGTAAACAACCCTCTCAAACCTTTCCACCTTCTTTCTGTTCCCAGGCCCATCAAAGCATTTTCTTCTGGCCAGCAGGCTTCTGCCTTAAGAGTAACTAAGTAGCTATACATACAAGTAAGCAAGCACACACACAAAACCAGGTAGGTATTGCATCTATACACCCTATGGAACCATGCATTTATTCTATTCTTGTGATGGCTTTGTTGTCTACCTTTTATGTGTTAATTCATCTCCTGTGGCACGGGAACCGAGTTAAGCACGGCTTCATCTTGAAGCATGTGCTTGTAAGTTTTGATGAACAGGGTTTCAGGCCCAGAGATGAGCCATACAGATATTTGTAAGTATGCTAGTGGACCCAAATGCTTAAAGGTAGGAACATATCTAAATACTTACATCATTTTAATAGGATATGTGAACAGAGAGCACTATTGCTTGGGGTGTTTTATTTTTTATAGCAGCTCTGGAAATGCAAGGAGTTACTCCCAGGTATCAGGAGTTCCCAGGGCTTTGGCTGGGTACCACTTGGCAAAAAGTTTCTTTCATGTCAAAATTTAGCCAATGAAATTAATACACTTCCATGAAAAGCCAAAACCTCTGCTAGCATCCGTAGAGAGAGAACCACGCAGTTGCCCCAGAGCAAGCAGTAGCTGCAATGGACAGGCATACAGGGGGCTGGCAAGTGAATGTTATACATACTGCTGCCTGTGGTTATGAGAGAATTAAAAGCATTTGCTGTGATGACATTTTCATTAACAAGTTTCCACTTTGCTCACAAGGGAATATAAACCAGTTGTCTCCACTGGAAGGATCGCATCGCGCGATCAGGAAAACATTGGAAAGGAATAGACATAACATGGATGAATTTAATTTTAGAAAAAGTTACATAAAGACTGTGGGATATTCATGGGAGAGGCTATTCATATTCTTCCTTGTTCTTGAAAGGAAAAATCTCCCTGCGACTGTAGGTTTAAGGCTCTGGAGGGGACACACCTTTATTCCCTGTTTCTTTAGTGCAATTGATATAACACATTCAGAGGAGGACTGTAACGGGAGACAGGCAGTGGAGGTGTCCCCAAGACAGCTGGGGGAGAAGGCAGCAATGACCTGGTGGCAGATCCATCAGCACGTGGCTGTGCCGCAGCGAGAGGCAAGTGGGGCGCTGGCCATCACAAAGCCTGAGCTCTACGCACAGAGCGAGGGAAGAGTGACCTGCAGCAAAAGGACCGCCTGTGGATTGAGGGGAAAGATGTTGAGCGCTTGATGAGCTACATGGCTTGAAGTGAAGGCATGTTAATATTATTGAAATAGTTGCTTTAAAAGTAGGTTTTCAATGGCAAAAAGAAGCAATCAGTTGTTAATCACAGATTCATTTTCATCTGCTTTCTCTAGGGACTCTTCATAAAGAAAAGAGATTGATTTCTCATTCCATAGCAGCAGAATTCAATAATGTTCATTTTCACTGTCTAGAAGCTGACACTGGAAATAGATGCTGAAACCCTCCCCACTTGCTCCAAGGCTAGGGAAAGCAGGGAAGATGATGCGATTTATTAGAGCATTCTGACTAATGCAAAGCTGCAAGATGCATTCACGAAATCTGCTTACTCTGGATGTCACATTAAAAAAAAAAAAAAGATGAGAAGTCTGGGGGAGAGTTTTTCCCTTGGGGGTGGTCTGACTAAGAAGTGACTAAGAGCTTTAAAGGAGAAATTATAGTAAGCAAAAGAGCATCCTAGGGTATCTGCAAACAACTGGCATAAGTGTAACTTTTAGTAAGGCAGAGATGACTAATATACACATCACTAAGCACTTTGTGTGGCATGGCTTTTCAGGTCATCTCATGGTGTGTAGGCTCACACTCTGGAAATCTCCACAAAAACTCCACAAAAAGGTAACGAGGGATGCGCAGGCGGAGGAAGCAATAAAAGTTCAGGAGTAGAATGTGAGGGAGTGATGGTGATACAACTCTAATTGGGTTGTATGAGACATTGCTGTCCCTGTGAGCCAAGAAGTTCACATGCACTGAAAGGATAGCAAACTTCAATAAAATTCAGAACTCTTACAAGATATGGCAGAGCTGGGGGAGATAATACATGGTGTGCTCATGTTTCAGGCTGTTGTGCGTGATTTACGAATCTGAAGGGATGGCTTGCACTAAGCAAATTGTCCTCCTGGTTTCTATGAGTTCAGTAAAAAGCTATACATGCTCTTAGTTATGGATTTACCACAACATTTCTTCATTCATCTGACCAAAACTGATATTTACTGATAGGATGTATAATACACATGGTTCCTTGTTTATGGTGCCTTTAAACCTAATATAACAGGGGAATGAAGAATGTAATTTCAAGTGTTTACAACCAAGACTGACTGTGAAACAAGAAAAAAGACCCCTAACTTTTTTTCCTGGCATACTTTTGTGCAGGAAGATGTATCAGCAAGGAGACGTTATTTTCCTGACACCTCCATCATTATTGGAACTGTATTTCATGTGCCCAGCTATTTTGAAAGGACAGTACCTAGGTTTTACACTACACAACACTGCAAAACATTGCCTAAACCTCAGCTTGTAAACGAAATTAGATAGCACTCTGAACAGCACTTTAAGAACTCCACTGGCTAGTTGAAGGAGGAGGATACGTACTTTCTATTCCTTGCAGAGATAGCAAAGGTACCACTTGAGACGTGAGTCTGGGGAGTCCTAGAGAAATTCAGGCTGAGCAAAGTGGGTTCCCTCCTGCAACTTGTTCTTAATCTACCGTATATTATTACTGTCCCTCCACAATTATTAGTACACGAATTCATCATCTCTGCCAAGCATGAAATTGGCACGACTGAGTATGATGTCTCTAATTCATATTTGCATTTCTCCTTTGCCTTTAAGCCCACTTAAAATATTCCTTTTATTGAGGGATGGAAGTAATGAGCATGTTTTGAAGGGTACACTCAACTAACCCCTGTAGTACAGCAGCAGTCAGGACTAAGAATCTGGTAAAAGATGTCCATTGCCATGTCTAAGTGAGAAAAGAAAAGTTAATCAGCTTGACTGAAGCCACTGTGGTCTAAAACTGCACAGCTCAAGACCGGGATCAGGAGACCTAGCATATGGAGTTGTAATTCAGATTCTGACCATGCTGTTGAACAGGAGAGCAGTAGTTGAGGACTCTCAGGGTCCCATCATTAGATCACAACAACAGCAGGAAAAGCAGCCCCCTTCCTTGGACACAATAAATATTGTTTTCTCATTTGTTGGTGCAAAAGGCTGGATTTTTTTTGTAAATATTATGCTGGTTCCAGTGGAGGGACTTCTTAAGTAGGAAAGTATTGAAGTGTTTCCTCCATGCAGTAAAAATTAGCTTTTTGCCTGGGATGATAATCATTCCATTCGCCCCCCCCCCATTGTCTCTTGTCCATTTATTATTATAAACTCCTGAGGAACAGGGACTACTCCTTTCCACACGTGTATTCAACATCCTTCATACTCTGTCTCCCATTTCAAATGGCACCTCCAATTTTAAATACAACCAAGCAAACAGGAAGTTTAAGAACTGCTCTGCAGATGCAAATGATTACTAAGGCCAGTCAGAGACAGAACAAGAAACAGAAATCAGGATTTTCCACTCTTGCTTAATTCGCAAATCCATACACTTTCCAAGGAAAGCAGCAAGATCTCCTTTGGCAGTATGGCTTTGTGCATATTCTTTAATCTCCAAATGGAAAAAAGTATTTTGACAAAGTTCAATTAAGAAAATAAAAATAAAACCTATAAAACTGTCCCAACTTTGTGGATATTGTGAACCTACTAAATGGCTGTTGAAATGACTGTAAGTCTCTCCATTGACTTCTGTGAACCCTCAGCAAGAGCTTTTATGAACTCAAAGCCAGATAGAGACTGGGAGGGTGGGGGAAATCTTTTTGGTACGCATATCCTGCTCTGCCCTGGGGATTCGGTTACTGCACACAGAGGAAAGAGGGTTCAAGATAAAATAGAAGGGGAGCTCCCTCCCATCACTTTAACAGTCAGAGCAATCTGAGAAACATTCTTGTATGAAATAAATCCTATCCTCACTTACACCCATGCAACTGAAGGCAGCATTTGGCTGCAAGACAAGTGTATTTCTTAACTATTTTGAGTGCCATATGCTATATGAGTGCCATATGTTAGCATTTCTTAACTATATATAGCCATTTCAAATGGTATATCGAGTTAAAGGAGAGAGCACTGCCCTGATCTCCCCTTCACCTCTCCTCAGATCTCTCCCCCCCCTTTGCTTTCCTTTTCTCTTCCTTCTGCACTCCTCCCCGCCTACACTCAGCTTCCTTCATCACACTTCCTACTATTTTTTATTTTAAAAAACAAACAGTATTTTGTATTTCTAACAAACCTCCTCCTCCCCCCTCCCATCTGACATCTGGTTTTATTCTCCCCCCCTTCCCCCATGCCGTGTACAGCATGGGTTCCCATTTTGGCAATGCCAGGGCGATGCACCGCGGCCGCTATAATGTCAGGAGCCAAGTGGAAGGTACGGTCAATGCTCCCACAACCCTCCACCCCATCATCTCAGCCTCTGCTCTCCTCTCGCTCCCTCCTCCCCACCTCTCCACCTCTTCAGGACCTCTGGCTTTCTTCCCTTCCGTGAGCAGTTAGCTGAAAGCAGCTGCTTCCCATCAGGGCTGGTTCAGCAGGTATTTTCCTCCAGACTACCATATTTTATTTTATTTTAAACCTCCTTTAATTTCTTTCCCTTTCTTGAGTGGCACCAGGAGCTAGCTTCCCCCTTTCAAAATGCAATGAGTGGGACAGCCTGACTCTGGCATAGAAACATTTAAGGTTTGAACCATGCTGCGGGTTAAACAGCTTCCACCACACACCTCAGCTTGTTTTGTTGTCTTTGAAAATGCAGAGCCTGACTGCTGTGACCTGGTACTCCTCAAAAGAAAACACCCCTAGGCATATCTCCCTGGTCCCACAGACTGCATGCACCCTTCTGCACCCTCTGGCAATTGCAAAGCAGGTAGAGTGGGTGTTTTCACTGCCAGAAAGGCACACAGTATAAAACAGAGGAGAACAGACAGCGTCCAGAGACTGACACAACATATTGTGTAGGAGCACGACCGAGCACAAGCTGTGAGGGAGGAGCCTGCTACTGGGAAAGACCTGGAAAAAAAAACCATAACATCTGCCTGACTGCAAAGAAAGAATTAGAGCTTTTTCACCAAGTTGTGCTTTAACACAACGTCACCTGGTTTTGCTGTTGCTGTTTTTTAATTTGGTTGTGGTCACTAATAAATAATGGGAACTATTTTGATTGTTGCAGTGGAACAAGCACTTGAAAATGTTTGTTCCTTGCAATCTGCACCTCTACAAATCTATCCAGGGAAGCAGTGTGGTGAAAAAGGAAATAAATGTTTACAACACAGGGGAAAAGCCAGGTCCACCATGCAACAAATGTCCCTTCACAGCCCATACCAAGGAAAGCCAAGAACAGCAAGTATCCCGAGGGAGGAACATTAAGGCAGGGTAAAATTCACCTCTGTACACACGATCAGCCCAAAATGATGTCAAAATTTATGATTTTCTTAGCATAGGTCAAGACGAGTGTGATTCAAGGTGTGCATAGGCCTTTGCACCGCACGGGAACAGATAGCCCCATTTTTACATGAAATGTTTGCAGGCTGCTGGTGCCCTCTGGGACCTCTTAGCTCCTGACAGCAAACACAAGCCCACCTGATGAGGCTGAAGCAGCAGCCCGGCTCCAGCATCCCAGCACGGCTCCGTGCTGCCACCAGCCCTTCTTCCCTCTTAGCAGCTGGACCCCTCGATGCAAAAAACGTCCTTTATAAGCAGCAGTTCTGGGACACAGGAAACACCACAAAATGTTGGAACCTGAACTGGCATGGCCTCTTTTCAGATGACCCCAACAGTTTTTATAATATACCATAGAGCAACAACGCCCATCTGAATGTCACATTCCACTGAGGCTTAACCTCAATTCATACCTTTTGAGGAGTGTATAATGTAGCTTATGTATTTTTCAAAAAATATTGTAATTTATGATTTGCATGCTTTATTGCCTTATAATTATAATCCAACAGTGCCATCCACTGCTTCTCCAAATAATCTTTGCTTACAGTTTCTTCCTGAAGTCGTCTTTCGTAAGTCACGGCACTAAAACCAAACAGTTTGACTGTGTATACCTACACAGTATATATGAATGCGTGGCCAGATGTAGGAAAAAAAAATTTAAAGAGCAAAATCAAAATTGTAATCTGGTGATGTTCATAAGGGATTACCAGAGCTGTCAAACAAAACCTTTCTGGGCTACAGATAACACCATGTTTCATAGTTAGAAAAACCACACTCCTGAGTCACACAGAGAAAGCTTGTGTGCGTAATTGTATAATACTTATTGAAGTCAATCCAATAAAATAATGCCTTTTGACTCAAACTTCTCCTCAAATATAATCACCTAGCCAACGGGAACAGAACACCCTGTGCTGTGAAATGCCAAGTAATTCTTGCCGACTCTTTGGGATCGCTGCTTTGGATGACAGCAGCCAGCACTCCAAAGAACTGTAACCTCAATACTGAAATTTTCTGATGTGTCCTGTGACTGTTGGACCTCCAGACCTGTTGAATCATTCGATGCTTGATAAAGATCTCTTGAAGAAAGTAGCAAGTATGTTCCCAGGACACCACTAATGATATTGCCTTCCCAGCAGGAAACCATAAAAATGTAGCCCGAATTCAATCAAAGTATTGCTATTTTCTCATATTTTCTATGTGTCTTTATGTCATATTTCAGACACTGTATATGTGTATATATATATGAATACACATATAGATACACATATACATAGGTATATGTGCAAGTACCCACACAAACACCGACTGCACGTTCTTCATAAACACCTATAATAATACAAAGTAGTATTTAGGTGTACATATTTTTAAATAGCTCTTAAAATTTTGCTTCTAGCTCTGTATTTAGGAGCTCAAGTAAGTACAGACTGCTTTTAAGAGGTAATAAGCTTTGACTGAGTTTTGTCAGAGCTCCAAAAACTCAGCTCCTCTGAAATGTTGGACAGCAAAATTTGGGGGGGGGGGGGGAAGGAGGGCCTGAAATCTTTTGTGCCTTAGTGTGTTTACATACCGTGAGCACACCAAAATATCCGAGATTCCATATTCCAGACCCCCAAATCTATTACTTTTGTCAAACCAGCACAAAATTAAAACTGATGTAAATGGCCAACTGAACATTTCTCTTTTATGAGGAATCCTTACCATGTGGGCCTACAAAGGTTTTTGTGGTATGACATAAAAGAAAGTATAAGTCAAGCACTCACTGTGTGTCAGAAAATCCAACAAGTGACCTACAAGGTCATTCCCAGCTAGCAAAAGGTATGATTATCTTTCATTTCACATTCAAGTTGGATCTGAATTTGGGGGCTGCTAACAAATGCTGCATAAAACAATAATTCTGTCCCTGCCATAAAAATGTAATGCTATAGTAATGCACTTAGGCACAATTCATAGAAGGAAGTTTCCAAATCAGTGAGCAACTGGATTAAAAATGAACAATCAAAAAAGATTAAAATTAAGATTTTTGCATTGCCCTGCATAAAAGGTCCCAGGCAGGAAACTGCATCTGGAAATGAATCAGCAGTCTTAGTGTCAATAACAGACAGCTATTACATATGAGTCTATCAACTCTGCATGGATGCACATGGACATACACAACATATCAGATACTAACAAGTGGCCTGTTTACCACCTTAATGCATGGAACCGAAGCAAACATCCTTGAAATGCAACTCTCTTACGTTCCTTGACACTGAGAACCAGGATGCAAATGTACTGTGTTTAACTTGGTTTGCCAACCCATTTCCTAGCAGAATACAACAGAGTTATCTACAGTTTAAATCATCCTTTGAAAGCAACTCACAACCAGAAGGGACTTACCAAACCTTGTCCCAGGGAATGAGAAAGAACTTCTGGCTGTGTGCAACTGGGAATGAAGTGATTTAGTGGTAGTTTTTATTTTATAACTAAAAGGATCATGTTTATACAAGTATTACTTCTGCCAATACCTCCCACTACAGTAAATTTATCTAACCCTTGAATCATCAATAGCACATGAAAAAACTACAAACATCTATCTGGCCGATACTGAGCCAAAATGCAGGCATATGGACTGTTGTATATTCTGTCATCGGGAATAAAGCATTGCAGTACGTTTCTTCTATTTATAGTTCAAAGAAATTAAAAAGAAAATTACAAAACCTTTAGTGTCAGCAAAGGGAGCTACAAAAGCTGCCTGGGCTTACACTGCTCATGACCACAACTTCACCATATGCAGTTAAAAAATAGTAACTCTGATTGACAATATTTATCAGTTTTGTTTATGTGAAACTAAAAGGAAGACTTGTAATACACTGTAGAATGTCTAATCTGACACTGTATTGTATACTTGGAGGGAGAACAGTAACAAAATGTGGGCAAGTTCAGTAGCTAAATGCATGGTTTATGACCGAGAAAACTCTTTCAGAACAAAAGCTCTTTTTTCCTATCATGTACCAGGGCCATGCTTTTAAAAGATGAAACCCAGCATGTTTATGAGACCATAAAATTTTGGAAAATTATACCTCAAATATACAGACATATGTACACACACCTAACAACTAATGAAAAGCCTTTTCAATCCTAAAGGCCATGTAGAAAGAAGAAACAGCCTTCCCTTCCTACTTCTTTGAATTTTGCCAGTCAGAGAGACTCTTTACCCTTTACATAGATCATTACGTTACTCAACTGTTTGCAGTGAAGACAGTGGCAAAATGCTAGCACAGCAGTGGCAGAAAGCACACTAGTGCAGACATGAATCCAAAGGTCAGATCCTTAGATGGCCTCAGCTAGAGCAGCTCTGCTGATCTGAATAACAAGAAACTGAAAAATGAGCCCAATGAATTTCCACAGACCTTCAAAGATTCATGGAAAACTTGGCTGGCAGGGATCTGAAGACATTATTCAGTACATATTACTGACCAAAGGGAGGATCAGATTTCTTTAACCAAAAGTCATTAGCTATTAAACACAACGGTTCGGGAACATTCTTCAGCTCATTCCTAAAATTTGCCAGAAGCAAGAGGGATGTAATGGGAACACTGCACTCTCCTTATCTTCTCTTCAAAATACACGCTGCTCACTGCCACCACACTCCGGGATAGACGAGCCTCTGGTTCACCTGCTCTTCTGTTCATCTCTCCTGCAAGACTTTGAATTAGCCTGTTTAAGCATACTCTGTCCCTCCCCCTGGCTCTGGAGGTTATAATCTCTAATGCAAAACTTTCTCTCTTTCATCAACAGAAAGCACAACAAAGTCTCAAAGGCCACCAACATAACAAGCTGACAGCAAAGCCAGGCTGGTGAAAAGATTAATTTATGTACAGAGAGACTACAATCTACCCATAACGAGGCATCCAGTGTGTATTCACAATTAGATCCAGCAAGCAGATGTATGAAGGCATCTGAGAAACTACAGTTCAGAGGAAAAGATAGAAGTGGTGCCAAGGAAACAGCTTCCCCCCTTTAAATATTCAGGTTTTCTTCCGCTTTTTACATCTGAGAGAGTACAGTGCAAAACTCAGCTACAAATAATTGGGAGAAGTGGCCCTGTGATCTGGCTTTTATCTTGGGCTGGCTCTCCTTTCCCCCATGGGGGAAGGGGGCCAGCCCAGCCCCTACCGAGAGCCCAGCCTCTAAGGAGCGTTCAGATGAGTTGGGACTGCTTTGGCAGTAAAGTCTGCACACAGCATACCAAAGTCTGGTCTCAGATGCACCTACATCGGTCACGCCACTAAAAATCACATAGTAATGTGACTTAATCTTCCCTAGCACCAGGAATACTGCCTCCTCTGTGCCAGGCAGAGGAAAACCACCCATGGAACAACTAAACAGTTGCCTCTAACTGTGGAAATAAACCCTGTGGAGTCATTTTGTTCTTCCAAAACCCATGCAGGCAAGGAATCCATGGCAGGGCAAGCAACATGTTATGAACCTTAGTGGCAGAGATCTGACCTTGTTATCCGTTATCCAACCCAAGACCTTTATGACAGTCTTCAGTTGGAGAAGAAACAGCGTCTCAAGAGAATCCCTGCACTATGTTGACCCCCAGTTTGTATAACTGTTTTGGACACACTGCAATTCAAAGCAGATTAAAGAAGACTGGAAACTTACGGTCTGCCCTGGTGCATGGGAATACAAATTTTAAGGAGTCACCTGCACTCTCCAGTTTGTATTGCACCTCTTTGCGAATGCTAATCTTCCCTTAGGTCACAAGCATGCGCTTGGTGTGGGATTTGCACTGGGTTGTTGCCACTATCCAGCCCATCTTTGGCAGACCTTTACTCATTCTGTGACCTAGACTTGAAGTTTACACAAAGGCCATATCATATCTATCACCAAGTGACTACAGGTTGGCACTCATTTGTGACGGTGCCTCATGTGACAGCACCATGAAGTAATGAGCTTATCCTCAAGGTTAACCTTTTAGTTCAAAATACGTATTTCCTCCTCACCGCTGCTGTAGGAAGATTTCTTTTTTTCTCTTGCTGTATCTCCAATATTTGTACGGATTTACATCCTGCCCCAACATATTTTTCAGTCTTATGGCTGTCAATGAGGATCAAGTTTAAGCTTTCTAACAAGCTACCGTACATGAGCCTGGAAACTACAGGCAACGTGTGCTTAAGTCCACACCTGTGAAACAGAATGACTCCGAATGTGTTTTCTTTTCCTTGTCACTTTTTGAGGGCTGTCCTTTAAGCTTTGGTAGACACTCTGCAATTTGTTATTGCTGTGGGAGGGAACTGTTTTTTTAAATATGTTATAAATGTGCAGCCCTCAGGAGTCTGAGTAGTGGAAAAGGAAGGGCTGCTCCTCTTTGCTATCTCAGGAACTACAGAATCCCTGCATCGTGCCAAATTTTATCGTTTTGCAGACTGATGTTATAACTTTCTCACACTCAGCCATCTTATAAGGCAGCGTTTGTATGGAGAATGGAAAATGAATAATATGCTCTCCCTCAGCTCAGTAAAGGGCGTACACCTGTCTTTGATTTTGACAAATTTCATTTTTATAAAAACTTCAACAATAGGAGAATATGATTAATTTCTAACTGAAATATTATCAGGTAAGCATCATAACCAGAAGGAAATCACTGGAGCAGAACTTAGACTTGTTGCTTAGAGTTATAAAGCATAAAATAATAGCTGGATCAAACACCAAAGATGGTTTTAATGATGTGGAGAAAAGGATGATTATATTAAATTGACAAATTTATGAATTTTAGGATATTTTTGATGGGGGCTGGTGGTAAATCAATGATTAAAATGGGATTTTGTGTGAAGAGTACTAGTTTCACACCTATCAATTAATGAAAATAAACGGCTTGATATTGTGACCTTTTACTTCTGCTGTTCTACAGATCCTGCCTTACATGCATAATCACCTTCACTTATGTGTGCAATTCTAGTAAGTTCTGTGGGAATGTTAAACGTTTAGTTACTGTAAGGGGAAGAATCTTCTCACTCCTTTGAATCTGAATGAAAGATTACATTTACTGAAAACTAATACCATCCTAGATGATTTGACTCCTTATATGAATCTGTTATCAATTAACTGTCATAAGAATTAACTGGTGGTATTTTCCCAATCTCAGAGTCATTTAGAAGCTCAAATTTCATTTATCTGAATGAGATTTACAAGAAGACATGCACTCCCAAGGCCTTCAGGTGGTTTTGAAAAGTGTAAACACTTTTGATCCTTCCAGATGTTAGGTAAGTGCATTTTCACTAGCAAAAATGTCATGAAATAATTGGTAGGTTTGCCTTTTTCTCTATTTCCTACATAAAGTGACAGAAAAACTGAAAAGGAGATAATGGACCTTTCAATAATAATT
Source organism: Theristicus caerulescens (assembly GCA_020745775.1). Taxonomy (NCBI): domain Eukaryota; kingdom Metazoa; phylum Chordata; class Aves; order Pelecaniformes; family Threskiornithidae; genus Theristicus; species Theristicus caerulescens. Next base: position 57,038,653 of record CM036558.1, on the reverse strand, counting down.
TTTTTTAAAAGGTTGTTTTCTTAAATGCGTATATAAATGCATATACAATCAGAAATAGGCACAAAAAATTCAGGTGTGGTATACTACAAATCTATTGTTCTAACCTCTCCTTTCTGCAATGACATTTGAAAAAAATGTGATGACATTTTTTAAAAAAATATGGCATTTAAAGAAAAAATTATTCTCTCATTAAATGACTTTGTGAGTTCCACCAAAGTTGTGAGAACTTGCTCTTTTTTATCAAAATAATGCCACTGACGTCATTAAGGACGGACAGCAGCTGCTCCAAGTTTATGATTGCAACAGATTCCCCGCTGGAATCTCAGTCTGGACCCCACCAAAACATTCCACCAAAAAGGGGGTTTCCCTTGCGCAACCACAAGAGGAATGGCAGAAGAAGAAAGATTTTATATAATCAGGACCTACCATCGTGTTTCCTGTTTGGGCTGCAAAATTCTGTCTTTCTTTTTCACTGTAAGAAGTGAGCAACTTCTACTTCCATGTCCAAGTCCTATCTTGCATTTTGCAGTGGCGGGGAGGGAGGGGAAAGGAATCCATGAGACACAAAGCAAGTTTAGATGTTTTGGTGTCCTTCCTACCAAGCTCCTCCTGCAAAAATCAATTCCATGCTACTTTCAGTTCCTCAAATTTTCCCTGTTCAGCCAAGTTCCCTTGGAAATGAGGATTTAAGATACCACACTGTCAACCAGTCATTTTCTCGTATTGGTTTCTCCCCAATAAATTTCAAGTTCCCCGTTCATTGTCAGCTAAGTCTGACAGAATGGTAGGTGTGGGGTGAGTGAAAATTGGCACGTGGAACCAATGTGGGAAAGGTTGCAGCATATACCCTTACCATACATCAGAGCATACAGCCTCTTGCTCTTCTCATTTCCATGAGTAAGAGTCTTTTAGAGAAGTCTGTGGGAAACAAGGCTCTGTGGGTTGTGCTATTCATCAACTATTCATTTTATGAAACATGGAATTTGACCTGTCCCTTGTCTCCATACAAGCGATGCACATCCTCTCCCCTTTTCTTTAGCATTAGGCATCACCACTTTGTCTTTTATTGGATTAACTCAATATTTCACGTGTCATTAAATGCGAGACTCAAGCTACAATGTGGTGGGCTTACTTATGCTTAACTAGGAAATTTGCCTGGAATCAACACTTGCAATACTCCTTCTCAAGGGCTTGTAAGAAATGGTTAACACAGGTAATTACACAGCCTTTAGACAAACCAAGATACTGTGTAACCCTAAGACTGGGAGCAAAAGATACTATCAGCACAAAAGTTTTATAAGAGAATCTAAGACAAAAGATAAAGCTAAGATAAAAGAACCCACAGTCATCTTTATGTGAAAACCAAGGAGAGCAGGGCCAGGCAGGCTCTGCTTCTTCACATCCTAGAGCAAAGCCAAGCCCCGTCAGCATGTCCTGTGTGAACTGGCCCCGGACAGCTCTCTCCTCCCTGTCTCCACAGAATGGCTTAAAAAAAATATTTAGTGTCCTTTTGATCTTTTGGCTCCTTGCCTTGGCATGTCTTATGACTTTGGCCGGAACCTGGAAGAAGCATCTTCCTAATTAATAGCTCAGGAATTATTTCAGACTGCCACCCACCAGGACTGTTTAGCTAGATGGATTGTGTGACCTTTCGGCTGTTTTTCTCCAGCCTCGTCCCAGGATGCTGCAGTGACCAGTTTGTGGCTGTGCCCACCAAAATCCTGCCTACTTCAGGCAACCCCCATTCTATAGCGACCCTGAAAAGGCCTACTAGGGCTTGCCACCACTCAGCTTTTCCAGTTTATTAGGACATTTTTATATGTTCTTTTCCCATGCTTCAGACACCAGCAATGCTGCGGAGCAATGCTGCAATGCCCCATGCTGCAATGCCCCATTCCCTCTTAAAATACTTTGTGTGTGGTTAGTAAACAGCTCCGCATTCAAGACCTAACAGATGAACTCTTCCTAGGCCTCCCTTCCCAATCGTTCAGACCATTACAACTGTGTCTGCTCCTAGCAAAGTGCTTCCACCTACAACATAACTTATAAAACATACTGTTAACATTTATTTGTAGAGTCTGTATACAAACATGAGGAGGATTCACAGACACATATAAACCAGAAAACAATGCCCCTATGCATAACTTTATGGCTAACACTTTCAGATGAAAACTGAGTTTGATAACCTCTGGGTTTTCTTGGTGTCCACCATGAAACATCTGTAAGGACCTCCAATTTTCAGAAGGTTATGGGAACCCGTATCTGAAGCACAAGCCCTTTTAAGGTATTTTTAATGGATCATCCAAAGAATAAGACATCCAAAACAATTAGTCACTCTTGAAAAATCTTGACCATTTATGTAACCTTATTTTTCGAGTTGTGAATAATTGACTGAGCTTGTGAACCCACACTCAAATTCATGGCATTTCTTTGTAGGTTCGTCTGTTTGTCTGTCACACGACAGCTTGGGAATGCTGCATTTGCTCAATTAAAAATGTTAGAGACTATTCCAGATGCTCACAGCCAAGGAAAACGAGCACAACAGTAATGGGGAACACAAAGATCCTTCGTTGTCTGCTTTGTGCTTCCACTGCTCCCTCTTAGGTCAAAGGTTTGGCTGACAACATTCATTAACGCTTTCTGAAATAACAGTATCACTCCCTCTTCTCTTTCCATCCCATCTTTCCAATAGAGGTTATTATGCTGTCCCCCAACAAATGTCTTATTTTCCCAAATAATGAGAGGAAGGAAGTGGAAGGTGAGGGACACAAACGCAGGCCTTCACAGGAAAATGGAGGCTGTGGGACATAGGTAGCAGAATAAATACCCACAGTATGTAACTCTTTATGGAAGCATGATTAGTGATCCTGGTGCAATGGAGAAGGCTGGAGAAGAGAAGTGAGAAGGAGGAGGTACACATAAGGTGTAAGGAGTAGCGGAGAAGAGTGACTCTGGGACGGAAACCTCCAGACCTGGAGGTACAAACGGAAATAACATAAATACATACTGTAAGGAGTTCTGAAAGCTTCCTTCAAACTTCAGGTCAAAACCGACAGCTTAGGGGACTTGATACTCAAATGTTGGAAGCAAGGGCCAGTGTTAATAGTTTTGGGACACAATTATACTTTCATGTTATTTAAAAAAAAAAAAAGAAAAAAGCGAGCATCATATGAAGGCCTACTTAGTGCTTAAGTTCATTGCATTTTTTCCCCACTGTCACTCCAGCTAAAACGCACATAGCCTCGGGTCCTGATCCAGAGAGTTGTGACTTTGCAGAGTTCTTTCAACAGTGGGATAAATTTCTTCTCAGCCGTAAGGTTACCACCTTCAGCAAAGACAAACCAAGGATAATATATGTGGCCAACGGCATTTTATCTCCTAGCAGGAGACAACATTGAGCGTGTCATTACATATTTAGTCTGGGAGACCTAATTAGCCTAGTGTGGAAACATGGCCACATACTTGACTTTTACATGTTTAACAGATGCATTGAAGGAAACTTACCTAAGGTCTACACTGCACAGAAGCCTACAGAAAACAAAACAACCTGATGGAGCTGATGACTATGTGCCCACACTGATTATGTTTTCAAACCCTAGAACAGTGTGTATATGTGAAAAGTTGACTGACAGTCTTGACATTTTGATCACGGCAAAAGAAAACACACAGATGAACTTTCCATAAATACTGTGCAAGCCTATGTTTTGTCCACACAAATCTGATAAGTGTGTGCACAGATGAAGAAATTGCATGTGCAAGCTGAACCATGCAATCAACACGGTTTCACAACAAATGGATGGTTTTACCGACATACTTGGCAGATGAATCAGAGACATGGGCTTTCAACTTTTGTCTCTCTAGGCTAATCCCAAGATGCATTGTGGTTATACAGGTAAGCATAATTGTTAGCTTTATAAGTATTTACACATTCTGTTACAGTATCCTGAAGAAATGTAACATCTGCCTCTTTAGCACTACTGGTATTGGAAAGGACAGTATGAAACTTAACTGAATAGAGAGCAATAAAGTCAGTAGCTCAGAAATTTTTATTTCTACCTTCTAAGAAGTTACTATTACTAATTTTAAAAAATAGTGAACATTTCATATAACATTATGCTCTTCTAAGATATTCAGAACATTCATTAAAAGATCTCATTTCTTGAAATGAGTAAATTAACCTGAGCACCAGACTACACTTACTCTCTTGATTTCAGCTCTCTGTGGCTGAAATCTGTGGCTCTCTGGCACAAACTGATCACTCCGGCTGTGTGGTGCATTGCAAGGAGGAGCATGCTAGCCTGGGTAAGCTCAATAAGCCTACCACAACATCTGTCCAACATGGAGAAAGCCTCATGTCTCCTCAGCACTCTTATTTCAGGTTGCCTAGCAGCCTGGAGGAGCCTTAAGATTCACAGGACAGCAAAAGATGGGCTAGAAGAACACTTTCAATATGTTTGGTCTAATACTAGATTTTCCTGCCATGCTGCAGTCCTGTGTGAAATAGGAACATGCTTTTGGGAGTGGTAGGTATGTCTATCAGGGTGCAGGTGTACACTAAAGCAGCAGGCTGCTTTATCTTACACTCTCCTCTTAGTCACTTTTCTGCAGGACTAACACCTCTGCTGAACTGTCTTTGCTAGATTATCCCCCTGACATGTTCCTGGCAGTTCCTATTTTGGCTGGCTTCACTGACCCTCCTCTGCAGACCATCCCGCTCCCCATCTCTTTTTTGTAAACTCTAAATACATTCAGCTGTTTTCCTGCACTCAGATTACTTTTCGAGCACTTCAGCCTGTGTATTTCACCTTGCACAATTTAAATGAGGATCTTACCAGTAATGACTAGATATCTCAGACATTATCGGCTGCTTTGAAACTGGGCATTGTACTACTAATGCAGCTTATTAATGGAGACTGTGATTTCTAAAGGCACCTGAAGTTACTGGTGCCTGCAGTTGGAGCTCTGTAGTCTCACTGCTCTTGGAAACCAGGTCCACCATGCCCCAGGTGAAGAAACCATAAAACAGGGTCCAGAATACAAAAATCAGACTTGAGTCCTCTTCATAGATAGCCCAGCCATCTCAGCTTTGAAGGAACCATGGGCAGCTGAAAGCATGAACCCTCATTTCTGATGGATTGGAGGCTCACATGGGCTGACTTTGGATAGTAAGAAAGGACAAGTTCAGACAGCAACATCTTGTGCACTGGCAGCCGCTACGTTAGTACTGGCAGTAATACATCTCTCTGCCTTCTTCCATTAACTGACTACCTATTTGCATGTAACTTATGGCACCATAAACAACTTGAAGACTTCCAGCCTGCTCAGTTATATTCATTTTTCCCCCCCAATAGTCAAAAGGCTCAAAAGTCACAGGAAAGATAGACAGACACAAACATCTCAAGGCTAAAAGACCTCAGTTAAAGCTCCAGGCTGGGATTTTGACAGGATATTATGCTTGAATACCACTGAAATGGGAACCGAGTACCTGACTCTCCTGAAGAAAACAACCTTCTTTTTCAAAAGATGATGAAATCAAAGCAGATAATAGTTTTCATAAGTCTCGTTTCTTTTCAAAACAGTGTGAACAATGATACCATGATGCTGGCATGGGTGAAGATTCAAGAAAATCAGTGTTGATTTTAAACTGCCATTTTTGTGGCTCTGAGCCCTTAATTTTTCCAGTCACTTTTGTTTGACATAGTTGGAAGGGCTGTTCCACTGACGAAGTCATCACTGCCATTTAAGTGGCTGATAATACATTTGCTGTCATCACTGATGCTTTTATCCTATTCCTTTCAGGCTAAGGAGCAACCGTAAAGACTATGTATTTTATAGTGCAAAACTCTGGGAAAACCCTTCCGCCTTTTGCCCACAGTTGTGTTTGCATACGTGCAAACTTCACAATTTCTTTTCTGCATCTTTACAATTTCTTCCGTCCAACACTTACTCAATCCAGCCAAGTCGGGAAGGCGAAAATGTAACGTAGGCTGCTTGCTCGGTTGAGCCCAGCGCGTAACCTACAATTTCAGATTCAGGCAATAGCAGTAAACAGCCATCGTGGACAGGAATGATTATATAACAGAGTTCATCTGGCGGATGAGTTCAGAATCAGGGGAGAGGAAGGGAGGTACACGAAACTTTCCTTCATAATGGAAAATGAACTCAGAAAAGGTGGAAATTTTACAAGGAGACATGAAAATGTGAAATGAATACCCTTTGGTTCCCTGCCCCAGAACTCATCCTCCCCAGGCTTTGTTCTGCGGAGAGGAAGTAGGAAACAAAAATGAAAATATTGCTGGCATGAACTGAGAGCTAAGAGAAACAGGGAGGGAGGGGAGAGGGGGCAGAATGACTGCTAAAATTCCATATTTCCACATCTGCTTTCAATTATACTTATGTCAAGTCATTTTATTATTTGACGAAACCAATCCAAGGAATTAGGCTTTTGTCGGATGCCTTGAAATATCATTAAGTGCTCGTACAAACACACACACACAAATAAAGTCACGTTTTCCATCTGATATAAACGTGATGACTAGCCTGGAGGGTGACAGGAGGAGTGAGGTGTTACCAACTTGCAAACCATCACTTCCCTGTGCTCCTGCCAGCCTTGCCCTCTCACGTAAGGCCAAAGCCAGGGTGAGGTCCCCCTTCCTCCAGTACGACCCAGTGTGCATGAGCTGGGACCAGCAGGAGGAGGAAATGGGAGACCAAGCATTGCTCAGATTAGACCAGGAAGGGAGGGGGGGGAAAGTGTCCGTTTACAAGTTATAATTTTGTCAACAATCCAAATCTGGTTTTAAATTAAATATTAGCAATAAACTCAGATAGAAAAGATTTCCAAAATGCATGACAAAGGAAGTGCTAGGAGCATATGTCTTTTCAACAACTCAACAGATGTCTCTCTTTCCCTCCCAGTTATCCCAGCCCATCTATTTAGGGTTCCCTATACTTTTAAGAGCTGGAGCCCTCCGACTGCTGTTTGTATATTAGCTTCAGAGGAAATCCCTATAGGCCTTCTGTTCCTTTTACACAACCTGAGGCATGGCTTCAGTGGAGGGGGTGGAAGTGCTCAACGCTTTCTGAAAAAAAAAAACCAGACCCAGTGGATGTGCATCTCACTAGAAACCCCAAAAGTGTATAGCACCAAAGGGCAACTGGTCACTTAAAAAAAAGGAGAAAGAAAAAAAAAATTCTTGTCTCTGCTCACTTAATTTGTGTCTTGTTTTAGATAGCAGCATTGCTTTACTGCTCAACAGGATTGTGATCTCTCATGATAACAGCTGAGGAAATAAAATCTGTGTGTTTCTTTTGGCATTTTCTCATTTCAGAATCTGCAGGCTTGGTGATGTGTTTTCACTCGTCATGCTGATATTGCTGCACAAAACGCCCTGGCTTTTCAGTATCTTATCAATGAGGCAGCCTGGGGAATCCATCACTGACACCTATTTGGGCCATAAAGCATAATCTTGGTCCTGAAGATTTTCCTTCCTCTGCTTGAAAGGCTCTCCCATGCAAACTTTTGCTTGAAGAATTTTTTGGCCGAATAACATCATAAACAGTGCTTTCTTGCATGACAGTCAATGGTTTGCAAAATGAGACATTTCAACAGACAGCTTTCTTTTGTACATTTGTGTGCAATCTATTTTGTTCACCTTGTAAGTATAGGCTGAAAATTTTCTTATACCTCTAACATTCATACTCCCAGAGCCAGAGGTCCCACATCCCAGTCTTTGCTCCCTCCACTCCACGTGCACCAGCTCCAGGTACCACGGTACCCATGCACTCAATGGGCTTTTATTTTCCCTGCCTTTCCATAGTGACCCACTGCCATTTTCCTTCCAATATCCTAAGCAACACATCTGAAGCCCAAACTTTGACAGATATGTGGTCTATAACAGAAAGATTGATGACTTGACTGCTCTGCATGTGGAACAACAGGGTTAACCACAAGCAGTAAAATAAGGAGCTTAGCACATGATCCTGAAACATGTCACAGTGATACTGCCATCACATCTGTGGTGTAAAGCATCAGGATTTATTCAAAACCAATTCAGGTTTTAGCAGAAGAGAAGCCCTAGCAACCCAGTCAGCTGAAGGAGTAAATAAACAAATGTTCAAGAAACTATCTTATACTGGAAATTAAAAAAGCCTATCCCTAATAGTTTTCCTAGAAGCCTTTTCTAGACTAAAGTGATCAATGCCAAAAAAAACCCCAACCAAACAAAAAAACCCAAACCAAAAAAACAGCAATACAGGGGATATTATGAAAAATAAGGAGGAAGACATGTTAATATGCATGTAATTTCAATTAAGAATAGGAGCATTCAAATATGATCTAAGATTTTAAAAATGAATAGCAGAAATAGTTGCTCCTTGTTTGGTTGTTTTTTTAAATCCTAAACAGGGAGGTGAGAAGATCTATCCCAAAATACATGCTTAAATACATCCTTATCTCAAAATCCAGGTGCCTCAGGTACAGGACCAAAACAGGGACATCAAAATTACGTGTCAATTCTTGGGAAACCTGGCTCTGGACCTGAGCCTGTAAAATGAGCTGACCATCTAGAGATGCTCTAAGGTCTTCCAGACAGACTGGAAACATTCATCCAACGTCTTAAAAATGACACTTCAATGGCATGATTCATACTTGCTCAACAAAGCTCCAAATGGAAGAGGAGCTTCCCTTTGGAAGATTTTCACTAGTCAGAAAATACTGAACATCAGAAACCTGTTGCAGTGCAACACCTCACCTGGTTTTGCTGATTGGAAATGTATAGAACAAATACATTTCTTTCCTCTTTGGGACTTTTCATATATCCCATCCCTAACTTTAGCATGTATTCTTATTTTTAAATAGTTAATGAAGCTGCAAAATTTTCAGAATAGAGAAAACATCTGCAGTGTGCTAGGCACTGTTCACACAAAACATCCAGACACTAATAGAATAGGAATCAGCAATTGTTTTAATAAAAATTGCAAAAGATATCAGAAGTGGGGGACCAGGAATTACTTAGGCACACGGAACAATTGGAAATCATTTACCATACTTGAGATGTTTGTGTGTTGCATAAGGCTGTCTCTGGTTACAAATACTGTTGTTTTTGACTGGAGGAAGAGAGGAGGAGGCAGCAATTTCTAGTGTGCTCTCACTGATAGTGCTCATGCCATTTGTCTCTTTTGACTACTGCATAAACAACAGTTGAAAGCAAAAGCACAGCTCAGGGGTAGGTTTGAGACACTTCAGTTCCAAGGTGCCCCTGCAAGCTTGGGCTGCAAGCACCAGCACACACAAAAATACTCAGAGAAGCTACTTCGACACAAAGGGGAGAGGGGAAGATGAAGCAAGAGGGGGGAGGAAAAAAAAAAAAAAAGAAAAAGCAGACATAGAGTTCATCAACACAAACCCTGGGTGGAAACATGGTCTGTGTCTGTTGGGCAATGTGGCACCAAAGCTTTCTTTGGGACCAAACAAACTGAAGCTTGGGGAGGGGGAAGGAAATCTGTTTGTGGGTTGCGTTCCTGCAATAATGAAGTCATGACTCACTGAATGACTGACAAAGTTATAAATTAAATGGTGATTTAGTGAATTATCTCACACCTACCTTGGAATGCAGTCAGGAGGAAGAATGTTTTTAAAGGGACCAAAAAATAGCCATTGCATGACTAGAACTAATGGGGAATTAAGTCACAGTAAACATTCGTGGTAAACTTCTGAGTTTTGGTATGATCTCGTATAGAATATCACATTCACTCAGGAGTATGTGCAGGGTAGAACGGTTCTGAAATTCCTCTTATCACAGCAAGGATTAGCGCTCTCACTTTACAAAGCAAAATTTATTTACCAAGCCTAAAATGCAGTTGAATTCAAGGACATGCATGAATTCTGCTGTGCTGGAGAGGACTCAACCTTTAGCTGAAATAAAGTGATGCTGCTCCACTACAGTTACCGACACGAATGCAGCACCGCTACCCTATTCCAGGTGAGGACATGGCCCGTTCCTCTGCTGGGTCACACCAGGGTAGCCCGGAGAGGAGTCCTCTGCAGGGACCCAGGCATGGCAGATGAGCAGGAACAGGGCAAACACAAGCTGGGTGGAAGTAACCTTTCTGTTTTCTTTTAACTTCTAGCTCTTGTAGCCAAAATTAAAGGGTGGTGATAATCCAGGAAGAAAGATAAAGCTGGGGAGAGGCTATTTGGAGGGGCTGACAGAGAACAAACATTTGCACAGGACAGAGTTGATATTTTAGAGGTAGCTCAGCCTAGCCAGACCCTTATCAGATGGGATGATTTCAAGGATCCTGCCCTTTTACAGCTACTCATCAGCATCTTAAAAATGGGTGAGTTTGGGTAGTGATTTCTCTAGCTTCTAGCACTGTTAACTAAACTGTGATGTGAAAATGGGCCAGGAAGAAGGATGCTGAAGAACTGCAAAGAAAGTTGGAGGGCAAGATGCAAAATAAAATGAAAACCTAAAAATGCAGACAGCACCTTATTTTTAGAAAAGAAGCATGTTCCCTTGTGCCTGTAATGCACAGAGACATCAAAGAAGCCTGGTGGTCCCAAATCACACTTGGTAATGCAGCCATGATTATTTACATAAAAGTCACTTGACTAAAGTCACTTTCCATGTTGCTCTCTTTAAGCCACTCAAGTCCCATAAGGGATGAATCAGGTTTTTCTCTCAAAGAGAGCAAGCCATTTGACAAGAGGGGCAGCAGAAGCTACCAGTGCTATTTTATGGTCTATAATAACATCTGAAGCAATCCATCCCGTTTACTTCCCTAGCATAATGACAACTGCATGCACTGGCAGTCTGCCTGTCATGGCTTGACCTTAACAAGCACCGCACGGGGAGACACCCTTCTTCTGCACGTTCTTGGTCTTGTTCTCTTTGCTCAGGACAGACCCGGTCTCCAAGAACACGTTCACATGCATTTTTTAGCCTATAGTACTCCAGCTTATTGGCAGTACTCGCATGGCTCCCCTCACAGGCCAAGTGCCTTGGATGCATTTGTCCTCCATGCTCTTAACCCTGTTTAACAGCGAGGGATACAAGGACCATCGCGCAGGGAGTCGGGTGGGTGTCCAGCGGCCTGAACCACTGTCACCCCTGCCTGAGGCCGGTTCCCCAACCATGGAACCATCCTTCCACTCCTCGAGTTCAGCAAAACTCAAGCATTTACTTCGGAAGGCAGTCCCACCAGATTCAGTTACCAGCTCTACAAGCAAAACATGATCTTTGCAAGTGCAGCTTTATTCCGAGTGTAAAAATAGCACTCTGGTATTCAACAGATACGTTCCTGATTGCATATACAGTCCTGTCTTCTGTCTTAGGAGTCAGGAGGGTCGGAGGTTTTTGATTTAACCCTAAGAGGCAGAATAACTTTAGATAGGGTGAGGTAGATATTATTCCCACTTATTCATTTATTAATTTCTTCTGTCCTACAGAGCCCTGCCAGGCCGTCTGCACTTTTTATTGAATAGGAATATACTTTAAATTTTCTGTGCAAAAAGAGTAGGTACACAAGCAACAATCAAGGATTAACTAGTGTGCTGTAAATTTAGCCACTCACTCACCCAACAGCAACCTATTGATGTGCTTATCTCCCTAAACAACTAATTTTCTATTCTCCCTAATATAATTTCAGGTCTAAATTCTAGTTGCTTTTTCCTCTCAGTGCTCCTTTTCCTTTATTGCCTCTTAAAAGAAGTCAGGAAGGCCAGATGAAGGCTTCAGTTAGCCACTCTATCAACTGCATAACAATGCTGGCGCCAATGAATGGGGATATTCTGGGGCTCTATAGGCAGAACTGAAATCAGAATCCAATTCATAATTTTGTTTGCTGCATCCTAAGTTGTTGCTATGGAAATGAAGGTAAAATCCTATAGTTATAAATTGCCTGATGTCAACATAGTGTCTAGTTTTCACTTGCACATACATTTATTATTAAAATTAGAGCCAGGCAAAACCCAAAGCTGAAAAATCACCCAGTGTGTTTGCTATAGGTAGTTACAGACTTTAATGTTCCCTTGCTGGTTAGGGTGAATTATGTGTCAGAGTAAGTATCCTGGATCCAGGCTCTTCCAATGCTTAGATCCAGATTTAGAAGTATGTGTACTTAGAACCTGAGGCCAGCTCCATTTCAATGCCAAACCAGAAAACCTCACACTAGGAACAAGACCAGAACTGGGAAGGCCACGCTGAGTGCTTTCCCCCTGCCCATCAGCAGCAGCAGATGACAGCCAACTCAAGGGGCTTCTCAGTACCTGACGGTTAAGGGTATTGCAAGTTAAGAGACCGTACCCAGAGGGATACTGCTGGGTAGCCAGCACCCAGTAATTCACCCACAGCTACCCAACACCAACTTATCTGCTGCCTGTGCTAGGTTACTATGTTTTCACATGCGACTCTTTCCTTCTCTCTCTCTTGCACTCCAGCATGCAAGTTCCCCATTGACACACGCCCCTGGTTTGCTACACTGCATGAAGCAGACCCCATCACCACGCTCCAGCCTCCTGCTTCGAATGCAAACATTTTCAGGTGACTGCGCACAAGACCAGCAGCCCCAGTGCTAACAGCAAGCCAGTGCTCCTCTAACCTGAAAGCCTGCTGTGTGCCAAATCAAACAAAACCACCCAATATGAAAACACTGGATATCCATCAGGGAAAGTGGGGGAAAGAGACATTATCTGTCATTCCCTCTTTGCCATCTGTACTGCTATTAAGCACATACCAAACTAGCTAATGCTCTGGGTCTGTTTAGATATGAGAGGCACCTCCAGTTCTAAAGGCTGCTAATGACCAACAGCACCACTCAGCTGGAAAACACTGTCAAATCCAGTTTCAGATGGAGATTGCCACACTAGTGTAAAGAGTACACTCTGTAGGGTTTGGTTTTTTTTTCATTTTTATGTTCTTTTACCTCACCTTCTGTTTTGCCTTTCTAATACAGCAGCTCCCCCTCAGAGTCCATCCAATTTTGTGACCCCTGCGAGTTAAAATCCCTCCCCCCCCCCTTTTTTTTTTTAACCATTTTGTCTTGTCATCCAAAGGAACAGGATGTCACGAACACAAAGGCAGTTTCCATGGTCAGATTCGCTAGGAAAGAAATGTACGTAAGAAACTTTTAAAAGTTTTTCCTAAAAAAAAACCCCAGAAACCTGAAAGATCAGGTTTTCTGTAACTATTTGTTATGTATAACATTTAATACAGTAAAACAATTAGCAGTAGGAAGTCTGAGAAAAGGGTAGAGCTGACTGAGAGTATTTGGATAAAACAGGTTTTCATTAAACCGTACTGATTTGCTGAATCAGCAAGAATACACAGACAAGCAGCAGCTTTGGATTCAGCAGAAATCTTCCTGGTTTTGACCAGAAGCGAACACTGCAGAGTCCCCAGAAAGCACCTCGTGAAGACACCAGGGACCTGGCCTAAGCCGTGTTTGCCTCCTTCAGACCAGAGACACACTGACAGGCTTCATACACCAGGCAGTTATTCTGCCACCTGCCTATTCTCATGTGAGACTCTCCAGGTTTCTCCTGTGGGAACCTGTCTGCTTTGCTAATCAAAAACTTGTTGGGTCTCCCGCATCCCAGGTGAATACCCCACATCTTTGGTACATTTACAGCAGAAGACTACTGTCTTGCTCTTTGTGGGGGAAAAGAAAAAAAAAAAAAAAAAAAAAAGAGCTGTTTTGAAAGGCCTTGGGTTCACTCCAGTGAAGAGAACATATCTATCTAACAAAATAAACAATAAATTTAAAAACAAGACCATTTTAATAAGAATGGAAAACTGATTTGTCTTCTGTAATCCTGTTGTTCTGCCTGGGCCAGCATTTGGGATAAACATAGCTATCCCACAGTTTGATTTTTACAAACAGTATTCACAAACCCACCACAGATGAAGCAAATGGCAGCATACTCTATTGGGCTCTGTGGTGAAATTAACATACAATGCAACGAAATATACTTGTATGTAGCATGCCCTTCTAATGATAAAAGTGTATGTAGTATTTTATTTGTTTTCAGGGAATGGTGCGAAAGAGAGGGCACAATTTACATTTTGATCTGATGGAAAATGCAAAGGAAAACACTATTTATAATAATCTGCTTAGTAACACAGGTTGCTATGAACACGTCGGACCATCACTCCCCTCTCTAGACTGCCTCTTCGCTGAGGCAGCGTACAGTTCAGTGCTTGCACAGCGGACCCTCGCCATCCCCATGGGGCTCAGCATCGGTCACTTGAGTAGCAGTCTCTCTCTCTCCAGGACATCCCAATTCCCAGCCCTAACAAAACCACTGGCCAGTAAAGGGGGCTCATAAATCTGGGCAGCAGGATTTCCTCCAGAACTGCATCCAGACTTCAGGGCGGATCCCTCCTGCTCCCCCCAAAACACCCCAGGGCAGCCACAGATCTCACCACCATCAGAGGTGAAGGCAAAACTCACTTCTTCCTTTTCCTTCATCCCATTGATACACGCGAACCTATTCTCAGGCAAATGAAAAAGCCACAGTAATTTCAGCACTAGGAAAGACAGAAGGTGGTTTAAAAAGAAAAAAAAAGTATGTATATATTCCTAAAAACACATGTGTATATTCCTGCCTATAAATAAATACATGAGCAGCACTCAGGTATTCCAGCAGTATGTACCTGTAAGTGTAGATAAGCCACAACCCTGCTTTAAGTGATGAAATTTAAATTCTGCCATTACAGAACAGTGGCCTGAAACATTATACAAGTGACGTGAGTTAAGGATGGAGTAACAGCCTTTACACTCAATTTCCTGGCTTTCCTTGGTTTGCGTCACACCCTTAATGTTATTTCAACATTGCGTTTTGTCCTCTAAATTAAATGTACAGTAGGTGTTTTGTATTTAATTTCCTTACTGGTTTTTTTCCCCTCCTAAAGGAAAAAGAATGGAAGAGATTCATGAAAGGTTATAAAACACACATTGTGTACTGGAGAGGCTGGAGTAGCTCTTTTGGAGCCTTTTCATTCTCCTGGGAAAATATGTAATTAGGTAGTTTTTTAACATGTGTATTATGTACTGAATTACATGTATTTATACATTTCTCAAAGGAGTATTGCTTACACAATAGCCTGGAGCAACTCTTTTGGAGCCATTTGGGTCTATCATGTAATTATGTACTTAAGACCCGTTTATAGTAAATTTTGTTGTGCCTACGTAGTAGCTTTTTATTTTTATTTAAGATGAATTTTAAGGCTTGTGAGGGGTGCTACATTGACAGCCCTGGAGACTGCAGGCTTCTGTTTATTTACAGAAAGGGAAAACACGGGTAGTGAAGGTGGGGGCATCCCCAGACTACCCCTCCAAAATTTACCTTATCCCTGACTTCGGGAACAACTTCCCAAAGTAGGTGGTAGATGATTCAGTATTCAGCTTTCTTAGCAGTTTGTTATGGCAGCTTTTGGGATGAGGACAGCCATCCGTCTGGAACTGGACTAATACCAAAAAAATTATTTCACATAGGCAGCTAAGTATTTGCCATCTGCTAATCTGCAATTTATGTCATTTCATTTTCTTTTCTTATATAGGGGGAAAAAAACCACTTGGAAGCAGGTTTCTGTAAGGATTTAGGTGCTGTGAAACAGACATAGGCACTGTGAAAAAGGGTATCAGATATGTTTGTAGCCTCCCAAGATACAGCTTTCCAAGTCTTTAAACATCAGAAAGAATTTAAAGGTTCTGTGGCTTTTTTTTTTTCCTGGAAAGAACAAATGTATAAGTCAAAATGGTTTTCTCCTAAAATCATAAACAAACAAACTCCCTCTCCCACCCCAGATACAGTACAGCTAAAATGACTTAATGTGATGCTGCCAAGAAAGCACAGTGACAGCTGCAATGTAAATGCATGGATGGATATATTTTTACATTATTTAAAGTCCCAAGAAGGAAAATAGCTTGCTCTGAATGAGAGAAGCTGAAGTCATCAAGCAGTAGTGCTGGGCAAATAATAGACTTTCTTACCTAAAACCAAAACTTGATACCAACTCCCTAATAAGTTGGACAACCCTCCTCCCAAATGTAATTTCATTTTGCTTGGATTTTTTTTTTTTTAACTGTTTTGGTTATTTCAAAGGTGTCTGCCAGGGTTTTGTTTGTTTGTTTTTTAAACAGTCTTGCTTTAAAGAAAGTATCAGAAACTATTTTTCAAAAATGTTGAAGGAATTCTGCACTTTCCAAGTAACACTTTTCATTTAAAACATGTCAAAAGAAACTTACTTAATGCTCTTCCTTTTAATTAAAACATGACTGGAATCCAGCCCAATATGTGAAGTCTTAAAACCTTCCAAAACTAATTTTTGGGAAAATCTTCTATACATAAAAAAAGCCTTCATCCCGGTCTCCTAAGGAGCAGTCAAGCGCACGATATTTGGCTCCAGGTTCCCTTTTCCTTAACACCAAGCTGTGGGGGGAAGGCATGAAAAGCAAGGTTAATGATGGAGGTCAGTACCAAAAATGTTTTTTACTCTGTCAGGGCAGTGTTTTCCAAAGTATGAGTAGAAATGTCGCACATGCTACCTTTTCCTTGTTGCAGTCCATCGATGGCACAAAACAGTAGCACCCCACAGACAACGTGAAGGCAAGACACATTGCCTATCCTACGTCGAGGGAATATATAAGGTGCAAGAAAAAGCAATCAAAACCAGGGAAAATTACTATAATTGACACACTGCTGACTGGGTACTACTGTAATCTTTTTTAAGGTTGTCTTTAGCTATGCATTTTGCCAGTTTAACTCTGAGTACAGAAAGTACCTTTGTGCACAGAGAGTACAAATTTCAGTGAGTTACAGCTGACTCAAATCAAAGCTCCCAAAGTACTATGTGTCAATCTGCTTCCCAGGAGGCTATTTCTGTGCCTGCTTCAGCTTTTTCTCCTCAGCTCTTTCTGCGATAGAGAGGTCCACCACCAAGTTTGCATGCATTTACTTTTTCAGTTTTAGCGAAGAGAGGAGTTCCTAAAATATCACTGATAAATAAAGGAGCAAGCCTGGAAAGTTTCAGCTCAGAAGGCCAAAGATTCAGAAAGGAATAAGTAACAGAAAATAGTGGGTGAAAACAGAAACCCAGTTAAGTTTCATGGGTGCTGTCACTCAAGGGGATGAATGGTGCAATAGGCAGACCGTGCAGTTGAAGGCCAGAAGACTGGCATCCTGGATCATCGTGCCAGCCTCCAAATCCCCAAATCACCCGTGTTTCAGTTCCTTTACCTGTCAAATGTGTACCATAGTGCTATTCTAGCTGCAGTATGGAAGGAAATGTTTAATCATGAGCATCAAATTTAAAGGTCATATGAATTTTTAGCAGCAGAAGAAAAAAAAAATCATTTAAAGTTATGAAAAAGTCCTTCTCTGTACTGTCATTTTTGAGATACTGCTTCCATTTTCAGTCAGGGAAGCTACTTTTCCTCCTTGGGGTTACATGATTAGAAGTCTAATCCTGCATCCCTTCCTTACAGGAGGAACCTTATTGATATTTATTGCTATGAAAACCCCGGACATATTGGTAGGCATGTTGGCATCAAGAAAGTTACATGCACAGGCACAAGGGGTGCTGGAAACTTCCCCAGACCATTAAAGGACATTATTAATATAGCTGTAATTTAACACCAGTGCTTTCATTTTCAGCAGGAGAAGGTACTTCTCATGGCAGGAGACCACTACCGGCAGCAGGACACACCTGTCACCCCTTGTACTGGTTTTGGCTGGGCTAGAGTTAATTTTCTTCATAGTAGCTGTTATGGGGCTATGTTTTGGATTTGTGCTGAAAACAGCATTGATAACACAGGGATGTTTTAGTTACTGCTGAGCAGTGCTTACACAGAGTCAAGGCCTTCTCTGCTCCTCACCCCACCAGCGAGTAGCCTGGGGGTGCACAAGAAGCTGGGAGGGGACACAGCAGGGACAGCTGACCCCAACTGACCAAAGGGATATCCCACACCGTATGATATCATGCTCAGCATATAAAGCTGGGGGAAGAAGAAGGAAGGGGTGCACATTTGGAGTGATGGCGTTTGTCTTCCCAAGTAACGGTTACGTGTGATGGAGCCCTGCTTTCCTGGGGATGGCTGAACACCTGCCTGCCGATGGGAAATAGTGAATGAATTCCTTGTTTTGCTTTGCTTGAGCACGGGGCTTTTGTTTTACTTATTAAGCTGTCTTTATCTCACCTGCAAGTTTTACCCTTCTGATTCTCTCCCCCATCCCACCAGGGGGGAGTGAGCGAGTGGCTGTGTGGTGCTTAGTTGCCAGCTGGGGTTAAACCACGACACCCCTGTACCAATGCACGTGGTTAGGCGCTCAGGGTCAGAATGAAACTGTGCAGCCACAGGCACTGTACAGCATAGCCCCTCTCATCATCCACAAAAAGTACTTTTTGCCCCTGTTGCTCCTACTGGAAGGCAGTTTCAGGACCTCACTATACTGAGGGGTAGAAACCATGTGATTTCCAGTTTAAGCCTATTCAGGGCCAAGTTTATGCCCACTTGTTCTTATGCAAATATTGCTCTTGGGTTTAAATAGTTTTTTCCCCTCTCTGGCATTTAGCCCTGGATGTATTTATAGAGTGCTGTCAAATCCTCTCTCAACTTTATTTTGCTAAATTAAACAAGCCAATCTCTTGTAGTCCTTTCCCATACGATAGGCTTTCCAATCTTTTAATATCCCCACTAGACTTTCCATAGACTTTACATGTGTTCCAGCTTTAATTCAGCTCTAACAGAGTTATTTTAAAAAAAGTATGCAATATTCTAAATTAAGCTTTCTAGTGTCTTGTACAATGGTACCAGTGCCTTGCCTGACATATTTGGCTTCTCTGCAGTTTCACTGCTGTCCCATCATCACCATGTCACTAGCTAGAATAGGATAGGATGGACAGAGATAACCTTGAAGTTTTAGTCCGAGACTCAGCCACACGCAGAAGTAGCACAGTTAGTTAAGCATGAAGTTAAGGGGGTCTTTCCAATCCTCAGCACTGCAATTTACTAACAGGTCAGAAGGTCTCTCACTTGCGTGTGTCCAACATGTCTCATTTCTAAGGCGAACGCTGACCATTAAGAGACTAGGAAGTGAGAGGCTCCACCAAGGTTGATCTTTTCTCCCACCCAACCCTCCCCCAGCCCTAACTGTAAGCAGCTCTGTGTCCAGACATCTGCTTTTGTTTTGAAACCAGAGAAATGCCAAGTTGCCTCCAGATATTAGTCCCGATTCATCCATCCACATCCACAGATTTAGACAGGAAGTAGTTCAGCTTACTGTCTTCTCCTACTACTGCTGCCCCCTGCATGGGGGGAGCACAGCCTCTGTGCTGGAGGCTAATCAACCTTTTGCTGTCGCACCGACATTTCAAAGGCTGCGCTAGTGCTGCCCAGCCTTCCAGTGTGCTTCTCTTCAAACCACAGCCGAGCTACAGGCACTCTCTTCTGCTCTCAGCTGCTCTGTGCCAAAATAAAAATCAGTCAAACGAAATAAAAATCGCACAGCGGTAGGCAGCATGCTGTTTGTGTCACTCTAACTGGCTGTGACAGCCATGCAATTGGAGCGGAGCAGCGGCAGCAGCGGGCGACACGCACACGCATACGGCAGTGCTACGGCAGCAGGATAAACCTGAGTGCTATCGACAGGCACACCTCCCTCTCATCCCCACACCCCGTTGCTCCTCAAGACCCTGCAGCGCTCTAGTCTTGCTCTCAACTTTCATTTTGCCCTCTCCAGGAGCCATCCTGAAGCCAGTGCCTAAGCAGGCAAGCTCTCAGTGCCAAAGTAAGCGTAGCTGCCCACACGCTACAGCTCTTAAGCATGTGATGAGCATTTAGCCTGAATAAATATTTCTTCAAGCATCCTCAGCCACTAACCTTTACAGAACATGTGTTAAGAATACAAATATATTAATAGCATCCTCTAGATGTTTCTTCTTACTGTTGTTGTCCCTATGGTGGAGACCAAGGATGCTCCTTAAGAAGCTCAGCATGGTGTGCATTAGGTAACAAAGTGACATCAGGACAGCTGCTACCTATCCATTTTACAGTCTACAGCTCTAAGAAGATAGATGAGGTAAACAGCTAACAGTAGATGGGATAACATAACAAGAAGTGATAGTGAGTCACTGCAAGTTGTTATTAGCATTACTTGATGCAGTCTACATACTCTGTGGTCCTTTTTTTCTTTTGTCCATTTCAACTCACAAACATTGCCTTGGCACCTACCCTGGGAGCAGTTTATGCATTGCAGCTTCTGCAGCATGCACGCTCTGAGTTTTCCATAGATGCACAGACACAGGCACAACACAGCCCCCATTATCCTTGCCTTTTGCCAGGCACAGATGTAAGAGAAGGAGCTATAAGTCCTCTGAAGCACCTTCCCCTTCATGAACAGTGCAACCCTCACATTATCCTAAAAAAGTGATACCAGCTGGAGCTGGACTCTGCTTACAGGTTAAAAATCCTTCCTTGTCATCCCATTGAATTCCCTGTACAAGCATCCCACCAACCTCACTCACATATACAGGTCACTTCCCAAAGTATAACACATCTTTTCCTCCATAATATTTAGAAAGCATTCTCACATTTTAATAGCTCAGAAACATGGATTTCCACTCACTTGCTCACATTCCCAAACTTGCAACACCAAAAGCACAGTCAGTGGCCTGCAGAACAGATGTTATAGATATTGTAAAGGCAGAATGATTAATATTTCAGGTGAAGGTAGAACTAAAAGCATCATTTGGGCCTTGGTTGTGTCTTTCTTACACTTGAAAGAAGTCCAAGCATGCTAAGGTAAATCTAACTTTCAATTACAACTTTCCTTTAAAGTTTTACCTATGTGTCGTTGAGTTGTGTAAACATATAACTTTCTTGGTTTTTTATTAAAAAAAAAATACACATGAAACCATTACACAAGAAATCCAAAGAGTTTGCTGCTGCATCACCAAGTCACCAGCAATATATGATGGACAGAGTTCATCTTGAAGTTCAAGTCCTAGATTCACCCATCCATTCAAGCAGGATGATAAGTGCAGTGCTACATTATCAGGAACTTCACATTTCCACAGCACTGGAAAGTTGCTCAAGTCCCACTGATACACATGAACACAGCACCTACGAGAGCAGTGGCCAACAGAACAACAGCAATGAATTATCAGTGAAAAGACGACGCTGATGGCTCTCGTAACAACACTCACTCACAGCATGCTGAACTGTTGCACACAGGTTGGATGCTGAGGGTAGCAGCCATCTTCCCCATATCATAAGTATAATATGAACACTAAAATACTACTATTTGACACATTTTATATGCCCTCAGTGATTATATACAACTGTTCATCTACATGTATTTTTTCAAATATAGTGAACACAAACCTTACAATTAAATTTAATGACACAATATTTTTTAAGTGATAAAAGAGGATACCTTTCCTAAAAAAATCCAGTTTGGGTCCTTTCAGGTCAAATAACTCTACTTCCTTACTGTTAGTCTGTTACTAAAGAAAAAAATGTGGTAGTCTTCTGCTCTTACTTTTATGTAAAATAAGAAGGTTAAAATCCCAGATTTGGATGAAAAAAGAACTCATACTCTTGAACCAGAGATGATCTTCACTATAAGAACTTCTCCCAGAAACAGTCAGTATATCATACTTACAGATTCTCCTTTTCCTTTAAAGCTCCCTGTAGCTTTTTGGATGGTTGGTATGGGTGTTGTTTCGGGATTTGGGGTTTTTTTTGGCTTTCAGTAAATTTGAGGAAATGTTAGTGGAGTCACATCAATGTCTCTTTATATTGTCCCAGCAGCAGCTGAAGTTTCTTTGAAGATGCTCTCTAACACAATATAAACACTTGGCAGTCATCTGCGGCAAGAGTTGAAACATTCTAGAAATGCTCGAGGAACGGATATTTCAAAGACACCTTCAGATCTGAACGCTCAGTTCCCTTCCAAAGAACCTTTGAATAAATATTCACAAAAATTGGGAAACTCAACATTGTGGCATGAGCCATTTCCACAAAATCATGACAAAGGATTAAAATTGTGAGATGCAAGAATTTAAAATGTATACATTGATCTCTTTCTTCATTCATCTTTCTTCTTAAACACGTAAAAAAAGTCTGAGAATCTCTTGCATAGTCTTTATTCCTGAAACTGAAACCTTATGGAAAAAACTTGCAACATGCCTATCCCTATGGCTTGCTGTAAATTTCCATCTGGGAGAAATAGTTACTTGCTTTTATATCTCCTTAGGGTTAGTAAAAAGAAAAGATTAGCCATCAGTTTTAAGGTCTTGTATTGTCACATGTCTGAGTATTTGCCTCATCCTTCCTTGATTAGGTTGTGAAAGTAAAAGGCCTCCATGGGATTCATGGGGTTCTTCAGCTCTTGCTTCTCATCTTGGGGGAAAACCTCCTTCCCCCCAAAATCCAAAAAACCAAGCCCTGATTCTAAACCAACAGTTGCTACTGCTACTCAACCAAGTTGTATAAAAATTTTGTTAAGAGAGAAAAATGCTACTGAAGTATTTTAATGCATTTGCTGAAGAAGGTTTAGATTCTGAGCTAATCTGATCTCTGGGACCTGTTCCACTATACCTTATTGTGGATTGTCAAACTGCTTTCCAGACTTCTTGCTCCTCTACCAAGTCATGATCTCCTCTCAAAAAGACAGCCACGGGACAGATCAGTGCCACAGGGTGTGGAGTTTTTGCAGCACCAAGGTTATAATTTGTAAGAAGCACTAAGAAGAACCAAACTTTCCAGAATGTTAGAGATGTTTTCAGCTGCATCATCTAGCACTCAGCTTACAGGTGAGCTCCTTCACTGAGAGGAGCAGAATCTGAATCCAGGTCCCAGATATTAGGTACATTGTATTATGGCTACTTTAAATTATGGCCACCTGTTGGGTAAAACTTCTCCTTTGAGAGGATGACACCAAGGTGAGCGGTGCAGTCAACATGCTGGAGGGATGGGATGCCATTCAGAGAGACCTGGACAAGCTCGAGAACCTCATGAGGTTCAACAAGGCCAAGTGCAAGGTCCTGCACCTGGGTCAGGGCAACCCCTGGTATCAAGACAGGCTGGGGGATGAAGGGATTGAGAGCAGCCCTGAGGAGAAGGACTTGGGGGTACTGATGGATGAAAAGCTGGACATGAGCCAGCAATGTGCATGTACAGCCCAGAAAGCCAACTGTATCCTGAGCTGCATCAAAAGAAGCACAGTCAGCAGGCTAAGGGAGGTGAGACCCCACCTGCAGTACTGCATCCAGCTCTGGAGCCCCCAGCACAGGAAAGACATGGACCTGTTGGAGCGGGTCCAGAGGAGGGCCACAAAAATGATCAGAGGGATGGAACACCTCTGCTATGGGGTTATTCAGCCTGGAGAAGAGAAGGCTCCAGGGAGACCTTATTGCAGCCTTTCAATACTTCAATGGGGCTTGTAAGAAAGATGGGGACAGACTTTTTAGCAGGGCCTGTTTTGATAGGACAAGGGGTAATGGTTTTAAACTAAAGGAGACTAGATTCAGACTACATATAAGGCAGAAATTTTTTATGATGAGGGTGATGAAAACCTGGAACAGGTTGCCCAGAGAGGTGGTAGATGCCCCATCCCTGGAAACATCAAAGGTCAGGTTGGAGAGGGCTCTGAGCAACCTGATCTAGTTGAAGATGTCCCTGCTCATTGCAAGGGGATTGGACTAGATGACCTATAAAGGCCCCTTCCAACGCAAACCATTCCATGATTCTATTCTATGATCAGTTTTTGTATAGAAAGTTTCCAAGTCGTGTTTTGTTATGATGACATCTTTTTTCTTTTAAAAGGCATTCTGATAAAGAGACTAAATGCGCTTAGATGATAAATACAGGCTCAGTTAAAAAATCGACCATGCCTTTAAAGTAAGTGTACATGTCTGATAACAGTTCATAAAACAATATTGTTGTTCCTTTTCTCAATAGAAAGAAATGTTAACAGGGAGCAAGCCAAAGGCAGGAAGGGAAGGAAGGTGCCAGGGATTCCTGGGATGTCTGATTTACTGTAAGTGGGCTCAATTCCCCGGTGCATTTTGTCCCATAGCAGATGCAGGGGGCAAGAAGACCAATCAGACTGGCAATGGGTATGGCTGCTGTTGTCTAAGGCTTTGTACAATACTCCAAATAACCCTTTATTTTCATGTTTTTCTACACAGATAAAAGACTGTGCTTGAGCAGCAGTAGTGACAGATAGTTGCCACACCAATAGTTATCATACCAAATCCAATCTGTTTAGTTTAATTTAAACAAGCTAGATTTCTAAAGGTTTTGTTATCCCTTGAGCTGGGAGAAGAACATCTCTTATTTATATTAGTTGCTTAAGACTCTCCTGTGTTATGTGCTGCATGGTGGTATAGTGAGAGTGTTCCATCCCGAATCACTCACCATATAAACAGAAGAGATACAGGAGATATTATTTTTCTGGCATCTAGTAATACAGACCCAAGTCACGGAATGACTAAGAAGCTTGCTTAAGGTCACACAGGATACCTGTAGCACAGCTGCAATATTTTATATTTTTTAACTCAGACCTGTCACATCCCGCTGTAGCTGTCTACCAGCAGGTTTGGTGTCATCCCTCAAGAGAGATTGAAGCCGTCACTGCAGGTTCACTGATGCAATGTTCCCGCTGACTTGTGGTTCTCCGTCAGCTCTATCCACGTGCAGCCCCAGGCTTATTCCCAGCATTAGCATTATTCAAAGCTCCCACTGAAGCTGGCTTGCCTTTGTTTGCTAGAAGCATTTGTAACACTTCAAAGGTGGCTCCTCCACAGCAATCTCCTACCGCTAAACCCAGGGTGCCTGTTTCCCATTGCAAGTATAAGAATTGTTCTAAAGGAATACTTACATATATTCCTTTAACCATGAACCCAATGTAATTTTCCAAATATAGAAAGATGAGATGAGACACAGTTAAATTCCCAGCACAAACTAGTTACTGCATACAGTAGAAGGGGAAAACTGTCCATTAGGATGGCTGATGTAGCTGCAGTGATACAAATCCTTTAAGCAAACCCAGTGCTACTGAACCTCAGTAGCACTCTGTGGGTTTGGAGAATACCACAAACACCACATGAACATTAATTAAGCACAAGGTAAAGCTGTAAACATTTTAACAGTGACCGTGGCACCCTGGGGGGCCCGATTATCCACTGTGGTTGTGTGCTCTGATCCGGCAGCTCCCTCAGGAGCATCTTTCCAACACACCACCGCTTTCAGGCCACAATGACCAGCGTTTCCAGAAAAGATGTGTTCTCAACACCCTATTTTGAGGGGCACTCTGGAAATATGAATACACCTGCCACTTCCACATGCCATTAATTCTGGGACATAAAATAACTGAGCGCAAGCTCTAGCATTTCAGCACTCTGACAAGTACCAAAGAGCCATTCGGTGAAAGTGAGTGTATGTTCAACTGCCTAGCAGAATCAGGGCCTTCATCGTAGACATGGGCAATACCCCAGTCATTAAAGTTAGGCTTGGTTCCATAAAGGTCTATCGCACACAGAATTTGCTTGATAAAAAGTAAACATTGACTGAACATTCTATCACAGCCCATAAAGAGCAAGATTTTTTTTTAAACCTGTATAACTACTACATACGTACTTCTTACAAAAAAAAAATCTGAGCTAGCAAAATTCACTTTAAAATGTATTAAGGATCATTACCACACTCAGTTTAAGAGCAGGACTGACATAAGTGCTAGCACAAAACATCAACAAAGGAGAGCATAAATCTTTTGAGTCCGGAAAAGACTCTTTTCGTAGGTTATTTTTCCTTCTACAGAGCAACAATGTAATCGTCAAGCAAACAGAGCAAGTGAAGGAACGATTGACCAAAGGCCAGGCTTATTTTTCACTAACGTAAATGCATTCACTGCCTGGAATAACCAGCAAGTTATTCGTTTCCATGGTCTTCCTGTTATTTTAGCTTCTGGAAGGAAAATCTATTTGAAAAGATTATATCTTTGCATTCATACATACATTATATATATATATATATTCATATTCACACACATGCATGTACATGGGGAGTAGGAGTGTTTAGACACATGGCCCCAACATCCAGCCTTCTCTGTGAACTGCAACAATGCATGCAGTCAAAATCTGTTTCTTCTTTTTAAAGTATGCAGGATAATAGTTATTGTCTTTAAGTAACGATGCGAGGTTGTTCCGTGGGACAGCAGGGAAACGAGGGACAGAGAACGAACCCAAAGAACAAGTTTGGAAAACCCTGACAGACCTTACACTGGTGAAAACTGCTCCAGTAACATGAACCTCACTACCAGCGTGCACTTGTTTGCTGAGGTATGGCTTGCTGTTTTAGCTGGTCTTTAAACCGCCAGCAAGCTGCTGTCTTCAAACCTCTGGCGCTAAGGCTTCTCCTAGTAAGGACCTGGGCAGCCTCCTGCTGACTAGGGGAAAGCGTGAAGCATGGGAAATTTCAAAGCAGCAGACAGAAAAGGCTTCGTAGAGAAAAGGAGACAGATCTTTATATAGGCCCAGACCGAGCCAGGTATGTAAACATTTGCACAGCTATAAGCTGTAGGAGTACTCCCGTTGTAATCAACAAGATCTCTTAAACACGCTTAACATGAGGCTTATGCTTACATACCTGGCATAAATGGAGACAGAACAAGCAACCATGGGGCCTGCTTACAGGGGGGTTTCCAGCACACACGGGCAGCGAGCAATGGGGCCACAGACCCAGCTCCATGTTTTCCTAAGAGCGACTGATAATTCTGGATGGCCAGTTAGGGTAAGGCTGATATTTAGACATATGGAAATAAATATCTAAGAAACATATATATACAAATAAAAATACATATACTATATATATATGTGTGTGTGCACATGTGCTTTTTGTATATACATTTTTATTTAGAGAGAGAGAGAGAGATAAATCAGGCCATAAGCTACAAGATGGGCACTCAACTTCTGAGGTTCCCAAAGCTAGCAGCAGATGCTATTACAAACTGGGACCTAAATGTCAAGCACCAACGTTGCTTAAGTGCCACTTAATTAAAATAGAAGAGAAACAGCAGTCGTGTTAATTCAGTGATCCACAAGGATTTTATACATTCACAGCAAGAACCTAACTTACCCTTCAAGCACTCCAGCAGCTTTAGGCACTCTAAGTTTTCACCTAATGGCTTTTTATTTGTAAAAGTACCACATCTCTGCACACAAACAAAATGCTGTCTAGATCTCTCTAGCTTTGTTAGGTCAGGTATCTACTGTCTAGCTACACCCCATACCTTCCTCTTATATTCTGTGGCCCAGAGCATCATAGAACACAGGTTCCACAAAGTGACCTTTGCTCTCAACAATATCCCACCAAGGACACTAATGGCAGAAGAAGAAATCACAAATCAAGTAGATATTCTGAATACTTCAGTGAAACAAACAGATACATTAGTTAAATGCAGTTTAGCATAAAATATATTTGAGTCCCAAGCAGAGCTCTAAGTCACAGCTATCTGTGCAACAGGAGCAGAACTTTGACCAGTGCTTTTTGCTGATGGAAATACTAAAGCCTATACTACATAAAAGGAATACCTGATTTATCACATACCATGAAAAAGAATGAATTAAAATTAATGGACATATGGAATCCACATGTGTGAGAAAAAAATTCAGGGTTAATTATTCACATATTATTTTACAATCAATGAAGAGAGCTTAAATGTCAACCTGCGCTCCAGAATTTTCAAGTTGGTAGGAATCCCTATTAATCTTGAAGAACTAGATTAATTACATGCACCAAAATGTTTTTAAAAGATTATATGACCAAAAAAAAAAAAGCATCAAATCACATCAACCAAATCAATATCTATTTTCTAAAGAAAAACAAGAGAAAGAAGAAAAATATCATGTTTGGAAATGGATTTAAAAAACAACTCTTGCTTTTTCCACAAGAAATTTAATTTTGTTTTAAGGAATTTCTTTGCGTCACCAGAATCCAGAAATACAGATTTAGTTTCTTCAAGCACTAGCTGATTTTCTTCTTGAAAAGGGAACTACACCACATGCATTAAGTAGTCTTAAAAAAAAAAAAATCAACTTTCTCCTGCTTTTTGCAAAGAAAGATCAAGAAACACCAATCTGCTATTTTAGCATGCAGAATTTTTCTCTGCCTCTGTAAGTCTTGGCAAAATCCATTGCTTTTTCAGGCAAAACTTCTGTCATCTACATCAAACTCAGAAGAGTGTTATGATTTAACTCCATTAGATGATATGGCTGCATCTCTTTAGATATCTTCCAGGGATCTCTTTTCAAAGCAGGAATACATGTTCTTTAATAAGGGACATGAGATATCTTCACCATAGCATCACTGTTACACCAGCAGTGTCCTGCTGACAAGGATGGATGCTTTTCTAATGATGGCAGCAGAGCGAGAAGGATGGTGGGAGAGACCACAGTTCATGGCTCCACTGCATTTGGGGCTAAGCATGGTCTTAGGCAACATGCCTCTGTCTGTTTTTCACTGGGAGTTAAGTCTACATCCTTTGAAGACACCTGAGAAGCTGTACTGGAAGATAGGATGTTACTGCCTAATAGCGCTGCCATGATGGGTACCCAACTGTTAGCCATAGCCCTCTAGTCATTGTCTGTCTACACGGAAGTGCCCTGCTGCACACTCCCATCGGTACCTTGTACGGCCCCTCTGTGGGCCTGGTTCCTCCTACATGGTGGGAGTGCCAAGTGAGTGTGATCTCTGCAGTTTCCAGGGGAGGAGATGGAAAGCAGAAATCCAGTCACTGGAGCAATCGGTTTGAAGACCTAGACTTGGTTAAGCTCCCCATCATCTCTGCTTTGATTTGGCAAGAGTTAAAGAAGTTAAGAGGATTAGAGAAAACAAATGTCCTGTTATTTTACAAAAGTTAAATCCTGGAATGATTGCTGCCAGGGGGCCACAGCAACAGAGCAAACAAAAAGGGAGAGATTCAGGGTAATTCTTTCCTATCAAGTTGGCATACGCCCCAGAGATTGTTCAGCAATTCTCTGGGATCAGTGAGGGAAAGTCAGCTGTGGGAACCTAGCCTTGCCTTTGCAAGCATCAGCAACCTTGTAAACACCCAGTAAAAGGGCTCTGAAGTGAGCAGAAACATGAAACTGGGCTGGGTTCCCAGCTGGTGTGAATGGGTGTCATTCCACGCAGGGAAAGCCAAGCTTCGTGGTTTCAGCTCTGCTATTGAGACTGTGCTCCCAGGTACCACCAGCCCTTCCAGGCTGTGGCTCGGCACTGAGCAGGCGTTGCAACATGACTTCATGCAGAGGCTCTGCGGGAATCTCCCTCTCAGGCCTGCGTGGGCAGCAGAGTTATTCCCCAGCTGCAGCAGATGCAAACATTTCTGTGACACTATTTTAGACTGTATTAGGGATGAGGAACTGGCCTTAGAAAGGGCACCCTCAAACTGCCCCAGGAGCACAGTGCCACGGGCCACCACACTCAAAGCACTGGAAAGAGCATATTTGCCCCTTATCAACAATAAAAAGGTGGCAAAGGAAGATTAGCCTTAAGTTAACCACATAGGACTCCCCCGGGCACCATTAGGCAGAGCTAAAAGCCAGGACAGAAACTGAACGGTTAAACTGCATTCCTCTCAGAGTACCCATTAAAAGAAAAGCCCTTGTCTTTAGCCAACTGCAAATCCAGTATTCTGCAAAAGTGAATTAAAGTGGCTGGAACAGAGGTTTTCTAAAGCAGTTTACATTGGACAGATCACAAGAACAATAATCACAAAACATGCTTTCTGTGAACCTTCCAAATTATCACATTTCTTCTTTTGACAACAACAGAAAACATTCAGAAGGGGAAAAAAAAAAAAGTCTGAAATCTAAGGGATAAGTGCAAGGCAGTTTTAAGGGTTAAGGATCTGAAATAGGAACAAAAGCAAAAAAAGAAGAGTCAAGTCTTTTGAGTGTAGCCCAAACTCATAGTGATAGAAGAAATTAGATACTTTCTCGGTGACAAAGTCCAAAAGCACAACAAGAAAGACAGCCAGTTTTCTCAGAATTTATAGCTGATGAACAAAACACTAGTTATTCATACCACTGTAACATCCAAGCAAAATCAGTGCCTCGTTATGCTGGTCAAACACACAGAAACAGGCGGTCCTTGCCCAAAGGCATTGCAAAGCAACTGGATAAGCCAGAGAGCAGGAGAGGGAAGAGCAACCAAGAGAAATCATTGATGGAGCAGGTCAGCAGAGAGCTCAGGGGATGCCCTTTTGTGCCCTCACAAATCACCTGCTGTAAATTTTTGAGCATTAGTTTCAGGTAAACCTTGGTCTTTTTACACTTTCAGACCTGCAGCACTGTTAATGCTCAGGCAGTTTTGCTGGCTTTCTTTCCCAAAGGCAGGCTTTCTGTCAAGCTTGGGAGTAAAATAAATCAAAGAGCAGTTAACGCTCACAGATTTGGCATGATAGAGTGGCCCAAATCATGTGGCTAACAGCCAGCAGGAGCTGCCCTGCCCCACAGCCTAGCAGCCCCCCCTTCATCCCTGTATAGCTTTATAAGGCATCTCAGCTGCATTTCAGGAGACCTTTCCTTCCCAAGAGACAGAAATAGGGACCAATACACCTTTCAGTTTCCAAATACCCTACAAGGCCTTCCTCCTTCATCTGGTCCCCCAAATTGTTGTTCCCCAACCCCACACCCACACTGAGCCCTCCTTGCAGACCTACTTCTTTCCTCACCAGGTGTAAGCTCTGTGAGCCCAGCTGGCTCCTAACCCACCATGCTGAGGGGCACAGGTGTCCATGACCCCTGCAATGCCTATCACTGCCTTCCTTGCAGGAGAAGGGAGGACACCGCTGCATCCCAGGGACAACCCTGATACCCTTCACCTCTGCCTTCATGCTCTGTTTTCGGGCTGCTCTTAAAGGAGTCAAGCTGCAAATCCACTGCTGGGGCACCCACACCCAGCTGCTCCCCTGGAGCAAATACCCTTTGCACTGGCAGCATAGTCTGGAGATGTAAAAGCAAGGACGTTTTTCAGATGGTAATGTCTAAAATAAGTATCTTTTGAGCCCAAATACTCTTTCACATACTTTCAGTTTCTTCTGAACTTTAAATGGGAAAAAAATAAGATTTCAGCATGGCAGGTCGAAAGATGAGTTACTGACATTAATGTTTGAACAACAGCCTGAGTTCCTGATTTTTCTTCCGTTGGAAGCCGATACCGTTCCACACCGACTTGTGTGGAAACTGAACTAGTTTCATTTAAACTGTATGATTTGACATGACTGTGTAGGTCATTGAATTTCTCTTCATTTTTCAGCTTGAGAGCAGATTGCAAAACTGGGTATTAACTGAAATCAAATGGAATTTTTTTTGCTGGGTGGATGACTTCACTAACTAATCAGCAAGGCTCAAATGACAGGCTTAGCAAGTCCTAGGCAGTTTTAAATTTCTTCTGTATTTGAACGTGCAAGATTTCAATCCACTTTTCATTGCTATCCCTTCTTCTGGAGTTCAAATATTTCAGTATTTCCTGGAATGCATATGAGCATTACAAATAGAATCAGACTGAAATTCACATTCAGAACATGTTCGCCTTACAGATTCAGACCTACTTTTAAGCGTAGGCCAGATTTTACATTCATTTGTGTCCAGGAAGTTCAGAGGGCTCCACGCGCACACCTTGAAAGCAGAAACAAACCATCTGAAATTAATGAGAGAAGTGTGGGTCCCATCTTTCTATCTGGGAAAGGTGGAGTGAAAAGTTCAAAACCAAAACCTATTTATAAAATCAAGACTATTAATTAAATGCTGAGCCAGAATGTATCAAAGGCAAAGGAAGTAATTCCATGTGCTCCACTTGGCATGGGATCAGGCCCTTCGTTTGAAATTTTGCAGGGTGAGGAATATGGAAAAGAACACAGTGTTACCTTCTGCTTTTCAAAAGGCAAAGTCTCTTGTCCACCCTTCCAGGGAAGTTTTCTAACCAAGTGATCGGCACACACCTCCAGATCAGGGAACTGATGCTGAATGATTGCTTAGCTCATTTGAGTATATTTTCCAAGATTTGGAGAGCTTCTGTTTTCAGTCAGTTCTCCCTGGGTTCCTCCTTGCCCTGGGGGCAGAAGTAGCTCTGCTTGAGACATTGTCCATGTGTCTGTCCTCCCCTGTGTAACTTCACCCCTCTGCCTGGTAACCACCAGGCACGCGCCAGTGACCAAACCATGCAGTGCCTAAGGCCTTCCTGCATCCCTACTGAAATCCCTCCACCAGGCTAGCCCAGGTCACTGCTGGTGCCCTCTGCCTTTTCATGGCTGTGATCATTCACCAGGGCTTTAATGCTACGTATCACTATTAGAGCTAACAGCAGGATCAACCACAGCAACATATATAACAGATTTTTCTCAGTGTCCCAAGTGCTGTCACTTCTCTTCTCTTCTCTTCTCTTCTCTTCTCTTCTCTTCTCTTCTCTTCTCTTCTCTTCTCTTCTCTTCTCTTCTCTTCTCTTCTCTTCTCTTCTCTTCTCTTCTCTTCTCTTCTCTTCTCTTCTCTTTTTTATTTTCTTTCATTCCCTCTTCTTCCTTTTTCCTTTCTTTTTTCTTTTCTTTTTTCTTTTCTCTTTTGTTTCTTTTCTTTTTTTCACTTCCTTTTCCTTTTTTCTTTTTTTTCTCTCTTTTATTTTCTTTTTCTCTTTTGCCTTGTCTTGCCTTTCTTCTTTTCTTTATTCCACCTTAGATGTAAACCCATCTTTTTTTTCAGCTTCTTCTAGTGCTGCCAGTAGTTCTTCCTGAGAATATACATTGCAGCTAATCTCCCTAACCTTAAAGTCACTATCCCAGTCAGAAAATGAGATTAACTTCCTGAACTTTTTGCAGTTGCTGCCAGAAAGGCCAAACTCTAAAAGTTTGTGATCTTGGTTTTATACATAAGCAACCACTAGGTACAAAGATACTATCTGTTTATACCCAAATGATCTGTGGAGGTCTTTCACAAGCCCTTTGGGGAGGCTTCTCTCTGCTTCAGTAATGGGAGATTGGGAAACTGCGGTTGTTCATATTGGTTTTACGGGAAAAATAGAATGTCCTCACTTTGCAAAACAATTTAACTTCTGTGCTATGCTGCAACACATGCATTTTAAAATCAACACAATGGCTCTGCAAGACAGACAATGGATTCCATCTGTCTAAACAGAGATGGCCTCTGCTATCAGGTCGGCTCGCAACCTCTATTTTGTCCTTCTGATTGGAAAGTACCATACTACATACAGACAGCTTAAAAGAAGGGAATGGGACTTGCCCAGCATCACACAGGAAATCTGTGGCATGCAGATTTTCTGATAGCCCTCGGTTATCCCAACAACCTCTGGACTAGTCGTCTTCATGTGAGGATAAATCCTTTAAAGCTATGGAAGCCAACAGAGCTATGAGAAATTCCACCATTTCAAGACATATCTGCAGCTATTAATCTTCATCCCACCTTAAGAACTGGGTTTCTATCTATCATCTCCTTCATCTGTGAAGAATTTGAAGAACTGCCTTTGATTTTATTTGTAGGAAGAAGTAGGGAATACACTTGACCAGCCCAAATAAGACTGCTTTCATCACACGATACTTATTTTCTTAACTGCAAATATTCATATCCAACCTGTTCAAATGCATGCTGCATAACATGAAAGAGCATCTGTTTCAATATATCAATTAATATCAGCTTGATTCCAGCATTCAGCCACTGATTGAATGCCCAGGTAATACTACCAACAACCAGATATTTAAAATACTGCTAGCAAAATCATCAGCAGAATTAACTTCCAACAATTTCCTAAAAAACTCCTAAAACAATCAGCTCCCGAAAACCCAGAGAACCAAGCTGGACAAACTCCAGGCCTGCAAGGATGCCAGCAATGACCTGCATGTTGTTCCACAAACACATACATGTACAAGAGACGTTGCTAGCTCTATCAACTTTATCACAAATCTTGCTATTGATTCTTTTTCTTTTAAAATCTGATCTAGATCTCTTGTTCTATCACACTACTTTAGAACTCTTCTGAATTTTTAAACTGCTCCTGATTGTTTTAGGGTCTGATTCTGGGTATTTGAGTATTTGAGGTTGGCAATAGTCCACATTTCTCACAATTAGCTACTCTCAAAAAAGGTTAGGATTTCTCCTTTCTTCAAACACAGTTCAGTAAATGAGTCTTCTACTGATGTCACCTACTAACATTGCTAATATTACGGTCGTTAATGCAAGTACAAATATCATATAAAGCCTCACGGGGCATTTGATTTAAGAAACATCTAAATTCTAGATCATATTATAATTTAAAGTGAAAGTGTAATAACAAGAGAGAGAGAACACTTTTTAACCCTACCAAAGAAACAAAACCCCCAATGATTTAAGATTTCTGCATGAGAGCATAGTAAAATATGAAAGCTTTCCCCACAGGAAGTTAAAGAAATGAGGGTTTGTGTACCTGAAATCTCTAATTATTTTAAAGCATCTCCAGAGAGAAAATATGTTAATGGTTTGTCTATAAGCAAATGACACAATCTGGCATATTCAGAAAAATGACAAAATTCATGATACTGACTTAGGTTCAGACTCAAAGTCCACTGAAGTCTATATGAGTTCCCCTTCATTGCCTTCAAAGGGCAATGGATTAGGCTTTTAATTC
The DNA here is from genome assembly GCA_020745775.1 of Theristicus caerulescens. NCBI lineage: Eukaryota > Metazoa > Chordata > Aves > Pelecaniformes > Threskiornithidae > Theristicus > Theristicus caerulescens. Next base: position 57,003,970 of record CM036558.1, on the reverse strand, counting down.
TCCAATGCTTATGGTGCAAAATAGATCTGTAATGTTTTCTAATCGTTTTCATACTTCAGGAGAATCAATTGCTTGGTCAGAGGTACAATGCTTTGAAAACCAGCGATACACTTTTAGAAAACAGACATGTGCTCTAAAACTCCACAAATGCAGTTGTAAATGCAAAGGAGATAGGACAACCAGTGCATTAAGAGAAAATTCAAAGAAGGCAAGTCCATAAAACCACACAAAATGAGTCAGCAAGCAGTAGGGAATCTTCAAAAGTATTAACAAATGCAAATTTGTTAACAAATTAACATTTCTTACCAAATTACCATCATTGACCGAGAGTAGCAGGTCAACAGTAGTTGATACTGGTTTGCAACCAGGATCTGTTGCCATTCTGTTTGGTCATGTAAGCTCTTGCCAGGTCTGCTGCTTTGACAGACAGAACTGTTCTGCAGAGGTATGGGGAGACTTGGGCTGCACACAAGGGCTGCAGATAATGCATCAGCTTTACTTACCATACCACAGACTCTGGAGTTTTCTGTCAACACAGATGTATCTGAATGTAAGTCTCAAGCAGTGTTTTCTCTTTGATCCTGGTTATTCTTAAGGTCCTTTCTCTATCTCAAGCTGTTCCCCATAAAATATGTCCCTTAAAGTACAAAGAATTTAGCAGAGTGGATATGTTATACCGAGAACTGCCTAGGAGTACAGCCAGTTGGACAATGAGTTTTGTTCCTGAAAACTCGAATTCAGGAAAATGGTGCCCCAGTGACTCATGTATAGTTTTGTAGTGTGCTTCATGATCCTGTTTTCCTCTGGCTAGATTGCGTTTCCCATTAAGCAGCACAGTATACTCTTGTGATAAACTCATGTGATATATCACAGGCATCCCATGGCCACCTGGCCTGAAGATGAAAGGGGCATGAGATACTCAAACTGTGACTCGCAGGAAGCTCCGCAGTGGCATTGCTGAATCAATAGTTCCATCCATCTTTCAGCTAAAAGCCTTCACTTTTGGCTTTGGGACAGAGAGAGGGTTTTGATGAAAAGACCAAAAAATTTATCAGAGAACTGTCACTTTTCTCACACAACGTTTGCTTTAGTCAGAGGCTCAACCCTTCAGGAGAAGAGAGTGTCAGTGGGAAATGTACAGACTACTCTGCATTTTTATAACACAACTTTTTAATGTGAAACTTCAGCTTCTCCTAAAATGAATCTGGAAGAGATGAGAGCTACATATGCATTCCTCTACCTGGTTACACATCTTCAAATTTCTTCTTGGACTTTAAAGCTCTTTTGGCCAGTTTGGGGTAGCTATTTGATAGACAAATAGTGAAATAACTGAAGCACAGAAGCAATTGCAGTGAAGCAAGCTCCTCCCCAATCTGAGTACCTTGTAAATAAGCAGTACGACACTGCTCACTGTAAATTAGGCCATCATGAAGGCCTTTTAAGGCAGACAGTTTAGTGTACCCTCTACCCTACAATTTTTAAAATTTCGTGTTAACTAAGGGCTAATTGGTGCTTGCTAATTCACTTTTGAACAGAAAAAATCTAAAGATTAACAACTTGTCCCCACCTCAACCCTGGCTTGGCCCCCCTTCAATCCTTGACACAGCGTGTGCCAAAAAAGAGATCTTGTTGCAAAAGTTTCATGGGTCCTTGGCATATGTGACCCCAGGCATTTTTCTCACACTTCTGATCCAAATTCCAGTCACAACAGAAACATACAGTAATTGAATTGATTGGTTGTCAGCTTTAAAAAGGTGACTATATCACTGTTTATCAGTGTATTTTTATCATGTTGGCCAGTATCATGCAGCCCTCTGTGTAGGGAGGTTACTTGATCCTGCAGGAACTGCTCTGAGGTTGGTTGGTTTTTTTTTTCACCAGCTAATAACGTTTAGCATTTCACCAGGCCACATTAAACTCAATGTACAAGCAGTTAAGAAAAGTACTGTATCTGGCACTGTTTAATGTCACTGACATGAAATGTGAGCAGCTGTGCCAGCATTCCTGGACTCTGAAAGTACTTTACCTTTCCTCTGTCTTTTGGCAATTAAATACATTTTAATACATTTTGGGGAAATAAATACATTTTAATACAGTGCTATAATGTTAGGAAGGTCAAAGGATTAACTACGTCTTGTCATTTAGATATTAAAAGAAATCATGACCATTTTAGTCATAGAGACGCCTAGCTGCCTTTTATCTCCAGGTTCACCAGGCTATGATTTACAGTGCTCTGCGAGTGGCAGAGCTGTATGACAATTTAATGAAAATGCTCTCCCCAGTTTTTGCGTATGCATGCACACTCAATGCAAGAGTTATTCTGACTGCTACTTTAGCCTTAGCACATTGTCATTAGACATCTTTGGGCTGAGCTTTAATCTTTGAAGAAGCAAGGCCAAAACTTTAATATCAACAGGCTTCAAAAGCCTCTACTTCAATGAACTTAAGAAAAGAGGACCTTTATATTTTGTATGTAAGTCAAGAATGGGGATATTTTGCCTTTCTCTGCTTGTTTTATATTTAAAAAAAAAGAAAATGTCAAAATAATTTTTTTCTGTTGATTTTGATTTTATAAACCTGAGAAGAAAAGGAGCATTCGCCTTCCAGGTCAATTAAGTAATCCCTTTCAACAGCTCAGTCTTCGCATAAATACAGCTTCACTGGCTTTTGCACACAGGCTGGATAGCTGCTGAGGCTGGTGGGCTTCTGCTAGTGGGTAACTTGTTCGTCCTGGCCACTAATCAAAAAAGACCTACTTCTTAATGTCAGTTCTAGGGCACCCATTGCAGACAACTGTGCAGAGACTTCCCAAGTGCGTGGGAAGATGCGGGGGAAGAGATCTGTGTAGGAGCAAGAAAAATCCATTACTGTCCCTTTGCCTGTTGTTTGATTGGAATTTTCTTTTAATGCATTAAAATACCCCTCAGTGAGATCCTCAGGCTATGCAAAACCAGCCTGACTCTACCAATTTTGCACTTTTCTGGGTGATTTATACTTGGTGAAGAGCTTTACTAGTTTGCATGGAAAAGAAAGGAAGACAGTGATGTGAGGAGGGCTGAGGAAACGTTTTTCATGGTCAAGATACTACAAGAACAATGGGATCCCCCAATGCAGAGAATGGAGCCGAAGGGACCGTGGACCATGGAGTCAGAAGAGATGCCAAAATGGCAATCTCCCTTTCCAATAGTAGTTATAACTTCCTGCCAAATAGCTATAGGTGGGTTCAGTTTTGAACCAGACAAGTGTGTCCTGTACCTCGCCTTTTTTTCTTTTAATGCAGTGTTGTGTAAATCAAGTCAAATTAAAGCCAATACCACACACACTCACATCGTGGCAGCACCAGCAGATTCCTTTCCAATTTAAGCAGAGAAAAACAAATGTTCATTGCCAGAGGCAGCTGTGTATAGTCATTCCTAACTACATCCCTTCCTTGAAATTGGAGGGATCTCAGTTTATGAGGCCCAGAATCCCATGTGATGATTGATTTCCCATTTTGCAGTACAAGAGAAAACCATTTTGAAATTACAAGATTATCAAAATGCAGTTGAGCTCTAGAGACACGTATTCCTGAAGATTCTTGGGAAGAGTGCAGTAAATTTTGTAAATACTCTTTCTGCATTTATTTGTTCACTTTTAAAGGAAAAGGGTACTATAACAGCTTAGAGATTATCATGACAATTATTTAACTGTCTTCCAAATCATCCAAAATCAAAGGATCAAACCTTGTGAAAGGACAAAATTTTATGATCAGACCTGGGAAGCTCCAGGACTTTTTAGGCTCCCAGACACTCACCTATTTAAAGACCTCCATTTATTTCTGACTTGAAGAGAAGAGTTAGCAACAGTCTGTGTGTAAGTGTATGACTTAAACACTGAGAAATGGTATCTGGATTTCTCCTATTGCAGTAAGTACTGGAGGTGAGACAAAATAATGTCTCTGATTATCCCTTTAGGCATTTGACTGTCAACATAGCAGAGAGGAAAACACTGAAAAAAGAAAGGGAAACACTGTTTGCATGTGAACTCTGCACAAAATACGTTATGGAGTTAATAGCCTGATATTCAGCTGATTTAAACCAGCATTGTTACGTTAAAGTCAAAGAAGCTCTGCCAATTTACTGTAGCTAAGGATGTGATGATTAGCTATTTCCATTGCTTGGAAAAGCACAGAAAAAAAGAATTTTTTAGAAATCCTTGAACAAAACTGAGCAATATTTTGCTATATCTTTTGTATGTGATTCTTAGAAATGGGAAGAAAAGAGCCCTTAACAAAGTAAAACCAGCAAATTTATTTGTGAATGTTATCTGACAGTGCTAAACAGTTTTCATTAGTAAACAAAGTTTAGTTCTATATGAGATTAGCCATTATATGTGAAGCTGAATTCAAATTGCTGCTTTTCTCATTAAAAAAGGGATGTTCCCCCTTAGATTAAAAGGAAGGTGGACTATATCAAAACCTCTTCCAATCCAGTTTCAATTCTTCCCCTATAGTGTCCCTATCCTCAATTCAGACTTATTTCTATATTTATTTAAGAAGTCACTCTTCCAGGATCTCATGATGTGTTTAGCACATGGACAGAGTATGGAGTTTGGTGCCAGGAATGCAGTGCAAGAGAAAAAAAAGGAAAAAAAAAAAAAAGATTTGAAAAAAAGAACACAAAGCCACAGAGAAAACAAGCAAACAAATGAACCAAAACACACTGGGCTTCAAAAACGAGCAACCACAGTGGGGTTCCACTGCAATTTGATTATGTAATAACCTCTTTTCTTCCCCCAGAAGGTAATGCAGAGTTGTGAAGTTCAAATGTAATACAGACGATGTTGTTTGTTAGAGTGGAAACAAAATGACAAGCTAGTTATAATGCCAGGCCTGTTTCCGATACTTTGGGAGAAATACGGACGTTATGTGTTGAGTGTCAATTTGAGTTAGTTTTATTTAGTTCTAGGAATAGAAAGGCTTTGCCTCGCTCCCAGGGTGCACACAACAAAGGTTAGACCCTTCCCATACGCCGAGTTTACTTTAGCTGTACATTATATACTGCGATAGAGGAGCATGGCTTGTCTTCTCTGAGTGAAGTAACGCCAAATTGGTTTGTAGAGAAGAAATGGCTCTTGTTTAATCTTTTCCTTACTATTTGTCATGGATCAAAATCTTCCACCTTCTTGCAATGCATAGTGCCTTACTCTTACTAGTGGCCCTACTGCAGGATATGGTATTACTAAATTTGAGGAAGGTCTGTCAACTCTCTTTTAATTGTGGGGGTGGGACTGTTTTACACAGATTTTAACCTGTGTTTTCTCCATAGCGAAAGGTGCTTTGGATGGAAACTAGAGTCAGAGATAGGGATCAGTACCTACTCACAGAACCAGATTGAGAATTCTGGCAAGTTCTGGTATTTGACATTCTGCATGTGGTTTGTGTGGATCGATGTTTAATTAACAGTACCCTGGGCCTTTCTGAATAAAATTACAAAAGACTGTTCAATCATAGTTTGTCTCTCAACCGGTCTTGGAATAGGTTTGTTTCATAACTGAAGAACTGTGCCAATTTCAGCTTATTTCTGCTAACATGCTGGGATTGTCATGACCATGCAATGTAATATAAAGACATGCTGATAATTGGGAATACCAGGGAACAGAAGTGAGTTTTGCAATGGTTAATCTACCCATGATTTAAAATAGAGATGAACAAAGAGTTCATGACTGATGATTCTGTTCAAAATCAATTAGATCAACCACCAATTTGTACACAATTGATTTTCTACTAAAATAATTGTACAAGGCAGCTTTCTGCAAGTGGAGAGTCTAGTATACAGATTTTTAAGGTTCTGCTTCTTTTCACTAACATTATGTCTTTCTGGGGACAAACGTTTAGGCAATTACTGTAATTATGATAAGAACTCCATTTCCCATATGAAGTACAGAAAATGAGTAGCCACACAGGACTGTATAATTACATTTACTCCCACCCGCCCCAAGAAAATCTTTCACTCAGACAGTGTGAGATTGTTTATTTGATACATCAGTGTTAAAATCATACAAACACACATGGAAGAAAATTAGGAATTAAATGATGTCTTCTCTTTGAGTCCCATTAGGGGAGCTGAAGGGAGCAAAGAGAGGACAAAGTAATGTGAACTCAGTGTGAAGGAATGTAGCTAATGTTCCTTATCTGACCTCATGCTGAGCCACAGCACCAGTGCGGAGCAGTTCTTCTATGGCATCATCCTTGTACCCCAGCATGCCCTTCAGTATCTCCACTGTATGCTGTCCAACAAGCGGAGGTGGTTTGGGATGTGACACAGCAAATTCACTGTATCTGACACCTGGTCCTGTAAAAAAAGCAGACAGGAGGGAAATTATTTTCAAAAGTTACTGCCCATCTTTATATTGAAGTGTCTATGTTAGTTTAAAGGAAAGTATCTCATTTTCACAGCAGTCTTATCACAGTAATGTTATATTTGGAATTACAGACTAAAAAAGTTCCAGTTCACAATAATGTGCCAATAAGCCAGTTTTAAGTAGTTCACCCAAATGCAGAATTGCTGAATATTCGCCCAATGTTAAGAAAGTCTTCCCCTTGTTCCCAGGGGTATCTATATCAAGGTGCTCTGAGTCGTATTACATCACAGGTCTACCACTTTCTGCCACTTGAATGACACAGGCAATGCCCAGACCACACAATGGGATGTGGTGCAGAAATCCCCACACTATCTACAACAGGAGGCAGCTGAACCATAAGAACGCAATGAAATGTCATGTGGAGACACTGTTAGTGATGTCAGAGCGGCACACTGGACAATGGGAAGCACTATCTCCAGTTAGCAACAACGCAAGTACCTCTGCACCGTGCTCCATTATCCTGTGGTGATGCAGAACTGACATTATGTACAGCAAAGATATTCCCAGCTTGTTTTATGTCTTCTATCAAAAATATAAGTAGCAGCAGCCGTAAGAAACTCAGCAATGGTTTATTTACTCTGGCAAGAATAATTTCAAAGGCGGAAATCACTTAGGGAAGCTGGCAATGATATGAAGAATTTTATGTCTATTGCAGGTAGTCAGATCTCACTGTTTAGCAATCCTCTCTAGTGAACTGAACAGATTTCAGTGTAGTTCCCTGCAGACAAGTGGCTATACCTTTACTGTCAGTCTCAGAAGAGGGAATGAGCCACAAATTTACTCTGGGATCAAAACTGAGGTATGCACACAGTGTATGCATAAAAAGACTAACTGTTTTACACAGAAATAGAGGACAATAATTTCCTGAATTGTCAGTTGAAAACTTTTCTTTAATACAAAATTCAACAACCTTTGATGCTTTAGACAATTGGCAAAAGGATTCCTCTATTCATAGTTATGGTCTTCATTATACCATCAAAAAGAATTTACAGAAAAAGTTATATGTAGTTATATCTTTGCCTATGACACTATACCTTTACTTAGAAATGCAAAGAAATACATAGGGCATTTTAATAGGCAGAACAGTGTTTGACTTATTTCTGAAGAAACAGGATATCAACCAGCAAGGGAAATGAACCACAGCAAGAAGTCATCCTATAAGGGCATGAGTAGGGAAGTTCACTACTTGAAGTTACTACTTCTTTGAGGAGAGATGCTGACAAAGGTCATGTGGCATGCCAAAATATGCCATTTTTTCAACAGTCTTCATCAACTGTAATCAAATGGTTAATACGGCAAAGACATCCACCTCCAAGCAGGACAAAGGGTGCTGAGAAAAACATTTTTTTTTCAAGCTGATTTGGAGTTCCTGATGAGTATGCTCCTGGAAGAGGTCAGGTATGGTTCCTGTCTTTAAAAAGGAAAGGAGGTAGAACTGGGGAATTGTGGACCAAATCATTTAACTTCATGTTCCATTAAATACTGGAACAAATAATCACAATGAAAGTACTCAGGAGATGAGTAACAGCCAGCATGCACCTATTTAGAAAAAATAGTGGTACGCTCCATCTCTTGTCTTTCTACCAGGAGAAGGGCTGGAGGTGAGATACATCCCATTTAACTTTAGATGCCAATAGCCTAGATATAGATGTTTAGTTGCTTAGACTCTCTTTGGAGTCACTGCAGATTAAAAGACACACTTACAGTGTAGTTCTTCTAAGACACTGGTAAATGACTAAACCTGGCCAGATGAATTGTGATCATCTATGTTTCTCCATAAAGGAGAGGGTAGAAAAGTGCCTTAGATGCAGACCTCTACCACCCAGACATCTAAAGTCAGGTGAGATGACCCTTCAACCACTAGGATGCCAGATCAAGATTTGACTTTCAGAAAGAAAATTCTCTGCTGTTTTCCATAAACTCACTAAAAAAACATGATCTAGGTAAATCCGAAGCCAGGTGCAATTCTGAGAGGGAAATCATATTCAGAGAATTGCTACCTGGGATCTTGTAAAACAAAAGAATGTTTCAAGTGAGCTCCAGAGGAATCTGTTCCGGATGAAGCAATGATCAGTATATTTTTAGTGGGTTGGCTGATGGAACTCAGATCATACCTGCTCAGGTTTCTGAGGACTTGAAGCTAAAACTGACTGTGAAGTAGATTTCACAATGACCTGGCCACACTGGAGAAATGGTCTAATAAAACAGGGTGAAATTCAGTGACATCAAGGGGAAGGAACTACATTTAATTATATAAATACAGGGCAGGGGACAAATAGCAAGGTAGGAATAGCTAGGGGTTATTCTAGATCACAAAGTGACGATGAGTCAACAACATCATGCTGTTGCAAAAAAGGCAAGCATCATACAGGGATGTATAAACAGGAGAGAAGCCTGCAGGACACATGAAATAATCTTTTTGCTTTAGTTAGAGCTGGCAGGTCACAGCTGGAGCAGTGTCTGGTGTGAGGCCCCCACTGCACAGCCATCTGGAACACCTGAAGAGGTTCTACAGGACAGCAGCCAAAATGATCAGAGAAAACATGACAGACTGAACAAAGTGGAATCGTGGACCTAAAGAGAAAGGCCACAGAAAAAAGTCTTCAAAACTCTCTTCAAAAAATGTAAAAAAAATTACCACCACCACTAACAAAAAACCCAAACCCCCCAAAAATCCAAGTGACCCTTCTGCAAGGAAGAAGTAAATCCTTTTTCATGTCCATGATGAATGAGAAATAATTGATTCCAATTGCAACAAAGGAAACTGAAGTTAGGTACTAGAAAATAAACTTTTATAATGGTAGGGGTAGCAAAATGCTGAAACAGGCCATGTGAGGAGGCTGCAGAAGTCTTATCAATCAGGTCATTAGGAACAAGAATTATTCTAGCACAGCTGATCCTACAGCTGATCCCTGGGGCTTGCTGATGGATTAGATGATCTCTCACAGTCCCTTTCACCCACTAATATTCATGAAAGCTAAGAAACTGCTCTTTTCTATTGACTTATTCCTCTAATTCTACTCACTTTGAACACACTTAGTTCAATTTTCAGAGGAACTCTCAAGTGAGAGATCAGTAGATTTTTAAAGGGACAGGTGACATCACTAGGCAATATTTGTATCAATTCCTCTTCCTAGGAATAACTGAGGGCTGAACTGGCACTAGTGCAAGCCACAGGAATGATCTATCTGTGCCAACTGAAATGCTTCTGAAGATAATTTCAGAGCAAAAATGCCCCTTAGAGATTTATTAGTCTAGAAATTCAATGTAGTTACAAAACTATTAGGCAATTTCTATTAAAAAATGTAATAGTTTATAGATATAAAGCAATCTTATTTCAGGTGTGTGTATCTGAGAACTCTTTATACCGAGAAATCAGCAAGCCCTCAAAGGAACTAGTTTAGTAGCTATACACTTTTCACTTGCTTGTGCAAATTTTTCCTAGTATAAAAATTGCCCATCTCAAACCCTGGGAGTTTTTTGCAGTGATACCAAAAGACACAGAATAAAACCTCTAATGAGAGAAAAACAAAATTGACATTAAGTGTACAACAGGCATAGAATGCTTCACACTTCCCAAAGAAATTAATCTTACAAACTAGAGCATGCTAGAAAATTGCACAGCAATTATAAAACCAGTGTCTTCCTTGAGCTTTTATTGTTTGATGCATAATTCATCATGCTACTTTTCACTTTGATAGAGTTATAAAGTTATCTACATTCATTCAAAGGAGCTACTTGCTAATGATCCATCATTAACGATTCTCTGTTCTTTCCTTGTGTAACTTCTACTTGGCTTCTGTGTCAATTAGGAGGGTGCAAAGCTTGCCAGTCAGGCTTCAGCAATCCCACGCTCCTACGGAACAACGCTCCCAGAGAGCAACCGGCAGAATGCTATGCAAATGCTAATTAAACACAACTGCCTTATGAGGAAACCATCCCTTCAGGCAGAGAGAGGTGAACTGCTTTAATTAAGGTCAGAAGCATTTGCATGTGGGTGAGTTACAGGGAGCCTTGCAGATGAAAACAGGCCTTTTCTGGGGTAGAAGCAGGGTTACTGGTTGGAGGAGGTAAGACAGCAGCCAGCTGTGCATTCTGGCTGTAAGCAGGACACTATACTCAATTCAGCCATGAAGTTAAAGGGACATATATTGTCACCTGAAAAAAGCAATGAAGGAATGAGTGGTAGCTGTGATTTACCTTTGTCCTGTTAAATTCAAAGGAGCCTGTTTCTCATTTTGCTTTGATTATCATTGCCAGTAAAGCAAAGAGCTCTTTCACCAGTTTTAAATTGTAGGCTAATCTTCTTTTATTATTATTATCATCATTATCATCACCATCATCATCATTTTGACTTTGGCACATTGCTAAAATACATGCTGTGCACACCACTTAACATACAAGAGTTAATACTGCAACAATAAATCAAAATTTGTATCAGTTGCAACCACAATGACAACTGTACCAAGATATCTTGAAGATTTCCCCAGTACTTGAACTCAGCATCATCATAATGAACTCTGTTTCTCTGGTGCCTATCTACTATAGTATTGCTAGGCATCAAACTGAACTATTAGGTTAAGACATACTAAACACATTAAAGCAAAAGACAAAAATCAGATAAACCCACTGAAACAGGTCCACAGGAAGGGCCCTGCAAGAATGAAATGCCTTTGAACATTCACCCTAAACAGGTGAAACATGCGGCGGTCTTTGCAACATGTTGCCACTGGGCATTGCTGAGATTTTAGGCTGCAAAAGCAAAGCCAGTTTTATTCCACAAGTAGCAGAAATTAAAGTTGAATTTGAATATTAAAGATGCAAAGCACAATATATAAAAGTGGATAAAGGTAATAATCTTTGCTTTGTCCTGACAAATAGCAGTCCTGCAGCACTGTGCAGCAGTCACTGGATAACACTTTTTCTACAGCACAGGTTAGAGCATATTGAAGCAATCTAACTCTCAAACTATGTAGAGGGAATCAGGCCTGGGGACAGCCAAGCTCAGGGAAAAGTCCTGATTATTTGTTATTATTCAAGTGGGACAAGGAAAAGAAAGGGGAAGTTTGAGCTATGTGTATACATTCTGCTGGCAACATACCATCTACATTTGCAAAAAAGAGCAATGAGAAACCCAACACCACTTGTTAGTTAGTCCTACCTCAGCTCACAATGTAGTTCATATACATGTAGGAATCACACAAAACCAAACCAAACACTTGTGCCTCTTCCAATAACATGATGTTGCCACATAACAGTTTTGCAATTCCAATGAAATATCAACAACAGTCAATAGCGATGGCCCAGAGCCAATACATTTGCATCCAGATCCCATGTACACTACAGGTCAAGTGCTTGCAGCATGCAGTCAGCTGGTTATGAAACTGGCCTAAAGAAGGATCAGCAGGAAACAAGCAGTGACTTTTAAGGCAATGAAAAGGACAACAATACAGAATAAGTCAGCAAGAGGGGCTTTGTGGCTGCCACGAAGGATATTTGGCAGTTAGCAGTGATGTGTGCAGGGATATATTACCAGGAGTAGACGAGGGAGACTTCATTTTGAGTGTCTGGTGTCTTCCTTTTGGTCCCAGCCATGACTTCTGTCAATCTATTATTCACAGCTGAGAAGATGGGGTGCCTGAGCACACAGCATAGCCCACCTTGGCTACACTGCCTTTATACCAGGCTTCTTCCCTTGATAAAACACAAAGTGGAAATGTACGCACAGACAAAAAAAGCTCACTAAAAAGTCCTGCTAGTATGAGTGGTGCACACAGGCTTCAAGGAAATCTCCAGAATGAATGATCCATTCCATCTTAACTGGGGAACTCCCACATTTTTCTATTTCTTACCACAGATCTGAAAGTTTGGGAGCTTGGGGGACTTTTCAGGAATCTATTTAATTGCTGGGAAAAAATCCTTTCCTTTTGCATTACATTAGAGCTGGTGATTTACCTTTTCAGAACAACTCGTAATAGAATTGAAACAAAGCAATTAAGGAGATAATATTCAAAGACTTGCTCCTCCTTCCCTCACTGCAGCTTCCACTTCCTCCCCCACTTAGAGCACAGCCACACAGTGTTCACTTGGCATCCAGCACAGCTGAGAGGGTGGAAAACTTTGGCAGGATGAGTACGAATGAGTAACTGAGAGTGGAGAGGATGGACAAACTTTTTCAGATGGTAATAAAAAAAAGTAAACCTTGTTCTAGGTGCCATACAAACACAGATACAAATAAACCAGTAAATAGTAGTAGTAAACAGTAAAATCAGTAGGGCAGTAAACAGTATCAATATTAGAAATATCTACAAGCCATCTGTTTACCTTTTCTCATTTGGCTAGTGCTGACTACCATGGGAGAGCTATGAGGACCGTCCAACATCACAAGAGTCGAGAATGTAAAAACTCGAGCATTGTGAGGGGAATGAGTTGACAGGCAGAGCATAAACATAGTTTATGAGATAGCCATAGATGGGTGTTTCAAAATCAGGCCACTTTTAAATCCACACTTAGGCATTCAAAGCATCCATTACAGAATTCTTAAAACGCTTTGCCAAGTACATTTATAAAAGTACTTTCTTACCTGAAGCTGCATATATAGAAATGCATTAAAAAACATTTTATGTATTTCCTATCAACCAACATCCTGGATATAATCAGTGTAAATACCACTCAACATTTATATAACGCTTTACATTTTCAAAGTGTCACCATACTAACTGCACCTAATTAATCTTGCATGACTGCTGGAGTAAAGGAAATCATTTATCAGTCACTCTGGTTGCTATTTGAGAGTAATCCCACGTAATTACACCATTCGAATAACACAATTTTGCAAGAGGACTCTTGGCACCAAAAAGCTTTAAGAAAGTTGCAGTAAGGTGGTGTCTGCTGCTTCCCACGTGTATCACCTCACAACGGTGAAAATTTGGCCTAACTTTTTGTACAGACTCACATGGTCCTACTCCTTCCCGAAACCCGCAAAGACCTTAAGAGAAGATTCAAAGAAAGACAGGAAGGAAGATGACTAGTAAGAATACCCAGAGGTAGCAATTTTAAAGAACCGTAAATTCCCTAGGTAATAATCTGTAGCTCCATTTCCTAAGGAAACAAATTTATGTGTCTGTGCTGTCTTTCTAATCATCTGTTTGTCTGCCTTGTCCCTGCCACACACAGTAATTTCTGAACCTGTCAATCTTGGCAAAAGTATAGAAATCCCAAGGAAAATTAAGTTCCTACCAGTGTTGTGAAAATTGGCAACTGCTGAAGGACAGACACCCAAATTACTGCCCTGATGATGTTAAAAAAACCAAAGAACTCAGCTGTTATATATTCTTTTTTGGCTGCAAATGACTCACCAGTAAGTACAGACACAGCAAGGCAAAAAGTATATGAGGAAAGTTCAGCTTATCCTAAGGATTACTTATAGGGTTTATAAAGGATGTAAATCTGAAGGAAAACAACATTTAGTTCCAGTGTTCATGGAACAACTTCTTCTAGGCATCTTTTCTACAGTACTGTGGAAGGTGTGTTCAGGCTGTGCAAGCCCAAGGCAAGGAAGTTAAAGACTTCTAATTTAACATAAATTGCTCTTGCAGAAAAGAGCTGAAGAACTAGATGGCAAAGAAGAGTAACTGGGAGAAGCCCTGCAAAACTCTAAAAGGAAAAACCTACAGAGACAAGCCTAAACTACTGAAAATCCAAGCTAAAAATGTAATTTGTCTCAAGTCGTAATCTAATCAATACAAAACTTGATATATAATCCCACCACAGGATGCGGGTTAACTACAGGATGTGTACCTAATGCAGAAATTACGGGGTGAGGCTGAAAGACTTGTGCTATGGAGGAGGTCAGACTATATGATCATAATGGTTCTTTTTGGGCTTAAAACATGAATTTCTGAAATGCCCATAAGCAAAACTGTTTCCACACCACAGGGCTGGGGTGAAGATGGCCTACCTGAACCTCCTCTGATACTTAGGAGGTCGAGCCACATGTTGTTTCATGTAGACATCTTTACTGTAAATCCAAAGGCCTTAATTACTGTATCTTAAGGAGAGTAACTAGTGAGAAGTGTGCTCCTAGTATGGAACAAGAAAAATCAAAATGCTACCTGAAACAAGCCTCTTGTAAGGACAGAGAATTGCCTAGTTGCAACATGCTCACATGATCCTGGAAGCTGAATCATGCCCCCAGCTGCGCAGGAAGGCAAGAAGCTCCTCAGGGCCCTCCTACTGAGCCTGGTGAAAACTATTTCCAAGTCCCATGCCCTGTGGTTAGTGTGACCCTGCATGTTGGAATAAGACATGCCAGCCAACCCAGAAAGTTTCTCTGTCTCCTCAGTACACCAATTTGTCCTTTCCTGTGTCCTGTCTCCAGCTACAGGTTAGATTCTTTGGCTCTTCAAAGACCCCAAAAGTAATCCTCTTGGCCAGCTGTGCATCATCAGAGTGGAAGCAGATGAGCTCTTCCTTACTCTTTAGGCAACCAGCTGAAGCCCGGATACCTGAAGTTGATTCTAGTCTCTTGATTTTAGGATGCAAGACAATGCATACTGAAGAACATACACAGCCTGATCCTACGGCTGCGTATAATTTTTTCTCTAATCACTTACTCACTAAAGAGGCACTTTTTCAGGGTAGGAGGCTTTAAGCTTTTTCCAAACAACTGGTAAAAATTACTAAAAATTAAAAACCTTTGGGCCTTCTTTTAACACAAATTTGAAAGAATATTCAAAACATTCTCCTAAGCAACTTTTGAAAATGCGTTTATCGCTCCCAAACACCCTGAAAAGGTTCACGAGTCTGATCTTCCAGCTCTTAGGGAACATTTTTCTGTGGCCTGTCCTTGAAGTCTTTGTCTAGTTATTTCTGTACCCTTCTGTAAGCATGGAAATCAGAACAGGGCACAGATTATTGCACAGAAGAAAAAGCATTTTTCTATGTCCCCTTTTTATACCTCTAAAGAGCAGACCAACTCTTCAGTACACCTTGTAATGGGAATTTATGTTAAGATGATTATTTATGATGGCTCTAATCATGCTTCTCTAAGTCTCTTTTTAAAACCAGAGGTGTCTGTTCCACAGGTCTACCTGGCATTCTTGCCTGGTAGTATTAAAACCCACTGTAACAGCTCCTTTGGCAGCAATAGTTGGTAGCTAGAATGGAAAGTGAGCTGGGTGGCAAATGGCTCATGACAGAAGCAGTCTTATTACATTGCTTTGCTTTAGTTCCCTAACCTCACCACAACCCATCTGTATTTTAGTACAGATGATTTATTCATTTATTTAGGATGATTAATGTCTTACGACATCCATCTTAGCCTGTTAGGAAAAAGAAACTGAGAAATGAAAGCCGCCTTCAGTCCACCTGTAGCAGAACTACTTTCAATCACTTCTTAAGACTTTTACATTGACTAATTATTCCTCAACAACCCCTTGTTTTGGCCAAAGGATTAAGTCTCAAAAGGGGTGTAGTGTTATAAAAAGGCAAAGATCAGACATTTAGTTAGATGTCAAATCATGTGTCTGTCATGTGCTGTATGTGTATTGCCACGCACATTTATTCTACACATCTTTACACTGTTCCTCTGTGGCCGCGATACACAGGCATATAAACCTTCACATTTGGAAAATTCAACAGTCAGTTGATAATTTCTTGCCTGGTTATTGACCCACACCAAGTAAGTATCTGCTGAGTGCATATTAAAATAATGGAAAAAGCCATCAGCTGCAGCACAGCCAAGGAAATTCTGGTGGTTGAAATTCTTCAGCACAGAAGACAGCCAGGTAACTCTATGTTTGAGCACCATGGAAATATTTGGAAGGCAATTCTCAAGCGAGGCATCTGTGATTAAGTAGGGCTGAGCACTATGCACAGCCTGATCATTCTTCCAAAAGCTCTCCCACTCCACCCTCCATTTAGTTCTGCTGTCCCTTGTGCAGCAGAACGAGGCCAGTTCCAGTGCACAGGGACTTTCCCTGGCAAAGGAAGATGGGAAGGGATTTGATACTTTGTTTTGGATTACTTGAAGAACTGCAAATTACATTTTTAGCTCTTTTTGGGTAAGGTGCCCGGACTCCTTGAGGCATAGGCTACTAAAAGTGCTGGCTGAGTTTCGAAAAGCACTGTGCAATCTGGGACGACTCTGTTTTTGAGTGTCATACTTGAGACATCTTTAAAGGGGCCCAGTTTCCAGAAAAAGCTGAGGACATCTGAAAATCTTTCTCTTTCAGGATGTCTCAATTTGACTGTGCAGAGACATCTGGTATTCAAAGTAGACAAGAAGAGCGAATAGCGCTTCATTGAGCAGGGGAAAGTAAAACTCTAGACATATAACTCCTTTTTAGCAACTTCTTTTTTCCTATTTCCTATTTAAAAGCAATCATCAGGTTAATCTTAAGTTCTTTAAAGGGAAACCCAGTGCTTAAATTGGAGTCTGGGAGTGGGACTAGAGAGAGGGCACACTGCAGATTAGGCTGGGTTCTTTCCACCAATTTATAAGTGACAATTTGATCAAATCTGTCTCAGTGTGAAGGACTGGGAACAGCTTTTTGGCTTTCCATTGTCTGCTGCCAATCCCTGACATGTGATATTCAGCTCATCAGCTTGCAAATATCAAAGCAGTATGGGGCAGGAGAAACAGCCGTTTCCAACCAAGCAGCCTTCAGTTTGGTTTTGGTTGTGCGGGCATGCCGATGTGAGCTGGTGTATGCCTGTTAAGTATAGGCTGGTTCTGTATCTAAGTTCTTGTGGTTTCTAACATTTGCAGCCTTTACTCCATCAGAAGGGATTTCAGTGTTGCGTTTTACCCTACAATGGGCAAAAGAGTCAGAAATCATCTCTCCTCGCCCACAAAGACTAGAGTAGGATTAAGAAACAGAAATTTAAGAGTCAGACACACCCATGAAGAGGAATGAGGCACAAGGTTAGGAAGCCATCCAAAGCTCGGTTGCCTATCCCCTTACTAAACTAAACGAAAAAGTCTCTTTTTGCTCAAGAAGACAGCTGAAAAGCTCGGGAACAAAAATTAAAATCAGATTGAAACCAGCCATGCCTAAGCAATATCCCATCTTAAATGTGCGCAGATCAGTTTCATTAAAATATTTCCCCATTCTCTCTTTTTCCACCTCCTAATACTTTGGCTGTTTCCTTTAGCTCTCCTTTAAACTGCAAAGCAAAATGCTTTTACTGACATGGTTTGTAATTTTGAAGCTCTAATCTTAAGCAGCAGGTGCTTAGTTCTAATGGAATTTTTCCATCCCTGAATGTCTGGGAGCATCAGTGGCACCTCCCTCCTACACAGCCCCTCACCTTTGATCCTTTGCCATTTGTACTTGTGGGTTTTCATTTACTGTATGTCTTCTGCTTTCCACAATCTGCTTTTTCACTGCAAACCCTTCGACCTCTCCTCTCCTTTCTTTTACCTCGTATGATTGGCAAGTGCTGTCTACTAAAAATCCTCATAAAATATGAAGGGCCTTGCTGCCTCTGGCCTCGCTATCTCTGGCCTCATTTTCAGCAGCGCAGTGTCTACTTTATGCTGCACCAGCAATTTAAAAGGGCCTTAGAGTGGCTGTAAATATTTGCATCACAAGAACAATTATATTTTAATTGCCAGAGGTCCTAGGGCTTCTCTGCACACAAAAACTGGAACCAAAATAACAGTTGGTTTTACTTCATACAATTAGTTATTTTGGAGCAAGTCTGTGTGTGGGCACTTTTGTTCCATACTAACAGTTTTTGTTTCCATTTAATTTTAGCTTTTTGGTTAATCTGATTTTAGTTAATTTTCTCTTATAATTTCCTATTTTGAATTAATGTAAATGATTTTGTACAGGCATAATCTCAAGCAAAATCCAAGGGAAAAGCATCCACACTCAGTTTGCAATGACATATCTAAAAGTGTGGATTAAAAGTAGCTCTGTCAACTCCAGTTTGTGGAAAAAATGGGATTCACATCCTAACATTAGAACTAGAGATGCTGTAGTAAGTGAATGCCTGCTCTGCCTTGGTGCTGGTAGATTGCTCCTGAACACAGTACAATTTGATGAAGTCTAATCATCAGTTGTTTCTTATATCCAGGAATGCATCTCCCTAGTTTGTGCTTTAGTTAGTCTTCCAAGTGCATTGGTATTTGGCTATTAAAGAATAGTTTCTTTTTATTTTCATTTGCCTTTCTATTGCTTATCAGATACACATGCATATCAGTATAAAGCTCTTGCTCAAAAAGCAATGACAGACTGCAGAAATGATCATAACCTTATTCCCTAATAACTTGATATGAATTTTACTGAAAACTCTGCCTTTTAAAATATGAATCCGCATTGTGCAGCAGTAAATCACAAGGGCTCACATAGCCTTCTCATAACTAGATTTTAATTGAGTTTTCCATTCTTAACAAGGCAACCCAATTCCAGAAAGTCATACCAGCCACTTCTTTAATCCACAAAGCTCAGAGGCTATCTTCTGCACTGACAGCATGCAAAAATGTTCAATGCTAACACAAATACCTTTCATAGATTATTCTGATTCTCAGGCTGATTTCTAAGCCAGCTGTTCTCTGCCTGATTCAATGTGCAGATTTCATTTGAAAACACAGAATATTCCCTGGTTACCTGCCATATAACTAGATCTTACAGGTGTAGGGCATGTTTGTAATGCTTGTTCATCCACTTGCAGGAAAAAAAATCATAAAATAAAATACTTTGTGTAGCTTTCCTGGATTCTAATGTTTTCTCCCCAACTTTCAGATACTGTATCAACTGAAGAATGCCAGGAATTACTTCATGCTTTATATATGTACCTGTTACAGATTATATTCATTAATTTCAAAGCCAGCTGCTATTTTTGCTTAAAGTAATCCTTGATGGTACACTTTTTTAATATACATACATATATATTATATTATTAAAGAAGAACTGCTTGCTGTGACATACAAACATTTAGATCTACCTTGGTTATAGATCTATTACTGTTTTATTCTTTTTCACGTAAGTAGGGTAACTAGCTTCCTCCTCCTGCTGGGGCTTATTCTCTGTATTTTGACAAACAAATAACATCAAATACAAAAGAAAATTATGAAACTATAAGAAACTCATCAGAAGAAACTAATAGTCATCTAATAGTAAGGTCAACCGTAGTACAGACTGCAGAGTTGGGAATCCAAACAGTTGGATTTGGCTCTATTACCAATCAACTCTGTGATCGCAGGCAAATCAAGTTCCCTTGCCATATCCTTGTATTTCCTGTACAGTTGTGTTAGCCTTGCCTATTTAGATTATAAAATGTTAGGGACTGGAGTAATCTCTTACTATTTGTTTATACAGTGCCTGACACAATGGGCCCCACTTTGTATTGGAATGAAATACAAACAATAATTTTCTGATATCCTGTCTCCCAGAGCTGCTTCAGAGGAGTATGAACCACTGTCCCAAGTTATATCTGATAAATTGTGCATTACTCTGTTGTGGGAGAGTTTTCTTTCTAATCCGAAATCCATCTGTCTTGCTGTGCTGCAAGTGATAGTTTCTGGGCAGAGAGCATACTAATTGCAGGATTAAACTCTTAGCTAACTCTTGGGTGGAAACTGTTTCCCATAATGTGGTAGAAAACACATGGTGGTTTCTGTCTGCAGATCCTTGAACATCACAGCCCTGATCTTGACTGGGATATTTAGGTTCTCTATTGAACTATGTCTGTGCAATATAATTCAATTAAAATTAAATAATAACTAGCTATCAAAAAGTATTATTGAGATTTTAGTGGCTCCAGTACTGCTTAGCCTGGTTTAGTTCCTCTTTGAAGGCAGAGACAATTGTGCTGAATGTAATGAATTCTGCACCTTCTCCATAGCACACAAACTTAGAGCTGAAAAATGAACTATAATTTTGGTTAAGTGTCTTAGGATCGTTTTATTTTACAAACACGTAGAGATTTGAAACTTTTTATATCTAAAATACATCTTTGTATGTAACATTTCCCTCTAATATCTCTCATTTCTGTGGATGTGCACGTTATTTATTATTCGCTGAGGTGAATGACGGGCATTATTGATGTGACACAGACCCCACTGGCAAGCTGCAAGAAACAGCTGGCCCCCAACATCTTTTCTTCCCATGGGTACATAGAGAGGGCAGATACCAGACTGCCAGACACAAACGTGGAGGAAATCTTTCAGAAATTATTCTGCTTACATCTCATTTTAGGGCTCTCCAGTCAAAAGCCAACTTGCTAACACAATACTAAACTTCCCATAATGTTAAAATGTACTGAAAATGCTGGAGACAACCACACTTTTCAAGAAAAGCTAGATTGTTAGATGAAGTTACTTGTTGTTTTAATCAATTTTTGCAGTGCAACCATGACACATCACAGGTAGCACCACCCAATCAAAAGCTCTCCACTATATTTTTCAAAATTTGAACCAAATCCCCATGCCAGAAAGCATTGGCAAACCTAAGAGCAAAGTTAGCTGGGTGAAGTGGGTGAATGGAGCAGGGTGAGATGGGCAGTGGGCTGGGGCAATAAATGCTTTTTAAGCTCAAGAGTTCAGAAAAACAGATTTGTGTTTATGAAAACACAATTGTTCTAGAGCAGGGGATTAAGGATTTTAGAGCAGAACTAAGAATTCTCATCCTTAGCTTCTGCTCCTACCACCTCCTAACTCCTCTCTGCCCCTATCCTAAGGTGGTCTAATCAATCTGTTACCACAGTGAGGCCTGCCTTTCCAACTAAGCTATTTCCATATTTCTTTGCTTGGCACTACTCTTTGTTCTCTGTTGCCAGCTAACCACACCTGGGCAAACCTTCACCCTTTTACAGAGACTATAAAAGCTAACGTAAAAGCAGAAAAACACCCATAGTGGCTCAGTACACTAGAATGCTCCCTGACAATGGTCAAAAGTAGATGCTCTTGAAGGAGTAAGAGAATACAGCAGGAACATCCAGTATTTCCCCATGATACTTTCCCAGCCTCTAACAATTCACCATCTAGCTCCAGTATCCCACCCTGCTCTTATGCATACTCCCCTGTTCTTCCCAAATCCCTCTCCCTAGTCTCCCATTAACCAATGCCTACTCTAACATCCTGAGGATAATCACCACAAGGAACTTAATACACCATGAGATAATATATCCCATGTAGCTCAATTACTCATCAACCTTCTATGCTCTTTCTTGTTCCCAAAGCCCACAAGTCCCCACGGCACTTTCCATTGAACCCTAAGCCCTATTCTTCCTCACTCCTTCTCCCACTCCTTCTCCCAAACCTTCTACTGACCTTAAATATTAATACTATGAATGCTTGATATTCTTCACTATTCACATTTTTTCCAGTTCCTTCATTAATCAGTGTACTCCCTCATCTATTTCTTACATAAGCTGACCAGTTGCACATTGTACAGTGAAAGAAATACTTGAGACAGAGAGAAAGATTAGCAAGCACTTTTGACTAAGTAGAACATATTTGCTGAATTCTTCCTCTGGATTTGTTAGATCTCTGCAGCTGGGATTTATCCTTAATGATAAGCCAAGTAACCCCACTTCGCAGCATGCACTGCAACCAACATATTTTAAGCAGGTGTGGGAAAATTCAGCAAAGCACTAATGACTCCTAAAAGTGCTAGCAGAACCCGAGTTCATGCTGAAAGATGTAATGCCAATTTAATACATAGAGCAAATTTTTGTAATTTCTGTGTCTGGGTTATCCAGTCTTCCTAGAGACCGACCACAAATAAGACTAAAACCAGATTCAGATAAAGAAATCAAATAGGGTGGACTTATTTAATTTTACATTATTTAGAGCTTTCAGTGGAACTATGTCATTTAGGTACATGCAACAGCAATCTTAGGGTACCACAGACTTCTGTATTGGATATGAGAAACAGCCTTTCTCATCAGAGAAATCCAAATGCTGGGGTTTTGGGTGACTTGCAGGAAAGACATGACCACAGCATCTTTATTCATTCTCCTAGGTCAACCAACAGGAGCGGACTCTTTTATGTAAAAAGTCTAGATACTCAGCTTCTTAAGTATGGCCCTATGACAGGTTAATCCAGGTGAGCATATGCTTCCCCTTCATCTCTATTCCCAACCAGCTTTGACTCATAATGTGACTAGAGAGAAACAAGGCCACAGTTTTCACAAATGACTGAGTAGGAACTCAGGATGCTTTTACTTTTGGATCTGAGCTGCTTGTGGTAGTCCTAATTTAAAGAAAGTGCCCTCTCTGAAGTTCAGTCTTTAATGCATCTTCAGCTGGGTAACCAAAATCAAAAACCAAATCACTTATCAACTTTGAAAAGTTCATCTTAATTAGTATTTTTGTGCTGTAGCTGTCCTTTTTTGTAAAGCCTTCTGAATCCTTTTGAAAATGTTATACAATGTCAGTCCAAATTCTATTAAAATAATTACGTCCTGCTTGGTTTATAGACACAGCATACATGGAGAACACACGTCTACTTTATATGGTGTGCTTTCCGTGACATGTGGAAACTGCTGTTGAAATCAATGGCAAATGACAGCACGCAAATAATCCTTACATCTGTGTACAAGCAAACCCACAAGTTTCACAGAAGCCGCTCACATTGGATGTTTTTAGAGTGAGAAAGGCAGCAATGAAAATCATGTTATTTCTCATTAGTTTTAATTAAAGCAGTGGATAATTTCCTTATTCCCATTCATACTAAGGTATATTTTACAACTTGAACAGTTTTTAACAGGATTCAGGTCCCAGATTTTAAATTAAGCTTTGACTCTATCTACAACGTTTAATTAAAAGACCATAAATAGTGCTGCTTTCAAATAAAAGATTTACGATGTGATTCAACAAATATTTAAACCTTTAAGCACAGTGTAAAATCAATGTAAAGGATTGCAAAAAGGATTTGGGAACCAACTTATTTTGGTGAATCTGGGCTATCTTTAACATCTTCTGATCATTTTAGAAATAAGGTCCCTTTCTGAGAGGTCACAAACTGATAACCTAGGGAAGGTAAACCACTGATCACTTGAAATTCTTTATTTTGTTATTTCTGGATAAAAATCACAATGACGATACACAAATAATGTGCTATTTTCATTACAAGCTAGCACCAAGTTAACAATAACCTTTCAGGGAGAAACTATAGTTCCAGGAAAGCTCTTAAGAAAGGAAGGAAAAAGAAGGGGGAAAGGAGAGAGCAACTGTGAATGCGAGAAAATAAAGGAAGAAAACGCTATTAAGCTTTTAGAAGAACTGTTTATGTTCATCCATATCTGAATCTTGATCCAGGTATGTCAAAATCAATAGTAATATTAGTACTATGATCATGTGGCAAAATTCTTTGACTGCACTATAGCACTGTAACATAGGAATGGGAATACATTGAAATCAGCCTCTTTCCCAAGTTTGGAAATTTTAAATTAAGTGATAGAAACAGAGGAGGTCTGAGGTTTATTAGAAGACTGAACTGCAAGGTGTCATATTTCCCTTAAGTGCAAATCAAATACTGTCTGTGATTTAGTAACATGCTCTTTAGAATTGTCAAAAAAGAGGAAAAAAAGGGAAGAAAAACCCTACAGAATTGTAACACAATGTGCATAAGAATTAGTACTTGTAAAAACCAGTGTTTCTGATGTGATGAATTCACTATCAGTTGTCAGTCTTGCACTTCCAGTATAACTGTGAGTATTTTGCATTCATTAGTGGTATAAATTTCAGAGTTTGGAAAAGAAATAAATTCCATACCAGAACATCTAGATTTCCATTTCAACTGCTTACATATGGATGAGCATCCTATTTACAGATACATATATACTGATATTATATAGATGCATATGTACTTGCATTCATACAATGAGATGTTTACAAGATAGATATAGATATATAGAGATATATATATACTTACGTAGCACACATACAGTCACTTCCATTAATAAGACTGTGAGGTTTTCAGATGCTTACTGTCCACATGGAGGATATAATTAACAAAAGCAGGAGCATGGTTTCAGGCTGCTTCCTTCTAACAAAAGCCTGACCCTTATGAAATGACATCTTTGACATTCCCAGTACAAATCTGATGAGGAACAGAGCCATGAAATTATAGCACTTTCACTAACTTGTTATACAGCTTTACATAAAGTAGTTACTCTGTGTGGTTGTGATCCCGCAAACCATTTCAGCGTGTGCTTAAATGACCCAGTCTCCTCAGCTGTAATACAGTGATAGTGGTATTTGCTGACTTAACTCTTAGGATATCGTGAAGACCTAGGTTGAAGTTGTAGAGCAGTAGCTACAGTGTTGTAACCAGTATGACTATTAAACTTTCCTTGGAACAATGATGCTAAACCTTTTCTATGATGCATGCCAATATGCCTGGCTGCAACAGACCTGAGAACTTTACACTTAGTGGGCATGTTCCCTTCATGGTGTGTGTCCCCCTCAGTCCTAAACTCCTTACTGTCCACAATCAGGAACCTGGCTAGGCATGGCATTGTCTCTCTTTTCTTTCCAAAAGAAACTAGGGCAGGGGAGAGCAAGGGACAACGAGAGTCCAGATCACCAAGAGCGGGGATGTTTAGCCAGCTGGATCTGTGAGCTGTGAAGGTCCCTGGCTTGCAGAGAACAGACTCATGGAGACCAGACATGAAGAGCAGGGGAGGAGGCAGTGAGAGACTAGAGCCTGGAACATGTCATTGCTCCTCTACAACGAGGAAAGGAAGGCCCAGTGATGAGTAAGTACTCAAGGACTGCAGTGCACGAAACTCATTTATTGTGAACTTAGGGAAATTGTTCTTCTTAGGGAGAAAAGTTCTTAAGTGCTTCTCAAGATGTTAAGGTTTATGATTTTATCTGTTGTTTTGATGCAATGGTAAGAGACCCATTGAAGTATCTTAGGCAAGTAGGAGCTGTATTTTCCAATTAAATTTATGCAAAAAATGTGAACATTGATACAAATGAAAAGTCAAACTTACTTTTTAATTTCGTATGAGTTAAAGTAATTACTACTTGAGACGAGAATGAAGTAGACTGCTATGATTACTAAGGGCGTACTGCAATACCAGCATGGACACTTAACTTCCTTCCTTCCTTAAAAGAAAGAGAAAAGCAAGGCCACTTTTTCAGCTTCTATGACATGGCCCAGAAGGCATAAACCTTCTCCTGTAGAAACCCACTTCTAAGAGAAAATGGGACTTTGTCACCCATACCCACTGAAAATGCTAAAATATTTAGAGACGAGTGAAACTGCTGTCTCTGTGATGCAGGTACCTGCCTACTACCTACCTACTAGACCAGAACGGAGTCCTTGAAGAGATTTTACGCAAGTAGCCTACAACTGCTTTCAGATGAATATGACTAAAGAACTTTGAGAAAAGGCTTTTAGCACTTCAGATCTCAATGGCAGTATTTTTGTCTGTCATACATGATGGACTCTGCCTCAAGGTGAAAAACAGATGATGTTTACTAATGGTCTAATCATCATGTTTCAATTAACACCTTTTTTATCACAACTTACTGTCCTTGTCTCAGTTTCCTCTCAACATATAGATGACAGATCCTGAAAAGGATCTAATATTTTAGTCTTCCAAAAGACACCTTGTACAAAGGATGAGATACTGAAAGTAGAGAAAGTGAACCTTAATTTTAGCAGAGAGTGTGCCTTTAAGACATTAATAACAAATGCTAAAACACCAACAGGAAACTTTTCCAAACTGGTTACGATTAGCTGTTCTAATTCTGCATATTGCCCTGAGGAATTTGAACATCCATTGAAACCAAGGATCTTCCTTTACACGAGGAGACATAAAACATAATCCCATCGACTTTAAGGCAAGTAACTTCCAAGGGATTTGCTACAGCGATTTATTTGCAACAGGTTTGCTGCAATAATAACTTTTCACTGCAAGTACACAATGTCTGTCTTTTGCAAAATACTTCCACTTCATTTTCTATCAGAGGGCCACCAATCCTTCGTGCCAGGATTTCATAAAATTAATAAATCTACTTCCATAATCCTCGCTGCTTTTACTGACAAATGTAATAAACTACAGGATGCAAAACTCTGGAAGCCTACTGGGATTTATTTTCCTTTTTTTTTCCTTGACAAGCTTTACAGAGTAGCACTTCTGAGACATGCTCATGTGCTGTAAACATAATCCTTAGCAATTTCCTCTTTTCTCAAATAACCCAAATATTTTATGAATAGTGAAGGATTTCCTTTATCAGACAACACTTGCTTTTTTTTTTGCATGTGAGTTGTTCTCAAGGAAATACACTTTGAAGCAATTGGATGTTCTCAGGTTGACATTCACAACATACACTCCTAAGGAAACATGTAAAACTTGACTAAGAAGAAGGTGTCCTGGAGTTTAAAGGCAGTACAAGTGGTAAGAGAACTGAGGCCAAACCCAATGGGACTTCAGACCAAGGGAGCCTTGTTTTTTCTAACCCCACAGTGGTGGGCATTTCAGTGCTACTTTTTATGCCCATCTCTGTAAAAGATTTGCTTTTCTACCGCATCAGATCACACGTGGATTCATTTTTCAGAGTTGATGAGCCAGTGAGGTCACACAGGCTTCTGATATTTTCTGTTCTTAGTCCTCTTCTCCCCAAAATGTGGGGGATGCCCACCATTCCATCTATAACAGAAGGTTTTGCAGTATTCATAGAACAACGATGCTTATGTGCCTGTCTTCTTCAGCTAGGCCTGCATCTCTGCCTCCCTTCTCTAAATTGACCCTATCCTTCGGCTGCTGTAGTTTTGGTTGGCAAGCGTGTTAGTGCACGCACACACACACACACATGCCTACAGTGATATCAAGCACCCTTGTGGAAACAATTCCTCAATGCAAAGTTTTACTATAGCACTGTTCCATCTGCTAAAAATTCTGATTTTTGCGGCAGAAAGAGCAGTACTACTGGAATACAGCTCTTAATGAAAAAGCCAGCACACTGGTTCCTATCACCTGCTCCCCCACATAATGGCTGCAATCACAACTCTACCTCATCCTTCTGCTGCTGAGAGACACCCTTGATTTGCCTGGGAAGTGGGGAATAGGGCAATGTAAGCACAACTACTCCATTATTTCTTGTTTATTCTAAAAGGACCAATAAAGGGATAAACACAAATCTTGGCTGAAATAACTGTGAGGAAAAATGGTTGAGGATTTTTTTGACATTTGGTTACCTACAGGAAGTCTTACGATAGTCTAAAACTCACTCCTCAGCAAGAAAAAAAAACTGCTCAAAATGTCCTTAAACCGACAAGCAGTGTTTAAAAAATTAATCAAATTGAAACAATTTTCTTTTTGCTACAAATCCAGCTCCAAATCAAATATTACAGAAGCACTGAAAATCTCAAGAAAATGCCCCGTGAGGCATGGAAAACAATTAGCAGGCAAAAAAGGAGAAGTATTCAGCACACCCCTCACCCTAGAAGTCCAAGCCAATTACAGTAGAAATAGTCAGTGATTCAGCACAAAGGTTCCTTGGCAGACTAGTGAGGAAAAGGCAAAACTCCAGCTGGGTCACTCAGAAAAAAAAATGCAATAGTGCATCATAAGGGCAGGATTTGAGTTTGCAGCCCTTAAAAAGGGGGACATTTAATTCAGTTCATGTCATTCCTAAAAGGACCTTCTTCATTTATATTTGCTTCTCAAAACCAGGAACCTCAAGTTTCCATTCAAAGTGGTTTGTTATCATAGGGTCACACAGTTCTGCAACCATCAAGGGTCTCTCCCGTAGCTCAGCTGAAAGAATGGTGCATTTCTGGAGGGGTGGATTCTGATACTTCTGGGGAGGACAGAGTGCAGACCAAAATTTCACCATCAGGGATTCTGTCATGAGTTTTCCTAAAAGAAAGAGTGGGGTCAAAGAGAGAAGATTCAGGTAATTGCTCTGGGTAGCACATTGAAGGACTCTTCAATTTAATTGATAGAAGAAATAATCAGAAAAGGAAGCTTGGGGTTTGTTTGTTGGGGTTTTTTCCTTTTTTTTCTGAAAGGGGAGCCAAAACTTTGGTTGTCAGAGACGAGACAGGATGAGACACAGACCGTCTATCTGCCCCAGGCTGATCACTCTTCAGTTCTTGAGTATGTATGAACCATTCTTAAAATGAATCTGGGAAGAGCTAGAGATTAGAAAACAGATAGTGGAGAAGATAAAATAGGGGAAGGAGCGACAAAAAATGGAGAGAGTACAAAGCTATGGAGGTAAAAAAAGGAGTGGAATGGTTAAGCAGAAAATAATAGAGCAGGAGGAGCAGAGTTTGATGTTAAAAGTGATTAAAAGGTAACTGAGATGCTTATCAATGAGATTCAGAAGAAATGCTGCTAGAGCAAGAAGATGGCAGATACAAAGCAGAGTCATCACTTGCAGCTGAGGAAGTTCATATGATCACAAGAATTTTTCATAATGTGCTTGGCCAACTGTGGCTGACTCCGTGAATAATGCAGTTAAGAACAGGGGTGAAATAAGCGAGCTAAGGGACAGTGTGGTAGGAGCCAACAGCTGATTTGACAAAAGGCAGCAAAAATAAAAAAAGCTAATTTGAATGGATTGTGTCTGAAAAAAGTCAACGGCATGGGCTTGAGCTTCACTGATGGAGAGCCTGATAAAGAAAAGGAAAACAACTTCAAGATAGATTCTCAGCTTCCTCTGCAATCAAAAGGTCTTGTCCAAGAAGAATAGCTTTTAGCAGTAAGTTTCTTTTAAAGATAAAGCTGCAGGCAGTAAAAAATATATCCTTTAGGAATATTTAAAAAGCATATGTATGTATGATCTTATTTGCTTAAAAATAAAAAGATGAAGGTAAAATAAAAGCTTTTGCTGTTTTTTTTTAAAAAACAAGCCTCCATGTCTTCTAACCCTTTTCGTCATAATAGAACCACAACACACCACAATACAGATACTGTTCATGCAAAACTATTGTCCTTACAGTGATACCAAGGGTGCCAGAAGTGTGAGGTTCATAAATTTTACTGTACAGCTGGAAGAGTATGTGCATGTGTTACTGTTCCACAGCACTCATATAAAACATTTAGAAAATAATCATTTTAAGCTGATACTGTCAATTTTTAAATAACACTAGATATCTTTTTTTCTCCCATAGTATTGTTTCAGATAACACCTGGCAATACCGTAATTGAAGGAGAACAAGGGATTTATTTCTTACTGCTCCAACACAGACTGCCTTCAGAAAGCAGGTTTCACAAGGGCTTTCAGATGAGGTTGTGGAATCTCCATCCTTGGAGGTTTTCAAGACTCAACCAGACAAAGCCCCAAGTGACTTGGTCTGAATTCAGCGCTGAGCCTGCTCTGGCCAGCAGGATTCTAGGATGCAGAACGTCCACTATAGACAATTTCAGTATTTCTCTCCTGGCAGTCAATCTTAGCAATAGGCCCCTAGTCAAACAGTGTGTTCATGACTTACTTAAGGAAATAAAGTTAAAGAACATGTAAAGGTAAACCCAGTATTTGAACAACTTCACTTGATCAGGGAGTAAGAGTGGGAAACTCAGCATCTGACACAGGGAAATGGGGTAACAACTGACAAAAACTAGCAGGAGGGATGACAAGTAGGCTTCATCAGTGTTATGTCTTCTGTATTACTCAGTATTGCACTTGTCTTTCACATGAAAGATTTTAAACATGGTGCTACATAACTTTTAATAAGATTCAGTTCTACCTCAATGTATGAGATTAACTGACTAGGCTTCAAATTGACTTTTTCAATCAAATCTCTCATAAGGTTCTCCCTGCTTTCATTAGGGGAAAATGTGAAACATGGCTTAAGGTTTTCTGAGATGTCATGCAAAGATATTATCTTGAATCTCAAAAGGTTTATGGTCTGCAGTCCTCTCCCCTTTGCATGGGGGAAATCAGTGGGTAAAGCATCTTGCTAACAACAAACTCTGTGGTTCTGGAGACCTCCTGGATGTCCCCGTCTCATCCTTCATTGCATGGTTTAGGCCTGTTCTGACAGGCTTGGTTTCAATCAGGCCAGTAAGCAGTGTCTAAAAATCAATACCCATTTAAGAAGCACCTCAAATCTGGCATGCAAAAATCACTTCTGAAAAAACTCATGTGTTTTAAATATACTAAATACCTGCAAACCTGAGAAAAGCAGAAAAATGTAACCCACAAAAAAATGATAATTTTGCAGTTTTTCTGTCTGCCTATGGATTTACATTGCCCCTGCAATAGGCCACAAGCATTAAACTTTCAATTGGAAGCAAATGAGAACAATTCTCAGCCACCTCTTTCATAAAAACCCTTCAATCATTTGTAATGTTTTTTGACCAGTAAATAATAGAGCTGCTTCACTGAGCTATTTAAGTCATATTACTTACAGCTGGAGAAAAATGAGGAACAGTCATTTTCTAGGGAGGCCAAAAAATACGATACACTCATGCAAACTAAATTAGATTAGGATTTTTTTTTGCCATTGGCTTGAGAAGATAAAGGATAACCTTTTCAACTTTTACTTTGCCTGGCATTGCATTTATATTTTCAAATGAAAGATCATGAACACGGAACTTCACGAGTGTTAATAGGTTTCAGTCCTATCGCCAATGTGCTGAGACTAAATACAGATGGAACTACTGAAATACTGCTGTAGTTGGAATGTCCATGCTGAGTCTTTTAAAACAACATTTAGTGGCACTTAATTTTTTCTTAATCATGTGGTGTCAAATTATACACCACTGTGCAAAGGCTTGTTAAACAGACTCCTGAGAAAGCATCTTCACAGATTTATTTATTTTTTCAGCAGGGGTTGGCAGGGGGGAGAAGGTAAATCTGCAGCTTTGACATCTTCCTGTACAGTCTCGCTGCTGTCCTCCGGTGTACACTAAATACCTTCACAGTGTCAGTGGCTGCGATAATGACAGCACCCAGACGTGTAGATAGGAGCTGGAGCTAGGACCAGACAAAGGTCCATTGCTCATGTTGGTACTGCACATATAGCTCTTTTGAGAGAGCATTGGGCAGAGAGACATTTCAGCTACCTGTTTGTACAATTATTATTGTTTTTCAAATCCTGCATTTTGACCTGACACTTACGTTGGGTGAAACCTGATCACTGCACAGCATGTCTCAGCACAGCTTCCCCACAGGCAATGGAGCCTTGTTAATAAACAAACAGGGCTACTCTCCAGTAATGGCCAATTCCTATGCTGCAATGCTTGCAGAATCACCACCGAGGGGTTCGGGAAGAAGAAGAGAAGTTAAATAAGGGAAGCATAGTGGATCCATTGTATTCTGAAGCTCCCACCATTTTCCATCACTTTCTCATTAAAAAATGGAACGTTTGAAAGCATCTTCAGAGTACATACTTATTTTGAGTTATTGCTATTGTTTTTAATCTAGACAGAGGCTCAGCTGAACCAAGAACTGCACAGACAGTTAGAGGAAAACAACCCTTAATTTGAAGAGTTTACAGGCTGAACTTACACTGTTGAGCTGCATAACAGTAGAGAGCCTCAAAAATACAGCAAAAGATATCAAAATACATTTATTGAAATGAAAGGTGGAATAAATAGATGAAAAATGTTCAGTTTTTCAGCATAATCCAAGGTTTATGCTAAACTCATATCAGACAGAACCTGCTCTTTGCACCTCATGCTATTCCCAAACAGATAGGTTTATGGGAGAGAGCTACAGAATATATTGGCAAATTACCGAGGAGGGAACAGACAGACATCTAGCCTTTCTCTCCTGCACCTTTTAACTTCACTAACAGAAGCAACTCAGGAGTTTCTCAGAAACCTACTCTTCAATGAGTAACTAAAATACTCTAAAATAATAAATTTGACCAAAGAGCTGCGACCATTTGCTGAATGCTGACTAGTATTGTCTCAATGCTTCTTCATGCTCTTTATCACTTAGTTTTCTCCTGTATTACACTTAAGATTACAAACTCCATGGGGAAGGGTCTACTTTTTTATTCTCTTTGATTTATGCTTAGGGAACATGGCATATGGGGATCTGATCTCCAAACATATATATTATAATGAATATATGAAGAACTTCACTACCACAACTAATTTGTCCTATACAGAATTCAGATTTCTAAGTTAACTTCCTCACCAATTTCATGTCAGTAAACTATATTGTCTAATTAGAAATGTTTCATATAACTGTATTTAAGAACAGCCAGAAGCTCTGAAAGGTTTAAGTAATGAGAAAAAAAATACCAACAGAGAGGCTACTTATTGCATTGTACAAACTAGCTGACACATTACAAGAAACATCCATCTTGCACTAACAATAGATAATCAGTTTTAGATCATCTCTTCTGGGCCTTCTGCCTCTTAGGAACTTACAGCAAATTAAAAGTGTAAATTCATTAAACATCTGTATGTCTGAGGACATTAAAGAAGCAATGTTTGCCCCACTGTACCTTAAACTAAAAATTAAGGTGTTTTTCCAAGAGCATGAGAAGCCAAAAGTACAAATTATGCCCCTCTCATTTAAACAAGAGTCCATCCTTCTCTGATCAGGCAACCCAAATGTGTTACTCTGTAACAGTTACAGTGAGTCTCAGTAATTCTGATCTCTGCGTATGAACAATGTATATAACTTAGTTAATAATACACATTGTATATGCAACCTCAATTAATTGTTTGCCTAGTAACAACTTGGAGTATCAGGGAAAAATAATATCTCTCAGCTGTGGTGCTGGCTGTGGTTTCAGTTTGTTTTGCTTTTCCATTAGGAATCTGGTATTTGTGGCTGACATTTTTATTGCATTAATGGCAGGAAACAATATGAAAAGAATGCAGACAGAAGTGGAAAGCATTAACAGAAACATTTAGACCCATTGCAGGGACATTCTAATTATGATGGTGAGTAATAGACATGTAGCGGAAAAGGCCAGGTTCAATAAATGTTCATGGAATGAGCATCACACTTTAAATTGGAGTTTCAAGTCTAAAAGGCTGAAGAATTGCAAAACGTTAACGAATGTTTGTTCTTTGTAGCATTGTACTGGATACGGGCCCCTTCAGTTCTGCAAACTACAAAGTACAGCAGCATGAGACAGCAAAGAAATTAAAGCCATAACCTAAGTTGTATCATCACACAACTTCATTGAAAAGTCCGATTATTAAAAAATACCTAGGGCTAAATCTCCAATTTAAGGTGCCGTTGGTTGTTTTAAGTTGTTTGTCTTTGCAAACACAGCTTGAGTTTCTGGCATTTGCAGTTAAAGGCTGAGGCATGATGAAAATTTGGGGTCAATGTGTCATGCTCAATTTGTTATTATAGTAAGCAGCACAGTATATTCTGTACTAATTGCATTTACTCATTGCCATATTTACTTTCATTAAAAAGCAACAACGAAAGCAACACCACTGTTTAGTTTTATTCGAAGATGCAACAGATTTTGCCATTTGCTGGGAAACTGAATACGTCAAAAAACTTATCACAGAATTTATGTACAATTGGAGATATATCTAGCTTTGTCTCATTAAATGAGGACCAGATCTAACCACCAGTGAAGTTAACAGAAGACTTCCCCTTACACTTCAGCAGGCATTGGATTAAAGCATTGTTTTTTGGTGAGTCACAATTTGCTACAGCTGTCAGTTTATCAGTGTTGCAGTCCTTATTTGTGAGTTTCAATACATGCTTTCTTTTCATTTTGAGCTTTGGAAGTTTTCTGGTGGGCTAGGAAGGGTGGCTTTTTCAGGAACTGATGTATTTAAAAATTCTTTTTGAAGACAACTGAATGTGAAATGTATTGATCTAAATATAATGATCTCCACAGTTCAGCTGCAAAGGATAGCAGCTGAACTCTGTACAGTGACTGCAGCTGGGTCCTACAAATGTTTGTACATGTGAGTAACTGTACATATTGACCAGTTCCATGGGTTCAACAGGACTACTCACTTCAGTAGTTACTGATGTGCATGGGTGTTTACAGGATCAAAGCCTCACTAGGAAGCAGAAAGAAAACATCTCCTTGGAGGGAGCTACCAAACAGAAAATACATGAGGGGTAAGGAACAAAGAGATATTTCAAGACGAGGTACTGCACAGAGACTAGATGAGTCATGGAAAAGATGCTAAGTGATTCATTAATACCAGAAACTTAGCCAATAGAGAATGCCCAAGTATGAAACTAATGACTGCTTTTACAATACTACCAAACTATTTGCTTTTGTAAACTTAACATAGGAATAATTTTATCCCATTTTGAAAATTTATTATGCAATTAGTTGTCACTTTAATAAACTGTATGCATGGCTGTGATAACGGTTGCTCAAAATACTGAGGACTTTACAGTTTTTGTTTTAAAAAAGAAAAACACTAGGAACTTCAAGTCCTGCCAATTTTTCCTCCCTGCCAAGTCCTATTAGCATAAATGAACGGTTTATTTTAAGAAATGCCTGATAAATTACTCTACACAATCAGTAATGAGGGTACTGTCAGCAAAGGAGAATCATTTCCAAAATTTACTTGGCACAAATGAGTGGTTGACTAGCTCACAGTCATGTTACATGGCCTGAGGCCCTGTTTTATTCCATAAATCTGCCTGACCTCTTCAGGGTGAAAATTAGTGATTCTATAGAAAAGATAGCTGGACAAACCTGTTCTGTTTTTGCATTTTCTCCTTTTTTAAAAAATTAACACATTCAAACTATCTGTGGGACTATTCCTATAGCTTCATCTTTTTTGGCAGACTGAAGCTGCATCTTAAAATTATTGTAATAAATCGTATATTAAAATTACACATCTTTTTCCCATCACAAATTACAAGAAATAAAACCATAAAGCCAAGAAGGATACAATGTCTTAAGAAAAAATGAGAGGCTATGAGTCTCCATCCTGCTTCGGTTACTTTCTTAACATAAGTGAGTTATCTAACAAATCAATTCTCTTTCCTTTTTAGAATATAGTTTCACAAGTAGAGAGGAATCCCTTGGCACGGATTATTGTGTCAATTAGCAACTGAAGCCAATAATCATTCATCATCTCTTCTAAACATTCCCTGGTAAAAGTCCCTAAATACTTTACTCATCATTGCTATGGAATTCATTACATTAAAGCAGGGGGAAAACCTTTCAAAGAAATAATTTGAGATTATAAGATTAAAAAAAAGGCCTAAGAAATTATTTATGGTCCACTCTCCCACCACTGCAAATTATTTCCAATTTTCATTCCTTTTTTTTTAAACTCTATTGTTAATGCTTTGTCCAGCCTACTTTTACAAGTCCCAAATGTTTTCCAACACTCTCTTGAAGACCGCTTGACTGGTTAAAATGCTTTTTATTAAAATTTTGAGAATATTTCTAATAGGGTTGGTTTACTCTAAGTTAGAATACTAGATCAGAACCTTCTGTGTCCCCTAGTAGGATACAAAAGTGTCTAATATAACTTAATCTGCACATACATTGTGTATCACATGCCAAGTTCTTCATGTCTAACCATACATTAAATATATGGTTAAACATTCATATCCAAATACAACGTCTAACACAATATGAGTACGCAGGCAGGCTACATAAAGTACAGATGAAGAGAAACGGCCCCACAAGTCTTGTGAAGTTTCATAGTAAAAGGATACGCAACAACTGCCTCCCAAGAGGTCTGTTGTGAATCCCACTCTGCTTGTCAATGCACAGCTGTGGTCCTGTCAGTGGGATGTCGCACTACCTGCCTTTCGGCACTGACACACTGACGGACAGATCCAGAGTACAAGTTCTTCGTGCCACATCCAAAGCTATCCATAACTACTATTAAACCCAGGGTGGAAGCAGATGCCAGCACCAAGTACAGTGGACTAGCAGTCATGGCACTTCAAGGCTTTTGTTCAACAAAGAGGTTCAATCCTGAGATGACTGTGAGTGATGAAACCACCCTCTAGCAAGGTTTGTAAGGATGGTTTGCCTTCTCTGGGAACGGGATTTTAGCTGTGGAAAAGTTCTCAGCCCAAGAAACACGTGAGTCAAAATGTAGCCTGACATTTCAGAAAAGCTTATCTCTGCATAAACATAACTGTGTGAAACAGCAAGAAAAGATGTATTCAGAGACTTCAAAATCTCTCAAGCTTTCTCGCTTTTCCATATTAAGTTGATTCGAGGCAGCTGCCTAATGAAATACTTGTTTCTCCAGAGTGGGGTTCTGAACACGAAACCTTGCTTAACCCAACCCGCATGAAGCACATATCACATGTTGTCTGCCAGAAAGAGCACTGAGGACCAACAGAGCAAACCTGCCAGGTCAGACACCTTCCTGGAAGAAGGCTGCATCTCATCTCTGGCCCAGGATTTGACATCAGAAGGGAGAAACGTTTTTCACTTTTGGGGGTTTATTCTGATGTTGCAAAAGGTACAGGGGGAAAGCAGAAACAAATCTGAAGTGCCTCTAGGGATACATTTTTATTTTCTCTATTTTTATGTGAGACTTGTATAAACAGCTTATGGATACACCATACAGGAATGGGGGGAACGTCTACTCCACAACAGTGTTGCATTCTCCTGCAGCTCCAGCTGTACAGTCACCACTTCTGACCACAGAACACCTTCAGAACAGCCTGCAGAACAGCTCTGCTGAAACTGAATGAATCAACAGTATAAGTTAATATTGTCTTTGCCACGGCCATATGTATTTTTATTTTACTTTTCCTTCAAGCAAATATGACAACTTTTGAAAGAAATGAGATTTTGAGCTTCTGTTAGCATCAAGATTACACTAACTTCTTTATTTTACTTCCCTTGGTATTGCTCATTCACTTTGATTTTGATTTTGTAGGGGTACTATCTTCAGATTTCTCTCTGCTACTAACTTGAACCTTTAGTTTTTACTGTTGCTGCAGACGGATGTTTGACAGTTGAGCCAGACCTGTTCACCTACACAATGGCATCAAATCATTGACTTTTTTCACCGATTTTTACTAATTCATTGCACTGTCTATTGTTTCCCTTTTGCACTGCAGACTTGGTTTAGCTGTGTCAAGGTAAAAATTAGAAAGGGAGATGGTAGAAGCAAGGGGAAGAGATGCTGCAATGTGTTAGTTGAACAATGCAAAGTAAGGACTACTCACCTGCACTGCTCCTGTTAACAAGCTCTTCATTGCTAACTTGACTCTCCTGTTGTTCTTTGAGCACCCAGGCTAATGTGACCTATTCTGTGCTAAATTGTTTGAAATCTACTGCCAGGCATGTTTATTTTTCAGACAGAGCCTGGTACTCCTGACCTTGCAAAATACACTTTTAGATACGCCTTAACTCCTGTCACAGTCTTTGCTCCTATGTCCTCCAGAAAGCCTTACAGCAGCTGCAGCAGTAAGCTTGTCTGACCATCAGAACAGGTTTTATTCTTTTTTTTTTGCTTTGCATTTTTACCAGGGCCGTTATTTCATGAAGCTGTTCAGTCTCCTGTTGTCAGTCAGAAGTCTGAGCACCTCAGATTGCTCTTTCTTTGCTGCCACGTGGGCATACATGTTTGGTTGACAAACTGCCTGGCTCATTTCATGCAGACCTTTATCAGTAGGTCTGAAGTATATTTCATGCTCGCTGTAACACCCTCTAAGCCTTCTAGGATTGCTGTTCAGTCCCCTTCAAACAAAATCCTATTTTGCAAGTACCGCTCATCCCTGACAGAGTAACCTCCTGTGGCAACTGCTCCTTCAGACTGCCATGGTTGGTACAGAAGCTGATTTACTGCCTGCTCTTCAGAGGGCTGCCTGAAGCCTACCATTGGAGATGCAGTGTTTGTTCTATAAAGTCATATCTATTGTATTCTGGATGACATGTCCTGTTCAGTGCATCTGCCACAGGTAGCAATTTTCTTGGGAAGTACCATACTGATAAAGTTTTAAGCAGAAACAAACCTGAGTACAAACCCACAGCTTTGTCCAGGTTCCTTCTACTGGATTTTGGGCAAACAAGATAGTTGACAGCAGTGCTAGCTAGTGCTGAAAGGTGAACTGAGGGAACTGCATTTCAGAAAGCATGGCTCTGTGTTTCCTTTTTATTTCCTGTGTTTAAGTAAGTGTTCTGGGCTGCTTGGCTTGCATTAGCACTGTTCCTAACCTCCTTCAGAACAAACCAATGTTGCTTTAGCTACCCTACAGAGTCTTAGGAGCAGTCCCTGCGTTCTGATTTTCCTCAATGTTTTAAAGACCTCTGATAATTCTAGAAAAAAAAAATCACTATGGCTAAAAGTGATTGGACTCCTTTCATTTTGAGTGCTTTCCTAATTGTGCTGACTTTTCCAGGGTCTTGCTGCCATCTCCTTAGGTGTCAACCAACAGAGGACAACACAGTTTTTTGCAAGTTCTACATGTCTACGTTCAATCTCATATTTTGCTTATTACATAGTGACATTGACTGTCTTTTTTGTCAGATCATTAGTTTTTAATAGCTCTGTCACCAGCTTCAAGCCGCATGTCTGGGAACCCTTCCCAGCTTCAATTTACATTGGAACACCTTAGATGTTGGGCCCAGGTTAAAAGCATTTACATCAGGCGATTATCTTCCAAAAGGTGTACTCTGTGTTGTCACACGGCTCATGGACTCATTTACCACAACATGGTAAAACTCAGTCTTAGCCTCACAGTGATGTTAAACAGATGATAGATTATACAGTCTATTAGTGGTGATAAGCAGCAACTTCTTTACAATGATATATTTAGTGGTTTGGCTAAATAAAGGCCCTCAGTTTACTCCAAATTTTCCTCAGCATTAATTAGGCATCTGAGTCATTCTCTGAAAGTTTCAATGGATATAATGATGTCATTTCTTAGTAGAGTTATCAACTTTTTGTCATTACTCTGCTATTATGAATAAAAATGAATTTTAGTCATCTCACTATACGGGGGCTTATTTCTGCCTTCCACTTGATTTTTGTGTCTGGTTTCTTGAAACATGATCTTACATTTTCTGAAAATGCTTGAGAAAGCACACAGTGACCACTCTCTCTCCTCTATCATGCTCAGGAAATTATGATCTTGTACATGTAACATCTCTTGATTTTCAGGATTCTTCTCTCCAGGCTGCATTTGCTCTTTGACTTCAAATACCTGCATCATGAACACCTGATTCTAATCCTCCAGATTAAAGTTGCCACTAACCGTCTTGGTAGGATTAGGCTGCTGATGGCTTCACCATCCAAATGGAGTCAACTGATTATGACCTGATAGACTAGTTCTGAAAATGAACAGAATAGCTGGCATCCTTCTTCTGCATCCTTCTGTGCAATTAATTTCTCTGGACCTATGCAAGGCAGCCAGAAGACATCTTTCTTTTAACTTTAATCTCTATGTTCTCCATCTCTATTATCACTTTTTATGTTTCCTGAGCTGCAACACACTGGACAGAAAGTCTTGCTATGCTCTCTGCTTTTTACATGTTTTTCCAGGAGCCAGACAGTTTTCTTTCTGTCTTCCAAATCGTTTCCCTCAGTACATACCCTGCATCATGATGCCTGCATTCCTGGTCAGTTTGTCTCTGTCCTGCTTCCCAATTTCCTTTAGTTTGACCCTGTGAACTTGTTCTGCACTAATAACACTGTTTTGATCCTTTTCCTAGACGGTTCAGCTGCCCTTGCCATTTGAAGAAATTTCTCTGTTTCTTTCAACAGCTTCTCCTGTATGCTGGAATCATTTGCCCCATATATGTTTCTGTCTCTCATTAAGCAATCTTTCATATCTCCAAAAGTACATGTGGATGCCAGAGTATGTGACTGTAAGGCAGGCATCTATTCCCCCTTCTGTTTCTTGGGTTCAGATAAAAACACAGTCACATTCCTTCTAGGGTCACAGTCTATCAAATACTTTTATCAGCTCCTACAGTGTTTTAGAATCAACAATGTCTCATTCACTTCTCTTTTTCACCAGAAGCGATAGTAGAAATGTTTTATCATACTTTTCTCATCTTTACCTTCCCCAGTCAATGCTTTATTCAATATATATTAGTACTGTTATGCTTGAGTAAGGGTTTTTTGTATGGAAACACAGCTTTCTTAGTGAAGTTACTGTCTCATGGCTGTTCACTGGCGGCTTGTTTTCTCTCTTGAAATCTGTTGCTTTTTTTGTCTTTCAGTAATGCTTTATTCTTGCTGTCAGTCTCACCCAACTGACTGTTGTATCACTGTTCTTTACTGCATAAGGGGTAATAAAATGATAGTGCCCATATCTGTAAAGTCCAGTGGTACTCTATTGAGAGAATTAACTGCAGAAATCCTTCAACTGCCATTAACTTCTCAGCCACAAGCACACAAACTAGCTCTTTGATGATTTCTCCAAATCTCTCTTTCCTCTTCAGATCAGTGCTTCTCTCTGCCAGCTCCATGTCTTGCTCAGCAAAGATATACTTGAGAAGGCCAGAAGGTAAGAATCTAATGAATTTCTCTATACTGGTAAGAAAAGACTGCATTACACCACATGCCACCTCACAACAACTGCTGTCTTTATTCCATGGAGGCTGCCCATTTTCTCTTAAGAATGCAAGTCTTCCAACCATTTATTTTAAACTACTTGCTGAGAAAAATGTTTTAATACTTATACAAAGCACTGAAAGTTGAGTGTAAGACAAACTGCAGAAGAACATCTCTGCTGCAACAATAAGACAGACTTTGTGCTATTCAGGACCTTGAACACTGCAGCCAGAACCAAGGGGTGAAGCCAATGCGCGATGTTACTCATTGGTGACAGCCCCTAGGACAAGCAGAATAAAAGGAGGGGAAAAAAATCCCCAAAAGATCGCGTTCTTTTTCAGCTATTTGTGCATGAGCTATTCTGCCTGCCCTGTAATTTCTATGACCTCCAAGCCTCCCTAGGATTATGAATACCTATTGTTGACTTAATTGGCAGAATAACAAGAAACATCTGCCAAACAAAGCCAGTTTCTTAACCTCTGCTGGTCTTTGACACATTATAACTGTAGGGGAAAGAATAATGCATTTTGTCCCTATGAACAAGCCCATACTGGATGCTTTCATAGTTCAGGGAGCCATTTCCAGTGTACATCAGAGAACCAACATACAACAGAGATTTCACAAAGGCTGTCCTGTTGTCAGGTGCCCATCTCACATGGCCTGTGGAATATATCCATAATACTAGTGCTAGAATGCAAGGACAAAATTTAATTGATGAAAGAAAAGGGTCTTTCTTGCTAGTAAATAAGTTTGGAGGGAGCTGGGTGGACACACAGGTGGACAGAAGATACAAAAATACGTAAATGAAGGTATTTTAAAATTAAAATAGAATAGAACAGAAAAGAAAAGAATAATTGAGTTGGAAGGGACCTACAATGATCATCTAGTCCAACTGCCTGACCACTTCAGCCGGCCGGTGGAGG
This sequence comes from Theristicus caerulescens, assembly GCA_020745775.1. Lineage (NCBI taxonomy): Eukaryota > Metazoa > Chordata > Aves > Pelecaniformes > Threskiornithidae > Theristicus > Theristicus caerulescens. The sequence continues at coordinate 56,962,283 of CM036558.1, read as the reverse complement.
CTGGATCTGCTGGTCATGACTGCATGGAGCTGGACTCCAGCAAGCCACTGATGGGTGAAAGCTCCCTTAACGCATCCCTCAGGCTCCACCCTTCACGCTTTGCTGCCGTCGAACGTATGAAAGAGTGATGTTCACGGTCAGGTCTTTGGAATTTCCATTGCAGAAAAACATCGCTCAAGAAATGGAGGTTTCCTTGTCCACATCGTATTCTGGATTTCATGGCATGCATGAGCCTGAAAAAGCTCTGTCTCACGGTATGGTTCTACGGCCCCCATCCTCCCTACCAGCTGAAGCTCTGACAGAAGAGAGATCCCCTACATAATAAAGCCTGCGTGAAGAACTGCAGGGGACAAATAGGTAACACAACATCAAGTGGAGTGCCATGAGTTTCTCCTCAGAACACAAAACAGTTCAGGACTTCTTTCCAAGAAGACCTCACCATAGACAGTGTAGTAGCAAATAACCCTTGGTGCATTGGTAAGGAATGGTGAGGAAATAATGCACGCTCCCTATGTGTCTGCAGAGTTCATGCAGAGGGAACCAAAGCCCTTTCTTTCGCCTCTGGCATCACCACAACCAAATGAATGTCTATGGTATAAATGCCCTTATTTACACGGCCTGAAGGGCCACACCAATTTTGGTGCCAATGTACAAAATGACAAGGACAGTACTCTCCTTACTCTTTCAGTGCTCCAAATACAAAATCCTAAAGGCAAAGGAGATTTGCCAGGGTTTTAAATAAGATCTGAACATCCTCCCAAAAATCGAGGTAGGCAAATACCTCTTGGAAACGTTAAAGTCACACATGGGCTGGGAAAGTTTTACCCCGTGGCTGAAGCGCGTTTTGTGTCCCATATAAACATGGCTAATGGGCGTGTTTCATAGAGGAGCTGTGCAGCTTGGTTGCAGTGGGACAAGGGGATGTGACGGCGATAGCAGCACTAGGCTGTTTTTACAGTTTGGAAGAGTCATCATCTGCTTGGCTGTGCTTTGGGCACGGATCCAAATGTTCTAGGTCTGAAAAGGACCAACCTTTCCACCACACCAGTGTCACCACCGCTCACTTGTTCTTCAAAGCCTGTCTTATTTCCATGGCGGTCTCTTGGCACCGTCCATCCCAACGTATGGCTCTGGTTACACTGTGGCTTTCCTCCAGGCTGCGGCTGCTGAAATCACCCCCCTTACACCCCAGGTAAAGGGTCTGTGTCCAGCCAGATCAAGTCCCTGGTCCTCCTTGCTGTGTGGCCTCATGGATGTTAGCTCTGGCACAGAGTGGGGATGGCTGATAGGGGTTCTCTCTGGGCTGCAGGGTTGGTTTCTGCCATGGCCTGAGAGAAGAGGAACAGCACGGGGCATGTCCTTGGGAGGCAAGTGGCAGAGGAGGCGCCAGGGACGCCCAGCAGCTGTGCCCAGTGCATGGCCACCAAGGGCAGGGATGGCCCCCTGGGCCCCCTGGGCACAGGGACTGCCTCAGGGCCAGCACCCCAAAGACCTTCCTCCCAAGGATGCTGGGTGGAGGGGCGGCGGGCGGGGCTGCGCAGGGGCTGCACAGGGGCAGCCCCGTCACCCCCATGTCACAGGGCCACCACCCGGCAACGCAGCAGGCACAATGCCCCGGGGAAGGATAAAAGGCAGCATCGTCCCGCGTCCCACTGCCATAGCTGGCCTGGGCGCAGCCCGAAGACATCCCAGAGAAAGTCCTTGAGGAGCCGGTGGAATTACTTGCCCCCCCGCCCCGGCGGGTGCTAACGGAGGAAGACCGGAGGCTGGACGAGGCTGCTGGAGGTTCTGCGTTGCAAGGCCAGCTCCCGGCGGGGCCACCTTCAAAGCCCATCTGATGGCTGGAAATCCTGCTTCAGCCTTCGCGGAGCAGACGCAAGCCCCTCAGGAGATGAGAAGAACCACCAAGCCCTGGAGGTGCCCGAGGCTCTCAGGCCTTTTCAGCTGGAGAGCAGTGGCAAGAGCAAGGGAATGCCTTCTGGAGGAGCACTGCAGAGCTCGCCGTCCTCATCCCCCATGGAGCCAGGGGCAGCAGCCGTAAGAAACGGGATGCAGAGATGTTAGATAACTAGCAAGGGGTGCCAGTGCTTTGGAGCAGCCACTGGTGTCCCTCCCGCCAGGCGCCGGGAGGCTTCTTGCCCCCAAGGTCGCTCAGGCCAGGGACATTTGGCCACTCTCGGAAGCTCCTGAGGTGGCTCCAGGGTGAGGGAGAAGAGGGCTTGGGCATCTCCTGGGAGGCGTGACCAGGCTGTGGGACGAGGAGGCCGGTCTTGCTCACATGCTCGGGGAATAGCCGATCGCCAGCGCTGGGGTCAGGAAGGAATTTTCCCCCGGGGCACATTGGCACTGCTCCCCGGGGGTTTTTTGCCTTCCTCTGCAGCATTGAGCACGACCACTTGTCAGGGCTCCTCTCGTCCCTTCTGGCTAGGTTGCTGCCTGCTGCTCGTGCACCACGAAGATGGCCTCTCGTGCCCTGCAGCTGGGGGGACGAAGGCTTTTTTTTCCCGACGGCAGGCTAGCAAGTGTCTCCGGGGGTTTTTGCCTTCCTCCGCAGCGTCGAGCACGGGCACTTGCCAGGGCCGCTTTGGGCCATTTTGGCTAGGTGCCTGCTGCTCCTGCTCCACGCAGGTGGCCCTCGTGCCCCGCATCCGGGGGGAGAAAGCTTTCTAGGCTCCCAGGGCGGGCCCAGGGTGGCCCCCGGGGGTTGCTTCTTGTCCTCCGTAGCACTGAGCACAGCCCCTTGTCAGGGCTCCTCTGGGCCCTTGCCGCTCGGTCCCTGCCTGCTGCTCCTGCGCCTCCAAGGCGCCGCTCGTGCCCTGCCTCTCTCTGCCGCTCTTGCCCACCGCAATTTGGGAAAGGAGCGAGCTCTGCTCTTCCCTTGGCTCCATTTCCCCAGGGCTTCTTGCTTGTTTGTGCAAAACAGCCTGTGCTTGGAAGGGCTCCAGGCTTGCTGCACCATCCGGAGCCGCCACTTTGCAGCTCTCCCTGCGTGCAAGCCAAGCGCAGGGCAGGCACGAGAGCGCTTCGCATGTACCACTGCCCAAGAAGCACAGCGGCGGAGCAAGTTTTGGAAGGCAGATGTGTGCTTGTCATCGATACGCGTCATACTTTGGAAAATACCTCATGGTACCACACACCTCTTCTTCTTCTTCTTCTTCTTCTTCTTTGGTGTGTGGTCGGTCCTGATCCTCATCCTTCACGTTCTCGCTCTTCAGGAAACAGGGACTGCTTGGCCTGTGTTTCTGCAGCTCTGTGGCTTGCCTTTGCCAGGCTGCAAGGGAGGCTTTTTCAGGCTAAACGGAAGCGCATCAGCCTGCTCCTGGCTCCACATGAGCATTGCGTTAGTGCTTGTGAGCATCGGCTCTGAGACAGAGTCAGAAAAATACAAATAAAAAGAATATCCTGTTTCCACTTGTAACCTTTGTGTGATGTGTCCTTGAAAGTGTTTTTGGAGCTGAAGAACGCCTGGCATTTTAGGCAAATAACAGTCTCAGCGTTACTCGACTCATCCGGTTATGGGTATTCAATGCCTTCTTCTGCTGGTGCAGGGCTGGGAAGAAATGGCATCCAAGATTTCCTCAGCGTGTACTGGTAGGGAAGGGAGGAGGAAGGAAGAAGAGGAGAAGGGAAGAAGAAGCAAGGAAGAAGGGAAGGGAAGGAAGGGAAGGGAAGGGAAGGGAAGGGAAGGGAAGGGAAGGGAAGGGAAGGGAAGGGAAGGGAAGGGAAGGGAAGGGAAGGGAAGGGAAGGGAAGGGAAGGGGAAGGGAAAGGGGGAAGGGAAAGGGGGAAGGGAAAGGGGGAAGGGAAAGGGGGAAGGGAAAGGGGGAAGGGAAAGGGGGAAGGGAAAGGGGGAAGGGAAAGGGGGAAGGGAAAGGGGGAAGGGAAAGGGGGAAGGGAAAGGGGGAAGGGAAAGGGGGAAGGGAAAGGGGGAAGGGAAAGGGGGAAGGGAAAGGGGGAAGGGAAAGGGGGAAGGGAAAGGGGGAAGGGAAAGGGGGAAGGGAAAGGGGGAAGGGAAAGGGGGAAGGGAAAGGGGGAAGGGAAAGGGGGAAGGGAAGGAATAGTTCAGCTGGAAGGGATCTACAATGATCATCTAGTCCAACCACCTGACCACTTCAGGGATGACCCCAAAAGTTCAAGCATGGTGTTAAGGATGTTGTCCAAATGCCTCTTAAACACTAACAGGCATCAGGCATTGACCACCCCTCTAGGAAACCAGTTCCAGGTTTTGACCGTCCTCTCGGTAAAGAAATGTTTCCTCATGTGAAGTCCAAACCTCCCCTGACGGACGCAGCTTTGAGCCATTCCCACGCGCCCTGGCACTGGGTACCAGGGAGAAGAGCTCAGCACCTCCCTCTCCACGTCCCCTCCTCAGGAAGCTGCAGAGAACCATGAGGTTGCCCCACAGCCTCCTTCTCTCTGAACTAGACAAACCCCATGTCCTCAGCCGCTCCTCAGAGGACATGCCTTCCAGCCCCTTCACCAGCTTTGCTGCCTTCCTTGGGACACATTCAAGGACTTTCACATCCTTCTTAAATTGTGGGGCCCAGAACTGCACAAAATCCTCAAGGTGAGGCTGCACCAGCACCAAATACGGGGGATAATCACCCCTTTTGACCAGCTGGTTATGCTGTGTTTGATGCACCCCAGGATGCAGTTTGCCCTCTTGGCTGCCAGGGCACACTGCTGACTCCTCTTGAGCCTGCTGTCAACCAGCACCCCCAGACCCCTTTTGCAGGGCTGCTCTCCAGCCACTCCTCCCCCAATTTATACTTGTGTCTGGTGTTACTTCATCCCAGGTGCAGAATCTGGCATTTGGTCTTGTTCAATGTCATGCCACTGGTGATTGCCCAATGCTCCCATCTATCCAGATCCCTCTGCAAGGCCTCTTGTCACTCAAGAGAGTCAACAGCACCTCCCAGTTTAGTATCATCAACAAACTTGCTAAGGGTGCATTCAACTCCTGCCTCCAGATCATTGCTACAAGGATTGAACAGAACTAGCTCTAGAATTGAGCCCGGAGGAGCACCACTGGTGACTGCTCGCCAGCCAGATGTAGCCCCATTCACTGCAACCCTTTGAACCCTGCCATTCAGCCAGTTCTTCACCCAGCGCAGTTAGTCTACATAATAAAGGAAGCACCTCTCAATAGAGCTGTATGGATTATATCCCTTCATGTTAAAGTAATTAATTCCTTCTAATCCAAAATGACAGTGTATATGGCACTCTGAGCATGTCCTGTTGCACAGGATGTCCTTTAGTATACAATATATGGAGGGCATGTACCCACATTACAGATGTCTGGGACAAATTAAAGTTACTGAAAAAATATATGCCAAAGAAACCTGGGTGGAGGTGGGAGCAATAAACTCTAATACACAAGATTACAAAACAAAAATATGAAAAAAGTATATATTTAAACTTACCTGCTTGTTTCAACAGACAAAATAAATTTCAGCATCATATAGATAACGTAACCACAATACACAACATATATGGCTTAAAACCATCTTTTAGGCCTATGAAGTAGGAGTATAGAGGAAATTGGATATATTGGATATAGTTGGATATATTTTCTCATTTTTGTCAAATAGATGCAATACAATTTATGTCGTATCCTGTATGGTGAGTGGTCACATAAGAGTGTTAAGTACTCTGGTGAATGTACATTATCTTAATAATTTGCCTTTTTTCCTATTACATAGCTCTCTTACAGCTACATAGATGTGAATCCATTCAATCACCTTGTTTTTTATTACAGGCTGAATGTTACTAGTGGGAGAACACCACTGGTAAGTGAACTTTATATCAATTATATTTTAAAGTTCAGGACAAAATTGTTTTCTCTGCCAGCATACCTCAGTCATTATGTTTCATGGTTACAGTATTTAGAAAGGACTGGAAATATGAGACCTGTGGAAGAAGCCAACACATAATCAAAAGTCGTAAGTCTTTCAAAGGCTGTGTGAGTTGTACACCAATTACATCTGCACCCAGAAATAACTCCTGAATTAAGTATAATCACATTCCTGCCTGGATTGGTGTCTTTGGCCCATAGGTATTGCTAGTTAAGTAGCTAAAAGCAGCAATGAAGTGGAAATCAGCTATTATCCCAGTATGATGAGCAAACCAACATGTAGTCCTTCCTCCCCAAAGGGTGGTTCAAATGCCCTGGTCACTGGGAGCAGGATTATTTCTTTTTACAAGATAGGAGGTGATAATGGTTACACTACTCAAATATAAAAGTAAATTTTGAACTACTGAATACATTTCAGGTAGAGACATTAAGCACTAGATGACAGAAATTTCCTAAATTTGACTGAGTTTTCGATCTTACCTCTTGACTTTTTAAAGAGCCTCTACAAATGGATCCTCTCAATATCTCTGTGTAATTATCAGTCAATATACTACAAGTGTACCATGAATTGGAATGCTTAAATTTTGTCTTGCATATATTAGGTTCCATATTTTACAGTACATTTAAGTTGATTACTGATCATTACTTCTAATTAATTACAGTAAATTTAGAAAAATTATATGACAAAGCTCCTGAAAATGGAACTCAAGTCTTCAGAAAAGAGCAGAGCACTTTTACTGAGGATATGCTTTACTGTAAATACGACAACATTTGTTTAATTCGCTCATCTTGAGTTTAAAAACTATCCACAACTTTCTAAGGCATTTATCTTCAACAATGTAATCACCATGAATCATCAGAGCATGTAAATTCCCTGAATGTACCCAATATCTGAAATCTTGTTTATATAGAAATAATGATATTTTTCCTGTCTTTGATATCACAGATAATTATAATTACACACAAATACTGCTCAAAGATGAGCAGATAAAAATGCAATACCAGATCTTAGCTTTCTTTTCACTTATAATAATTTCTTTCATACAACACTGTGAAAAAAAAAGTTAATATTTTCCACACAAAATATTCAGATTTCTGAATGTTCTGAATCACCTTTGCTTACAAATTATAGCACTGAAACCACCTAATTCTTCTCTCACTACAGTTTAACACCAAATAACCTCCATGGGTATCAAGATTGTTATGATCTATAATAGTACATAATATACATTCATATGTGATAGGCAGTACATAATATGCATTCATATGTGATATGATATGTGTAATATATAATTATGTTATAGATGTATAATATATTGTTATATTTCATCGGAACTGGTGCCCAGTATAATATTGATTTCCAAGAGTCAGATAAGACTTATAGTTTCTAAGTGCACTCAGTGAAGTATTTTGATTCACATCTGGGTACACCTGCAGAAAAGAATACCAATCTCTGAAAATATCTGAAAATCAGAGGTATACACTATGCCTCACAATATAGCAACTGACTGCAAACTTCCCTCATTAAAAAAACCAAAAAACAACAGAGACTTGAGAACATCTGATAGAAAAACCTTGAAAGTAAATGCAAATTCATGGAAATGGTAACAGATTGCCACATGGAGGTTGGTGGTGGATGATGCTGCTCTGAGTGATGAACCATCTAGCAGTGAGAACCTAAAAGTCATATTGAAGTAGTAAACATGGTCTTGCTTGCTTTCTTAAAGTCGACTGGAAGGACGGTTCCAAGGTATCTCCGCACCAGCCAACATTTTCAAAGACTTAAAATAGGTCAAAATAATAATTCTGAGAAGGTGAATGGCTTTACAGGAAGACACCAAGGGTTTTCTATTAAATTCTGGGCAGCTACTCCAATTTCTCCTGTTTCCCCCGAGTAGTTTTCTCTACAGTATCAGTATTACAGCAGTACTCAAAGGATAGGTTAAAATGGTATCTTCCAATCTAACATCTATACCAAAGTTACACTTTACCCATGTATTCTCAAAACACTCTTTTAGAGCTGGTGAAAGCTAGAGCACGGTACCTGAACTTATGAGGAGCCAAAGGACACATCAACATTTTCTGATTTTTTTTGTCAGGAAAGCCAAGCAAAAATAAGGAGTAGAAGGGTAGGCTATTAAACTGTGCATTCAGTTTTGAGATAAAACAACTCTTAAATCATCCAGTAGGGACACTGATTTGTGAGGAGTCAGGAAGTAAAAATTCCCTTTCAGGAATTACAACACTGGTCCTTATTCTAGTGATCTAGGAAGGTAGCAAAGGTAAATACTACCAACACAAAAATCTATGCCCCATCTTTATCTTCGGTATTCCCCTAAGTATGAATAAATGTGAAAACTAGAATGTTTGCCAAAACAGCCTCTTTTGCCGAATTTACTGATCCCTAAACTGTTCCCCATTGGGAGGTGAAGGACAGATTTTAAAATGCAGGCATATTCAAAGGAAACAACAGAACTGTACACTCTTCATTTATTCACATAAATACGTGGCCTGCACATACAAAATAGTAAGTGGCGCATTCACATGATCAAGTATATAACTCACTATATCATTAAGGAAATATCTGATAGAACTGTAAAGAAAGTGATCACCTCTGCAAAGAGTTTTTTGTTTTTCTAAATGAAGTATTCTAAGCCCTTCCACAAAAACTTACATCCCAAGAGACAAACCATATGTGAAACCAAAAGAGTTTCTAATCATTACTTTGCCTCAGACTGTAATCAATTTGACCTATTAGTTTCAAGTTTTCACTGAACCTTAACCAGAACTGAAACATAACAAGTACTACAGAACTCCTGAAATTCAGAATACTGGTTTGACTAACCATTGACACCAACTAGCGAGGATCAGTTTATGGAGGGGAACTGTCTGCACCAGCTGGTGCTTGCAAGGCCACAGTTCATTGTAGTCTTTTCCTATCACCTCCTTCCTCAACTCATTCCCCATGTTTTCTCATCAGCATGGTCCTTCAGTACAAGCCTTCTCTTCTCCACCCTGACACGATGCTGTCTGCTGTGAACCACCGGTTTCTTGGTCAAAGCTGTTAGATTGTCCACCTGCCTAAGGTGAGCTTTGAGCCCGAACAATGACTCCTGTTCTCCAGCAGCGTAGTCCTGTGTGCTGTAGGTCCTATATTAATTTCTCTGCTATCAACACAACTCCTTCTGATCCCTGGCACAGCACAGATAACACTAATGTTTCCAGGGCAGTGCCCACCAGCTGTTTTGCTTTAGCTTCTCAACTTTAGATTCAGGCAGCTGAAAAGAAGACATAGGATTGTGCTGGGAGCCCAGATGACAGTTAGGTTTCGGCTGAGGAATTAGACCTGAAAGCTAACAATTCTCCCTATATGAAACCCATATTTGAGGCGTGCCCACATCATACTAAGTTTTTCCTTTTATAAAAGGTGTGTTTTCCAGGGAGACAAGTTCTCTGACCATTTCAGTAATCCAAAATGGTTCAAACTAGGTGACACTGAAAAAACATACTGCATGGACAGTAAAGCTAGGCAGCAATGGCTGCATGGCATCACCAGAACTTAACCTGGCTCAAAAGAAAAATCACTAGATCAACTCCAGCTGTAAATTGTACTGCCCAGTTCTTTGAGAAAGAGAAAGCAGTTCCCAACTCAGCAAATTACAGGACAGTTTTCATCACAGATTTACTCATATAGGAGTCTAAACCTCATAGTCAAAGCAATGCAGCTTAATTTTTTAGCACTAATCTTGCAATTTCTTTAGAATACTATCAAATTGCTATGAGTTTATACAAGCTTGTATAAGTATGTCTGTGTTCATGAGCTGGGAATAGCAAATGTGTGCATGCAGTTGTGTTTTCAGTATGTGCAAGTTGGACAACTGGAATTGGGTATTTGTGCATAATCAGCTTTGAAATTTTGTTTGCCCCACATGTTTGTAAATCACACTGCCTCTCTTCACAAATGTGCCTGATTTTATGTTCCTTGTGATGTTTCTAAAAACAGCTTGCAAAGAATATTAAAAAGCTTGTTCTAATCTGCAAGCCTCTGCCTCATTTCATGTCTGCATCCAGTTCAAAACCCATGAGGAACATTCTACTTACACACAAATCCATATAAATTTTTTATTGGCCTGCCACAGGCACAATCTCTAAACAACTTTAATTTAAAGCAATGAACCGACACCAAATTTTAAAATTCATTAAGTTATTAATCCCTTTTAATAGAACAATTATCTGCTTTTTATACGGGTAAACTGTTTTTATTTACTGCTATGTTCAGTCTAGTTTCAGAGAGCCAAAGAAACAGGGATTCTACGTCTTCTTAGGGGACTCTGTTCCGTACCTTAACAGACTCTGTGTCAGGAAGATTTTTCTAATCGGGTCTTGACCCAATGCCTAATGTTTTCAATAGACCTTGGATTAAGCTCGTTCACATCTGTTCTGTCTTGGTTTAAACATTTTGCACACAGTGATAGGATGGACAAGCTAGTTTTATTTGCCAAAAAAACCCAGTTTATGTTTAACAAAACAATATTTGCAAGTTTGGATCAAATCTGGTGAATAATACCAGCTAAATAAAAATCTGAGGAAAAAAAAATTCACATGTAGTCATAAAACATTTGAAAAAACTTTTGGGAATTTCCCACCCTCCCAGAACCGCAAAAGAGCTCCAGAATAGTTAGCAAAATGGCAGGGGGCAAAAGAGGTGGCAGCAATGCTTTATTTTTGATAGTTCAAATTATTAAGGCATCCTTTGGAATATTCAAGACTCAGGTCCAAATCACCATGCTTGTTTTGAAGCAGGGCTTTTATGCAAGGAAGATCTGCTGGTGAATGTATCAACACTAATAGCAGGCACAAGTTTTAGAATAGGTGAAGAGGTTGTTGGATTGAAACTGACCCAATCAAACTGTGTCTTCATTGACCACATAAAGGATCTAGAGACATAAGAAAGATCAAAAACATTGCTCTCTTTTCTATTCATATTAGGAAAAAAACAGTATCTGAAGAAAAATAACTTGAAATACAGGCACTTAAATGGAAGTATATATCTGGAAATAGTCATGCTGACACAGTCTTCAGGATTAAATTGGCAAGCAAATTAGACAAGAGCTTGAAATACAGCATGACAGCTAAATAGATCAACGTAATTTTTACTGCATGGGCAGACACCTCATATCTATATGTTAGGCAATACTGGTCTTTTTAAAAAAGATTTTGATGCAACACGGGATTAATTTCTGGGCAGAACATTACTAGAAAGAGCTGTGGGAAGTACAAGGAAGAGGAGCAAAAATAATTGTAAGTTCACAGTGACTAAGAGAACTTAAATATGCCCTACTTCAGGAGTTACAGATAAAAAAGTTAAATATATGTAAATTTACTAACCCACAACAGGGAGATGCTATATACTGGTGGCAGGGTCTTAATCAACTGAAGAGTAAAGTCAACTGTATAAGCCTTATTTTTCCCCTCATTTCTACCCAATCCCATAGCATCAAATTTCATGAATTAACATTATTATAATTCAGAAAAAAATGAGCATATTTATGCTCTGTAGTTACTTGTGAGTTCTATTATCTCAATTTTCTGGATGAAGAAGTGAGAAATCTAATTTCATGGGCTAAGAGACTGCCCAGAGTCAGGCAGGAGGTTTATGACACACTCTATACAACTGTAATTTTTTCCTCTAAATACGCAGTACACAGACTGCAATAAAAAAGACAGCATTACAAAGCTGCTGCACTTTGCTTACACAATGGACCTGAAAAGACCTGGGCAAATTACCCTACACAGTTTGTCAAAAAGTCACCTAGATGTGACTTCTGTCATGTAAGTACTTTCATGGGGAGAAAACAAAAGTAGTTAAAGCTCATGAAAGACATGAAAAAAATATTGTTGCTCTACAAAACTAGGTAACATTGAATTAGAATCATGGCATGCATTTTTTTAACAATGAACCTGACGGGGCATTTAAAGAAAGGCAGATATTTGATGAATTTTCCATCTCTTGAGGACTTCTGAATAAGACAAACAGTAGTCAAACACACGTGAAAGGAGTAAATCGATGAAATTCTATGGCCAATGCCATAAGAAGTCAAACTACATGATCTAATGGCCACTGCTGACCATAAAATTGTTCAGTCTAGGTTCACAGAAAACAGTTTTAAGCCCAATATTCCTTCCATTCACGGGAAGGCAGGGCTTGGGTCAAGACGACATGGCGGAAACAGAAATGAGGATTAGTATACTCAGTATCCTAGGGATTAAGTAAAATTGTCTAAATGTTTAAAACATATTTTTACATTTAATGAAACTAAACTTTTTTAGCTGACAGTAGATTCCTTTTCTTATCCAATAATTATTAAAGATCATAAAGATATACTTACAATTTATGAGTGTTGAAGTAATTTGGCTGTTTTACAACGCATCCGAGGCATGCAGATATATCTTTACAATCACACACCCTGAACTGTGTGAGCACCTGGCTGTGCTCGTTACAGAGTGAGGGTTAAGAAAGTACTTTCTAAGTTACTGTTACTTACATAGAAAGAGGTGGGAAACACATTTAAACAGAACAAAAAAAAATTAGTTTTAAACAAAGCTGAATTCTAGGACTGTCACTGTTGGTGGGAAATTCATGAGCTTATTTGGCTAGTCAGTTAATACTGCAACTTTTTTTTCCACCTATGTAAGAGAAAGGTGATACTGTTTAGTTTACTCTCCATAAGAAACTATTATGTCCAGTTTAAAGGAAATCCTAGTATATCTTAGGACACATGGAGGAAAATAAAAAGAAAATATTCTCCAGTAAGTAGCAGTATAATTACCAATCAACATTCAGCAGAACTTCAACCACCATTTTACTTGACTTATGTACAGAGTAGGAAAATGTCCCCACTTGTCCACTGAAATCTTTTTATTTCCCCTCCCAGTATGGCAGTGTCAGGTCCTGGAAAGAAACACGTGAGGCAAGGAAAACAACTTCGATTGCCACAACTTAAAGAAAGACAGAAGTATCTAGGGTCTGCTGAGAGGAGAGTCCAGCTCAGACACCCTGATCAACAGTCCTGGAGAGCCGCTGCCTGAGCAACACACAGCGCTGTTGGTGCCAGTTGGTACCATTACTCAGTTACTCTGAGCCTGATGGAAGAGACTTCCACAATTTCTTAATTTCCGCCAACAACTTAAGTCCCAGAACTAGGTAAGAGACGTCTGGCTTTTCTTCCTTAAAACATTAACTTTAAAAGTATCAACTGTGGCACTAAGACCATTTGAGGAGGTATAGGAAATTTTAAAATATACAGTAGGGAAATACTCTGGAAACATATGACAGAGGAGCAAAAATATGAAAAGGTTTGTTGTTTATGTTTTACTTTAAAAGGAATCTTAAAAGATTCCAAATTAAAGTATCTTTCATTAAAAATGTAGACTAGCCTTTTCTACATAATCCTGAAGCTTATAACATATTCCTTGCCATTCCCACCATCTCTTTTCTGCTTTTGCAATCAGCACGAATATATTGTTTATATATTTATTAAGATTTTTTAAAGTATTTTGAGGATAGCTAAGTGAGCTGTCATACATCATTTCTGCTGAGTTCCTGTAATGGTCCTGAATTCCTCAAAATTGAAATCAGCTCTGTGAATGTAAAAGACATAAACAGTCAGCCCTGATGACTAAAAAAGGCGAATGAGGTAACGGTAATGCCGGTGAAGCTGTTTGTCTCCAATGTACCATAAATAGTGAAGTGAAATTAAAATTTTTCAATCAACATCAGTTATGCACATGCATGCACGCACACACGCGCATATGAAAAAACTGCCTGATGAGAAGCAGACAGGATCAGAAGTTCAAGCAGAGGTTCTTGCAAAAAAAAATTGTTGGGATTTTTTATGTTGTTGTTGTTCCTATATTGTGGGATCTCCTAGCTGCAGGAAACGATGGATTGGAGTACAGACTTCCTTAATTTCCTGCAAACTTCCCCACGCAGAAGTCACTTTTCTCTGTCATATATCTAGTCCTACCGAAGCTTCCCCCACTACACTTAAATTAAATGATCAAAAAAAGATAGCATGTATCACTAACAGCCATATCTGCTCCCTGTACTGAAATGGACTGATCAAACACATAGATACCCCACTGTTATTTCCAAACTATAACTAGTCTTCCCCATACATGGAGAAAATAAGTATAAGTACATACATACATAACAAATAGGAATACATATTTAAAATAATACATAGAGTTTTTCCAAGAACTTCCTTGCCTTAGAAATCAAAGTATTTTTCAACTATTAATTAAGATCTGAAAAACTGCAAATGATTAGTAAGGTGAGACACAGAGAGTGATTTGTCCAAGGTTAACGAAGAAATCTGTGGCACAGTAAGGAATTCCTATTAGATTTCTTGCCTCTTTGTCTTGTTCCTTAAAACCATTCTTCTAAGAGATTGATCGCAATTAGTCTCCATGGAACCACGACACCATTTAATGAATCATACAACAGGAAAAGCCTATCCCCCAAAAAAATGTCTTTCCTGTTTCAGTAGTATATTTGTAATGCATAGTGACAGGAGAAGACCGGAAAAAGGGACATTTCTCCTGAGTGTGTTGATTAATTAACATAGATTGCCTGAATTCTGTCCAAGAAATCTATGCCAAGGAGGAATCCTGTACTGCCTTTCCTAACTGAGCCTGGAGCAGTCCCCCAAACACATTATCTCAAGAGCACAGAAGGAAATCACAAAGCTGGGTATGAAATTGGTCTTTCTGAGCAATAAAGACATCCTTGATGCAGATCATGGGCCAAAGGACAGAAATAGTGTTTATCAACTCAGGAAATGGGGATGAGGAGAATGTACAATATAAACATTATCAAAACTAAGAATAGTTGTTTTGTCTGGAAGAGGTGTTTTACACAATTTTTACAGTTATATTGTCTCCTGTTTGATGAGAGATGATTCTGAAGTGTAGGCTTATATCCAAATCCCCAATTCGCTAAGGCTTAGAAGGGGTCAGAAATGAGGTTTATTTCACAGAGGTTGTTGCTAGTTAATAAATTCTACAAAGGTTGGTTTGTTAGAGACAGTTGAATGCATTGTGTTTTTTCTTTTAAAAAACATCATATTATGAACACTCTTTTGACTATAAAAAACAACTGGCAGCTTGTAGAAGTCAACATTAGACACTAGATAATGCAGAAGTTGGGAATATTATTATTTGAGTTTCCTAAACCATATAAAATGGGCAAGATTGCATTGCAACCATTAGCTTTTCCTACATAATCAGTATGGGTTGGTATCCATTATGCTCCACATTGCAACTCAGAATAAATTAGTGGCTCCCAGAAACCCACATGCTACCGCTCTTCGGAAAAGTCCATTACTCTCTGGCAAAGTAGTTCAAGACTCACCCAGATGCTAAAACTTCTTGAAATTTTGTCCCTTCATTTAACTGTACACTGGCACTCTATAAAACATCTCTCCCCTATCATTTTTTGCCCTCAAAAGTACTTTCTGTGCTCTATATTTCACATTTTCTTAAAACGATGTCATTTCTCCTCCAGATGTCTAAGGAGGTGGGGGTTGGTCTCTTCTCCCAAGTAACAAGTGATAGGACAAGAGGAAATGGCCTCAAGCTGCACCAGGGAAAGTTTAGGTTGGATATTAGGAAAAATTTCTTCACTGAAAGAGTAGTCAGGCATTGGAACAGGCTGCCCAGGGAAGTGGTTGAGTCCCCATCCCTGGAGGTATTTAAAAGACGGGTAGATGTGGTGCTTGAGGACATGGTTTAGTGGCGGACTTGGCGGCGGTAGGTTAACGGTTGGACATGATGATCTTAAGGGTCTTTTCCAACCTTAACAATTCTATGATTCTATGATTCTATGAAAGGGCTAACCACAACAGAGCTGAGTGAGAAGATACTGAGGTTAATCACAGAATAAGAACATAATCTAAGTTGGAAAGGACCTCAGGAGGTCTCCAGTCCAAGCTCTTGCTCAAATCAGGGTCAGGTCTGAGGTCAGACCAGGTTGCTCATGGCTTTACCTAGTTGTTTCTTGTAAACCTCCAAGAACAGAGCCTGCACAACCTGTCTGGGCAACTTGCTCCACTGGCTGTTGTCATGATGAAAAAGACTTTCCTGATATCCAGTCTGAATCTCTCTTGTCTCTCATCCTCCCACCATGGGCTGCTGTGAAGAGCCTGGCTCTTCATGTTGATAACCTCCCTGTAGGAGCTGGGGGGCTGCTGCCAGGCCCCCCTGAGGCTGTCTTTTCCCCAGGCTGAATCAGGCCCTGTTCCTCAGCCTCTCCAGCTGAGGTGCTCCAGTTCCTGATCATCTTCGGAGCCCTGCCCTGAACTAAAGATGATTAAGCTGACTTCAGATATAGAGCCAGAAGAGATTCATCAGTACAGACCTGCAATCAGATGAACCAGTCCTGTGAAGAATGAGTGCAGTACAGTGCCAGGTCTTTGGGACTCAAGCGAGGATCTCTCACAGTATTGCACCTTCTGTATATATGTCAAGTATATGTGTACGACAAGTCAGCTCTAGAATAACTTCATGACATGAATATACTGAATGGTATATGGGAAACATTATCCTAATGAAATCACTCAAGTACCACAGTATCACTTTTTTTTTTAAAATGGTCTTACAATATTTTATACAGTCACTCTTAGTCAGACATAATGAACTCCCTTTTTCACATCCATTCTTGAATCTAAGATATCTTGCTAATAGTAACAGCAGTGTATACATGCAAAGATTTTTCAAGGAATACTTGAAGCAAGAGATACCAAAATACAAGGTCTGTATCTCTCCTACCATCAATACGCATTTTGAAAAGAAAAATGAATAGAAATATGTTTTTTATAACGCGAATTCTCCCACTCCAGTTCCACCAGTACCTTACAATGTGCTTATTGGCACACATTATATCTCAGGCTGGGAATTATAAAAAAAGGCAAGGGGGAAAGTATTGACTAGGTGTGGAAAGAACCACATTCAATAACCATATAAAAAGATATTTAAGCAAAGGAGGGGTATGAATCACCAAGTCCAACATTAAAAATGTAGCCTACATTAAAGTCAATGGCAAAATCCCTCAGAATTTCAAGATGCAAGATCTACAAGTGAGGATTCAAATACAGATTTGAACCCACTCTCAAAGTGGCGACATGTCTGGAGAAGGACTACTCCACACCAGTATGCTAGACACAGAGGCTACCCGTGATACTTAGAGTTGAAATCTGCCAGCATGCTCTCACTCAGTAAGTGGTTGTCACTGCACTCACAACTTTACTTGGCAGCACAAGTCTGACCTCTGTCAAGAGCCTCAAGTGTGATGTCCAATTCAATTATGAAAAGACGTATTAAAATCTGGCTTGTATGGTTAAGAAGTAACAGTCACCCATTTTTATTTTGGGATGAGAATCTCCCCAGTCTCTTTAAGGAGAGACATTTTCAGTCTATTCAGTTTCAACATTCACATTAATATCTTTATTAAGTGACCTTGAGACAGAAACTGAGCGCTTAGTAAAGTTGTTCTCTATCAAATATAATATATTAAAATATAATCGCATTAAAAAAAAAGTTGTTACTATTTTAAATAGTCATTGAGAAACAGTTTGTCTACTGGAGGTCTTCTCCGCACACTCTTCCCTGTACTCTTCAGGTATATCATTGACCAGGACAATTCTAGGGTGCTTCCATTACCTACCATCAACAGCGGCCAAACTCACTTATGCACTTTAATTTTGGGACAGAGTAACGCACTGTCTTTCCAGCAATATCAATAGGTCCATTCTGCTTATACTGAATGAGTGTCCTTCACCCTTCCCTCCCCTGACTCTCCCCTCCTTATCCTCCCATGCCAGGAAAGGAAGGAATTCTCCTTTTCCTGCTCAAATATCCTATAATCATTTCAGCCATCTGCTTCAATACAAGAAACTCTTCATAGAAGCCCATCTAAATGGCAAACCATTAGAGATTAAGATGATTTATTTTAGTTTAGTGCAGTATCACTGGTTTAATAAAATAAAAAATAACCAAGGATTTGGGAAGTACTATGGCTTACCTATGTAAAAACTCACTCTCTTGCCAATACATTCTATCACTGCTGACAGACATTAGAACATTCCTTTCATCTCTTTCCTCTTCTTGCAGTTTAACCTATCCCCTTAAGGAGTATTTGCTTTCTCTAAGATAGATTATACATTGTATGCAACATGAAAACCTTACGCACTTTCTCTACCATCTGCTAGGCTTTTCTGCCCACTTCTTTCTTTAAAAAGAATTAAATCAAAACCCTTATTAGTCTTTTCATTTTGGATAAATAAACCAGGATTACTTTTCTGTTAGAAACTAAAACAAAAGGATTACTATTTCCAGATATGTGCATCTAAATTAGAGAAGCATTTCTGAATACAATCAACCAAACATCCAAGCCTAGTGGGACCAAATGTGGAATGCAATCTGTGATAAAGAGCAAATATGAAGCGTACACATACATGCACACAAAACACCCCCTCTATTCATGGAGAAAACATGATCTAATATGGGACTGATTTCTTTCAAATAATTCTTTCTGCATCCCAGTGTGACTCCAGGATGTGCAAATTAAGATAAATTTTATGGGTCAAATTCTTCTTACCACTACATGTGCTCAAGTCAACTGAAATTGATGACAACTGGATGCTGTGTCAGAGGATGGAATTTGGCACAGAAAATCACAATGTAAGGAGAAGATGTTATAAAAATGACATGGTGCTTTGAATGAGAGAGGAAACAATTCTCAATGTGACTTGAGAGAGAGAAAAGCATAGAGCAGAAAAAGTTGACCCAATAGCTTGTAGATTATCAGATAAGGCTCAGTTGTCAAAACAGATCCAACTGCGAGGATCTGAATGAGAATTTTCGTAATGGCTCTAGAGGAACGTAACCCCATTCCATAACTAACTCTAACGGAAGTAAAGCTACACCAGCTCCAAGTCCTGATCCACTTAGAGCTTAAAAGAGTAGAGCCTAGTTTATCACTTTTGTATTCTTTGGAAATCCAAAATAGCTATTTAAGACTTCATCATTGCAGAGCTTCATGTCTAATCTCATTAAACAAAATAGTGTGATGAAACCTTCAGTGCGAACTTCCCTCCTCTCTCGTCTTGGTTTTTTTTATAACAGAAATGTCCCTAAAAGAAGCCTGTGTAACTTGCAAAATAGACCTAAATCAAAAACAGATTCACATATTCGTGTAGATGATTTAGCAGTAATATTTCTAGCAGTGGGAGTCTGCAAATATTATCAAATCCATGTTCATGTTTTATGACAACTGACCGATGAAAACCAGAAGCTATTCTGACACATATTTTAACCCATTTTTCTGCTACTGGAATGAATATGAGCACAAATGCCTTCCTGGTTAAACTTTTGTTCATTTGAGTGAAATGTGAAGATGTGTCACGTCCTCAGCTGAGTTCCAGAACTACTCAGGATGTCATATAGCATTTAATTTCAAGCTCCATTTAGAAAAAAGAATTAAACATCTAACCTGGAACAGCTATCCTCCCAGCTGTTGGATGATTCATTTCCATCACAAGTCCATTGTGCAGCACCTAGGAAAAAAAAAAAACCCAAACATGTATGTAATAAAAAAATATAAACAGTTCCTAAACCCAAGAGGAAAAGAGAAATAAATATTATCATGTTCTTTCACAGAAAATCTGAAAATACAGGAAGCTACAATCCAAGTAATTTGTTTAATTTGTAAAATGAAAGCCCTGATGTTTGACACTACACTTTTATTTTATGCATCTAAATAAATGCTTCAGTAAGACTTTACAAGTCTAACATATCTTTAAGCTCTTCTATCCAACATCAAACATAAGAAACTGAGCTGGCAAGAATGTCATGCTTTCAACCACCAACAGACAACTAGTACCAACATAGAATGAGAATTAAAACTTTCATCCACTTTCACTTTTAATCTGCAATATGTATTGAAGGCCTATGCACAACTTATGCTCTAGTGTTTTCTTTCACTGTTACTCACTTGCTTTTGAGCTCATGATGGATGACACTATGAAATACTGTCTTAGTAGTTCTTACAAACATTCAGGAAAGATGCCATAATTTTGATGTTTTTTCTGTTCTTTCGAGTGGGTATGCCATGCTTCAGCTCCATGTATATCTGTATGGGATGATTATTCATCACAATTTCCAGTTCCTTGTTATTAACCTCAACCAGAAAACAATGTATGATACCAAAATTCTGAAGTAACAGAAAATGAAATTCATATTAGCAAACTCACTGCTATTGTTAATAGAATTCTGCATCCAAAGCCAGTAAGTAATCTTTATCATTTCCTTACCTATTATTCTGCCATCCTTCTAACACTGTTATCTTAATCACATAATAAGAATTCTAGAAAATGATTTATTTTGTTATTGAAGTATCCTATAAAAATAAAAAGCCTCCCATTAACCAATTATTTTCATATCCAGTGTAACAACAAATCTGAAATAAAATTTGCCTTGCTAAACATATCAGCTATAGAAATGAAAGATGGGCAAAGACTGTTAAGTGACCATATAATACATCTACCTATTCACCTTACACCGTGAACAAAACTAGCAACCTTGACTATTAATGACAGGTGTTGGTCTAGCTATTCTTGAAAATTTCCAGTTAACAAGATGACAATTTTCTTATGTAGTCTGCACCATATTCTTTATTTTTATTGTTAGAAAATTTTCTCCTAATACATAATCTAAATATCTTTGCTTTGTATTAAACATCTTTATTCTTGTCTTTTCCCCAACTGGACACAGAAAACCAATCACTAGCATCTTTATAACATTCTTTTACGTACTGGAAGACTGTAATCACATCCTCCCTCAGTCTGCTCTTTTCTAGACTAAACAAAACTAATTCCTTTAGCCATTCTTTCCAGGTCAAATTTTGTGAACCTTTTATCTGTGTAGAATAGCATGCTTAAGAAATTCCCATTCCCGAACAGGTGGTGTCAAAAGGTCAGGTCAGCTTTCTCTTAGCTTGTGGGGTTAGCCTATTTAGTTGACATTTAGAAATCCAGATATTTCCGATAATAGATGCTGGTGGAAGAATGTCTGTTCACTGGTCTAATTGTTTGGCGCTGTACCAAATCATTAGTTCTATTTCTCTTTCGGAAGGTTAACGCCAATTTTGGTAGACATTCAAGTGTGACATTCAGAATTTTTTTCCAAGTGACAGAATTGGAAAATATAATTGCTTGTTTTAAGTCATATTTAGAATCTTTCCAGTTATGTCCTTAATCAAACAGTATTGAAAGTTTGGCCTCCTTTCTCCATAACTTACTTACCTAGGCTTTCTTTATGCATTGAATTGATTATTTGTGACCTAAATGCAAGAAAACATGCTTATTTGAACTTGAAATCAACAACACGCTCAGGTGCATAAGCACTTCTTTAGATGGCAAATGAAAGGTTCTACCTAAAAGTGGCACCATCTGGTTAAAGAAAAACACAAATTCTCTAGCAGCTACTCAGGTCTCCACAAAATTCATGCCTTCTTGTGTTCCGGGTCTCTAAATTCTTATTCTGATAAGGCAGACTTATATTACTTTTAAAAGATTTCCTTTTGTTACACTCAAATTCCATCTCCCTTTTCTTTACAGAATAAACTAAGAAAAACATGCAGTATCTTTAAGGATCACCAGTTTAACTTCTATTCTCTTTTAAGAGAATTGCTCAAGATGCAGTGAAGCTTCCTTTCCATTTTCATGATAAGTACGGTGTTGATTTTCCCTCTCAGATACATTATTTTCTCGAAAACACTGCCACTGTCATTACTCTTATTACTCTTATTTTCTACAGTTATTAAGCCTATATTGGTATGCTCAGTTCCATCTTTTCTTTTGAAGAAAACAACCCCCAAACAATGAATCCGGCCAAAGACTGTTTTTTTCCCCCACATCAGCAACACTGTTTAAAAGAACTGTGTAATTTCCTGTTTCATGTGTTCCACTATTAGGATTCCCAAAAAGGAACTGAAAAAACAACTTCACTGACTGCTCCTCATGTGCATTCTAAAAACTATGATGGAAACATGTAAGATTACTGCATCCTAGCCTTTGGGAGAATGCAATGTTCACATCCATTATCATCAAAGACAGGGAAAGTCTGAGGACAAAGAGATAGAAGTTGAAGGTTGTCTCCTCCATTGTCTGGTACCACTCAAATGGTCCTGATCCTTCTGATGTGGTCAAGTCCTTTATCCACTTTGTATTCACCTTAGCTCAGCATAAGGAACTGATGTATCAAGAGGATCATGTAAAAGATGATGGCCATCAGTAGATCCATTTTTTATTTTTTTCCCCCATATGGCTTACCTTCCAGGCAAGAAACACTCTATTACTATATTATCTGTTACCATTTGAGATTCTGTGAATCAAATTAATGTTTGTGTGGCATTTTACACTGATTATATTGAGATCGTTGTAAGGGAGTCAGAAGCAGTCGTCTATCTTTCAGTAATATCATTTTCATGTCATTTCATTTTATTCCAAATACAGTCATCTTGTAGATTAAAGAAGGAACCTCTCTTGTCTGTCTACTGGTTAATGAGAATAAAACCTGATGTCACCATTTTGTAATCTTATCTCTACAATAGGACTAGCAGTGTCCTGCTGTTATTTGTGACATGTTCGTGTAGGATTTTTTTTTCTGTTCATACATGTTTATGTCTTTCCTCCTGACACTTAGCACTTGAAAGGAAAAGCCTCTCCTATTTGCAAGAAAGAAAAAAAGTACACGACATGAAACAGTAAAAAAAATCTCTGCATTCTACTGAAGTCAACAGAAGATAGGGTTGCTCTGATTTGTGCCATCTGTTATAATGACTCCTGCATCAACTTTTGCTACATAATTTTTTTTAAATATGTGTTTTCTTGAAGACTGAATTTGAAAAACTATATAGATATTATATATACAATGCAGAATATATGTAATTCTCTATCATTAGTTGCTACAATTCTGCTTTGGGATTATTTATCGTATATGCAGACAGTATCAGATTTGCCCATGTTACAAAAAGAAAATATTGTTTGGTGAGGGATAAAAACAATAAAAGTCACTATATTTTAAATTTATTTAGCCAGTATAGGTTATTACATGACTTTATTCAAACTACAGCAAACAGAACAATTCATGTATCTTCTAACCTCAGAGAATAAAAGAATTTAATTAAAAAATTACTTCAATATTATTTTCCCAATACTATATGCAAGAAAGTCCACATAGAATCTTTTAAGCAAAGATCTTAATGTTTTACTTGTGTAATGCAAACAAAGGGTAATTTAATATATTTTATCATGTATATTCTCAGTTGTTTCATCATTTCCTCTTAGCTTGTAATGAGAAAAACTATGGAGGATACTTACGTCAGCTGCTATGAAGCTCACAGTAATTCAGATATAATAACTTCAGTGATTAATTCTGCTCTTTTCCCTAACATTGTTAATAACTGCAAGTTAAAAAGTGGTTAAATTTTTTGTAACAGGCAGAGTTAAAATCCCTTAGCCATCTGCTTTCTCAAGGAGGATCAAATATTAACTCTACTTATTTCTTGTATTCTCACCTTGTTCAAAACAATTACTCAACCAACACTACTTTTCTGCATTAATATTTATATTACCAGTGGGCATGTTCAGTTCAATATTGTAATTTTTCTTTCAGTATTTGAGTTTCTTTTGAGTATCACTTAAAAGCTAAGTGACATATAAGGAAGAAAATGAGAATAAAATTAACTTCAAAAGAAACATAATTATGATACAGAAATACAATATGGCTGCAGAAACAATTTTAAATTTCATTTTCATGTAAAAGACTTGCAAGGCTGAAAATCTAGATTCAAATGGGAGCTTTACCTTCGACCGCTTGGGACTTAAGACCTTTACAAGATCATATGGTACTTACAGTGGTGCAAGACACTTTTTCAACTTGCACAGATTCTTCAAGGAAAAAGGTGAAACTCTCATTTTTCTATGACTGTACTATTCCTTAAGGTAGCAAGATATACAGACTACGAATGTGTATTGTGGCTTTCTTTGGGACTTATGTGTGAGCACCTATTCATCTATCTAAAAAACAGCTAGAAAAACTGTCACCATGCAGGATATGGCTTCAGGATGATTTAAAGAAATCTGTTTTTTCTTGGACACTCCACAACTTGTAAGAATATCTGATGCTTGATGATGGGTCCCTTAATTGATAAATTCAATAACAATACACATGTAAAAGAGTTCTTTTGATGAAAAGATTATATAGCAAAGTAACAAAAGTTGTGAAACAGAAATTAATCATGAATATTATTATAAACAAGCATTAATATTCCTTGCATCCCTCAAAAATGAATGGCTCTCTTGCATGCTAAGGAAGTAAAATACTTTATTGCACTACTGATGCAGCAGCAAAAATGGCAGGTAGGAGAATCAGAAACGTTGTTTCTGCCTTTTTTCACATGGATAATGGGGTGTTTGTCCACCTAGTAAACACCTGGCAAATTTTGCAATTATCATAAGGTTCATTTCATATCATGTTAGTTCATTTCAGCCGTGATATAACTGATTATGCACGTAACCAATCACCCATGACAATGCGGTTTCTCTTTGAACTGCCAGCAAGGTTTCAAATCCATTCTAGGTACTACCTAAGATCAGCTTCTAAATCCCACTCAAAGGAGATGCTGGAATCAGAAACATATTAAACAAGTTGTCAGCACCCCCCCACACCCCGCCCCATGTTTAAAAACTTCTATATAATGTAGAGCCATAGATTTGAAATATGCATTTGTACAGATACCACTCTCTCACAGTTTCATCTAGAGTTTAGTGAAAAGGATTTTCAGGGCCACAAAGGAAATGATGTAACCATTTTCTCCATATTTTTGTAGCCACAAGATAGCTGGCTGTTGGTAAATGTAATTACTACTAGTGCCTCCAAACCACAAGAAAATAATAATACTGTTTTTCCTGTACATGCTGAACATAGAGCTATGGCCATAATCACCGCCTAAGGAAGTAACAGCGTGTGTTGTGAACACAATGCCATATTGGAATCACATCCCACGTCCTAAAAGCACCTCTTTCCAAATAAGATGATGTTAACTCATTTGAAATTTGAAAAGGATCTTAAATGTATCCCTATCTGATGCCTGGTCCCACTTGGTCTTGTATTTCTAGAAAGATGTTACGCAGCAGAATGTTTTGCATATCAGCATGTTCCCATTGCCAATGAAAGTTGTCTTTTAGCACTAATAACTTTATCATTCTTCTTTCCAAACAAAGCTTCTAACATACAGGGCTCACCTGGAGAAGGTAATATCATCTCTCTACCATATGAGGCATGTAAGCATTGTATTAGTGAATCACATCTATCTCCACTTTACCTGCATCTACCTCTCATATTTGAAGTATCTCACCATTTCATGCTGGAACAGTACTTAATTTAAACAAAAGTAATGTTCTTTACAAATTTTTGAATGAGTGAAATCTGGGGTTTTTTGTTGTTGTTTCTTGTTGCTTGTTAATTTACCTCTTTACTCTCAGTCCCTTATTCTGACACACTAAATCCTGTGAGTATGTTATAGTCCCTTATGTCCCTAGCACCACATCTGTGATACTAAATGAATAAAACAAAAGAAAACCACAGTTCACTGGAATGTCCTTATTCTCCATTTCTGCTTTCTGCTAGGCCCATGTCTTACAGATCGCTTGCTCTGCTAAATTTTTTTTCTTTGTGGGTGTGAGGTGATAGCTTTGACAAAGTCCTTCTTATGCCACAGCTTCACAGCTTTTTACACACATGCTGTAGACAAAATTACTTTTTACTGACATCCCTAGGGATGGGGTTTTGATGCCTGAAGCATATATCTTTGGTTCAAAAAAATCCTGATCCATGTAACCATATTACAATACTTCCTGCTTTTCTACTTGGCTGCTGTGTCTCTTGTTCTACTACAGAACACCTCAACTGGATTCCATGTTGATCCTTAGGATTTAATTTCCTTACTTTTTATGTAGTATCTTTTGCCTAAAGAGTTTTTACATCCTCCAGTCTAATAGTGGTTCTATAAACTAACTATTGGTTCTTCGATGTTGAATTTGTTTTACAGTGGCCAGGACTTTAACTCAAAAAGTCCTACTCTGATATTGGCCTTCAGAGTTTCTTAACTGCATTCCTGTACCGCACTTAAATCAAGAATTGCCATTCCATTTGCATGCTCTAGAACTAAATGTTCCAAAAAGGCAGTCACTCAGAGTGATGAGAAATTGCTTCCCTTATGCTCTATCCCACTGTGACACTTGACCAGTTGAAGGTAGATGAAGGCACCCATTATTACTGCCTCATTAGGCTTGGTTGATACTTTGATCTCCTTCAACGTTTTGGACTCAATATCCGTTTCCTGATCAGAAGGCTCAACAGTATAGCCCTAATACTGCTCCCCCAGCTCTATGACCTAATCTGTCCTTCCTGTTCAGTTTATGGCCAGGTATTACACTCTCCTATTAATTTTTGTCATTCCAACATTCTTCTGTAATGGCTACCATGTCAAGATCCTCTTTCTTTGCCAAGAATTTCAAGTCACCTATTTTTTCTCTTACACATCTCATGTTGGTATACAGATAGGTATAGGTTTTGTATGCATTTGGGGAAGCAGGGAGTTGGCTGCGTCATTTTTTATTTAACTCTTAAGTTTGACACTGTATTAGCTTTCCAGAATTTCTCAGTTGTCCCCCTTTCAGTTTTGCTGTACATTTCATTCTTGTTCCTTACACCTTTTGTATGACGGACATCATTAGCAGATGTCTTTAAACAGTCAGAGCCCTCATTTGTCAGCTTTTCCTCAACTCCTGTATGAGTAACCACACTCATTAATTTCCTACACCAGCAGTCTATTTTTACTACGGTTCTAGACAACCCCTTCCACAGAGGTTCTTCCTCTTCCAAAGCTCTGTGTAAGTATCCCAATGGAAATCCTACTTCTTGTCATCCATTAACTGAAATACTGAAAATCTTAAATTATGAAACCTGCACATTAGACTAAAAGCAGTTCAGAAGTGACCATAAAGATGATAAAACTTCACCAGGTTTCCTGGATAAGTTTCCAGGATTCTTTTAGTAGTTCATAATACTGGCACAGAATATATCCAACACAGTGAGCTCCTCTCAGGCACCCTATGAAAATCTGTTCTTCAAGTTCTGGCCTCACCGAGAATCTACTCAGCAAATTGTTTTTGTGGCCAAAATAACCCAGGCAATTAATCTTTTTAGTAATTCAGTTTCCTAAATCATCTTTCAAATTCAATAACTGAAGTAAGATATGACTCTGATACTTAGCGTAGTTCTCATATTAATGTTTTACTTCCCTTAGCACCTACTGCTACAAAATAAAAATGAAAAAGTCCTGACTGCTAAATCAGCCACAGTATAATGCATAAAAGAAAGAGACATTAAATAATCCAAAAAATATTAAACAATGAAAACCATTTGTGACAGAGCAGAAACACCTTTGCCATTGTCTAATTGTCAAACACACACTTATTCTTGAGAAAAAGTACTAAATTCAATTTATACCTCACAGTCGAGGTAAATATGAGACAGCTGCTAAATACGTCTATATAAATCTCAAATGTTTTCATCAGATGTATTGGAAAATAATGAGAGTAAAAGAAGGTACTTCTATTCTAATAGCAGACCATATTCCAGTAAAGTTTTTTAACTCTTGTGGAGAAGCAAGTATTTCAGAGGGCTTTATTAGCATATGGTATAATTAATATTTATAATGAATAGCAAGGAGATTAAGAGAACAAAGATTTATAACTCAGGCCAAAATATACAAAAATGGAAGGACACAAGCTTGTAGTTAACTGCATAACTTCTCTGATTTTCAAGGTTGCTGACCTGACCCTGGCTTCAGGGGGCTTTCCGGGTGCTCAAAAATCAGGCCCCTTCCCTCAGGTGCCCAAGTATAGCTCCCTGATGACCTCTTGCACCATCAGTCTGGAAACGTGGCAGAGGAGAGAAGCTGTCTTTATTAGTCAAAACATACATATACTTTTCAGATGTGTTTTTTCTCTGAGAACTGAAATGTGATTGTAATCCCACATTTTTGGTGGGTTTGAATGTGTAAATCCTAAATTCACAGAAATATTTAAGCAAAGATGGTTGGCTATACTGCGGTTTGGATATGAGACCTGGCTCGTCCTGATAGCAAGATGGGGTGTGGCTGCATTCAAAGCACTGGCTCTGGGATCAAAGAGCCTGTCTCCAGCTGCGGCATACCTTTCATGTATAACACTGATAACTCCACACTGATCACCTGGAAGGTGCTATAGAAACAGATTGATTTTATTACTGCAACAGGCTGAAATACTCACTAATTTTGCTTCTTTCAGTCAGAATTGCCAGTAATTTACTGCTAGCAATGGTGTTACAAATCACTGGTTTTCAATAATATTTTTCCTACTTTAGATTATTACAAATACTATATTCAGCTTTTAAATATTATGTTTGCAGTTTCTCAGATGAAAAAGCGTGGACAAGCCTAACTACGAATAATTTTAAAAAATGCAAGTGAATGTAAAAATGAAGAGAAGTGTCCTGGATTGTACATGGGTTATATTATTTTGGTGTCAAGAATGTCACGTGAAAGGCTCTCATTCTATTTTATTTCATTGTGACTTATATCTCATATTAAACAAAACCAAAATAAGTTTCCAGACGTTTTCCTTTGTGGAAACTAACTTGTGCATGCAAATAAATCTAAGTGTATTCCTACAGTGGTAATAAGCCTTCAAGCACTATGTACTCCACCAGTGGGAGACTGGTGGGGAAGAAATACTGAGAACTTTTCCACTGCCATTGTTCTCATAACAATTCTGTAGATATTTCATATGCTTACTATATTCAGGGGTCATATCCAGACTTGACTACAGAGCTGGTGATGATAAAGAGAAAATTCTGATGGTTTCTATGAGGCTTTGTACAACTGAGATTTTTCAGAAGTACCTTTTTGCCATGTGGTATAGGAATAAGTCACACACAGTTGCAACTGTGGACTGAAAAATGTACTGAGGTGTTTGTCCAACACGTAGGAGAACTGTTATTTCAAAATGTGCAATCTTTAACAATATTGAATAGTAAGAACACTTCTAATAGTTCTGTTATAGAAATCATGTGTTTTCTCAGATAGGCATGCATGTTATGGCAAGAATACATTTATAGAAGGAAAAGAAATCTCAACAGTCAGGAAGCCTCAAATATTCACAAACTTACTGCTGGGCTAATAGTAAGCAAAGGAACCATTAACAACAGCATTGTACCATCATGCTAATATATCACTGGGTTTCTGACGGTCCTTGGGGACCTCACCTGTTTCTCCCAGTACAAAGTACATAATCAGTGTAAGTTTTCCAATCTTGCACGCCACACTGAGTTCCCAAGAGCCTTCTTTAAGTACTCCATCCATCTTTCACCTGCCATGTAAGTGTTGCGGTTTATTTATACATCATTCATTGTTTTGTTAGAGCTAGTCTGTCAGCTCAGAGTACTTACCCTTCCCAGGACTGCAAAACTTGCTCATCCACAGAGGAATGCCACTTAACGCTGGCACCTGCTTAGCATTGTAAAGTACATCCAGATGGGAGTATCTCCCTACAGAGCCTCAGCCTGCTGCAAGCAGAGATTCACTACATCTCTCCTCATAAGTGGTTTATTCCTGCATACTCTTGCACCGACCTTTGTAGCCCTTTAGAAAGGGAACTGTGGCTGTGGTTTGAACTACAGCATTTTGACTTAAGTCAAAGGAGCGCTGTGGAGAAACACAGGTGGACTACACTGGTAAACAGTATCGATGCTGTTCAGTTTGAGTGCTTCGTTCTTCTTCCTTAGTGCTTTATGTCCTGGGCAGTCAAAGGAACTTTCATCAACAGAAACTCTGGCACATGGAGATCTTTCCTGATTTATACTCTGCCCCATTAACATTGGCCTTTGTAACAAAAGCATTTAAGATAGAGAACTCCTAACCGTGCATACACCAAGGAGCTGGGATTCAAGAGTGCTACTTGCAAGACGTGTATGGAACAGCATATTTAGGTGGAAAATAAGTTCCCACTTTGTATCAGTATCTTTCACTCCTTTCCAGCAGTTCAGTACTTAACTATTTTTATCCACTTTTCCATTATTAACACTTAATTTCATGAGTTTTATTACCCAAGCATAAAATCTCTCTCCAAGTTGCAGCAAGGCAAAAAGAAATCTAAAGCCAGGCAGGTATTTCAGGGCTATACACATGAAAGAGGTGATTTCTCTCAGAAACTATCCTCATTAAAAAAAAGCAAAACATAGTTTTGAAAATAGCACATTTCACGGTTACTTAGTCAATAATGTGCATTAGATGCTCTGTGAGAATTTAATGTAAGAAGCAATTAGTATTTGAATACTATATATTTAACTGAGCAAAAACCAATACAGGTTTTTAAATACAATGCTTCCTATGAACTTTGCAGTGCTTCCAGACTTCTCTTGCTTTGAAGTTAATGATCCTATGCCACTAACCTGAACAATGAAAATACAGGACCTAAATTTATAGAACACAACAGAAATATCGCAGTTCTGAGTGCTAATGTACAGACTTAACAATAGCCTGCAGTAACATCACTGGCTATTATACTATACATGTTATTGATGTTCCCATAACAAAATCTCATTCGGCTGGAAAATATACATCAACTACTTAATGGAAACCAATCTTAGGAAAGCACTGTTCATTTCCTTAAGCCTTCCTTAAATGTCAGAAAATTAGGAAGTTCTAAATATACCCCTAAGAGCACAGAGACCCTGATAAAGCATTACATTTGCATTTCTGCATTGATCTTCCACATTATGTTCCCATTTGTGGTCAACCTGGCATTTAAGAAGCATGATCTTTGTTTTGCTCTGTCAGGTTCCTAGCGTGAACACCTCAGAAGGCAGGTACAATGGCTAAGCCTCAACAAACTAAAGGATCAGCAATTCCATGTGGAATTACCATGAACATTATCCCTGAAAACTTATTTCAGGAAGCTGCACACTGAATATAAGCCCTATCAGCCCCTTAAGACATGCTTTCTTCATCTCTGTTCCTAGCACAATTGTTACCAGAAATCTGGAGAGTTCACAGTGTCTATACAGAGACAGAAAATCTCACATGTTCTCCAGAAAAACAGCTTCATACCTTTTACAGATCAGTTGATTAGAGCACACAGTTGCTGAAACGAGTTGTTATAGAATATATGAGGGATCAAGCAAAAAAAAAAAAAAAAAGCAAAATACTAAGGACTGATTTTTCCACTTAATATCTTACACCAGTTTGCATGAACAAAGGCATGAAATAGTTCACTTGGGTAAATTCACATCTTCAAATGTTCTGAGCTATTTTGGAAGTTATACCTGACTTTAACTCCTCAATTTTGTGTTGAGGGTTTCTTCTACCTCAACAGCGGTACCTGTTATTTAATATTACATAAGTTAATACTAGGATTTGATAGCATTAAAAGCAGAATTGACAGTAATCTCTCATGATGGAAGAGTATTTTTTCCAAACATTTAAATCTAAGCAGATATTCAGTGTAACTGGAAATACAATTTGTACATGTCTACACATTGAAGCATTTCAGGGCCTTCATAATACCATCAATTTGCAACACTTCACTGTATCTCAGTTTATTTGAAGCAGGTTGCACAGCAATTAACATTTGCCAGAAGAAATCTCTCGTGTCAAGCCATAAGCACTACTCTGAATATTCTCTTTGTATGAGACCTTTCATTCTAACTAGTGCTATTTAAGCAGAAAATTGGAATGAAGGGGAATCAAACTATAACAAAATGTACAGAGGTGAGATCTAATAAAACGAAATAAAGAATATTTTTTTAAAACAGAATTGTTTTAGGCTTGCAGTTGTTTTGTGAGACTAGATCCAACCTAGGTTAAAGTACAACACAAATGCATCGAAATTTCACATTTCGGTCCTTCTGATTAAAATGCCACTAGCTTATTAAACAGTATGTATTTCCTAAAAATGGCAAATAAATTCCAGTCCTGCAAAAGGATTCTTCTTCCAGAACTATTTTTGGGCAATAAATGTCTTCAACTCCTTAGTATTCTATGCAGGCCACAAGAAGTTTGTGTACATAATCCCACTTGAGTATCAGAGCAAGTATCTGCTATACCGTCTAGATAAAAAAGGTCATTACAGAATGCTGTAGCAGTAAATTTGAACACGACTGGGCTGGTGAATGAAATCAGCCCATTACTATCATCATGTGACTATATTCTGAAGTAATTTTCACCTATCTGATTGATCACCTGCTGTTCAAGACATCAGATGGGAGAGTTTAACATTAAAAAATGCTTAGTGTTTCACACCAAAAGGGAGAGTACTGTAATATTTGTTATGTTAAGCTAGTTTGAAAATAGTATTGTACAACACAGGTGTTAGATAACTTTAAGTCATATCTTTTAAGTGCACATCACAGGATACTTTTAAAAAGAAAGCATTATTTCCTTGTATCTCATTAATATATATCTATACCTTACATACAGTGGAGTGAATAAAACTAGAGTTTCTTTGTGTTATAATTAACTGTTCCATATACCTGTTTGTTCGGGTTTTTAATTTGCCTGAATGTTTTTTCCCCACTAATTTGCTTAACTGAGCTCAGCAAAATGCAGAGCTTGAAAGACATATTCAAATAGCAAGTGATAAAAGGCCTTTTATTCCTTAAGAGAGGGACATGAATGCTGAAATAAGAACTGATTTAGGCTTTCAGTCCAAAACCTAAAAGAGCCTAAATAATTTTTAGAAGTGTTTCTTTAATATTGTGACTTCTAGTTTTGCGCTACTTGGATTTTGTGCCAATCGGAAAACAAAGTACCAAACAAAGAATGTACATCAGAAGTCACAAAAACTGACTTCCAGTAAAGGGAAGACCAAAAGACATGACTATGTTTTCCTATGCTAAATAAGAATCATACAATAGAAGAAATAGAACAGAATAGAACAGAATAGAACAGAATAGAACAGAATAGAATAGAACAGAACAGAATAGAATAGAATAGAATAGAATAGAATAGAATAGAATAGAATAGAATAGAATAGAATAGAATAGAATAGAAAAGAAATAGTAGAATAGTTCAGCTGGAAGGGACCTACAGTGATCATCTAGTCCAAGTGCCTGACCACTTCAGGGCTGACTGAAAGTTAAAGCATGGTATGATGGGAATTGTCCAAATGCCTCTTAAACACTGACAGGCACAGCACATCGACCACCTGTAACCTTCCTGCAAAGCCTGAATTCGCGTCCACACAAGGGGCAGCGGGTGGAGCTGCGCAGGGGCAGCCCCGTCACCCCCATGTCACAGGGCCACCACCCGGCAACGCAGCAGGCACAATGCCCCGGGGAAGGATAAAAGGCAGCATCATCCCGCGTCCCACTGCCATAGCTGGCCTGGGCGCAGCCCGAAGACATCCCAGAGAAAGTCCTTGAGGAGCCGGTGGAATTACTTGGCCCCCCCGCCCCGGCGGGCGCTGAGGGAGGAAGACCGGAGGCTGGACGAGGCTGCTGGAGGTTCTGCGTTGCAAGGCCAGCTCCCGGCGGGGCCACCTTCAAAGCCCATCTGATGGCTGGAAATCCTGCTTCAGCCTTCGCGGAGCAGACGCAAGCCCCTCAGGAGATGAGAAGAACCACCAAGCCCTGGAGGTGCCCGAGGCTCTCAGGCCTTTTCAGCTGGAGAGCAGTGGCAAGAGCAAGGGAATGCCTTCTGGAGGAGCACTGCAGAGCTCGCCGTCCTCATCCCCCATGGAGCCAGGGGCAGCAGCCGTAAGAAACGGGATGCAGAGATGTTAGATAACTAGCAAGGGGTGCCAGTGCTTTGGAGCAGCCACTGGTGTCCCTCCCGCCAGGCGCCGGGAGGCTTCTTGCCCCCAAGGTCGCTCAGGCCGGGGACATTTGGCCACTCTCGGAAGCTCCTGAGGTGGCTCCAGGGTGAGGGAGAAGAGGGCTTGGGCATCTCCTGGGAGGCGTGACCAGGCTGTGGGACGAGGAGGCCGGTCTTGCTCACATGCTCGGGGAATAGCCGATCGCCAGCGCTGGGGTCAGGAAGGAATTTTCCCCCGGGGCACATTGGCACTGCTCCCCGGGGGTTTTTTGCCTTCCTCTGCAGCATTGAGCACGACCACTTGTCAGGGCTCCTCTCGTCCCTTCTGGCTAGGTTGCTGCCTGCTGCTCGTGCACCACGAAGATGGCCTCTCGTGCCCTGCAGCTGGGGGGAGGAAGGCTTTTTTTTCCCGACGGCAGGCTAGCAAGTGTCTCCGGGGGTTTTTGCCTTCCTCCGCAGCGTCGAGCACGGGCACTTGCCAGGGCCGCTTTGGGCCATTTGGGCTAGGTGCCTGCTGCTCCTGCTCCACGCAGGTGGCCCTCGTGCCCCGCATCCGGGGGGAGGAAGCTTTCTAGGCTCCCAGGGCGGGCCCAGGGTGGCCCCCGGGGGTTGCTTCTTGTCCTCCGTAGCACTGAGCACAGCCCCTTGTCAGGGCTCCTCTGGGCCCTTGCCGCTCGGTCCCTGCCTGCTGCTCCTGCGCCTCCAAGGCGCCGCTCGTGCCCTGCCTCTCTCTGCCGCTCTTGCCCACCGCAATTTGGGAAAGGAGCGAGCTCTGCTCTTCCCTTGGCTCCATTTCCCCAGGGCTTCTTGCTTGTTTGTGCAAAACAGCCTGTGCTTGGAAGGGCTCCAGGCTTGCTGCACCATCCGGAGCCGCCACTTTGCAGCTCTCCCTGCGTGCAAGCCAAGCGCAGGGCAGGCACGAGAGCGCTTCGCATGTACCACTGCCCAAGAAGCACAGCGGCGGAGCAAGTTTTGGAAGGCAGATGTGTGCTTGTCATCGATACGCGTCATACTTTGGAAAATACCTCATGGTACCACACACCTCTTCTTCTTCTTCTTCTTCTTCTTCTTTGGTGTGTGGTCGGTCCTGATCCTCATCCTTCACGTTCTCGCTCTTCAGGAAACAGGGACTGCTTGGCCTGTGTTTCTGCAGCTCTGTGGCTTGCCTTTGCCAGGCTGCAAGGGAGGCTTTTTCAGGCTAAACGGAAGCGCATCAGCCTGCTCCTGGCTCCACATGAGCATTGCGTTAGTGCTTGTGAGCATCGGCTCTGAGACAGAGTCAGAAAAATACAAATAAAAAGAATATCCTGTTTCCACTTGTAACCTTTGTGTGATGTGTCCTTGAAAGTGTTTTTGGAGCTGAAGAACGCCTGGCATTTTAGGCAAATAACAGTCTCAGTGTTATTTGAGTCATGGCGAGTGTGGGGAATAGAACAGTTATGCTATGTTATGCCTGGAGTTATGGATGCCAAGCCATTGCCGAGGCCTGAGGGCTCCGTCGAGGAGAGCAGCTCTCTGCAGTGCAGGTCCCAGGCCCACCCAGGAGACAGGGGCAGAGGCGGGCACCCCTACAGCATGGCTCAGGCAGGGACTGAAGGCCCCAGGCCCAGCTGAGACACGTCCCCTGGGCCCTTGGCTGGAGACGGTGGGGGTGGGGTCCCGGGGGAGGCCGGTCCCAGCCACTGAGGCCTATGAGCACCCCCAGGACCCTGGCAGAAGTCGGCTTGTGCTGCTCATAGGCTCTCCTGGAGACATTGATGGTTGGCCACTTTGGAGACCCAGTCTTGGGCCAGATGGACCTTCTCTCTGATGGAGTACTGCTGTTCTCGGGCTCTTTTGGTTTAGCCTGTTTTTCCACGGGAAACAGCTCAGGCATTTCTAAAAATGAGTACAAGGAGCAAACCAAAATCCATGGGAAATGAACAGGTATTGCTCACCTGAAAAAGATTTGCAGCCATTTAGTTGAGAGGCACGTCCTGCTTCAGACTGAGGGCTTGATCTTTGAGCCTCGCTAGGGGCAGAGCTGCGGGGTTTTGCCATCCTGTGGAAAGGCAGCTGAACTGGATGAAGACAGAAGACTTTCAAAAACCGCATGTCACACTTGCTTTTTGCAACTTTGTGCAGATGGTCCAGTTGTCTCGAGACGATCCACAGCTCTCACCCCTTCAAAGGTACATGCCTCCTTCCCACAGCGTGACAGAGGCAATGCCTAGGCTGGGACACGGTTATGGGTATTCAGTGCCTTCTGCTGGTGCAGGGCTGGGAAGAAATGGCATCCGAGATTTCCTCAGTGGGTACTGGTAGGGAAAGGAGGAGGAAGGAAGAAGAATACACTAGACTAAACTAGTTGAGTTGGAAGGGACCTACAATGATCATCTAGTCCAGCTGCCTGACCACTTCAGGGCTGACCCCAAAAGTTCAAGCATGGTGTTAAGGATGTTGTCCAAATGCCTCTTAAACACTAACAGGCATCAGGCATTGACCACCCCTCTAGGAAACCAGTTCCAGGTTTTGACCGTCCTCTCGGTAAAGAAATGTTTCCTCATGTGAAGTCCAAACCTCCCCTGACGGACGCAGCTTTGAGCCATTCCCACGCGCCCTGGCACTGGGTACCAGGGAGAAGAGCTCAGCACCTCCCTCTCCACGTCCCCTCCTCAGGAAGCTGCAGAGAGCCATGAGGTTGCCCCACAGCCTCCTTCTCTCTGAACTAGACAAACCCCATGTCCTCAGCCGCTCCTCAGAGGACATGCCTTCCAGCCCCTTCACCAGCTTTGGTGCCCTCCTCTGGATGCATTCAAGTCATGGAAGAAATTACCATTTAATATATTTAAACAGTAGCAACAGCAGTTGGAGATGGGGAGCAACAAGTTAGGGTGATGCACTGCTGTGTAAAAACATGAACATTTAACAGGAAAAACATAAACTTAGCACCATTTTAATTTCCTGCTGCTAAGATCTACCTATGCTTTTAGATGGACAAAAATTTTAAAAGTAAATTAAGTAAAAACATTAGAAAATACACTGTATAGAACAACCATGGTTTTTCAGAAGACAGAAGGATTTTTCAGTGATGTGATCCACCTCTAGTATCTAGGTTCTGTGATTATGTAAAAGCCCAATATCATATTATTTCCCAGAAGGATCAGGTCATGTCAGGGACCTACTGGAAATCCATTCTCATAAAACTTCTAGCTTATTTTACACATAAATAGATATAAATTGGCTTCAGTTAGACAGGCTTTTCTTTTTTCTTCAGAACTGAATCTGTGTACCTGCAAACATTTTCTCACTCATCTAATACCACTATTTAGTTAAGATAAATAGAAAAAATATTTTTTTTCTAATTCTAATATTCTATTAGAATATTAGATTCTAATATTCTTCTAATATTTCCCCACCCTTCTAATATTTCCCCACCCTTTACTTCAATATTATATCTGAAGAAATATTCTTTGGGAAGAGCTAAAAAGTTTTTCTTTGTGTTCGTATATTACTTAGTCTCCTGAGGATACTACAGCTGCCAGTATTCGACCAAAAGCTGCTTTTTGAAGTGTTCACTGCACTCAGACCATCCTCCAATTACAGGAAACCAGAAATGATCAAAACACAGTTGCCACATAAAAATAATTTACAGTTACTACTGATACGGACTGCAATGGAATATGTGACCTGGTGAGTTAGTTAAGACGGTCAAAGAAAGGATTTCTCACTGAGAAATGATGTCACATTGTGGGATTTCTTGCTTTTGCCATGCATGTATGGGATGATTGTGGAGATTAACCTTATGACCCACATTCACCTCAACTACCATTAGACACTTGACTGAGGATCGCAAGATGGTAACCAAATTGCCCTCATTATACGCAACAGAGAGAGAGACACTTCCAGAAGGTGATTATGGCTCTGATATTTAACTATGATTATCATTACTATGATAATGATATTACTCCATTAACAAAAAATGGAGCACCTCAAAGGGAGTCAAAAATACTCAAAATGGGGTACCAAAAATGGACTACCTCAAAAATCACACTTAAATGCTTAGTTTTAACTGAGATGTATTCAGGACTGTGTACATCAGTTCCTTAGCTGTAAAATTTGAGAAATAATATTTCCACAATTTTTCAGAAGAATAAAAGGCACATGGGACACAGAGATACAGAAGGGACGTGGTGTTGGGCTAATTTCAGATCAGTGAACATAAGTTATCTGCCTTCTAATTTACAGCAGCAGAGGTGAGACAGGCTGCCAAAATGAATTTGCACTATATAATAAAATCCTCAGTATTGCTGAAATTCACTGTCACTGCTCCCATATATCCATTGACACAGATGTTCCTTATCAGTTGTTTCCTTTTTACACATAACAAAATATTCAAAGGCTTAGAGTCAATACTCTGTGGGTTGAAGGAAAAAGCAGTAATGCATTCAGAAAATGTGACCTGAATAAGTGGTAAGTGTATAAGGTATAAAAGGACAGCTCAGATGTATGAGTTTGCCCTTTCAGCACTGACAAATGCTCCATCTTTTTAGTAGTCAAGCCTTTTTGCTTACAGGCAATTGACAGTTAGGGCCTGCCTGCATTCTCCCTTAATCCATCAACACATACTTGAAGAGAGAAGAGATACTCCATCTCCAGAACAAATCTGGAGTTTTTTCAAGTAGGGCTCATGGAGATAGCTTACTTATTTGTCTTGCATAAACACATCACTCAAGAAGGGAACATCAAAGACAACAGAGTTGTCATAAGTCTGATGCTTGCTTTTTTGTTATTATTATTGCTCAGCTATTGAAGGCAATGAAGTCTTTGCTGAACTTCATGAAGGTAAACTATGCTAAGCTACGACAATTTAAGGAACATGGTACCACAAAAAAATCATAAAAACGTTCCACATATGTAACTGATACCCAAATGTAGCTACAAGGTATTTAGCTTATATTTATCTTGTGTTTGATTACTAAATTGTAGGTGCCTAATTTTGATTGCAGCTTATTATGGGAGAAAAGCAAATGAGGCAGGAATTCAATCTGCTCTCTCTGAGGTAGATCCACAATGTGAACCAAAGCATGGTCAACGGAGATTTGCTTCAAAAGCTCTAAAATGCTGAAGTAAATGCACCCTTGGTGCTTAAAGGTTCACTGTAATTAAGTAAGAATAATTTTACAAAGAGAAGTATGTAACTGAGGACCTGGACAAGGAGCTGTGTAATGTAACCTGGGGTTGTATGTTGATTAGCTAGCAAGACAACAGATCCTGCTTCCACTGACGCAAACAGGAGTCAGAGCAAAACTCAAAACGTGCTGGGCTGCTGCTGTTCAGTCAGGTTTTGCGCTTTAGCCTGTTAATGATGAATCCCAGATGGACATTCATAGTTGTCTCTTGGAAAACCGGAGTAGTAAATACATTTTGTTCATTATCATTTATCTATTCAGGTATAAGTTCTAAGTGACAGGCTAAAGACATCGTTCCGGCATGCAGAATGTTCTTCTCTCTACTGCTAGGCTAGTGATGTTAGACTGATGTGATTCTGCCATTGAAGCTAGCTGCCTGAATCTTTCTCCTGAAGGACTCATACTTTTCTGTTTGCAAAAGTTGTCAGACTTTGGAACTCGTATTAAGTTCAGAAACAATTGGTCTTTCAAATTCCAATTAAAATAACATGCTTGAAAATACTTTAGTCCTTTAAAACCAGCTATTTCATCTTAGAAAATAAGTGTGATCACAGAATCATTTGAGACTGCAAATAAAGAGAACACAGAAACCCCTCAAGAACTTCATCTTAGTCCAGTTCTTGTTCTCATAGCAAATTTCTAAGATGAACCAATCTAAGGGAAAAAAAAAGCTCTTTCTTCTTTTCATACCAGCAGAAATAGTACAGTTTTATTTTTCAGATTTACAAAACAGTATTGGTTTTGATGGATTATGGTCCAGAAAAATGTTATCACTATACTTTGAAATTAGGTGTTCATATAGTAAAACACACAACACACAATAGTTCATCAACCTCATATTACTGTGCAGTACTGAGATGTCTTTAGGAGTGTATTTTTCTTCTTTTGCTAATTAATGCCAAGATTTTTAAATGAATTTGAGAACAACATGAAAACCATATGTTAAAATTTGACAGTTGTGATCAAATGACAATAGAGATCTGCTAGTTCTCCCTTTAACTTTGTAACTATGTGTTAAAAATGCTTCCCAAAATCATCACAAGGATTAACAGAACACTCTAACACATGGAAAGACAAAAGTCTAGAAAACAGCCATTGACAACAATAGTGTTATCAAGGAAGAAAAAGAATACAGATAAAGGACTTAAGCTATGTCTCAAAAATTCATTAGCATAATTCACATTTATTAATTAAAAAAAAGGGTTCCAATCAACCATTTAAATCAAATTCTCTATCCCTATTAGCTTTAACTTCCATTTATGGTGACACTGAATGGAAGTTTCAGAATTTGATCTTCTATTTTTAACATTTCTCTTAATCTTTGAATATCACTAGAGAAACCCTAAATGCTTCACAATCCTGTCTTCTGCTTCTTTGCACTGACATCTCAGGGTAAGAATTCTTTTTAGTTTTACTTGATGATGATGGAAGAATCTTCCTCCTAACTGTCACTACAGATCTGACAGCAGATACAGCATTAGGGGCATGGTCCTCATGGCATGAAGGCCATAGCTAAACTTTTTAGTGGAGCCACAGTCTCATTTTAAACTCTGGTCGGAATGAAAGACAAACACGAGAGCTCTTTTCTCATCAGGATGTGTTGGCAATCTGAGCGGAAGAGCTCAACTCCATCACATTTAAATATATGTGTTGATTAATGGGTTCTAGCAGACATAAAATTGTTTCTGGAATGCTTTTAAAAATTTCTTGAGACTTTTCTCTTACACACTTAATTGTTTTTACTTATATGCAGAGTTTCAGGTATGTAGTTTTATGTACAATGTATTTTAAAGTTGCATTTAAGCCTTGAAAAAGGATTAGTAGAGCCATCATTCTGAGAAAAATAGTAGCTGTTCCCTCAGCAATCCAAGAATCAATAAAATGTCTGTGTTGTTCTGCAGTACTGAAATTATGAGGTTGACTGCCAGTGGTGGCACTCTCTGAGGGACAGAACGAGGATCTAGAGGAAGGGCAGACGTCCCCATGACTCCTGCTTGCTAATGCCTGCCGGTAGTTAGTTTCATGCATTAGCATGCTAAGGTCATGAAGAAAGTCTATGGCTGTTCCAGAAATGTTTTTCTCTTGGAGAAGTCATCTCCAATGACATAAATCAGAAAAAAATATCTGAAATTATTTAAACAATATGCAATGAATACAATATTTCTAAAAATGGTGACATTCAAGTATTCTATAAGCAAAAGCCCAAAATCAAGGCTTCTCTTCTTGCCCTAGATCAATTTAACTAAAAAGAGTACTTATCAAATCACACTGCTTTGCCTACTTGCTTCTCTACTTAAGCTAATTTCACTATGGAGAAAGAAAATCCTAATGCAATTTTTGAAGCTCCATGAATAGAGAATGTACATATATGCCTTTTAACACTTTCCATTGCCATACACCCACGTCAATTTGCCTGTAATTCAGCTTGTTTAGGAAGGACAGTACTTGTGCTAATGTGGCCTAATTAGTAACAGCCAGAGTTAACTCTGCTATTTTAGTTCTATGAATTGTTGCAAGGTTCTTTAAAGCACTGAGGAGAGGTTTGAATGGGGGGACTAGGAAAGGAGTAAAAAAATGAAGCAGGCACATGGTTTTCATTTGGGGGGAGGGAGTCTGTTATGAAATTTACTTGACTGCTGCAGGCAATATTGGAGGATTAAATGGAAACTGGCTGAACCTTAGCTTCCAGTTTATAAAGAGCATTCACTCTATAAAGTTTCCTTATAGCACCTTTTTACATAATGAGCTTTAACTAAATTCTGTCAGCACAGAAAGTGGTTCATATGGTTTAAGATGTGTCTTACTTCAGGAATTCAGAAGCTTTTCCTTTCAAAGGCAGAGAAGCAGCTTTAAAGGAGGGCTTGAGTCTTGAAGTCGTGGAAGATGTTGTACCTTTCCCATGTCTCATGCTTTCAACTACAGGCTTGAACAAATCTACAGCAGGATGTCAATCTTGTCAGCTGCAATGACCTTTCACCTGATTATTCATATGCTATTGTACATAACCCTCGGTCCCTTCAGAAAGTGTGAATTTTCCTGGCAGTACTATAACTGGTAAGAAAAGTAGGAAAGACAAATATATAACCCGATGCCATTTATATTTAATTTTCTTAGTTTTTAATTTATTTTATTTCTGTTCTGGATTCAGAACAATTTTATCTGTAATGGTCCTTTCTGAACTCTACTTGACTCATCAAGGTGCCATTCTAAGCAGACACATCTCTGGTGCCATTCTAAGTAGACACAAAAGCTTAAGAGACTTAATCGTTCAAACACTTCTAAGAATGTAAATAGCTTTATCAGTGCACAATGTTCCTGGGAACTTGAAGTAGTTATGCTATTTACATGTGCAATTGGAACTGAGTTTGTATTTTCAGAACATAAATTTTAAAATCAGTAGAGTTAAATTCTATTTTTTCTAACCAGGAACTGTGGAGATTTTGAAGTCTTCTAGAAGTAAAGGAGTGTTTTTAACAATGTTATCCTTCTGCAAATAGTTCCTTTTTCAAACCATAGTTCAAGCCCAAAGGATAAAAAGAATGAATTCTGGGGTCAAATGAAGTGTTCAGTTGGAAACTAAGTACTGATATTCATGTTCTGATAAAGTATAAATGAACCTGGTCTCAAAATGTTACTTTGAGACGAAAGATCAAAAAAGTTCTAAACTGTCCCATTCTAAATGGCTGCAAAGAAATACTGTGCTGCTTTTTTCTTTTTCAGATGAATCTATTTAAAGAATTACCAAATAGTTCAGGTTGAAAAATACCATCATCTGGCAAATCAACTATTCAATTGAACTTTTCAAAGAACTCTCCTTGTAAACACTATTCAAATGAAAACACTGACATACTTTATAAAATGAGGTACTTAATGTCATTTGATTAACAAATCTATGAACATCTTTACAAAAGTAAGGAAAGGCATTTTCCTTACTAAGGTAACCTATAGACAAACGTATCATGCTAAATTTGATTCATATTTAGTCAATGCAGAAGTCAGAACACAGCAGAAATTAGAACTCTATTTAGACAAAGGTGTTGCAATAATGCAAACAGGTGATAGTGAAAATGGAATCAGCCAAGGAAGGTTATAATGACACATGTATTCTTCATTTGTTTGTTTGTAATTTTGCAGCCAGAATTATCTCCTTGAACTCCATCACACAATTAATGTATCTGGCATACTAACTCAGCAAAGGGGGAAAGAATCAATTTTACAAGTGTAATATAAAATGTGATATTTATACTGTTTTCCGGTAGTAATCAGCACTGTCTGATGTGCAAGTAATTTGTTGAATGCCAAAGACACTCATGTCTGGCTAACAGTTGTTGGCTGATTTTGCTGAAAGCTGTGTGTCGGAACAGGAATCTGTTTGCGGTAAAACGGTTCGTGCAGGAAGGTAGGCAGCCTGCTTCCCCATACTGCACTAATGATACCTCTTCACAGGAACCACATTTTCCATTTTGGACCCCTGCTCTAAGAAGTCCTAAAATCTCCACTAAGGCAACATAGGGAGAAGAGGGTATATCCCCTCCTCAAAGTCTCAGTTCCCAAATTCATAAATTAACCAAAGTGAAAACAAGATGAAAATCACTCTCTCAGCTAAATTAATAATTGTTTATTTTCAGCAAACTAATAACCATACTTTGTCTGTCTTGCCCAAAGATCTCAATATTCTTTGCATTAGATAAATGAGCCTCAGATACTGTAATTATTACTTTTAAAAAATATTTCTATTGGGTTATGAAGAGACAGTGAAATGAAGCGATATGAAAGAGAAGACTAAGCTAACGTGTGCTGCTTTACAGAAATCCTGGGAAAGAGCTATGGCAGTAGCTGAATCACAGCTGCCTCCCGACAGCCCGTTAACCGGCGTGGTGGGTCAGCATGCCGGATGAAAAAAGATGAGCCTGACCAATTCCCAGCTCAACTCCGCCTACTGAACTTGAAAGAAGGGAAGTACCAGTCACAAACCCACTAA
Source organism: Theristicus caerulescens (assembly GCA_020745775.1). NCBI lineage: Eukaryota > Metazoa > Chordata > Aves > Pelecaniformes > Threskiornithidae > Theristicus > Theristicus caerulescens. The sequence continues at coordinate 56,918,302 of CM036558.1, read as the reverse complement.
TCCCCTTCTCTGCCTCTTTCCTCCGATGCCCAAGCTAGAACAGTGATGAAGGGAACACTAATGTAATCATCCTGGCAGGGGAGCTGCTTTATACCCTGCAAGAATGCCCCTGGAGCGTACTGCAATCCAGCCCTCAACTCCACGCCAGAGGCCACACAGGAACTGTACAGCACAAGCTGGGAACGACCCCAGGTTTTCCGGTACAGAGATCTAACTCTTGATACTAAGACTATCCTTTCTTCTTCTTTAATCCTTTATTTTATTTTCAGTAACGTGATAGATTCTAATCCACTTTGTAACCCCATTAGTGCTGCATGCCAGTCCCTTGCCCATCTGCAGCAGACCGCCCTGCAGTCTTGAAACCACTTCAGATGGCACTTTTTCAAGCCACGCTAATCAAAATGAAATATCTCTCAATTAATTATCCCTCTACAACCTGCATTCCAATCCCACTCCATAATTGACAATTACTTGCCCATTCTTCCTCACAAAGCCTGGAGTAAATTGGATAATTTTAGCATTTGTTTTACTTTGACTGTTCCTAAATTTAACGTGGGAAACTCTTTGCACCCACTCCCCCTTCCTGTTTTGGTAAAATAAGTTAGTTAGAACCCATGTCTTCACAATTAAATTTTCAACAACACGTCGGGAAGGTCATTGCTTCAGCTGCTTATTGATCTCATTATTACAAAAAGCACACAGTTAGGGCTATGTCTGGCCCTTTATCATACTTTTTCTCATGATTTTAAAATGTACTAAACAACCTATTCAAAATATAATATTTAATACAAAAATTATATATTAAGGCCTCCTCTCCAATTTCTTCCAGACCAACATGTTGCAAAGTATTTCCAAGTTCATATTAAACACACATGAGAACATTTGCACTTATGATTAGGAATCAGCTCTTGACCTTCTAAACTTGTATTGTTCCCTGATGAACACTCTGGTTCTAATTCCCCAGAAGGCCATGACCTGCTCTGTATCCAAGGTCAATTAAAATTAAGTCCTTAAAGCTTTTTCATATGAATTCTAACATGTTTTCTAAGAATTATAGGCTCAAATTTAACCCTCTGCTGTATAAAATTTTTCCAATACGAGTTTCTGGTTATTCCGAGCAGCTGAGTGTGCTGCATTTTCTATCATTCATTCCCTGCACAAAACAGCCCTTCTGGTTTATCACCTTCTCCTTCATCACTCTCTCCTGGAATCACAAGAATGAGAAGCGTTAGAAATCTGGTCAGACATTAAGGCCATTTGCTTACTTAGGCCCATCTGTTTCTTACAGAGCTGTTCATGCTAAAGTTTTCCCAGTTTCCTTTCAGTCTCCTATGGTTTCATTCACAGGGTAATGGGTGATATTCAACAGCTCTTTGTATCCAATCTACATTTTCTCTTTCAAAACCTATTGTCATGACCCACGACTTGACCATCTCCCATCTCGCTTACACTGCTTCTGCCCAATGAGTTTTGCTTCTCCTATGTAACGTCCCTATTGACACAACCCAAGATGACAAATAATGCAGGAGAAAGACAAAGGAAAGATAGATAAGGCAAATTATGAAAAACAAAAGACAAATAAGGCACTAGAGAGCCTCTAGCTGGGTGACTTCAGATGATATCAAGGGAAGGGAAAAAACCCCACAAGTAGAATTCAGAATTCAGACCAGAATCAGCAAACACAGCCAAGAGGGGACTGCCAGAACTGACGTAAACGGCCCAGTTGGGAAATGCACAGGTGATTAGAAAGGAAAATAGTCAGAGGACTCTGGGAATGGGCTGTGAGACTTGAAAAGAGGCAGCTGGAGCTGAGAGCTGCAGAAAGAGGGTGTGTAAGGTAGAGCTAGCAGAGAGCAGTGAAGAGGCGATAGCTTGGACGATTCCTGTCAAATAGCAGGACAGTGGCATGATAAAAAAGTCTCCACGGAGCACCCACATGGAACAGTCAGCCAGGTGAAGCTCAATTGGAAATGCTATCGAACCCATTTGACAAACTAGAGGGCTGGAACAAAAGAGATTTCTATTACCATAGTGAGATTCAAAGGCAGAAACACTGCCTCAGATTATAACATGCTCTTAGAATAACAATGAAGAACATGGAACGGTAATTATTACATACAGCAGGATTTGGAAAGAGGCAATATCTTTTATTAGCTCAACTGATATAGCTAGAAAAAACAGACAAGCTCGCAAGCACGTAAGGCTTTTTTTCAGATTTGATTTTAATTATGAGATCTTTTAATTGGTTTATGAATATTTTAGTACAACGTTCTTTCCAGTATTACGTCTATTATTTAAAAGAAGGCTCCTAGCTTGATAAAAGTGTTATTTCACTCATCCTCTTTGTAGGTTTTGTTTCACATTGTGGCATCACAGAAGCTGACCAGAAAGTGCCAAAGATTTCAATGAGGTTAAAACTTAACCACTGGCCTGATATATTTTTAAACTAAGTTTTGTATTTGTATATGGATTTTTCAGCTCACTCAGAGATTTTCAAAAAACATCTTTTGAGTTAAGCTTATCCCGGTGTTAACTAATCATCCAGAAAAGCAGCCAGGATAGCTTTTCAAAGTGAAATCAAGAGAATAAAGAAGATAAGCAGGAACACTATATACTTATCAGTGTATTTAATACCGTATTTTACTTGTAGTGCACTTCAGTACCAGGGATTTAATAAGCTAGTACGTTAATAAGCTAGTACCTTAAGTACTAGGATTTATTAGCTTTTTTAATCTGTAAATTAATAACACGGGAGTAAGGAGAATCTTACTGTACTATCACACTGCAAGTTTGTTACAAGTCACGCTGGCAATAAGACTCCTGATATTCAGGAATGTCTATACATACTCAGCTGGCACGCAGGTGTTCCGCTAATAAAACAGGAACAGAAATTTGACAGTTAGGCAGAAAGTTACCAGATGTTTCTAAGGAATAATTAGGAGAAGAAAGGAGAAAGATGCACCGATATAGGTAAAAAGAAACACCTATCATCTTTGCTTGCCTGGTATTTTGAAAGTTTACGTGGTAAGAAGAATTCCTCTTTACATTTAAAAAACAAACAAGACACTGTATTTGCAGCATATTGTATACAATTTTAGGGAAAAGAACGTAGGAGACCCTTATAAAACATATAAAAAATAACTGTAGAACTGCAGCACTATAAGGTGAGTAATTTTAAAGATGGGCAATTGAGATGGAGGGAAGTTAATGGTTCAGTTTGAAATGAGCTGAGTAATGAAGACTTCAGTTGTTTTAGATATTCAGCCATGGTAACCACAAGACCAGTAGTGATTAATTCAAGTTTTCTTGGTAAATCGGGAATAAAGTTTAATAAAACCCGGGGTTGAAATCTGATCTCATTTATACTCATGCAGCACTGGAATAACCCACCTGACATTACCTCTAAACTTACCCTAGACTAGCAAAAACCTACACCTCCACGTTCCTAAGTCCCAAATTTGCTCCAAGTACAATTTGCAAGATTATAAAGTTTTTATGCAGTAGGTTCACCAAGAAGATCTGTACAGTTTCTAACTATGGTCCCCCAAGCACTTCTGCTGTTTCAATAACTCTGCCTTTATCAGTCTCATCAAAGCTGCTGTCCAGCATGAGGTTGCTAGCTGCTATAATGAAGTGATGATGCTGTAGATTTCCTTATAGCTAAAGATTTTCCACTGCTAGGCAGGTGACTGCAATTTCCATCACATCAGGACAATTACTTTTAAGAATGGAAGGAACCTTTGCCCTCCCTCCTTTTCCTCTACCACTCCCAGCTTAGGTTGCACATCACGACCCACAGACTTTCAGAGAATACTTTGCTTGTGATTCTCAACATAACCAGTACTACAGGAAATTGAACGGCAAGAAAGAAAAGTATTTTTAAAAGGAAACTCTCTTTGAAAACCTAAGCCTGGGAAACAGATCATGGAAAATACTGTGAATAAGCTCTTGATTTTACCTGTTGAACAGGGAGATGATACGATGGGTCCCTGTAAAATAGGTTTTCAGAACAATCCTTAAAGCATGTAAAAAAATTAGGGTTTCATTTAGTACAAGAAAAAATTGAGAAACAGATTTTAATTTGTGCACACTGCAAATCTCCAGAATACCACAATGTTTTCATTCTTATGGCAAACTGAAAACATACAGAAGAATTCTCTTTTATATTGTGAACTCCCTAAGCAAAAACTTGAAAGAGCAAATCCATAACTGAAATCATTTCCCTCACAAAGAAGAAAATGAAATCGAACTGTGAAGGCATAGGAATCCAAACTCGTGCCAGGCACACAAGTATTCAGACTATCAGCTATAACTGTTGTTATAATTCCTTCTTTTTAGTTGACTTATTGAATCACATCAAGACTTCAAGAATTATAATGTTGGCTATCCAAGAATGGTTAGAACAAATACGGTGTCATTCATCCGCTCTGTTTTCATATCCTGTACTAAAGAAAAGGAATTACAACAGCTTACATTAGTGTAAGGGATACGTAAAGGGCAATGCAGCATTGCAAAATATGAACATTACTGCATTGTAATATTGCAAAAGCATTTGCAGCTTCAATTAACTGTTATCATTGCCTGACTCTACATCATTTATTTATACTATATTTCTTTATAGGCTAAATGCAACACCTAAATTGCAGTGCACAGTAACCCGGTAAAAGAATGTAATAATATCTTCAGAATCAGTCTACACTAATGATTTTTTTGGAAGTCAACCTATAGCACAGTTAACTGACATTAGGTTATCACTGAGGTGGTGATAGAATCACTCCTACCTCAGTCAATGTGAGCACATATCTCCACACATTTCGTTGAGTAAATTACTTGCAGAATAATTTACTCTCATGTTGAGAACTTACACAAAATAAACAGAGGGGTTCTCCCACATAACTGAACAGCAAACAGGAGCTGCTAAGTTTAAGGTAAAATGTGGCTGTAATGCAAGGTTGAGGTGAACGAGCACAAAGTGTCTACCCAATATGTGGCAAAAGTGATGGTCTCCGATGAATTACCGATAGGCGTCAATGAACTTCAGGAAAACAGGCCATACTAAGAAAACGGTGGAGTAAGCTATCATAGCAGAGATGCTAGGTTCCAGGGTAAGAATGATGTCCTTGAGATGGGCTTCATTCCCACTTGGAAGCAAGTCCTGCTGAAAAAGTTTCTCTCGTTTATTTGGCTGCTAAATCATATTGTATGTAAACAAGGCCCTTTTTTCAAGGACTGTATCTTAGACTCTAAATTACTTATTTTGAAGAATGGCTAAGTACATGTGGCTTACAGGAAAATATTAACTGTCCCATTTTCTCTCTCCCTTTAATGTACAACTCTATAGCATAATTAAGTTTAAAAATTGATCAAACAGCTGGGAATACTGGCGGACAGTAGCAGAAAATACTATTTTCTGTAAGTTAACTGCAATGTTTGAGTGATTCTTTGCAAACTGATTTAGCTCAGTGTTTTAGTAAAAGTAATTGTAGAACATGTATACAGTTTACATTTTCAAATCTGACTTGGAAAGCTGAGGTATCCAAAATGTGGTGCCATAAAGGGGTCTAATTTCCAGAAAACAGTTCCTCAGCATTTTCTTAGTCTTTTTAACTGGAGTAGCCTACAAATGAGACATTGAGCATCATTACTGTACTTCCATTTCTTTCTTTTTTTTTTAAAGCATTTTGTGGTTTACTGAGAGTGCCAATTCCTTTATTTTTATGACACAACTGAACAGGATGAAATTATAGAGAATTACATATACATACATACTACGCACAGCATATGGTTCTGAAGTAACCAAGTTCAGCCATTTTAGAAGGGGAAAACTCTCCAAGTATACCAAGACCATGTAAAATGACAATCTTTAACACTGTTCTCGGAACAGACGAGACTTCTTTTTCTACATATTAATCAAAAATTCTCAACAGAAACTCAGTGTATCTTCCTACTAACCATTGAGTCAATCCTGCTTCAATTTAAAACTGTAACCTCATAAAGTTACACTTTTAAAACTGTGTAAGATTCTGGATCCTGGAAGTCAACAGCAAAATCTCCAATGACTTCAACAAAGTCAGGTTTTCACCTTCATGCTTACTTAATACTATTACACGCTGCATTTCTACAAGGTTGTTCTTATACATCTACTAAGGCCTGCTTTTTAAACATACTTCACTTATTAAAACAGCAATTAGATGAACATAAGATTGCTACATCTTGGACTGAAATTCTCCTTCCTGTTTTATGTCTAGGTTTTGTCCTTGTGTAGTTAGTGAATGCTTGAGCTATTTAGGAGGTTTTACTGCTAAACAGAGCGTATCAACTCCTCTGACATTAGAAAGGAATAAAATGTTTCTTCTTTATGTGGCAACTCTGTTTAATTCATTATGAATCTACTTTAAAAATGACTTGAATCCTGTTTTCCTGGAAAGTGATCAATCAGACTATGCGACAGATTTTAAGTTTGCCTACAGGCTGAAATGAAAGCAAAAGGCAGAATGGCTTTGCCTGCACCAAGAGAACATTTTAAAGTTGTTTTGTTTTGTTTTTTTATGAAGGTGGTAATGTTTGAACAATGGTTGGAGGACATTAATAGCATCTTTTTTACAATGGAACTCCCACAACTGTGAAGATTAAAATCATGTGAAGTCTATGTCAAACAGGGACTACAATAATGAACACTAAAGCTGAAGCCAGTAAAAATACAAATCCTCAAAACTGGGGATCCTTTTTGAAGGATGGGGGACATATGAAGTGGCGTTTTGGTAAATCAGAAATTTTCACTCCAACAGTAGTCCATTCCTTGAAGCATGTATATAAGAAAGCAGAACAGAAAGAGTCCTACCAGCACGTGCCAGAGCAAGTCCTTTAGAAGATTCAAACCCATTTCCTCAGAAAGCAATAAGAAATTTGCTATTGTGTTGAGGTAGATAATTTTTACTGAGCTCTGTTCCCAGCTTTTATTTCTTATTGAAGCAAACTTCCACTGAAGGTGATTATAAAGCACATGTGAGAAAATAGCTCAGGTACTGACCTCAGACCTAACCTTTTGGAAAAATGATTCAGGATCCCTGACTCAGTATAATGACAAAACATGACTTGAATGGGATCCTAATCTTATTCTTGGTCCTTTCAGTTTTCAAATATGATGATAGCATTGCAAGTACAATTTTAATCTGTGATGAGTCTTTTTCATACTTTGACACAATAATACTTTATAATGCTGGGAAAAAAATAATACTGCTTTTATATTTGTCCTTAAGTGGGTTATTCAATAGCACAATAATAGTAGCACAATAATATCATAATTTTGTCATCATGACTAATGGTGCTATCAATTAAAAACATCTGTGGTCATAAAATACAGATAATGATAGACGCAAATTCCCTCGCCTTGAGTTGTCAACTCTTCATCTTGCCAAATCTCTTCTCCCGTGCACATGGGGTTGGTATAGCACAGTAGCAGTAGTGAAGTGTTAACTTTGTACTAGATAATCATCAGCTGCCATGATGGGGGTTACCAGATGTAAAGCACCACTAGTACAAGAAGCTATAAGAAACCAACTTTTATCAGCTCTATTTGCTTTGACACATGCAAGATGTGAGAGCAAGATTACAATACCAGTACAATACTGGTCCCTTCAGTACAGCTTTCTGTGATTACAGTGAAAATCCCAGTTGTCAATTGTTCCATCGATTAGAGAAAGCTACTACAGAAAACCTGCTAGATTAAGTTAGATTAAGGACTCACTGTCTGTCAGGGTTAAGTGAAACTTAGAACCAAACTTCCATACTTGCTGGTATTAGTATGTATATGAATCAAGCACAAAACTAAACTAAACAGCATCCTAAACACAAAGGCAAATCTGCAAGTACTGTTGTCGGGAATACAGGCTGGAGCAGAGATCAGGCTTTCCTGTCTCTTACAGTTGTAAAAAAAATCAGAACCTGCACTTCAGCTGCAAATATTTTCAAATGTACTTCCTAAACAAGGCGAAAGATTCTGCCGTAAGAAGAGAAAGCATGAAGACAAAAGATATTTCACTGACACTGAAAGAGATACAACTGCAGAAGTACCAGCATTCATGAACTTAAATTGATCATACACAGATATTACAGGACCAAAGTGGAGTGCAGGAGAAGGTTGCATAATTCTTTGACCCGTGCTTCTTGATAGTAAAGCGAACAGTACAAACTCATATAAGCAGACAACTAGATAAGTCAGCTGAAATACTGCATCAGAAAATGTAAATTAGTCACCGATAGGCTGGAAAATACAAGGAGATTACTTATGTAGAGTATTGAACCTCTGTAATAAAAAGAACCACCTTGGATGGCCATAAGTGAACTGAGTGCTGGCAGAAGATGCCAAGCTCCTATTCCTGGAGATACACATGCTCTGTTTATCCACAGAAAGGAAACCCACCCTGGATACATCGGTTCTAGCCAGCTACCGCCCAGTATCAAATTTCCCACGAGCTAGTCAACAGAGAAGCTAGTCAGAGGCCAAGGACATTCTCATCTAATGGAAATTAACCTTTTAAACACAGCATAGTCTGGAGTCAAGCCAGGACACACAACTGACACCACCTAGGAGACTGATGAATATTCTCCACCCATCAATGGGCAAAGGACAGACATCCGTTCCCATCATCTTGGACCTCTGCAGCGAGAGTAGTGCTCTAAAATTACTTGAGTCCTTCCTGGAGAGGTACGCCCCATATGTAGTGACAGGAAACTGTACCTCCACCATTGGACTCCTCAAACTGCGTGGGCAATTGCAGAAGCCAAGAACTGTGGAAATGACATTTATCTCAAATATCACATTGTTCACACACGGTTGTCTGATACCTCTACCCTGCCCTACCCCTGCTTTATTTGGACTGTGAGCTCCTTGGCTACTGATGATCGACACCTCTTTGTTTATCCAGCACCTAGCACGATCAAGGACTTCATTGGCAGTCCTTTGCATAACCTAACAAATGCTCTTAGTAACAACGGTATTTGTAGGGTTTCAAAAGTATCACTTCTCCCTCAGTGTATTTTCAATAGCTACATGGAACAACAAGCTGAAACAGTACTGAATCAAGACCCAGCAATATGTAGACAGTACACAACTTTATTAGTCCCTCCCCACATCAGTCATATAACCACTGCCACAACAGACCAGCTCCTGCATGAGCAACAGCCAGCTACACTGGAAGAAAGACAGAGAAAAAAAATTCAGGAGTCTATAGCCACTTTACCATTTCTATGCATGTCAATGGTTAGTTAGTGAATACTGGAACAGTACACTTTGTTTAAGCCGATCTCTGTTTTGACCAGAATCACCAGCAATGTTCTGTCAGCCTGGATCAGGTAGAGGACTACCCCATAATTACTGACAATGTCAAAGCCCTTTAACTCCTCAGCTCAACTAACAACAAGCCAATACATCCGGACATGGATATTTCAGACACTCAGAAATCCCAACTGGTGTAGACCATGGCATATCTCCTCAGAATCACAGCTGTTACACTAGATTCCCACTGAATCTGAAATCGAGTTCAGATCTCATTTTTTATATTCAAGGCATTTCATGGCCTGGGTCGCTTCAGCACTTTCTTTACCAGACTGTACTTCTGTTACATATATATATGTGTATATACATATAAAACCACAGTTTTATATATTCTATTATGAATATGTATCACAATATTATGCTGTTTAGATACCATAGGTACTAATCTGTTAGTGCAAGGCATCCATGAAGGGGAAGAACACAGCACAATACTTTATATAAAAGAGAATACAGGCAGTGACAGGATTTTTCTCAATAATATAGTAGGATAATATTTTACTAGCGTATTGTAAAATTTCATTTCAGTTTTGATCCACTAATTTACATGCATTTCTTTAACTTGTACTTAATCCACAACTTAGAAAAAGATCACACAGCTGTTTCCAAGGCAGATAATACCATGTATTTTTCAGATGACTTTTGATTACACCTTTGAATTTTTAAAACTCTTAATTGTGCCTAGATTTGCAGCGGATTCTCCTTCACCAGTTATTTGCAGGAAATGTCTCCATTTATAAGCTCTTTTCTAAACTATTTCTTTGGGACTGGATGACCATGAAGATACAAAGATCAGAGTGAGAAATAGTTTGTTTTTTTCAAATATAAAACACAAAAACTAAGGCTATAGATATGTAATATCTGAGCTACACAATATAAACTTCAACTGATCAATTTGGAACAGTTGTTGATGAAAGCTAAAATGATGGAAAGTGTTTGGAGTGTTAATATAATATATGATATTTAGAAATGCAGCAATAACACTATTCAAAGCAAGCGGAGGTAAAAAACCCTAACATTACAAAGTCTGTACAGACCTTATGTTGCCTGAACACTGAAATGTTAAGCAGATCTCTTTGGTTTTGTTTGCAATGCATTTTATTTTCAGAAGATACTGGAAACCGAAATGAACAAATATCATAAACATTAATATTAGGAGTTGTTGTGGTTGAGGTTTTTTTTAAAAATTACGTACATGTGTCTATTGTGAGAGCACTCCAAAATGCTTCAGGTGAACTTAGCAAAGATTTAAACTTAGCTTTTTTTGCTGTGCTAGAGACAATATTTGATTTTTTTTTTATAAAGGTGACTTCTACAAATAAAGCTTATATATTGGAATTTTATAACATCTGGAAACACCTCCTGAGAACAACACCTGACAGGAGGAGCTGCAATGCTGTCAGGGCTGGATGAACTTGTATGGGAATTTGGGAATTACTGGAGACCATATCTTACAGATTATATATATAATGATACTGACATCATGAATATAGCAGAGCTGTGTGAGTTCCTGAGAGATTTGGACAGGTAGAAAGGTAATCTTACATGTGACATTGTTTGTTTGTAGTTCTCTGGAATTGCAAAGGAAGGAAGAGAAGGGAGGGGCTTTAAATGGACATATTGTCTTGATCAGCAATCTATGGATCTCTGCTACAGTTGCTAGGAGCAAAGGTAAATGCTCAAGACTTGCAGAAAAGAATCCTGCAGTTGTCTCTAAAAAAGGCTGTCTTACAGCCATTACAGCCACCTAAAACATTTACAGGCATGTCTGCAGTGTTTATATCAATCAGTGTCTATGCCTAACTTCATAGCTTTCTGTCTTAGGGTCCATACAACTTGTAAGCAACAGAGTAGTAAGTGGTAAAAAGTAATATTTTCTTTTTTTTAGCGTGCTATATAATGACAGACAGCAAGAAAGAAAGAAGAGGAAGATTTTGATGTGACTAGAAGGAGAAACAGAATTTCCAATAGTAAGCTAAAGAAAAAAAAAATACGACTGAGAACTAATGTGTCCACATCTCAAGTATAGATGCAAAGAGGTTTTATATGATGCCTGCACAGCGAGGGCACAGTCCTGTTCTTTGCTAAACACAAGAAGCCAACAAATACATGTACCTGTGACACAAGTGCGGTGACAGATGAGACAGAACTGCCTTCCTCCCACAGGGATACCCTGTCATGATCACTTCTGACAGTGTACCTGAATGTATTCTGTGCAAGTGTGAAGATAAGTAAATGAAAATTTAATAAGAAAATACTATCAAGCAGGAATAATGGCTGGTTACCACAGATGCTTCAAACAAGAAACAATTTTGGTCAGCCTGAGGCTGATGGGAAATGCAAGAGCAAACAGTTAACCAATCTGTCCAGACATACAAAAAAGCTTGGTAATGAGAAAAAATCTACATACCAATAAGCGACAGGGAAATTTGGTTCAGATAGCTGTCCCAAATTTGGAATGATCTTTGGAGCTTGATTCCAATCGAAGGAAGCCAAAAGGCCTAGTGAGTGACTGTCCCTTGAGAACTCTTCCCCAGGTGGACGTTCTCAGGATGAAACACATTTGTTTATTTTGTCTCTTGGTAACAGAAAATTCAATCCATCATTGGCTTCTAACTACCCACCCTGTTTCCAGTCCTCACAGTATCTGGTAAGCTATTGGGAGATTTTTTTTTCCCCACTCAAGAAAATCATTCTTTAAAATGTCAGCGTGATTAATAAGAGATTAATGGACCCAGCTCAGCACCTTGTCTGCTCAAATGTCACCTTTTGTGGTGTTTGGCGATTCTCTTTTCCTGAAGGACACAGAAGGTGACAGTCTTGATCAGACAAGAGGCGCCCGAGTGCACTTGTTGGCACATAAACACAGACACTAACGATTTTCAATTATACAAGTTAGCCAAAAAACCTGGTTTTATCCTTTCTGGAAGAATGCGTAACTCAAGCCTTTCAGTATTTGTGATGTTACATTTGGCTGAACACCATTAATTTGAAGGATTGTACTTGTTGTATGTTGGGTGATCAAACATATTTGTGTCAAAAGAAAGTCTTGTTAGTGTTGTATGGAAAGGCTTCTTTCTTCTTGCTGAAACCTGATCTTCATTAACCCTTCATATAAGTAAGGAGGACTTTAATATGAATGTCTGGGCAAAGTGAAAATGTCTTATTTCTTACAACCTGCACACATTGAGCCATCAGACTGCCTAGGCCTCAACTCTGATCTCATATCCGTTATTTAGGAAAAACACAGACAGCTACCAGCATTTCTTAGATCAGATCTGTCTTGCAACGGGCAGTTTATATACAAATGCCTCAGAAAAGTAACATGGCTGAACCTAACTAAAAATGGAAGGTTTTCATTCAAAAGTCAGGTTATTCATCCTGGATACAATCAGAGTTTGTAGGATTTAATGGCATCATTATTTTAATATGTCTAATTTTGAAGGGAAAGAAAGTCTACCACCACCAAAGATGAAGGCCAAGAATTGTAAAAATGTTGTTCATATTGTAGAATGGTATATAAGTCAAGAGGCTGAAATGGATTTATTGATCTTCAGGCTTTATCTGTATTATTCTGAAGTCTGGAAAAAAACAGATTAGAAGGATCAGAAGTGACGACAGTGAGGATGACAGTTCCATTTCATGGCAAATTTCGAGGTTTCATTAAATTCTTTTATTCTGTACTGGAATGAATGCAAAATCTTTTGTGCATTTTGTCAAAATCATATTGTGCTCCCTTTCTGATTGAAACTCAAGCTTTATAATGAAAAAAAAGAAAATGTATGCTTCTCTGTGTGTCACCTCAGAGAGGGGGCTGTGGTATAGCATATTTGTTTATGTTGATAGAGAAGTTGTATGGCCAAAAGATCCAGATTCAAACTCCCCTTCTGACTTATTTAAAACATAATTTTCAATCCCCAAAACATAAATCAAGGTAAAAAGGTTAGATTGATTGTCAAAACTGAGAATCAAAGGGCCCAGCTTTAGTGCTCCAATTAAAATGGGAACTATAATGTAGAGCAGACATAAAAGATTGTGTCTGTTTATGGTTGGAACTACTCTAAAAGATTTTAAATTATTATTCTAATAATAATTTACATTTACATAATTTACATGCTCATTTACATCCATAATGTGACTGCTGGGGAAAGTAACAGGGAAAAAAACATGATAGCTAGTTTGAGATTCACAAAGTTGCTTTGTTTATAACTTCACCTGGTTGGATCCATGTCTTCTGTTAACAGTGGCCATATGTCTTTTGTATATGGTACAATTCTGACACTGTAATTGTCAACTACTGAATCAATGAAAAAAAGCTTAAATTTGAACATAAAAAACCTATATGCAAGAGACATTTTTGGCAAACCAATGGGGGTCTCCTCTCAACAACGAGGGCAGATGCTCACAGCCTGTTCCATTAAAATGATTTATAATACACATAAAAAGAGTGCTGCATTAATAAAAATAGTTTGGTAAAATAAGGAAAAGACTAACGAAAAATGTGATCAGGGAAGACAGACAATGAAGAATAAGGAGAGATGCATTATCGAGTACACTTTTATATTTCTGTTTGAAAAATCCATATTAAACTGTAGGACCAAAGTTACTGGTGAAAATGGGTCAAATTCTTCCTAAGTAGAATCTTTTAATTTCTCAGTTATACCTTTGTGTATGTACAACAGGCCAGATCGGAAAAAGAAACAGAATATGTTATAATACAATAATCAGAAAGATGGCCAAAAGGGAGTTATTCCACTGAATTAACCAGATGGGTTTCCATGCCAAGCTATGGTGCTTTTGCCTTTCCTTCACTCAACAGTAAGGGATCAAATATAATGTTTCCTTTTTTCCATAGCTATCCCAAATGAGCAGAAGTATAAAGTTATCCATGAAACAATTTAAACAAAAAATTAAACACTGGAACTGCAGTTTAGTATGGTGACCATATGCATTAATCCTTGAAAACACAAAGCAAAATATTAATTTCCTTCTCCTGTTGGAAAAATTTTGATTGCTGACATAAGCAACTATTACTGTTAAGTGGTAAATTACAGTGACTATTGTTTAAATATGGAAAGCTATGGATGCAATAAATGACAGATGGAAGAAAACCGACAGAATCGACAGACTTAATCCTAAAATTTTAAAGGTTTGTTTCTTTGGAGGATGGTTAGTTTTTATTTTGGTTTTTTCTTACAGTTCCACAGGCATGTCATGTGAGATTTTAGTGAAGGAGACTAAATCCTTGTCACAGAATTTATAGACCAGAAAGAAACAATTTCTTGTCTCATTCCAGAGTGTTGGTAAGTACTGCTTTGGGCAACCAAAAGTCTTTGCTAGACAGTATCCTTTTTCTGACACAGGGGAATGGAGTGTTCTGTCATGTGAAGATTTCATCTTCATTATAGGCCAAGAGGTTGTGCCAGTAGGAATGTTATTTTTTAAAGCTAACTTTTCTGCTGAGATTCCTATGCAATATCTTTTTTCTTCTTTCCTACTTTTCCTTCGTCGTTGACACTTTACATAGAAGCCAATCTTTTCTTTTGCAAGAGAGCAGAGTTCTTGGAAAGACCATATAATGCTTTCACTAGGAAATCTGTGTTTCCAGGCTGACTAGAGACATAAAACAGATATAAGGAATTAAGTATTCATCCAACTACGCCAGCCCTTCTCTCCCTTCAGACAGCATTAGGTTTTCTGGGTACACCACTTGCCATTCAGTGCACATCTAAGGCTTCAGCTCCAACAATGAAGCCTATGCTAGCTGTAGCTGGATTTTCAATCATCCAGTATGCTGAAGTGAATAAAAACAAAAAAAAAATGCAGCACAGAATGATGGAATATGTATTAAAGTAGTTCATGGCCTCCACCAAATACCCCATTTACAATGAGTTTTAAAGAAAACTTGAATTTCGGTCTCAGCACCATGGAATAAAAATAGCTTATTTTTTCCCCTCCTGGTTGCCAAATGTGAATAAAACAAATCCTATATAAAAATCACATTTCAACATTACTGTTCTTCATGCTGATCTTTTCAGGGAAGCTTTTTTAAAAAAAAATTTTGTCACATCTATCTTGTCAAAAATACTCAGACTGTTCAATAACATTGTTCTAAAATTCTGACCTTGGGGTTTTGGGGTCTTTTTCTTGCTTATCTATGTAAAACACGTACCAAATATCTATTCCTACCCAAATCCCCGAAATTTAGGGTTTAATTCAATTAAAGAAGTCAATACTTCTATCATATGAAAAACATAGATCATATTTCATTTGGTGAAACGAGCCATTCACAAAGCTAAAAAATGCCAGTGGAGAACTGGATGCATCTGCTTTAAAGAACCTGTTTGCTTCAATATTAAAAATCATTTTTCTGTTGCCAAGTAAAGACAGAAAATATTCTGTTTACATGATGACCTGACAATGAAGACTTGTTTTCATAATAAAGTTATCATTTAAGGATCGCAGGGAGCAAATTAAGGTTCTTAATTATTTTGATAAATTCTATGCCAAGTTAGTACACATTTTTTACTTGATTTACCTGTCAAGAGGAGAAAGAAGAAAGCTGATGTCAAAAATCCAAAGCATGCCAATATCTGCGCGGGGCTACTTTAAGGACAGGCTATCTTTTTAAGGGTTTTTTCCTTTTATTTCTGGGTAGATGAAAAGAGTTTTCCACTGGGTGAGGAACTGAACAGAGCTGTCACATAGTTCTCTGAAAAAAATAGATCAAAAAACCCCCAGATTCAAAGAAAACTTTTGTTTTTCCTGTTAGGCTAAGTTCTTATGCCCTGCTCTATTGTTGCACTGCATTGGCTAATATTTTGTGTTCAGATCCAACAGTCTAATTAAAATGTGGAATCTTTTCACTCTCATATTTATATATATACAGATACATACATCTATATACACACATGCAAACACATACAAGGTGCTCAGAATATTTGGCTTCTTACCAAAACCCTTCTCTCTCTAGGATTTCTAGGGCTTTATAGCTTTGACATTCTAGAAAGTATTTGCTAATGTAATGACAAAAAATTAGATTTGCATAAGTTAATTTTAGGAGAAGGGGTGGGGTTTTTTTGAGGTAACGTATGATTTACAAGCCACATATTACTTCAGGCAGAATATGTTGTTTCCTTATGTGTTGACAAGATTGCTCAGAATGAGATACCATCTGACACTGTAAATCTGTATTTTAAATACAAATTGGTCTGTTCACACTGGCCATTTTTCTAACTACTGGAAAATGCCAACAGCCTCTGTGGAGGCAAGAACTACATTTCTGTTTTTTCCACTTTTTTGGAATTGAAAGATAGATTATTTTTATGTGTTTTTTGCAGTTTAATACACAGAAGACTTAAAATTATTGCTACTGTGAGACCTTTAACTATGAAAAAAACATTGGAATATGACCAAAATCTTTGCTAGCAGCCAGGAATAGGCAACGGCGTGGAAAACTAGCGTTCTCAATACGGCTTATGACAATCTATGTCAATGCCAATGCTGTTCATTGTGCCCACTTCCATCAGTAAGAACTTCCTATGGTGATCTGTCATTACTCTCTCTGCTAGTTATAATCTTTTAGTCATCCAAGATTTTCTTTTACTAAACACGCTGTTTTATGTATTCTATAAAAGATCATCATGACATAACTCCTGATGACTAAGTATATTAATGAATATCCCATGAACATCCAACAACACATTGCCTCTCTCCACTGAAAGGATAAGTGAAATCAGTTTAAAATATAACTTCTTTGTGCAGTCCACAGTGCGCAATGTATATAATACATCACTGAGTATATAATACATCACTTTCTCTTGAGCATGAAGATAATGATAAATCTTCCCTTGCCAAATCTCTTCCTGAAACAGAAGGTCAGTTTGCCCCCAGTTATCCCTTGGCAATTGCAGTTTTATACATCTAAACTACAAAATACTCAACCATACTTCATATCTCTATACTGAGACCATGCATCTATTCTGTGCATGTACAGAGCCCTACTGTGCTTAAGAGCTATAATAAAATTATAGGGATGCTGTAAGAGATAGCTGCTTTGTCATAGTTATCCAACAAAACTAAAACTTGGTCTCACAATAAACTTCTCTTCCTTTGTCCCCCCACATTTACTGCTGCTGCTGACCAGCGAAGTCTTAGGTCACTACAGCCTATTGTAACAAAAAGCAAACCCACTCCCAACATGCAGATGAAGACTGACAGAAGTTGAAAGGCAAAAGTCATCTTCCTCAAATTTAAGAAGACATTAGAAATTTTATATATAATGATTGTGTCTATTTCAGCAACACTGGACTTCTTTCCTCCAGTATAACTATATACTAATCCCCTGTCTAAATCCAGACCTACTTCTGATCGATAACAATTTTCAAAAAAACTGCATGACTAACAGAAGGTCTAAATCTTCAGGTCAGTCATAACAAAATAACAACTTATTCCAAGGATGTGATATCACCCTGTACCCAAAATTTGCTCTTGCATTCCCTTTGAACAAGAGGGTGTTGCTGAACCTTTTATCTGATATCTTTCATTCTTGGGACATGGACAGCAGCTGCGTATTCCCCACTATCTCCATGCTGAATGAGTGTTACAGAGAACACAGAAGAGCAAGATGTACCAAACAGCTGAACAATCATCATCACATGAACTGACAAAAGTATCCTCTTTTATTTCAGTTGGAAAATCTACTGTAAACATAGTTTAGAAAGATGAGGATTTTTTTTTTTCCTCACTACCTGAGTAGTGCTGGACAACAATATTGCAAAATGTTAACATAGCCCTCCTGAACAGTCAGGATTGCTAGACAGAAATTGTTTGAAGTCTAAGATAAGATAAGAAGTTTAGAAGAACCTTATCCATAACACAGTTCTTGTCCTAGTCACTGAAGAGATGTAGATTTGTTTAAATACTTGAGGTAAATTCGATTTAATTTTGTAATGCTGCTAACTAGTGAGTGAGTGTGTGAACCAATATTTATTATTGTCTACAGGAATTGGTTATTTTTACCTGAGGGCTGTTTCAAAAGAAATACAAGCTTTATGTTCAGGTAAAGGCCTACATTTTTGATAAATTATTTCATCAGGGCAGAAGTGGCAGAAAAGGTTTTATAATATTCATTCTCAAATTTGAACTGGAAGCAAATCTTGGGATTGGGTAAGAGTGTATACATGCGTATGCACACTTACGCACACACACTGAGTGTGCACATGTGTACATGAGTGACACAACCACCACCCAATTTTACTCTGTTTCATAATGTGGCAATCCATAGGAATAAAGTGGCACAGCAAAGGTGTTCAGTGAGGAACTTGGGAAAGACAAGAACTAGCTGTGTGCAGTAGCACTGTCAGATACTCACTCACATCAGATTCTTCTTCCTCAGATTATGGGAATTAGGTCCAACATAACCATCGAATTGCAACACAAGTATGATGCTCTGCCACTGACAACTCCACCTAGTCCAGCACCTAGCACAGATACCCTCCTGTACTTCCTACAGGAAAGTGGTCTTAGTGATAAACACCAGTTCCCAGGTGGCTCCGTTTTGCCTGTGAATGACAAGGTGGTCTTGGTGAAGGAACATGGCGTAGAGAAATCAGAATTCACTCCTAACTTTGTACAGTCTTTCCATGACCTTCTCAAAGCCCCTGTAACCACTTTGTGCCCCAGCTTCTCGAACAACAAAATTGTCTTTATTTTATTTATGAAATCTGCAATGTACACTAAGGGTAGTAAGTGAAGCAAAAAGATTATATTAGATTAGAAAGTACTACTGCAGCATAGAATAGTAAAAGCACGTAATAGCCTCCTGTAACTAGTAAGGGCATTCAAGCGAGAACTAAAATGTCCCGCAATATTTTAATCATTATTAGAATAAGACTTGTAACTTGAGCCAAACCAACCCCCTAGTTTCTGCATACCTGAAACCAGTACACAGATCAAAATTTTGTACTCTTAAAAGCATTTTATGAATATCTGACAACTTGTTTTTGCTCTGAAACTCCTTCCTGTACCACAGCCTATTAACTTTTTCTGTTAGCATATGCCCTTTAAAGATATCTGTGGATGTTTTAAAGCCTTTGAGAGTGTGTGTGCGCGCATGCATGAACTTTCAGTATCTTCTGTAACATTTGGCCTGCATATGGAGAAACCTGTGATTTAAAACTAGCTAAAGATTACCAGACAGGCCTCTAAGCAACACACAGAGATGAATGTGCCAAGGGACAATTATTAGAAAAAGAGAAGGAGGCTTCTAGCACTCAGTCAACGGTATGCAGTTTATCGCTAAAATAAGTATATATTTCTTTAGTCAGGAGCCCCATTTTTTCGTGACTTTAAGCAAACTATTTGGTTATTTCTATTTTCTCACTGTGATCAAGCCAAATAAATTAAGACTACATTTTTCATCAGTAACCAGTTACTTTGAATGCTTCCATTTTAAAGAGCCTCATATTACAAAGGATATATGACCAGCACTTACAACATTAAAAATAGTTTTAGAAGCAGGAAACAGCAAAAAATTATTTTAATTCATGGTCTTTGACACAGTGCGAGCTGGCACTCTTTTCTTGACTATGAACAAACAATCTGAACTCCCAAACGACACAGGTATTTGGCACGCGATTAGGGGCTGAGCACTTCAGGTTGGATCCAAGGCCACTTGGATTAGATGATATCTACAGGATTTGAAAGCAGTTATGCATTGCACACAGCTTTTCCCTCTGAAAAAGTCCCCAAGACATTTCATGATTTGTACACCTGGGTACTGCTTTCAGTGAAAGCCCACCTGAAAATGATTTACAAATTCAGGTTGAAATCAGCAACAGTTTGGATGAAAAAAAAATCCCCCAAAGCCTAAGACACATCACTTAAACAAATTCCAGAATGATTGCTTCTCAATTATGTTTCCATTTTGAAATTCATCTTTAAAGGGAAAGAAGGAAAAACAATGTATTTTAAAACTCAACAAAATATTTTGATTTGGGATGACAGGGTTATACCTGACTGCAGAAAATCATTTCAGATCACCAGGAAAGGATTTTATCTTTGTTTTGACAAACCCTCTCACTCTGGGATGCAAGCCTCATTCACCTTCACTAGGATCTTGTTCATTCCCAAATCCAACTGCCTCTCTCCTTTTTTGAGATGCAAAAAGGACCAACTCCACCCTACACTTCTGACCACATTTATTCCTCCACTCACTCTTTTTCTTCATCTTAGGCCTCTTCTCCATCTGTCTGTTTGCAGCAGCTGGATGTCATTCTTTTTCTGGGGCTGCTCTATCGATCTGGAAGGGTCCTGAATCCCTGAGTCACATCCTCTCCCTAAATCTTCCCTTCTTTTTTCTCTTTAGTTTATTTGTTTCAGGACTTTTTCGTGCAATGAGGATGCTACATAAAAATTACATCGTTCTGTAACTGCCTATTTTGAGATAAAGCATCATATTCAAACTCAGGCAATGAATTCACAAACATCATCTGCAATCCTGTTTTTTTTAAGGCACTGTTCTATGAGGGTGGTACTAGCTTGCCAGTTAAAACCAGCAACTGCAGTTGGCAAAAATGCATGCATTTCAAAAAGTCTTTAGCTTATATACACAAACTCACTGCCAGCATTGTTTTTTCTCATAGTATGAGAGCTGCAAAAAGTTTCAGAGAAATAAATACAGAAAAGTGCTTCAAAGTTGAAAAACGAGCTCTCAAAACACACATGAATTTATATAAACAAAGATTAAACCAGATTAAGCAGGACCTACATTTAAAAGCCTTCCTGTAGGTATATGGCTTTCTTTTTTCTTTTCTTTTCTTTTTTTTTTTTTCTTTTTGAGGAGCAAGTTTGTAATTACCTGTCAAAGAACAAAATAGCAACGGTGTCTGGAAAGAACGCATTATTTAGAGAGAGTGACTACTTAAGAAAGCAGCTTTCATCACAGGATATATTCCATGGAAACATACAGCTTACCTTGTACCATGAGATATTTTACTGCAACTTGATTCCTGTCTTGACACTCACTTTTCAACAAAAATAGCCAAGCCAGCCTCCCCCAAAAAAACACCTCTTCCCCTTCCCAAAAAACCCAGAATCTCTGAATGAAATACTAAAACTACTAAAAAGAAATATTGAAACTGCTTTTTTAATTTGCCTTGAATTAAACTATAAAGCAAAGCTCACAACTGATCATTTTCCAGTCAAACCACATCATGAAAAAACTTACTTGACAAGATGGATTAACATTAACATGTATTTGGGGACCCTTTACTCACAGACATCATGATATAAAAGCACTTAATAAGTAACAATCAGCATGGTATGAAGGTGTGAAATATCAACTTCCTATAACAGTTTCTTGAATACAGAAGATCAATTAGAGAAAATTCCCATCAGCGTAAGTATCAACATTTTCCATTACAGAGGCATTGTTAACATAACTCAAATTGTTTGTCTTTCTACTTAATGTGGATACATGAGACTGAACTCTTAATTTCAGTGCAGTTGCTGAAGTATATTAGGTCATTCTCATTCTAAGCTATTTGAGATCCTGCAATGAGCAGCAAGAAGTGTTTCAAGGCCAAATCTGGTGCTTTTGTGAATGCTATCAGGCCAGACACTCTCCTGCGCAGAGTTTTACTTGGAGAAGGCAAGCTGGGGGACACTATCAGGAAGCCATTTATAGCTCCCTAATTCTGCGAGCACCTGGTTGAGCCACAGCAGAGCACAGCTGCAGTGTGCCCTGACACCCTCCCCCTTCTTGCCTCCGGTATGGGATCAAGGGGTGGTGGGACAACTGGGTACGGTGGCAAACAGCTTCATGCACCAGGGGGATTCTCAGGTGGTCAGGTACAAGCAGGTTGCTGGTCCTTTCATTTGCATGCACGTGGCAAAGGCGGCTAGGGTGGTCTTAATGAATTCAGTGTATCTGAATAGGTGCATCTGAAGTAAGAGGATCAAATGCAATAAGAATATAAAGCTTCTTAAGAACACTTTTTGTTGGTGTTGCTGTTACAAATAGCACACAGGAAGTGATTAATCCTTGCACATTGCCATGGTACTATTACAAACATGAAGCTTCCAGCTTGAGGACTATATATGGAACACCTTTTTCCCCTTGCATTTAAAAACAGGGTATTTACACCATGTTAATAGCCATCTGTCTTACAGATTTTCTTTTTTTCTCTGCTTATAGCATTGTAACCCACAACATACCTTTTCCCTAACGCCATAAACACACCTTCAGATTGTTCTTTAAAAAAAAAAAAAAACAAAACCCCACCTCAACGCCCTTCCTCTAAAAATACAACAAAAACAACTCCATAGCAGGTGGAGTCAGAAAAAAAGCAATTATTTCAGTTTTTTTATTCACTCTGCAATATTCCCCCAACACAAACATCAAATTGCAGGTGCATACGAAATACTTCTGTTATGACAAGAGCTGCGTATCTTCATAACCAGCGCTTCTCATAACGATGTGTGAACTAAATGCTAACTGGAATAAAATGGACAAAAGCCAAAAAAAGTCCCAAGTGGCAGTCACGTACAGAAGAGGGACTAAACCATGTGAGAACAAAAGGTCATGTGGCTGATGGGCCAAAGGGAATCACCATTTCCCTTTATTTCTTAAAGTTCTAAGGCTACAGGAATAGTGTTTGCATAGTAACGGGATTTGAGCTCACAATGCTGAGGGGACACCGTCTGGCATCACAATCATCACAGTGAATCATCACAGCATAGCTGGGACAACAGAGACAGGGATAAAGGTTCAAGAGCAGAAATTGGCTGACACTTAAAGATTGCAGTTTACATCTTTGTTACTTCTATTTCATAATAACATCATGCCACAAACCATCAAAAAGGCACGATTTGACCCAAAAATTTAGAAGACCAAGACTTCTCGGAAGAAACAATCATTATTATGCTCTCTTCCACCCTAGGTGTCTGAATCCAGGCCTTTGTACTTCAAGACCATAACCTTCTTCACAAACCCATTCTTAAACCCATCAAGCTCAATGGTAGCTAGAATGCTTGCGTTCACTACCCCTATGGGAATGTTCTACCTTACCTTAATTTTCAGCCTAAATATCCTCATGAACAGTTTTACTATGCCTTTACTTGCAAAAATGCATCTTCCACTCTGAAACTTGCTCCTTTAATTTATTTACAGGGAGCAAAAATAATCCCTATAACTTCTGTTTTGTTAATTTAAACAAGACACGCTCTTTATAAAGAGTATATCTAGCTAGGAAAATGGAAGTCTGACTGCAGCACAAGCTGGAAAATCTTAAGGAGTTAACTATAACAGAAAGGAAAGCAGATGACAGCACACAGGTACAAGCTTACTTGGGACCTTAAAACAGGTGCTCTGGTTTCTAATCCATGCTGAAGACAGTGCTACTGTACTTTCATTGCTTGTTACTTGCTTTAGTGAGAGTAATGCAGGTAAGGATATCCCTGTCTGACAGTCACACAGCTCTGGCAAAACACCCATGAGAAAGGTTAAGGATATAAGGTCACAGTGCGTCTCCTTGGATACTAATAACATTTTGGCTAAGGCAACACAGAACTTGGATTAAGATTTCTTAGAGGCTACACTTCTATTCAGCCTCTAAGAAATCTTTGGTTAGGGCACTAGTGGTACTTGGTAATTTAAGTAAGTCTACAGTAGCCCATGGAGAATTGCTGTCCCAGTGGGATCATAAGGACAAGAACACAGAATATCCTAATCACCAGGCCCATGATCAGAAATCACCTGTATATTATGTGTCAGTTTCCTTTTAAAAATGTACTTTAACATGACACTTTTCATTATGAATAAAATTTTGCCTATTTTCACCAGTTATGTAAAAAGAAGCTAATACAAATCATTTAACATAACCTTCTGACTGTAGCTAGATGTGTTTTATCTTAGGATTTGCCACGCATTTACACTGCATTGATAAAAAAGGCAACTTCACTGAGTAACGGTTCACAGTACTTTTCTTTGGCCCTTATGATCTCTATAAGGAAGAAATGTTCTATCTTGTTGACTTCAAGAGCTAAGGAAGTAAGTCTTACTTTAAATTCACTGGATTGTGAAGCATCTGCCTCTGTGCTGACTAGTAAAGGTGAGATTCATCCCATCTAAATTTGGTCAGATGAAAAGTGAGCACCTAGTCTCACCTAGACAGGTGGGACGAACTGCCATCTAGAGGTGCCCCTGCTCCCTTTCGCTTCACTGAAAACAGAGAGACTACAAAACCTGCTTAGACTATATGCCTAACTGACAGATAGCTAAAATTAGGCAAGATGACCCCCCCACCTCAAGATATTTATAGACCCCTTGCTTTGAGATTTTTTTGTGAAGCTTCTGCAGTTATTTCTATATTATTAGATTTGAATCTTTACTCATTTCTATATTATTAGATTTGTATCTTTACTCACCTCCTACTTCTCACAGTAAAGTATCCTATTCACTGTATGCTGCAATGAAGTGACAAGAACTTCTACGAAAAAGGTTAAAATACCCTGATTATGGACAAATGCTACACAGGAATGGCTCTCCCCTTTGCCCACACTGATTCCTTAACCTGTAAGCCCATCCTCAGGCATAAACTATGAAGTTCACTAACTAGCTAACTGTGAAGGAACTAAGCTCAATTTACAATTCAAACGTTGGACACGTACCAGGACTTATGAAGGGGGTTACAAGTCCTTCATTCTTGAGAAACTGCCTTGTGACCTTATAAGAAAACTTAATGCCAAGACTGGTATATCAAGTTAACACTACCAAGCAAAAAGTTCTAAGTAATCTCTTTTGTAAGAGTCATTTAATAACACC
Source organism: Theristicus caerulescens (assembly GCA_020745775.1). Taxonomy (NCBI): domain Eukaryota; kingdom Metazoa; phylum Chordata; class Aves; order Pelecaniformes; family Threskiornithidae; genus Theristicus; species Theristicus caerulescens. Next base: position 56,893,142 of record CM036558.1, on the reverse strand, counting down.
TTTCCACTGAATCAGTCCAGAATCTTATTAATCTTCCTCATGAAAACTGTTCTATACCTTAGTGTTGCTCCATGCCACTGACTCAGTTTGCTTGTTAATGTAAGAAATACTCAAACCTATACAGACACTATTCCTTAACTCTGTTTTGCAAGATTTTCCACAGATTTCCTTAGAAATTAAAGTTTCTTGTTATGCTGGGGTTAAGGTGCAGTGGGAAGGGTGTGGGCAAACAGGGAAGGGAGATGACATTTTAAAATGCTTTATAAAACACCAGATGTTGCAGAACCAACGGAGTGGAACAATGTATTTGCAATTATCAAAAGAAGAGAGTTGTTTGTCCGCATTTTTAAAAACTCATGGGATACTTTTAAGTCACTTAGTTGTGGTCTTTCTGTGTGTGAAGAACATAGCAAATGCCCTTATAGATTTGATATTTAAATGACACACATGACAAGGGAACCGCTTGATGTGGTTCAGCATTTGCTCTTGTTACACTCTGTACTATGCTGTAAACATTCCAGCTGTGTGAATAATATAAAAACTATGCAAAAGCATTTTGCCCTTCTTAGTGTATCTTTCTTGCGCATGTTTGAGTTCTATAAAGTTGACATGGGCATATTACAAGGCAATGCTGGAAACGTACTACTGTATAGTTCCAATACCAGATGTGGGCAGCTGACAACAAGATCCTACTTCCTAACTTGCGCTTACAGCTCCGGTTTCAAAAACCTTTTAGCTGGAAGCCTGAGAGCTATGTAGATTTTCTATTCCATAGCTATGAGCAGGATAATTTCTATAATTTTTTTATCAATGGGAGAAGAAAATATTTTAACGCTTATGCATCCCTTCCTTCTAATCACTAAAGAAAAGACCACATTCATTTAAAAACGATCCGTTCTTGCATGCTTAAAGAGCTGTTGCAGATATTTTATGCAAACTGACAGATATTTTTGTTTGGAAACAATTCTGGTTGCACATTACGTCACTTCTATATTGCTCTAGAAACGTTCTGTGGAGGCTAGGAGACACAGCTCTGTGTTCACTCTGCCGTTAACCGACTGCGCGCCTTTAGACAAGTCATTTAAGCTCTCTGTGCCTTGGTTTTCCCATCTGTAAAAGGCAACAGTTATAAATATTCGGCTGTCTGACAGAGGTGGTGTGACTGCCAAAATATAGTACAAGTCTGAAAAGTGACTATGCAAAAAGGCATCTTCTGACTCAAAGAGCCTCTCCCTTGGTGAAATCCACACATGAATTCACATGGCCTATACACCACACGAGCTCCATTTTGAGCACTTAAGGAGAACACTGCTATACAGTGGGCTTGTGTAGAGTGATGGATTTCATTCCCCAGAGGATACTTAGCCACATGTGCTGACTTCAGTGGCAAAAAAATATATTTTTATTGATTTTTCTCCCAACAGTCATGCAGAACGTAACTGAGATTGACGCAGCTGCAGATTCCATTCCACCCTGCGCTCCTTCGATACAATCATTTACTGTTCTTTCACATAGTGCAGCACTTTCACATAGTGAGGCAACGCTATTGAAAGTGCTAGAACTGCCTACAAATCTCCAAGGGAAAGAATCTGAAGGCAGAGAGATAAAATGAGCCTTGAAGCAAATTGGACTGCACAGGTGTAAATAACTTGGTCAGCAGAATCTCTATAACTAGTGATGATGAGTACATTGGGAAGAATCCAGTCAGCTCTCAGAGCAAAGGCTCAGTTTGCAAGCAAAAGCTTATTTTTAGTTGCAAGTAACAATGATTTGATCATGAGTTACTGAGGACAACTAACATGGAAGGTTTCAACACCATTTCTGCAGCAGCTTTTCAAAAATCTTTAATGTATTAATACTTGAGAAGTACTGTAAAATCCTGAGATGAAAGACAATGCAGAAAGTATTACAATGCCTCTCCTTTGGGTTTTTTGGTCATTTACAGGAAAACAAATCTTTGCTTCTTAAGAATTCATCTGCTCCTTATATTCCTATTGTTTGTGTTTATGACATAATCATTTCCACAGCAACTAATTAGGAGAAATCAAGAATTATGGCCTGAGATGCGGCCTGTAAGGAGCAAATGAAATCATACAAAACACGTAGGAGATTTTTTTAGTGGAATCTTCTATCTAGCTAAAAAAATGAAATGGGGAAGCCACAATATACTATGCCAGTTAATTCATTTAAACTGAAGACTGAATTTTCACCTAAGACAAGACTGTGTCTTTTATTCACTGGCCCATTCTCTTATTGCACATGTAGTGCACATTTAAGAAATAGGAATGGCTGGACCAAGTCAGATTAAAAGTCCATGCAGTTCAGTGACCAATGGAAGAATGTCTGGTTGTAGAGAGGACAAATATGTGGAGATACTTTTCCAGCATACTCTCACGGTAATTTTCAGCCAGGCACTTCCATCTGGAACTTCTTCAATGCAAGAGAATCAATCCTACTTCATGTAATGCCCCCATGCGAAAGCACAGTAGAGTATTCCTTTGCTGACTCTCCTGGTGGCTTGGGATGAAGTGAGAAGAGGTCCATTAATCCTTAATGTTCTTTAGCATGCTTTATTAGTCTTTGGCTATTATTATAGAAAACTGCTGAACATCAAAATTATGAGTGTCTGAGCAAGATTTAAATTAAAGCTATTGATCCTGTGGTTGGGTGGAACAGGGCAGGGTACAGGCTGGAAGGAGCACTCAGGCAACTACCATCAGTTCAGTTACATCTAGGGATGTTTGTCATGGCAATTTTGGCCAACCAGTGGCCCACCCACCCTTTTAGCAAAAGGTCAGGGAGGGATAATGACATACATCAGTAATGTGAAATTAGGACTAACAAAATTCTGCTTTACCACATTCTCTTAAAACCACTGTGGCTCCCCTCATAAGAAACCAGTACTTTCCTCCAGAGCTGCTAAGCAGCTCTCCTTCTCACAGTCTCTGAGTCAGAGATGTCCCTTTGTCTCCTATACTGCTTCATGTCTTCAACAAACTTCAAGATGCTCACAGATAAGAGGATTGTTAGGATCTATCAAACAAGAGTTCTTCTTTCTCAAAGAGACAACTTGAATAACCAGCAAGGAAGACGCGGTACAGGGAATTAAGCAGGGAATAAACCACCTTCTAAGGATAATCAGTTTGCAAAACATTCAACTTTCTTCCTCTTCCTGTCACCAGTACTCTCCTTTGGGGACCATGGGGAGCAAAACAGAGAGGTCAGCAATGCCAACTGGCCTACATGTTATGGGAATTCAAGGAATGATCTTTATTTTCCTCTTGTTAGATGTGCTGAACACACACAGCAAAAGGAAGGCATAATAAAATGGAGAGAGGGTCCTTGCCATTTATTATGCAGTGTTTGGCCCTTAGAATGAGAAGAGTGAACATCGAGAGAGATAAAACTTTATTGTACAGGCTCCATTTCTGAGGTTAAAGGGAGTTTTTATTAAAGTGAATTCAAAGTTTTGCTTACTCACTATAAACATTTCAAGGATACACTGTGTCAAACAGCTCCTTATGTTAAATACAATATATGACACTGATGTTTTCCATAGTTTATCATCGATAGAACTGGAAGTGTAATAGCAATGGGTTTTAACTTTCTGGGCAGACAAAGTCATTTTGATAATGGCGGCCACCAGAGACAGGAAGAAGTCTAAACATTCTTGATCTTTGGGGTTAGTGGGAATTCAGATGAATGTGGAGGGACCACACATGTTCTCCTGGGAGAAGGGTGCTGGCAGCCTTGTGTAACACACAGTCCTTTTTTGGCTCATGCACAAAGGAACAGGAGAATCAGTTCTAAGAAAGTCACACTTCTGGACAGATGCAAGTCATTGCAACTGTGCATACCATATGTGGGGAGTGGTAAGGACGGGACTGAATACAAAAAGCAAAAGAGGGAAAGTGACAGAGCCCTGGAAAGTGGGTTCCTCCTAAAGCAGCAAGGGGCTTTAAAAACCATATAGCATGCCAAGGTGGCTCAGGGAACTTTCCCTGCTGCCAGCTGAACTCTCAGGCAGATGAAACAAAGAAAGAAAAATTAAAAATGGGTGCTAACAATAAAAGGACAAGAGTCAGAGTAAGATCCAGCAAAATGAAGCCTTTTGTATGTCAGCCTGCTCTTGTTAACCTAACCTGAACTCCCCACATGAGTACTTTGGGTCAGGAAAGGGAGCGATTACAAGCAGAGAGCTACTGTGCCACACTAGGTAAGCAGTTTTCCTCTCTGCAGCAATGCTCCACAGGGTTGGAAATGGGAACGTGGTTCTGAAAAGTGCACCAAAGTATTTCACATTCGTGTGCAGATCTACCACTGTGAAAGTTGCCTGCTGAGCAATTAAGAGGTGGAGTGGTTTACTCTGCTACCAAAACAGAGATAGAGATAAGAAATTCCTGTTATACTGTGCCAAATCCTCAGATGTAACCAAAAGGCTTAGATTCACCCATTTGGGCTACACTACAGCAAGTCTTTGCCAACCTGTATCTACCTAGATCAGTCAGGTTCACAGAGAAAAAAAGCCCACCTCTAACTGATTTAGCCTTGCTAGAAAAAGTAGATGCAGTTAAGCTATGAAATAAAATTCTACCTTTTTATTGGGGAAAAATTGTATGACCTATAGCAACAAAACCCATAAACTGTGTTTCTCCAGGAGGATTTGCCAATACAGTTTAGCCAGGAAATCCTTTTTCATTGTTAATAAACTTGGGAAACACCATAAGATATTGCACCGACAATGTTAATGGAAATTGGAAAACAAGAAGTTGAATCCTACTTATTGGTTGGAGCTTTGTCACTAACTTTAGTTGGAGTAGGTTTTCACCCATAAATCCACAATCAATATAGTAACTTTTACGATACAGGTAGTTAGACACAGATATCCAGAACTATACACACACAATTGCACATGAAAAAGATGAGTACATTTTGTAGTCTCCATTCTACGTATACACAGACCTAGCATATGTACAATGCTTAACATGCAATTCTGGCTACTTATCTTTTGATTCATTTCATCCAGGCCTCTAGAGATTTTTATTTTTAATCATAAAACCAATGGTGTATTTAAAGAGATCAAAAAAGATCCTGGATGTGAGTTTCACAACTGCTTAAGAACTACATTATAAACTAAGGTTTCCATTTAATCCCTCTGTGATATACCAGCAGGATGCAACCCTTCACCCAGTGAAATCATTATTATCTTCGTCACTGATTGCCAAAGGAGTATATATTTGGTTTAGTGTACTGTCATCTAGAAGCTAGTCGATCCATCTCACATCACAGATTACCTCAAACTTATCAGATCTTGCCAAAAAAAAAAAAAAAAAAAAAAAGACCTGAAACATATTGAAATAATAAAAATATCAGTTTGGAAAGGATTGTTAACAACCAAATGAAAGGTTAACAATGCTTTAAAAACAGCTGAAGTCTTCAAAAATTTCAACACAGTATCCTGGCAAACCAAAATATCATTAAACTTGCCTTAAAAAAAAGAAACCTCTAACATCAAACAGTACTAGGCATTTATCTTCGGAGCAGTGCATTACAGGTGACCTCTATAGATTGGAAATAGGATTACATCAACAAACCTTTCACTTTAAAGTGGTGGATGGTGTGAGATGAAAGGGTGCTCTCCCTAACATTTTGCAGTGCTACTGGCTCAGGTTTAAAGGAAGTATGCAACCAGGTATTCCCTGTCACGTTCTAATCTGCAATACCGACATGGATGTGAAAAGCAAAAGCCTTTGAAAACGATACTTTCATATGATGAAAAAAACCTGGAGAACTGTGCGCAAATGGGTGTGAGAAAAGTGAGGGGGAATACAGATAAGGAGATAAAGAGCAACCTTTACAATGAACATGGCCACATACTTATGCCATCAGCAATAACTCATGTCTGTAGCACTGAGGATTAGCATCAGATAAAGTGATATTAGAGTTTGAGGTTTAAGCTTAATACCTGCATTTGGTGTCTCCTTGCTTCTGTAAAGGTTTCAAATATGCAGCTTTTTTTCAGAGCAAAGAATAGAGTTACTTTCCTGGACTGTATTTGACAAACTAAATAACTATGTATTCCAAGATTTAGCAAACAAAAAATAATTAAAAAATGAAAAGCACCTTCAGTCCTAGTATTCCCTTCCAGGACTTGGATGGTCTCCTGGGCATGCTGAGTTGGCTTGCACAGCCCCTGTTTACTGAAGTCAGAAATTCCCATTTACTTCATATTCAGTATTTTTGCTCCACCACAAAAAAATGTAGGAACTGCTGGCCAATTGTGCTATATCTTGAGGACTGTATTACAATAATTACATCACATCCAAAGGCCACCATATGAAACTGATGGTGAAGGTTTAGGGTCCTCTAAACCCTTGAGAGGACTCCGCCAGCTTCCCAGCACTGCTTTTTAGGTATCGATGCTTTCCCTGAGGAAGCATTCTGATTTGATAGACCTGAGTTGTGTCTAACAGGGACTCAATCATGTCATATGTCACAGTACACTTAAAACACTCATATAACCCTACTTCAACATGGTATTATTTTGGAAATAAATAGAAATTATGAGAGGAGAATCTTGAGCCACCAGGCTTCAGGTACTGATTTAGCACTGTAAAGGTTAAGCAGGCATATTGAAGAAAGCCTGAGCACTAAATTATCCAGTCAAGCATTTGGATAATTACATAAAACCCAAATAAGTTATTCAACTCCCTGCAGCTAAACTACAGTTCCCCAGAACTGACATACAGTATGCCATCAATCTCGTTGTCCAAAAGAGTGACTGTAACAAAATGATCCACCATTTTCTCCCAGCACTATGTAACAGTGGCACATAATGGGTTAAATATATACTCGTAAAATCATCATATGTGCCTTACTCAGTGACACCAAAAAAAAAAAAGTTCTTAACAGTATTCTACAATACTGTCCAATATTTTTAAAGGTTTTACAACGGCCCCTTAGCTCTGGGTTTGGTGGTACACTGACTACAAGCCAGTTGTTAGTTCTGTATAAAGGAGGACAGAACCCTCTGTTGCCAGACACTTCCTTAAATCCTCATAATTTGAGTTTTGCTGGAAGAGATTTCAAATCTGACCACAACAGTTAAGGAAAAAAACTTGCACTCCAGTATAAAATATACAAATCAGAAAATATATACAACTAACAAAAACAGTCTCCGTACTACTTGATGAGAGGTATTTGTTTTCCCCTCCAACATTCCAGTAATGTAAAACCAGTGTGTAAGGTAGAAAATCATTTTTCAATTTCAGGAAACATCATTACTAGCTGCCAAAAGTCTATCCATATAATAAGAACTATTTGCTAAAGCTGAACACCTGCAGTTTTATAGAAGGCCTCCGAGGACAGCTGTAAGTAACTATTCCAGTCTACTGATACAGCAGCCAATCAAAACCTGAAGGTTTTGTCCCAGAAAACAACACATTTTGCTAGTTAGGGCTACATGCGTCTATACAGACATTTTATTTAGACAGGTAGATAGACAGACAGATAGGTAGACAGATTGATTTTCTGAACATGATATAATGCCCTGTATGCAAAAGCCAAGGCTGATGAAGGAGGTCTTAGTCTAGTCCTAAAAGTACAGTTTCCTGCTTCCAAAATGCTCTTGGAATCAGTCCAGAGTGCTGGAAGTTTGCATCGTAGCAAACTGTCACACAAATATGTGTGAATTAGTTGCCTTCCCAAATACAAGGCAATTGTTTTGAATAGTTCATAGGAAATGATCAGTACAAATGAAACAACTTCCTCATAATATATGTGAACAATACATCCACCCCACTAACTCTGCTGGCTTCCATAGCTGAAAGTGCTACCATCATTTCAGGTAATAAAAAGATGTTCTTTTTACTATTTGGTAAGTGACTTCATTAGCACAGTTTTGCTCTTGTTATTTAGTAACAGCTAGGCTGTTACTATAAAGGTTATTCTTCTTTGGGGGAAGTTTACCTACAAAATATTCAGTCCCTTATATTTCAAAGTCCATGCACACTTATGAACTTCCAAACTGCTCTTCATTAAGCTCACATGGATGAGGTGACTACGACAGGGCATAACCAGAGTTTAAATACAGAGAAGCAGCAAGAAGTAGGACTCCCTTCTGTCCTGGTTTCAGCTAGGATGGAGTTAATTTTCTTCTTAGTAGCTAGTAGAGTGCTGTGTTTTGGATTTAGGATGAGAATAATGTTGACAACACACTGATGTTTTGGTTCTTGCTGAGTAGAGTTTACACTGGTCAAGGACTTTTCAGCTTCCTATGCTCTGCCAGGTGCATAACAAGCTGGGAGGGAGCAGAGCCAGGACAGCTGACCCAGACTGGCCAAAGGGCTATTCTGTACCATATGACATCATGCTCAGTATATAAACTGGGGGAAGAAGAAGGAAGTGGGGGACATTCAGCATGATGGCGTTTGGCTTCCCAAGTAACTGTTACACGTGATGGAGCCCTGCTTTCCTGGGGATGGCCGAACACCCGCCTGCCGATGGGAAGTAGCGAATTAATTCCTTGTTTTGCCTTGTTTGCGTGCGCAGCTTTTGCTTTACCTATTAAACTGTCTTTATCTCAACCCACGAGTTTTCTCACTTTTACTCTTCCCATTCTCTCCCCCATCCCACTGTGGGGGAGTGAGTGAGCGGTTGCATGGTGCTTAGTCGCCGACTGGGGTTAAATCACGACACCTTCTCACTGCAACAGTGATAAAAGATATTTCTTGCTACTCTGCTGCCATCCTCCTTGGCTGGTGCAAGTTCTGCCTCAGACCTGTCTGCTTTAACCATGGCATGGCAAGTGTTTTGCACATACATGGTACACTCACCTCAAGTAGCCAATCCACAAATGCCCAATCCTTTCAGAAACATTACAATAAACAGGCATCCAGATAAAAAAAAAAAACACTTCTTTCCCCTTAAATATTTGTCCTGCTGTTTGGAGATGAGCTGAAACGACAGATGCTGCTTAACCTGGGGTTCTGCTTCTCACCTCCTCCACAGGCAGAGGTCATGACCACAGACATGTGCAGTGCAGAACTTTTTTATCCCCTTTCCACTGAGCAGAGAAAGCAAACTATCTTTGAAAACATGTTTCTGAGCACACTTGGCTTTGCCAACTGCCAACAAGGGTCCATGTCACACAAAGTGCATGTAGCATGAACTTCAGAGAAATTGGCATTCGGCCTCTAGTAATCCACTATGTAGAATCTCCTGCAAAGAGAAGGGTCTGGAAGGCACATACGTGCATACCCAGAAGAGTTTGAGATGGAAATAAACAAAGAAAAAAGGCAAAGTATGAAACACTCAATGATTTCAACAGGTGTTTACAAAGCCAGAGCTAGCATTCATTCCTGAATTAAAACCAGAAATTCTTTCCAATGTACCTCTATGTAAAAGAGACCAGCTCAGCTCTTATCTCAAGGTAAGAAGAATGCGCCATCTCCCAAACTTAAAGGCTAAAATGAATGCTGTTAACTGCCCTGAAAAAAACTCAAACGTATTCCCTTGTTGGTTGGGAAGTTAAAAATTCAGCCATTATGTGATCTCAAGCAGCTCTCCATGGGACCACTACACATTTTGTACGTAATGGAAAGATGTGAATGTGGAAACAGTTTCAAGGAAAGTTGCAATAACTGCACACTCTGACAGAACTTCCATCTATGCTGGGACTTGTCTTTCTCTCAGCTGTAAGTACAACTGAATTAGAGCAGATCGATGGCTCTCCAGAAGAGCCACTGTAAAACTGATTTGCACCGCAACCTTATCTTCCTATCAGAAAGACTGGCTACCCTTTTTTACAAAAAGGGCTTATGCCAGGTAAGCTAACCTGCTTCCCCAAGTCAGGTTCAACCCACATTGGAAAGGAAGGTCTAAAAGCAATTGAAAAACTTGAAAAGAACACCCACTGAAACAATACCTATTCTTATTTCACTCAATATGGGCCAAAAACTGCATGCTTATCTATAATATCAATTGACATAAAATCACACAACCTGAATTTCAGAATAACTGTTCTGGATGAAACCTTAGTCCCACCAAAGTCAGTCTCTAGTGACTACTTTCCTGAGGCCAGATCTCACCCTTGGTATTTGGAGAAGCCCAAATTCTACACTGAATATCTGGAGATACAAGCACAACAGAACACAGGACAAATAATGCAGTCTGTGTTAAATAAACATACTGGCTTTTGTTTTGGTTTGGGGTGGTTTTTAGTTGTTTTTGCTTTTTTTAACTTTATGTTTCCAGTGAGGTCGATTTTCTACATGAAAACTGTTGCTCCCTCTTCATTCTGGTAGAATATGTTGCACATCTCTTGTCCTAAACTCCATCAATAAATACATTTCATTAGGACTATGAGAAAGATTCACAGAATTTAACAAAAACTATGTCAGTACTAAACAGGAATGTTGTCTGTGGTGCCTATAAATATTTATATTACCTACATTATCAGTCACATCAGAACCCCAATGTACAGCTAGGCACTATACAAACAGAAAAATGACAACATCCAAAGAAATGGATACGGTCATTGCTGGACATTTTTTCTACTTTTTTATTTCGAGCAAGGAAATCTAATAACTATACCCCTACAATACAGTCTTACACGTTGCTTAAAATACAGGTTTGTAAACCTATGGAAACGACACAGTTTTCCAAACTCATAACCCTTTTTACCCTGTAATTGTAAATTGTAAATATATACAGCTCATAAGCATTCATTAGTTCTGTAACTGCTGACCATTTATTTTCTCCAGCAAAAGTAACAATATATTTCTTGGGTCCAGGTTCAGCAACAGCTCAGTATGATGTTATTATGAATAGAGTTAGCAAGAAAACCCTTTAGACTGTGCACAGGCAAAAGCTGACTGTTAGAGAGGCATCTGTGTTTAAAGGGTTAAATTTAACAAATTATTCTTAATTATGTTAAAAAATGTTAAAAACCTATCATTAATGAAACATTTCATTCCATAGTTTGATCACAGCAAAAGCAGGAAATTCAGAGTTGACATTCCCACAGCAACCTTAACTCTATCCCATTGTGTATATTCATTTCAACTGAGTCTTTCTCTCTATGACCTCATAACATATGTGAAATGAAGGAAGGTGCTAGGAAAAAATCCTAAAATTCATATAAATCAGAAGTATGTTGTTAAGTTCCATTATTGTAGCAGTAGCATTTGAGTGGAGATAGCATTCTCAATAAAAAAAAATACGCATCTTGACTAGTCCGTGCATTTATTGAACATTATTGCCTGTGAATGCACATGTTCTACCAACATTTCTGGTCGCTCATCTTTCACATTAGGATGGTTACTTTATCCAAGCCTGGATGCAAGAAACCTGGAATCTGAAAGGGTCTATTAGGTATGGGGCTCCAGACAAATATTACTAAACTGCATCCAAAGTTGGCTCCTGAAGGGGTACAACCACTTGTGTTCCAACCCAAAACTAATAACCTGCCAACTCCATGCATACATAGTCCAAACGTTTCTGCAGTGTTTCCCCAGAACCAGAGTACAAGGCAATTCAGTACAGCTCCTCTCCTGTGCTTCTACATAGCATCAGGACAGGCTCATCGCAGCCTATGAGCTCTGGCTCTGCTGCATATGGACCTACCCTGCACCCATTTCCCCTTGCTCTGAATTTCATGTTAGACTGGATGCAGAGCCATGCATATATGACTTTACCACAGACCTGATATATACATCCTAATAAGACCATTTGCTGTACTGAAGGTAAACGTGTTGCAGAGCCTCCCTTGGGATTTTTCAGGAATTGGCCCTAGCCCAACAAATCCAGTGCCGTGCTGCACCTCACAAGCCATCATTTTGTGTTAACCATCAGACCTGAATGGGTTTCGTGTATTTGTTGCCCAAAGTGGCCTGTGCTGGGAGACACTGCAAGGTCTCTGCATTTTACTCCTCATGGTACATGACGACACTTGGTAATTTCTGAAACTTGAGTGCAAGTACTCCCACACCTGTCTTTAGGCAAACATTTTCATATGGTGCTGAAAGAGGGCCTAAGTATCTAGAGTTCAAGTTTAAAAACACTGTAGACAAAACAGCGAAAAGGATATCTAAGGGAAACACTTTCAGCTACAGAATGCTGGGTATTTCACACCTGAAAACTCAAAATGGCATCTCACAGCACTTCATAACGCACAGGTCACAGATACACAGCAATAAAATCCAGCAAACCTAACCACCAAGGAGGGAAGGCAATACCAGTGACTTTGCACCTCTCTATGCTGGCAATGGAGGGAAGTGATTTGGGGTCTAAGGGTAACTAAGAGGAAACTCAGGGCTCTGGTGTCAGTGAGGACTGCTGCTCTTCAGAGTGGAAAAGTTCGAGAAACGGAGAATGCCAGCATGGCTCTGGACATAAGGCAGGAGATGCACACCTCCTCGGTATCTGGCTATTATTAAGAGGGAAGATACATATCACATTAAGTTTTGGAGAGTTTTTACTGGAATGGTGCATCAAACGCCTTTGCACATGCCTAGAACCTAAATGCTGTTTCTCTTGAGAAAGTCAAGATGTCAGTCAAACCCAATCTTTTCAACTGGAAAACAGCATCTAAACTAAGATATGTTCTACCTATGGAAATGCAGCGAGAGACTTTCAGAGTGAAAATTCTGATGCCGCTCTGCACAGCGCTCTCTAGAGTCCGCAGTACTGAGCCCCTGCTTTGCAGACCAAACAAGGAAGCCGTTTCCTACCAGACAGCGCTACAGGCAAGAACCTTCAGTGATTAATTACTTGTCTTTCTTAAACCAAAATATGGCAGGTGGTGTACCATGAAACAAATCACACAATAAGATGCATGTGAAAAATGTGCTACTTGCAATTACTTTTGGTTACTGAGAACGAGATACTGTAATTTTCTTGAACTAAATACGGATCTCCCCTTGGCAATGGTGGAAGTTCATTGAACAGATGGAAGCTGTACAGAGTCTGAAATTGTTGCAGTGTTGCCATTTCCATTCTCTTTCAAAATGAAATACAGTTTACACAGAACACAGAGGCCACATATAAATGTTTTCATTCACCTCTGCAGTTCAGCATAGCTTATTGCCTTGCTCATCTGCAAAAATGCTAGTTATTTCTGAGTACTGTTAAATGGATTGGTATCATACAGTACTATAGGGAGATAATAATCTCTTGCCCCAGGAAGCTTGCAATGGGCAACTATACAGTGGTTTAGATGGCCACTGCTCAGAAATTTTGATTCAGTTGCTGTGTTGTTCTGCTTCTTAAACAGTGTGAAGATTACAGAAAAAGCATGGTTTGGGAAAGGGTCAGGATTAGGGTAAACAAGAAATAAAACCTGATTTAAGACTACTGAAAGCAAGTGAACAGTTCCCAGAAACTTTAATGACCTTAACAATGTGCTGACATTGCAAAATATGGAAATTAGCTATACTGGTTATCATGCTATTGAACACATGCTGCTCTTTTTCCTGATATCTAAGCAAGTTTAACTATCTCTGCATTGCATCACAGTAGCAGTGTAGATACACCCTTGGTCAGGCTATTGCTACTCAAGAAGGCAAGTCTAGATGTGGAAGATGATATGAGGAGTGGAAGAAGGATAGAAGGTAAAAAACTGAATAAAAAGTACAGCGTGTTCATGTAGTTAAAAGATAAACAGGTCTCACATAAAATATCTATGTTTCACCTGTTTTCCAGTTCTTTCAGAAATTTATTGAAATCTGAGAAGAGGTGTTTCGTGAAAGTTAACAGGAATTGTAGGAAAAAAAATGTGAATCATAAAGTGACTAATTTCTCTATCTATTCCAGTTACCATCAGGTTTTGGATTTTTTAAAATTATCAAATGTTGTACCTATATCTATGTAACACCCTGGAAGCAAGAAGCAAGTAACACTTACAGGTGAAGCATCCGACATGCAGAATTGGTCCTCCTAACCATATTCAAGATAACCATAACCACTTACCAACACAGAAAACTATTTCAAGCTGAAAGGAAAAGGATTCTATTTGCTCTGTTTCTTTCAGATGCAAAAAAAAGAGGATTTTAAAATCGTTTGTTTCCTCTTTCACATGATAGGAAGTTAACAGAGACTACCTGGGCACTGGCTGTGTAAACACGCATCATTTTAAAGCTGTGTAAACGTATTGGCACAGAAGTTATGTCATCTTTTCTGTTTGGTAAGGCAGCTTGCACAACATAAACCTCACCAGAATCTAACAGCTAGCAATTACATATAAAAGAATGCTTTACATATGTGATAAAAACAAGCATAATGAAAGTTGCTAATAATCTTCATCAGTAGCATATAAATGTTTTTTGGTAATACCAGAAAGTTAGTGAGGCGCTCACTGTACCTATAGCACAGAAAATTTAAGCCCTTATTCAGTATTTCTTTACAGAATTAGTACAACTGAATAATGGCCTCGGGCTCGCCTGCAGGAAAGAAAGAAAGAAAGAAAGAAACAGACAAAAAAGTGTTAAATCAGTTTCTTTGAATTCTGTAAAAACTACCATAATGAGATATTTAAATGTTGTGCAAGTTTAGGAAAATGATGGACTTCTCAGATGTCTGCAGGATAAGGAACAGCCAGATAGAATTACTGGGATTCATGTCACTACAACTGACACTGAGTGATAAAGATGTTTTAGTCTTTGCATTCCAATAAAAATGTTTGGAATTGGTTTCCAAAACGCTAAGCAACACCCAGCAGAATACTAACAGTTGATATAAGAGCATGTCTGTGTGGCATCTTTGGGCACATTCATTCCCTTTTCCTGTATGTTGAAGTGATTTTTGTTACTGTCCTGTAAAAACTAGTGCAACATACATTAAAATAACATCTTTTAACAGAGATCGTAATCCAAAAAACTTACGACACCAGTTAGAAAATTCCTCCTAGAAAACAGTACACACAAAAGTAGTACCAACAGAATTCAATGCATAAATAAATGGATTTAGAGTTTGAAAACTAACTCAAAGATACAGCAGATGATAAGACTACAGTGACTTTTTTTGACAAAAGCATAGTGGTTCTGGCATTCAATATAATGTATTTCTATTAAAATGGCCATTCTTTAATAACTTATTTCCACTTCTTTTTGCCTCATAACATTCCAATTAAGAGGCATAATAATACACTACCTACCTTGCTTGGCCTTCCTTTGGACTGCTGTGGTGAATTCAGCACTTGGACTACTAAGTGATAACCACCTCACTCCTGACCAACAGCTTCACTGATGGTTGTACTGGGTCCCAATGCTGCAGGAAATTCAGGCAAAACCACACAATGTTCTACCAGCTAGCAGATGGTATTTGGCATAAAGAGGACACTGGTTGAAGCCTGGAAGCTGAAAGATGTGAATGTATGGCTGTGTTCTGTCACTGACTGCTCTGGATAGGTCACTTCCACACAAATTTACAATTTCTCCAGGAAACCAGTTTCTGTTTTCTTCAAAAGCAATCATGTGCCCACCCAGCACTGGGGATCTGAACTTAACTTCCTCTGTGACTTACTTCACCACCTTAAAATAAGGAACCCAGCTTTTTCTCAGATTTTTAGGAGATCGAGTAGACTAAGGGCTTAGAGATATGCAAAAGATAGAACAAGGGGAGAAAAGAACTTTTTGATTCCCAATTCCTGTATCAAAATCAACTTAATAGTCTCCTAACAGAGAATTAGGTTATTCTAAATATTTTCTAAATGAGAATTTAATATTGATAACTTTCTTTTCTTGTGTGATTTTCCAAAGTAAAAAATGAACAGATGTGGGATTTGAATTAATTTGTATACTTCTGTGAAAGAGAGGGAAATAAATTATTATACATGTATCACTTTTCCTTGAAGTAGAACAGTAAACTATCCAAGATCATAATTCAACAACAAAAGCCAAAATAAGTAAGTATTTTTTCGTATTTTCCTGAAGAAACTTTTTCAGAATAACTAGGTTAGCTACAAAATTTCCTACCTTATTAACTTTCTATAACAGGAGATGTTTGGACATCCACAGAGAACTTGTGGAAGTTCAAATTACAAGTCATATGTTTTCACTACATAATTCAAAGAGAACAGGAGGAAAACATAGTTGCTTCATTCACTAATACGCAGTAAGAAAAGGTATGCAAAGAGGAAATTAGCTTGCGCAATTACCTTTGTATAGCCATTAGTGTCAGAAACTGAAGATGTGCAGCTGAACGTCATCATACCATTTGCAGCAGATATATTTGTGCAATGCTCCAATGTCCATATTATGCCTACTGTACCATTATACTTGGCTACGCACAAGTGAAAAAAGAATATAATCCCTGCTCTAGTAGAGTCAAAGCCTGAAGGCAGACAAAAGGGAATACTGTACAGGATTTTTCTGGCCTTTCTACTGGGAAAGCCCATATCCTAGAAATACCCAATTACAGTGGCAAAGAGAAGTTAGAATCTATCAACTGCTTAACACCCTGTTAACAGAGAAGACCTAGGTATTTATGAAAAGCATTAGAAATTTCTTAATAACTACACATGTTCAGAAAAATTTAGGGCTTTCTATCTTTAAAAAATTGAAAGGCTTCTTGAGTTCAGTAATGACCCTTAGTGTATGCAGAAGCATTAATACAAAACTGAATCAAAGTAAACTGCTTATGTTATTTTAGTATTAGTTTCTAGTGGTACCTTAGTGTACTTTATGTCCAAGCCTTGACCCAAATCAGACTTATTTGTACAGCAATATAGAGGGAAAACATAAAATGTGACAAGAATGGAGAACGCTTACTGTCCTTGCTCTGGCATTCAGTGTTCTTAACAGGAAAAAGAAATAACTGCTTGTCCTGTCATTGATGGACTCTGCTGCATGAGTGCACAACAATTTTCTAAGAGTGTGCATCCTACCTTTCTAGAATTTATTAGATTCCTGTGTTACAAACTGGTGATCACAGGTCTGCCTCACCCTCAAACTATATGATTTTTAATAGTTATTTAAGCACTGTGGTAAGTCGAAATATACATGTCTTCTGTGTAGCCCAGAGACAGGAATGAAATGAAAAAATCTAGTTCTTGCTCACTTTAAAAGACGCTTAACAAGAATGCTAGTGTTGCAGCTTCAAATAAATTGCGAGGACACAGATTTTTTTTATTTTACCAAAAAAAAAAAAAAACCAAACACACAGATGTAGGAATGAAATGCAGAGTGTTAGCAGAAGGGAAAAATATGAAAAAATAGCAAAAGCATTCAGCAAACGAGGACTACAGAAGAAAAGGAGGCTAACCACAATAGCAAGTTATGTTTGCATACATAACAGCAGTTCTAAGTGACAAGTTAGAGCTCAATTATGTGTTAGACTTGGCAAATGTACAAGCAAAAGAAAGTAGGACTACGTGCATGTATATATATGTATGTATATATATTGTCCATATATGCTCCTCACACACTACAGTTTACTATCTGAAATTTCTTAATATTATTACTTTAATATGAAAATGGAAAATATACTTCAGCTTTTTTATTCCGTCCATTTTCTGAATATTCACTCACAACATTTCAGTCAGCTATGGCTAGAATGAAAGTGAGGCAAATTAGGTTCTGGGATGCACTCTCAAATACAATGAAATCATTGGAAACAGAGAAAAGGAGTCTTTTACAATCTTTTACATACATGTTTCTAAGCCTTTTGTAGAATGCTGGGCCTCCACGACTGTATCCATCTTCACCAACTCAGAATACGGTCTGTTACATCTACTACTTGTCAAATACTCATAGGGAAGGGGTTGTTGTGCTATCTAAGATACTACACTAAGTGCAGAATGTGCAAAATAGTAAGTGGTAGCTTCATAAAAGATTCTGCCAGAGGCTTCACGAGGAGCACATCACTTTCAGGCACACTAGTGGGCATATGTTATTGAGGATCCCACTTACAGCTGGATCATGAGACCAGGTATCAATCACATGCTTATCCTCTGGAGGCAACACCACAGCAATTAAAGAGGGAGAAAAAAATTAAAGAATCATGGAAAAAGTGAGATGGAACTGAGTGAGGCCTTCTACATCAGCCAGGTGTAGATAACCGGTCAGGAGCAAGAGGCAGAGCTACAGCTGGGGAGGATTTTAGGAAAAGCAACAAGACCTGTATTTGGAAGGAACACCAAAATCTACAGTAAGGATTTACATGCGAGTATGTGTGAAATAAAGCAGATCCTATTAAAGGAAGGTATGCAAACTAAATGAGTCTATATGTATTCACAGGGGAGAAAAGGAAGAAAAAACAATGGCAACAGGCACATGATCCAAATGTGGAAGGGGATTCTATTACAATTTCTTCCTACATCTGCCCAAACGGGATTTTGGCTGGATTCTGACCTCTGTCAGCAGTGGGACAAGGATGACATGGGGTGAAACCATTGCACTCCTACTAGGGCCGGTCAGAACTGTTCTTCAGAAGTGATACAAAATAAAGCAAACTTCCAAATCGAGGGAATTGACACGTGGAAACCAAAAGTAAATAACAGGGCACATGGCTCAAGTTAACACAGCGCCAGTCTTATGTAAAATTCCTTGAAAGCTTGATAAGGTAAAAAGGGATAACCTGTCTGGGACAGGTTGGAATGTAAATAAATAAATAAAGCCCTGCAGGAATAAAAAGGGACTTTAGTTAGAACTCCAATACAATATATCACTCAAAGAGTACCGAGCACATGGAGAGAGCTGCCAAGTGAAATCATCAAAGTAAATGATATAGATGAACTTAAAAGATACTTGGATATTTTTATGGTGAGAGAGAAAGAGAAAAGGGGATTGAAGGATACAGTAGATACAAACCAGGCAGGAGGAGATGTAATAAACTTAAAGAAGAACCATCTTGGTTCAGATGTACTTTTCCGGTTCAGAAATTCCTTTTGTCGATACCAATGATTAAATGAAACTAACTCCTTAGATGTTAAGTATCTGCTAAGCACCATAATCACTGCTCCAGAAGTTATGATACATGGCCACATGCAGAAAACTGTGACAATTTCCTTTTACTTCTGGCCACTGTGTTCATTGACCAACACCATAACATATATCACTAAGAACAGAACTCATAAAATTCACATCCAAAAGCAATGGTTTCCTCTCATCTGGCTGGCAAAGAAATGCTCAAGCAAGCTGGACATAATTTTCAGTATTGATAGGATTAGTCTCACATATTCCCACCCAGTAATATGAATGAACAGCACAAACACATACCAGCAAATATATCATGGCAAAGACTTTGACTTAATTCTTACTTGTATCAGTTTTAACTAAGTAAAAGGACAGAATGGACACAAAATTGGGAAAAGAGAAAAAAGTCAAAATTATTTGCTTTAAGCAGAACAAGTCAACATTTATCTCACAGAGGCCTTGTAATCATGATGACATAGAAATAATAGAAGCTACTGAGAGGGCTACTACATGGTTATTCCAAGTAATAGCTGTTCTGTTGTTTGCTTGTTTAAAGGACAGGTACACACTATAAAATTTGACATACCTTTGATTCTTGCACCTCCTGCACTTCACTCTCTTGCTTCATCTTTCCTAAACAACTCCACAGAACTCAGAGTATTGCTAACCACACCATCCTAAGGATCAACAATGCTTCATGCACTCTAACAGCTGGCCTGACATATGCACGTAGGATTCTCCAATGGCTCTTAAGTAGTTTGAAACTAAATCAGAGAAAGTCCCTGTTGCTCTACCGTGGCAGGGATGTACCTCTCAGAAGAAACGTAGGCTACACAGAACACCAACAGTTGGATCTCTTCCACCTCCACAATATGTACTACATAGACCGTACTGCAACACATTAGACTTCTTATGTATCTGCTGTGCTTGATTTAGCAATGGTTGACAGCTTGCAGTTCAGAAGAAGGTGAAATACAAAGACTCCCTTATTTTCTGATCCACTCTGACACTTGAGTCATTTATTGTCTGTACACAAAGCATAAATTTCCTTCTTGTTCCTGTTGGAAACATATTAAGGAGAACAAAAGACTAAGCGCAAGAAGTGATACACATCTTTCCTGTTGTTAATAAATCTTTTATTACTAGCAGATAACTTTAATTTTTCTTATATATTTAATTATTGACCCAAAAAGCTATCCCTAAAGTCAGTATTTTGCTTTAGTTAAGCAGGGAAATTAATAGCCATGTACAGATAGATTTCTGTTATTTCAAAAACCATATAGTCCTATTTCCCTGAACTCCGGACAGATCAAATCAAAGAATTCTTTTCTTTATTCATAAACCCAGAAATTCTTCATTGTATCATCTGACTGAATGCCATTTCATCAATTCTCTTCTCAGAGTGACAAACTATCCGGTCTGCACCCGAAGATTCCTTTCTTATCTCCCCTTCTGCCTTTCTCATACTTCTTTTTCTCCTCCTACATTTGCAGCCAGCCTCTTAATATCCAGAAAAGCCCGAGCCAAACAGTTCTTGATTCCTAAGGGTATATACGTACACTTCTTTTTCAGGACAGTGACATATTTCTGAGTTTTATTTTGAGGCCCCCCAAATGTTCCTTATTTTTTACTCAATGGCAGTATTTTCAATTGACAGAATTGCAAAACTGTCCTGATTTGAAATGAACTGTTTTCCAGACATTCCACAGCTGTAACAATCTGTCCTTGCCTCATATGTCCACAGGAATTAAGTTGTTCAAGAATAAAAATAAAAAATACAAACCCCAAATACTCTTAGGCTGGCAAAATGAAGCATATGACTGACACCAATTTTATTCTCAATCCCTTTTGTTTCAAGGTGGTTCTCATGACAGTATTAAGCCTGACAGCCCTAAAATCTGAAAACCTCTGTTCATGCCAGAATATCAGCAATGAGAACTTAGCTTACTGCTCTGTCTTGCCTATAAGCTTCAGGTATGATCTGGAGGAATCACTGTCAGCCAAAAGCAGAGTATTCAGACTTCAGAACTATCCAAATACCTGCCTTTCATCCTTTAGACTGTGAAACAAATGTGTTCGTTATGCAGCTGGCTAATGGGAGATTACCAGCAATGGTCACCAGGTCAGTACTTCCAAATTTATGTGGTTTTCATAAAATGGCCCGATTTCCCAAAGCTAGAACCAGGCATGCCTTCCCCAGGGCTCCAAGACTCTGCCGCTACTTCTGCAGTGACAATCAATAGTAAAACGTTTTATTGTAAACCTACAGGGAACACTTTTTAACTTGTACTGTTGCCCTCCCGGATCCCCCGCCACATAAAAAAATCTTGAAGCATAACCGTGACTCCAGGAGGTTTTACTACCAGGAGATGCTACGATGTAACAGGGGAAGGCTCATTCTCCATATACATGCCACTTTTACTTCCTGCCTAAACAATCTCCCACTGATCATTCATGAAAATAGAATATTAACTTAAATGAGTCTTTAGTTTGACCTAGGTTTGTCTGATGTTAATCACATTTTCTGTGTTATTCTAAGAGACCTGGAGATTTAAAAAAAAAAAAAAAGTCCCAAATGATTCTTTCCACACCCTACCTAACACTATCTCTATAACTTGTAAAAAAACTACATAGCTAATCAATAGGGTAATTATGTGACAATACACAAAAGAGGCATTTAAAAAGGCTGTTCAGGCAACACTCAGAGCAAAGCACTGGAATTCAGGAAGATCTGGTTATATTCTTACATTCTAGCAAAATCTTGGTAAGATTTTCAGAAGACGTTTGTTCTCTGTTTTCTCTGAAGGATACTGATAAGAGTCAGGCAGAAAACCTTGGGTTATTCAAATGAAAAGCAGATTACACATTGAGTACAAAAATCTGAGCTTCAAATAGCCAGTCTTCACTCACTGCAACTTACATGCTTCTAATCACCGTTTCTCAGACAAATGCATTCACATTTGGCAACCTACATACAGGATTTCATCTTACAAGCAGTGATGGATACAATTAACTTCACTAATATAGAGACCCATTCACTTCAATGACCTACCAATGTAAGTATCAGACCGATGCTCACTTCCTTGCATTGTGCTTTAGTATCTCATCCTAAGGAGGCTCTCAAAAGAGCAATTGCGTGAGGAAGACCTCTGCATGGAGAAACAGCACAATTGCATGGTACATACTTAACTTGTATATGAATTCTCAGACTATTTTTAGTTTTTAAAACTTTTAAATTCAGATTTGGTCACTTTTCCCCTATCCATTCCTCCTCACTGCCACCACTCCACCTGTAACATGGTAAATGAATAAAAAAGCCCCTGAACAACAATTTAAAAACAGAGTCCTTTTCTGTTTAGTAAGTGTCCGGTAACAATATACAGGTTGTTTGGGGTTCTTCATCACTTACTGAATAATTTCTGCGGGCACCCCAGGAATTATAGGAATGTCTTTAAGGACAAATAGCAAATCTAATATTGGTATTTGAGATGGGCTACTGACTTTACACCAGACACAGATACTGCATGATGTTATGTCAGTTCCCTGATTTGAAGCACATAATTCTCACTGCCTCACACACAAAAAGACATTTACTTCTTCAGACTTCATTTTCCAGAGATACTCTCTTCCAGCTACGTTTGAAGATGTCATTGGACAATTGCAAGAAAGTGAGCAAAAGGCTTCCCCCTTTCCACACAGCTGTGTAAATGCTGCTCACAATAATTTGTTCTCAGAAATGCAAGGCCTATTTATTCCTGGATTCCCAACCCCAGAAATCTGAAGAAAGAGAAAGTAGGCCCAGATCCTATCTAGCCTCTGCATTAGCACACAGAACAGGGAAATTAATTTGGAAGTATACCACACATGTACTTCACTCATCCACTTGTGCCCATAGCAGCACTAAAGGCTTGATCTCTCTGGTTTTCCCAGTTTATTCTCTTAATGTTCACTATTAGAATAAACATTCCTGCTAGCCAAGTCATTTTGTAGAGTCTCCCATGAACACAAGCATTCCAGGGCCAAATGAAATCAGTCTTTTTCATTTAAGAGATTCTTTCCCTCCTAGCTTTCATTTCACCTGAGTAAAGAGAGTAACAACAAACCTGAAGTTAGCCGAGCAATTTCATTGTCAGTGGTAGAAGTGGATGCCAAAAAAGGGGGAAAGAAGAGGGTAGGGAAAGGAGAGTAGACAGAAGAATGCAAAAATCTCCATTTTAAAGCCTGTCCCAGATCATGTAAAGCTGGCAGTGCATTTGGTTAATCCCTCTAGTGCTTCAGTGGAAAAATCACAGCAGGCAGCTGGATAGAACATCCAAGGCTGCCCTTCCTTGTGTTTTTTCCATTTCTGGCAGCATACTGTCATACATGCAGCATCTGTCCATTTCCACAGACTGCGGCTGTATGTTCAATTGAACTAAAACAGTTAAAGGAAAAAGCAAAAGCAAAGGTTCAAAGGGCAATAAATAGCTGGGGCTCTTGGAATTCTGCAGGTGTGGGACTCCCGATCCCAGCTAGCTAACCCTGCTGCAGAAATCACTGCAATTGCTTGCAGAGTTTTCATATCTGCCTACTTCCACCCGACCAGCATCCAAATTTCGAAATGCTGCTATCAAAGATTAGAAAAAAAAGTTATTTGTGTCACCTGGTCTCTGCCCTTGCATTTTAAATGTGGAAGGGGAAAAGAGGGGCAATCATAATTCAGGAAAAAGCATTATTATTAACACAGCAGTGTAAGTACTGTAGACCCACAATGCAGTCTTCGGGATGTTTTTGTATGGGTAAAGCACAATTTCCTTTTTCTATGACTGCTATGTTTTTTCTCCAAGAAATATCTAAACATTACAAGTGTCAGCTCAGTCAGAAACCTCTTTTTTCATATAATGGAGCTCTGTGGCACTTACAGATGTAACTCAGTATCTTTTAGGGAAATCATGTGGGGGGGAAACTGTACAGATTCGTAAATCTTGTCCGCTACTATGTGGACTCTATATTACTGCTATTTTTTAAAATAATTTCAGTTGTACCTGGTGGCTTCTGCTAAGAGTATATTTGAGCTTGGTACAGTTAAAATACTTACAAATATAAAACAAATCACTGCTCTGCAGAGCTCTCAATCTCAATAAATAAAATGGACAAAAAGTGGAAAAGGAAGTAGGATTATCCCATTTTACACAGAGAGAAAGGAAGCCATAGCTCTATGGTCATTACTACCAGATTATAAAAAAACAAAACAAAACAAATGAAACAACAGAAACAAGATCAGGATTAGGCACAAGCATTTTTTCTCAAACTAGCCCCAGATGTGATACAGAAGTTGCACAGGTTGTGGAAGGACAAGTAAAGTTTGATCTAACACAAAGATTTGCCTGAACACCACTTAAGAAGGATAAGTGCCTTCCATGTCCTGTTTCAGATGCTTTGCCACACAGCCATAAGATTCCCCTAATGCTTGTTCTCATATTTTGTATTTCTTAGAGTCACTGAAAAATAAAAGTATTCTGATGATGCTGAAGTAACAGTTTGTTCTGTCTTAAGAAAAAAATGGTCATTTTTTCAGTGCTACAGTTACAGTAAAGGAGGAAAAACCAGCAAGTCATGTAAGCATGGACAGCATAAAGATTTGTACTGTGTTTTGGTGCTCATATAATAAAGGAAAGAAGCCCCAGGATGTCTTTTATACTGTAAACACATCTTTGGAGTTACTCACTCCGACTAATACATAAGTATATTTCACAGGAAAATAAAAACAATTAAAAAACATACTTCAAGTTTTGAAGTGCTTATTACAAATATTCATCAGGTTGGTCAAGTGTTTGCATAAATGGTGAACTCAGATTAAAAGTGTTTTAACAGCCCCTTGGTCAGCTGCAATATTGACAGACAACAGAGGTATAAACCAAACAGGCTCAGGAGAGAAAATGCATTCTGCTCTTTCTGTCCTAAGCTGTTGGGTGAACATGTTTCTAAACACTTAAAACCTTAATCATTATCATAAGTTAGAAGAAAAACAAATAATACTTTTATTTACACAATGTTTATCTGCCAATGGCATTTTAGGAGTTTCCTACAAATTAACACACAGATTAAAGAGACAAAAATAGAGACAAAAATTGCACATGATTAAAAACAGAAAGCCCCTTAAAAACATTCAATCGCCACACAATGCTGAAGGACTCAAAAAGGTTTCAAACCCTCTTAAATTCCATGTTCTTCTTGGATGAAAAAAAACAGGACTCCAAAACCTGAGATGCAACTGCTGCCCATCATGCCTCTAAGCGGACTTAACACCAAGACTGCTGGTGCTAACGCTTCCTCCTTCACTTGAAAATTAAAAAGAAATGACTCAAAATCCCCACCTACTGCACACTGAGAAATGTGGCTCTTCATTAGTCAAAGAGCTGCCAGTTCTAATTCAAAGGACCACCTTTGTTGGTTAATGCTGATCATACCTTCTAACTGACAATAAATTGGTTCGTAAGAAACTAGCTTTTACTGTACTTCACTGTTGTTAGTTCTTCAGAGACAACTCTGTCACACCTGATTTCTGTCACAGGCTCCATCCAGGACACCTACACCTAAGCTTACCTGCTTCACTTGGAAGCACATCCCTTAATTTTTTGGTCAGCTCCCTTTACAATTGACTGTAAAAGAACTGACAGTGGGCTGTGAAAGGTGTGTTCTTGAGCTTCCTTTTATCTGCACAATCAACAGAATTTTTAATTAACTGACAAATACAAAATTGGTGCACTAATTTACATACACCATAAAGAGCAGGATTGCAGAAGTGCAGCTGAGGACAGAAGGTACGTGAGTGAAATCCTTAGGGGTTAAGAAGCAATAGAAGAACATAGCTTGCCACTAGATCCTGTTTTCTAACAGTTTCTCAAGAGAAAAGAAAAATTACTCCTTTTACTTGGAAATGTATGTCATAATAAAAATAAATTTAATAAAATTTCATAAAATTACCTGGATGTAATTGCTTGTGGTGTATATGGAGTTACATCCCCTACACAACTACACACTTGGGAAAATTTTCAAGTACACATCAACAACACATCCAACTTGAAGACAACATTCACTATCTTTTTTTTAGAAAAATCGTTGCGATCACTGTTCTTCAAAGCTTCACTGTGTCTCCTTCATCTTGGAATATTTTCATTTCTGAATCAGCACTGGGGTCCTTGGAGCTATACATCTAGTGAGCATTTTTCATCGGGTAAAAGGGAACCCATCCCTTTGCCTGAAATCTCAAGGTTTGTTAAAAAAAAAAAAAAAAGGATACAAAGGGTCACTCTTATTCCACACTTCAAGAGCAATAACAGGCCATGGATTAGCTGATATATTAGCTCTAGGTAGAAAACTATAATATTTTACTCAGAAATAACCCTGGATAGTTGCCTTGAATAACCCAAGGCCTGCAGAGTGCTTGCTATCTTTCTTACATTTGCAAAGCAACTTAGTTTAACTATTGAAAGTAAAACAAATCTCACTCTTAAGTCCAGGAAAATATGCACAGATGCACCTATTTCATAAACGGGAAAATTCTTTCCATATATAGTGCTTTTTGCCTGCCTTCATTGTGATTTCAATCTACAGACATTACACCACTAGAATGGACAGAGATTTTGAAATTACATTGAAAACAATTTTTCTAAAGTTAGAAAAAGAAACCTGATTTAAGCCAGAACAGAGGCTGAAAATGAAATATGGTAACTCTTCCAGTACTTGCTGACTCCCACCAAGATCTCTATGCCGTCAAGAAAATGTGTTCTAAATATCTATTAAAAAAAAAAAAGTGAAAAACAAATAAAGAGAGGAAGAGCAAGATGGAAGGGAGGTATATGGGATGGCAGAGCTAGATTATTCCAAACTGGGAATGAACTGGCTATTCTTGTCTACTGCTATTCTGTGCTGAAAAGGTATTAATTTAAAAGGGTCTGGACTGAAAGAGGATAAAATCCTGTGTACCTTGAAAAAATCCAGAATAAATCCTCAGCCCAAACACTTTCACCAGGTTGCTGTGATGGTCCTATACTCTGTAACTCTCCCGGCAAAGCCAGGGCATCTGACCACTTCCTAATCAGCCCTTTGACAGAAGCCTGCTGTAGGAATTAGAATTTCTCTTCCCAGTAAAGGGATAGACAGGCTATTGCTATAAGTAACAGAAATGTAACGAAGTTATAATATATATATTGCTTGCTCTTTCTGTCTCTAGTGCATACTTCATGAAAGAACCACAGCTGAATTTAAAACCAGGATCCACTAGGCAATGACATCATCTATAGGCCAATTTTTGAGGAGGACTAAACCAGACCTCATTATGAAAAGGGAAAAATTTTACTGTCAGTTTTTTTTTTAACTCTCAGCTGCACACATGCCATTGAGAAAAAGTTCTTTTTTCACTACTGTAGCCTTTAAAAGGTAATAAGCCTACTCATATGGAGGCTACTTTTTGATAAAGAACTTTGAAATAAACATGTCTATCACGTGCAATAAATTACATGCATGTATACATAGTCTGGAGGACATTTGGGGGTGTAAAAGCCCAAAACAGGATTGAAGAGAGGGGGAAAAGAAAGGATTTCAGTTCTAGAGTACAATCTACATTTCATTCACGTGAGTGGAAATCTTCACTTTGATTCGAAGAGAAGTTGCATTCTATCCAAAAGGAGCTATATGTCCCAATTTTTAAGCACAAGATTTGGAAAACTTCTCAGGAAAGTCTACTGTACAAGTTACAGTTGGCCACTTTTGAGTTCATCTTGTATTCTAAGACTTGTTTCAGCTGCATGTGTGCATTAGCATTATATTACATATATGTAATATATACTTACATGAACAATTTTTTTAATTTAAATTTTGACTGCAATACTTTTTTACATGAATTTTTACAATGAACAGTGCAAACAGTACTTCAAGCATGCATTCATACATTTCTTTTACTAGGATCAGCACTAGGTACTTGTAATTACCGGGGTATTGCACTATATACTTGCATAATTTAACTAATATTCTTAATGCTGTAATTGCAGGAATCTATCAACTTTATAATCAGTTAGTAAATTTGGAAATGGACATGTTTGGGTACCCGCCTGTGTAAAACTGCATATACACAGGCTCCAGATTTTGGAAATGAGGCCTATAAATGAAGTGCTCCAAATGGTAATCCAATGACAGCCATCAAATGGTCAGAGTTAATTACAAATGATTCCCTGTTTCTAACCTACCCCTGCAATCTACAATACTACACATAGTACAAAGTAATCTGAAAGGTTCTGGCACGCTGAATTACAAGACTCCATCAGAACATGATATCCAATAAGACAGATGATTGGTGTGATAAGAAATGATGGATTTTGCAGTGTAATTCACTCTGCTTTCCTTGGCGCTGGCATACATGAATTTACACCAGCATAAAAACTATTGCAAAACATACGTCAAGCCGTTTCTTCATAAGCAAGTGAAAATAGTTCATCTATTCACTAGATGAGGAGGAAATACTATAAGCCAAGGAGAGGACAGAAATCAGCATGCCCCAAAGCCTTCCTGGAGTCCTACCAAAGAAACTTTGGTGTGGGGAAATTGGCCTTCCACAGCCAACCTTTTCCAGTCCCTCTGGATTTGAATGAGCAACCTTAAACAAAACCTTAAAGTGCTTTGCTTTTTAAAAGAGGGTGTTGGACTGAAATGCTTAACCATAAAGACCAGCTCGTCTTTCTTTTAAATCAACAGTTGTGCCCACTTAAGAGGCACCAGAGGGGCACTGTGGTTTTCTTTTAAAGATTAAAAAAGAAAAGTGGAGAAAGAAAAACATCTCCTTATTTCCTTCAAATTGCTAGTACTTCAGGAGCTTCTGAAGCACTGGACTGTTTTATAAAAATTGCCTCTTGGTAGCGTTATAGCGTTGCCAAAAAGTACTGCTCACAGCAGCGATTAAAAAGTTACTCTTTTTCTTAGGAAAGCTTTGAATTGTTTAGTCTGTCCCCCCAACAGTAGCAAGTGAGCAAAGGGCATGTTTTTTAAAAATAAATTAAGACAAATAAAAAGCTTAGCACAATGGAATTGGATCCCTGTCTTCCCCCAGTAAATATATCTAATATCACATGCCTATTCAGAGTGGGAAGAAGGGATTTCCCCTCAGTAACCTCTGTGAGAACGAGGGAGAAGAGAATGCAATTGTTCCCCATCTCATTGTATGCGTTACTAAGCCGTGATGCCAGCCACATGCTGATTATCTCTCGTGTTACATAAAGTGCTCTCCTGCAGTGCCAATTGCCTGCCGTGCAGTCTGTATCCTCTTACATAAAGTGTTCTCCTGTACCGCCATGCGCTGTGCCAAAGCGCTATTCTTTGCTACCATGCTCCCCGTCTTCAGAGCTCAAATGCCCTTTGTTTCCATGCCTGCTTCTGTCCACATCTTAAAAGCCACCTAATGATTAAAACAAAACAAGAATACTTCGCAATAAACAGTGATTTTGCAGTTACACTGTAAAATGAGAACGAGCACAAATAATTGTTGCCCAGGGATCCTGGAGGATATGAGAGTTGCACAAAAAGATCCCGTTAAAGACAGAGACGCTGCACGGTCCTCTGTGACTCGGGCATTGCACCTACACACTTCCATCATTTACAGGTCATTCGGAAGATAGCATTTTATCTGTCTCAACATTTTTCTAAGGCAGTCCTGAGATCAGCTGTACTGCTTAAGATGAAAGCACCCTTGGAGTAAAACACACTCAGAATAGCTGTCTCTCATGATGTATTGCAATAACACATTGTCAAAGGGCTCTGTTGTTCCAGTGATCTGTAAACGTGCTGTATCATCAGAACGGTGCAGGAGTGATGATGTGTTACTGGAAAGATGGCAGCGGTATAGGAGGAGCACATCTAGAAGCAGAGTTCACCTGACTATAGGCTGACAGCCAATTCACACAGTACAGTATAATAGAAACTGCTCTTTTGGGTGGCCTAGTGGGAATGAAACTGCTAAACCAGCTGCCCTGGCACTACTGTTTCTAGCAACTGAAAATGGCAAGTCTTACATGCATAAAGATAAAGGTTAGGCAAAGGGTTTCCCAGTTGAGGAGGGAATGAAAGAGAAATTGAATTATCAAATTTTTGTGAGACCACAGAAAATGGAATCTCATCTCCCAGGGCTCGTGGCCTTTTCTACAACAGTGCTTTCTAAAGAGGGACTGACAGCCAGCAATACTATATATTTTCCCTTGAATCACTGTACGAGGCTAAGTGGTATTTGAGTATAAATCTTTCAATTTGTTATTTTCAGTGTTTTTAAATATTCCTCAGATCTCAAATAACCCTCTTTTGTGTCTGGTAACATGTTCATAAAATACCAACGTGATCCATCTTCAAGAGCGAAGAAATCCCCCAAACAAGAGCAAAAATAGCTCTGCCAGGTCAGTCTCACTTGCAGAGGGGCCAAGATTAACTACAGGGATGAGATTTCAACTTTGCTGAATCGAACAACCTCACTCCCAGTCACATGATGAAGGCTGGGGAAGGAAGATGCATTACTTCTTCATTTAAATCGGTGCCTCTTGACACTTTACGACAAAGACATGGGGCAAAGTCCTGATGCCAGACATAAAGCATGCAGATAGGTTTGTAAGTATCAGTTTCCCTGCAGTTCTACATCAGACCTCATACTACAGGAGGCGAATACCAAAAAAAACGAACAAAAAAAATACAGCCCAGTACAACCTTTCCACACTACTCGTCTTAGAAATTGCTATTGGTGTATTCTGTTTTTGTGAAATCATGAACAGTGTCTTACAAAATTTGACTTAAACAGAAAGTTTATAAGAAAATAATGGCAAGGCTCTGCTTGAAAAGGTTCAAAAAGATTCAAAAAGTTCAAGATTCAAAAAGCATTAAAAAAATCCCAAACCCTGTCACAAAGCCTTTAGCTTATACAGAGGAACCAGCAGAGAAACAATATTATTGCTTTCATCCAAAACCCACAGCAGAGACTTTCCATTTGTTACTACTAGCTTTGAATTGGGACAAAATTGCTCAATTTTTGTGCTACAATGACCCTCTCCTAGAATCATGTAAGAAAATACAGTGGCTTTGAAGACAGCTTAATAGAGAAAAAAGGGGAAAAAAATCAATAATAGATAGTAGCCTCATGGTGCAGAAACACTCTGGAAGTGATTTTTTTTTTAAGTTAAAATAATGCAATCAATGTGTCTTTTCTAGATAAGCTTTCCGCTGTAATGCTCCTTTTCTTGCACTGTATATTGTGTCATACTGCACCATACATTCTTTATCCCCCTCTATTGCATCCCTAGGGTCAAAGGTAGAAAACAGAAAAATTCCTGGAATAATATCCCCAATAAATTACTACTAACTATTATAATTCAACATGGGCATATAAACGGCACTTTAAAGAAAATTGGATTTGTTGAAAATTAAAGCAAACCCGGTGTTACTTTGAACAAGAGGCTCACTGATTGTTTTCAGATTTCCATTATAAAATAGGCTTTTTTGTTTTATGTGTTATATACCCTCTGAGGAAAGGAATTGTACCTCAAAACATATGGGTGTTCAGAATCTTTATTTTTAAATACAATGCTCCATGCCCATAAAACTCTGCTTGGAAGCCAAGGAATTTATAACAAGGTGCATAACAGCAAACCTGAAAGAAGGCTAAAGATGAAGAAAAGCAGAGCTTGTACTCATTAATTAAAATAAATAAGAAGAGAGCATAGAAGTGAAAGTGACCTTAATTTGGGGATAAATATCTGTGGTTTAATTTAGTGTCGTCTTCTCCCTATGTGTGGGTATACAGGCACTGAAATATGCAAGAAGACAGACTAATAAACAGACATTTATTTTGTGGAGCAGGCATATTGTTCTCAGTCTACTGCATGGTGCTTTCTTTTTATTGCTGTAATATGTTACACTGAGAGCATGAAGAAGGGACTCTGCTATCTGGATTTTAAGGAATTTTTTCATGCACAACTTTTCTTTTAAAACACATGTTCTGTTAGAACAACAAGCTTACACATCTTATTTTAAACTAAGTGCTATATAAACTGGAATGCTGTTAAATATTCTCTTATAGCATAAGACACGACTAAGTGGGCCTCACTAAGATTCAGTGTATGTCTTGGGTGTGTTTCAGCCTTGTGTATTCAACCACCTGTGAAGTGTGCTTATAATCCACTAATGCACACCCGGGAGAAGCTTTTTACTATTGGGGAAATGGCTCATTAATTTTACATTACAAAAAAATGTAAACATTCATTTTTGCTTGGGTTTATGCAACATATCCTTTTATTACAGAAAGTAATTTCCAGTGAGGGGTAAGAGCATGGGAAGGTGAAGGTTATCATTGTTTTTTATCTAGGTTGTCCAAAACCTTGTTTTTTCTATTACCTAATGGACTTACTTTCTCTCTCTTTGCCCTTAGCTGCAGAAGTTTTACTACTTGTCTATGGCCATATTCTGCATTCATCCTTTCATTAAAAGCTGAGACCAATATGACAAAAGGGCCACAGAGTTGTAGCTTGAAAGGAAAACTTGACAAGACAAGAAGAAGCAATTACAAATATTGTCCCTTACAAAGGACACTTCCTGCACCCACTCCCTGCTCTACTACCTATCCCATTCTCATACATTAATACCTTATTTCAACCCATCAGGATTTCTTCCACAGGCACAAACTTAGTCTGATGAAGACATGAAACCTGTACCTGCATGACCAAGATGAGCACTGCTGTGATTTTTCTCACCCAGCCAGTCAGAGTGTCATTTTCAATAGTCAAAATCCACATCCAGAATCTGATCGTTTACATTCACAAATGCTTTCTGATATTTCAGATCCATCAGTCCCCTCCTGATGATCCCTCTGGACCTGGCAACCACCATCTTTCTTGCAGGCCTACGAGCAGGTGGAGGATAGAAACTGGGAAACACTTCACTTCAAGGATACTCATATGGCACGAAGGGACGAGCAACCAGTAGTCTGCCTGCATGCACAAACAGCTAGTTTGTCCATGCAATCAAAGTTGCACAGTTAAACTCCACGCACAACAGTTTTATGAACAATCCAGGACTTCACAAGTTTTGGAAGTCGGGCTCTGCAACTATAAAATTATACACTTGATATGTATTAGTAAGTACAGTAAATAGAGTATAATTAGAACAGAATACAATGTACTATTTTGCACTGTTTTTTATTCTTACTTCCCTAGAGCTACGAAATGAGCTTCTAATGAGCTTTGGGTAGTCACATAAATAGAAAACCTAACGTTGTAATGCCTGATAGTGATCTAAACTGCTTAGATATGTTTTATATTATACCACAAAACAGTGGTTTGTTCATGGAATGGAACAAAATTTCATGTGTTACTCATACTTTGGCCCTAGGCACGCATGTGTTGAAACCATAATCCCCAACGTAATTCAGAATATGTTTGGACAACCTAAGTTGCTCTGTGAAAATGACCCAAAAGGAAAACCCCCTATCCATTAAAAACACAAATTACTGAGACCTCAATGTTTAAGTGTAGCCTACAGCACATAAAGAAAAATTTCCAATACACTGCTTATTTTCCCACTTAAAAAGAAAAAGGAAGATGATGAGAAGGATGCATTCAGGAACCATATAGGAAAGCTGTAAACTAGATGTAATGGATAAACATTATACCATTCTGTCCAAAAGAAACAAAATATTCTATGCCAAGACAGGAAATCTCCCTAGTAAAATGTCTTTGAACATGACTCTACAGATCTACCCTGATTTCATATAGATGGGTTCTCCCCTAAGATTTGCAACAGCCATTTTCTTTTTCTCTTGTGGGGAAAATAACATGGAAAGTCAGGGAAGAGTACTGACAATAGCAGAAAGTATTTTCCCCAGTCCTAGCAGTTCCTTACAGATATTAGGCAGGCCCTTGTATGGGAAGTGTAAGTGGTGTTACCCTCACAAGACCTCTGTGAGGCACAGGTATACAGACAGACTGACAGACCAATAGATTGGTGTACACAGACTAAGTGAATTACCAAGAGTCAAACAAGGAATTTGCTGCAGTCGAGAAATGGATCCAGATCCCCAAGTTCTTGTCCAGTGTTTCAAATACAAGTTCATCTTCAAAAAGTGATACTTTTTTACCAGGTAACAACTCATATATTTATACTACTTCTAGCTGTTTATTATTTTGTCTGCAGAAGCTGAAGCTTCAGTAGATTACTCTTGTAGACCCTTAGATGCCTATTTTATGCAGATGGACCAGGACTGGAGCTTAAAAATAAAGAACAAATAGATTTGAGAAGGTTTAGACATAAAAGTCCACCTCTACATTCTTCAAAAATATGATTTTATGCATTACCTTCCTGTCCCAAACTGGGAAATCGAACAAAAAAAGATTCCAGTCGACATTACGTATTTGGATTAATCCTTTTTGCTTTTGCTTCTTCAGAGTAATTCAAGGAATAAGTAGCCTTTTTGTTGTTCAGCATTGCTATACAGGTAACTAGAAAAAGTGTTAACATTTGATTGGAAACTCACAGGGACAAAAAAGGTCAACTGCTCATCATAAAAGACTTACTATAAGATGTCATGCTGTACATTAAAAATAAGCAGAAAGTTACCATGATTAATCCTATTGTATTTTTACAACAGGAAAACAAAACAAAAAAGTGAAAATATTCCCTTGAAATTAAAAAATCCCTTTTGGGAAGGGCTGCATTTTGGTTTACACGCAGCACCATTTTACATGACGTTGGCTGTGAAAGGGATTTTCAGCTTGTCTTTAGTGGAATTTATGCTAGTTTTAAGGCCTTTTGCATAGCCAGAGGAGTATAAGGAGCCTTGATGTAAATGAAAATCTGTTCTTTAATGTGCACACTCCTCAAAGTAATAAAGATTTTATTATTTTAAAAGTTATGTACACCCACTGTGCAATATCAAGTATGCATGTTGTAAACACAGTGGACCAAGTTCAGACATGATGTAAGCATGTGTAACTCAACTGACTTCAAAGGGACCACTTGTGAAACAGAATACTACTTAGCACGGCTATGGGCTGCAGGATCCATGCTAAGTAGTCACGTTATTTTAAATAGAATTTTTTGAGCAGTATAGTGTTACGCAACATCAGAAAGTAAAGCAGAACTGGACTGTCAGTAATCTATGGGGTCGAGTATCAAAAGAACTGTTTCTGACTTCATGCAAGACACAGAAAACATTCAAAGCAGACTGAAAAGAGCAGACATTGAGAGTGCTGAGATGTCATTTCAGAGCAAGAATGGCCACCATTGCTTTAAACAAGAAAAGGCTAATAGTTCATGCACACTGGTGCTGTATATAAGAAAAACAATTATTGGGTAGGCAATGTATGGAGAAAAGAGAAAAGAAAAAGGGCAAGGAGCAGTACCCTGCAGTCTTGGGAGATGTGACCATGATCAGGAAAACGATGAGAACGACCAGCCAGGACACTGGCACATGCACTATTACACAGAGAGCAGAAGACCAGGCAGTAGGTGGCATTGATCTTGTGTATCGTTTTACAGAGCTGCATTCACTCTTAAACTTTTCAGCTTGCATCTACTGCACTGTCTGGCTGTATTCTTACCAACTGAAGTGCTTTTGGAAAATATAAAATGAAGTTGTAGCTTGTAACATGGCAAACACTAGTTACTTTCTCTCTTTTTTTTTTTTTTTTTTTAAAGAAAAACTAGGGCATTAGATGATTCACAACCATGAAGACGTTTCACCATGGATCATCAATTTACAGACTAAGAGCTTGAAATCAAGTGGAAAAGAAACTCAGCAGAGAAACCACAGGCAAGCAATGCTGCTGGGGAAAAAAAAACCAAAGACATTCAAGAATGGAACCAAAAAGGATGGTCAAAGAGAAAAGCCCTTTCTGAAATAAATACATAGAACAGAGCTTCTGACTTTCTATGCAGATGACCCTCATTCCCAGGTGTTGCCCTTTTAGCAGTATTGGCCAATGAAGACTTCAATTGGCAAAGCTACTGTGGTATTTGGGAAATTGTTGTTCTGCCTTACAGGACAAACGCACATGGATTTTTTCTTGTGAAAGTCGAACAAATTACTGCATCCTTTCAAAATCCCACCAAAGTCACTGTTTTGCTCAGAAAAACTCCAGAGGCATTTTATTTTGTAAATTTAAAAGTTGCAAAAGCAGGCAAATTTCATGAAACAAGGGAGGATTTATTTCTTTCAGCAACAAGGGCAATGCTGCAAGTGTTCTTTTCTCACAACATGAGCAAGTGGCTGACTTACTGTTCCTTTTCTGTCAAAAGATACGGTGACAGAAACAATCTGTGACCTGGGCAAGAATGTGAAAAAGCAGCATTTGCAGCCGTTTTGCAACGCAGTTTGAAAAAATCATCTAAGATGGCTTCCCTATTTAATATCAGATATGAATCTCAAAGTAATGTGACAAAGAACTGCTAATAAATACTCATACAAATATAAAAGCTATTTTTCAAATGCCAAACATATTCATACATGAGAACAGCCCTAAATGGTCACACTGCACTGGAATATACTCAGAGAGAGGACAACTCCCAAAAGTGTCAAATACCAATTCATTTTTAAATGACATTTATTAGCCTCAAGAGGAATACAGCTGATGTAGTATTTGAATTTTGCCCAGAGTACAACTCTTCTTGTTTGAACACTCGTTTGGTTCTCCCCATGCTTTGATGATATCCTGAAGTTTGTACAACTTGCTTACTTAACTGATATTTTTGCCCAGTCAAGGACTGCAAGAGCATACAATGTACAAGTGAGTAACGAAGCCACGCTTCTAAACACTGATTCTGAGGACTCAGCAAATAAATGAAGACAGTTTTGACATGTTTCGTGCTTTGGGAGAATGCCAGAGAGCACCTTCCATTCAAAATGAATACATGTATTATTCATGAAAATTTGACACTGCTCAAATAACCCCCATATGAATAGTTCCCCAAAGACTAACGTAGGGATGAGTGTATTAGTAAGTCTTTCACAGCAGTAAGTAGTGATATTTAAAGCTTGTCTTAAAAAACATCAGCCATCTCTGGAAGACACTAAAGACTTTATCCAATAACTAACCCCAGGAAAAAGGGCTGTAGCTACATGTATACACTTGGCCCCTACAAAACCAGCCAGGAAATAAATGTTCGATGCTTTTTATATTGGCATACTTAGATGACAGTGGGTATTCAGTGTTTGGCCTGTTACACACAATTAAAGGGCCAAGCCTCAAGCTGCCATAGATCTATGATTCCAGACACTTCCAGTATCACAGCATGTTATTCAATAAATGAAATACATCCATACCCTGAAAGATGAGCACACAGGGTTCTAAAATTATTCTGTGTATGCAGCTTTGGGGTGACCACACAGAAGAAAATATGTGATCACAAATCAGTTGATAATTAGGAGGCTGAAGCAGACCAAAACAAATTTTATTTTAAATTCTGTATAATTTTCAGCTCAGACCTGTATTACAATGTGAAGAGAAAGACTGCTGTAATTTGAATCCTCGATAATAGAATATCTACTGGTAAACATTAATATTAAAAATCCTGAATGTCTTTGAATGGCAAATTCTTACCTCTATGTAATCTAATATTCACCTATTTGCCAATGTATAATCATTTTTATTGTACTCCCGTGCCAATACAAAAGCTTGCCTGTGTATTTAAATGTCTTTGAAATATCACAATATTGAATCCTACAAAAAGCTATAAAAAGGAAGCCTGTAAAGAGTCAGATGCTATTCCAAATTTTGTTACAAATTCAGAGCGTTGAATGATTTGCATGATGCTTTACTTTTGCTGCAGTCTTGCTTGAAATAAAGGTGTCAAAAGCGTTCCTAGCTATTGAACAGAACGTCACTGTTTGTGCTTTTACTTCTTAGTAGCAAGAAATGAAAGAAAACCTAGCTTTACCCTATGAGGTAGAATTCCCTATGCTCTCTGTCTTGAAGGAACATACCAGGGGGTGGGTGGGAAATGTGATTTTAAAGATTGACTTGAAGAAGAATTTTAATTATATGTTGCTTTTAGCCTGATGATCATGCTACAAAGGGAAAGCTGGGGGTGGGGGGTGGGGGGGGGGGGTAGAATTTAATTTGTGTTACTCGATTATCCAGAGCAGCCTTCGAAATGACGACCCCGCCCCGCCTCCGCGTCCCTCGGCTGCCGCTGCCCTTAGCAGGGAGGGTTAAGTTGGTTTCCAGGCCCCGTCCAGGAAAAGGCGGGAAGGGGAAGGAGAGGGGATGGGGACTGTGGGCGTGCGAGGCGCCACCAGCACTGATGCAGAGGTTTGCTCCGGTTGCTTCCTTGCGACAGGAATTTTGTGGCCTGGTAAGCTGGGATTGAGTACATGCACAAATGACAGCTAAGCATACGCTGGGAGAATAATTTTGAAGCCGTCAGACTGCACGGCTAAACCTCTGAAACTTCTTGGTATAAAAATCCTTCATGAGATGTAACAATCAGGAAGGCAAATAAACAAAGGAATGGTGTGTCCTACCAGGTCCTGGCTGGCCTGTTTCCTACCAGATTCTGGAAAAATACCCAGAAAATTTGTCATACCTAGTAGCATGTTCCAGATCTTTATTGCTTGTTTTCAAACTCATGTGTATTGCTTTGCCAAATTTCAGAAGCTCCCCAAAAATCCACATTTGAAGAGCTAACACGCTGCCCCATTAGCCTTGAAGTAAACAAAATGCCTCTAAGCGTACAATAATGGCTTACTTGGATCCAGTTCTGTCATTCACTGCATTTCAACTCTCAGCAATTTTCTTTTGTTTACTGAAACTGGGACAAAACCCCAGTGTCCTTGACATATAGAAATCAGAAGTATAACAATGGAAAGAAGAGCAAAACAATTATTAGACTTGACAGACTAGAGGAGACAACTAATAAAATCCATGTATTGCACACAGTGCAGCTTTAGGAGATAAGGACGTTTGTAAAATTCAGGTTGAGATTTGGTTTCTGAAAAAAACCCCACAGTTCGGAAATGGTGGAATCTACAGCTTTGGTTCAGGTCTCTCTCTCTTAAAAAAGGAAAATGAAGCATTGTTCAATGTAGAAACATAAGAAACCAGGTCAGGTTCAAACACTAAAGGGGACAGAAAGCATAAACACTCTAAGGTGTAAGAAATCCTGTTGCTATAAAATGTTAGCAGACATTTGACTTAATTCTTTAGCCACAGAAATAAATTTGCCTCCTTCCTTTTTGCATGTTTATATTTCTAAAAAACTTGTGGAAACTAATCCTATCCACTCGGATTATCTTTATGGCAAGTACAGCATTCCCAACAGCTGGAAACCTAGCGTTCCTCCAAGAAGTAAACAATAGCTAGGAGAGGAATTTCAGCCCATTCTTTGAAGCAGATAATCCAGAAAAGTTTCCACTTCTGAAGTGTTTTGGGGAATACTGGGAGATATGCCCATCCGAGAACCCGAGCAGTAAACCCCTGCCTGCTGAAGAGACTGGCTATTCAGTCACCTGAAGCTACATACTGTGGGCCAATGCACGTTGCAGCTAAAGAGTAACCAGAGCCCATTAAAAAACCTAGCCTGGATACTGCTAACAATATAGAGGTAGCCTACACCAGACACTGCAGAAGTCATCTATCCTCTTAGCAGAGAGGACAAGACCCAGTTAGTTTTACCAAGTTCCCCACAGCCATTATTAAACAGTTAAATGCTGTGTTGATACATGTTCTGGCTGTACCACTGACTGACCTGTTACTGCTCCATGGCATTAATGACTCCATTTGGTCTCCTGCAACCACCTGTAGCATCTTTAAGCAGCACTGTCTGAAACTTTCCTATCACATTGTTAAAAAGAGGGAACCACAGGAAAAAAAAAAAAAAAAAAATTTAGTCCCTCCTCAGATCCATGCCAGCTCCATTGCCTTACCCCTCCAGAACAGCCCACACATACAAGCGTCCAGTGCCTACAGAGCAGGAGAGATGTAGCACAGTTAAAGCTTTCACGTCTCTGTTGGTTAATGGAATTTTTTGACACTACTTGCTTGCTCTGCCCATACAGCTGAAATGATCATACTGTACAACGTGGTCTTCAGATCAATGATTTAACATTGGCATCCCAGTAAAAGTTTCTGTGCAGTTCAATGACTTGAAAGTCTTGTAATCCCCAAAACCAAATAGGAACCATGACTGTGTATACATATATTAAAAAACCCACACAATCTACAGACACAGACATTATGCAATTACAGGCTTTAAAAAAATCAGTATCATCTATCTAAAAACCAGAATCCTCTATCAACAAAGCTAGGCAGTGCCAACTTCCCTATGACCTCCTTTAAAAGTGATTCCATTTTGCCCTGCAAAGACCATTTCTAAAGGTGAGTTACTCCTACTGTAGATGTCTAGTAGATGGATATGCTGGGGGTAACTCCTGTTGCACAAACTTTGCTCATGAGGAACTGAGACCACTTACCAACATATATACCAACAGCCACCAGCGAGCATGAGAATTTTATGGTCAAAAAATCTGCACCTGGGAACAGGCCCTCAAGAACTCACTCTTCCACTGTGAAACCTAAGAAGGCTAAAACCAGCACATCCGACGGAGGCTGGAAGATGATGTAACAAGCAGAGTGCTCACTACATCATCTAAAAGCAGTGAATATTGCAGTAGGTATGTTAGTTATACAAAGCAGAAGAGTTTTCTCAGCACATATGTCACTATCTTACCAAAAAAAAAAAAAGGCTGTTCAACAGAACAGAGGGAAGGGACCTCTACACCATTAAATCCAAGCCTCTGTCACAATAAGCAACCACAGTATGTAATTCCTTTCATATTAGGTTAAATGGAGACTGTAGACTAAGTGACTGGTATTTCTTGCATAAAAAGGAATAGGGGTATGTGGTGAATACTTCCCTCTGAAGGAGTATGTATGAGCTGCAAGGTCTAAACTTACAGCTGGATCCCATACATGGTGTTAAAAAGGAACAAAATTCTCTTCTCCCTTCCAGCCCTCCCTTCATTTTTGTGTACTGCCATGAACACCAGTCGCAGTCTGGCCTGTAATACAGATAGGGGGGAAAAAGAAAGACAAAAATAAAAAAAGACATTAACCCTTCTAAGTAAAAATCAACAGATTTGCAGCTGAAATGAGAAATAAATCAGGTCTGCATGTTCTACTTTGCATGAGGAAATGGTTTTCCTGCAAATAAAAGCTGGATGTTCTTAAAAACACATCATAACAAAATGACAGGAGAATAATGAGAAACGAGGTAAAGTGTTGCCACATTGGTATCTCAAACCTGCTCAGTGATAGCTCATTCCCTAACCTGCACCTGAATTAAAACAGAGAGCAAATGCTGGGCTGAAATGGACCTCAAGAGAAAGTTGTAATAAGATGAATCCTGATCCTTT
This sequence comes from Theristicus caerulescens, assembly GCA_020745775.1. Classification (NCBI taxonomy): domain Eukaryota; kingdom Metazoa; phylum Chordata; class Aves; order Pelecaniformes; family Threskiornithidae; genus Theristicus; species Theristicus caerulescens. The sequence goes on along the minus strand of CM036558.1, from coordinate 56,851,820 downwards.
GCAGTGACAAAAGAAAGACCGTAAGTGTATGATGATATCACTTGATGGTAAAGTTCAGTAAAAACCTCAAGTATTCTATTCTTCCACTAATACTGGCAATATTTCCTTCACAAACACAAATGGAGGTTTTTGAAGTCCTTCATTAGCAGTGTGTGTTGTTTTTGTTGTTCTGCTTTAACAGATTAAAAAAAATTCATTATGACTTCATCATTGCTCCACAGACTCTCAAAGCATTTCAGAAGGGTATTTTTTTTGTGGTGGTGCAATTTTTTGATGATTGTTTTTGCCCTGCTCTTAGCTGAGTAGCCATATGGATACATTTGGTTTGTATAATGGGTACATCTTATCTTCTACTTCACAAACAGTATTATAGATCATTGATAAGAATATATCGTGCATGTATAAACACCAGTTTAACATCCGTTTATGTCGATAGGTTGGACTATGGAACAAGACAGACAAGTTATTTTCTACCTTTGGTTCTGATTCAGTAACAAACCAAAGTTGTACTTTGTTCCCAGTACGGCAAGGTAATATTTATTTTAGGCACGTGCTTTACTTAACTGTATTTTAAAATGATGCAAATTTCAAGTGACTAAAAATAAAGTCCATTGAGTAGAAAGTCAATAGAAATTTTACCTCTAACATCAACAGGGCCAGAAGTTAGCCCCTGACATCAATCCCTGAAGTTGCATGGCTTCAAGCAAACTAAAGATTACATCTTTAATTACACTTATTTCAAATTGCCTTAAATGCAGATATAAAGACAATTACTTTTACCCTAATTTCTTCATAACCTGATTTTTTCAGGGGTGCTGATGGATCTCCAAGTGTTCAGGTCTCTAACAAACTCAGCAATTACTGAAGTGCCTACACCCATATTGAGGAGGCAATCTGTACAATATGGGTTTTCAAAATCTCTACCCAAATAAACAGCCTTTGAGGTCTGCCATCTTCCACAAAGGTCAAAACCTTTCAAAACCATGGTAATATTAAAAAGTCTACTTCAATACTGTATTACAACCAAGTGGTGAACGCAAGTTCTCAACTGGAGGAACCAACATTTTGAATTGCAAGACTAGAGCTCTTTCAAAGGAGGTGCTGTGTTCTCGTCATTTTTTGAAAATCATCAATTTCTTGAAGAGACCAGGTTACCAGGTTGTTCTAATAATGATACCCAAATAGACTTGTTTATTTTCCCAAATACTCTGAAGTATACTGTACAATGTACCTCTTTCAGGAGACTTGCCGTGGATTGATCTTTTAAATGTATCGTAAGTAATATCCTAAACTCTCCCATGATTCAAAAGAGAGAGGGAGGGGAAAAAGTGTGGATCATATTAACTTAATTCACAAAAATGATGTAAAAGCTTCAGGGATTAAACAGATGCATGGAGGTTCTCTCATAAAGTCCCAAAACAGATTTGTGCTAACAAGATTAAATTTCATACCTTGGGATGTTTGAGAGTTGATTTTGCATGCCTCTATTGATATAAGTGGTCTCCTTGACTTCAGTGGGTCTAACTGCATGAGCAATGATGACTCGTGAGCTTGCATATGTAAAGGCGCTTTTATAGGCCATAATAAAATATGCCCAACCCTAATATATATTTAACAGGAGCCCTAGAGGAAATTAAGATGAGAAAGACTAGTATAGCAACTGAACAGCAATAGGAATGAACCATGAAGTAGAAAAATTTGCAAGTAGGAATGTTGAAGACAAAAAGATGGCTCGTGTTTGAAAAACACCACATCAACATGAAAATCATGACTTACGTGAAGGGAGGGCTGGCTGCTATTTGATAAGATTAAATTATTTCCATTCAGCATGCAGGAAACTTTGGAAATTAATGTATGTTTATCGTATAATTACAACCCTGAGAGCAATCCTTCAGCATGAATGGTGACCATGTCATGCCTCCAAAAGTGCCTAAAAATTGTTTAAACAGTGGTTTGTTTTGAAAAAACATCTCTCTTACTAAAGTCTTTCACAGCAACTTTCTCCCTTTTTCATTAAAATGTTTTTTGCTCGGCTGTGACAGAAAAAAAGTCTCTCCGAGTTTTTGGTGAGCAAAATAAAATTATTGTACAAAAAAAAAAATATCAGGAAGTAGATAAAGTCATCTAATGTACTAGCATTATCAGTATAAAAATAACAGCTGCATTTGCCTCAGTGGCTAGTGGTATTTGCAGACTGGATTCTGAAGAATTCCAGAGTATTTCTACCCATCTCAGTGGAGTTAGACTAGATGTGCACCTTTATGACCAATAGAATAATCTAGTCTGGAATTACTAAGATATCTTTAAATCATTAAAATTCATACATATTATCATTAATAAATAACATTTTAATGAAAATACATTGTATCTAACTCCTGCTGCAAGCTTGAATTGTACAACATCGTTTCTGTGAAGTTCAGCTGTTCTGGGAAGTCCTGGATAACAAAGAGGAAAAACGATATCCATGTGAGGTAAAGGGCATAGCCTTTGAAATGCTATGTTATACCTCCCAAAGGAATGAGTTTACGTTGTACTTCTACCTTGCATAGGTTGTACATGCACTATGTATTTAAATCTGTCAAAGGCTGAAGTGAAATCTAGCAACAAGAACTTGAACATTTGTATTTCATCTGGAGCTTACATCATTTCTGTCACCTTATGGTATACATGTTCTAAGAGAATCAAGGTACTACAGAGAACGAGCTGCCATCAACTACTCTGTAATCTTGCTAAAACAAAGAGACAGAACATGAGATGATATAGGAAGAAGCATGTGTATAATTTATGAGGGCATTGGCATGAAATGTACATTTCTCCAAAATTGGCTAGACTATTGCATGCTTAGGAATGATGGAATGCTGCCTTCTCTAAAGCTGGCATAGATGATTTCAGTTATTATGAAGGACAGATGGTCTTCATTACTTTTCATCAGCTATGTGGTAGGCCAGAACTTCCTCAAGGCTTCAAATGTTTTCTCTGTGACTGGCCCAAACCATGTCAACAGAGATAGGCTTGGGGTGCTTGTTTTTAGGTTTTAGTTCTTGCTTCCTTGGTCACAGCAAGACACTCATGGATTCTGCTGATCTGACCAGAAATTCCAGTTTTGAAGACAGCAGGAAGTGTTCCAGCAAAGTCTGCTGTTTGTAAGGAACACTTTCCAATATTGTGATCTGGTAGCCATAATTATGAATAAAAATGTCAGATTCAGTGCAAGTTTCTGAGCGAAGTGTTCACAGTTATTTCAGGACTGGCTACATGCAGGTTCCCAAGTCACGGAAACAAACAAATTCGCCGAAATCCAGCCTGTAAGCACAATATCAAGGCCTTCAGGAAAATGCTGGCCACGCAGTTGACTTCCATTTAATGGTACCCCAGTGACTAGCTTCAGAGCATCAGTCCAAGTACTCTCCTTTCTTCCTCATTGTAGAATGAGGTAAGAAGACAGGTAATTTTACTTTAATTTTGTTTTCAGCTTTCTGGTGGATGAGGTCTGTAGGCTATTTCAAGATGAAGAACAGAGAAAATGAGTTGTATTTAAAGCGATCCTATTAGATTTTCTACTAAATACCATGACCACTGCTAAACAGATTGATGAATCATGCCTGCTACTGATCACTTGTTTTCTATCCACTCATGAAAACTCTATCAACTATAGCAGATTTTTGAAGATGATCTTTTTTTGTATATTTTCATACAGAACAGCATACACATTTGTTTGTATTATAACAGACATACTTTCAAGCCAGAAACAGTTTTAGCTTTCTTATGCCAGTACAGAAGTGTAGTGAGTTGGTAAGAATTATTTTAACGTGAGAAATAAACTGTGACAGAGTATTCCAGTTGGATCATTCTCATGATGAAACAGGAAGGCCTATAGAGAAGTATGTACTAAAATAATGACTTTATAAATTAATAGTGATTGCTATATGTCCCTTGATAGCATCTGAATCAACTGAAGTTGTTTAAAAAAAAAAAAAAAAGGCAACTTTTACATAGAGCAGTATAAGTACTGCTAGTTACTTCTGAAACTCCTGTCTAGCCGCTCTGAACTGAATTTGTTTATACTTAAAAGGATTTTACCAGACTGAAGACATGAGTCAGTGCAAGAATTTCATAGTTAGAAAAGACTCACTACATTCATTATCTATATGGATTTCTTTGACTGCTCTCCCAGAGGCATATGCCTAACTCAGGCTGTGAAGGATGGCAGACTTCTCAAATTAGAACATCAGAGTTTAGATGTTTCTGCTTATTTTCTCAAGCCCAAAGAACTGATTTCCCTTCATAGATGGAGTTCTTTATGTTATTAGCTAAGTTTCAATCATGCCTAAAGACTTGCCTCTTTGGCACTGAATTTTCATATCCTGTTTGGTTTTGTGTTGGTTTTTTTGGTGGTTTGTTTTTTTGGTTTGGTTTTGGTTTTTTGGGTTTTGTTTTGTTTTTTTAAAGTACTACAAGATGTTTGTAGGAAGGACACTCAATAAATGGGAATGTCTTGAGGGAATATACTAGATACTTGCTACATGCACACGCTCTCCGTACTCCGTATGCTAATTCACGTCCACATACTCACCTATACATATATTGATAACATTAATGCAGACAAACATTACTGCTAGGAAAAGTTACCAATCATACTATAAATAGCTATTCCAATGCCTAGTTGTTTCTCAGCTGTAAAATCCTTAATCCTCCCAGATGGATTGGAGGGGGAGGGAGTGGGAGCAGGAGAGGGAAAAGGGGGAGGGGAAGGGGAAACGATGGGGAAATGGAGTCCCTCTAAAGAAACCAGCTCCACAAAGTCATAAACAGAGAAGATAAAAGTGTTTAATTCAACACAGAGACAACTTTTTCAAGGGGGGGGGGGGGGGGGGGGGGGGGGGGAAACATCCTGGCAAGAAACAAGTCCCTAGTGCTTCAATTTCTCCCCAGAGAATAACCATCAGATCCTGAGCTACTTCTTACGAGCACAATTTCCTCATTGTTAGCAGCTGTTCATTGGTTAGCATTGCACAACTGGCCAGGTGCATTATGAAGGGAATGAAGGAGGAGAGGGGGTTGTCTTCCTCTAAACCATCAGATGGACTAATACTATGCTCCAATACAGCAGTAACTGGCCCACGTCCTAGGCTACATCTGAGTTTTACTGAACGTAAATAAATAGTAGAGGGAAAAGGACACCCACAGTCCTGGACGAAGTCAGAAATCATCTTCAGGTGTATGGGGGTTTTTTCTGCCCCCACTTCCCCAGAAGCTGGGGACTGCAAGGTGAATTTTTTTTTTTTCCTCCTAGCCTCCTGAGGATTCCCAGGAATGTCTCAGGGACTGGACCAGTCCTTCACCAGTTGCTTTGGGGGCAGGCAACTGGCTGGCTCACATTCAGGCCTGTCATGTCTACATTATATACTGTGGCTGCTGATATTAAAATGGACAAATAGGAGTTATTCTGAAAGCTCTCTGAATTGACTGCTGTCAATTTATATTTTCATCTTTTCCAAGCACTACTTAAAAGAATTCTTGATGTGATGAGTATTTATTCCCAGCAGTTTTTCCGTATCAGTTCAAAAGCTACAATTATTTTTGCACTGCTATCATCGCATACTATTAAGTGGATGATTCCACCATGACCTTGTACAGAAATAATCAATGGATGTAAGTTCAGAAATGTCTATAGTAATTAGAACTACTGAAGTACTTCAACTTAAAAAACATTTTATCAACAGTCTATCGCTCTTGATATCCTGTCCAAAAAGCATCAGGCAAAAATATGACTAGCAGTCAAGAAAAGAATGATAACAAGGATCAAGATACTAATGGTGTATGTAAACATGCACGTCTTAAATCTAAAAACTTCTCTATAATGATTGAAATTCTAAAACAGGCTTCATTTTTTAAATTTTTTTTTTAATTTCAAACCAGCTTATTTTTAACATTATGACTACACTGAAATGGGAAGGATATAAAAAAAATCAGACTGAAACAGAGAACACTTTCAAAGAAGAGTCTGAAAAACAAATTATATTTCCAAAGGTCAAGGATCTAACATATAAACCTGAACACTGATGAAACCAGAGCATGAAAAACCTATTTTAACCCTTTCTTTGACAGAGGATAATGTATCCTGCGGGATCATTTGTGCAAGTAGTAATACGAATGTATGTCAAAACTCAGTGAATTGTTTTCTGAATGGTATACTATCTGCACAGACACACTATTGCCTACCTAGAACACCAAGTGCTAAATAAGGCAATGAGAGAATGAAACAACACATGGAGTGCCGCTTTCCTATATATGCTGTCCCATGCATGTCTTGGTGATCTCTAACTACATGGATTCAGATTATAGTAAGTTCATAATATGTTGAGGTTGCACTTATACAGTTTTAGATTGGCTTTATTGCTTTGATCACTATCGAAAATAGAGAAGCATAAAGATACCCACAGATTATCTTACCTTAATGGAAAGCAAAAGTTTGAAGTAAAATCTGTCCTTATCACCATAAAAAGCTACCATGTTTTTCTACTTCATCTCCCAAATCAAGTGCAAAAATGTTATCTAAAGAATATCTAAACAAACTTCTACCAAAAAAAAGGAAAGTTGGAAAGCATAGATGCTTTTTACCTAATATTCTGACTTCAAATGATTTTTGTTTATGACTTCAAATAATTTTCTCTTGCTGAATTTTCATCAGTTGTATTGTATTTCTGATTGTTTTCCTATATTCTTCTATGCATATTTAAACTATATTTTTCCACTGCTTTAACTGAATGTTTCACATTGCTCCCCCTATTTCAGAAATCCCAAATAATGTTGCATTTGTGATGGGAACCAATAAACAGCTGTTAACAACAAGGAGTTTGTACTTTTAAGAAGTAGCTAAATATCTGACAGCTATTCCCTTGAGAAGTACTAAAACCGAGTAGTTCGCTATTGTACTGGTTGACTCAAATGGGGCCAGATTTGTCACCAAATACAAGAGAATCACAATAAATAGTTTGGATCATTGTCCTTAACAGCATTTAAATGTTTGACTGAGGTTTTCCTATTTGGATACCTAAACGAGCACTTTAATTAAATATCTCAATTCATGTTGGTATTGCCTAATTGGCTCTTCTGGATAAAGCAGACAGATCACACCACCTATGTTAGTGGGTGCTGACAACTCTAATTTTACACAAGTCTTTGAAGTCCAATGATAAAAATTATTCAGCCTAACGTTAGATCTTTGGCTCTAGAATTCTTGTACCTCAAGGCATAAAGAATCTGATTTTCATTTTACATTACCTTTACTATACACTATACAAGCCTTAACATGGTTGATTTCACCTAGTTGCAATTTAGATTAGGTCCATCAAATCTTTCCTTTCAGATCATGCAATGAGTGGAGAGATTTATCTCAGCCTGACATATTTCTCCCAGTGGCCAAGGTGATTATATCCAGCTTCCTGGGACTGGATGGTGACTAAACACTACCTTTAAGCTCTAGATTTCTTTAGAGATCTTAACAGTTGACACCTTTCCCTTCCAGTAGGATGCTGTCACCCAGCTGCTCTGGATCTTGATATTAGTGCCTCATTTTTCTGAGTTCATAAACATTTCTGTCAAGTTCCACTCACTCTGGGCTCTCAGGTGGCTATGGGAAAACACGGCAAGCAAGCAAAGACTACCAGCTTAGCAAAGGAATGTGCATTAACCATTGACACGTCTTGTCAACAGTATTCAGAGCCACAGATGACTAAAAGGAAGAAACAGTCCTGAACTTGCGTCTTCCCCTGCTCCCATTCAAGAATCTATTGTTTCTCTGGATGGGCTCATCAGAGAAACCATTAAAGGAAGAAGAGCTAGATTGTGCTGATTTTTCGTAAAAGGCATCATCCCAGAACAGATGTTTTAATCCAAAATAAAATAAATAAAATCCCCAGTACAAGCTTGATATGGACCTATTGGAGGCAGTCCAGCAAAAGACCACTACAATGATTAAGGGACTGAAGTCTCTCTCATATGAGAAGAGGCTGAGAGTGCTGCAACTGTTTAGCCCAGAGAAAAGAAGTCTCAGAGGGAATTTTATCAATGTATATAAATACCTGAAGGGAGAGTGTAAAGAGAGGGAACCAGGCTCTTTTCAGTGGTGGCTGTGACAGGACAAGAAGCAATGGGCACAAACAGGAGGTGCCATCTGAACATCAGGAAATGCTTTTTTACTGTGAGGGTGACTGACCATTGGAAGAGGTTGTGGAATCTCCCACCTTGAATGGAGATATTCAAAAGCCAGCTGGACATTATCCTGGGAAACTGGCTCTAGGTGACCCTGCTTGAGCATGGGGGTTGGACCAGGTGACCTCAAGAGGTCCCTTCCAACCTCAACCCTTCTGCAATTCTGTAACGAAACTCAAGGCAATGCTCTCAAATGGAGGTTACAACACACAGTGAAATTACATGGAATTCAAGAAACAAATGAAGTTCATACTTCTGATAGAGATAGCACCTTTGCTGTGGCACAGTTTCCTTGATGCTAGTGTCATATACAGTCCCTTTTCCAGGCTTCCTCGAGAAAGGAAGCTAATTGTGTAAGAAGAGGAGTGGATGAATTAGAGATTTTTACTATCAATATTTCCCCCTTAGATCATCAGATAAAATCTAGTTTATATCCAAAATATTTTTAAATCATTGTCTCGTGGCTGTTCTGTTATCTGCAATGAGTATGGCTTTAATAATAATACATTAATGCATGCTCCATCCTGCATAGGGACCAGTTACAGAACTTATTAATAAGTTCTAATTTTTCCCACAATTTAAATAAAATACAGTCTTCACCCTGTACTTTCCATGGTGTTTCCAATGAAAACAAGCTGTGACACCATAATATTACATTACTCTCTATCTAAGTGGAATACAAATGCAAGCAAGGCCAAAGCTGAATATGAGAAAGGAAACACTGGCCAGTTATTGCCTTCGTCCTGAATATATGCAAGAAGTAATGATAAATGGAGGATCCTTGAAATATCCTTTTAAAGTCTGAACAGGATCAAAAACATTTAAACTGCACTAGTGGAATCTTTAAAACAGGATGTTATACTTAAGGTATAATGTAATGTGTTTGTCTTTCATGGAGCAATTAATCACTGGATGGAAGAGTTAAGACCCAATCAAAACGGAAAGGTGTTTATTGCTGCAGCTGGTCATTAAATTATTTCTATAAAGCTTAAACACTGGATTTTATTGTTTTTATTACAGATCCGCTCCTATAAAAAATACATTTAAACTTCCCTTTTTAGATTTTGTGGTTTAGTTTCTTGTGCTTCTGTTAACCAAACATTTCTAGTGAAACACAAATGTTTCCCCACCCAAATAAAGGGTATGCCATTCTGTTATCAGTGGAATTATCACTGACAATAGGAACCAGAACTACAGAAAAACATCTCACCTTGAATTCCAAGACATGAACCTTGTATCTATGGAAAAAAATACGAATGATGGCAGTAACACAAAATAATCATGATGTGAGGTTATTTTTCTTTGGGTGGGAATTCCTTTCGTTCAAGACAGGTAGTTGATTAAAAAATAACAATATTTCTTGATATATGGAGGTACTTAAGAATATTTTCAGTACTCTGAACATACTGACTTGTACATGCAGTCCTTTTAACAAAGCATTTGTCATTTTGGATGGACACCTTGGCTGGTACAGAATGAATGAAAGAAACTTCTCTGCTACATTTAACCCTTCAAATGACAATACTAAAGGAAACATGGGTGGGGAAATATCCAAGGGACACCCATCCTCTCTACTGCATATCAAAGGATCTGTTGTCTTGTTTGCTTCAACGAGGTATTTTTAGCAGATGCAGGTGCTTTGTGGAGTTACATGTTTATACCAAGCAGACAAGTGAAGGTTCATGTCTTTGGTCTGATGCAAAACCTATAGACTTCCCCAAGAGAAAATGTGAACTCCAAATTTCATTACCCTTGGAGTGATTGCAATGAGGAATGTCATAGCATTGCCATGCTACAGCAAATAAAGTCATGGCATGAGTTTGGGTGACACCTTAGAAAGCCAACCTGTAACTAGAATGTTTTCTAAAGAAAATGAATGGGCTACAAAGGGCACACTGAAGTAATATCTAAAAAAATACTGCATGTATACAAATTGTATTGAAAAAACTTACTAACTGCTTTAAATAGCAGAGCTGACACTTACTGGCAATTGGGTGCTGACAAAATTACATTTTGCGGAATGAGTCAGAAATACCGAGGCATAAGCTGGCACCCTTCTCCTGGAGCTCAAGCAAAGCACAGAACTCCTGTGATATGTGCGCAAGGATTTTACTAGCCAGAAATCTTACAGTTTAACTATGTGGCTGCAAACAAATCAATAGCAGAACATGTACACATTCTCCAAGAAGAAGCAGCAAATACTATCAAGATTTATACAAGATCCTTTTAATGTCCTACATGCTTCCACTTAGCACATCAATCAAGAGGAATGAATTCCTGACAAATTCATTTGTAATAACTTCAATGCTTTTACTACATATTAAATCCTTAATTTCTTGCCTTGGAATCTGAATGCAATTTGTTTGCATTGTCGCAACTAGAATTTAGAAAAATGATCCCTGAGTATAAACCCTGTAGAAATAGCTTTTTTACTTTGATTCATAAACAGTTTTTAAGGGTAGGAAACATACACACATGAATCAGAATATACAAATTAGTATAGTTCATGATCTGAGAGTTTGAGGAAAAAATATTTATTGTCGGGCCATCAAATTTCAGGGTGGAAATGGATAGTAATCTAACATCAGGAAAAGAGAAATCGGCAAAGTCTCTTCTGTGTTGCAAAAAGCACGACTTTAGCCTTTTGGAAACATTCTTTGCAGTATGAGGAGAAAGTTATATATTGGACATGATATTGCTTATGGGAAAAATAGAGTGGATTAAGCCACACCTGGCTGAAGAGGGAAAAATTGTATTTGAAATGTCTGCAGAGCTCATTAGTACCTTGATACCAAACGATTCAAAGCTATCTTTGGCTTTAACTCAAGCTGTTGTCTTAAGCATGGCAACACAGTAACAATTCAAAAAGCTCTACAGATGTATACTAGAAAATGGTAGTGTTTCATTAATTACCAAAGTAAAAACTTGCTAAATAAGCTCTTAGATAGCAGCGCATCTTGGAAAATGAAAAAGAAACAGACTGTTAAAGCCAGATGGGAAATAGACTATAGCAGCCATTCATTACCTTTACATTTGCAACCAAGAGTGAGTATTACCAGAACAGTTTGTTCATTTGTATATGAAATTCTATGCTTATATCACTGTATTCAGTTTTATTCAAAGTTCTTTGTAATGCCTTAAGCATTAAGGTGATTTAAAAAAAAAAAAAAAAAAGGCAGCATAAAACTTACAATAGGTAAGGATCTCCCAAGCTGAGTCAAATCAAGCATAACCTAGGCCAAGACTTTGGTCAGCTTTATAGTAAGATAGCAATGGATTGATAATTGATGCCTATGTACAATACATATAAATCTACACAGCTACTTGAACTTCTGCTCATTGCAAAAGGTAATGATAAAAGCTGTACAATACCAATCAGTAGCACTGCTTTCTTCCTTATCTTCTGCTTCTAAGACTCATATTCAAAGTCTGAGCTTTTTTGGCCTATAGTGCAACTCAGAGTAATGTAATATGTGTGTTCACATACTGTGCTCAGCCTAGTAGTCCATTAGATGAAGAGTGCAGAGGGAGAAAACACATGACTGACACAGACCTGGAAACTGAAAATTTTACAACCCAAGACTTTCCTTTATACCACAAAAATAGATGGTTGACATAAAGGACAGCTCTTTGGCCTCTCAGCATAGTTACAGGAACAAGACAGGCCAGAGGAATTATGCCTTGAGTCTTTTAAGCTGACTTACTTTCTATTAACCTCTTCATTACATTCTCTACCTTGAAAAGCCCACAGAGTACTTTAAAACCACTTTTTCTAGTTTGTTTATTCACACTGAGTGTGCCTCTATTTTTAACAGACAGAATTTCAAAAACAAAAAATGAACTCAGAGTTGGCTAAATGATTTTTGTAAACTACCTCCAGAATTGTATCTTGAGACAGAGAATTGCTGTTGTCCCCCTTGTACCGTTAATTTCCTTTAAACGTAAATTATTTCTATATTTTCATTAATTTATTTCTATATTTGGGAAGAATAGACCTTGAACCTACTTAAGTCTACTGTGTGCTAAAGGTAAGCTACACAACATACTGGTGAGAAGAAAATTAGTATTAAGCCCATTCTCCTGTATCTCTGAGGTCTTCCATATACACTTTTATCCCATGTGGCTTCCCAGAATCTTACTCTTCCTCCAGGAAAGATTCTTCTACAGTCAGAAAAAACCTGCCATGAACCTCAATAAATTTATTTCAATCATCTAGGTCTAGCAACAGCTGCTAAAGCTAGGAAGAATATGTGGGGTGTTTGTCCCAAATCATCTGTTTGAGACACTGAAGAGCGTCTTGACTTGTTTTTCTTGATATATCACTGGTCTTAAAACATTATGATTAATATATCACTCTCAGCTTATGCTGTTTGAATCTGTGTTCTAGTTTTGGGGGTGATGGAGCATAACACATAAAGAAAATACTGCCATTTCCCTCAATATAGCACCTAAACCCAACAACTCTATCTGTAGATTTTCTTCTTTCTGGAAAAGGGAGTTTCATGGGAAAATGCAAACATATATATTTCTTTGGTCCAATATAGGCAATTGCACAATTTTTGTGTTTTCCCTATGAAAAAATGAGTTAAACAATACTAAGACATTTCATCCAGATTTACTCCTGGGAAGCCACATATTTAACAAAGATAGTAAGTTGGCCAAGCTAAGGTCTTGTGTAATGCTAAACAGACTTAATTAACCAATTTCTGCCAAAACAAATTTTGAATGCTTTCTTCTCCACCTCATTGTGGTTTATCCTTGTAGACTCTGGCCGTTCTCACAGATTTAGCCAGAACTACCGTACTGGCCCAAATATAAGGTGACTTCAAATATAAGGCCACCCTCATTTTTCAGAGGATACATAGAAAAATCAGCAAAATTTATTTTAAAAAAAAAAAAATCCCTCCTGGCACTTCTTGGACCATCTCCTCCAGCCCCAGCCTCCAAAGCCCTTCCTCCTCATGGTCAGCTTGCCAGGCATGCTGCTGGCTGTCAGCACAGCTGTTAATTCAATGGCTCTTTAAGCACAGGGCCTGGACTGACCACACCAGTTGCACATGTCCACAGCTGGATCTGGACTTTGGCAGAGCAAACGGGTGGAGAAGGGGGACAGATGGACTACTTTCCCGCAAGCCCTCCAAGCAAGATGGTAGACTACCAACATCTACCCTTCTTCAAAACCCTGAACTGAGTGGGTCTGAGCTGCTGCCTGCCCCACCCCTGCACCTGCTGCCTGTGTCAGGCCAGCAGGTTCAGAAGGCTCATCACTTAAATGGGGTTTTAAAGGAGGCCACACAGTAAACCCATGCCTTACAAATACAGGAATAAGTTGTTGTGGGGCTTTTTACCTTAAGTTTTGCCTTTCAACCAAGCTTCACAGAAATGTAACAGAGTACTACTGAAGTAGTACTTCTACATTTTGCAAAGCAGCATGGGAAACACTTTTCCTTCTTTTACTTTCCATCCCTCCCAGCAACATATCTAAGCAAGTATGGTTTTATATCACCCCATGAATCTGTACCTTACAGATTCGAATTTTTAATCTTTGAGTTAAGTCTATGATGATTCTTTCATTAGTTACTGATTTGTTGTTTCCCTCATTTCCCTTCAGAGGTATGACTGTTGCTTAAACTTTCATAAAGGCCGTGATCATATGCTAGCTGAGGGAATATGGGAACAATTCTGCACTTACTACCAAATGTAATAGCTATCAAGATCAACAGACCTCCACAGAGTAAGAAGCTTGCAAGATTAAATCCTGCAACTTTAGAAATAACAGAAAGGCAGGACGTGGACAGGCATATCTTTACCAAAACATATAAAAACCTCCTCATACAGCAATATTTACCTCATCATTGCAGGTGCCAACAAAACTGTGAAGATAAGCTCAAGAGGCTGGATATGATCCTCCACATTCTCAGAATTCGCTGCCTTGCTGTCAGGTATCTTTCTGGCTATTGTGCCCTGCTTCGTTAGGGTAATTAACAGGAAATAGTAAAGTAGCCGCTAATTATTTTCTAAAGTAAACATATAATTTCTTGCAACCCAAATTCGCTGGGACACACAATCAGAAGCGAGATAACTTCAGCTCTGGGATATAAAGATCAGCCAGTCTCTGAGTGGTATCTGTGATTCAGAGGAAGCAATACATTTTTTAGGTGATGCTATTTGCAGATAAAGGGGAAACTGCTTTTGGCAAAAAAGGACAAAGACTGCTTGTTCACGACCTTCCATAAAGATTCTGATCATGCCAAAGCCATTCACCTTTACAGACAGGTGGGCTAACGCCTGGCAAACAGCAGGGGGAGAAAACATTGTAGTCATGGTGTATGAATAATGTCAGTGATTGCTCAGATAGTATCTCAGAAATTTAATGGCTACAGCGTGGCCCGGAAATGAGCCGTAATGAACAGCGTTGAATCATTTCATCTTTAAATACAGCAAGAACAAAGTCTAATAATTATCCACAGCAGCTTAAATTGAGAAAACCACAAACGGATTTGCCATTCGAACGGCAGGGAAAAGACTAAGAAAAGTCGCAGCCAAATGCTGAAAGAGTTAATTTAGGTCTCTGAATGTCAGACTCCTGCTTTCTACGCACTGGCTCAGAGGTTTCTGATTCAAGTAGATGGCAGAAAAGCTAACATGCTTTTATCAGACGCTAGTGTTTATAGAAGCAATACAAAACAGGATTTTGTTAAATGTATGTATTACGCCAGATCAAACTATAAATTGAAACATCTGTGTCCAAGTTAATCTCAGATACAGCAAGGAGATTATTTGAATTGTGTGTTTCCTTTTGTGACCTTTTTAGATGTGGCTTTCTTTGAAAGGGGGAAGGGATAATTTTCTTAAGTTTTTATTCCTAAGCAACAATGCCAATAGTCCAATATAACAGCAATATCTTTTAAAATCACCCAGCTGAATAGCAAAAAACCTTTAGTAATTTCCCAGTATTGTTATACAGGGAGCTCTAAAAAATAAACTATAGTCATATAAATAGAGGCATGTAGTTTTAAGCATGCTACAAGCCATTCATGACATAAGCATTCAATTAAAACTGCTTTTATGAGCAATAATCACATTCTGAAAAGGCAAACATGGATGGTTTGCGGATATAGCCATAATGCCTGCAAAATTAACTTTAAAAAAAATAGGTAAATATAGTTCAGTCTCTATGCTACTTAAATAAAACATTTTAAAACTCTTTTGTTCCTGCCTCCAGGACACAAGGGACAGGAAGAAGAATTAAGGATTAATTTTTTTATTATTTAAAAAATATGGTAATTATTTGCCTTTATGCAGTCATATTATCATAAAACAATCTTAGTTTAACCAAAACAATGGTTTCAATATACAAATTTCAGTTAAGGAAGTAATAGAACAGAACAGCTGTAGTTTCCAATAGTATAAATCAGGCTAACTGGCAACAGTATAGCAGTTTAAAGAAGTAAGACAGAAACTTTTAGCTTTATAGGCCACTCCACATTCACTCTTGAGCTGCAAGTGGCTTATGATAAAATTTTGCAGTAGCCACCTCTCCTCTAGAAGAATATATTGCTTTAAGACCCACTCTTAAACCCATAGAAGTCACTTTAATTGCACTGACACAATATTTAAGAAATAGCCAACAAAGTTTGCAGGGAATACCTCTTCCCCCATTCTCCTGACTCTCCCCTTTAATCCCTTTAGTCTCTTTGTTTTGAATGCTACTTCTTTCACAGTTTCTAAACCACTGCCTATCATGCAAAGTCCCAGATTACCTATTGTAATTTATCAGAAATAGAACAAAGTCAGGGCTGAAAAGGGTTCATGTAAAATAAAGCAGAAGATCAATATTTTATGAGATGGACTGGGAGGCGTGCTATTTTGTATTTCAGAAAAGAACTGTTCTGGACCACAATATAAACATATTTTACAATATATACAATATATGCACAGTATACAATATAAGACAGAAGTAAGTCCTCTGAAATTCAGCTGCTTAAGACAACCATGAAGGACCATCTCCTCACCTGTTAAAAGGCATTTTCTAGTTTTTCGCATCGTACACTGCATGAGCTGTTACTGCATAGCGTTGAATAAAACGGTGACCAGATTTTATTTTATCCCTAACTTTACTTCATAAATTCTTCACCATTCAAAGGGCAATGTATATAGAAACATAGTTTAAGGCACAAAAAAGTATAAACAGATCAACTGGAACTTTAATGCTGACTTGAACAAAGTGGGACAGAATTCTGTCCTATCTCCTTTCACTGATCTGCTGTTCACTTGCGTAAGAGCGGTGATATACATACTATGAGGGCTATTTGAAGGGATGCTTTGCTTCTCACACCTGAGGGAATGGAGCATTAGAATTTATATTCTTTGATAGTTGACTTTTTAGATTCTCAGAGTTTGGGGGGAAATTTTTAAATTTCCAAATACTTGGAAAATTTACTTGGGGGGGGCTTACAAACTTCTGGCTGAAGTTTCTCATATTGATGATGTTTTTCATTAGAAAAATTAAAAATTGATCAAAACCATACAGTTTTCACTGACATAGCTGGTTTCAGTCAAAACTTAAAAGCAGGCTCTCTATCTGAATTAGATCCAACTTTACCCTTTCAAAATGACAGCCTGAAATCTATTGGTCTCAGTTTCTCTGCCTCATAACTAGTTACAAAGTCAATGAGTGCTCTGGCATGACTTATGTCAAATGAAGCTCCGTATCTATAAATATTTGAAAAATCTTCCATTTTTTAGGAAAAGTTGTACTATTACTTATCTTCACCCTCTTGTTTTTTGTTGAAGAAAGCATCCCCTTCATATCACAGGAACATAGGGGGAAAAGAAAAAAGCGTGATCATCCAAATTTACTACACAAATCCACCACTGAAAACGATCCATTAAGAATCCTATACTAGCACTGAACTGAAAAGATTCTGGCAATAGCTGAAAGACCAGCAGGGCAATGAAAATTCAGGGGAAACAAATAGCTATGATCCTCTCCCTATTTGCAAAGAGACCTCTTACACAGCAGTCAATTATTGTGTAGTCTAACATAGCTCCCCTAAATATGAATATAACATGAACTGGAACTGAACAAGAGCAAACTGAAAGACAGATGAATAACAAAGTTTATCTCTCATGATCAGTTGGATTAAAAGGTTTTGACAGAAAGCCTTCTACCCTGAAGTCAGGACTGCAAAAGCAGATGCTTTGACAGAAGGAGATCCATTGACATCAACACTGAACAACAAGCAGTGTTCACTTCACAGGGGTATCACAGTAACACCTTATTTGAAACTGTCTTACGTCTACTAAAATCTAATTTTAACGTTTTCCATAATCACTCCCTATACACCAAGCTTATCAAAATAAGCTTTCTGAGTGGATTTAACAACACTGTTTAATCCTATTTGGTTATTTTTTCATATTGTATTATATTGATTCTGTATTTCAAAACCAGAACTATCACTTTACCTGTAGAAAACTTCTGGCATGGAAAGCAGCAGTTTCAAAGGCACTAAAAAAAAAAAAAAATCATTTTCCAAATCCATCTAAGGAGTGCCTTTCCTATCTTCTCAGATAAATCAATAAGTCTCTTTAAAATATGAAGCCAAATTCTGACAGATGCTGTACAGCATACAGCCATGTAAACTTGCAGGTAGAAGGGTGAGGACAGAAGGGTAATTTTACAATCCCTTTCTGACTCCTGCCATAGTTTAGGCAGAAAAGAGATGACAGGCCATGAGATTTGGCAGCATAACATGCCAGGCACGAAGTTTTTTCAACGACAAGTTTCTATATGATGGTGACACAAATATGACAGACCCACTGTGGCAGGTTAAGAAGTGGATCAGACACCTTGGCACTTGTTATGTAAAGTTTGCTGTAAAAACTGCATTGGCATTTAGAGAAGCAGAACCATCTCCAAACAGCTGGCTGTGAGTCAGCTCCACAACTTGCGATCATTTCCATCAGCCTAAAGTAGTATCTAAATGAGATTTTGAAGTATATTTATGCCACTTTTCCTCATCTTGTGTCTGTAACACAGAAGTCGTGGGTTTCCATTGCTCTAGATTGTCCCAAGATCTATACCTGTACAGACTTCTTGCATGAAGCAGCACTTGGCAGTATTCAGCCTGGAACTAACGGGGAAAGAAGACACAGAGAATTAAAGAGTTACAACCTGAAGTTTGCATGAGTGTCAATCGGTGGAAGCTAAATAGTCACTTTGCAGAACTAAACACTCCAGTCCTTTTCACCACTTTCCAATACATGTGAAAACAAACCTCTCTGACCTTATCTCCCCAAGATACACCTAAAGTAAGATAAACATGTCCAAAAGCAAAAATATGAAATTGTACATTATTCTTAAGGTATCAATCTCTTCCTCAACAGAAAAAAAGATGAAGAACAAAAAACGTGGCAGATGTTAGTTACTTTGCTTAACGTTGAACTGGAAAGTTCTTGATTAAGAAAAAAAAGAGGTAGAAGATTCTGCATACAGTAGAAAAAAAAATTAAATCCTGCCACGATAGCAGAGAGTCCAGCGGCCAACAAAGTAAGGGCTGGTAGCAGCATTCTTCAAAGCAATTTCCAAAGTGTGAAAAAAATTCTCTCACATTTTAAGAAATATTCATAGTATATTTTTTTGTGACTGATGTGCTTTTCCTCTGAATTCAAGACAAAGAAAATGGCTAATGGACTGCTAAAATGTTTCAGTTCCAAGTCTGTAGTAATCTATTCTGAGGACTATATATTATAACTAATTTATCAGGATTTGCAGTTTTTACCTAGCAGCCTTGGGGCTTTAACAAAAGCTTATTATGTATGTGCACAGAGTTCAAACAGTAAAGCTGGAGCTTTTCTGAGGCCTGGGATTGCTTTTAAATGTTTTTTTTTTTTTTTTACTCATCTTCTGTTCCACAGTGGTAGTCTATATCCATCAATCTATCTTTCCTAGGCAATTTTAAAACCCCAAAATGAAAATTAATTGGTTTCTTGATTTGTCACAGAGTCCTTCCACATACAGAGAAGAATCTTATGGAATATAAAATCATTGGTAGCTATTAGAAGAATGAGATTTTCTTTCCCTGAAATAAATAATCAAGCACAAAGATAATAAAATTACCGGGGATGTCTCTGGTCCCCCCCATTTGCCTTTAGTCCTGAAATAAAGGAAATGTCAATTCAACCTGACAGCATATCAGATGTTTCACAGTTATCTGTCCTGTTGTCTTCTTACCCTGCACTTCACCTCTACTATTTCAGTACTTAAGAGTAAACGCAGTCTTGTGACGTGTAGATGACCAGATGTCCTTCACTGACATAGCTGGATCCTTCACCTGATTCACTCGGTCACTACCAGTTGATAGTGCTACTGAAACACAAGTCAAAGCCCATAGGTGGCAAAACCTTCTGCGGTCAGATCTACACCATGACAAAGAAATATGAAATGAAAATCTGTCCCGAATGAAGATGGAGCATGGTATGCTAATGAAGATTTGGAGCTTGAGAAAAAAGGTCAGTAACTGGCAAAAGGAAAAAAAAAAAAAAAAGGCAATTTTTAAATAGTAGCTCCCTCTGCAGACATGGTTACTTCAAACAGTGCATCTTTATATTGTTTCACTTAGTCCCTTTGAAAGGGAAACCACAAAATGGCTGCCTTTGAGAATAAAAGCATCCACATGGCACGTTAGAATGAAACACTTATGAAGCTTTACTGTCATTTCTTTTGCCAACGGCTTTCTTGTTAGGAAAAAAACAAATTTCAACTTTTTTCACTCAAAGCAGTTTTAGTCTCTAACAGGATTTGTAGCTATATAATACAATTAACCTCAAGAGGCTCAGAATGCTCCAGGGTCCACAGTGGCTAAAAGCAGAAGAGATGGCACAATCAAACTACAAATATTTTCTAGAAGAACACAGCTGTGAAAGCACAGGTAATGCTGGTTGAAGAAGGAACAAAGAAAAGCATCGAGAACACCTAGTTCATTCCTTAGGCAGTATCTGTTGAGAGACAGAAAGGATGGAAAGCGTGAAGGCTGTATTTGCCTGCACAATGCATGGGGGAAGGCAATAGCATGTATTCAACCTATCCTCCCTCTACTGTAGGACAGTTTGCATTCCCCTGCTGCCATAATTTGCTCCAACTCCAAGCTGTATTTCAAATGAACTAGACTCCTGAAAGGAAAGGAAAAAAAAAGGAAAGCAAAAATTCTCAGTCAAACCTTGATTTGAACTGCTTCTGGAATTTCAGAAAATGTAATCATTCCCCCTTCCCTTCAAAATTAATGTGCATTTCCTGCTTCTAAATAAAACAAGAAAGATAATTCCCAGAATACTATAAGAATGGTTGTTACAGTGCAATCAGAAGAAGAAAAGGTCAGAAACTTCACAAGAAAGTATGTTATGAAATTTCCAGTATGGTTTTGCAAACTTTGTAGAGTCCAAATATTTTGGAAAATGATCCAAACTTTTAATAATAATAAAGCAATAATACTTAACATTTACCCTTTGGGGTTGAATAAGTACACTAGAGTATTCTAGAGAATATTAAGGAAGAAGGAATCTGATGACTCCCAATTTTGACCTTGAGTATGAATCAGATAAAATGAAATTTTACCATGTATTTTTTAAGGGGTATTTCTGGGTTTCTTCATGTGCATCTACAGATAAACACAGTTTAGAGATTACTTGGCAGAGTATGAATTATTTTGCATGTGCCCAGTTTTGTGATCTGATTTTAGTTGAACACCATTTTGTGTGTATTGCTTTGCAGACTTATATCATCTCAGCATTTTTCAACTTTTGGATATCTACCTAGCCAAGCTACACTGCACACAAGAGTGGAAGAAACAACCAACCAGAAAACCTCCAGTCTTTCATGCACACACTTAATGTCCACATCCTGTACAGTGATCTACGCATGCTTTCTCTTGTATTATGCAAGTGAAACCCCTGGATTGTTGCAATCCCAGTATCAGGACCGTGACGTTGGAAGTGAGTCTGTGACCCAACTTCCTTCACTACACGCAGTCAAAAAACCCACACGCTCTCCTTTGCTGCCTTCAAAGCTCTGCAGGAGGGTGGAAAACACACTGCCACCTTAGAGATACCCCATGGTTTCCACAATATAGTGGCTTTTTACCTTGTTAGATTGCTTTGACAAAGAGGCACAAATCTCTTCTCTGGGGCTTACTGGGGCTTGTGCAGTTTGAAAGAGCCATATGGCATGCAGATCAAACATTGAGCAGGCAGAGGCACAACAACAGGTTACCATGGTGGAAGAAGAGAGGAGGATTACATGGTATTCATATGGGGTGGGGGGCAGGAGTGAGAGGAAAGAAATCATGTTTCATTACAAGTATGTTGTTCAGATTAGCCAAACTCTACCTTCTTCATTCAACCAATTCCTTGTTGGACATTGTCTCATAAAATAAAGCACTCTTCCTTTATATTTCTCTATTTATGATACAAATGAGGATAACTGGAGCTTTGGAGGAAAGGGGAAAAAAAAAAGAAAAGAAAAAAAAAGGAAAGAAATCTTAACCAAAATGTGACCTTAGCAGATGTAATCCAATCTGATTTCCACTACATTAGCCTACGGATGCTTATGCAACTGCATAGCACAGCAACTGAGAGACAAAACAATGGAAGTTTTAAAGCTTTATTTATTGCTCGTTCTCAAAACATTCAATCGCCATCATGCTTCAACTGCCAAATCTAAATTAGAGAGTTTAAAAAAAAAAAAAGTACTCTTCAGGGGAACATTAGAGCTCTATAGAGAGGTGTGAGCTCAAGGAGATGGAGCATCTGGCTAGAGACCAACTTGCCTATAAGTCCAGACCAAGTGGACCCATATGGATAGCTTTTAGAAAATCGTAAGTGGTAACAAGTAGAAAAATTCCCTCCCTTCCATGTTCAACCTCCTTTTTTTGGCATTAGTAATTAAACTGTACTTACTGCCATTAGCAGATTACAGAAACTTCCATCAGAATCTAAACAATTTTCATATAATCTAATCGCTTCCTTATTTATTCATGTTTACCCACAATTTTCCTCCTCTTTCAGATGGATTGCGATGTAATATTACAAAGCATAACAAGGCTGTTTTACTACTAATTAAGTGCACCAGAGCAGTATATTAATCTCTCCTTTCAAAAGCACAAGGAAAATGCATGAACTCTCAGCCTAAAGGTTTGAAGTATATTAGAATTAGTAGAGTTAAAAGGTCAGAAAGATTACCACTGAAGTTTTCTTATGTCCTACGTCTACATCCTACATCTCTTTAATCATTTACAGTTTTGCTAACACACTAATTCTATACAATGTTCAGCAACTAAGTTATAAATCTATGCTAGCGATCAATAATACATTTAAACTCATCTCTCACATAAATTTGGCACAGGCCACACATTTATAATTTGCACAGCTTTTTTTCCTTCTATTTTCTTACTCAGTATGCAACTGTGCACTGCTTCCTTCCTTTGGTATTACCCAACCAGTGAACACGTGCAGGACATTACTCAAACTGTTAATACCAATATCTCATAGAGTACCCTCCAAAAGTCAGGATTGATCAATACTTCCATTGTAGGGGAAATCACTCATTTACTTTGGTTGTAAATTTTCTTTTTTTCTCATCAAAACTTAGCAGAGGAAATAAATTTGGGAACCAAATTACGTACATTTGTTACCTGCTCTCTGATCTGTCCTGCTTTTGCATAAAATTAAAAGTAATAATTTTCATACTTCTTAAAAATGTGTGTGTGTCATGAAAATGAAAAAGTAATAAAGAGAATGGGACAGAGATAGTTATTCCCCCCCCCCCAAAAAAAAATCCACCAACCAATCCCCTCTCCAGAGGACTTAAGAGGCCTTCACATCAAGAAATTAATCTCTTTTTTCTTCTCTCCCATAAAATTTATATATAATATTATAAGTATTATATATACACATGAATAAATAAGTATAAATTCTAAAAACATAACTGAGTTATGAAGTACTGTACCTATTTTACTATGGGAAAACTGTATCTCACAGAAGTTCAGATCTTCACAAAGAATAATATTGTTATGTTCCAATTGCTCATGAATGGTAGTTAACAAATGGAAAAATTACAGTGAAGACTAAGAAGCTTTTACCAATGGTACTATGTTAATGATATGAGCTAACCCTAGAATCATGCCTAGCATCTATCTTGCATTTCCTCCCACCCCAAAACATAAAAAGCTATAAACTGCCACATCTTCAATTAGCATCTCATCATAAATTAATATATTCTTTCTTATGTTAACTAACACACCTTTTTACCTTTTGGGGTGCACTGTTAAGTGATTTTCCTAATGCGAACCAGTACAGCACCCTCAGAACCAAATCAGAACCCACAATATTCCCAGACAGATTTATGCTTAATCCATCAGATACCACAGTCCCCTAAATAGCATGCAGTAATAATCAGACTGTATTGCTAAGCTGGAAAACAAATACGGCAAACAAACCCCTGAAGAAAGGAAAAAAAAAATGCAATAGCCTGGAGAAGGAAAGGGAGAAAGATGCAAACCCAGTGGAAGCTAGACTATGATTCAGAATGAGGTACATTCTCCTCCTCCTAAAAGAGTGTTACTGATAAAAACATTGCACAGACAGACATATGTATTAGGATAAAGCCCCAGTTATCATTTATGCACTTAAAACTATTGAACCATGCAGGCAAAAGGAAAGAAACAAAAATAGAACGAGCAGGGCAACCCCCATGACACATCCTGATCGCGACGGATGAACAACGAACTGAATATTTCCAGCTGGACAGGAGCGTCATCTCAGCACTATGTGATGTATTATCCAAAAGCCAAGCACAGGTTTCTTGTTTCAGTCCAGTGTTAGACAGTTGAGTCAACTATTTGAGAAACTGGTTTTCACAGGAAAGTAGTTTTGAAAGTCTCAATTCAAGTACGGTGAAAGAATAAAATAAAATGTAAAAAAAATTAAAAATCAGTCACTGCCTGACAGAGTTGTCATAACACACTCTCCCTCTTCATTTCCTTCATGACATGAACTGAGAACACAGAATTCCCTGCTGAATAGTTTTGATTCACTTGCATACTGCTTGCACTTTCTTTATCCAACAAAAAGGTATACTATAAAGTTGAGTGAGGCTTGGGTATTTTTATTCCCCAATCACTCTTTCTGCCAGTTTTTTCATACTCTCTTGTTTTGCTTCAGGCTTCAGATACAAGAAAACTTGAAAATAAATGGTAAAACCCAAATTGAAACCACCATGTTTTACTACATGAACAATCAAAATCAGTGATACTTGGCAAAATTTCAGCTCACAGCAGTTTGACCTTGCTGGTTTAAAACCTGACCAGTTTGCAGAAAACAAAACAAAACAAACAAACCAAAACAAACCCAACAAACAAAATTTTGAAATATCCTGTACCTTCCCAGAATCCTAAAAGTGCAAAAAATTTTAAGCAATATTTTCCTGTAAGACAGGAGATCCCACTTCTTGTCCCAACAACCACACACCTGATGTAAAGCCAGTCCAGTGCCCCAGTGCTTCCATTCCCTCACAAGTTACGTGGGGATACTGACACTTATCTTTTTAGCAAAGAGCTTTCAGATGTACACATAAAAGTGCTCGGGAACAGATAAATGATATTATAGAGATGATTATTTCATTTTAAAGTATAGGCTTACACCAAACATAGGTGTCAAAACAGTAAAGTGGGAAATGATGAACAAACATTTGATAACAGAGAAAAAACTAGTACATTATGTACTTTCAACTTTGTCTTTGAAATTTTCTACACTAACAACGCATATTTTTGGTTACTTAGCAATACTGTATGGCTTCTAGATATGATTTCATATTAGAAGTTTTGGAAATTTGGGGGTTGAGTGTCCTGATTTTGGCTAGGATAGAGTTAATTTTCTTCCTAGTCGCTGTTATAGTGCTGTGTTTTGGATTTAGTATGAGAATAACGTTGATAACACACTGATGTTTTAGTTGTTGCTAACTAGTGCTTACACTAAGTCAAGGACTTTTCAGCTTCTCGTGCTCTACCGACTGAGAAGGCTGGGGGTGCACAAGAAGCTGAGAGGACAGATGACCCCAACTGGCCAAAGGGATATCCCACACCATATGACTTCATGCTCAGCATAGAAAGCTGGGGGAAGAAGAAGGAAGGGGGGGACGTTCAGAGTGATGGCGTTTGTCTTCCCAAGTAACCGTTACACGTGATGGAGCCCTGCTTTCCTGGGGATGGCTGAACACCTGCCTGCCGATGGGAAGCAGTGAATGAATTCCTTGTTTTGCTTTGCTTGCGTGCGTGGCTTTTGCTTTCCCTATTAAACTGTCTTTATCTTAACCCACGAGTTTTCTCACTTTTACGCTTCCGATTCTCTCCCCTTATCCCACCAGGGGGGAAGTGAGCGAGCGGCTGTGTGGTGCTTAGTTGCTGGCTGGGGTTAAACCATGACATTGATTTCACAACCATGACCAAGAAAAAGGTGTTCTTAAATTTAAGATTGACACAATTGCAGTACGAAGTAATTTTCCTTCCTTTTTGTGACATTTCTTTCTGTATACCATTCTAGATACAAAGCCACAGACAGACAGAAAGTCACAGATAGATCTCATGACTGCTTTTTGAAAAACGATGGCCTTCCTAAATTCTCTGTGTTGGGAGGTTATACGAATTGCATAGCCAGTACTTGGGAAGAAAAAAAAAAAAAAAAAGACTGCACACTGACATACTGAAATCTTTTTAACTGATGAGTTATTGCATGTCAGATGCTCCTCACGTGCTCTTGGCCACAGTAAATGTGATGCAAACTTAACAACTTTTGTGTCAGTGAGTAAGGTACATTACCTCACCTTTTCCACGCACTCAAAAAAGAAAACCTGAGCACATGGACTCAGAGTAGAACAGAAAACAATCTGTGTCAAAGCCCTCAGAGGGGAAAGCCAGCCACTGGGTACAACCCACCAGTTCTGCTCTCGCCACCAACTGGGACTGCCGCACTTGCCATGTAGTAAATGTTATCCAATGGCACTGATCAACATCAAAGATTTCTCTCCTATTTTGATGCTCCTTAATAAGTGCAATCTGAATATCAACTAGGCAAAGTAAATTGAAATATTGGTTACTGTCTACATATCAAAAGCAGAAAAATGAAATATGAAGGGAACAGCATCCTTTTGGAACTGTAAAAAGTGTCCTGCTACAAGAGTAATATACTTTACTATAAGCATTTCCCTCATTTTTCATTTTTTCTTACCAACAGCAAGAATCTTAAGGGCAGCATGTTGCCCACAGGCCTTAGACTGGGAAGCATTTGCCCTAAAGCATCTTTTCTCTGAATGTGTCTTTCTCTTTTAATCTGCAACAATATAGTCTGATTTTGAGAAAGAGAACATTGCCAGCTTCTGTTGATTTCAGCAGGGACTGAGGATGCATTTCCCTTAAAGTTTCCTCAAACTAACTTTATTAGTTGGTCTAATAAAACTACCACCTTTTCCTGTAAATCTCATCTCTGAAAATGAGGTGCTCAGAGTCTTTCAGATGCCTTTGAACTAACTTAACTCATAGTGGATACTTCAGTGAAATCTGCAAAATATATGGCTCTTCCAGAGACTACCTACCACCTGAATCTCCTAAACTTCAGGGACAAATCTATACAACGAGGTATTTCTTCCATGCATCTAGGACTGATAACAGTTCACATGTCCTCCTGTGTACCTTAACTTCTTTTTAATCCTCTTCTCCAGTTAGCCCAGAGACAGATAACTGCAACCTAGGACAGACAGTCTCAAATGAAACACTATTGGCAATGTGCAGCCAGGAAGGAGAACACGTATGCCTTCCACATTAAATCTTACTCTTTCTGGAAAGATGAGGCAATAGCCATTTGTTTTAAAAAGATCATTCAGGGTTCATAAGCACACTGTACATTTTCACACTAAACAGTAAAGGGAAAATAAATTTTTTTGTTCTAGCACAGCTAAAGTTCTGATAACAACAGACAAGTAGAAGAATCTACTTTTACTTAGATATATACAGATATATACACATATTTATACAAACTTTACATATATGCACACACACACACATATGTGCATATATAAAAAAAAAGTAAACAGTGGTAAATGCTATTCCCAGGATGAACACAGGAAAAAGATGAACTATAAAAAGAAATACTCAGCTTTCCCACAAAGATGCCTTTCTATGGCTTTCACATTACCTAGATCCACCTGTCAAAGCAGATTCTGCAATAGGTCATGTAACTGACACATCAAAAATTA
The DNA here is from genome assembly GCA_020745775.1 of Theristicus caerulescens. NCBI lineage: Eukaryota > Metazoa > Chordata > Aves > Pelecaniformes > Threskiornithidae > Theristicus > Theristicus caerulescens. The sequence goes on along the minus strand of CM036558.1, from coordinate 56,824,303 downwards.
TGACTCTGATTCAGGAAAGATTTAGTCCACCCCTGTCCAGTTAAGCATTTAAGTATTTTAAGTACATGCTGAAATTCCTGTCAAAGTTATGGACATGCCCAAGCAGTTTTCTTGAATGGGAAATATTGACTTGAGTGAAGCTTATAAGAACACATTTATTTTTGAGAATTAATGTCCTCCCTCATCTGAAAACAAGACCATGAATAACACACAAGACTGGGGATCAGAGATGACAATACAGCAAGCGTCAGAGGAAGAGGGAGAGATTCATCCTGACAATCTGCAGGAAAATCTGCATAACTCTAACCAGTGCCAAAAGTGCCAGATGCAGGACTTTACATAAATGCAATAGAAATTAGAGAACCTTAAGATAACAATGACTTCAGCCTCTGAAATGTGACACGGGGAATGCATGTCCACAGTGAAGCTCGCAGTGCAGCTGCAGGACAGCTAAACATATCTTATCTTTAAACTAGGTCAGGCAACGATGGTACCTGACCAGGGTGTATGGTGGCTGTATGATTTGTTAGATTAAAGATAGGAACTGATGTGCGTTACAATTGCTTCCTCAAGCTGAAACACAAATAGTACGGAGTGGGTATATATTGAGTACCCAGCTGTAGGACTGTATTATGTATGCCACCTATGTAAGGATGTGTCATCAAAGCAACACCTTTCGCATCTAAATTACACTACACTGTGGCAACGAAGCTTCGCGAGGACCAAGTTCACTTGAAAAAAAAAACAAACGTTTGAGTTACCCTTCAGGAGAAATATAGTACTTGTGTGGGAAAGGAAAAGGCCACAGCAAAACAAGGCCCATTACATGGCTTGGAATCTGTGCCACGAAACTCCATTTGGGGAGGGGAGTCACAACATAAGCAATGGCCCCTAAAAAATTTTGATATTGCAGCCTTGGACCTGCCCATTCCAAAGATACCACATTCAGCATGCCATTAAATCTGAAGTAGAAAGCTCACAAGAGAGAAGATGACAAAATTCACACTGGTACCTGGAAAATTGACCTTTTCCTGGAAACCTTCATTTAATTACCATATATTAAAAAAATGTTAAATGAAAAACACAGGTCTGGTTCCTATCTGTTTTTTTCCAATCATGGAAAAAACAGTGTACAAGAATAATAAACCAAACTAAATCCAGCTCATGGATTTACTTATAGTCAAATATGAAGCAGCTTCAGTGCTTGTGAAAGAAAGGAAACTTCCTTTCTTCAATGACTTCCAAAATTCTGTGAATGAAATTTTAGCATTCATCAGTGTGAATTCTTGTCTTGCAAATATACTACTCAGGAAGTTTCTGGTTAGCAATTAGTGAGATCATATGTAGTGGTCTATACAGACTAAAAGCCAAAGAAATGCCCAAGAGTGATTAAAGATGTAACAATACAGACATTACCAAGCCTATAAGACAAAGAAGGAGCCCTGTGTCCTTTTACAGGCATTTTGTTATCTCAGTCTATATCTGTAGGTTAGATTCTGCTCATGGCAGCATCAGAAGAGCAGGAATATTTTCAAGTAGTCAGCTTTGAACAGACTACCTCAGAAGCAAATTCAGCTGAAAAAGTTAAGCAAGAATGCTTCTCTAGAAAAGCTGTAGATTCCATTCTGCTTCACACCTGGCCTACATAAAATGTGCTCAAGGCAGAACCAAGCACTGCTTTCTCCCCTGGTTTTTATCTTGTGAATACTAGAGCATCAAGTATGACAAAGCTAGCTAAAACCAGAGAAAGTGGAAATAATACCCAGGCCCCTGCTCCAATGCCCAACGGGAACCTAACAATGAGGAATGCAGAACAGGGCTCTGCTTTGCTGCTCTGCCACCAGAAGGCTCCACACACAGCAGCGGGAAGGCTGCCAGAAGGCAAGGGAGAAACTGGACCGAATTTCTGCCAGCCAATACACCCTCTTAGGTCAATTCTTCTAAGAGGGAAGAGGGTAAGGCACCAACAGAAAGCCCCTCAGTGCTCTCCTGATTCAGTGGGATAAAACAGCTCCTACAAAGTAGGGCAGCTCTCTCTACTTGCATTCTTCCAATACCATGCTCTATGTGACCAGTCCAGCCAAGGCTGGTCTCTGATTCTGTATACTGGCACAGCCCATTGAGAGGGGTGGGGGCTGCATTTCTGCCATTATGAACCCTGTTCTGAGTAAGAGCTACGTTAAAATCCCAATGCCTCTACAAGAAATTTTGCTGTAGCTCCTCTATGCCAATTACATAATGCAAACGTAAATTTTGAAGGGGGGGGGTGCGCAGGGGGTGGTAATTTGAAAACAGCTGCATTTTCCAATTCTTCTACCAACCAACTTGTTCTCTAAGCTTGGCTGTGTTACAGCAGTCATCACGTTACACTCCCTGGGAGTATGCCTAAGCATACACATGTACATGCATGTTTGAATGCATACATACACACACTAAAGTTATAATACATGTGTAAATTTTATTCTGTATTTACTCATTTGCTGTAAGCACCATTCCTAATGGAAAATAGTCCATGTCTCCTTTTTAAGGGAATGATTAGGACCACATGTTTCACTGACTCTTATGTTGAGGACCTTGCTGATGCTTTAGAAACCAAATTACTAACAGCATACTAAACTTATTTCCCTGGTGGAAACCACTGGCTACTAACTTAGTGAATATGAATACATTTGTCCCTAACCATGCAGGTAATCATCATATAAAGCCAGAGGCCTAAAATGAGTAGGTATGGGGCAGATGAGAGCAAGGTTCATATGCAATAGTAACGTATTCTATAACCAAATGACTTTGTTTATCTGAGAAACTCAGTATTATATCACTTTTCCTAAAGAGAATATAAACAGCACATTTTTGAAGAAACAGTTACTTAATGTGCAACTTGTCACCACTATCAGCTTTAACGTAATAAAACACATGTGGAAAATCCCTTGAAGCAAACCTTCTGCAAAGCAGATTCTTCTCTAGTCTGGGTCAGAGGGTGTGCATGTCTATGAAGGAAATGCTATCTCTCTCTCTCTCTTTCACACACCCACTCACTGTAGGTCATACAGCAGAGCTCACTGTTGCGATGTGTCTGCTGCATGCGTGGCATCAGCTCCTCAAAGAAATTACCATTGTTTCTTGGGGAGCATCTGTGCCTTGTAAAGAAAACCAACAAATCACACTTTGACATATTAAATAGCAGCACTCATTGAAATTTCAACCAAGGATCTCTAAAGTACTTTGCAGACAATCAATAAAGCACGTTTCAGCAAGGTAAATATTACTCTCCATATTTTGTAAATATGGAAACCACAGCACTACCTAGTTGAATAACTTAAACAAGTCATTCCAAAAAAACATGGAAGTGACAAGCATTACAATCAAGCTCCAGACTCTCTAACTGTGGAACCACCAGACTTCAACCATTAAGTTTGGATGAAAGCCTGCAAAACCTGATCTGGCAAGGTACACAGCATCTCTGGGCAGTAGATAAAGCCTCTCATTTGTCTTTGACTCAATGAGCAATATCGGTACTAATATGTCAGGGGCAGGCAAGCCAGTGCAGTTTGCCCCAAATTCTATTTTAAGAGGTTAAAGGAAATTTTCCAGTAAATGGATCATAGCACCCCTTATATTTTGCACTAGGCTCCTAGGTAAGTGCTGTGCAGGACCCTGAAGAACCACTCTTGCACTAATCACATTTTCTATAACTAAGCAAACTTCAGCCTAGCCCGATATAAATATTTCCTACCACAGCTCTGGCAAGAGGATTTTGACAACTTTTATCCTATAGCTTTGTCCTATGGTTGATAATTTTTTCAAATTCTGAGATTCAGTACTAATAACTTTTAATGAGAAGGCAACTGTTACACCCTTATTTCTTTTAACTTCATAGCATTAAACTCAGACCTCTGAATCAAGAATACCATCTTTAAGCCATTCTAGTATTTTATCCTTTATGGTATCATGAATCTTGAAACCATACAAATTACTCTGTGCCACTCTAATTGTTCTCAAAGTTTATGTTTAAACCAGTGTAACCTGTTCCATTTATTTAATCAAAGAAAAAACTGATATAGCTGAAAAGCATTAAGAGCAGTAGAGGAAACAGATGAGGAGGTATACAGGTATGTAAATTTGCCATTTTCATATGGCAAATAAGTCATTTAATGCCATTACAGAATTATTTTTGCAGTCTGAGTTGACATTTCTTTTCATTACACAGTAGAATCTCTCCCAAAACTGCTTGCAAAAGAGAGTTATAGGTAAGCAGCAGCAATGGGTTAATAAAAGATGGTATGCTATTAGATAAACCTTTTACAGGTTTGCATCTGAAAGTCATAACATAACCTTTTATTTCATGTGTCACTGTGACAGAAGGTTTTCAAGGCAGAGTTCTTGAAACTGCAAGATGTTAAACAGATGTACTGTACAGCCTTCCAGATTTAAATCATGAGAACTGCATTTGCAGCCTGTGTGTTGTATCCCCATTTTTTTCCCTTATCAGCTTTGGATGCTTTAAATAAAACCGTCTGGTTTATGCACCTTTTTTTTCTTTAACTTTTTTTTCTTTTTTAATACAATGGACCCTAAAAATCACTTCCCCCCTCCTTTCTTTTCTTTTTTTTTTCTTCAGACTAGAAAAAGTTATTCAAAAACATGTCTTTTAGGCAGGGAAATCTCTCTTTGTCCTTATTCTGCAGGTGCTGGCAACCCAATCCAATTTGTTAGGTAAAAAAAGTCATCCACTGTAGAAATAGGCAGGAATGATAGCAGTAAAAAAGAAAGAAATAAAAACAGATCTGCTGAAATTTCAGCTTGAACATACCTCTAAACTACTGAAATACCGATAATCCCCTACCTTTTCAGTTTCAACTGTTGCTTGCACTCTGACAAACCTCTATTAAGAAATGTTTACATAGTCATACAATTTAGCTTGCATGCCTAGTCAGATGCCACCACTTGTGTCCTTTGAAACAATTAATGCAATCATACTTTAAATGCATAGTTAGAGTAATTTAGATCATCCGGGACCTCTGGTAGTCTTCTGGTCTAAATCCCTTGTAAAGCAGGGCCAACTTTAAAGTCAGATGAGGCTGTTCAGGGTCTTGTTCATTCACGTATTGACTGTCTCCAAGGATGAAGATTTCACAGCATCTCTGATCCAAAGCCTAACTAACTCCACTGCAAAATTTTTCTTCCTTACATCTAATTGGAATTTCCCTTGCTGCAACTTGTGTCCATTGTCTCTTATCGTGTCAACATGCACGTTGGTGCTATGATTTTACTAATTTAGTGGTACATGGAATTAGTATTTCTCACAAGGGCACACTGCTGACTTATGTTCAATTTGATGTCCACGAAGATCTTTGGGTCTTTATCTGTGAAGCTGCTTTCTATCCAGTCAATCCCTAACCTGTACTGCTGCATGGGGCTAACCTATCTCAGGTGCAGGACTTCACATTTGCATTTCTTGGACTTCAGCAGGTTCCTGCTAGTCCATTTGTCCAACCTGTGAAGGTCCCTCTGAGTGGCAGTTCTACCTTCCAGCGTATCAACTGTTCTCCCCAATTTGGTGTCACCTGCAAACTTGCTGAGGTTCACTCAGTCCCACTGTCCAAGTCATTAACAAGGAGTTTAAACAGTATTGGCCCCAGTATGGACCTGAGGGAAACAGACTGTATCGTCTATACCATGGGGTATATGAAGGCTGAACTCACAAACGGCTAGAACTTACATTATCTCATAATGGCATTTATTCTTTTTTGCATTGATGCGTATCTTTTAATTGACATTGCTGGTACTGTTCCTAGGTATTCAGTGTTACAGAGAAATGTGGCATGTAAATGAATGGAGGAAGCACACTCCTTGATCCAAAGAATTTTTAAAATTCTCAATAAAATAACAACTAGACAAAAAGATGGTACATCAGCCATCACACCGTAGAACTGAGTGAATGCATCCAGATACTAAAATCACAATTATTCCCTTGCCAAAAAAAAAAAAAAAAAAAAAAAACCACAAAAAAAACCCCAACCAAAACCCCACACCAAACCAAAAATATCAGCCAAAAAAAATTGCATGGCAAAAGGCAGGGATAGGAACAGACACTATTTCCAGCAGAGTGAAAGAAAGACTAGGCATATATGGATGAACACCATAGCAAACAATTCTGAAAAAAATGCAAAACTGCAACACCACCTAGCTTTTCATCCACACAGAACACAGACAAACCATTTGAGGCAGGCAGTTACAACAGAAACAAAAATATGAGAAGAAAACCCTTTACAGGGGGAAGAATATATGAAATTCAATAATGAAATTGAAACTATTAAACACTGTAAGGTGTATACTAGTACAAAGTAAAACAAGCATGAGTAATCACACTGCTGTGAATGCAACATTGCATGAGAAGCATGCTGGTTGATGGATTGGGGTCAGAAATGCTCAGCACCTTTCAGATTCAAGTCCCTGGAGCTGTTTGAGTTTAGGAAAAGTCCAAAATAAGTACAAGCAGGTGGAGATCCTATCCTGCTCTGAAAAAAGCATATATAAATTGTTTCTATTGTAGCTATCTCTGTCTTGGCATTTATCTACTTAGAAACAAGGAAACATACTCCAAAGCCCTGCCATGCTAAACTGCTCATAAAACACCCCTTGAAGAAATTTCTGTTTCTCAGGTGCTTGGAAGCAAGGAAATGCACAAATCAACAGACAGCTCTTGCCACTGTATGCAAAGCTGTGAAGTAAGCCACACTGCTGAAGCTTTAAATCATCGACTTACTCAAGACAAGCAACTTCAGAAAATATATGAAGAACCTTCTGCCTAAATATGAATATAAACTAAATAAGTTTTCCTATCCTGCCTTCTGCTGTTACTCATCACTAGACTCATCTTGATATATGGCACAGTATAAAACAGCACCCATTTAAAAAATAGGGAAGCGTTTTTAAATGTGTAATATTTAACCGAGTTCAAGTCAGCTGCAAAAAAAACAAGTAACTGCAACTGTTTCAAAAGCATTTATTACTTCCACAATATAGAAAGCTGGATTATAAAGTCAGGCTTTCCATCTGAAAGTCAAATTTTTATTAAAAATTTGTGTTTTAAAAGTAATACTTTAACCAAAAATCTAGAGCTTTGACACAAACCTTCCAATGAGTATGGAAAGTCAGAATGCTCATAAATATATTTGGAGCAATAAGTGAGCAAGATTTTATTAAAAAGATGAACTTCATATTTGGCATGAAGTTACTTTAAAGTTTCTAAACGCCAGAGCTATGTAAATAATTGCTAGCCAATCTCAGATCAAAAATTAGACCAACTAAAATTAGAGGTCAGGGAAGGAAAAAAAAAAAAAACCAAACCATCAAAAAAACACCAAAGAAACCTTTTTTCTCCTCAGAATGAAGAAGAGAATAAAAGATCTTGTTTGGACTGCATGAGACGTTCGAACTGAACCCAAGACAACCATTTATGTATCCCTGCTGTGAACCACTTCTAGACTTCTTTCAGTAGACCCTCTCCCTGCTCTGCTTGTCCAAAGTAGCTGGTTGGTATTTTGCACTTTTCAGCTGTTTGGTAGGCAGCTCATTAGAACAATGGATGGCTGTGATTAATTTAACCTCAGTACTGATATCATTCCTCTTTACAGGGAAAAAAATCCCATCTAAATATTATCATGATAACAATAGAGTAACATAATATTTATGCCAGTGATCACCATTCTGAGTGGAAGGAAACATTTCTTCAGATCTCTTTTCTGATCCAGGATACAGTATATCTAAAGAAAATGCTTCATCATCTCCTTACTATTTTGTTCACATTTAAGCTTTTGACAATATTTAAAACTGGTTAGAGAGTGAATTTGATACAAATTACAGGTAAATTTATTTATTTTCTAGTGAATGATTCACCAAAAAGTATAACATGCAATGTATTTTACATGCAATTTTAGACTCTCTCAGAACTTCAGGAAAATGTGATGTTTTACTAAGTAACCACACAGAGCAGCAGGCAAGACTCTTGTATTCAGCATTGGTAAGGCCGCACCTCGAGTACTGTGTTCAGTTTTGGGCCCCTCACTTCAAGAAGGACATTGAGGTGCTGGAGCGTGTCCAGAGAAGGGCAACAAAACTGGTGAAGGGTCTGGAGCACAAGTCTTAGGAGGAGCGGCTGAGGGAACTGGGGTTGTTTAGTCCGGAGAAAAGGAGGCTGAGGGGAAACCTTATCTCTCTCTACAACTGCCTGAAAGGAGTGGGGGGTCCGTCTCTTCTGCCAAGTAGCAAGTGATAGGATGAGAGGAAACGGCCTCAAGTTGCACCAGGCGAGGTTTAGGTTGGATAGGAGGAAAAATTTCTTCACCTAAAGGGTTATCAAGCATTGGAACAGGCTGTGGTTGAGTGCCCATCCCTGAAGTTATTTAAAAGATGTGTAGATGTTGTGCTTAGGGACATGGTTTAGTGGTGGACTTGGCAGCGTTAGGTTTGCGGTTGGACTCGATGATCTTAAAGGTCTTTTTTCCAACCTAAAGGATTCTATGATTCTATTAGCCCAATTCTATTGAGCATAATTGTCTTACAAAAAAGCCTAAGACAGAGAACACAAAAGAAAAAACCTGCTTTTAAGCTATATTTTCCTATCAGAAGAGAAAGTCAGGCCCATACATCAGTTTGTTCAAGGAAGCAGCAAAGAAATGTTTATCTGTTGAATACTTCTTTGCTAGGAAGGGTACATGTCAGTACAAGGCTACATACATCAGGAAAAATCCTTTGCTTTGGTAACAGAAAACATTGTTAGGTCAGCAAATACACTTAGCATTTCACTTTCCTGAGAACAGCTGCAATGACTCCAATACAGGGGAGTAAGCGGGAGAGAACTTCACCATTTAACTGAACCAACTAAAACATGCAGTCACTAAAGAGAGAAAACATTATGGCCATTACCAACTACAGCAATCTCCCGATGCATACTTTTATTACTTTCTGTAACCTCTTTGGAGATGTTGAACAAATGCTAAAATCAGAAACAAAACAGGAATTTGGGACATAATAGCTTTGAGGAGATTATAACTGACTTCATTTAGCATAAATAAAAAGACCGAGGTTTTCTAAGCAAGAACAAATTTCACATTATCTTTCATCCTCTGTCATCATTTCAAATACAGCTAAATCAAGCTGCAATGTATTTTACATGCAATTTTAGACTTTCACAACTTCAGGCAAATGTGATGTTTTACTAAGTAACCACACAGAGCAGCAGGCAAGACTCTCTGCAACAAGACTATGTTTTATTATTCTATAAATCATGAAATAATTCCTAATTACAGTATATACATATAAATTTCAAGCCTGTAATTGCTATGTATAGATTCTTATACTTTGGTATAAGTAAAAAAGTTCTTGAAAAAAATCTTGAAAAAATACTTTATTTTAAAAACATAAAAACTATTTATGAATCCTCAGTTACTTCTGTTGTCACCTGCTGAGCAGTCAAGACTGAGTAATTAGCACTAAAATCTCCACACCCCCTCCAAAAAAATGGAATGAATAAATGAATTGGTGATCTAATGTTAAATAGTCATGTTGAAGTACATTTCTACCCACCCAAAGGCTGGCCTACCTACTGGCAGCTTCATCAGAAAAAACCAAGCAGTGAATTAGCAAACCAAACTCAATGGCTATCCATAGAGCAGTTGCACTGCTTTTTCTGTAATATATCTTGTTGTCTTTTTAACATCCACATTGCTTGGATACTGATATTTTATATTAATTTTTAATTAAGGGCATAGCTAAATACAAACCATACTCATACCTAAGTAAATACTTAATTTCAGTCACACCTATCACCCTACTGACTTCTGAGATTATTTAGACGGTCAGTTAGACAGCTGCTTCAGCTAAGATAGCAGTACTGGGTTTTGCTCCTTTGACTTGACGTAGGTCAAACTGATGCAAAGGCAATAACCTCAAGGAGAGTACACCTACAGTATGAGGAGTACATCTGCCTTTCCTTTTGAAGCAGCTGAAGGTTTGTGTCGACAGAATTTGGCATGTTCAAAACAAAAATTCACTTAAAACAGACAAGAAGTTTGAAAAAGTGCTTTGTATTGGGAAATGACAGTAACACTTCTTTCTACACCCTTTCCTAGATGACTTGTAAAGATATAAACTATTTCCACATGCTTTCATTTCATGTTTATTTTTCCATCACTCATCTAAAAAGAGAATTAAAATGTACACAGCGAGAGTGAGTGTGTTTGCATTTTGCTCTAAAATAGGAAAAATGCCTGGTTTGAAGAGTCTTCTGCAATAGCAAATATGTCACAAGGAACCTATAATTTGCTGTTATTTTTATAAATTTGCTTGTAATACAGGATAGAGTTAGATATTTACTTGATTAGCAATTGCACTGGTCTTGCTGTGCCTTTAATTTCAATTAGAATAGCTGTTTGGCTGAGCAACATTTTAGTTTTTTTAAATTCTGAAAGGACATATTCAGAGGATAAAGACATGAAAGTATGTTATTTAAATTTCCAATTATTTTCAAATTTCACTGTGGAGACATTGAATGTCATTTTCCTTTAATAACACATATTTATAACTGACACAAGTTACAACAGCATATTTACTGGAGTTAGAGCTTATGACAGAAAAAAGGCAATTAAAGAAAAATCAGTCTATATTAAGGACATAACTTCTGTGTTTCAAAACACATGATTTACAAAAGCCTCAAGTATACATTCCTATTAAATGCATATTCTTACACCCTAAGAATAGGATGTAACACTGAAAAATCCACCAAGTTCTTACAATCAATAGGGCTCGCCTTGCAAAGTATCTCTCTTTTCAAATACATCAGTTTAGGGTGGAGAATACTGCATCAATATAACTTAAGTTCCCCCTAGAATATACTACACAATAGGGTAAGTTGTGTATAAATACTACATCCAGAAAATACACATTGTATGGACAGCAAAACAAAAATTCCAGATTTAACGTTAGATTCACAAAGGAAATGTTAAAAACAAAGAATCGATAGTTTGAAAAATACATAAAGATGAAAAGCAATGCCATGGAAGTAGAAAGTAGCAGGAATAAAACATCTGCATGCTGCACACTGCCAGCACTTTTCAGTATCAAGGTACATATAAGAAGAAAAAATGGAAAGTGTAATTTGCTACTGCAGTTCTCAACATGAGCAAATAACATATCCAAAAACAGCTCAAGAGATTCATTGAAAGATGGCCGATTCTTGTGTCAGGCACATACATTAAAGGTCAGATAGCAAACCAGAAGTCAGGTTTATCTGCCGACAGTATCAATAAAATATTAATATAATGCTAATAATATGATAATATCTTGATAACTTCAGAGCCTGAAAGATGCTGTCTCCCTTCGGAAAATAATGACACCAGTCTACACTTCCTCGTACCCCATACACCCCAGTTGTCAGTAAATACTCTTCTCTTCTGACTTCATGATTTCTCAGGGGTAGGGGGAATAAGAGGGAGATTTTTACAAAATCAGTTATTACATAACTGATTTAAACATTAACATTTCTCTGAAACTCAAAGCCTGTATCCCAATGACTGGAACAGAGACTCCAGCTGTTTTTGAGAAATGGGTAGTCTTGAACATCACAGGAAGTACTAGAGAAATTCTAACTTCTCCCTTTTTCATTTGTGACCCTGTGGAAATACAATATCTGAAAGAACAAGATGTGCAGATACTAAATGATGTTTCTGGTCATGCCTGCTTTGGGTGTGACTTGAGGCCTGTGGGAAGATACATTTCAGTTGTCTGCTCCATGCCAAGGGAGCATCAGACTACCTTTGGCAGAAGCTTCTCTCCAAAACCCAGCTCATGGAAACAGCAACCCCTCAAACTGGCCCTCGCAGGTTGTTAAGAGACATAGCCTGACTCTTGACATTCCCAGATCCATCTGTCAACCTAGATTGCCAATACGTACAGTTCATCATGGGTGATGAATGCAATGTTTGAAACATTAGTATCAAAATAGCAGGGAGGAATTACTAGGAGGCAGGGTGGTTTGTTTGTTTTTAAAGAGGCTTTTTTTTTTTTTTTAAACTTCTTGTTTTTTCTTAGAAATTAAACTGGGATCCATAGTGTAAATACTGTCCTCTTGGCATCTCAATTTATCCTTGTGTCTTTCTCGTGCCATTCCTAAACCTGGCTCAAAATTCCTGAAGTATCATTCTCTTTGTCTTCTCTCACATGTGAGTCAAGATCTCCATGTTTAATGCTACCATTAATCATCTTCAATGCACTACCTTCGCATTGAGGTGACTGACTCTTTCATTATAGAAATGTTTATTTTAACAGGCCGTTACAGGCATGCATAAAAATACAAATACATTTTCCTCTTATGTGAGCTATGATGTGTTTCAGGTGTCATTCTAGACAATTAAAATTCAACTGGGTCATCCCAAAGGCCTGTCTGTAAACGTGATCAAAATTTGGCTTTTTTTTTAAATTAACAGTACACCTAGATTTTTTTTCAGTACTTCAAAAAAGTTTTGAAAAACACCCGAGATCACCAACAACATCGATCAAGATTTATATGCAATTCAAAAGAAGTTTTGCCCCTAAAACATATACTACAAAATTACACAACTTCTGTTTTAAATTGCTATAATTAAATGCTACGGTTGCTAAGTAGCCAATTGAAATTGTGTGGAGAAAATTTCAAGATGTGGCTGGCTGCTCAGAGTGTTGACATCCGAATGCTGTAGCCAGTTTTAAGCTTAGGATGAGTTCTTTAAAACAATGGTAATAACGCTCCTGGCCCGAGTGACCATGCACAGTGAGGAAATACTTCCTGCTTCTTTACAAACTGCCTGTTTGAATCATACTAGAAACCTACATGAAACTAGTCAGGGATGAGAAGGAAAATGGCAATGACAGAGAAAGCTTGCCTGACTAATTAATGCCTTTTTGTGGTGGTTGGAAATCTAAATCTTCAAATACCCACTCCTACTCAGCCTACATACTTGCCTTTTCATGGCTCAAATATATCTTCTTGTCAGTAAGAGGCATAAAACTAAAACAGTATATTTTTTAAAATGTTATTGCATAAGTACAATGCAAAGTGAACATGTCAGCATCTCATCTGAAAATATCACCTTTTTTTCAGCAGTGAGTGGGACTCCAAGATGAACTTAGGCTGAAGAGAGTGGGAAATCTTGTAATTTCAGGATGACGGGCCAGGCCTATGGCTTGAGCTAAGATTTTTAAATTAAGTTGAGCACTCAGGAAAAGCAGCTGAAGATCAAATGATAAGTAAAGCCTGATCTGCACAGTTTCTGCACTTTTTTTTTTGGTTGGATTTTCCATTTTATTTTCTCCCTTAATGGAATACATATATCATCATGTGCAGCTACTACCATTTGAGAGATTCTGAAGTGCAAGATGCCAAATACTTATTCTCCAGAATATCATTAGTATTTTCATGCCTACAAAACATAACTCGCACTACAAAGCTGTGCCACACTACTTATATTGATTACAAACCAATCTATTTGAAAGGGAACAAGACCTATGACAAAATCTAGCCCTCATGGTCTCTGACAAAGAAATAAAAAAATATCCAGGCTATCTTCATATGAACTCCAAGATGACAAGGTGGCAATTAATTTTGAAAACATAAAAATACAGTAGGAAATTTTAAAAGTCACCCTTTGTTGGAGCAAGTTATATACTGGGGCATGTCTAAAATTTAGTCTGAAATGCCAGTGTTTATTACTGATGCTCCTATAAATTTAGCTTAGTAAATGAATCTCCATCTACTTAAGAAAAATATTTTAAAACAAAAAATGGTGTTTTATTACTTGATTTGGTATGGTCTTGCGAGTCAGGCAACCAACAGGCAATATAGACAGTCTCACAATTTACACGTTGTAGGGAAAACAAAGAATACTTATTTTTAACTGACCATTACTTTGTGACAATGATTCAGGGAATGCTCAGAGGAAAAGAAAACAGAAAAAAAAAATCCATTTCTAAAGAATCAATTGAATCAATTGCTTCAGCATATAAACTCTCTTCAGGCTGTGAGACTTGATGGGATAGGCATATATATGTATTTCCCTTCTTCCCATACATATAACAGACTTGACACTCATCAAACTTTAGATATATGCAACAACTGCGTTAATTAAAAACTCTCTTTTGACCCCATAGTTACACACTTCATTTGATCAGAAGTGAGAGCTGGGCTCACGCTCTGCGAGGGATTTCTAAGTAGTTTTTAGCTCATTATCTAGCTCAGTACGCCTGAAATTTGGATGGCCTTATCCTGAGCATACTCTGGTAGTGAGAGACACCAAATACAGATTCTTTTGAGTGACAACTGATGTCACTATGATGAGCTGCAAGGTTAGGGAAGCAATGTGTAACTCCTGCAGAGACAGAAACTAATCCAAGAGTTTGAGGTGCAAGGGATGTGCATTATGAATTAGAGGTTCTTCTACAGTAAATAAACTTGTTGGTGAATTTTCTCATGCTTGTGTTGTGCTTATTTATTTATTGTGACATTTTTAGAAATCAGAATTCAGGTGTTGAAAAAGCCTAACCATTTTATCTAGTGTAGTTATACAATTTCTAATGTAGGTCTCAAGCAAAGCTGACACCTTTGGGCTCACAAAACACATAAAGGACCAGAATGTGTCGCAACAGGTGGAAGCTTATCTTTGGCATGCGCTGTCTGGGGCTCCATTCCTCTTTATTAATAGCCAGCTTCTCTCCCCCACCCTCAAACACACGGGACAGCAAAAGAGGACATCTATGACACTGCAGTCAACTTTCTGCCCAAGTCTCTTTGCAAAATAACTAATTCTCTAAAAATAAGCAGCAGAGCTCCCAGGCAAAAAAATAGGTGTAAGAGTATGTTGATATGGTAGACAACTGATTTCTGGAAATTTGTTATCAAACATGAGTGAATCATTTTATCAGAAACATTTCCAAATATACTTCAGACTTAGGCAGATAACGAGCACTGGAAATTTCAGATCAAACTATTAAATTCTGCAAAGTTATAGGCAAGTGAAAACAAAACCTCATAATAGAAAGTGCTGATCTATCTCCTTTATCATTATTTTTCTTATCTAGACAATAGATGTATATTAAATGTGTGTACAAACAAAAGCCTATCCTTAATATAAACATACATTTTTATTTAGAACCCCATCATATTTCAATACTTCTCCACCACAAGCTCTCTAACTGGAAGATAGGCAGGCCAGACAAAAACATGGCATAGCCACGGACCACATTTCACTACAGCCAAAATCAAAAAACACTTCCTATTACAATATTCCTCCTATCAAAATACAAGTGATGTCTCATTTTGAGTGCTTCCTATAACATCTGGATATAGAACGATCTCATAACACATATAAAGCCTGCATAATTGTGTATATGTGGGAATCACACACTACAAAGTCTTAGAACTAGATTTTCCATTTCACTTCTTCAAACTATGTTCCATTCCTTAATGCTTTCCACTTTAGGACAGAATCCACTTTCCTAAATTTCCCCACAGACCAAAAGCTTGAAAACATTTGTAATTTAGTATAAAAGAGCTACTCTTGACAAAATTAAAGGGTTGGCTATGGTTGGTGGTGTGGGTTTTTTTCATTGCATAAAATTTAAAAATTGATATAAAAAGTTGGCTTGAAACATCAAATCAAAGCTAGGCAGTACACATTTTCAACTTAGCAAAACAGGCAGGAATAGAGCTGAATTTCTGTTTCGAAATAGAATTTAGTTTTAGACACCTTCTTGTGGATGTTTCACTTTCAGCGAATTGGCATTTTTAAATGGAAAAACATTCCATCGGAAAATTTCCAACCAGTTTTAGTACTTACTTAATAGACACATGCGATATTTAATTCCTCTCTTTCTCTTGTCTGTTAGGAATTACTTCCAGACACATCGTATTACCTCAGGCCTTCATCAACTGCTTGTCAGTTGCAGAAACCTCTATATGTAAAAACTCCCTGCAGTATTATGGACACGAATATAATTTCATTCAACTTGGGACAGCCCTCAGTGGGCCACAAAAGTCTATTTCAACAAAAGTGTAAAAATTAAAACATGGTCATATTTAAAAAAAAAACAAAACCAAAAACATCCATGCATAAGATGGTTTAAAAAAAAAAAGAACAAAAACAACAAAACAACACACTTTATATCTTTTGCTGTTCTGTGTGTTCACAACACTGATTGTAGAAGCTTTTACCAGATGCTAGGAAATTTTTGCCAGGCTGTGTTCAAGTGAAATGACTTCCAAAATAAGAGATGATCTGGAGGTTAATAAAAAAACTACCACCTTCATAAGTTTCCACAAATAATAAACTTAAAACATCAGATAATTTTCAGCTATCAGATATTTCAGTACTTCAATTTAATGTGGGGTTTTTTTTCCTGAGGCATATTCAGAGAAATGGCTAAAGGAACTGTAATGGCCTTCTGGGACAGGAAGACTAAAGTTTCTGTAAAAAATGTTAAATTAATTTTTATAGTGATGCAAAGTCAGGGAAGGGTTGTTAAGGGATGGCCTCTTGCCACAGGGTGGAGTTTTGTTTTGGTATCCTTTTAGAGTCTGCAGGTGTTTGGCAGGAGCTGAAATCAGGGCCAGCTGTGATATTTCAGCTCTGATATTTCCCTCCCCATATTTCTCAGAAGTGATGCATCAGGGTGATGTCTTACACCTGATGTACTCAACTTGTGTGGTATGACTGTAACTGCTTTGAGGCAGGGGGGAGGGAAAGTACCACTGCATGGCTTTCATACTTATTTTCAGCTGGCAGCATTCATATAGTAAAATTCATCAACATGAATGGATTTAATCTGGTAAAACATCAGACAACAAACAATTTATTCAACTGCCCATAATATTTCTGGGTTGTTTTGTTGCTTCTTATATATGCCAGACATTTAATTAAAGTAATAACACTGTATAAGAACTGTGAAAGAAATCACATTGAGAAAAAGGGGAGGGTAATGTTTTAAAGAAAACAAAAAAAACCCTTCAGTACCCTCACGTAACCAGCAAAGATCTTTGTTCTTTCATACTTAGCTGCAGTACAGTGTGTACCTGGTTTTGTGTTGTTTTATCTTTTGGGAGAATTTGAATAGTTTCTATTAAAAATTGTATTCTCTTTTAAGTTTGTTTTGTTTGGAAAACCTCAAACCACATTGTATTTCATACACATGTTCCCCAGAGTATGTTAAATGGGACCATACTGAGGTCACTAGTAAGTTTTTAAAACGTTTTAAGAATTCCTTTAATGTTTGTATTATCTTGGCCTGGTTAAAAGAACACATTTTTAAAAAATAGCTTGAAAAAGTTTGACTATAAAAAGCTTCATTAAAATACTCTATACTGTACTTTTAAGAGTTTGTAAGAACTTTTACAAACATTCTTTCCTTGCTCTCATTTTCAAGAAAACTGTTCCCTTAACTAGTGAATCTGCTCCTCTTTCTCTCAGCCTTTTTATCCATACATGCACAAGTACCCATATACTTCTATCCAGGCTGATTGACTTAGCAGTACAAATGCCTGTGGTATTCATTTTAACTTCACAAATGAATAAAAGATTATAATCAGTGGGAAAAGTGGATGTTTCACTCCATTCATGGAAAAAACAGTATCACCTGGCACTCCAACTTAGTAAAAAATTTCATGTTTTTTGGCAGCTCACTTGCAGTATGATTGAAGCTGTTAATGTTATTAACAAAATGTCCTGGGATCAAAAATGTGTTGTTTTATCTCAGTTTATAGAAGAAGTTATACAAACCACTCTTGGCCTTCAGAGCTCTGAAGTCCTTTTAGTTAAAATAAAATAGAATTTAAAAACACAACCCACCTGTAGCTGACTAAGTTCCATTAGACCATTTCAGTCATCTCCTTTACTTGCCTTTCCTATCTCTCCTCAGACTTGCTTCCATTCCTCCCGTGCATTAGTCCAGCCCCCTCCCAGGACTTCTGTCTTTGGCTGGTACCAGCCCCGTGTACCCTTTGCAGCATTGCTAACAGCTTGAGCTGGCCTGTGCTTCGACGATTGTTAACGTCCATGCAGTGCATGTTGGTCACTGATGGTCCGAGACTGCACTTAAAATGAATGATTGTTACATTATGGATATCAAAATCCATAGATCAAATAGGAAGACAATGGCAATAAAACGAAGTTAAAAAATGGAATTGTGTTTAGATCCAGTTCTGCTGGTAACGCCCAAAATGGAAGAGGTTAGCAAAACCTAGGTGTTATCTATTAGAGGTAGCTTAGAGTTTGTAGATGTTGAAGTATCACCAGGTTTAATGTTTTTCTGGAGTCTTTGCAATGGTTGAAAACAAATGAAAAGCTGATTACTGGGTTATGATAAACTCATTTTACATCACACTGTTTGCACTTGTTATACAGTATTAGTAAGCAAGGTTATTAAATGCAAGCTGAGTGACATCTTTCCTAGAAATGCATTTTCTGATCTAAACTGAGCCTGAAAAAACCCACCATATTATAATGGGAGCACTGAGAAGAATAACTACAAAGTTCTCATACTTAATGACTGGGTTGAGCTTTACACATGAGAAAAATCTTGCTGTGATTACAATATGTTGGTGGTGGTGTGTGCTGGTTTTTTTCCTGTTACAACTGGGATTTCATAGTGCAGAGGATACCTAGATTACGGATTCTCAGGTATTGCTAGACTTCTTCCCTAGTCTTAGAAATAGTATCAGGGCACTGTCATACTTTTGGATGTTCAGAAACCAAAATTGCAGACTGGCTTATGAAAGAGCAAAGCTATACATAAGCACGTGTGTTTACTCCAGACTCATGCTGTCTATACAGCAGCAGAAGGATGAGCAAGTGGAGGGAGACTGGGCAAGGTACAATGGCAAAAACTGCAGTTCAGAAGAAATGTGAAGGTGAAAAGCTTTGCTTGAACTGTCCTTAAGCCTCTAAATCCAAGCTATGGATAAGTGACTCAGGGCAATGAAGCCACCTGTGAAGGTCTGAAGTCTTCACCACCAAAATAAAAATTTGTATAGAAATTAGAAAAATATACTTAAGAGGCTGAGTATGCTACTCTCCGAATTGCTCATCTGCTGGATGGCTTCTCAGATATTTAAAGGTGGAGTAGGGGATTTAATTTTATATAAGTGATGTAAAGTAAGTATCCTGCCATAAGAGCAATGCCTTAAAATGTCAACACTTTTCCATATTTCAAGAAAGAAGAGGAAAGAACTTCAGTCTTCCCCCTCCCCTTGAACAGAACAATAACTGTGAGAAAATGCTTAAGGATGCAGGCAGGACCAGAAATGAAACAAACGTATAACAAGCAGCGTCACCACAAATACTGACATTTCATTTCCAATACTAATAAGAACACAGTGTCTGAGTGCCACTTATTTCAGAGAAGGGTGTGGAAAAGACAACGTTTTCAAGCAATTTCAGGGAGGGTTGGGGGGTGGAGATCAGTATGCCCCCTTATGGGAAAATATTTTGAAAAACCTGCCATATGGTGGTATCTGACTGCAAAGCACTGTGATACCTTTTATGGATAGGCTAACTATGTCAGCTAATAATCTGACACATATATATAAATAATACATATAATTATAATATATATAATAATAATAGATATAAAAAATAATATTTAGGTGAATTCTAACAAGAGCAAGGTAACCAAGCTAACCTCTTTTCAATTTGGGAGGTAATGGCCATCCCATAACATACTATGTTTTAAAAAGCCATCTCTTTCACAGTGGACCTGGCTTCTTAAAACTCACAGCATCAAAAAAAAGCAAAGAATATTTTTGCAATGTTGCCCCAAGTACAGCCAAGTCAACCACGTTCTAAGTAAAATAAATACTCTTGCTGTATGTTCTTCAAAGCCCAACCTTAATCCCTCTGAGAGTTATGAAGTGAAAAATCTGGCCCATGCGTACATCACAGCATGGTATTACATCATTTTAAGGAGAAAGAACATATTTATTTAAGAAAAAAAACTTCTTTCCTTGCAGTAGCCTAACAAATATTGTCTTATATCTCTAAAAGTATAATAAAGGTATTTATAACAAACATATTTATTATAAACATATTCCCTTACGATAGAGATTGTTTTGCCTGTTCTTCTTTGCCAAAACCTACAATCGTTTTCACAATCCTGACAAACACTTCTTGACAGTAGACATGGACGCATACAAAATTGGCTGCTTTATATTTTTCCTCCAATGGTCAATCATTTTTCTGGTTACTCTCATCATTAGAAATTAATTTAAAGGAGATTCAACACACAAAAGAATAGCCATAAAATACTCTGTTACACTATTCAAGACAGTATAACTCGGTTTGTGTTGGGCCCTTTAACCCACCATAAGCCAGAGGGTGAGAAGAAGGGGAGGGGATCATCGAATATGCTGATAACTCAAAACTAAAAATATTGTTTATAATTAAGTATAGACACAATTCAGTGAAAGACTTAAAATTTTAAATAAATAAATAGAAAAGCTGAAGCATTCTCAGCCAGGGAAACCACCAGGCCAAGAAAAGGTTAAAATCTTTCTGCATATGACTTTTGTGCTTCATTTTTCTGTTTCCAGTCAAAAAGTTGCCCATTTTTTTCAAACAGTATAGATTCTGGTTATCCATACTCCATACAGAAAATCGGTTGCTTGTATGTGAAAGGTACTTTTCTGCATATTTATCTGACAAAATGCAATTACATAATATATTCCAGTTTCTTTCCCTGTTTTACCAGCCATTTTGGAAAGACAGACTCCATACAAGACATGGAATACCTATGGTTTAATGCATTATGGCAAAATCTGTGTTCCCAAGCATATAATTCATCTAAGGACCTGTATTTATTTCTTATTATGCCATACTATTGGCTTAAACTCAATCCACCATATAACTCTCAAATCCCACTTTAAAGTAGCTGAAATCAGGTCTGAGTGGCAGGAAAAGTGATCATTACTCAGCATTTGTAAAATACATGTAATAATGTATAGAAAAGACTTGGTGAGAACCAACCTGAGGATCCGAGAATACTTGCTGCATATTGTTGATTGGGCCATATGGAACCCCACTACCTTCAAAGAGCTGCAACCATTCAATCGTTGCTTTTTCTGAAAACCTAAGAGCAAATAAGAAGCATGTGTTTTCAAATCTATGCTTTCAGATTCTGAAAAAACGTATAGCATGTCTCCTCCCTCTCTCACTGCTCCCATGCTCTTCCCCACTGATTTCTTTCCAGGCAGTGAATAACATAACGAAAATGTACTACACGTGTTCTTCAGAAATGCAAACCCCAAAGACATAGGGGAAAGAAGATAGCTGAACTGACTTCTATTTCTGTCTGATCATCTGAAGCAATCCAGCAATGATGTAAATCTGAATTTATCAGCAGTTTCAAATAAGGATCAATGGGTTTCCTCCAGTCCTTAATTACACTAATGTGCTTCACATTTGTTTTCTTTTATGTACGTATTTAACAACAAAAAGATAGATATAATGTGGGTACGAGTCTTACATACGACACTGCTCACTAAAAGCTGATGTAAAGCACCACAGTGTTTTTCCCCCCATGACATCCAAAACATATGTCAGGATTAACAGCCACATTTTTTGGTCAGATAACAACATTGATTACATATTTATTTGTTGTATGATTGTATAACCTATCCTAAGGACATCCGCTTCAGCATATACACACTGTGCCTACGCTGGTGAACGCAAAGCTCCGTGTCCTTGTATCGCATAAAAAAAGCTCAGCTTATTTCTTTCTAAGCATTCGATTCCATAACTGGTAGCACCACTCTATTTCCCCTCTTTTGCTAGATACTTTTTCTTTCCTTGTCTGCCTGGTAGAGTTACATACATGAAGAAAACACACTCCTGAAGCAATACCAGTCACTGACGGATGGTATTTTCTGCAGCTGTCTGGGATTTTGAATCAAAGATTATTTGGAGATCGTATCTTAAATTTCATGAAGGTAAACAACACAGAGGTCTACCAGATTATTAGAAAGGACAGGTCTACTTCATGATACGTACAACACTGAAAAGAAATTGCATGTGATTTAAAGACCTGATGAAAATGAAATTAATAGAAACCTTGATAAGGGACACTCAGTTACTGGTACTCTGTAGCTCACCAGTTCAGAGTTCCTTAAGTGTTATCCGGAACAATGTCAGTAATGTTCAGCTCTACTTCTAGCATGTTATTATGCCAAAAAAAAAAAAAAAACCTTCCAAGTTTCTGACAGAAAGTTAATAGAGACAAAACCCAAAAAGCACAAAAACCCCTAAATCAGTACAAAGTCAAAGTTTGCAAACTTCTTTTTATACATATGCAGAGATTGGCTGCAAAGTATTTCATGCTACTTTTAGACTAAAGAAAAAAACTAGTGATGGTGACAAGTTACAGTTATATTAAGTATATGGCATAGGTACGGATCCAAACTTCACAATTAATATCTTTCTCCCTGTGCAGGAACAACTTCCCCAAGCTTTGAGGTTTTAAATCCTGATACCCAATGCATTTTGCACTCTAAATAAATAGGAAAATGCACAAGTTTTGCACTGTTCTTCCTCAGAAATAGAAGCTTTACTCCTGCTGAATACATGTGAAGTTAAGAAATAATACTAATAGAAATGGAAGGAGCAGTGATACAGAAAAATCAGAATAAAAAGCTTTAAAAGTGCAAAATGTATTATAAAATGAAGCGTCACTTCTGAAGAAATGAAGCATAATGAAGCACCACTTCTAAAGAAAACAGATATAAGATTATTGCACTGTTCAATCATATACTTCATTGAATATTAAAGTTATTTCATAGTAAAGATGTAGTCAGCCATAAAGATAATGCTACTCTTGGACACATCTAGGGTCCATCTAATTTAGTACTCTATTGCTGACCATACCTACAACCAGATACATTACAGGAAACTGGGGAAAAAAGGGAACCATAGAGATAACCAACAACCAATAGAGATAACCAATCACTTCCTTCCTCAGTGATTGCAGCCATTAGGAAAGCATGATTTTAATCTAAAATATAATTTGTATTCCCTTCAGTACTCTCTGTTTGGCAACAATTCTCGTAATCCGTATATTCTTGTTATTCATAGCCTCCTATTACGAAGGTCTGGGGCTCAAACTACTGCACAGTGTAAATATGATTCACACAAAAAACTGTTTCCCATCAGTTATTGGTGTCATTTATACAAAACTTTGCTAATTCTCTGCTAGCAACTGAGCCACTTGCCTCCTGAGATGCTTCATAATTCATGGCCCACTAACTCCCTTTCTATAAATTAAAAGCGTTTTTCAGCTACTACTTTTTCTGACACCTCAACCTCCACTACTATCTCATTTCTAACAAAAGACAGCACATCTACAAGAGGACTCTTGGACTCGGCATCATAACTTTGGTGCTGCAGACCATCGCTAAGAAATTATTGTAATTCTTAATATTTATATCATCATTCTCTTGATCTATTAATAATGAATAAGCCCTGCCATGTTATGTTCCTTGTACTTCTTCTTAAGAAAGAGTTTATAAATATTCTCCCGAGTTTAAAAAAAAAAAAACTTTTGGATTTAAGGATAGTCTAAAAATGAAGTCTTTTCAGTGGGAGTGTCAATTATCTACATCTGCATAATCAGTATGCTATTTCCCGATGTCATGGTAAATCTGAATAATTTTCAAGACATACGTTCTTCTTCAGTAACATTTTACGAGTGACTCAATATACAATGAACTGAGTGCACGTTTTGCAAAACTTCTACGGGGTGTATGACTTTCTGAAATTTTAGCTTCTGCTTAGATTTTTCCTTCCTATGTAACAGAAAAAAAAAATAGCACAATTTTGTAGAAAACAAGTGATGTTCCATTTTAAAAAACACTTGTTTTGAATGGACCTACCAATTGTCTTAGTCTTACTTATTAATTTATTTATTGGTGGTTGGAAAGAATACCTAAAAGCTTTAAAATCAAAGATGTAAAATCCCACATTCTATCACCCTCAAAGGAGACAGACAGCATTGTCTCTTGAAATTGAAACTCTTGACCTAAATCTGATGTAGAATAGCTTCTTTTATTTGTGCTAAAAAGAGGCTTTTGAGAGCATATTGTTAAGCAAACTGTTTAAAAACAAAACAGAACATCACCGCTGCCAATAAAGGTCTATTATTCAGATTTTGAGAGCAACAGCATGCGAGTATTTAGTTCATTCAGTTGTGTTTTATATATTGAAATATCTGTTGTACAGTATCAAGGGAGAAATACTGTTTCAAAATCTGATAAAAGATAAGGTGTGGATAAAAAAATGCCCAAGTTTACCTCTCCAATGTCAGCTGCACAAATTTTGAATATTCTTTTTTTTTCTTTTTGCTAACTTGTATGTATCATTCCCTCTATCTAAATATAATTTTTCATAGCACTTACACAAATAAATACCATAAGCTTTCCTTATAGCAAAGGGCTGACGTTTAGGTTGCTAGGTATCAATTGATACCATGCTCGGCACTCCAAAATATCAAGTAAAGTTCTTCAAGAAAAACTTCCAAGAGAAGTAAAAGACTGAAATTCTCTCCTGAAAATGAAAAGCTCTATCAGCAGGAATTTACAAGGCCTGGCCAATCCTTTTCCCCTTAACACTTGTTTTAAAACATTTTTCTATGCTTTGATATTGCCTTTTATAAATATCCTACTTAGTATATAATTTCCTTTTCTTAACTGAAAAATTTACAGTGTCATCTGCTGTCTTTCAGTGGGGAAAAAGTGATTTATATATATATATATATATATAAAAATAAAATCACTGATGGAAACACATGTAAGGCTAAACAATGGTCCATCTTCCAAACTTAAACTAGTAAGAAACCATCCAAGACTGTACAGCATCTGAATTCTGAAGCATGACACTTGCAAATGAATCTATCTGTCCATGGAACCTCAGTAATACTCAGGGACTGCAGGAGAGCTCTACCATGTGATTCACACTACAGCATCATATATTTACAGATGAATCCCTTTTCCCTCTAAAATGCTTCATCTGCTATAGATATAATCACATAAATGCCATTTAAATTATCTATGATTTATTTCTAGAATCATTTTAAATCTGTAGCTTAGCTTCTACAATTACTACCAGTATTTTAGAAGTTCAAAAGAATTTACTTTTTACTGTACTAGTCTGTGGTATGAAGCTTGAATGCAGGCAAACACCTCTGAAAAAAAGAAGGCTATGTACCCCAGTGGAGAACAAACCCATTGCTAGGACCTTTACTGCAAAGCCTGTACTAAGGCTTACTTCAATAAAAGAGGTAGTATTCTCCATGATGTCTTATTTGCATTTTAAGCAGTGCTCTAAACCTCCTCTGCACTGAATTACCCAGCACTCATGAAGCTACTGAAGTTGCAATATTGAAATGAGGCATCAAATTCTGAAACATTTAACATGAAAGATATTTCATGCTTAAAAATATTATAAGAATAGAAAATGTAGCATGAGCTCAACTAATTGAAATGTTATTTCATGGGAAGAAATCCAACTAAATATATTTTTCCTCAATTTGTAAATCTAGCAGGCACCATTAAATGAAAAACACTAAATTTAGACTAAACACTCAGTAAATTAATCAAAAAACCATTACAGCACAATATAAGAAATAGCTTCCAAAAGTCCAAAAATTAAAATAAATAAAAAGGTCTTACACCTTATTTCCTTACACAAACCACAAGTGTAGTTTTGCTTCTTAAAAAGCAAGACCTAAATCCCCTTCTGCTTTCTAACAAATTCTAATAAAAAAAAAAAGAGAAAGGATCATTAATTGCAAAAAAGAGAGTGTCTGCTTGACTTGCACAAGTTGGATGAAATGGCTTTAAGGAGTTAGAAACATACCTGACCTCTATTAAAATGTACTAAGTTTCTCATCCTGTTAATTATTAATGTAAACTTTGTTTCTTTTTTAGCAAATATTCTGTCTTTCAATGAAATAAAGACTTCTAAAGCATGAATGAATCCACTTTATGTGCATTCTTTGCATATATCCCATTTTCTATGTTTCCTAGGAAACCTTCAATTATTGCTACATCCTATGTGGAAGGGCATCCACGTTTCTCTAATGGATAAAACCATCCAGTTCCACACAAAGTACATTTAGAAGAACCACTGAAGCAAAATACTGCTTTTTTTCTACAGGAAACTTATAGCAATTAATTTAGAGAAGTAATTTGGACAGCTACCAAATGCAGATAGAACAGCAACATCTAGGATTAGTAATAGTTTTTTACATGGCGGTCAATCACAAAAACCTTCTCTGTTCTTGTTGAAGTCCACAATAGCATTCTTGTGTTTTCTAGCACAACCCAAGTTTGCATTATGGTTTTTGCATTGGTTTGTTCTATCAACAGTCTATTTACTTTCAAATATCTACAATATTTTCTCTCTTCACTACTAACCATCTCTTTAATGCTAGTTAACTCAGTAAAACAGTTTGTACAGTTTCTTACAGTAGCATCTATGAAAGACATTATACAAAATAAAAGTCAGAAAAAAATTTATTTGGAAAATCCGAATAATGGATCATTATCCTTTAGTGTACAGTAAATATACAATTAGAGTTTTCAAAATGAATACTATAGTAGTTATTCAATAGTCTGTAAGCATCGCTGTGTTAGCATCTAATTAGTCTCCTCTTGGTTACTGATTAATCACTCAGCAAACCACAACAGACCCTTAAAATCTCTGGGATCAACATGATTGTACTGACATGTTTTACTGATGGATATGTCAGCTACTTTAAAAGATGTCACATATAGTAAATTGTAAGTGGTAGCTACATAAAGTACAGTCCAGATATTTGTAGGTACCACAAATCCACCCTGAAACTTGTTTAAATTTCTTCATGCTTTAAATAGTTACCAGTTTAAGAGAACTATTAATAAACCTTCACCTTTTTGTGCAGACTTTGTGCTAGAGATGAATGGACATTCATGTTCCTTTATGAAGTTTTGCATGCTGTTTTAAAACCATATATGATTTTTAAAGGATAGCACACCAGAGAGAGGGAAACACATCCATAGTGTAAAATGTGTTTCTTATGGCTCCTGAGTAGTAAAATCCAGGATCTTCCAGAATTAGTTCTTTTTGGATTCAGATGTTAGACTACACATATTAGAAATGTACGCCTTTTCCCAAGCCTTCCTCTCTTTTTCTCAAGTAAGCGAAAGGACTGTAACTTCTACAGTTATGACAAAGGAAGTGCAACTTAACTAAAAACCAGCTAGGTAAACACACATCAGTAAAAGCACATTGAGAATAATGGAAAGTTATATTGATTTTGTTGCTGTCTTCTTTTAACTACTCAAGGGGAGTAAAGAGCTAACAAGGGTCAGGTCAAAAAGCTCATTTGAAAATCAATGAAAAGTTCTCCCTTGATTTCAGCAGCCTTGTAGCTAGTAATGTATGCCATCAGAAAAAAGATAGCAAGCCCCTTTTCAGGAAGGATCTTGAACTTCACACTTATGCATGAAAATGCTTAGAAGCTTGGTAAATGGAGAGAAAACAACACAAAAAATACATATTAGCTTACCCAGTCGAAAAATCAGATGTTTGAGGCATTTTGGATCTCTCTCAGTTGCACACATAGAATTCAACATAAAACTAGTAACAATTTAAAACAAAGCATTTTAAAGCAAACTGAGGCAGTTGGTAGTTGATGCCCACACAGCTCAACCATCTATGGGCTGATAGTGAGGTAGATGACTGGGGAAAGTAAATGTCACCAGCTGTGCTACATTGAAGTCAATTATCTTTCAGACTTCAGATACCTGTCTTGCTGAAGCAGTAAACAAGCGGATGCCCATACCTGTAATGTTATCGACAGTGACTTCTGTCCGCAAGGCGCTTGGTTTAGAAAAAGAAACAGTGGGGACAGGGAAGGAGATTTACAGGGACTGGATGTGTCTCAACAAGTGTGAATTTAACAGTGCCCCTCATCAGGCAAATTGAACATTTTACAATACACTTTCCCCTTTAGGTGCCCTCCTCTTCTGTTACTAGGTGGAAACAATTTAGCAAAGATCTCATTAACTGAGGATCAGGTTCCTCTGTGCTTCCTTCCTGCTCATTCCTTTTCCCCTCACACTTACATACGCAACATGCAGCTGTGGCACGCAGTCAAGAATAAGGGGTTTAAAATATAAGCGCTAGGAATAGAAGTTCCACTCTGAATCGTTTCCAGCCCTAACACTTCTGATTTTAAGTCTACAATAATTTAGCTATAGCTGCAGGAGCACTAATCATGACGAATTTATGTATTCTTCATTATGTGAGCTGCTTCACTTTAAAGGCTGATGGCATGTCTGTTATTCCCCTTCCTCCTGCACTCACACAACCCCATACACTCTCTTCCATTTACAGGTTATTTTCCTGAAGTACCTTGGATTACACATTGAGCTGCACTGTCTTAACATATGTCTACGTTATTCAGGTGCAGGGTAGGATTAACTTTCAATTTCTGGAGTAATTTGAAGAAGGAGGTCAACAGATTAAGCCTCCTTCCCCAAAGCAGATTCTCTTAAAACTGGCATTATAGCAGCTTTTGCACAGATGCATCTCAAATTACATGCGCACGCTATATTATGTATGTCTTGACATATGTATGCACATATACACATACATGTATGCACATATACACATACGTATGTATATATACACACACATACAAAATAATCCACATTGTGCCTGGTACTATTCCGTTCCAGGGGAAGCAAAGGTAAAAGTGGAAGGGAGGTGGGGGAGAACGCAGCAACAATTAAAACTTGGTTCTCATGGATAGATGCACATCTAACTTACAAACCAGAGGTTTCCACTGGAAACATAAAAACCAGACCGCTCTGTAGTTCGTCAGTTCTCACATGAGCTGGGAGTCTCAGGGGCCTCTGTAGTAGCCATTGAACCTGACCTCCACCCAGGTAGGGTCATTTTAAATTTGACTCTTGGCACACACCCAAGGAAGGAAGGCATTCAGAGGCAATTTGCTTTTGTCAGAGTTCTGCTTTGTTGTCATTTGGGGAAAATGTCACCTAAATAAAGAGGAAGATACAGAAGGCACCAAAACCTCCTTTTTTGTAAAGCAAACATAGTAGATGTGCAAATGTCAGCAGTGGGAGGAGAAAGAGGAAATAAGAAGCTGCAGGAGCCGTAGGAAGTGGAGGAAGACGATGGGGACAGGAAAAAAAGAGCATAGCAGGAAGAGGACCAGAGATGCGAAACACCACCAGTAGCAAAACAAGTCCAAAATGCCTCCTGGGCCTATATTCTTCTTCCCTGTGAATATTCTGTGACCCAGTGGTCCTTGCAGCATTGTACTCATTTCCCCATAGAAGATGGAACTGAAGAACACTCCCCCTCTCAAGATGTCTGGGCCTGGTTTCTGTAATTCTCTCCTCTTGCCCCAGTGTGAGAGCTGGGTCTCTCAGAAGCAGCATACCACTCCAGAGTGGTCTACCTTCTAGTCCCTTTTATTGAGATCTGACAATCTCTGTGGATATGTGAATTTATCCTCCCCTACCTGCTCTCCCCCTCTCTCTTTCATGTGTACAAAGGGAGTTGAGATGTTGTAAGCAGACAACAAGCTGGGGTGAAGCGCCAAGGGCAGATGTGCTTCACTCTTCATTTCTGTCAGGGAAGAGAAAGGGTGAGAAAATACTTTCTGAAATGAATGGAGCAATTCACACCTCTCAGAGCTGTTGTTTCAAGCTACATTTATGTCTCAAGCCATATTCATCTCCATCTTGTATTCTCACTCAGCTCAAGACATCCGACTGTGATGAATAGGTCATTTCACACCTTTCTGAAAAGTCTTCTGTTTAAAGGTCAATTTCTTCTAAGTGCTATATAATCCCCATGCTTATCGAACTGCCTTGAAATCTGGCACGGTTACTGCAGGTGGTGAGTACAATTATTGATCTAAATTAGAGGTCATTTGAGTTAAGAATTCCCAAGACACAGCCTTTTTTAAAAAAAACAGCATTCCTTAACATTGACTGACTGTACCAATGTTTCCTTTGTGCACACATCTAGAATAAAACTGTGGCCAGAGTCTGAATTGCTTAACATTTACCCTACCAAATGAAAGGCTTCAACTGTCTCCTTGGTATTCAGAGTTCAGATGTTTTTAAAAATTTCAGCTCCACACATGCAGCAAATTAAACGCTCAAGACTTCAGGGAGTTCCTGACCCTCTGAGCAGGTCTGAACATCTCCTTCTATCCCTAAATAAAACCTGGGAAATCCTTTTCCTTAAAAGAAGGAGGCTAAGAATCCTTCTTCCTGCACTTACTAAGTGCTCAGAAGTCAGACATGAATTGCAGTTAGTCCATTTTGAAAATTAAGAAAAATAGGAAAACAAAAGGTAAGTCATACCTCTGGAAATAGTTCAAAAGAGACAGGAGGAAGGGGACAGGTCAGAGAGGTCAATGAAAGCCTGCTCTAGGCTCTGGTGGGACCCCAGCTCAATAAGATTATAACAGCATCAACAGCTTGGAAAAAAAGTATGCATACATGTACTGTGCAACAGCAGTGATATATGCAAGCACCTGCAGAGTACCAAGTATCTGCCATACAAACGGTGCTTAAAATATCAATGACTTAGTGGAACAGGAAGGATGTATAAATGAAAATGGCAGCAAAAGAGGTTGGGGGAAAGGAGACACAACTACATGTTTCCTCTCATGTGCTTCTAGTCACCGTAATTACTGTTGAGATCCTGAAACGTAGACCATATCTGTGAATCTTTTCACTGGCCTTGTCAGCAGCAACACTCTCAAAGGATTCCACTACAGGACCATAGTTCCCATTTATGTTTCCAAGCATGTACAAAAGAGAAGCAACATTTAGGAATCACCAGATTCCTATACATAGATCAAATTTTTACCTGCTTTTTACTGCTCAGCCTGGCGCACCAAACAAGTTTGCTGACTTTTTCCATTGCAACATCACTGGAAAAAAGCTGCTTTGCCTCAAGTTGTATGCAACCTGCCTGGCACAGCACCAAAAAGAGACATGGCCTGACTAAATCCTTTAAGGACTTTCATGTTCCTTTTTGCTTTCCACCACACAAAGGAGGGGCTCATCTCAACAAAAGTGACTGTAGTAGAACTCATGTCAAGAAAATCACAACTCTTTTAAGCTGCTCCAGCTCATGTCTCCACAAATTCCTTGTGAGGTGGATAGCAGTGTACATATAGTGAGTGAATAGGAGGGTCTGCAGGTGTTTCTTTCCAAATAATGTACCTCAGGTTTATATTTTCCATGTGCTGGAAGCTGCAATACTATCAAACAATCAAGTGATTTGATTAAGGTATTTTTCAGTGAAATTCTGCCATTACTATTTTGTCATTTCCCTTCATTTCTCAAGGGCTGACATTCTTCAGCACTGAGAAACTATTTATTTAATTCTCTAAGTAACTTCAAAAATGAACCACGTATAATTTTACAAACAACTGTGCATTAGTGAATAAAAACAAAGTTACCATGAAATGCGTATGGAAACATATTCAACCTCCATTAGAATGCCAAAGGTGTTTGTTACAGTCAGTGTTTTAAAACTGAATGCCAGATGAATTCAGAATAATATGACATAACAGAATGCTATTGGAAACGTCTACTCCAAAAGTGTGTATACAGTCACATACCTGCATATAAATTACACAGAAATTCAGCCTAAATGATGCTAATAAAACAGAACATAAACTCTGACAAAAAAGACATAAAGCAGTAATTGAAAGAGCAATGAGGTAATCTGATGAACTAATAGCTACAGATATAAAAACAAATTAGAATTCTGGCAATTCATTCAAAGAACAACTGTTCCTTGAACTTTATCTTCTTATTCAGATCTTGCCTATAAACACCCCCCTGCATTCAAAATTAAACACAAGCAACAAGCTATTGATCTGTGGATGGCAAAATAGCACTCTCATAAGGTACCAGAGTACATCAGATAAATGCCATATTAAATGAAATTAACTCCAAGTAATTAAGTCAACATGAATCAACTTTGAAACTAAGATTAAGTGTCAAAAATGTAAGAGCTCAAAAGCAGGTCAAAAGATAACCATTCCCTTTCAACGGCTTAAAACTTATAGGAAGAGTGGGTTCCTCTGTGATTTCCCAATACATTTGTTACAGGAAGGCAAGTAAAGACGAGTGCCAGAAGTTCATCATGAACAGTTGTACCATAATTATTTGAAAATGCAAAGTCACCTGGTACTTAAGTATTTCACTGGGGGCAAAACACCTGAAAATGGACAGGAAAGATAGAGACAAAAGTGCAAGTGCAATACAAAGAGGTAAAATCACTCTCTCTACAGGCTTTAATGCAAGGTGATTCTGGTTCTCAATATCCAAAAAAATATGTGGGGTTGAGAGGAGGGGGAGGGGTGTGCTACTGAAACTCTTTCCTCAGATGGAGGGGGAGGGGTGTGCTACTGAAACTCTTTCCTCAGATGGAATGAAAAGGGGATGCATCTGACTTAATGCTCCTAAAAAAAAAAAACAAAATTGCCTGAATGATAATTGTTACGCATTTGTTGACAGACTCATACAGGCCAAGTGTCAAAACGATACTGTGACTTCTTGAATCATTGACAGCAGTAGATACACTGCCTCTTCTGCTGGTCTCCTGAAATAAGAAGTGCTGCTGAAGCCACCTTTGGGTAGCTTTACACAGATTAGGTTTTTTCTTATGTTATATAAATTTATCATCCTCTTCATTGAACAGAAGAGCACTCCACAGAAATAAGGCCTTCTCAAACAGAATGAGGAAGATAACTAAGCTATTTTAACCTCTCAAATAAAGGGTTCCTGAGCTTCCTCTCAAATAATTTCTAATTAAAGTATTTAATAGGATGATTCCCACGTAGAATATTAAGCACATATCCTTTTGATTTCAATAGGATTGACCCAGGGAGAATTTGGGGCACGGAGTACCACAATATAGAACCAGCAGTGAGGGAGCAGCATCAAGTGGAACTCCCTTGGATACAGCAACTCTCAGTGAAAACTTTAAAATTCCAGTCACAGCAAAAGCAAACGGTGCTCCAAGCATTTTATTTCCAGGAGTTACATTCATCCAGGAAAGCAGAAAGCACTGGTTGTTTCACTAAAATCCAAGTTAGTGGTTAAAAATAAGTTAAAATGGTTACTGAAAACTTAAATCTGTGGTCTGGTTTCTTGCTAGTCCACACCATACTCTGTGTGTGAAAGGCAGTATATTTAACATCAGTAAGTGTTCTCAATACTTCTTTTAAAAAAAAGTATCTCAAAAGAGTAAAGTAGAATTTCCACATGATGACAGCTTCTTATACATGACTATTTGCATTAACAGGTTAAATGTCATTTCTTCCCTTTTAATTAACTTACCGGTTTGACAATATGTCAATAAGTTCTTTTCTGTTCTGGACTCTGAGTGTATTAGTTTTGTATCTGGAATCCTTACTAACTTCAGGCAAATTCAGGATCTAAGTAAAAATAAAGGGGAGTAAGAAATGTGCTTGGCAGGAGATATTTATATAGCTAAGGAAATTCATTACCGGTTTAAGATAGCTTTCCAAAAATCCCTACTTCTCATTAATCTTTAATATAGATTAGGAAATTAAGAAAAGATAATACCTCCTGGTTGATGTTACATAACAAGTACAGAAAGAGACAGAAATTAAACTGAAGATCCAAATCTTAGTTGATAGCTTTCACCATTAGCTAGGAGAAATTCATATTGTAGAATTCTGTAAGTTATTACCGTGAGGTTGGAGAGATCTGCGAGATTATCCTGCAGTAACTTATATGTCACAGAATAAGAAATATGACTGTACTTCATATGCTATACTGAGAAAAGCTATGTCTAAGAATATTTCTTTCCACTTCAGTAATTTCTGTCAAAAAGGCAAAAAAAAAGGAAAAGGTGTTTTTCTATTGAAATGTCATAGTTTTTCTTTATGATTTCTTCCAAAAGAATTAATAAAGAAAATTGGTGGTATAACCTCCAAGAAAGGAGAAATATATCTTCTATATGTAACTCCCACCTGGCACACTAGAAATTTAACCATCATGCAAAGACAATGTGAATTATACTGTAAAGGGAATTAAATGTGGAGAATGAGTCTTAGAATTTTGTAGAGGCATTTATGAGACAAAGTACCTGTGTGCACAATCAATACTTACTATAGAATTTATCTATTCATGCCACAATGTATTTATATAGAACATAAATGAACAGAATGAGTTGTGCTTTCCAAATTTAATAAAAAATATCCCAATAACACCAGCTACAGAGGAAGGCAGAATAGAATCTTACAAAGAAAGAGATTGTCGTGTATTCTTCACTTATTTTTTCTCACTAATACACGCTCAAGATCAATTTTACTTATGATGAGTCTTACAATCATTCTAAGCATGCTACATTTTTTTACAGGGCCATTTCCAATATGGCTTACAAAAAACCAGTAGTGGCTCAAAGCTGAAGTCCCCACAGCCCATTGTCCTATCTCTGCCTGTGGCTGAGTGCTGATGCTTAGGAAGAGCTTAAGAACAGGGCCAGTACATATGATACTTCCCTAGTATTCAGCCAAACTCCAGCCATCTTTAGATTAGGGCATTTCTGAGTTGGAGATGTTTTCTATGCATTTAGCGATCCTCAGTGGATTTTTGTTCTATTAACATGTTCAGTCACTCCTTGAATACATATGCCTATGTACTACCACATGTAAGTGATACACAGATTGGAGTCAACCTCTCTGGTATTTGCCTCAAACCTAAAATTCTACTAAATCCTCTGAGATTGGTTCAGACCAAGGCCACTATCATTTAACAACTCCTCACTTTGCTGGTGTGAATAAGGATATGGCTTCCCTTCCAAGTGAATAGCTGTTGATGACTTAAAACCATCAGCAAAATAGGTATTCTTTCAACAGATATTTAAAGATATTCAAAACAGATAGTCACCTTTGGCATAGTTGTCACCTAGAGTGACAAAACTAAGCATGGAAACCAAGGTACCAGTAAGTTAAGTTAGAACAATGACCATATTACATAACTTTTCTGCAGATTTTTATCTGCAAGGTAACAGAGAACATCAATCTAGTATCTTCCATCAACACTTAATTCACAGCTTATTTTCTTTTCCTTCTATGTTCACACAACCTAATTTATGAAAGTCATAACATATCATAATCTAGCTTTAGAAAATGTTCTTCTTTTGCTATCTGAAAGTTTACAATAATATTGGTACCCCCTTAAAGTTATCTACTCTTTTTAATTCTGCTATGTTGGAGTTACGAATCATTGCTTTAGAGAAAAAAATCGTGCAAGGTTGTTCAAAGTAAATGACAGTGAATACTTATTTATGAGAGCTTAAAAAAACCAAGAAATTAATCAGAAAACTATGGTTCCATTTGATGAGTTATATGAAAAATGATCATATGGAGTTGCTCACTCTACTGTTTTAATTAACGTTACTGACTTCAGCTTTAACTTAATGTCCATCTGTTGTAAAGCTGTGTGTCTATATATGTTCTTCTCAATTTTTTTGTGACTAACAAATGCACATTTGAGAAGTTATTCATTAATGTGCCATTCATCTTTCTGCATCGCGCTGCCAATGTTATTTTCTCTATTTCACTGTGACCACTTGGAATGAAACTGCTGTTCTCCAGTTCTAGGTCTCCTTCAAGATCTAAGATGCACACTCAGAGTTTACGCTCTCTGCGTTTTGTCTCCCAACACTAGCAAACCTGTTTGTACTCTCCTTTGTTGTACACATAAGCTCAGTCTTCTGAAGACGCTTGCTCAGTATTCCTATTTAGACCACACAACAGGATGTGCTTTTGTAACACTTGACCACTCTTGCACTTCAGCCAGCAGTGTTACAAAGTTTTTCTGCAATTATCTGAGTCCCCAAACAAGCTATAGTTAGTTGTCATTGATTTTGAAAATATCACTGTGAATTATTCCAGTTTTTTTCTTTCTGCTTGCCTGAAAAGATATGGTTGAAGCAGAATGTTTGCAATTGTTTACAGCTTGAGCCAGCTGTTACATCTCTAGAGTATGTGTCTTCAGGGCAACAGCTTCCATACAGCCTGTATTTTTAGCACCAGCTCATCTCAGAAAGGTTCTTTAATAGCAATTCCAATGTTTGAATTAGCAGTCTCTGTATTTACTAAAGGTTCACCAGGGTGTTGTGGGCCTTCCTGTAATAAAGTCCTCTTCCTTTATTGGCTCTCCCACTTTATGGTGGTTTAAGTTCCAAATCACCTTCGACTTAGCACAGAGCATACCTCTAACGGGTTTCACAGCATTTCAGTGACTTCCACATCACTCAATTTCTGGGCAATTTAACAGCCCAAATCCATACCTACAATAACTCAATAAGGGTAAAAAGACCATTCTTTTTAAAAACAAATATGATAACCAATTTATAGAAAAATCTAACCATTACCCAAAACTTGAACTATTTTTTCTGGGTTTTTAATCCTTTTGAAATGCAAGCAATCACCATTTTTCTGTGTTCTGTACCTCCTACTTTCAAATTCTAGAAATACCAGAATACCTTTATAAGGATGAAACAAAAAAACATCAGCATGCAGGCTACAGCAAATACTCATCTCACTTAATCCTACAGACTCTGAGGTAACACAAATCATAGAAACATTGCCTTGTCTTCTGGGGCACCATTCACTCCTTACTGATTACAGAGGGAGTATGTAGCAACAAGTCACACAGTCTCTCCCCTGCACTCTAAAGTGAGATTAATGCATGGTCTGAGTTTTTAGCGCCTTCTAGCTCACACCACGGTGTCAGAACCTACTGAGCGAGATCTTCAGCTCTGCCTTACTCAAGGATGGCAGGAAGACCAGCATTTGGTATGTAATTTTTCAGAGGTGATAAAGCACCAAGAAGACATTCACAGCTATGTCCTGGGACTTTCTGCAAAGATTTCCTTTATGAGACAATGAGTCTTTGATAAAACTGAGTTGTGGCAGGTAGACACTTATTCAGTCATTAATCTTCATTCATGTTAAGATAATGACCACGCTGTCTTGGTTGGACACCTGT
This sequence comes from Theristicus caerulescens, assembly GCA_020745775.1. Taxonomy (NCBI): domain Eukaryota; kingdom Metazoa; phylum Chordata; class Aves; order Pelecaniformes; family Threskiornithidae; genus Theristicus; species Theristicus caerulescens. The sequence goes on along the minus strand of CM036558.1, from coordinate 56,787,165 downwards.
TTGAAAAAAACCCACTGGGAAAACTTTGAAGAGGTTAACTTGCTACCTATTGAGAGAGCCAATTCAAGCAAATGAAACAGACGCCTCCAGATAGCAAGGTGGGGATATGTAGCCCAAACTGCCCTAAGAGAGAATTACAACTGCACTGTCTTCTTACTACATATTCCAGTTATTAGTTGTGAACATCCACAGAAATGTGAAATGTCTGACAGGAACAAATGGAGGAAAATAATGCTCAATTTCCTGAGGCTGCCAGCTCATTTAGAGTGTGATTAATTTAGGCTAAATATCCAACTTCCCAGAGAAAAATCATAATGGCAGGAAAAAGGTAGAACTCTCATTTTAAAAAGTGCTGTCTAATGCTATATGCAAAACTTCCCTTGTCCCAGCTTACATGTTACTGGGGTCTTTTGTTTAGAATGTTGCTACACTTTATTTAAGAACAATTGTTTCCCTACCACCACTCCTTCTCTTTTAAAATCTATTCACTGTCCAGGGAAAAGCAATTCCAGGTATTAAAACAACAGGAAAAGAGTATGTGAAAAATCCAAAACTATTTTACAACTTTCCAAGCTACCCTCTGTGAAAATAGAATTGCCAGAGTTGTGTTCCTTCAGTTCTAAATAATGAAGGTAACAGATTTTGAATGCAGCAGTCTTGTTTGAAGATCTGTTCTTCAGCATCGTATTTCTGCACCACTCCAAAGTCGGCCCACAGTCCTGTAATATTTCTTTTCTAAGAAGTCCGCAAGTTTCTCTGTGAGCACAGACCAGCACAAACTAGTGTTCGAAAGGACTATGCACTTGGCTACTTATTAAAGTGGCACAAGAACCATCCATCCGCTAGCTGTGTTAATAGCTGTGCCTACCATGTATTTTATGGAGAAAGTATGTCACATTTCTTCCTGAAAAAGGCACCAGTGTGAATTCCGTGACATTCACCATTCCAGAACTGGAAGGTTGTTCGCTTGTTCTTACTTTAGTTAATTAGCTGTGCAGCTGCGCAGACTTCAAAGGGGTTCAGCACCCGCAAGTTTGGGAATTGGGGTGTTCTGAATACAGAGGCAAAGCACAGAACTCATATCAGTCCCCTAAACTACTAGCCAGAACCCCAGGGTTAGAATTTATACTTGCTACTTATTTTCACAAAAAAGGGGAATTAAGAAGCAATCAGTAATTATTTTCCTAGTCAGAATGGAAACTATTACACATTTCTGTACTGTTGCCTAACACATCATTACCTTGCACACAGTGACAAACTGCTGATCATTTCCAGCTCCCACCACAATGTAGCCATCCTTGGTCTTAAAAGCCTGGAAGAACAAAGATAGGTGATAAGCTGTAACTAAACTATAAAATATTAGCACATCTTTTAAGTGAAAACTTTGTAAATAATGTTCAAATGAATTCCTTAAACATTTCCATTCAGATCCAATCTCTAATTCTATAAAAGTGGCTCAAAGTCATCCAAAAGGATGGATGCAGACCTTTTGATTTTTCTAGACTTGAGGAGTTATCTTGGTTAATAGTTTATTTGCTGAAAATGTGTCCTGAGGCATCCTGAAACTTTGCAAATAAGTCCCACATTCACAGGGACTGAGAAGAATTTACCAGGATAACACTTACTTGCCAGGAGTTCAGCTTCACTCTTAGCCTGACTGAGAGCAGACAGCTGCACTGAGGTGTCACAGACCCTGACCAAATACGCAAAAAAAAAAATTGCTAAATAGCAATGACAAGTTAGGGACTCTCATGGGGATGGAAGGGATAGGCTGCATCTTTCCGGCTCTTCAGCTGGAGATTAAGCTATCTCCTTGGTCAATGGTCTCAAGATTGAGCTCCTGGAGAAAATGGGACTTCTTTTCCAGCTTTGAGGATTTCTTTTTGTCTTTTGACTTCATTACAGTGGCCTTACCGGCACATTTCATGATGAACAGAAATTTAACTGGGTAGGACAAAACAGCTTTCATTTCAGTCTAAATCATTTCCACTTAGGTTTTCACTGGAAAAAAGAAAATCTGTAATCGGCATCATCCTCAATTTTTACCATTGTATCAGGACATCTTCTAAAACTGGATAATGCAAACAGATTCCCCTTTCCTCCACACCTCTTCCTTATACAAGGGTGTGTAACTGCAGTTTCAGTCACATGTGTTACAACCACAATTTTCTTAAGCATTTGGGAAAAATTCTTTCGCTATTAATTTGACTTCAGTGCAAGAGGCCAGCACAGGCTGGTGCACTAATGGTGACGAGGCCTTGCAATACTTTCTTGCAGAGAGCAAAACTCATCTTCCATTCTCAGAAATAATTTTTTTTATGAGCTGTCATGTCCTGATCTAAAGGTGTGACTTCTTACTAAAATTTTTGGTAAAATAAAACACAAATATAAGGCCTGGTATAGAAACACTTTAAAAATAAAAAGTCTTCTCATGTCACTGTAGCTTGTTCTTCTTCACAAAGAGGAATATGCTATTCCAACTTGCAATCTTTCATACAGTTACCACTACATCCACACTAAGACTCTTTTACCACTTGGTATAGTCGAAGCTTTAAAATTCTATGTGAAAAACTATGTCCATTGAAATGCAAGTAACCATATATCATAGTTAGGATATCACTTGTTTGCTCTCGCTATGTTTCATTTCCTGGTAAATAGTATTGCTCAGTGATAAAGTTTAGCAATTTATTTTCCACACATTTAATTAAGCACTTCAGTCTAAGATTCTTCGCAAGCAAAGATGAAATTCAGCAAACATTTAGTCCCAAGCATGCAAAAAAAGTCCCACTGACTTGGCCCCAATACAGTAAAATTCTAGAAGCATGCATAATATAAAGGTACCGCATACTCACGCTGAGGAAAGCAATGAGCACAGAATATTTGGGGAAAAGAATACAGAAAAGAAAGTTGTATATGAATGCATAAACATTTTTTAGATATAGCTGTTCATGCAGATTTCTGTCTAAAACAATCATGACAGAGCCTGCTCTAAGAATATGTAAGACACTTCTCCCCCTGCCCCCGCAAATAAATGGCTTTTAGTAGGAATAGTGATGAACTAAAACTGTCAGTATAAACTTACTACCTTTAGTTACAGGCAAGATCTGTTTTCTGAACACCCTGCCCAAATCCTGACCTGTCTTTGCTGATGCTCTGAATTCTAAAACCAGCCACACACATTTCACACAAATTATGGGCTAAACACTACACGTATCTGTGTGCATATGTAACACAACATAGTTTTTATTGGTGCGACCACCTACTACTTCCAGTAAACACAAATTACAAATTCTTTTACACATTCTTTTAAACTTCTAGTCTGGATGCCTGTTACAGATTGCAAAGCCTACAACATATGTCATATACACAGATCCCCTTCCTCCGCACTCCAAAATATATTTAAATTGGTAGTATGGGCAAATCTTAAATAGTTTACTATTTATCAGCAACTTCTTTTGAGACTCGCATCTCTGTAAGAAGACTGCAATCACACAATAGCTGCATACCGCTATGAAACACGTATCTGTACCCGTGGGCTGCCCACGCAGCAGCGGAAGTCACTCTACATTTAAGGGCCTGGTTATTAGCATTTGTGCTTCAGTTGCTTTGCGGAATGTGTGGGAAAACTGATTATTCTTAATTGCACTGTATGTCTAAAAAGCTAAAACAACAATCATGTCATCCTTACACAACAAAAATCATATCATAATAAATGCAGCAGTGTCTTTTTCCATGAAACTTAACTCAAATGTCTTCGGCTGCTATTTTAAGCTTCCCATTACAAAACAGCTGATTATTTGCCAGTCATTGCTGCTGATAAAGCAGAAAATTCCAAATGTTATTAGCACAATATTGATGCCAACATTAAAGGGTGATAACAATGGGTTTATTCATCACCAATAAATGTACGCACACTACAGGTTACCACAGGTTACCGTCTGGCCCCAGAAAGCTTCACAATCTTATTATACAAAGGAAAGTAAGGGCAAAGTGCAGACAGATTTTAATGAGATTTTGTTTTGATAAACTGCTGTCCATCACATCGAATCATTTCACATTAGCGAAATAAAAGGCACTACACATACAAGGCAAAAGTCCCTTTTCCCTTCCCCTTTTTCTGAAGAATGAGGTCTTCTGATAAGATTCTTGAGAGCACGAGCATGATTTAACCTGCTACTCCCATGCGGTATCCTGCACAACAGGACATCACTCGGTGAAGACAAGAAACAAAAACCAGACAAAAAAATTAGTCCACATCTTATTCCTGGAAAAGGCAGAGACAGATTGCGTAGCACCCAAAGGAGTAGCTTTTCAGTATGGTGTAAAAAGCTTGGGGGCTTCTAGGAAGATAATCTGTAAATTCACATTGAACAATAGATAGTACATGACATCAACATATGTCTGTCCAAAGCCAGATCCCAAGGTCCAGTGTGCATGCATCAACACCTCAGGCTGACTAATAGATGGTACAGGATCTTGTTAAGACTCAGCACTTTTCTGAATTTAATCCTAAAACACTGTGTATAACTGAGATACTTTGTGTACTGAAACATTTTAACCTCCCTAAACACATGGAATATAAACTCTATCCACCTTCAGAAATGTTCTAAGTGGTTTACAAGTATTCTCCAAAAATGCTATACAAAGACACAGGCCAAACTTAACATTAGTTTATTATCAGAGCAAAGACTTGCTGAGATAATGTGATGCCAAACCAGCCAGTCTTTGCACTGCTCTAAGTCAACAGCCTTTCAAAATTTGCCAGCTTTGATGGTGTTAATGAAAGACCATCAATCTCTTGTATTTATTGCCTGCTTTATGAATTTTAAGCCTATATATGCCATGGCAATCATCAATCATACATAAACATCTTTGCATATATTTCAAATTGCATGTTGATTCCACAAACAAAAATTTAAGATGTAAGGGACCAATTAAAAGATATGCCAATTCCAATAAAATGATCAAAAGTCCAGGTCAGTTTTCAGCATTTGAATCCAACCACAGAAATCAAAACAACCAGAACATCTGCTGCTGCGCATGGTGATGCTTTACTCCCCTCCATCAGGTATTTATACACATTCATAAGATCTCCTCAAGCCTCCTCTCCGCTACTCCAGGATAAACAGTCCCAGCTCTCTCAGCCTCTCCTCATATGAGAGATGCTCCAAGCCCATAATTATTTTCATGGACCTTCACTGGACCTTCTCCAGTATGAGCACATCCTTGTCCTACAAACCCCAGAAGTGGACCCAGTTGTGGACTCATAACTGGATCCACTGGTTATTCGTCTTCACCAGTGCTGAGCAGAGGGGAAGGATCACCTCCATCAACCTGCTGGCAATGCTCCTCCTAATACAAACCAGGATGCTCTCTTTGTCACAAGGGCACACTGCTGGCTCATGTTCCATTTTTTGTCCACCAGGACCTCCAGGTCCTTTTCCGCAAAGCTGGTTTCCAGCCAGTCAGCCCCCAGTCTGTACCGGTGCATGAGATTATTCCCTACCATGTACAGGACTTCATATTTCCCTTTGTTGAATTTCATTGGGTTCCTGTTGGCCCATTTCTCCAGCCTGTCAAGGTCCCTCTGAATGGCAGCACAACCACCTGGTATATCAGCCACTCTTCCCAGTTTTGTATATTCTGTGAACTTGCTGAGGGTGCATTCTGTCCATCATCCAGGTCACTAATGACCACGTTCAACAGTACTGGCCCAGCGTACCCCTGGGGATGCCACTAGTGACTGGCCTCCAGCTGGACTTCATGCCACTAATCACAACCCTTTGAGCATGACATGCCAGCCACTTTCCATTCCACCTCAAAAATCTGAATCTAAATCAGCACTGTTGAGGGAGGGCACAGTGAGAACACTTCATGGTCTAGTCTCAAAAGCTACTGGCAGATCAAATCCAGCACACTGAAACATAGCCTTCAGCCATCACCATTAGTAGGCAGGGGCCCAGTGCCACAAGAACTGTTAAGGTCAAATGCAAAGGATGCAAATGCCATCCAGGCAGAAACTAGATGTCACTTCTTCAGAGAATTCTCAGGAAGAAGAATTTGGAGGCCAAACAATACTTAGAGACACCAACAGAAAAAAGCATTGGGTTTTTGAAATTGGAAGATTATTCCATATTTAGGAGAGGTTAATAACTTTAATTATCTGAACAAGCTACTCATGATTTTCATTACCAGTTACCCTACTGGCCCCTTTACTGACAATGGCAGTCAGCAGTCAAAATATTTGAAAGCTTCCAGGCCTCCCCTTGGAGGAAGATTTGCACTACATCAGGTATGGTAAAAGGGCAGTTGTCTTCATGAGTTTTCTTATCTGATGTTCCTGTGTGAATAACAGTTGGGATCTGTAAAGATACTTACAATCCTTTTTCACTGGGAATAGCTGATGTTAGATACCCTCAGATTTGAAGTATCTTGCAAGACAGCACTGCTTTTTGATTCATTAAGTTGAATAGTAGCATCTCTAAAAGCATTCAATGATGGATCATGAAGGGAAAAGCTGAGAGCTTGCGGACAGTCACTATGTATTGGTGAGTTCTAGAGCAGGGCTTAAAGGGTAGTAACTTTTGAATGCCTTCTAACTGCTGTTGGTTTTACAGAGCAACAGGCTGATTGCTCCAACTGGCATCATGAAGCAGCTTGCTTAAGATTTTGGAAAGATGTTATCCTTTTATAAAGGCTAGATACAGTATTTCTGTAAGCTATGTGTTTGTCAGCACAACAGGGAGCGCTCTCAGATGGCATTAAGGGAGAACACTCCTCTGAGCTCCTTCCCAAGGTTGGCATAGGAGCAAGCAGCTTTGTGTGAAGGCTGAATGAATCTTTGGGACCAGCTGGGGACAGTGCAGAACAAAGACACCTACTTGCGAAGTCTATAAACATAAAACCAGAAAAAGCTAAACCAATATTTTCAAAGCTTTGAAAAACATCACCAACATCTTCTAAAAAGAGATTAATTTGCATATGCCACTCCTTGGTCTCCCCTCCATCTTCCCATTCACAGCAGTCTCTTCACTCACTTACAGAATCGGCGAATAATTACTCAGTAAAACACTATGGGCCCATACATAGGTCTCCATGTATGTGCTTGAAGTGCTTCCCTAGTATTAATGGGTGTGGTCAAAGAGAAAAGCTGGTGTCTTGCAGGCTTGGAACCACAGAAAAATTACAATGTTACTTTTAATTTATTGCATAATTTGTCTTCAATTACACTTTGAAGTTTCCGGTGTGATATTCCATTCAATGCAAAGGTCATTTAAGGACAAGCATTCTCTAGTCTTAATGTAGATTAAAGGCTGCAATTCAGAAGGTGGTGTATTCAGGATTTGACTGACCTGTACACAGGCTCTCTTCTCCTGCCAACCAAATGTATCTACAGTATATGTTGATTTTTTTTCTCTCTCCAACCCTATCAAACTCTGGTTCCCAAATACATTAAAGAGTAGAGCATCCTCAGTTTTGCTTCAGATCCAGAATGGTTACATTCCTTCCAGATGGGATAAACTTGGCACATCATTTCTCCACCTTTACACATTGGTTTGAATAAAATGTCAGATGTGCCACAGAACCACGGAGTAGCCACGTTCTTTTTTCTTTCAAGGGAAGGGCACAATCCTTTCATAACAACTTAATATTTAATTACTGTAACAAATGGGAACAAGACCAAGAAGTTTGGTCAGCAGTAGTTCTGAGCAATACATATAAATCATAAAGACCACACACTTTGAAACTATTTGCCTACTTTGCACTCTCTTCCAGTGAAAGCAAACAGTAAAAATAAAAAATGTAAATTTCATGGACTGGATTAATGTATGCTGAATGCTCTCACTGACCACACTGAAGAAGGGGGCATTGCACACAAAGATTTCATTTTTTCCCTCTGGTCTTCTCAACCTGCGCTACTTGTCGCTCTCTTCGCTGCCATGTTGCAGGACATACTATCCTGCAGCTTCACAGCTATTGCAGTCTACCAGCCAGGTCAGTAGTAAGAATATCTGCAATAATTCTTTTGCAGAGAAGAGAAGTTTGACTGGATGCCATAAGCTTGTGGGAAAGGTGTTTATGGTAAGACTGGGAATGATTACGTTGGTCTCTGAGATGAGGCAGAACACCGGCACTGATGTCAAGGAAAGCACAGCACAGACTACCAACCAGGGAGACCATTCACTTCTACAGAACCCATGATCTATTAGACAATTTTTCTGATCAACCTTCAAGTTCCGCTGAAGTGCGAGTGCAGAAAAAACGACTTTGCCTAACTGATCCAAGAGCAAAGCAGATGAGAACCATTAAATGTGCTCTGAATGCACTTTACTGAAAGGGGCAGCAAAGTTAACACAAAATCACAGCATCAAACAGGGATATCTACATTTGGCATTATAGTGTATTACTCTCAACACTCACTCAGGAAGCAGAACAGCCTAGTTCTGCTCTCCAGACCGTGTCAAGTTTTTATCCAGTTGTTGCTTAATGCGAGAAGTATAAACGGCTGGGAACAGACTGCAACCAAGGCCTCTCCAATCCCAGCTCACTGTCCAAAGAAATAGGTCGGAGACAGGATCCCTCTCTCACTTACTCTTCTTCTGCTCATATTTGCACCATTCATTTCCCAATTGACTAGATGCACTACATAGATTTGTGATCTAAAAGTATCAGTTGGGTATATGATTTACCAAAAAGACTTTTATAGTTGTTACTTCATAATCATTAATGCAATGAATGTTAACTTTAGATTGCATACCCTTATTTTTAGAGATGAGACTTTTCTCCTGATCATCTCCAAGAACATATGCTGCAAGGAAATTAAACCATTTTCTTTGTTTTCTAATGTCAATGCAATATACGTATATCCTCACCACCCAAAAAGCCATTTAAAAACTCCTGGAAGAGCAATGAACAGCTTTAAAGTGGGAAACTTGTCACTTTCCCAAATTTCTAAAATTTTAAATACCTAAACTATAACTCAATTAAAAATAAATTCTATGGTATTGTAAACTGGCATTGAAACTGTTCCTTGCCGTTGAAAAATAAAATATCAGGCACAGAATCACATTCTCCATTGCCACATTACTTTTCCATTAGTTTTTCAACAATGAAATTACACACACACAGACATGCACACACAAAATAAATAAACTTTAATCACAGTATCACACTGGAGCCAGTGTAATTAATGTTGTGTCAGCATTTCCATTTAAGCCACTATTTTCAAGAGGTTTATAGCACAGCCATAAAAATTCAGTTAGGTTGAAATTAAGCAAACAAGGTCTTATACAGCAAGCAACATTTAAGTATATATACAGACAGCAGCCAGTTACTACTTATATGGGAATTAAAATAGATGCTTAGTGATTTTAATGGGCACTGCAGAGCTATTTTTTTAAACAATATTTTTCTCAACATTTATAATAATCTCTCAAAAGCCTGAACCCAAGCTATGTTTCCTTACCCTTTTTCCTTCTTACACAATAGTTCACACAACTTCTTCCAATTTTGGGATTGTAAGCATTGTTTTTTTGTTTCACTTTTAAAGTAAAAGAATGCAATGAAAACATTTCTTTTGAAAAACAACACACATGACCACAGTCTGATCCTGATATAGGCCTCCAGGCATTACTTAAGCAGAAATGACAAATAGTTCTTACACCTTCCAAAAATCATAAGATATAGCTGTCTGGAAAATCTGAGTATTAAATATGAGGTTTTAAGAGTGCTATTTAGAATTTAATTCTAAATGAGGCCCTATTTCTGTTTTCAGTAGAAATCATCAGAGCAGGATTTGTCTCATTATTTCTGTCCTTTTTCCCTCCCTACTCTTTGGCTTTAAGTGATGTAGTGGTACAATTTCCAAAGGTGAGCTTTGTAATACTGACTACTTTTTTTGGTAACTCATACTGAGCCAATCAGCCTGGCATTTCAAGCTGCAGACAGATGACCCAGTACAAGCAAACCAGAACTCAGACTGGGCAGGCAGTGCTATTAACTTAAAGGTCCTAATAACTTAATGTCCTGCTATAAAGAAGGCTCTTCAAAACACTGAGTTGAATCATTTTTGAGTTTCTCTGACAACCAGCCAACCGAGAAGAGCAAGGGATCAAATTAGCACTGATGCTGACGAAAATCAGGAAAAACACCAATGAGGACATAACAATTACAAGGGTGCAAAATTGGCGGCGTTTCACAATTTGGCACTTTCACAACTTAAAATAAACAGCACTCATATTTGAAATCTGCCATTTAGCTGCAGAACAGGATGGACAAAGGCAGGAGAAACTCACTCCATTCTGCTAATGTGCCTTTGCCCTGTTTTGGAGATTTTCAATTAATATATCTCTCAAACAGTATGTGATCCTATGTACTATTCAGTAGACAGTATAGTGAACTAAGGATGGATTTCAAATATTTGAACCTTGACTCTTCAGTATCCCTGATTTGCCGTTTTAAGTCAGACTCATTAAGGTTTATTGCATGTAGTTTGTTTTGGTTTAAAACACTACTTTATCTCTAATCAAGGATTTAAAAAATGAACTGGCCAGACATCCAGGATGCACATTATTTAAAGCCCTGAGTTTATGCCAAAGAAACCACTGTCAGGCCACAGGAGTAATGCTAGTGAGTTCTATTTAAAAAACCTGAAAAATAACACTTGATGAGTGGAACACATATGTCTAAAAAAGTCAGAAGTCCCTTTCCTCTTCACTTTCCTGTAAATTTCTATTAGGTTTCCTTAAAACTATAAAATTCAGGCTTCTGTTTTTCTCTAATATTCTTTTTTTATCGCTCCCCACTAGTCTGAGAAATATTGAAATATAGTATCACATTACTGCAACGACAATCTTTTATCTACGTGAAATTTAGCATTATTCCAATTGTTAAAGTTTGAAAATCACTACAATTAGAAATTAAAACATTACACCTTTTCCCAACATAAAACTGTGCTGGCCAATATTTAACCAATTTTTCATTCTAGCAACTAATAAGTCAAATTATCTACTGAGAAAGAGCTGAGGAAATCTACATGGTAGTAGCTACTATTTTGTTTTTTAACAAATATCTTTACATCTATGGCTTGTAGAGTGCTTTTACATAATGAACATAACTATCCTTTACAAAAGAACTTGTTCTGGAGAATCAGCACAGTATAAGTGTGCTTCTATTATCACAGACTAAAATCTACATCAGATTTTATCCACGTTTGTACAAAATCATCTCCTTGCACGCCTCACCCAACCCCCCCAAAGTCTGATGGACATAGCTATACCAGTAAAATGGTGGGAGACGGCAATAGGAGGAGACAAAAGTGGGAGAAGTAGAAAATGCCAGCTTTCAAAAAAAATCCCACATTTTTTCCCCTGCAGATTTGAAAGGAAAAAAAAAGTTAGTTTCCACTCACAGGTACATCATGTGGTTCTTTAACAAGCGTACTTGATTCTTATTAATGGCTAGGTTTATTTCCAGGTTTCATCTTGCATTATGCTGTCATAATTTTTTTTTTTTTTTGGCTCTGGGTGGCCGAGGGACAGCCTCTATCTTATACAAGAAAGTATGAACACCCAAGTGACAATTCTGATTTAATCATGGGAAAATCATAGGAGTCTGGGCTTATTTAGGGCAGGATTCTGACTCTGAAGATCACCCAGTGCACAGAGTTTTAATTTCTCGGCACAATCAGCCAATTTACTTCCACTGTCAATCTAAACCCTTACTTTTCACTTTCTTAAAGAAATGCCCAATAACAAACCACAGCAGCAATTTAAAAGGTTAAGAACCATGACTATATTCACCTCTGCCGAACACTGTGACATCAGGCAAAGTGCAAAATTACTGCACTTTCGCCACAGGTAATTGCTGTAAGTCGATACCGAACACCATACCAGCATCACTGTACCTCAGTCAATGGACAAGCACGCATGAACATATCCCGCTTCCGCTAGAGTCTTTTGCAAAAAAACCCATTGTTTTACATATTTTCGTAATAAATAATTTACAGAAACTACACCAAAGCACGTACACACAGCACTGCAGTTAAATGTCAGTCACACATAGTCAAGTAAGTTTAAAGCCACCCAGCTACTGCTATCCCTATACCATAGCACAGCCATATTACAGTCTACAGGCTAACAGCAAAGATCTCCAGTAAGAGTGAACATCTCATAAAGAGCGGATGATCCTTGTTACAAAAATGATCCCAGCTACTGAGGGGCCCAGTCTGGCTATGGGTGAGGGATGGTGCCAGCAAGTCTGGAGGAGCAGCCTGGCACCTGGCCTTCATCATGCTCTCGCCTCCCTCTTTGTTGAGCTGGTGAAGTCAAAGGGCTGGTGTCCTAATGATCCACATGGCCTTCTGGTGACACTGGGGTTGGCATCAAATGGGCAGCAGCAGGCCGGGCACACAAAACTACCATTGTGCTGGGAAGGACTAAAATGGGCTGCTGGCAGGAGCTTGGCCTGGTCTTGCACCCTTGATGACAGCCTGAAGTGCTGCCTGCCCACTGTTCCCTGGAGTTGGCTATGAAATGACCTTTCACAGAAACAAGGTTCTTGTACCTCGATTATACGAAGCTGATTATCTGGATTGCCTCATTTAGGGAGGGGGAAGAAGGAGCAAATAGAGAGAAGAGGTGTGTGGATTTGCAAGGGCATTCTTCCTCCCCCCAGGGTGCTGATGAAAGCATTAGCTCGTTTTACAGCTTCCTTTATAACAGTACCAAAAAATAATACATAGAGAGGAGTAACAAAATGCATTTAAATGGTTATATTAATTAAGACGAACAGAGACAGCTTTCAGTAACAGTGGGATACTGGTACATTTAATTTCCTTCCAATATACATTTCCTTTCACAGTTACAAAGCTTGGGCATTTTATTAGACATTGACAAAGCTGTGCTTATAAGTGGGAAAGATCGCTAGTGAAAATTATGCAGGGAGGCATACCAATTTTCACATCAAATTACGTACTGAAGCATAAGACTTTTTAGACAAAGAATATATTTCTCCAGCTACTTGATTTGTCTTTTTCTTTTCAAAATCTGCACAAGGTAAAACAAAATACACCAAGTGAGCAAACAAAGCAACCTTAGGCTGTCATAAAGAACGTAAAATCAACTGAAACGAGTGGGACGTATGGTTGCCCACTGGACTTCAGCTTCCAAATGAAAATGGAGGTCCTATAGAGTAAGATTTTCTTTTCACATACAAAGAAAACGCTGGTTTTCAAATGTATAAAACAGGACAGCCTTTCCCTCCTCCCCCAGAAGTTTAAAGCCCACTCAAAATCTTTTTGGTCTTAAAACCTGATGGAACAGGAAAAACAACAGGAAGTCTATGGTGGCATATGATTGCCTACCCGAAGTATTTTAGCATTTCAAGGTTTAAACTAGACAATTTGTGTTCCTCTATAAGAGACTCTGTAGAAGTACCGAGGCCAGCTCAGGCTCACTGCCTTCACAATTGTCCTGATTTTCAACAGATTGCAGAATGTGAACTGAGCCCCATCTTCTTAACAGTCCTTCTTGAGCTGCTACAAGTGCGATAATACTTGTAAAATGCAACGCACAATGAATACGCTGCTAACAGTACCCAGGCTGGGACCTAGGGGTATTTCAATAATACCTATTTGGACAGCAGCATACATCCCTTTGTACAGCAGTGGTCATCTCCTACTTGGATGTTTTTGAGAACCCCATGGTGCTAGTCTACTGTTGACATCAAGAATCATGAATTTAGACAGCAAGGAGAAGGGAATCAAGATTTCCACTGATCATTATTACATTTAAACTGTTAAAATGCAACCTACAAAAAACAGTTTGCAGAAGGACAGCTTGAGGAAGCAGAGAGAGGTTTTCCCTTTTCCTTCTCATACCAGTTAGCAGAATGTAAACTTAAAGATCAGAAAGCAGTTATGTCACAAATATGTGTCAAAACAAGGGTTGCGTATGAGGTGGAAAAGGCACAGGCACATCAGGAAAAAGGAAAGAAAAAGTATTAGTATTAGTATTGTTATGTATCTGGGATCATGTTTGCTCCCATCCAGACAACAACAGAAGTACCAAATAGTAAAAGAAGGCTTGAACATTTTCCTGGACAACTCTTCTATCCGAAACACCTCTTCACATAAGAAAGGGAAGGAAGGAAGGGATGGGAATTCTGCAAACCCTAACAACCGCAGCTGCCAGTCATTCTGCTAACTGCTCCGCAGGCTGCGCTTTCCACACAAGTGTCCACAGCCAGATGTCCAAGATGGGGGTTTGGCAGAGAAGTAATTTGTGGATATGGACCAGCGGCAACTTGAATAATGACAGATGCAGATCCACAGAAATGACAGATCCTCATTAGATCCACAGAAATGAGCAAATACCTGATTCAAAAAGGGTGTACTCATTCTAAACCTGACAGCTGATTTAAGAGTTGGACCTGGATATTTTGGAAGAAAAAGGAAAGAATTGGGGGGGGGGGGGGGGGGGAGAAGGAAGTATGCAGTGATTTAGATCAAACTCTCAACTTAGGACATCCTACTCTGATGAACTGTTGGTTTACATTCTGAGGAACCATAATATGATTTGTCGTTCTGAAAATTACTGTTGTGTTTTAAAGTATCCAACAGTTTTCCTCCTGCTAGAACTAATATCAATAGCTGTAGAATTAGTGGCAGCAATGACTTGAGGGGTCATTATTTTAGCTATTAGCATTTTGGGAACATTTTAACCCACTGAATGCTAATGGACTTAGCTTAAAGGAAAATTAGATAGTCACTCCGTAGAGCACATTAGTAGCCTGAAAATCATCTACAGATAGATCATCACCATCGTTCCGTGTTAAGTCATCAAAACAAAAACATGCAACCAATTCTGACCAGTATCTCCATCCTAACACTGCATTTCTTTAATTTTCCCGAGCAAAAACACAGTGCCTGATTCTCCATATAGAAACAATCTCTACATGCTTTTCATGCTGTTCTGTACCCTACTGGCTAAAACAGATGAATATAGAGTCTACAGAAAAGAGCTAAGGAACCAAAGCTCTTAAAATGTGCTTGTCCTGGTTTCAGCTGGGATAGAGTTAATTTTCTTCCTGGTAGCCGGTATGGGGCTGTGTTTTGGGTTTAGATTGAGAACAATGTCGATGTTAAGTACTGCTAAATAGTCGCTAAGTAGCGCTTAGATTGGTCAAGGACTTTTCAGCTTCCCGTGCTCTGCCCGGTGCACGGGGGGGGCTGGGAGGGAGCACAGCCAGGGGCGCTGACCCAGACTGGCCAAAGGGCTATTCCATACCATATGACGTCATGCTCAGTATATAAACTGGGGGAAGAAGAAGGAAGGGGGGGACGTTCGGCGTGATGGCGTTTGTCTTCCCAAGTAACCGTTACGCGTGATGGAGCCCTGCTTTCCTGGGGATGGCCGAACACCCGCCTGCCGATGGGAAGTAGCGAATTAATTCCTTGTTTTGCCTTGTTTGCGTGCGCAGCTTTTGCTTTACCTATTTAACTGTTCTATTTTATTTTACTTCAACTATTAAACTGTTCTTATCTCAACCCACGAGTTCTCTCTCTTTTACCCTTCCGATTCTCTCCCCCATCCCACCATGGGGGGAGTGAGAGAGCAGCTGCGTGGTGCTTAGTTGCTAGCTGGGGTTAAACCACGACAGTGCTATAAGGTGCGAATCAAGGAGTGGAAGAACAAAGATTGTCCTTTTTGGGAAGAATTTGAATGCAACTGCCTTTGTTGTCCAGAGCAGCCAGGGGTGGCAAGTACCAAACAGGAACACAAGAAAATGTGTATCATCGTTGCAGAGCTAAATGTGGCTCTAATCATAAATTTGGATAAAAGGTTTTGATAAGTGTTCAGATCAGTTTGCTTTCTTGGCCCAACTGGCATTTAGACTGAAACAAAACACAAGCTCTAACACTGCTTATTTTTCAGTATGCACATAGTCATAAACACTCCATAGCCAGATTACAGGCACCAATATTCTAATGAAATCCATCACTGCTCCCCTTCAGATATGGCACAAAGTTTGCATGTTTCAAAAGCAAGTAGACATATAGGGACTTTATTGTCCAAAAACTTTGTTGGCCATGCCATTTTGCCTCGGTTGGCCAAATCGTACCAACAGAATGTAATTATGTACTGCTAAGAACACAAAGAAATTTTCTGCTGCCAGGTGTTCTCACGTTTTGCTTTTTTTTGAGGCAGGGTGCCTGAGAATGGTCTAGGTTCAGTAAACAACTGTGGATCTAGTGACTCCACATTTGAGGCAGAAATAAACTGCTGCCTAAATTTAAAAATAAAAAAAAGATGGGAGCTCCAGATTATCTCTGTGTCACACATTCTTCCCCCATATCCCCATTCACAGACCTTTTATCTGGATGACCTCAGCTTGCCTAACAGGCAAACATTACCCTTTCTGGATGAAGGCTGGGCAAATCTGTGGCTTCAACAGATCTCTCACGCTTTCTCTCAAAAAAACAGATGTTGTTTCAGGGAAATCAACATTTTTCAGCCCTCCAGCTTTGAAGCAGTCACTGAAATACGTAATTCCACACTCTGGGCACCAGCAAAGGACTGGACAAAAAACAAATCACAGTAAAGCAGCAGTAAAGGATCGCAGCAAGCTTAGGTATTGGTAAGTATCCCCTTCATCTGTAAGTCCTACTTATGCACAGGCACAGCAAGCTCTTTATAAAGGTCTAAAAGGGTGTCCTCCATGTTGGAGAAGCTGCCATGCCAGATGTGCAAGAAGATGCATGAGGATTCTGCAGCTATTCAACCTGCATCAGCTGTCTCCACATCTACACAAAAGACCTGGCAAAACATGCTGCCGACTTCTCAGGGCAACAAGCTACTCTTGAGATGTTTTTGCACTGCCTTTCATGCCCAAAATTTTCTGTTCTTCCTAAAATGAGAGTTGCAGTCATGCCGACAGATAGAAAACATCATCATCTAGAGTTGGATCCATGCCTTGCTACTGGCTGGAACAAAAGCCATAGAACTACTTCAGTTAGTTGAGTTAAAAACATTTTTGTATAGTGGCCTATGGATGAAAAGTTTTCCCACAATACACTGCAGAAAAATTCATACAGTGACATATCTTAAGTGAAGTACCTGTAGAGCTTTCTGTGCTTAAACCAGTGCCAGTGTAGACACAGTGCTCTGGTCTGACTTGCATGTGGATTTACAAGTAGGTGCTCCATGGTAAAAACAGTTTACAGCAACTGTGCCAAAACCACCCAAAACCAAGCCAACCGCCCCAAAAAACCCCAACACATGGAGCAGCTGAAAAAAGATACCATCATAAGCAGGTCTGTCACAACAACAGAAAAGAGAAAACTCTAATATGAATGGAAGAGATTGCATCAGAAAAATCAGAGGGAAATCCCTAATCCTGGAACTCGCAGTCTCATAGACAGAGAAGGGAAATCAAAGGTCATGTATGTATGTCAGGGAACATTTGAAGAATCCAAGGATGGGCGCTGAGATGGGAAAGGGGGTGGTTTCCCTTCGCTAAGAGACAATCCCAATCAATGCTTCACTAAAAAGATGACAGGAAAACTAGAATAGAGAAGGGACTGCCAAATCCCCAGCCATGAAACTCCGACATTCAGCAATTCTCTGAAGCAACATCTTGATGGTTGAACTGTACTGTGGGTCTACCATGGTATATCATTCTACATAGCTATTATCCATGCTGTTCAGTGTACCACTATCATTCATATTCACAAAGCAGTTTTCTTTCTCCCTCTGTCTCCAGACTTTTCTTTTTCATGTGTAAATCTTTTTTAGCGATATGCTCAGTTATACTGAAGAGCAAAAGATTTATCACCGAACACTTCAGCTCTCTTGTCTCATGGGCTGTAATTTTTCAGACTGTGGGTCAGGGACCTTTCCATTTCACTGCAACGCCCAAGAGACTAGTTTATTTGCAATGTGAATTTCCCGTACCTTTAGTAATTTCTACTCAAGAGAAAATTTAAACTACCATTCAAAACTGACTAGAGCTCCATCTGTTGCAAAAAAGCTACATTTATTTTAGACTTTTGTCTCTTCACCTCCCAGCTCTTGTCTGCTGCATCCCTCCAAATCTCAAATAAAGACAGAAAGGGTGCAAGTGACTTGGACACTGTTGAGGTTTCTTCCTACCAGTGAAAGAATCAAAATACCTCTGAGAAAACTACAACCATCCTTCTCTCAACTCAGCCTCACCTTATCAGATACGAGATTTTACTCTTTGACTGTTTGGCAGCTCATCTCTGGCTTTTAAAGAGCTAAAGACCTTTTCCTGACTTGACTAGAGAGTGCTAAAGAATTGCTGATCCTCCCCTTTGGAATCCTTGAAGCAATGTCCTTAGGCTAAAATGTCAAGATAAGATTTAATGTCAGTGCCCGTTCTCCTCTGCATTTTGCATCCACAGTCTGGAGTCCTGTAAAGCACAGTTTCTGCTACCCTCATTACAATTTCTAAGAACCAGGGGAGAAATGGAACTTTTTAAGAAAAGTAGGACAGACATTCAATTAATTGCAGATACTTCAAAAACTCCGCAATACTTTCATTATTTTGTGTTAATAGTACTATTAACTACTTCCTTCACCAGTTAAGTGTTTGGGATTTTTGGAGTTTTTTAAAATCAAGCTTCTGCAGGATTATAGCCATTATAACTTACCACGATTTTTTTAACATTCCTGAAATCCAAGCAGGACACTGACTTCTCTTCACAATTTCCCATTTCTATTTTAACAGAATGTTGCGTAGCAGAGTTTTAAGGATAACTTTTGAAAAAAATACTATTTATTAGGGATTTGTTTTATTTCAATTGGCAAGAAAACATAAAGAAAACAGTTACAACTGTTCCAAAAAGTCTATTCACCAAACAAAGGCAAGCATTAAAATAAAATTATTTTTCTGGTTTCAGCTGCTAAGAGCAATGTAACTCATCATTCAGGATCAAACCACCAATGTCTACTCATAACAGGGTACAGTTATGTAAAATTAAGGCTGGCACTGCATTGTGCCCAGATGCTTGAGGTTTGGATCCTTAACTATGAATTTCCTTCCTTTTATGATCTTAAGCCAGAGAACAATAGCTGTGTTTTAATCTTGCCTTTTGTGAATTTTCTTGGTCTTTTCTTTCAAGTGTTTACATACAATGATACAGCCCTGAGTGATGCCACAAAGTAACACACCATCCAAATCTATCTGTTTACCACATATGCTATGATATCATTCAAGGTTGAACAAATCAATTTTTTTTCCCATGGAATGATAATGGATTCATAACAAAGAAGTGGATTTTTTTTAATGTCATTCACCCATGTCTGCATCAGACGACATGCTTATGATTAAAGGCTGCAATATTATGATTCCCCAAACTTATTCTAAATTATTTTCAAATGGAAAGAGATATCTGGAAACAACCTTCAGCAGCATTACCAAGTCCCTTTGTTCTTCTCATTTTATAAAGACTACGTGACTGGAATTCTGCACCAGATTCTCTTCAGCCATTGTAAACTGGTTTGACTTTACTACAGTCAAACAACAATAAAAAGACACCATTTGATTAAATAAAACCAATTTGCACAAGCTAATTATCTCCTCAATCTCATATTTTATTTTTTTGTTACAATACTGGCCCTGTAAAATAGAGGTGCATGAAAAAGAAAATTATGAAGATGAATAAAGATAAACTCATCAGTTATTAATGAGAAATTCTACAATACAGAAGGTTTTAGAACTTCAAATTTTCCAGAGGAACGTGAACAAAACTGTTAGCTTTTATTTAATAAGATGGAAGGGGGACTTTTTTTGCTAGTTGGGCAGGAAGACCAAAACAACTCTGTGGATGCCCCAGCCCTGGAAGTGTTCAAGGCCAGGCTGGATGGGGCTTTGAACAACCTGGTCTAGTGGAAGGTGTCCCTGCCCATGGCAGGGGGGTCGGAACGAGATGATCTTTAAGGTCCCTTCCAACCCAAACCATTCTGTGATTCTATGATATGATAACTAAGAGTAGCACAACCAGACTCCGGTTAGACTGTCATTCCTTTTTTTTTTGCAGCCAGGTAAGCCTCTGGACACATTGTTTCCACTCCTACAACATTTTTAACAGAAGACAGAAGCGCCCATTTCTTGCACCCATTTCTGTGGCATGCACAGAGAAATACAACAGTCTTGCTACTCAAGGAATACAAAACCTGTCATATACTAGAGGCACCCGTAGTGTTAGTATTCCCAAAAAGGAGGTGAGTTGCAGTGTATTTTCTATTCTCCTCTTTCAGGAGGAAGAGAAGGCTCTGCTCTGGTCTGCATACTCCAGAGCAACACAGGATTGGCATTCAGATCAGACACAATCAATAAATCCATGCTGCATCTTCAGTGCTATTCTCAAAATCAAATTTATTGTCACTACAGAGAAATTGCCTGCAAGTACAACCCCTAGCAGAGCTGGACAGCATGCTCTGGGGCAGCAGATCCAAATATACCAGGGAGCTTAATGTAACTCTGGGTGCGCCTGCCGAAACCAACAGATGATCTATATATAGATGCAAGGCACACTCACAGTGCTTTTGGGAATTCACACAAGGATGTACAATAAAAAAAAGCTTAAATTAGGATAAAACAGTTTGGGGTTTTTTTAATGGGCTTGGATTTTTCCTGATATAATCTTTAACCTTTATTTGCAACACACAGGGATTGCAGCCATTCTCTCTAACAGGTTTTGTCTCTGGGAGGTAACACTTGACTTCTGGTAGGAACATAGAGGACAGTCAGTCTAAGGCAGGATTGGTTCCTCTGCAGCTACTGATACAGTGCCCCATGGTAACCTTACATTTTCAGAGGACTACCTTCTCTTTTGTTTTTGCTATGCTTGGCTTTCACTTGATTTCATTAATGTTTTCTGACCATCTGTAGGGTCCACACAGATGCCACGGTCTTGCATATTCCTAATATTGGAACAATCAGACACAAAGTTTTTAAAAATGTTCAAAAAACCAAGGTAGCAGAAGAAAATGTCTACACTTTAAATAAATAAAAGAATATTAAGACCTGAAAGATATTTTGCTGTTTAGATTTTTTTCCACCTTTTAGTAATTTTTATTTATTGCTCTCAATTTATTGCTCTCGATTCCAAATATCTTAAATAAAAGGCTAAACATCCAATAGAGGAAACAGTAAAAAAAGAATACATTATTGCTGTACAGAACATACGTATTGCCTTGAAATATGTAAGTCCCATAAATTAGTAATGCTGGAGGAATAGGCTAAAGTGTAAAATAATCTACATGACCAAGTTCTACTGTATTTATATTCTTCATGGAAAAAACGACTTTCTAATCATAATGAATTGGACACTGTCATCTAAAAAATACTTATCTTGCCTGCATCTTTCTTTTCAAGGCACAAAAGAACACATTCATACTGCTTTGCTTTCCATAATGCATAATATTAGTGCAATGTGAAACAATCTATTTTTTTAAAGTAACTATTTATGAAGAAAGCTAAATCTAGCATTAAAATTAAAGTGTACTTTTTGTCTACAGAGGAGACTTGAGAAAAGTAAGGCCTTCCCACACAGATTTGCTACAGTCAACCCAGCTCTGGAGATACTATACTTCCAGGATGGAGGGATAAATCTGTTCTCCTTGGCCACCCTACTGTCAGAATACCAATCGCCACAGGGATTCATGTAATCTCACTATTTAGGAACCTTCCTGAAAAAAAAAAACACACCAACTTTTATTTATTTCTTATTAATCTGGAGCACTAATACCTGTTGGATAGTAACAACTGACCTAACCTGGCAAAGACTGATTTAAGGATGAGTGTTCTAGCCCCTTTCTGGTTTTGTACTATTTACATGAACATTTATATGAATGTAAGATGTTAACACTTTATTTTAATAAATATTTTTGTTAATTCATTTGTTATCTCAACCACCCTTTCAAGTTATGTTAAACAAAAGTTGTTTAAACAAATGGCTGATCAGCAGCTAAGCAAAAGAATTCTAATCTAACACAGCTTCTCTCATCTGCTTCGGGATAAAGTTTGTACAGTCTTCCCCCCCCCCACCCCAACAAACACAACCAACACTTTATGTGGTAATCCAAATTGGCAGGAAAGCCTAGAATTATTTCTTTTTATTAAGATAAATGGAGCTATGAACACTTGGTGGTCAAGATGACAAGGAAAACCTAGAGGAAAACTCACTTCAAAATTCTTTTAAAATATGTTTCTGCTAATACTTTCAGATTTTGTACAAGAATATGCATCTTAGTTAAAAGGACGCTTCCACTGAATAATTGTTTAAACAAATTAACCGTATCATAGAATGACTAAAGGTCTCATTAGACTTAATGTTTCTTTTTTGAAAAGAATATCTTGCTCCCGTTTAGACTGTGAATCCCTGTCCCCTTGGGGTAGGCACTGTCTGTTACCAATGTACGGGAGGAGCCTCTGGCACCGCCACACTATAAACCAACAATACCACTGAAAGCACACCTGATCACCCTCTTCTTTTGTTTTTCCTCAGAAGCCAAGCGAGCTTTGTCTATCCTAACACTTTACTTCTACCAACAGCTTAAGATACAAATCCAGGACCTTCCAGACAGTGGAGCTATGGTAGACCTATGCAGGCAATTTTCCTGGTGGGAGAACAGCCTACGCTGTCAGAAAAGTTATTTTGCTGGTATACCCATTTGAGTTCCCAAAATAGTTACATGCCAGGAAAGTAACTCCATTTCCAGTACGACTGTTTACAGTAAAGCTTCTGCCAATATGGCTATGTCGGTTGAACTGTGATTTTTCCCACACATCTAACCAATATAACTATGCCGGCAACACTTTCAAGTATAGCCAAGCTTAGCATGTGAAGCAATTGCAAAGATCATCTTTTTCCATGTCTCCATGTGATATGAGTTTTATGTGAGATGGAAAGGTTATTAAAAATCTGTCAACCCAAATGCCCTCTTTGTCAACTGGAAGAGAACACCACAAAAGATACACAGAACAATAGTCAAAGGAAAATGTTGCTGCATTTTCATCATATGAAGGAGGATTAGGGGGTGTGCAGTAATTTTTTTTTTTTTTAAATTAACAGTGTCTTGCTTGCATTAATTACAACAAACATTTGAGTCAACTGTTCCTGGCTTGGATTAATTTCATGATTCAAATTATCCTGAATTTACAACACATTTGTGTGTGTTTCATATTGGGACATTTTTAATCTTAGTAAATTAAGAGCTACAATCTGTTTCATTTGATTGTATTCCATTACGCTTTGTTCTCATATAATAACTACCCTTCAGAATTCAAAAGGCTTATCATATTGAGCTGCAGTCAAAAATAAGACAGACTTACTTCAGTAGGGTCTGGTACAGAGCTGGATATTCTGATCCTCTTTATTCACAAAGGAAGTACCAGCTAGCTTTGGGGACGCTCAGATTTACATGTGCATCAACCCTGATGGAAAAACATTCTGAATGTTTTTTACCCCTAGGATATATGTCAGATATGGAAGACACAGAAGAAGTGTGAGTTGCTTGACAAAAAAAAAAAAAAAAAAAAACACAACAGTTCTATGCAGCTGTAGTCTGCAATGAATACAGAAAATCACAGACTAACAAAATTTACCAGCAAATTGTATCTAAGTGGATGGATAATTCCATTGGCTTCACACACATGTTGCTTCCATGGTTCCCAGGAACATGGTGGTTACAAAACAGTCTCGTGACTGCGTTTCAAGAGAAAGGCAGGCCTTCTTTTAGGCTAGTTCTTGTATCACTGGAGAAAATCCAGTAGTAAATTAAATCAAATGAAATCTATCAGAGTAAAATATTACACTTCTTAAATAAACAAAAGCCTAGACATACAAATTTGAGTTTGAAACACCTTTTACACATCCTTTTCTCATTATTTGCTCTGAAAAACAAATCAGTTTATTCACTATGGGTCAGATGCCCAGTAGCTCACACAATCAGAACATAATACAACTCATAAGCAAGACTCAGAACTGCCACAGAACCCAAGACATTTCATGCCCTGAGTTATTTTTACATCTGTAGATTATCATCAAATCTTGATGATAAATACTTCCACGACAGTGATTTTTGTACAGCTGTCAAAACTTTTGTGAAGACTCAAATGCTTTTTTGGAATATAATTAGGCTACTGGATCAAACAATGACACTTATATACTCA
Source organism: Theristicus caerulescens (assembly GCA_020745775.1). Taxonomy (NCBI): domain Eukaryota; kingdom Metazoa; phylum Chordata; class Aves; order Pelecaniformes; family Threskiornithidae; genus Theristicus; species Theristicus caerulescens. The sequence goes on along the minus strand of CM036558.1, from coordinate 56,762,964 downwards.
CCATCTTAATAAAAGTTTACCTGTCACATTTAATAATGAATCAGCTTTGATACACACATTTACTGAATTACAAAAATATCTACATCATTTTATGAATTCCTTCCTGTATCATGAAACACTATTTATGACTGTAACTTCAGCATGGACTGGAAACCTATATGCATACTCTTCCCATGAGGCTGAAAAGAGTATCATGAATGATTTCACCACTGTATACTTCTCTCCTGATAGAACATAAAGCTGGCTCTGAGATTAAAAGGTCAGACTTGATTGCCTGTCTAAATCGATTCAATCAGGACTGTGACAATGACAGTTCAACTTCAGATGAAATCATTTGTTTGTGAGTTATATTTATAGGTTTACCTGGATACTGAGAATACAAATACGTAATGAGATGTATTTTAAGAAAAGCATACTCCCTTACATAAGCAATCAAAAATCCACTGCAGTAGTCACCCTATGCACTACCAAAACTGTAAGCCTCAGTGTTTTGTATTATCATTTTAGAGAAAGGACTTACCAACATTTTCAGTGTACTGAATTATGCTACGCTATTATGTGGAAACAGTTCCAAGGACCTGGATGACCCCTCTGCAGTCCTTAGGATTTTACAGTACAGTGATATAATGTTCTCCCACAAAAATATTACTCTCTGAAGAGCCTGATAAATGTTTATCTTTGGCTCTTTTCCCTTCCTGTTTAAACAGTATAGTTTCTATACTCTTTGATAAACATTCCGGTTTAAATTTAATGTTTTCATACCCAAGCTTCTAACATTTCTATGCTTTTGAAATTCATCCTGTTGTCTGCTGTAACTACACAGATGTCACTAGACAACATTGTTGGCTTGACTGATTAAAAATTTAGCTGTTCCTAAAACACCTAAGTCACGCAACTCTATCAGATAAATTCAGAATTCCTGTTTACATTTTATTTCATCTTGCAATACAATATCTTTAATAAATTCCACCAGGCTGCATAGTCCAGATGAAGTCTACGTGCATTTTTTTCCCCCCCCAAACTGACAGGTCCTATTTTATTTATGAGAGCACAAAACTTGCATGGGACTCCTTAATTTTAGACAGAAGGACTTTAATAATGTTTGGCTCATCCACATCTTTGCATTTTCCGCCAGGTCAGCAGCTGAAGGCCCTACACTTTTGTACAAAATCTAATAAAATTATGGAAAATGACAGCAAAGAGAAAATTAATGAATCTTAAATGTATTTTAAAACATGATACAGTGCAAAAGGGAAAAAAGAAAATGGGAAAATGTATGTAAGAAAAAGGGCAGGCTATGAAGAACAAGAAAAGAAAGTCTACTGGAAATAAGAAAGTATATTGGGGGAAAAAAAGTCAAACAAGCTACACAGAGAGAAAAGATAACCGCTTTTGAGAACAATCATTTCTTAGGCTGCAGCTTCATACAGTCACCCCTAACTGATTAAAAAGCTCATGTCCAATCTGATGTCTCCGGTGGAAAGTCTGGTATTCTCACCTCGGTCCCTAGAATACAGTCATCCTCACCATTAAAACCACATACAGTTCAGAAAATTGGCCATCCTTGTTCAGGGAAGTCTAGGACTTAAGCTGTTTGGGAACTGAACTTCCTCTCACCCCAAAGTGGGTGCACCCTGTTGAGCCCCAGTGAATCAACACGGACAACTTCTAGACGTTGTCAGTTTTTAAAAAACATTGACTTATTCTTTCAAGCTCTACCTTCTTTCTTTTCCACAAACGTTTACCATAACTATTCAGAAACTGGATCTATACTAGTAAAGTTCTATACTTATTCTGTTTGAAATACAGTAAGCTAAACTAGAAAAGCCAGTTACACTTGTAAAATGGTACTTAACCTGAAAAAGAAAACACATTTGAATATATGAGATATCAAGCTGAGAGAAAAATGCATACTGCTGCAATGGCTGAAAAGCAGCTGAACTTTGCTTTTTTTTTTTAAACATCGTTATCAGGAACTATGTTGATCCAGTTGGGTAGGGTTTTTTTCTGCACGTATGCTTAGGGGTATTAGGGGTACAGCATCTGACACATATATTCAAAAGTAGAACTGCCAGGAACTCCTAGGACTGATTTTTTTTTTTTTCTTACAGGAAATGTTTATTTGTCAACAGCAAAACTCACTGTAACACATAATGTCAAAGAACAAGATAAGCTTAAAATGAAAATTGAAATCAAAAGTTGCAGTAATTTAAAAACATTCATTATTTTGACTTTTTCAGAGAGTTAAGTGCTTTCATTTTGAAAGAAACTTCCATTTTAATTTCCTTCATATTTTATGGCAAAATATACTAGGTAATAGAAAAAGTAGAATCAAGGTGAAACATTATTTCAGTAGCTTTAGCTTGTAGAAAATAGGTTTTTTGTTTGGGGGCAAGGGGAATGGAAGTAGGAGAGGAGATCGGTCTTTGTTGTGCTTAGACAAAAGAAATTTTGAAATTGCAAGAATCGCACCACATGAAACGATTCAGTTTCTGTACAACTGCACACATTAAGTGATAAACTGCTACAGATAAAACACTGAAACGATCAACCCTGGCACATAACCAGCATAACTCCATAGCAAAGTGTGTTGGAGAGCCTGAGGGAGTACCACCTCCCAACAGGCTGAACGCTGGGCAAGCATGCAGCCTCCAAACAACCCGCATGCTATACTGACAGCACTGTTTGCAATTCTCTGTGTTCCACCACGCTTCCCTATCTGCAGTTTAAAGCTATCAAAAAATAGAGTTCTGTCACATACAAACTGCAGCATTACATCGTACAGCCTTTTCTCATTGCAGAGTAGAAGCACAGCAGGTCTACAGCATCCGCCTCTGCCATACTAATGGCTTTCACACCATTGTACACTGAGCCAAGATGCACAACTAAATCACAGCTATGCTGGAGCAGGGGTCTGGCTCACACCTCAAGTAAGTCCTGATCTTTATTGCACCTTTTTTCCAAAGGGCTGGAGTCACATTCTTATTTCCCATTTGTTCCCTATAAAGTCTCCATTCAAAAATGTATTACTGAAGCATTGTCATGGAAACAGTAAAGGCTAAAACTTTACTTTAAAAACAATCTTGAAGAGTTTTAGGCAGTTTTTCTCAGACCACAGTTGCTATATGTTTTCAGGCAGAGCCATAACAGACATCACTGGTGATTAAAGAGAACTTCCAAACTTTTTTTTTTTATACATGTATGATGACCCTCTTCATACTATAGAAGGGTGGGGGGACTCTTTTGTCTTCCTGTCTCCTTTTCCCCATTTGTCCAATATTCCCGCCTGTTCTTCCCTCCTAACAACTCCTTTGATGGTGCACATCATTTTACTGCCTTTGCCACTCAGCACCAATTTGTAAAACATCACTGCCATCAGCCACTGCCGCTGGTATTGCCTTCCCTATAAAATGATATGACCAGAATAATCACAGGGCTTGCTCTGCAACGATTATTCCCTTCTCCTGTTGTTCCACCCAACAACAGAACTGTGGAGAGGGGGACATTTTATTTATCTGAACTCTGATCATAGGCTCATTGGATAAGTCAAGTTGGAAGGGACTTCAGGAAGCCTTCAGTCCATCCTCCTGCAGGGTCACCTATGAGATCAGAATGGGTTTTATTGAATCAGTTTTTGAAAGTCTCCAAGGATGGAGGTTGCGCAACCTCTCCAGGCAACCTGTTTCACTGACTGTCCTCATGGTGAAAACGTAATTGCATTTGAATATGTTCTTACTGGAATATACCCTTAGGCTATACAATCCCTGTAATAAGCATAAGGAGTATAAACTTATTCTTTAAATATCATGCAGTTGACCTTAGCAAATGAGATGCAGTGCTGCCTAATGGAGAAAACCATGAAACAGACGGGTGACTTTTTGGGTACTTTTAACAGGACTTTTGCTAGCCTGGTGACTGGCTTCAGACAATAAGTATAATGAGATTTACTTACTTTGTAGAATCTTTTGATGTTGAGTAAAAAAAGTGGTAGAAAAAAAGGTAAGTTTGATAATGATGGTGATAATATTGACGCAAGTATTTATTATTCATAAAGCAAAATATCTAAATATACATATATATGTACATCTATATGTGTATATATATGTATGCAGATCCTAGTACAACTATAACCATCCCTAACAGTAACTGCCTCTGAATTAACCTCATCCAGGTAGGTAATATCTAAATCCTATAAATGTACAAGTTTTTATATATATATGTGTGTGTGTGTGTGTGTATACATGTATGAACGCATATACCTATATATAAAAACTATATAAAAACTTATTCTGTTTCCTGTGTGTGTATATACATCTCCTAACTTAACTTTTATCTTTGAACTGTGATGGTCCTAGGAATAAAGTTGCTCATCCATAAGACACAAATCAAGTTTCTTTACATTCTACAGTCCCGGGGGAAAAAAAAAAGTTCTACAATTGCTGTTATTTTTTTGTTTCCAAGGCCACTGAAAATACAGAAACCAAGCAGTTTGATCAGAATTCCACAGCACTACTCCACCCTTATAAAGGTGTGTGTTGAATAGATCTTTTACACTCACCCCATGAAAGACCTTTCTAGACAGCTATTGTAAAATATCAGACAAACTAAGCCTTCAGAAGGATGAACATATAAAGCTCATGGGAAGTTTTTATTCTATAAGGGGTTAAACAGAGGATGATCTGAAGAAAACATTAGCTGCTTCGCAGCCTGTACAGAAAACATTTGCTTCCCTACAACAAGGTTGCAGTAGGAAGACAAATGAAGCAGCCAGATTATTAAAAGATGGAACAGCGCAGAGGAAACCCTAATTCAACCAGCAATACAGAACCATAGTACAAGATGTTATAAAGGCCGTGTTAAGTACTGCTCCCTCACTTAAAAGCATTGCTTTATAAGGTTACCACTGAAAGTGAGGTTGTACATTCTGGCTCCCAGATCTAGTCAAGTACATGGTACAGTTTTCTTGCCAATTTTGCTACACAGACCTTATTATAGAACAAAAATACCCCACCCGTAATCAACGAATACTAGACATGCTGTACCATACTAATGATGTATGTTCATGCTGAATTTTCCTTAAAAGAGTACACGTTGCTTTCAAGTACACATATTTGTATAAAGCTTATAGAGTGATCACACTGTTAATCATTAATTTACACATGAAATTGGATGCTGCACATCTACCTTTTACCAACCTTGTCCCCAAGAAAGACAAGGAGTATTTTCTGGTGTCTAACTGGAATGACAGGGAAAATTTAGTAAGTACAGATAATTTATCTATCAGTGTAGACTTAATACCATATGTGTGTGTGTATATCTAAGAATGTGCTTATTGACCAAAATTCCATTTTTTTTTTAAAGGCTATTGCTTCATCACTACAGGGATAATAATTTCCCCATTGTCCATACCACCTTTTCTCAGTACTGAAGGAAAAGAAAAAAAAGCACTATCCACTGAATTTCTCTTCCACTCTGCCAAACCTGCATGCTTCCCAATCAGACAGATTCACAGAAAAAGACAAGCAGCCACAGGAGGGAGGACTGCTGTCAGCTAAAAGAAAAGGGATTGCAGCCCATGTCCAATCCTTCCCCCAGCATTGCTCAAGCAGAGGTCTGCGGATAGCACCGACTCACCTTGGGGAAGGCGTGGGAGAAAAGCAGCCAACGTGTGGAGAAGGGTCCAAAACTAGTGCCATAGGTTTCATAATAGTGGGATGAGTGACAGGACCTAAAAAGTTTGTTATTTGGTTCTGAGTGTCTATAACATGACACTATGAGGTAGCAAAGCACACAACACTAATGTATATAGGAAGAGATACTTGGATCAAGCAAGCAGAATAAATAAAAGGTCAGACAGAAACTCTGATTATGACAATATGTTCACAAGACAAATAGGAAATGGAGCCTGACATTTCCAAAGTGAAGGTGGACACCTAATTAAAATATTTTTGTTGCTGTGACCTCTTAGCACCCACATGTTCCCAATGTCAGTGGGAGCAGCAGGTACTGATTGCCTGGGAAATTCAAGTCATTTTCATTGAGGTGTTTAAATATGGCACTCCTATTTGAAAAGGCTGAAACCAACTTCCATAGGAATTGATCAGTTTGATTAAGTAGACAGGTTTTGGACAAGTGAGAACATTTTGATGAATGCTTCCCGAAAGGAACATGGGGACAAAGAGGGAGTTTAAGGGAAGTTGTGAGAGAAACTCAGAATGAAATGGAAGGGGAGAGGAAGGACACCGGGCCCCAGCCAAGCCCTAGTTACTGCTTTTAACATGTGCCTGGAACTGTATATATGTGAGTATAAGAGGGAAATGAGCCAGAACAAATAAAATTGCAAAGCAAATGCTAAACATGTTTTTCTTCCCCACCTCATGGGAGAATAAATATTTTATCCTGTTACAGTTCTATTATTTATCTTCTTCATACCACATCCAATTGGGAAGTGAAACTGTTAAGACTTAATGTCAAGGTTTAAGGGAACTGTTTCATTTTGAGTTCAAATGCTTCAGTTTGGCAGTAGAACATCTGCTTCAAATGTTTCAAAGGCTCTTGACATTTACTACACTATGCCCCAAAAAATTCAAGCAACTGAGAGCATCACTGTGTACACTGTAAAACTGAACATTCTTTGCAGCGTGTCCCTCGTACACTGTATGTCATCCCAGTGCAGAAAATAACGTACCATCCTGCACTATGAATTTTATTTCAACAATGTAGTAGTAACACACTTTTTATTAGAGTGATAAAAATATCACTCATTTCTAAGTATAAATAAAGATGACAGGTTATACAAAAGAGAGAAGGAAAATAGGAAAAAAAATGAAAAGGAGGTTTACAAGAAGCACAATCTGCTCTTCAGTATCACCCTACAGCACTTTCTTTGTGTGTAACTATTTGACTAGAGTTCAGAGGCGTAGTTTTTCTCAGTGAGCACCAATTTAAAAAAGGATTAAAAATCATGTCTTTTCATACATCTTACAGGTATTTCTGAGATTACAAAACAAATAGAAATAATGGAATTTTCTCATTGTAATTTTTTTTAATTTGCTTGCAAGTGACCTTAGAACTCACAAATTTAAAAACTGTAGAAGTACATTAAATCTTTTATATAGTAAAAAGCAGCCAAAGACTCTTAGCATCAAGAGAAGGCAATATCTACTTCAAGGCCAAATTTACTGAGTTTGCTTACACTAAGTAATGAAAACCATAATGTGAAAATTCTTTGTCTTTAAAGGATAACAAATACAAATCATAAGTCAAAACAATAACTAAAACCAACCCCTTCCTTAACACAACAAAAATCAGTAAAAGAACAAAGTCCTCAAATTTACATGTCCCACATATACTGGGTGGGTCACTACCAGGTATATAATTTATTTCATGCTATGAGTGCACAGAGTAAGGTTGAACAGCACCTGTGGACTGCTCAGTGGTCCCTATAAATATCTCATCTACTTTCAACAGGGACTATACAAAATAGCAATATTACAAGTCCTGCTTAATTGCTACTTATCAAGATGCACAGGTAGGTGTCAGAGGAAAATGCTTCCATTGCCTAGAGAACTGTGATCCACATCTAATTATAATGGCATTGATATATTATCACTGGAGTAAGAGCTGCTGCAAAAGACTGAAACTGGTATACCTAGCTTTAGCTTTCCAGGAAGAAAAATGAGCCCAAAAGGGCTATGCATAGAAAGTTCAAATCGGTACTAAATTTGGACTCACATTATGCAACCAAATAAAACAGGATATTTTTCACACACTCAGGCAAATGTCATAGCAGGAAAAAAGAGATGCTGACCAGGATGTGAATGAAGCCAAGTCACTCTTCCAGAGAACTCTCCAAAAACGACTTCATAAGAAGGACTCCCGTTTTCAAATACATGTTACCAAAAGAGGCTAAAAAAAATGAGTTAAATTTGTCGATCTGAAGGAAGCTCTGTAGGCTAAGTATCCTGCCAGTGTACTTGAAGTATTACAGTATGACAAATAAAACTTTGCCTCTTCTAGTGTTTATACACACAGGTGATTCAGGTTCTGCTGCCTATATACCTATTCTGTGAGATGCAAACATGATACCTAGGGTGAGATAGGGGTCATCAGTTACTGACACTGGACAGAATGTGTGCTACAAAGGTTGGATGTACAGTGCAGCTACTCTGCCATAATCCCACCGATGCCCCGGAAAGCAACATGCTACCTTCCCCATTTTCAGACACCAAAGATACCTTGCACCCCACTCCACAAAAATTGAGTATGAGATGTACAACAGCAGATTCTAATCAAGCATTAGGTAATGAAGATAAATACAGGGTACTAATGACCATTTATGTCTCTACAGCACAGAATGAACTACAGAAATGAATGTGCGTTCAACTTCAGAGACATTGTTCAGCTATGAATCCCATCTGTATAAAAAATTGAAAGTGTAATCTAAAATAAGGTTATTTGTCTTAATAATTTTTCAACCTTGGGAAATGCCAAATTTAAGCAAAATTCACAATAACTTTTTTCAGTCATTACTCAGGTTGCCATTTTGGGTCCATGCCAACCTGTTAACCCCAGATACCACATCTAAATAAGATGGCACATTTTTCATATACTTAAGCAAATGACACAGTGAAAGAAAGAGATGTTGACCAGGTTGTGAATGAAGCTGAGTCATCCTTCCAGAGAACTCTCCAAACACCACTTTAAGTCTAACTACTTCAACAGCTCCAACATAAACTATGATCTCTTTGAAATAAGAATCTCAACAACATATCATAAGATCAGATCAAATTTCTACAAGAGATGAATATACGTCAGGTAATAAGAAAGATACAGAAGTAAAATAAGAGCGGCTTGCCAGAAGTATTTCTCGGGAGCAGGTATGTAATGATTACCACTGTAGAAATGTGAATCTCTACTCATTTAGGTTTAAATTTATTTTCTCCTTCTTCCTGTAACTAAAGAACTATAATTGGGAGAAAGGTAAGATATTGCAATTACAGAACAAACTGGAGATTAAATACAGAGAACCTGAGCTAGCTTTCAGCACAAGCACTGACTGTAGTCTAGCCGCCACTACACAAAGCTGCCTAGTGCTACAGCAATACCAACAATTAGAGTAACTTGTCCTAAAAGCTGAAAATCATGAGTATCATGATCCTTTAGGCTGAAAGCAAATCTCTTTGGCCTTGGAAACAAGGGTTATTTCTTTGTTGATAAGTATCATTTAACTTTATAAAGATATTTCTTTCATATTTCTGTTTATTGATATTGGAACATTTTCAGGTGAATCCATGCAAACAAACAGTTTCTAGATCTTCAAGTTTTTGATTAATTTAGTTGGACAGTGTGGAACTTGTTTATATTTTAAGTATTCACATTGCTTTTGGAAGAAACTGTGCCTGCTTTGCTTTTAAGAATCCCTTCAGAAATACTTCTTTAGATCTTTACTGAATTCTGATGCATTTTATCTGTCTTAACAAGATAATGAGTATGAATCCCACCCTATTATCTGCGGTTGAAAAAGCACTTAAACATATTCTTAGATCTATTTCTGTTCTGTGCAATACTTGAACCAATGCAAGTCCCTTCCAGCTGAAAATATTCTATTCTATTCTAAGTCTCATTGTCTTCAGTAAGCATTTATGTGAATCAAATTAAGCACGTCCTTAAGTTCATCTGAATAAGGATGCTTTTCTACATCAGGGTTGAAATGCTACCACATTCAAACACTACTTGAGTGCAAGAACATCTTCCTTTATATCTTGACACCATCAGATTTTCTAATGTCTCTATGCGCTGAGTGCAGGGAATATACACACCCAGCCCTTATGTCCTTTACATGTCAAGTGACTTAGGAAAAGAGGTCAGAAGTCATTTTCTCTGTCCATAAACTTTAATAAACTAAACAATTTTTTCAGTTACTCATTTTCAGGATCACAGTGGCCAAATAGGAAATAGAGGCGTCCAAAAAACAATTTGTAGCTCTTGAGAACATACTCTCACTAAGAGTAGCACTCCTGCAAGTGCTTATACAAGTGAACGAACTAATTCCAGCAGAAGAAAAAGCACATGTCTCTGTCAGTGTTACACTCAACTTTTGGTAAACCAAGCAAACTCACACATGGATAATCTTACCCACGTGTTAAAACCTCCCAATATTAAGGCACTACACCACAGCAAGTGTAAGCATAAGAATATGAATATTGCCGTAACTGACACATGCGCACTCCAGGACACCAACCAGACATCCAGAAAATAGGTAAAGGACTTTCAGAAAAGTTTGTATTACTTTGGACCAAGTCAGCCTGGCTTAAGGACCAAGCAGTATCTAAACAATCCAGCACCAAAGCACTTTTGTTTAGCACTGTTTCTAGACAAAGAAATTAGACTTGAAAATGGATTTTAAATTAAAAAATGCTATAAATCATTAATTAAAAATTTAGGAATTTATGGTTTTCAATTAACTTTTGATAGATGTCAGTTCCACGCAAAACTCATTTTTTATTAACCATACACACAGATACCATGTCTTACAACAAACTCCACCATCACTGCCTTGAAGGACTTCAATAACCTTACTTCAAAACTCATTTTTCAGAAGTCTGTAATCCAGCCATTAAAAAAAAAAATACACTCCAGACTGAAACCCCACATTCAGAAGTTTTAGTCCACAAGCATTCCTTCAGTTTAATTTGGTTTAAATTAAGAGTCTTTTCAAGTTATAAAATTGTCAAACAAAAGCTCTATGGTTTTACTTTTTAGAAAAATGTTGTTACTCAAAAATAGCTTTGAATTTCCCTACTTTATTTGATTTTTAAGTGAATGAATATAACTAAATTTAATGTGATATTTTGTGTTAATTCACCCCTCAAGCACTCTCAGTGAAATGAAACCAGGCTATACAAGTCAATGACAAACGCAGTCTGAAGACTTACGTAGATTAAGAAACTAACACTGTTGAACATATATACTTGCTACTCTTCTATAAAGATGTCCAACATTGTTCAGTGTGTACAGATACATTATTCCAACAATGTTTATGGGTTTTTTTCCAGCTATATACTTTTCTTCACCTGAGCAGTCTCCTCCATTTTCTGCTCCAATTTCAAAGGACAGTATTTGTTTCTGCCTTGACATCACTTCCATGTACCCCTCTGCCATACTGTATGTGGCCAATCAATGAGTCCACCACGGAAATTCATAGTGTCTGAAACCATTGTGTTGTCTTACTCTGAAGATCAAATGAACTCTACGACTTGGAGCCCCAGCTCCACCTAGACAGAGAATTTTCTACAACTCATTATATAATATGTAATACAAAAATCACACCTGAAGTTAGAAAAGTCATTATTCTGTACTTGATGCACAGCTCTGACTAAGCAGCCCAGGTTTCCAGTGTGGAATGCTCCAGCTGGCACGTGCTAGAATGCTTTAAAGCATTAGCCAATGAGTCACTTCATTTTGCCAGTTAAAAAAATTAGCATGTTCTCTACATCACACAGAAACAATTTTTTCCTTCAGAAATCTCTCATGGTTGGGAATCTATCAATACTGCTTAACTTCAACTGCTCTTTTTAATTTTACAAATATAGTTAATAAAACTTGAGGAAGCACCTGTTTTCAAAGGGATCTATCTAATATACTATTTTTTGATTCCTGGCATTAAAAGAAAAGCTGGAGTATTTGTGGCACTTTCATAGCCCCAGAAGAATTTCAGCTTTCTTCCCACTGGGTTACACATTATGATTCAGAACCATTTAAATTACTACTTGCGAGAACAACTGGAAGTTAAAAAACAAAAGTCACATAGCATAACCGTAATGATTCAAGAGACCCTTCATGTATTGAAGTAATTCTTATTCTGTGTACTGAGGGTTTGTTCTTATGTTTGTACTATTAAAAGTGGTACTCTTGTAATTCAGATTTGCCTGTTTTTTCTTTCTTTTTGTCTATTTTTTCTTTCCTTCATTCTCTGTATATCCAAAAAATAACAGTGTGTTATAAAACACACTCAAAACCACAGAAAGTGATTTATTTGCTCACATCTTCCAGAAGAGAAGTTTGGCTCCCTTTAGGTCTTCCCCCAGCAAGTGAAAACTGTTTATCACTTACACTTTTTATAATTTTGCTCGTATTTCAGTATTTCGTTCCAATTAGGCTTGCCCCAGTTCAGCTCTGGATTTATGAATATGAGGAAGAAACCCATTTCCATCATCTTTCACTTTACTGCAACTCGAGGAGAAACGAGCCTGACTTAGCATTGCTCCTCAAGGAGCCTACAAGGCAAAGGAACTTTTCAGCAGATTTTTCTCTACGTGGAATTCTGGCTTATACATCATTATAAATAGTCAACAGTACGGATTTACCAGTATCCTTCAAAGGGCAACTTACAAGCATCATTTCACAGTTCGTTCCTCTAACAAGGCAGTGTCGGTCTTGCAGGGTAGCCCTCAATATCTTAAATGATTGGTATAACAGCATATAATACATAATTATCACTCTACTAAATTTGTCTCAAGAGAACTTCAAAAGCTTAGAGGTAGCAACACTTCCTTTAAAATGGAACAGGGTATTAGATAAGGTAGGGTAAGGCAAAAAGAAATTTTCCTGGTTTAAAAGTCTCATTGATACATGCAATCAGCAGCTTTAAACATATTTTATAATCACATACCTGCTTCAAGATTCTAATAGGCTACATATCAAACTCTCACTAACCACCTCTTAATCTTGTCCCAGTATATCTGTGGGATCATAAAATAATTCCCGATCAAGCAGTTACTTCAATTTGTCCTAGTTATGCAGAGGTTTCTGAGAAAATATTTTGGTCATACCTAAAAAAGTTTAAATATTTTAAGTCTGTTGTAACCAATAAAAATGATTATGTCTTTTGTTTGTTTTTATTTCTCACAAAAAAACACAGCTGCTTAATTATATGTGCACTATACACCTCCATAACACTGTCCAGTTATTTTTTGGCAGTGCAAAAGGCAGTAAGATGTCATAAGTGAAAAGAACTGATGTAATAAGAGTTATCATACATACTTTATCTACATCAGATATGTAAACCCCATCCCTTTTCTCTTCATTTGCTCCTTCCTGTACACCTGGGTCACATTCCCTTCATTAATAGAAAAAAAAAACCTAGCTATATGTTCCCATTATCCAATAAACAGAAATGGAAGTGCCAAATTCTTCAGTTTGATGACCTCATCAGAGGTCAGCTGATAAACTGGATATACTCACTTCCACTCAGATATTTCTTGCTCCCTACTTGCTTTTTAGCATAGGAAAAAAAAAAAAAAAAACCAAACTCTTTCACATAGCCAGTCTTCATTACTGTTTCCTAAGCCTGCTCTATGTAGCTTTAATTGATGCTACTATGACAAGTTCTCAAAAGCAGTGGACAGAATCACAAGTCCTCCATTTTCCTGGTTTTTTATAAATACCCAGATTTTTGCAGGATGCCATAGAAACCTGGCAAGTCACAGCCTTACAATTTCCCATTTTAAAACTTATCCATAATGGTAAAAGAAATCATATACTTAGTGAAGTGCCTGAAAGAGTATTTTAGTCTGAAGGGAGGAGGAAAAGAAACTGACTTGTAAGTCCAGATGCTAGAATCCCATAACAAAACACATAAGTTTCCTACCACTAGCCTGCAATGCAGTTCCCTAAGTATTGAAATAAATATAACGTAAACGATTACTTCTGATATACTGCAGTAATACCAGATACTTGATTGCAATTTTATTGAGGAAAAAGTCAAAATGTACTGAAAGAAGAAACAGAAGTAGTTGTCAAAATTGAATGAAAAAAGGGCTAATCTGTTCAAAGCTATGAAAACACTTCTGTTTTGACTAGACATAGGAGTACATACTTCTCTTTGTAGGACAAAAGGTGCTTCTGCTTAAACAGTGCAGCATCAGTGATTAAGACAGAAGTTTAGTTTTATTCTCCATTCGTTCTTTTATTTTGATATAAGCTAACTTGCCTGAGCAAAAACACATCCTTCTTTCATATCAGGATGAAAGCCTAAGTTTTCAAGCTACATAAATGTCCCCACTGCAAACCCTTGCCTAAAATGATGTTCCACTTTTAAATCACAAGTAATCTGAGCTGGCAATTCTTAGCTACTCTCTGCTGCACGTTCCTGTGTTTCTTTCTGGTCAACACTTACTCTTCAGAATACTATCACATTGTGCCTCCAAAACAAATCTGTATCACACTGATTGCGAAGCCTTCACATAGAACATTTGAAGGAGAGTCTGAGGCAGAATTATCTAATGCAATGCATCCTTAAAACACAAAATCTCTTACAAGCATACATAGCTAAGAAAACTAGGGATGAAAAATCTGTATGTCTCTTGATGCAAACTGGTCATGGTATGTACCATGCCTGTAAATCAAATTAGCAAATTTAACAAACAACAGTTGGCAGGAAATGTACAGTACTCCTGCCCCTGGGCTGCTGTCCTGTAAAATAAAACAATGATTTATTAAATACATTTAACCTACATGAGAGCAGTCCTAACAGCCCTCCACAGGTTCAATCCACTTTAAGAGATTGGTTGCTCTTTGGGTATAAAATAAGTACTACCCATAGCAGATGAACACAAAACTATACAGTTATGAAGCCTCGATATTTTATTAAGGAACAGAAAATACACCAACTAAAAACTATTCTTCAAAAACCAGAGCAAAGTGCATCTACAGTGCAGGTTACACTTGCTTATTCGGTCTCCATCATTCTATTAAAATAGTCAGTATTGCCTTGATTCACCAAGTTACTTAAGCATATGTCTAATTTTAAGAACGTGAATAATCCCCTGAAGTCAAATGACTACTCACTCAATTAAAGTTAGACATATGCTTAAGTACCTTGATGAATTGAAGCTTGTAATTGCCTGCAGTTGTTTCTGCCAATTTTGCTGAAAGTAAAAAACCAGAGTTTTGCCAGTGCAAATGTGATACCATAATGCTTTTATCACTGCAGAAATTAATTTTATTTAACCTTTTTTCTCCTTTCAAGTTTCTTTTTCCACCCATAGTTCTAGGCAAAGAGTTCATCAAAGTAGATACAATAAAGAAAATTACATTTTAAATGTAAAATAAATGTGAGGGTTTGGTTTCTCTTCCATTTGTTTATAGAAAAATCTTTGCTGAAGTATGAAGTGTAAAACTTGGAAAAGACATAGGAGACTTGCTACTTCAAGTAGCTGATACTGAATTTATTGGGCAGAGTCATAAATTGAAAGAGCATGATGATGGATGGAATGAATAGAAAAAGAAGCTTCACTTCAGAAGAGTTTTCCAAGATAGGAAGCTCTGCAGTGCTTACAAGAATTAGGGTCTTGTGCTTACTGCAGCACCCTGTGAAGTCTACAGGAAGATTTACATCAAATTTTGAGAGGTGGATTGAACTGTTACTTTTCACAAACTATCAGCTTCCTCTTGTTTGGAAGAAACCACGTACTTGGCAATATCTGCTAAAAGTTGTTATTTTTTAATGGTTCCTAAAAAATAGGATAAGAATTAAAAGGGAAGGGGAAGGAATATAAAAAAGAAATATCTCTAAACAGAATGAAATCCTTGTAAAGTATGTTCCTTAGATCTATTAAGACCTTTATAAACATACTATCAAAAACACAGCAACTCTAAACAATTTATAACATCACAGTTCACAGCCTTCCTGCCTGATCTAAGGCCAGGGCAGAAAACGGCTGCTGTTCCATGGCTACGGCTTAAGTAATTTAGTAATTTGCACAAGATATAATTATCAGTGGCCAAAAGGTGAGAACCGAATGTGGTTTGTTATCCCATCTAAAAAGTCAGTATTCAAGAATTTGCCAAGAACAGATTTTGCTGGTAGAGCAATACTGTTGGTGAGAAAGAACTGCATAGATAAGTTGTTAAAAATGCCCACAAAGAATAAATAAAAAAGCATAAACTCAGAAGAGTTTGAGGGACTCTGGTCCCTTATTTTCTGGAAAACATCCTTAAATAACACTTATACGAGACTCACACCTGTAAACTACAAACACACATAGCAATGCTAGCCTCCAAATTTCTTCCCTCAACTGAAATTTTTGATTAAAAGAATTGTAATGGCTTTTCAACTCTTTATAACAAACTATTTGGACATATGCTTTTTCCTTTTCTCCCTGTGAGTCCTAGCATTTCTTTATATAAAGACAAGCTGGGTATAGCCCAAATTTGCCCACAAGGCTTAAAAATATGTAAAATATACCCCGAAGGTAACTAGTTCCACTTTTGGAATTATATCCAAGGGTTCTGAATAAAATTCATGGTTGTGTATAAACCATGCATCCTGCTCCCACTGAGATTATCCACCAAAATAACTATTGGCTTCAAAAATAATAAAATAGCTACAAAAATCACAGTCTGGAGCATTGAAAAAATTGTTGGGGGGGGGGAGGGGGGTTTAACCTGACCTTATACATGAAAAGGAATGACTACTACTTCCTTCAAATCGGTGTCCCAAGAATTCACAATCAGAATTCAAGCCCCACTCCTGAATCACACTGGAAAAATGAGAACATGCAATGGGAGTTTTCAGGAATATGTACTTACAAAATGAATACAATAGGGAAAAAAGGGGGTTGAGGGAAGTGTGCTGTAGTAGCTTAACCTGCTTACCCCTCCAAGATTATCTAGCAGAGGTAAATATGTTATTAATCTAACACAAGTATGACTTCACCACGCGTACATTTCAAACCATATTCCGTGCTCCTGAGAATACCCTTCCACTGCAAGTCCTCCTACGTGTAGCTATGTAACACACAAAGTATTTCTCACTGCAACATACAGTCACTTCATAATTATCATTGTGTGTTAACATTCTTAAAATACCTTTTAGAATGATTACTGAATAAATCTGTTCCACTGGATTAAAATCTACAAAGAAGTACCTATCATTTCATTGTTACTGTATTAACTCACAGTTTTCCCTTGTGAAAACAAAAGAGGAAACTAACCTGATTTTCCACTTTAAACTATGTTCTCTGAGCAACTTTAGTGTTAAAATTTCTGCTAAGCCAATCATTGCTTCCAATTTTCCCCTGAAGCTACGACCATTCATGACCACAGTTTGTTAGAGTGATATACTGAACTTTAAACTTTTAAGAAAATGCCACAACCAAATCCAAATAAAGCAAGCATGCACCTGCTCCCATACTTAATTCTTCTCTGCATTTGGTGGGGTTGTAGAGTCCTCTTGTTAAATAATAGTCTGAATCACATCCTGGTTTAAAAAAAAAAAAATCCACAAATAGTTCCTCAAAAATCTCCGGGTTTTTATTTCAAAAGTTTTATAACCAAACAGGGTTCAACTCCCGCAATAACTCTACAGATTGTTTCCACCCACACAAGAAAATCCCAGCCTACTTACTGTAAAATTTATACTCAAAATGTGTAACGCTATTTTCCAATTGAAAACAAGATCAACAGTGTGAAGAAGTGTAGAGTTCATACTAACTCTAGAGAAAACGAAGTCCAATATATCTTGTTCAAACGGTAAGTGAAATCAGAAAAGCTCACAAGGAGCAGGAGGGGAAGTTCAACCTTTAACTGAACTATTACAAATGGCAAAAGTAAATTTAGGGCCTTGAGGGGGTGAGAGAAGAGAAGGATGTGAGGGTTGAAATCCTGCAGCATTTTTACAATAGCTTTTTACAATTTATTCATTTCCAGATGACGAAGAGCAACTTTGCAGACAAGGCAAGAGCACCTGAAGAGGAATACAAAGATACCCTCACTACAAATTTGTCATCTTTTCATCTTTTCCTGCTTCTATTAAATGACATTTGGAGAAATGGTAAGAACATGTAAAGGAAAAAAATCAAGCATTTTAAAACCCCCTCCATGACCAGACAGAAAATTACCTTATTTGGAACATGTCTTCCTTTATTCTAAAATATTTTCATTAACACATTGAGTTCCAGAATCTACACTATTTCTGTGCACCCTCACATCCACACAAACAGAGCGGCAAGCAAATAATTACTTTTCCTGTTTACGTAAAATAATTATGCAGGATTTCCTGAGAACATGATTTTCAAATTAGGGACAAAGCAAACTGAAGAGTCTCCGTTTCCTTTACCACAGGAAATGTAGTGGATTTGGTTTTAAACTCAATTTATATATCAATTAAAAACCTGGAAGTTCTTATCTGTGACTGAGTTGTGGCAACTTTTGAAAGCTGGGGAAAACAATGCTCTAAACAAGTATTTAGCTGTTGAAAATATCTTTTAGAAATGTTAAATTTAATAGCTCTCTAGTGCATGTCTGGGATTTCTTTGTAATCTTCTTGAGCAATGTGTAATATTTTGGCAAAATCCCAAACCCGCTCAGTTAGTAGTAGTAGAGAAAAGGAAAGGCTATAAAGTGAACTTGTTGTCTCTTTTTTTAATTAGTTTTAGAAACTTTAAACATAAAAGAAATCTTGCTTTACATTAACTTCACGCTGTTGCTGCATTCCAGAAATTTAGTGCAGATTTGCATGTGCTCCATATGTATCTCTCCATATCTGCCCTACCTGGCCTAAGCAATTACTGTGCATGTGCTGACCAGCTGTGAAGAAAGAGGGAGGGGGAAGGGGAAAGGGGAAACAACTGAGCTTTGGACTTGGAAAGGAGAGAGCTGAATTTCCTGGCTTACCCTGTGGCCCACTTAATGTCTTCAGTCAGGTGACCAGAAGAGGCAAGTAAATTACACAGGAGCAGGCACTGGATGTCAAACAATAGATTATAGCCACACAATATTCCAATTTCCTTTTCTGATCACTGTAGCCTCAGTGTGCACTAGCTACGTCCCAGCTAAGCAAGTTTTTACGGTTGCTTCTCCACACACTTTATTTCCACGAGAATTGAGTATGATGCTGCAGTCTGTATGTTCCTTCTCATTTTAGGAACTTGGTATTCTTAATTTTATTGATGAATTAATCTGAAAGGGCAATATTGGCCTCAGAATGTTTCCCTTACTACTTACATGTGATGTAATGTGATACAGCTCAATGCACTATGATGACAATTGATAAAATCACAGTTGCATGTAGTTGCATGAACAATGATAAAGAATTTGATTTCTTATAAAGCATATTTTCTACATACTAAAAAGAGGCCTTAACAATCAATCCAATAGTTTTTAATGCTTAACTTGCATTCGCAGCAAGATATGTTCTGTAAGTGAATATCAAATATTGGCCTCATGGATGTTACAGAATTAAAGAAAAAATTTATAGTTTGCCTCTGAGTTTATCCTTAGTTTTTAGTATACATATTAGGAAAAACAGAGAACTAGAATGATGAAAAACAAATTATAAACTTCTAGCACTCAAATTATCACTTCCAGCATCCCTTTTGCTTTAATACCTTTTTCCAATTTTATTTTCTATTGGTGGCTGATATTCATAAACTATGCACACAGAATTACTTTGAAAAAAGTTGTTACAATAGTAATTGCTGTTGAGCAGGAAAGCCTAGTCCAAATGGCATGCAGATATTCTTGCCTCCTATTCTTTTGCTGTTTACTTGTCTAAAGGGCATAGCTGTACCTGGTATCTTAAAAGTCCTATCATATGCATTGGCAGTGTTTTAATTTCAGATTTGATGCTTCCCAGCTATAGCAGATTTTTAGCTCATCAGCTCAAAAAAGCAGCTGTCGGCAATATGGGTTCATCTATTCTCCTAGTCTTTTCTACTTCAAATATTCTTTTAAAAAAAAAAATTGTGTTAATCCCTCAACAGTAAAAAGCAGCACTATATTAATGCACATGTGGCAAACACAGCATCTTCCCTGCTTGAGCTGAAACTGCCATCATACCATTACTCAATCACCAACTGTTGCCAGTTCCACTGCAGCCACTTTCATAATGGTTCCGGAGACATTGAGTCTGCGGTATTTCTAATTCTCATTACAACTCTTTTACATATATGTTTTAAGACATTCTTGGAGTGTGGCATCAGAACAACAACTACAATGGATTTGAATAGCATTTGAAATATAGTGAATATGGGGTTTGCCTCTAACAGACTTTCGGACATGTTAAAAGCCTACTTATCCACTAGAAGGCATGAGTCCAGAGCTTGGAAGCAGGGTTATCAGAAATGTTTTTCGGGTAGGGGTGTCAAGGAGAGCATCTCTTGCTGGAATTACAGCAGATGGTACAGTGAATGATTACATTATGCCAAGCCACATACTCAGAATCACTCAGATCTCCCAAAAATCATAAGGTTGGCTTAAAGGCCGTGAGATGCTCCAAAACAAAAACTATCAGTATTTTTCTCTTTCAGGATTTTTGGAGCTTCAGGCAGAAGCCACCTTCCCTTCCAAGTCCTGATGAGTTGATACATTACTGATGAATCTGGTGAGTCTGACATACATTACCAAAAAAATACCGTTTACATCCGGACAGTAAAGTCTCACTAAATCAAGAACAGGGTCTTGATTCCCTCAAGGAGCTGAAATCAAAGATGCAAAAAACAAATAACTGAGTAGGTTTTTATTAAAATGGCGGGCAGAAAAACACATAGCCTAGAATGCTGCCAAGTCAACTTGAGTGATTATGTGAAGGAGTCAGCTGTCTTCCTTCTTTTTCCACCAAAGCAATTTTTGGAACTCATAATATAGGGAAAAAAAAAGGGGGGGTGGGGAATCAGAAGACTGGTAAATGGACACAGAAGACAAATTTTTTATGAATCTCATGATTATTATGCCGCTCATGATTTTCAGGACCTGGTACACTAATTTAATGCTAGGCAAGGAGATAATCAATACATCTGTCAATATTTAGATATTGACACCTCATTTCCACAAAGTTCTATTTCATAGTAAACGTGCTACCTATCTAGTTTCTCCTTGCTTAAATTCATCACAACATTCATTAGTATTTTACATAAAACCTGGAACTGGCACATTCTTCAAGAGGGTATTGTTTTAACTTCAATTTCCAGGTAAAATTCATAAACCCTAGCATGGAAGTTAATCAACAGGTCTTACATGTCTTCGAAGTCACACTTCTACTTTTAAAGGATTAAATTGGATTTGAGTGATTAAGTCTTCTGAAGATGCTCAGCACAGTAATCAATACCATCTGAAACTAACTCATGACCCTCTTGATTCCTGTGAACATTCACAATCTCCAAGCGCAGCCCATCTACCTAGTGTTTACAGCAAGCACTGTGTTACTATTATAATTGCTTATTTGCATTAAAATAATACCTGTTGACTCTATTATGCACTACACAAACATATACTCAGTGAATTCATTAGCAAAGGCACAGTAGCACACCAACATGGCAACATACAGGTGAAACTTTGGCTAGATTATGAAACAGCTGTGTTGAGAGAGTACTTCTGAAAACCCAGTGTTTTCAAGTGTCATGACCTGCTAAGATTTCTTTTAGAATCCTTGCATAAGAGTCTGAGGAAGCTGCACACTAGCAGCTTGGGGACAGAAGTGAAATAATTAGAGCTTAGAAATGTGCAAACACAGTGATTGGATTAAAAATATAAGAATAAAATCAAGGAAATTGCAGCACTTACCTCCCAGAAAGACACACATACATCCCCCCCCCAAAAAAAACCAGATAATGAGTAGCAGCCAATATTGACTTACAAAGTACAAATACATTGACTTAGATGTCTTTCGTTGCCCACCAGACTACAATGAAGGGCAGTACCAACTCAAATAAGGCCAGATGAGACATGGAACTACCAACTGGTTGGATATCACCCAAAGGAGCTAGGAGCTATTTGTTAACATGAAAGAATACTATCAACTGTTCATGCATCATTTCAACATTCTCATTAATAACCCAGACACTGAGAGAAGAACTTATGTACATCAAACTTGAAGATGCCACAAAACTAGAAGGAACTGCAAGTACTGGACAGACGGGATAGAACTGAAAATATTTGCAACTAACCAGGAGATGAAGTCTGAAAGCAAGAGAGTGAAATTCAACAAGGAAAGTCAACTGGCAGGTTCTAGAATTAGGCATGACTAATTCACTCACATCAATAATTCACATATAAGAGAAAAGGATCAAGAATTTACATGTTTCACAAGCTGAACATGAATTAAACAAAGGCTCCTTTGCAACAGCAGGGTGACATTAAAGTGGCATTTTGCAACATCAGCAGAACCCACAAGATTAATGAAATAATCTTTCTGTTGTACTTAAAGATGATAAAACTGGAGCTGGAGTAGTGTACTGCATTTGGTTCTGAACACCACAAAAATGATGTGCATTTGGTTCTGGGTGCCACAAAAACAATGTGTTCCAAAAAGAAAGCACAGAGAATAGCAGTAAGTTCTGGAAAGCATGATCTCAGGGAAAAGACTAAGCAAACTGGGAATGTTTAGCCTAGAGAAGACTGAGACATACCAGTCCATAAGGTTATAAAAGACTGCTGAAAAGAGGAAGGAATCTGGCTTCTCTGTTAGAAAGCTTTTCTTAATGTCTGATCTGACTCTTCCTACTAAGCACTAAAATGAACTACCTGGGGGGTTGTGGAGTCCCAGAACAAGTCAGGCAAATATCTGTGGAGAGCAAGATGGTTAAAGATGATCTTACGTGGAGAAGGGATAGCCCCATCCAATACTGTTTTTCTAAGATTGTTCCCTGCTCGCAGCATTGAAACTAGCTCATATACTTTTACATTACACTGTTCAATGCCATGCAGTCATACCCTGAAAGACAGGAATAATCTTTTTTGAACAGCTTATGAACAGCTTACTATTTAAATAGAGACCAAACAGGAGAAAAGTAGAAGAGAGAGGTCAGCTGTTTTACAGACAGAGGAGGGGCACACAAAAGCGGCCTACTCAAATCACAAAAGCAGGAGTCAAATCTCAAAGCATAGACAGAAACGTGATAGGAAACACAGCAGCAGAAATTCTGGGAGTAACCACCACTCCGTTACTTGCTGCAACATGGAACTGGTGATTTCAAGAAACTGCTCTACCTTGTATGAAAAATGGATTGGGAACGCTCACCCAAAAAACAGCATCACATTAAATGAGGTTGCAACAAGCACCCAAACCAGAAATAATATAGCTATTTTGCAAGTAAATGTAGAGCTACATTTCTGGGTTTCAGTCCAATCTCTTGACCACAAATCATCTATGTTATCTTTTTAAATCTGACAAAGCCTTATAAGATGAATGTTTGAAGAAGCTCACACAAGATGCACAGGAAACCACTATAAAAACCCCTGATATTCTCAGTGGCTTTCAGCACCTGGTACTTGAGAAAAGAAACTATTTAACTGTTTTCTCCTCATGATTATTACTTAAAACTGTTAAATGGCAGGAAATAAAATTACTTAAGAATCTCCAAGGAGTTTGAAAAGGTAACAGTGAAAAGAGAGCATAATTATGCATGAGTGCTAAGAGGTATCACTAATAACATTCTCTTAAATGAGCTACCTGATCAGATTCTTAATACATGGAAGTCTGTTCTTGCCCAAGGTCCCTCCTCCTTGTTTATGGATTACATACGTCAGTAAACACTGTGTGTATTAAGCAAATCCCAGATTCTTTCGTGATTCCAACAGGCACGTGAAGGCCATTTTTACTTCTCATTTATCCTCCAACTTCAACAAATTGGAGAATGTAAACTGGGTATGTAAAAATGGGTAACATGAGGAAAATCAAGTGAAATCCTAGAATGACTTCAAAACATTCACTCCTATATTTAAAACCCTCAAATAAAATACTGTAAACTTGTACACAAAAGAGGAAGAAGTTATTCGTGGTTTTGTGGAAGCACTAAAATAAGACTCGGGGTCCATTGTTTTAAGCCACAAGCTAAATTAAAATGCAGTCTCTGCCCCAATGAGCTAAGTTAATAACTTGTGTGTACTACAAAAGGCTTTGTTGCATTGTTACAACTATTACTCATGGTCAAAACTCTCTAGCCACTATCATAACCACATATGCCAAGGATAAATTTGACAAGGTCAAAAAATTGTCTCTGTTTAGAAGAGACATTATCATACAGACTAACATTGGTATTTATAATATTTTATATTCCTTGTCTTTATGTTAGGTTTTAACTATGTTACATAGATTCAGCTAATGCTTCTCTACTTGAAGTCATATCACCTTCCTATTTGTTTATTATTATGGCCATTCCACATGACAACGGATTGTTCCAATACAGAATCACAACTAATATTAACTGACTGCATATCAGCTGGACAGCAAATTAAAGGTTAACCTTGTGTCTGGTTTTATTTTTATCTAGCAAAGAACAGCCTTTCTACTAAGATAATTTAGCTTCTACTCTTTACCCTGGTAGCTTTCTCAAATACAAAATATAGAAAACATAAAATACAAAATATGAAATACAAGTTGGGTCTTCCATATCCTTACAAGACAACTTTTTGGAATCTACTGAGATATACCTACTACATATACCTAGAAACACCCAGGAAAAGAAAGATGACTAATGATGTAAAACTAATGTGCAAAAGTTTGAAAAGCTCATTAAACCCACACATGAACACGCTCATTCAAAATTCGAGTGCCCTAAACTTGCTGTAGCTGACATAAACCAAGATCACAATCAGACAATTGCTTTCGCTGCTGCTACCTCAGATTCAGAGGTCACTCCAGCACTGAGTGACCTCACCTCTGCAGGTTTCACTGGATTGGGAGTCATCAGTGAAACTATTCTGTAAAATGATCCATGGTGAAACACAGCAAAAATCATGGAACACAAAGGAACCCCAAGAACCTTTTAATAGTAAATCAAACTGAAGTTGTAGCTGGTAACTAGTAACTAATCAGCAAAGTTTAGGCGTAGAGCTAGGTGCTGTTCTCCTACCCTGGCGGCTGAACACCTGAGAAGGAGATACAGCAATGCGATGCTGTTAAAAAACAAAAGCAAACTATTCTCAGGTGTCTTAACAGCATGTGAAAGCTCTTCATGTTACTCAGAAACATGAAGAACTCGCCTTAGGCACTTGCCAGATCCAGACGCACCACTTGAAGAGGTGAAGAAAGTGGAAACCATGTCAGAGAGAAAACCAAAAAAAATACAAGAGGTTTAAAAAAATATAACCTTGGGGAAAACATGAATGAGCTGGCCTTACACAAACCAGGAAAGAGAACACTGTAGATGAGCTCTATATATGTTTTACATATGTAAAAACTTGCTATAGACAATATGGTGATCAACTGCCATAATGCAACACTAACGATATAGCCAAACAACTTTTCCTAAATCCAGGCTCTATCTTCCTTATTGAAAATGGAATTATTTCTTTTCCTCCCCTCAGTGGGCATGGAGAACTAACTAAGCAAGACTGTAGCAAGTATTTCAAAACTTCTGGTGAAGAGAAATTGGGACAAACATCTGTCAAAAGTATGCTAGATACATGTGAACAAAGGTGAGTGTGTAGACTAGACAAAACTGGTTGAGATCCCCTTGGGAATACATATATAAGATCAATTTCTCTACCTTAATTTGTATTACAAGAGTAAATTCCAGTCAGCAAATATTGTGGTTTAGGTGATGGTCAGGAGGTATGGTTTTGTCAAAACAGAGAACTACTTTTCAAAAATTTCTCTCTCACCTTCACCCTTATCACTCTCAATACAACTGAATCCAAGTCTTGTAACAAAAATCCTGCTTATCTTAAAAAGTAAGAAAATCAAAACAATTTTGGCAATAATAGGAGTTTAATAATAGACAAAGCCTTAGATTACAATTTCTCAGTCTTTTTACCATGAAGTTTTACTAGTGAGAGTATTGGTAAAAATACCTGTTTTAGCATCATGCAACATTATAGCTGAATGTAGCAAAGGACGCGAGAAACAACATTAAAAAGCACTACAATATAAAGCTTATTTTCATAAGTAGATTTAGCATTTAAAACTCCAATGCTTTAGTAAGGCAATGGACTGAGACTTCTTAAGTGCATATGTCACTTTTGAAAAGAGAACAGAAGCTCTCTCAAAAATGCTACCCTTCCAATTAAATTCCCAGAAGCTGCCTGTGTACTGGAGGACCACAGTTGCTGTTGCAGTGGAGGTAAGCTCATTGTAGCAGTAACGCAGTATTTTTAGAGGAAACAACATACCCCATGCCAAATTTATTAGTATACATCAGTTCTTGGAAACTAACTTAATGACCAAATTTGCATGACATGTCAGCTCACTGTGAAAAGAAAGGGTCATCCTGCAAAGTAGCAATCAGGTTCTACACTAAATCTTTAGTGTATTTGGTATTCAGCACTACTTCGCAGAGATGCCAAACAAGCTTCATAAACTCCCCCCACAGATTGACCCACTCTGTGAACATCCTCACAGGTTATCGTAAGCTCTCCCATCAGAAAAATGAGATGTGATTTATGTAGCAACTCCATTCATTAAACTAGCTCTGGATAGTCATGTTTCAGAGTTTCATGGTGACAAAGCACAAACCTCAAACAGATGCATTAAATGTGAGCAGAAATGCAATTCTCATGATGAGAGAAGGAAGAATGTTGCAATGACCTGTGGGGAACAAGCATTTTTCTAGGGAAGTAAATGCTATGTGAAAGTAAGTGGTTTACATTCTTGAGGACAATATGCAAAAAAGAGTGAAACAGTTTCACACACCATTATGTTTCTGATGGCAGATGGTTCCCTTTTGGCTGAACAGTGGTAAAGGCTCTTAATCAGGTCTACAAGTACAGTGAACCTTCACATTGCTGAAAGAGAAGCATCACTCCATTAAAAGCAAGTTCATAAGCAAGTGTTAATCCCCATGCAATGCAGCATTTATCATTTTTCATGCAAGTGCTCATTCCAAGAGGATTATCGCTTCCCCATCCTGCCCTCTGGCTGACTACACAGGGCAGAGAAATACTTTATTCCATATGGAAGGGGAGAGGGAGATTGGCGGAAGCTGTGATCTCCAGCTTCCAGTTTTGCTGTAGCTACTCCAAGTTGAAAGTGGGAAAGAGCACAGGCCAATGTTGCAGCAGTTGCTCTTCAATGAGAGTATAGATATGGCTTCCCAGAAGTAGTCTAGCAATTAGTAACACATGTCAAAATACAAATATGGGAGGAGGGAGGCAGGGGGTGCAAGCACTCTTTGCTAGTATCTGTACAGATCCTACCAAGGTCAGATGCACCTTCGGTTTGTCCACACACAGAGTATTTCATTTAAGCTTGATTAAAGTGATTCTATTCGAAATGCCCCAGATATTAATAAGTGACACAAATCAAGTACTGTAAGCACCGTTTTGCAGCTAAGATCTGTGAGTATATAAATCCACTTGTGTAAGTTTATGAAATTTGAGCCGCCTTTCCTAATGAGATATGCACTTTCCTAAGAACTGCCCTTTGAGGTGTAAAGAGCTTAGAAAAGAACATATTTTAGGTGGAATTGTATTAGTTACAGGATACTTTTACTTTCCTTTGGGGCATAACATCCTTATCTCTATACTCATGTCTCTCCTTGCAGAACAGTTACAGACTACATACAGCTCACCTGGGTGCTCTTATATAAGAGATCTACTCATGCAACAATGTAACTGTAGGCAAAAACACATAAAGACAGAAGTTTTAGACTAAGTGGTACGTCAAACCCATCACAGAGACAATCAGAATATTATTTTGTAACATGCCACATATATATAAAGTCAAAAGCACTGCGTATACAAAAGCAGCTAATAATGCTGATAATTTGTATCTACCATCCTACATAGCTCCTTAGAAATAAACGCTGCAACAAAAACTAGATTACGTGAATGACATCTAGTGGACATACTCTTCCATAACAATCAACATTTTCCAACCAAAACTGTCACAAGCTTCACATAGTAAAAGCAAGCACC
The DNA here is from genome assembly GCA_020745775.1 of Theristicus caerulescens. NCBI lineage: Eukaryota > Metazoa > Chordata > Aves > Pelecaniformes > Threskiornithidae > Theristicus > Theristicus caerulescens. Next base: position 56,735,109 of record CM036558.1, on the reverse strand, counting down.
TGAACATCAATTAAACAATGGTAAGAATTTTCCTCTTTTTTTATTTATTCATTTTTCTGTCTTCACAAAGTTAGTATCATCATGTGGACATGCCTTAGTATCTCCTGTGCTCCAAGAGTGAATATTATTCACTGTAAATCATCAGATCCTCAAATTCTTAAGAAAATACAGCTTTAAAAGATTGTGAACACTGCCAAAGTCCTTATTCATTTCAGTCATTTGAAGCAATTCCTTTGTGTTTCATTCCCCATTGCTGACCAGCAACAGCTGATTTGTCTCGCTTCTACAATACTTTGCACAAGGGACTGTGGTAATTTATTAGGGTTTCCAGCTACGATGGCAATACAAATCGCTATTTATATATGCAGGATGATTATGTCAGGAGTCATTGAGTGATACTGCTGCACACAGATTTCTGAGTTCTCTTTCAGACTGTTTAAACGAGTTTCAGCTTTTGAGTGGTTGCACTGTATAGTTTACACAACGACTATGAAACACATTTTCAGAAAAGGAAAAGCAAAGTTTATTCTTCTGCCCTGGATCCAATAAGCGGATTAGAGGAAAGCAGTGATCCAGTTGCAGTCAGTATCTCCTCTACAAGCCCACAGATCCTACTTTTATCCCCTTCCAACCAGCTACAATTTGAAGAGCTATCTACTGACCAGGGCTCTGTTATGCTGCCCTTCCTCAGAATTACAATTTGACATGGATATACAAATCTGTAATGTTTGGTAACCCTGCAACATGTTTGGAGACTAACCATGCTGCTGTAAATAATACAAACTAGATCCCTCACCCCAGCAATGGACGAATGTGGAGGAAACAACAAACAGCATACATAAAAGACAGATGTGTCCGCTAAATGACACTGAATATCAGTACACCTGTGTTCTGATCCTAGTTTCATTAGAGTTCTCATGTGACCACGGAGAAATGACAGACTAATAATCTTAATGTACACCCAGTTTAAATGACTGTAAACACATATGTAAGTTCCAACACATATATAAGTACATACATAAGAATGTTTTACGTTGGACACAAAAGAGTCTGTGACATTTCCCAGTAGGAGATCAAAAAGAGACAGTCTCAATTATCAGCTATCATTCCTTAACAATAATTGTGATTATCCATATCTGTTTTGCAAATTCAAAGTATAAGACACATACAAAACTACCTTGCAGGCATTGCTTAAAGTAGAAAGGTGCAGGAGGATTTCCTTCAGGAAAAAAAAAAGTATCAGGTTTTAAATTAAAACTGCATTTCATTTCCATTTGAAAAGTTCCTATGTACAGGTAAGAATTTAAAGGTAATTTAGCATTTTCAGTCAAAGGTAAGAAGCTGTCTATTCTATGTGAATACAAGGTCAGCTTCTTTAAAGTGCTGTCTCTGTGACAGGATAAGATATATATGAATGAAGTTATATCTACATCTCACATCATACACTGAGCACATATCTAAAACTGCCTAAGGCAAACCTACTGATTTGGTTTCCAGACAGCTGCTCTGCCCAGGAGAGAGGGCAGACAACTCACTGAAGGATGATCACCAGAAAGGTATCAATATAACGTTGTCAGGTTTGAATAACTAGAATTCATTCCTCATAAATGGGCAGCTTTCTATGCAGATTCCCTCAGACGATTACTATACCTTCTCACTGACTAAAACGGCAAGGAAACAGAATCCCTACTCCAGCACTTCTTAGCAAGCAGAGTGCCAACTGTGGTCCCTTATAATCACAGTGACACCAAAATGTTTGTGCAGTCACTAGTTAATCTAGTCACACCACAGTAAGACACTTCTGAAGAATCTAGTAAGGAAATCTACAAATAGAAACTTGTCCAAAAAGAAAGAAAGAAAAAAAGTCCTGCAAATGATGCCCTTGTTTTCTTGTTTTACAGAATCCAGGATGACACAGGCCTTTCTGGCTTCTCTCTTTCCTGTGCCTTGTAAGATAAAGATAGTGAAGCATCTAGTTCAGAAACCAAACCTGTAGGTAAGTAGTTCAAGGAGATACACTAGGCCACTAAGTATCTGGGAGATGGGTATTCATCATATGAGTCAAGACATGTAGCTTGAGGATGGCCACACTGTTCTTTGGAAACTGAAACTGTACAGTGTGAGAGAGCACACTTCGCTGCTTGAGAGCAAAAAGTTTCTATTCAGTTGATCTATGAATACATTTAATTTTCTTGTCAAATGGGCAATACTTTCAGCAGTGATATTCATTGCTCAGAACACCACCACATGACAATGGGCCCCCAAGGCAGTCTAAGTAGTCCAGGTGAGTATTATGGAAATAAGGTTCACAGAGTAGGAGGGGTTGTCTTGCATTTCCTGAATTTAGAACTAGCCCTGCCCCCAGAAAAATCTGTATTTTATTTCTTTCCTGTGCATAAGGTCCATCTTCTCCTAGATTGAGCCATTACAGAGCAGAAAGATTTTCTTCCATAACATCCATTTTGGACTTATTTAAGAAGGAGAGTTTCATGCACAAAACAAAACTTTGCAAACAATCCAAGTTCTATTCTTTGTTGATTTTCATTCCAAGACACATTAACTGCAGAAGTATCCCAATAAAACCACATAAAGACAGAAAAGAAAATGACTACCCATCACCATTCTTGTGTTGAATAAGCAGTTTGAAATTTCTGAACGATTGACATTATTCTGTTGCCCTCTTGACTGGAAGAAAGAAAGGGGGAAAAAAAGGAAAACAAAAAAATAGAGTATGAAAAGTTCTGTGAGATTCTCCAGAGCTGAGTTAGGAAAGTTGGTGCACATTGTGCCTTTTTGTGACTTTGTATGAAAAGAATCTCTGTCAGATGAATCAGGTAAGTAACAACTTATTGCATTTCTCTGTTCCTGTGAGGATACGCAAGTGACATGAGTGGGATTTTCTTTGTAAGACTCCTGGACAGGATGAAATTTCACAAGCAAAAAGTATGAGATGCAGATACTAAAAATAATGCAGACATATTTATATCTATGCTATACTCATCTTCCTACTACCTCATACCTTTCACTTCCTTGTGAGCTTATACTTTGGTTTTCATAACACACTTCAACTGCAAGGCCTTTGACACAGAGACGGTTTCCTCATATGAAGGAAATTTTCTGCCTAGCACAGCAAGAAGTTGATGCTTAAAGAATCCAAGTGATGCTCTAATATAAAAACCATTAATGTTGGGTCTGATGAGTTATGACAACGCACAAGTCCGTCAACAGAAAAGAATTGGTTAAAATAATAATTTCTTTCCTGTCTTGTGGTTTCAGCTTCTGTGCAAAATGGTTGTGCCCTTTGCATACTTTGAAACTATAGGGAATTATACTTGAGAAAACCCTGTGAGTCTCTGGACCAAATCTGGAACAGAAATATCATATTCACTGGGGGGTGTGGAGGTGTGTTGGCTATCTGTAAGAGCTTGGTTTCCCAGTTTTTAAAGAGACTTTCATCACTATGGTCCGAGAGAAAATAGCCCTATACCTTTTAAAAGTTTTACTTATACCTCTGGAAGTTTCCCTCTGAAAGTGCCGCCCAGTTGTCCAAGTGTCTGATGGCAGGGTGATAAGCTGCCAGAGGAAACACTCTGTAAACATGCAGATTACAATAGGCTTTCTCAGGAGAATGAATATCCATTTTGAGTGGGCCAATTGGAAGATGAAAAAGTGAATGTCTAGATCTCACATGTGGTACAGGCAAGATAGCTACATTGCTGAAACCACAAGAAGGAGGGAAGACCTTATCACTCCAAATGAAACACAGTAATAGAACTTTACTTTTCGGCACAATTATGTAAAACGGATGCTTTTAAACCCCTGATTTCCTCTGGATAATCATGGAGCAGCTGTAGCTAAACAAGGTGTCTCATTATAGAAACTTGTTTAAAAAAATTGCACTAATTACGTTTAAGATAAAACATAAACCTTGAGTTCTGGGCTGTAACACTTGAAACCAAGCAAACTGGGATCTGATTATATGCACTATCACAGGAGTGACCTATTCAAATGACATTGCTCTGATTAAACAGTAGATACGCTCAAAGTAGACAATTTCTCATGAAGGATTCAGCACTCAAAAATCTATTTCTGATTTTGATTGAATAGAATCTAGAGTTCTTCATCTTTGTGCCACATTGCAAAGTTCACCTCCATTGAAAACCAATGGCAAACCTTTACAGACAGCTTTACAGGAACCCTGAAAGACACTGTACACTCTAAAGAAGTTCAAATCCTTTCCTTTGAATTCTGGTGATGAGCACACAGAACTGAAAATTCAGACATTTCAGACAATTATGCCACAAAGTCAGCACATTATCAGCAAATGAGAAAAACCTTAAAAGAGTATGAAAGTCATTGCACACCAAACTACATCTCTTTTATTAAGAGCTTGTTGCTCAGACCAGAAATAGATTTTCAAAGGTGCTACACATCTTGGTAGTTTCGGGAAAGAGAAAACTCAGCTGCTCAGGCCTGTCAGCCTGACCTTGGTGCCGGGGAAGGTCATGGAACAGATCATGTGAGTGCCATTATGCGGCACATGCGGGACAACTGGGGGATCAGGCTCAGCCAGCATGGGTTTATGAAAGGCAGGTCCTGCTTCACTAACCTGGTCTCCTTCTATGACAGGGTGACCCGCTCAGTGGATGAGGGGAAGGCTGTGGATGTTGTCTACTTGGACTTCAGTAAGGCCTTTGACACCGTCTCCCACAGCATTCTCCTGCAGAAGCTGGCTGCTCACGGCTTGGACAAGTGCACTCTGCGCTGGGTTAAAAACTGGCTGGACGGCCGAGCCCAGAGAGTGGTGGTGAATGGAGCCAAATCCAGTTGGCGACCGGTCACGAGTGGTGTTCCCCAAGGCTCAGTGTTGGGACCAGTCCTGTTTAATATCTTTATCGATGATCTGGATGAGGGGATTGAGTGCACCCTCAGTAAGTTTGCAGATGACACCAAGTTGGGTGGGAGTGTTGATCTGCGGGAGGGTAGGAAGGCCCTGCAGAGGGACCTGGACAGGCTGGATTGTTGGGCCGGGGCCAACTGTATGAGGTTCAACAAGGCCAAGTGCCGGGTCCTGCGCTTCGGTCACAACAACCCCAGGCAACGCTACAGGCTTGGGAAAGAGTGGCTGGAAAGCAGCCTGGCTGAAAAGGACCTGGGGGTGATGGTTGACAGCCGCCTAAACATGAGCCAGCAGTGTGCCCAGGTGGCCAAGAGGGCCAATGGCATCCTGGCTTGTACCAGGAATAGTGTGGCCAGCAGGACCAGGGAGGTGATAGTGCCCCTGTACTCGGCACTGGTGAGGCCGCACCTCGAATACTGTGTCCAGTTTTGGGCCCCTCACTTCAAGAAGGACATTGAGGTGCTGGAGCGTGTCCAGAGAAGGGCAACTAGGTTGGTGAAGGGTCTAGACAACAAGTCTCACGAGGAGCGGCTGAGGGAGCTGGGGTTGTTTAGTTTGGAGAAGAGGAGGCTGAGGGGAGACCTTATTGCTCTCTACAACTACCTGAAAGGAGGTTGTAGGGAGGTGGGGGTCAGTCTCTTCTCCCAAGTAACAAGCGATAGGACGAGATGAAATGGCCTCAAGCTGCGCCAGGGTAAGTTTAGGTTAGATATTAGGAAAAACTTCTTTACTGAAAGAGTAGTCAGGCACTGGAAGAGGCTTCCCAGGGAAGTGGTTGAGTCCCCATCCCTGGAGGTACTGAAAAGACGGGTAGATGCAGTGCTTGAGGACATGGTTTAGTGGCGGACTTGGAGGTGTAGGTTAATGGTTGGACCTGATGTTCTTAAGGGTCTTTTCCAACCTTAACAATTCTATGATTCTATGAAATTATTTAGATCTTGCCTTTTTAATATCTATAAAAGGATCTCTCACATTTACCCAATCTTCCATGATTTAACATAGTCTGACACATTTAGCAGGACTGCAGGCTCTGTATCACTTCAAAGTTGTAATTTACTACAGGTGTGAAAACTCAAGATACAGCAAATGAAAACAAAATAAAGCTGAGGAGACAAAAAAAACCACAACAGTTCACTACCACATACTTGTTCTGAAATATATATAGAAATTCAGTTTTCCAAAATGTGATTTTTATTATTTGAACAAATTATAGTTCACTTGCACAAAATATCTTGAAACAAAAAACCCCACTTATTTGTAAAAATTAGCACTGTGATAGTCACATATTAGTTTAGTAAGCAAAAGAGTATATTTAATAACTAGGATGAGGGACGAAAGTAAGTTTTCAGGTTCTGGTCTAAACTATATTACAAATGAGCTATGGAAGCAACTATGAAAGTAGTACAATAGCAACAGTCAGGGTTAATTCAAGTTTCTGAAGAGCTTTGCAGTCTAAGTATAGCTTATGTTAGTAAAGCGAAAAATAAACTCTAGAAAGCATAATATACTTATGGTTACAATCAGAATTATAACCATGCTAGCTGATGGAATGTTAACAGATGAGCCAGAAACACACATACACACACAACTCCACCCATAGTAAATCCACTCTAATTACTGGTTTATGAACAAGAAAATTCAGATTAAAATTGTTTATAATATTGAGGTAATATTTCTAATATCTACTACAGAAACAGCATACAGAAACACAGGAACCATAGTCTAGATAGGATTTTAAAAAAGTTATTTACATATTGACAAATTTAGATTAAACCAGAAGATAGCTAAAACAATCTCCTCGAATTTTGTTTATCTAGAGAGCTGTCTATGAAAAAAGAAAAAAAGGGATACTCAGTGTATGCTTTTCTTTTCATTTTGTCTATGGAAAAACAAAGGCAAAAGGACACAAAAGAATGCAAGTTTCAGTTATTCGGCCAAATGTAGTACAGTGAAGATAAAATGGTTTTGTTTAGTTAGGTTTTTGGTTTTGCTTATACAAACTTCAGACACTTCAGATCTGTTTTATACTTTCAACGTACCAAAGTTCAAAAAGGGTTGCACCAAAAGGTCACATCACAGAAGCACAGCAGAATGTAACTATTTGTTTAGTGGATGTCTGGTTACATTGGGTCATGCAGAGCTGGTTCTAGAAAACATGGCCATGCTGCCATGCCGTGCCAATCAGAGAGTACCACAGCCATAGCTGTGCTGCACTACACCTGAGAGGAGAATACTGCAGGACCAAACTCACCCTTGCAGAAAGGGCCACAACATCTCCCCATCGGTCTGAGATAATCTGCAATCTGTTCTAGCAATTCATAACAAGACAGTTGACTATGCAGTGGTATGTACTGAAAAAAAGTCTCCTAGTTCAAGTAGATGTAGCTTTTACAAAAACAACTGATTTTGGTTTTAGACCTGAGGAGGCCTGGCTGTGACAGTAGCCAGTGATAGTGTTCCACGTAACGATGGAAGATTTTGCTTCAGAGTTTCTAAGGCTACAAGCAGCAAATCTTTTAATGTTATGAACACCACCGCCTTCACCACTGGGAAGAAGACAATACACCCAGTTTCCCTCACTTTCTCTAAAGAGAAAGGAGATGGTAAAGAAACTGAGTGGTGTTTAGGTGCAGTTCTCCCAGACAAACGCTGGGAACAGTCCCTCTCAGGATTTAAAGGACTCTGGCAAGAAATTAAGAAATCCAAGCTCTGCCTAGCTAGTTGCAAACATGACTATTTGATGAGAAGTGCCAAAAATTATGAAGTAAGGAATAGATTTTTTTAAGATTAAATATATGCCCAAGTCTCCATAAGTTAGCATGACTTCCATCAAGAACACAAAATGATCAGCTAGAAAAGAACAAAATTTTCTTGGTTTACTGGAAGAGTTTCCCATACTAGCCAGAAGTAAGATAAAACTTGCAGTGTTTTTTTTTCCTGTGCTTGTTTATATGATGAAGGTCATTTTATTTTAAGGAATTTCAACGCTTCATTAGATGTAGCAGTCTATGAATTCTGCTGGGGAGATCTGAGGTCTGGTTAATTCCTTTTGCCAACCTGTTGTCTCACTGAGGCACAGTGATTTGTAGCAAAATCAATAGAAAATTACAAATATGTAGAACTCCCAGATCTTCACGGTCATTTAGATTGTTCTTGTAGACTCACAAGATAAAAATACCAAAATTCAGAGACAAAACATTTCAGTTTGTAACTAGTATGGACGTCAGGTAATTCTTAAAAAAAGTTTCTCTGTCAGGTGAAAACCAATCAAGTCATCACACTAGCTTTAAAGTCATCCAATTTCATCAAACACCCTTTGATCTATTTTAGTGTTCTGTTACTAGTCTACTGCTGATGAAGAAATATGCAAAATGCAGAATTGACAATGAACAACAGAACCTTGTCCTACCTAGACACAGACACATTACAGACTACAGCAGGTCATGGGAAAAGTCAGTCAGTTCTCAATCTCATAATACACAAAATCATGAATTCCAAGAGCAAAAAAAAAACCTAATGCTTTCTGCTTACCTGATATGGAACAATACTCCCATGAGCAGTACCCCAGCGTTTTGCTTCAATTTTGCAATTAAGGTAATTAGCTGCTATATGAGTGAGACATGCAACCTGGAAATGGAGAAAAAGTGAAGTATTCAGGAAAGTTGAAACTTCATTAACAACTTCTGAGATTTCTGTCTATTCGTATGTGCTTCAGATACATAAGTTAAAATATTTATGTCACAAAAGTGTCCTTTATATATTACGTATTATGGATACTTTTTTAATATGAAAAAATTCAGGCTACATCTATACCATGGAAGTGCTTGTATAAGTACAACTCAATAAACTCAAAAAATAATACATGTCCTATAACACTAGTAATGCTAGACAAATCTAGCATTAAACTACCCTAAGAGATAAAACAGTATTACTCTAAATATTTTGCAAAATGGTCAACTGCAGCAAAGGGAAGAAAGGAAAAAAAAAAAAAAAAAAATCAGTGTCTTGTCCAAAGTCTAGTGGGAAGCATGATGGATTTGTGGGATAGGACTCACCATTTCCTGAACCTCAATCCCATACTTAAATCACAAAGACTTTTTCTCAGTTACAAAATTATCTTTCTGTTTTCTCCTGTGCTTCTCATTTTACATGCCCAAGCTATGGAAAATACTTCTGAATTCTTCAGCTCCCCACACACTCTGTAATATTAATTAAGTGGTAAGCCTTGATAAATCATCTGCCATTAGAAGATAAGGAGAGATATATCAAGTTATTAGTCAGACAGACAAAACTGGAAAAAGATTAATTCTGTGAAAAATATGGCATGCTAATTTAGTAACCATAATTTGAGGGGATAAATATATACTTTGTAAGCACGAATATATCTTAGGAAAAAAGTGATGCAGTAATGCATGAAAATCAGTGGTTCTCTTATAATCAATGGCAGATTCTTTATTCTTATTTCTTCAAGAGAATACAGTGTGTAACTATATCTGAAGCCAAGTAACACGAGAAAGCATTACAGTTAGCATGCAAGGTTATCACTAATTCACCAGACACGATATATTTGTTAACTAGTTGTGCCAGTAAGTGCAACTGCTTGCCTAAACAATAGGCCACAGACTTTTTTTTTCCAAGAAATATTTTCTTCATATTTCTCCCCTAGATGGAAGAAATTTGCTATGATGATCCAAGTGTTTACAGTATTCTGTGCCTACTAATCAGTCTAATCTACATCAAAACATGCAGTAATTAATTCAGAGTCCACCATTCACATTCCAGTATGTGAATTGTATCAGAATATCTAGAAAAAGAATGTCATTTCATTTTCTTCTCCTTTCTCTATATATGCTGAAAACGCAATGTGAATTTATCACTCACATTTAAAGCAAATATTTAACTAAATCATGGATACAGTGATTTAGCTCAGCAGAAAATCTAGGAAAATATACAGCAGATAGGAATTTAACTGCTGCCAAAAACTATATCCATATATACTAACTACAAATACAATGTCTTATTCCTGAGTACTGATGGAAAACACTTTGTAGTTGGATTTCAGCTGCAGCTTATTATAACCCACTGTCACTTCATTCAGCTAAAATGTTGAACAATGTCTAGTCTGTCCTTCAGTCCCCAGGAAAATCTCAGCAACTAAGGAAATAGATCTGGGAGTACGTAGAAGGGACTTTTTCTTCTGGTTTGCAACTTTCCTCAGCAACGCAGAATGAAACACACCATTACAGAGGGAGTTTAATGAGTCACAAAAGTGTGTTATTTATTAATAACACATACCCTAGACCCATCATTCCTGTCATTTTTCAATTTGATATTTTTTTCTACCACAGCAAATGGCTATGCGATGATGATGAAACATTAATCATTACATATTTTTCTGTATTTGTGTGTAACACTACACAGCTGCTGTATTCCACACAAATTTCACTAGCAGCTAAGATGCATTCACTACAACAGGCTTTTATTTTTAAAGAAACAAGAATGCCCTCTGTGATACATGCATTTAACTTTTCACACTTCTGGAAGGAAACACTATACCAAACTTAACTCTGGGAAGGACATAGTGAATTAAAACCTAGTGAAACAGAAGTCCTAAAATATTGATTTTTAATATAATGGAGCAAAGATTTCATTCCATTTATTTGTTTATATTCTATGCTGTAGAAATAGAGCTATGAGTTTCATAAACAAAAATCTTCACAAGAAGTTTCACAAGAAATTTTTTTTTTTTAAGGATAGAAGTTAACAGAGTGTTGCAAATTGCTTCAGCTTTCTCAATGAGATCAATATAATTCTTTCAATGGTGGAAAACATACACATCTAGATTTCTCCAAAGCGTTTGTTCACAGTACCACAGGAAAAAAAGAATTAAAACATAATACTTGCTACATACTGGAATTGCGCCACTAAAGCTTCTGCTGAAAGACTTGTTTCAGTAGCTATAAACAGCAAACGCCAGGGAAGTCAGAAGCTTAGTAAAGCCAGAAATTTTGGAACTAAAAGTTGCTTAGACTATATCAAGGCCTCAGTTCAACATGATACTTAGTCTGAACAATTCCATTTCAGTCAATATACCGATCCCTTGCTTGAATGCATATGGCTATGTATCCTGCTGAAGCTGGTTTACTTATTGTTTTTTCAATAAATCATGAAGGAAAAAGGCTTTTGGTTCCCTTTGACTTCCTTCTCTGAGTTAATTTTTTTTTCTTTTTCTTTGTTTACTTTTTCTTAAAGTAGGCATGTCATGTAGACTGTCTTTTAGGAACTTTGAGACACAGGCATTTTGCAGCAGCACAGATAACTTATTTTATGCTCTACTACTGAAGTAGTAACACAAATATTAATTTATAACTTTGTAGAAAAAAAAAATCAATGAACTTGTTCATAGTCAAATCAGCCAGCCAAAAAGAATAAGTTGTTGTAGTAGTAGTATCATCATCATACAAATAAACTTATATTGACCACATCAAAGTAAATATTTCAGTGCTTTGTGTTTTATGCATAAAGACACTTACTTGAGTGTGCTCTGTGGCCTTTTGCCCCTTTCATAGTAACTCTCTGATGAATTCAGCAGACTTAAAAGATGATTCTATTTCTACTGTCCCATGAAACTGTTACAGACAGTCCCAGGACTACCGTGCTTTTCCCTTTCCTCTCTTCCTGGCTCAGTTCATTCTCTCTGGTCTCTCCAAAGATTTACTCTCACTAAAAAGGCACTATCCAAAAAAATCTTTCAGCATATACATTTTATGTATAGAGGGTGGTGAGGCACTGGAACAGGTTGCCCAGAGAGGGTGTGGATGTCTCATCCCTGGCAGTGTTCAAGGCTAGGTTGGACGGGGCCCTGAGCAATCTGGTCTAGTGGATGGCGTCCCTGCCCATGGCAGGGGGTTTGGAGTTAGATGATCTTTAAGGTCCCTTCCAGCCCAAGCCATTCTATGATTTTATGTCCTTAATAAAGAACACAAAGAATTTATCTACCTATACCTTACAGCTGTTAAGCAAACTGCTGAACTATAAGCATAAAAAAGTTATCCCAAATGAACATTTCTACAGACATTATATCCCCTAAAAAATGTTTTTAACAAATAAGTCTGTTTCTCCAAATCCCCCTGTAATTCAAGACTCAGTTAGGACTTCACTGCTAGAGACATTTTTTGCAGTAGGAATATCTATAGTACAATCAATGTCTCAAAATGAAGTTTGGATACATCTGTATTATATACTCAGTTAAGTATTTTTAAATCCATATTTAAAACTGCTTTCCTGAAACCTTATAGACCCATTTCTTCTCCTTTAATTAAGAACTAATCCTTAAAAGTAACCTTTGGACCTGTAACATTAAAGCAGATGTAATACAATGATATAGACATCTCTGTATTCATTTGCTTGCAGAGACAGATCCATGCACTGTAAATACATATTATCAAATATCTACAGATAGGCATTTCTTTATTTCACATCAATAAAGGGAACACACACTTCTACATTCCTTTCTGATATTACTGTTGACGGCCAAATCGCATATTTGCATTACATACTTACTTAAACCAGAACAAAGAGAACTGCATTAAGGTCTGAAAAGTTATGCTCAGCTTATGATGGAATCAGACAGATGGGAAACAAGATATTAAAAGCCACAAGGTGAGCAGACAAAGAGAAGAGACAGAATTTCAAAAGATTTTTTTCAAGATAGCACATCAAACATAATTTATTACAGTGAGTTCACTGAGTCAATCATTTACATGCAAGTTCAACAAGTGTATATGAATAATAAAAGAAGACAGGTAACTGGAAAGAGGAGAAAATAACATCTTAATTATATTCTTTACTTTCTTCTCCCTCCAATTTTGTGTCTGCTTTCCTGCTATGTATCTTAACAAGGCTTTAACTCTTAGCCAAGTTAATTTTTTTTTTCTCATTCTTTGTTTACTTTTTCTTAAAGTAGGCATGTAGACTGTCTTTTAGGAACTTTGAGACACAGGCGTTTTGCAGCAGCACAGATAACTTATTTTACGCTATACTACTGAACTAGCAACCCAAATATTAATTTATAACTTTGTAGGAAAAAATCATCCTGGAAAATTTCGGTGCCTTCTGCTGTGCAAAGGCCAATAATCTTCCACTTACAACTTTTCCATACTTCTGGTGACATGGAAAAAAGATCTTTACAAGAGAAAAATTTGAATATAAAACCACAATCCTCATTTGGTGTACACTAGCAAAGCTCTCTTAAAATCACTGATCCTATGCTGGTATTTACCTAATGACCAATTTTACTGGTTTACATGTTTTCCCCTTTCCATGTTGCAATAAATCAATATTCAAGTTTGATTAACTTTGCTTTTGCAATTACCCCTGTCACCCTTCTCATTTGTATATTTGTATTGAAGCTGCTTCCATGGACATGTGCATGGTGTGACCCTCGGCTCTTGCTTCTCAAGTGGTTTTTTTTTTCATTTAGAAAAAATCAAACACTCTATCTCTACGAAGAAAACCCCGCTCTTCCAGTTGAAGTCTAATTATGTTTAGCCACAAGGCTTAATGAGAGTAGCAATAAGTTGCTGTCTGCAATCACCTCAATGCTGCCATAGACAGTGCATGCATGTTTTATGTTCCATAACATCCATTATGTTATGCCGGGTCCTGCACTTCGGTCACAACAACCCCAGGCAACGCTACAGGCTTGGGAAAGAGTGGCTGGAAAGCAGCCTGGCTGAAAAGGACCTGGGGGTGATGGTTGACAGCCGCCTAAACATGAGCCAGCAGTGTGCCCAGGTGGCCAAGAGGGCCAATGGCATCCTGGCTTGTACCAGGAATAGTGTGGCCAGCAGGACCAGGGAGGTGATAGTGCCCCTGTACTCGGCACTGGTGAGGCCGCACCTCGAATACTGTGTCCAGTTTTGGGCCCCTCACTTCAAGAAGGACATTGAGGTGCTGGAGCGTGTCCAGAGAAGGGCAACTAGGTTGGTGAAGGGTCTAGACAACAAGTCTCACGAGGAGCGGCTGAGGGAGCTGGGGTTGTTTAGTTTGGAGAAGAGGAGGCTGAGGGGAGACCTTATTGCTCTCTACAACTACCTGAAAGGAGGTTGTAGGGAGGTGGGGGTCGGTCTCTTCTCCCAAGTAACAAGCGATAGGACGAGATGAAATGGCCTCAAGCTGCGCCAGGGTAAGTTTAGGTTAGATATTAGGAAAAACTTCTTTACTGAAAGAGTAGTCAGGCACTGGAAGAGGCTTCCCAGGGAAGTGGTTGAGTCCCCATCCCTGGAGGTACTGAAAAGACGGGTAGATGCAGTGCTTGAGGACATGGTTTAGTGGCGGACTTGGAGGTGGTAGGTTAATGGTTGGACCTGATGTTCTTAAGGGTCTTTACCAATCTTAACAATTCTATGATTCTATCTTAAGCATTGACCCAAGTGGTTCAAAACACGGCACCGCGCCACAATGAACGGTGCTGTTCTACCAGCTTTTAGGGAGGCAACTGTGTTTCGAACTCCTGCAAGAATGGACTGGGCAGCAAGAACCACAGCCTTGCACAGAGGCAGGAAAGCTGCCACAATTCAAGGCAGCCCATTCAACAGGGGCCCAGCAGGAAGCCACAGCCTTCCCGGAAGCTATCAACGAACATCCCCTTGTGCCTGGGCACGTAAGGGCCTCCCATTTAGCCTGCAGTTGAGAGCTCTGCCAGTAGCTAAAAATCAGCTCAAGAGTGCCATACACCCATAGGCCGGGCAGACAGCCCCCCAACCTGCAAGTACACAGCAAAGCCACAGCCCACAAAGGAGCTAGATTTTATGAATTCATCAGTGGTGCCCCTACATCTGTGCAAGGCAGCAGGTCTGACGTTCTCCTGAATTCACAACTGTTTTCCCGTAATCCCTCTCCACATAGTTTTTTCCCTTCCCTTCAAGAGCCAGTAGTACTGTAGCTGCTTCCAACCAGTGCTTTGCAGACCTGCAAATTCCATAAATGACTTTGAAGAGGTCTGCAAAAGCTAACTGGAAAAGCAAGACTACTATCACGTAGGCCAAGGCATACTATTAAAGAGTCTACACCCCCTGTGTCTGTGGTCACATTATGACCACTGCACTCTGAGTAAAAAGTGTTTTCTTCCCAGTGACCCTGATTTCTTTTAATGTGAGCCTCCAGGAAGTGATCGTGAATTCACCCTTCACAAAAGAAAACTCCTGGCATAGAAGCACCAGCAAATGGTATAATCCCAGCCACAAATACAACCTTGTAAAGATAAAATCAAGTCCTTAATGACAAATAACTACAATTTTAGAACAGGTCTCGTATTAAGTCCTGCTTTAGGGCCTTCCAACCAGACGCTTAAGCAGGTATCCAACTCTGTGCCTGCAATCACATGCAGCTTGTGAGACTTGCTGATTAAAGTTAGCCACTTGATCAAACAGCACACAGCAACTCACAGTCATAGAAATGACGTGCTAGGAGGTGCTTAATGCACTAGAAACAACAAAAAAATACATACAATGAGAAAAAACAAAAGTAATGTATTTGAAAACCCTATCTTGAACACGGATTCTCAGAGGGAAAGAAAACTAAAGAGAGCAAAACAGACTTTAAAGTGCACAATTGTGTAGGTACTTTTTTAGTGTGAAAATGATGGCTGAAAACAACTTTTGCTTTATAAAAAAAATAAAGTTTAAACTACATAAATATAGAGAAACTGAGGCACCTTCAAAAACACAAGGCATTTGCACAGCAGAGAACTGCTGAGTTCAGTGAAATCAACAACAAAAAGAACTGATCTACGAGTTATTTTTTTAAATGAGCTATTTAGAGCTTATAAAAGACCAGAATGAACACTTCTGTGTGTCCCGCAGCATGCATATCATCTCCTGATTAAGATTCAATTAGTATTAACAACAGCAAAGATTGATGCAACTAACAGATGTAGGACTTGAAATTTCAAATATATATAATTCAGCGCACAGTTTCAAGAGAAAGGAAATGTTAAATGGACTCCTCTCTCTCCTTAGTCTCCACTTCGAAAAAACAAAACAACAAACCTACACACTCAGATGAATTTTAGGTGAAGGATCAGAAATAAAAATCCTGACCATAGAATCTATTAGACAGCACTGGCATGAAAGAAAAAAAAAAATTCTTTTAAATGAGCTTCGGTTGAAGAAAGCAATATTTTAAAATGAAGAATAAATGACATTTTCTTGATTAAAATAAAATACTAATAAGTTTTTTCTGAAAGTGTAAAAAGCATACTACTTCAATCACTGAAAAATTCCTGTTTCATCTTCATAATAACACAGGAACTGCTCTAAGGAATCTGTCACTTTAAAAAAACCTATTAAAGAGAATATTCAGGTAAAAAAAAAACCAAACCAAAAAACAAGAACTCCAAAGTTAGTCTGTATGCTCTGTGCAATATCTTGGTGCACTTATATACAAACCTTAATCATATGGTCCTATACTATTTTTCTATCAAACTTCTGACTCATTTAATTAGTAGGTACTTATTGAATATTTACTTTTAACTTATTCAGGAATACATAGCCCAAACACTGCACCAAATCTCCTAGAGAGTCCCTACCAGCCTTTATGCACATCATATGTGGTACACATTGCACCTTCTGCCACCCTGAGTTCCTTTCAAAAGACACTTTCCTGAAACAAGGGTGATTCATCTGCCAGATTTCAAGTTTCCACTCCAAAGAATGAAGGCACTGAGTTTCTCAGGAGAAAAAAAAAAAAAAAAAAAAAAACACCAAACACAAAGCCCATCAACGTATTTTCCCATAACTTGTTCCTGGAAACAGATGAATCATTTTAATAGTAACTTTGAAAGCAAATCTCTTTTTGGAAGTTCCATGACATGGAACATTCAGCCAAAACAGTTAAAACTTTGGCAAAGTTATAAAAATTAAAATCAGACTCTGATAACAGACATATCAGACAACCTTAACAATAAATGACGCTTCTACAATCATTTCCTCAAGTCTCCATCTTCTCTGAAGAAAGAATATATATCCACTGAAATATTAAATGCATTACACTCTGTATTTTCACACAGCTTTACTAAGTCCAGGCAACATTCAACTTACAAAAAGTTTCTTCTGCTACATTTTATACAGGTTTTTTTAATACTATAACACATTTTCTTACATTATTCCTTAATTATAGCATTTCCCACCAAGAACCTATGCATTTAATATGAATTACAACTTATCTGTTTTTTAATTCTATGTAATGTTGTCTGGTCGTATTTCATTGATTGTTTAGAAAATAGCACAGATCAAGTTCTCTGAGTGGCTCCTATTCATGCAAAGAACTGTAAGCATACTTGCAAAACAGAAAAATTTGAATTTAAAAACACTAGCTATATTTGACAGCTGAGAATGAAAAGAGCAAAGCATACAAATAAAATCCAGCAAACAGATTTTGCTCATAAAAATTAATTACCTGCGAGGACAGGCCTCAGAATAATTATAGCAATTTTTCTTATTATTTGTAATAGGGTAGTATCCAGAGGCTCCAATTTGGATGCTACATACACTTCGTCAAGGATTCTATTGTTTTATTTAATCAGTAATAAGGATGCTTTTCCATGGAAAGCTGCCAACATCCAAAAAAAGCTGTATTAAGGCACTTTTCACTTTCGATCTTATGATTAGAAACAGTGCCATTTACAACAAAAATATGCATATACCTAACCATTTACAGCACTCATCTTTTTGTCTCCGTATTTATCATCATTAATACTTGCACAGAAATAGTCTGTTTGTCTGCTCCTGACAATGTCATTTTCATCTTATCTGTGAAGAACTGTCCCTCCACAAAAATAGCAGTAATTCCAACAGCTTGTGCTGCAGCAGGGCAAGTAGGTAGATTTTTAGCTTTTTCATTTGATATGTAGGGAGGCACGTACGGAAACGAGCCATGTCTATTTGGTTGGGTAAGAAACATGCAAATATTCCACCCCTATTACCACAGCCAAATCTCCTCTGGTCATAACAGTATTATCTCAGCAGAACAACATTGGCATTAGTTGTAACACTGAAAAATCTCTGGACACTGCCCATTAAGTACTTATGTGCTAATGCACTACAGGGATGACACAAGAAATAAACCCATGCAATTGAATGAAATAGGATGTTTTACCATGGACAGGTATTTCTGTGCCCCTGCAGCATTAATGAACGCCCACCATTCGGTCATCCACAATGCTTTTTTGAGCACTTTAATGCTGTCCGCAGTGCAGATGTAGTTCATCTACTGAGCTATTAAACAGCGTACAAGTCAGAGAAACTTGGTCCAAAGTTCTGTTTGATTTGAGAAATAAATGGATTAGTATTACCAATGAGTCTGGAGTCAAAATATGGCACTTCTGCCTGATAATGCATTTTGAATAGTGACAATAAATCTGTAAATGATTCTCTGAAGAAGTTTTTCTTTAATCACTCTACAAAAATATTTAAATAATACTACAAAAAACCAAAATGTTATATTAGAGTAAGCTTGAATGAAAATAACTTTACATATTTTTTTATCAGAGAAATCTAGTACTACAAATATTCATTCCAAAGAAGGAAGGCAAAGCATTTTTACAAATAACTGAACCCTGACTTTTAGATAGAGTTTAATGGATAGCTGTTTTTGAAGTCCTAAACCAGAGTCTGAACACTTTTTTTTTTCTTGTAGCTTTCACTATAATATAATACATAACTAATGAACTACGACCTCTGGCCTAATCACATGGCACTACTCTAAAGAGTTGCAGTTTAATTGATGAGCCAGAAACAATACAGTGCTGAATAATACAAACATGGACAAACACAGAGTCATGGCAGAACTCCATCAGACCAAAAAGAAGTCATTAGTCTCATTAGTCCAAATTTGTTTCAGCATCATCCTTTACTTCACCTTTTTATAAATTATAATCTACAAAAAAATTTCAGTCAGAGCTATCTGAGGCAATCAAACCAAGCAGTGTTAAAACCTTAGCTAGCGCTCCATGAGCACACCCAAAAACGACATACTTGGTAAGTTTGACTAGATTTCAAGAGGTTCAACAGCACAGAGAAATCAGTTGTTTTGCTAACTTAAAATTTTCTATGACATAAAATTGAAACCCCTTCCATCAAGTTACAGCCCTTTTCCCTGCTATTTACATAAAGAAATAGCGCATAAGGTGTTGAAAGGCCCTATCCAAATTTGCCCAATTTACAGAATGACTTCTGAAGGCTTCCATGAGTTTAGAGGGAGGGGTGAGCTTTTGGGGTACACTAAAAGCGCTTATTCTGCTACTAGTTGCTTAAATCATTCCCATTTCTTTGGAACTACCCAGGTTATCCTTCTTCTCCTAATACTTAGCATGATCTCGAAATATGATCTGCTGGTAATAAATTACAACAAACATCTTGATTCCATTTCCAGAATTACACCCTTGTTCAAAGGTCATCTAAATAATAAACTCATTAAAAGAAACGTCTTCCTTTGTCTTCAAACTCTCTCCCCTACCCACTCCAGATAGCCATTTTATTTTTCCTGTGTATTAAAGGGGCATATTTTTTCTATCTCCTTCCTAGTCTTTCTCTAATTGATGACAGAGGTAGCTCAACACAGGAAAATGAAGCTGCAACACATTCAGGCTTAGTTTCATTAGCACAAGAATAATAGTAGCAAAGACAAAAAGGCACAGAATTTACTTTCAGATAGCAGCTAAAGAAGAAATCCCTCGCAATCTGGGTATGTACTCTGTTTACAGAGTAAAGAAAACCACTACATAAATCCAAGATTCAGTTGGAGGATGATCTACCAACGTCTTTTTACATAACTAATCATTAGAAATCACAACACACATTCCACAGAGGCCAATATTAAACTGAGTTACTGTCATGTTAGTATGGTCTTCTGGTTTATTCAATAAAATTCTGGCTACTTAAAACCCCGAGGGCTAAGTTCTGTTCTTAGTTATACTGATGTCCTCAATGGAAATTATCAAGAATAGTAGCCAAGAAAAGTATTTAATGCACAGTACATATTTAAAGAAATGTTCACATTAATTCAAATTTTATTATCTTTCCACCTCAGAGCTATGCAGCGAAAAAGACAACATCTCCATACAGTGCATACACAATTTTTTATCATGACAGAGATTAAGAATACAGTGTTTTGCAAAGATGATGCTTTATAAGCTTGCAAAAAAGAACCGCTTATTCAAACCATACCAAAACCAAGACAACTGTGTAACAGTCCTCCTAGCCGGCCTGCAAAATCACCAGCAGCAATGACCTCAAAAAAGCAGATTTTCTTTCTGTATTCAGTCAACTCGCAACTCTCAGTTAACAAGCAGAGAAGGAACAAGATACAGTCAAGACACCTGAACAGTATTTGAGTTCCAAGATCGATATTTCTCACACAACTTACTGCTCAGGAATCCTATGATGCCATATATGTCCTACAGGCAGTGTGTAATTGTTACCAGTTTCACCTATACTCAGTAATTTGTATAAGACATGACATGAAAGCGCTGAATAGACAGCACTAAAAGCACCTTAGATAGATAAGCCTTAAATCATCTTCGGGAAAAGTAATGCAAAAGCAAAAACTAATAGTTTCTAAACCTCATCATTATCTCAGTAAACTAACTGCCAAACTAAAGCACAAAGATGGAATATAGAAAAGAATTTACACCAATTTGCTAGGTTTTTCTAGGGTCACTTCAAAATTTTGTGAAGATTAAGAGTTTGCTAAGGCAAATACAAACTAAAACATAGTAATCAGAAGCAGAAGTGTCTGATGAACAATCATATAATACAAACAGTATTAACCACATTATCCTGTTTGTGGAATCTGGGAAAAAAAATACATTCCAAAATTGCAGAAATGTTAGATGTAAAATACTTCTTGCAGATTTCCAATCCAAGAGAAACCAACTTTTACAGTATTTGTTGGAGCCTGGTTGCAATTAAATACAGGAAGGATATTAAAACTTCCAAGAGATTTTTTTTAAGCCACAACAGAAGAAAAGGCACAATTGCATAATTGGAACCAAATCTAAAACCCACTTCCTTCTTATTTACTAGCATCATCTAAAGGACACTATTTAGATGCTGAAAGGTCTGGAGCTAACAACTGTAAATCATCTAAAAGTCAAAAATTTCAAAGGAATTGTATGACATGGGTTAAAAGTTTATAGATTAGAGATACAGAAAGTTAGTGCTCACTGCAAAACCACATCCTAGCGGTCACCATATCTCTCTTGTCAATAAAATCCTAGAATTCTATTTTGTTGTGGGGCAAGAAATCCTCTTCGGTAGTAATAAGCTGCTATAAAGCTATAGGGCAGAAATGTTGGATATACAGAATTTGAAAGAAAGATGTCTTTTTAAGATATTCTAAAAATAACATTTCTTTAGAGAACAGGATTTCACTTATCATTTGGTTCTACACAGACCAGTTAAATACTAAACAAACTCGCCAGTCAATGGGATATTTCTTTAAAAACCTTCAGATCTTTTTCATTGGCAGTTGAATTCAGTTCAATGCTCTTTGCCATTAGCATATCTGTGCAGAAAATTAATATCAAAAGCATCCTCCAGCCCTCCCTGCCCCCTCCCCAATTTTAAAATCCTCTTGCGTTTCTATAAGGCATGCAGAAAAGTGATAGCACATAGATGGACACGTACATGCTAGGTTTTTTGCTGTAAAATAAATCAAGCTGTTTTCAGGGATTTCTAATTATTTAAGTGCTTTAATCCCTGTTTGCTGGGTTTTTTTCTTCCTTTCTGACATAGTCATAGTCATCAACACTGGCCATTGAAGACATACGTATAGGCCAGCTTCACAATTCTCAGTTCAGAAGAAGGGATGGACAAAAGGTGCAAGCATGCTGCTATATTAGCTCAGTGCATGAAATACTGACAAAAGCCAAAAGTTTCATACAGGTCCCTGCTGTCGTAACACTATTAACAGGAGGACAGTTCAGTAGCACTTTTTTTTTTTTTTTTTTTTTACACAAAGAAAAAAGATTCCTTTTTTCTCATTAAAAATTACTGCACTCCAGTGAAACTCACACTAAAGGAAAAGTTATCATGATGCATTTGTTTGACCTCTAGATCCCACCATTAATCAGCCGCAACAAGAACCTAACAAATTAAAAGTCTACAACTGCAGGTTCCTTATTGTTTTGGCAGCATCCATGAGAGACTTCAAAAGGCCATTCTTCTCAAACATTCATCACGTGAGGAAGAGCTAGCTGTAGATATCTCAGCTTAGTATGTAAAACCATAATCCCTTTGAAAGCATGGATCTTTCAAGAACCTGATTGCATCACAGTAATTGTCTAACTTTCCTTTAAAAAAAAACATTACCACCAGAAGTACTGCAAGAGCAAATTTCTTTTTTTACATTAATATTTAGATTTGTACTACTCTTTCTTAGTACAGTCACAATTAAAGACTTACAAGTAACCAAAGGTTTGGTTTTCAAAAAGAAAGAAAATGAACCAGGAAAACTACATGTTCTCAGACAGACTGAGCTGTTGATTACATTTTTCTTCATTCATTTTAACATGTTTTTTTTTAATAGGATTGATCACATTGGTTTATTTTTGGTATCCCAGCACCTCATCCATAAATATTTTTTCCAATTTAATAAATGTTCTCATTACAGTCTTCGGCCAACACCCTAAAGTTAATTGGGTCTGAAGTAATAGGGTTATCAAAAAAAAAAAAACAACCCACAAAACCCAAAACTGTTTTCTGAATAACAGCTTATGCCCATACTCTATTCCAAAATAGCAACTTATTTCAGTTTAATTTACCCAACATTGAAGTAAATAAAAACACTTATTTTGTAATAAGGGTGTGCATGCATGGAATTACTTCTTAATAACTTTTAGATAACTGCAATTTGATAACAAGCATGGAATGAGTTAATGTTAAAAAAAAAAAATCACTAAACTGTCCTTTCACCATTTAGTACTTTTTCAGCTAAGCACGTAGAAGTGAAACACCACATATCATGCTTTGTTCATTAATGTCTTCACTCCCTTTCTTGTGTATGCCAGTGAGTGGCCTAAAGGATGATGATGTGGAACTTCAGATGGAAATTCTGCAATATGAGAACACTTTTGTGCATAGCCAAATCTATCCTAACCAAGGAAAAAGATTCTAAAGACAAATGAGGTGACAAAGTAAGGTGGGGAAAAAAAAAAAAAAATAGAAGAGAGTTACAGCAACACGTAACTTCAACTCTTCCTACTTTCAGCATTTTATAAAATATCAAATAATAATCAAAAATGCTCCATTAAAAAAAGCCAAAAAACAGAGGAACAAGGAATCAAAAACCAACAGAATGACTCAAAATTAATAGAAATTACCAGAAAACTTGTTAATAAAATCAGAAATGAAAAAGATCAAGGAGAAACTGCCATAAAACACTATGATACCTTAAACAACAACAAAAAATACTTCCATATATATACAAAATATTTAATAAGTGTAACATACATTTAAAATATTTTTCTAAACTGCTTATTACATTTTTCAAATACAGACACAAAATTTACAAATATACATAAGTATGATGAAGAGTTCAGTCCTTACAAACATTTCTGAAACAAGTGAAAAATTCTTTGTTGATTTAAGCAAGGGCTTCCCCTCCTTTCCAGATCTGATTTCAGGAGGTATTTAAACAAAAGCAGTAAGTATTAAAACAAGAGCAACCTCAATCATTAGTATCATATAATGATATAGGTGGGAAGGAATCTTTGGAGGTCATCTCATCCAACCTCCTGCTCACACCAGGGCCAACTTTTTGCACAATGAGCACTCTTATCTCTCAAATGTACTGACAGGTATAATGTGAAGAAAAATAAATTGAATAACGACAAAAATAACAGAGCACTGTAGTAGCTTTGATTAGTACTGCATACAGTTTTGATGTACATTTTAAAAAGTACACAAAAATTCCTATGCACCATATACCGAGTTGCTACCAGCAGGTATCTACATCAGCAAGACAACGTATCATTTGATCATATGCAGCTCATACCAACATCACTTTCTTTTTGTGAATTAGAAATCATTGCACCAGTGATGCTTAAATGTTCAAAGACAATTTAAAGTTCTCATTATTCGTGGTATATAGTATACCTTTCATGATCTAATCATCTTTAAAATTTTGATGAGTTTTTTCTTTAATGTGCCTAGAGAAAATGCTGCATCTTCAAGTTTACTTTATTCTTTAATTCCCAGAGCCTAAAGGCAGACCTCCTGGATTACATTACTTTGACACTTGGGTGATACTTGATTACTCTGAGTGATTTTGCACAAGTCATTCATTCACTTTGGTAGTAATATTACCCAGCGTCAAGGCCTCCCTTCCAACAGTGGTTTCACTATTTATGCTTGTCTGTCTCAAATTATCTACTACAACTGTTACTTAAAATCTCAGGGATGTTATAAACCTTGATTAAACCATGTTTTCAAAGAACATGGAGGTCCTCTGTAAAAAGTGAAAACCAGATGTAATGCAGTAGTAACTATAACCATGTCATATGAAATGGTCACTAGCAGAGTGACAGAATAAGGAAACTGTCACTAATACCATTATTGTCATTTTTATTGTTGTCATTAGTTGTACTCACTAATTTGACTAATTTATATCAAAATGGTATTCTTAGGTTCAAACATCTACACAACTAAAAGCAACTTTTTTGAAACTCCTACCTGAGATGACAAGAGATTGCAGTCAATGTGCAGTCCTTTCCCCGTCTTATACCTCTGAAGTAAACCAGCCATAATTGCTCCGGATGTATACAGCCCAGTAGCAAGATCTGTCATGGCTACTCCTGGTCTAACTGGCTCACCATCCTAAAGAAAAAGACACCGCACAACAAGACAAACAAAACAAAAAAAAAAAAGAGAGAGAAAACAAGCACAGGCAAAACGTTACTTTTTGTTATAGTACATTCTACATAAGACTCATCTGAAAAAAGTGTTTATGTGTTTCTGCACTGCAAACTGCAAGAAATAAGAGTATCTTTGAGTGAATTGAATATAAAAACTACCACTGAAAAACAGATATTCTTGCATTATCTACACAATACTAACTTCGTGAGGCTGCAGACTGCAAATCGCGAATGATTTCTTATGCTACTTTTTGCCCTAATAACATAATGCTTCAACTCATCAATGCAAAAAGAAAAGAGATACTGTTAAAGGCAAGAGAATCCAGGTAAAACTGAATTTCATTATGCCTAGAAGCCAAAGGTCTAAAGGATTCCCACAGTATGCTGACCCGGGCGCATGTCTGTTTGAAAGGCAGAACCATATTGCTTTGCTCTTCTCACTTTTTTTTTCTCCCTTCTCTTCGAGCCCTCCCCCAGCCAAATCTCAGGTTTGTATTTTCCGGTATACACACTCCAGGCTCATAGTGGGGAAAAAAAAAAAAACAACAACTTTGCGTTGTTTACACATGTGCACATTACACATGTAAATACACGCAAATTCTTGACCTTTTGACCAATAATCACTGGAAAGTTGTTGATTCAAATATCCTTTTTCAGTATGTCAACCCTTTTTTTGGCATCAAGGGAAGAATATTCATTTTACATCATGTGTTTCAGAGCTTTCCTAATCATGGGCACAAAATACAGCCCCTCTGCAATCAATGGCAAAAGGAACTTCTAATTTCAGTCAAGGTAGGCTTTTACCATAGGAGATTAAAAGTGCTTCTTCTGAGACATTCTCCCATTTCCTACTCTGAAAAGTTTGAGGTCGGATGCTCAGATTTTGACAGCAATTGCTTGCCCTGAAGTACAGTCCACAAATAGCAGCGCAAAGCTAATGGGACTGTTTCAGAGTTTCAGCACCTAAGTAAGCCTATCATAAGCCAACTTAAAATCAGTATAATTGAAAAATAATAACTGTTTGTCAAAGTTCCTATAAATGCCTTTAAACTAATCTGGCATAAATTCAATAAAATTGAATTTACAGAATTACTTTAATTAGTCATGTCTAAACTGCTAAGTGTAATCATACTTTAAGATTGCAAGAGAGTTATGTTTAGTGATAATTATAAAAAAAGAGCGTCTTGGCTTCACATAAAAAATTTAAAACTTATCTTCTCCATGTTTTTTTTCTTTTGCATTCCAACAGGATTTACCTAAGTCTGATATCAAGTCATATATAAGTTAAAAATTATTTTAAGAAAAATACCATATTGCATTATCAATTGCATTCATAGGTCAGTTCTGGGACAAAAGACTGTAGTACAATATTTTCAATGTAAGATGGAAAATGCTGCTATTTTATTCACATCATAAAAGTGATTAAACAAAATTATAAAATCTGTATCAAATGTGACAGAATTTTTTAAAAAAATCTCAATTACTGGCATTCAAACTGCAGTAAGGATTAGTCTGTGACTATCTACAGCCTAGATATTAAGGATGATGTATAAACTACACATCCTTAAGGTGAACACTGCTTTAGGAAGTACTACTTTTTTGAAGAATCTCTTATTTCTTCCTTCTCTTCTTCCACACACTACACTAAGCTACTTCAGCTTCCCAATAGAAAGGACAACTCAAAAGTTCCATCCATTTACCACTCTCCTTGTACCCAACTCTGGGGGAAAACAGGAAAGGAAGTTCTTTACTTTTATATGCGTAGGCCTACTGAGAAAACTAATTAGCACATGAGAAGATTTTTGCTCCTCAGAGCTATCACTGAGAAATAAAAATGAAAAAAAATAACATTTCCCACATATTATCTGTTGCAAGTTGTCAGTTTCTTAAATTCTTCTTTCTTCATTACAGCCAAGATGCTGGGATGAAAAGAAATCAAAAAGACTTAAGATTTTACAAAGAGATGTGCAGCAAAATTCTTAGCTTGAAAACACTTCCCATTGTTTTCAAAGTGTCATTAATTTCACCCTTGATGGAGAAAACTACACTTTGAAGATATAAAAATCAGCAATATTTTAATAGATTGTTACAAATGAATTTGTCTTTTCAAGCCCAGCACTTTCCCAGCACTTTCCTCACCAAGTACTAAACTACCTAATATTTTAAAGCAAACACTTCCCTTGCCTCAGTAAAAAGTTCACCTTTATTTCTAAAAATACTTTCACAATTTCCCCTTACAGAACACTCCTGCAGACTACTAGCACTATAGTGCTATGTTATTTTTAACACATTGACTCTACTTCATCCTAACATTTCACAACCTATAATTCTCCAGCAGTCCACACAATTTCTATTCTTCCTCGGTCTTTCGACCAAGATCCATGAGTAGCTGCCATTTTTCACCCTTTAATCAGCTTCTAATGTCCACCTGTGCCATGAACCAGCCTTTCTGTGACAGGATGCACAGCTGTAAGTACTGTGAAATGGATTCATTCAGGTTTTCATCTCTATCCTGCAGAACAAGGGATATGAAGCTGCTTTATATTAAGGATAAAGCTACACACACACAGAAATACTTTCCATTAGACAGAGCTTCTGACAGCACAGCAGTACTTTTGTGTAGCTAACATTATACTAGATACCTGAGCAAAGTAAGCATCTATACAGTAGCTTTTATTCAAGCAAATTATTTTAGAAGTAACAAACACCACCACCACCACCCCTACCAGCCAAAAGTGATGTTACTGTTCTGGTAGAAGGACAAAATGCAGCCCCAGTCAGGGAGAAAGTGCTTTAAGCAAACAAAGCTGCCATCCAGGCTCAAGGGCTGGGCTGAACCCTGATCAGGAGCAGCACCAAGACATGCCCTTTGCTCATTTGAAAAGATGAGGATTCACTCCAGTAGAACAGATCTTTTCTTCTGTCACTGCACTTTGCTATTGCTCAATCTTACCACCAGTTTACACTTTTATTCCTAATTTTTGCTGTTTGCTAAATTCCTTACAATTTGTCAACACATTCTGGCTCACAGGTAGCCACAGCACATTTTGGAAGCTTCTTTTCCTGAGTCTTTTTTTTTTTTTTGCCCTTTGACATAATTTCTCTTCCCAAATTTACACCAATAATATAAAAATGATCCATTAAAAATGGAAATTGTTCTGAAATGACATGCTTAACAAAAGTATTCTAAGTCCAGTAGTCTTTACAGATAGAAAATAGCTGCTGAAGCTAATATGAATCAGCAATGGCTATATTTTTCAACAGCTCTGAGCTATATACCATATGTACTATTTGTTGCAGTTTGTTTGGTTTTAAGCTGAAGAATGGCCCCTCTGGTACTGTAGAACCCAATCATGTCTTGTTGTCTTGTGTTCAGCAAAACAAAAATGTTTCTTCAGCAAGAAAGAATGTACCACCATAAAGATACCCTGAATATTGAAAATTGCATGTAATAATCCACTTGGAGATGGAAGGGGATTTGTAACCAAATTGGTTTTTATTTAATTAATTTCAAGTTATTGCCTTAATGAGTCATAGAAATTTTCATCAAAGGGATATTCATCTGGCACTGATGTATCTGAATATATTAAGTAAAAGCTTTCTGTTCATCAAATATGAAACTTGAATGTGGTGTTTAACCAGGAAAAATCTATAAATTATGTCGTCCAGGACAATAAAAGTGTCATCAGTGTAAACTTTTTCCTTTTAGCGTATTTTAATTTATGTAAAGAAAAATTGAATGTGGCCTGAAGCAACTACTTTCATTCAAAATGGGTTTGTGGTACAGATTTACACAAAACAGATTCCCCACTACTGCTTGTAAATTTTCATAAACACACTAGAATTTCAAATTTCACAGATGTCATACATTTCTAATACAGAGGTAATCAAGTACATGTGTAAGAACTTGAATTCCATATAGGTTTCTGCACATGAAAACATAGTTTAAAGGTGGCATTCTGCTGTACACTGTGTTTAGTTTTGTACAATCAGCAAAAACAACACTAGCACAAATGCAGTTGTTTGTGCCTGTAACTTTGCAATACGGCAGAAGTTATAGCTTGATTTCAAGGTTCAGAACTTTGCTCAGAAGCATTTCAAAGTAATCAGCATTAAGTCATTTCAGTAACAACTATTTCCTAGCCAAAAAAGAAAAGCAAGCCACTCAGAATTCCTTTACACAGGAATCCTCTCAGATCTTAAAAATCAGACGTATAAAGCATATGATCTTGTCTCCCTTTCAAGAGGTTTATACTGGGTGCCAAATGTGATATTATTGTGTATCTTTGGTGCATTCCACATTTGTATTACACTAACTTCATCTCCTTAATAAAAAGATAACTTGGATAAAATACATTTTAGTCAGAAACTTCCATCTCTTCCACTGTTACCTCTTTAGTGCCTCAAAAATTAGTGTTACATGAAATATAAACTATTGAAGAAAATGAATGTTACATACGTGACAGACTTAATGAAGGTTGAAGTTTTGCTCAAAATCCTGTGCTGGTAATATATTGATTTGATAGCTTAATATTAAGACTTTACTGACTGGAGGCATGGCCTCAGTACCCAATAGACATTAAATCAGTAGCCAGATGGTTGGAACAAACTAAAATTCACAACATGAAATTTCTCTAAGCCAAAATGGAATATATATTGCTATTAGTGCTATCCGTTTTTTAAAACGTCAGATACAGGACATAATTTTAGTATCCTATTATTAAAATGCTTTGTGAGGAGTTGTAAATATGTATTATCATACCTCAAAATTAAGCACCTCAGTGTTGTACGTAGATGTTTTGTTGCTGCTGCTCGAATTCATTATAATTTGTCTACTGCATCAGCTGATACCTCTAAGACCATCCTGCTTGCACATTCAATGGCTTGTTTACTGAAGGGAATTTTCCACGGAGCACTGTTATACTGATGTTATTATGCTGATTATCTATAGCTACCGCAATGCAATACAAAACCCACATCTGTTATAACTTCTCTTTTTTTTTTTTTCCAGTTCACAAGACTGGCATTTGCAATTTTATTTAAGGAAAAAAAAAAATCATACTCTAGTTTACTAGGCTATGCTTCAAATGATCATGTTACTTTTAGTATATGAATTCCATGTTATCTGGTCAACAAAACTCAAGGTTTAATAAAGAAAAACAGCATAAAAAAAAGTAAGATTCTTTTTTTCTTCTTTACTTTGGGCACTTTTCTACATGCTGACTGAAACAAGGTTTTCTACTTCTTTCAGAGCTAGTTTTGTGGAATTTTAAACACAACCAAGTCACATGAACATAAATGTAGAACATGGAAGATTTTACTATTAATACATTGTTATTTTAAAGTAACTTTCAAACAAGCATACAATATCATTTTAAAGCCACTTGAGTAAATTTTTACTACAACAACGAAAGGCACATTTGCTTCTTTGGAGCCATTGACCACTGAATTCTTTGAAACAAAACTGTCCCTCTATACATCAGAAAATGGTTTTGAGTAACTGATGAAATAATATCTGACCAACTTCAAATAAAGAAAAATAAGAAGCAAGTTTTAGCATGTTTATTTTAATCATGCAAGAGAATGACTAAGTTTGAATGAATTGTTAAAAGCCCCCAGTGAATAGACAGAACTGTTACTAGCAATGATTAAATTATTCCTATGATTACATTGCCTCAAGTCCTGGTGAGGTGATGCGAACATCTGGATTTCCAGCGTAGATCTTAACGCAATCTTTTAATAAAATCCATCTTCATAATGGCCACTGAGGACTATTACTCTCATAATACAACTTACATGCAATTATTCAGTATTGTATTTTCTGTCACTCGTATATCATTGAAAAGCTTTACAAGAGTCCTGGTTTTTTTTCAATTTTTCAACATACTGTCCTTTATTCATGTGGTGCTAACAACATTTGGCCCTTTCTAACAGTTTATACTCCCATTTAATTTTGTTTGGTATATTTTGAGGTATGCAAGAAATTTCTGGCATTGTATTGGAAGTACTAACCTTTACTCTGCAGACACCAAGGTCAGAATGTAAAAGTTACTTACACTACAGTTACTGTGATCAGTCATTGCTTAGTGTATATGTGCATTATACATTTGAAGAGAAGTACCTGTAAGGACTGCAACTCAACGTCATGTCTTCTTGTGTTCTGAGACTGGACATCCTATGGGTATGTACCCTTAATATGGTAGCAGTGGGCAGTCTTAGGACACTAAGTTTCAGTTTCCTCAGTCAAACAATGCTTGACTGTTTGTTTGGTTTGGTTTTGGGTTGTTTTTCTTTTTTGTTTTTGGGGTTTGGTTTGGTTTTTTTTTTTTAATAGAAAGGAGGACTCTGGTAACAATAATTGCCACAAGCACAGAGTTCTGATATTTGCCATTGTTACCGGCAGAAAACAAGTCTATTGGCAGAATATCAATCCTACAGTAGAGTTATGTCCAGATCATGCATGGTTAGCTTTCAACAACCTACTCAAACATGAATATCTGACACTAAGTACAGAAACCTGGTGAACTCCTTGTTTATCTAATCTAGGGCATGGCAGTGTCATACTCTAAAGATCTGCACTACTGCTTCCAGAGTATCAGGAGCACCACCACAGAAAACTATCTAGTGTTTATGATGCATAGAACAGACTAGTAACACTGTCTCACTTGAGAAGTGACATTTGGAGACCACATTCCTTGCATCTGTAGGTGATTCAAGACAGCTTAAGTAAACACCTATTTGACCAGCATTTTTCTAAGATGAAGACACATTCTACGTACCCCTGGAATCCAGATAGTAAACTTCCTCTGTAATGCTTCCTGCACTACTGCAGCTACCAAAGATCTTGGATATCAGTGGGAATAGCAGCACATAATGCTTTTCCAGAACCACTAATGACATCTCTCTGCTTATTTTCAGGCAGGATGATTGAAAAGACAGTTTGTCAGAGTTAGTTGGATGGCTTCACAATTCCCTCTTTTAAGGACGGAATATCAATATCAAAGCATGGGTGAAACTTCCCACACATATGTATGGTTCCATCATCCACGTGTCAACAATGTTTCTATTACAGCTCTTGAAGTGACTAGAAGTGGCCATTAACAGGTTAGCATAAATTGTCAATTTATTTACTGGAGATTCAGGATACTGTTTCTCTTTCATTTTCTGTTTCTCAGGCATTGGCTTTGCAAGCCAGGAGTGAGATACGTGAAGGACATAAGCCCTATCATTTTCTTAGATTCCCAGAGATAAGACCTCTTGTTGGACTTGAGGGCATGCATTACAGATGTGTTAGCATAGGCTAACTTGCTCCATGCAGCATCAAGTTTTAGTATATGGCACAAAGATTCTATTAAATTTATAAGTTGAGCACCATACCTCATGCCCTGTGATATGCATGAGACCAGAAACAGCAGCTGCAATGGAGTCATATCCACCTCTCTGAACCATTGGACCAGTCTGACCATAACCTAAAACAGAAAGAGAACAAATAGCAATTCAATCAAGGACAAGTACAACATAAACACATATTACTATTTTAGTACAAAAAGGAACCAACTAGTATTTCTCATCAGCATTTGTTCACAAGTTGTCCAGATTGTACAACCAATGAATACTATTGTATTCTATTTATTCCTGCACAATTTTAAGAGTAGATGGTTGGATTTACCCTGTGTGCGTTGATGATGTGTTTGATCTTAATTCCAGACAGATTCCTGGCCCTGCTATGTTTCATTCACTTTGGATAGAATTCCTTTTTTAGCTTGCCGGGTCACCTGAGGTGGGATTCAGATATTATTTCAGAGGCTCTATGCTATCTACAGGCCACCAATTGCTGTCCAACAGGGCCCATGCTGTCTGTGTTATACCTCCACTCTGCCATAAAGATAGCTTGAATACCACAAACAGTACTAAAATCATGACACTATGGTTTAGACACATGAATTGTTCCCCCCCTTACTTCTCTTACTTTATTCCACATCTAAGCAGAGCTACCTTCAAAATAAAATATTATTTACAACAGAGGGCAAGGCTGGCCCTTTAGCAAGTACACACAATTTGTTTGCCAAGAGTTAGCAACACTGAAAGGCAAAATACAAAAAACTTCTATGGAACTACAGAAATACAGTTTTGTTCAGCTATGGAATTAGCTTAGAATTAACAGCTGTAGCCAGAAGGGTGCTTTCCTGCTTTTCTCTGCTTTAACTCATCGTGTCCTTCCAACAACTACCACAAAATCTTCCAGTTGAGGAGGTCTTGCAGGATCAACTGAAGGGGTTACAAATCCAGATATCAATCCTATTCCCCTGCCAGGGATTACTGCCTGTCAATCACAGTATAACCTAATAATTTAGGGCTGAAACTGGAGGCAGTTAATGTACTAGGCCTGTACAATGTAATGACCTTAAGTGGTCAGAAAGCCAAGTCTGGTTTTCTTTTATGGAACCAGTGACCACCAACACAGAGGGGTGAAGTCAACAGGGAAGGGGCAACACGTTTGATTGCTATTATTAGAACTTAGAGAAACCATCAGAGCCCTTAAGAATCAGATTTAAGAGTCTCTCATCCTCCTCAAAGAGGTAGCAAATTCAAAAGCTATTTTCATGCTTTCTTTTCCCTTTTCAGATACGTCTAGAAGAAATCCCCTAATTACAGGAGCAAACACTTAGGAGACACATCACAGACAAGATTCCTAGTTTGGATGGCACTTTTAAGGCAATGTTTCTGTATTACTCTTAGCTATGACAACAGTATTAAAATAAAAATATATCAACATATATTGCAAGATAAAAACTTCCCGAATCTCCTAAATTCCTTTTAATTATTCCCCCGGAATAATCTTCTCTGTATACAGTCTGTTTGGTAGACATGACAGTGTAAACATTGGTTTTGTTGATTACAGCACACAATTAAAAATCATTACTCATTGGGGTAATCTTCCTCAGCTCCTCCACTTGGACCAATGCTGTTATGTGCAAAATTCATAAATGACTTCAATGTACAGTGCAAGAGCATAATGATCACTTCAACCTGGAGTTAAAGCACTGTGTTACTCCAATTAATATTTAGTAAATCATAGCAAGCAAAACAATATCCACTAGCCATACTGATTTCCCCATTATACCACAAACTGTCTTAATTACCTGATATTTTTCTGGAGACATCAGATCCACATTGCGCAAAGCTGAGGAGGAACTCAACTTCTACACTCAGTGTCACAGGGAATATCAGGATACTACAGCCAGCACACTGACTTTGTCAATATAGCCTCAAAACAAACATTTTGGAAGAAAGGATTCAACACTTTTCTTATGGTCAAATCTGTATCTTATTGCCTTCACTACTCACAAGAGAGAAGAAAAAAAACCCTACCAGTTTACCCAGTTTTATTCAAAATCATGTCTCTGACAACAGCTGACTGCGAGACCCTAAAGAGCAACTAGTGACATTCCCTTTCATATTTACACACTTAAGTTTACAGAAAATAACAGTGTTTTCATTTTCAAACATAACAGGACTAGCAAATAAAATATGGTAGATCCACTCAAAAATGCTCTGAAGGGCTCTCACTAGGCATATACCATTATCTCATTGGAATGAACTGTAGCATTAAAACCATTTAAATGTGTGGGGCCACTTCAAAACAAAATCTTGCTCAATTAAAAAAAAATACTCAAAACAACTTTAATTGAATAGTGAAAAGCATATTGAAGTAAGTGAGAAATTACGTACTGGCCTCAATTATTAACAAAGAAAAGACATCTCAACACATCTGCTCACACAAATGTTTTCATAAACAGAAAACATCTGAAAATTAAGCATTTAGTATGTAGACAGAACAACTACAAAATGCTTTGCAATGCTCTTCTGGTAAGGACAAACACCCATCCCTCAAACACTATATTCAGGAAAGGTGACAGGCAACAAGTCATGCGTTTCTTCTAGTGGTATTTTAGAAATATAATTTTTAAGTCCTTTTCACACATTATAACAGCCTGGTTTCAAAATAAAAATTATTTAATGGCTTTCTGGTTAAAATTAGAGGTTCTAAGGAATGTTTAATTAGTTTTCACAGGTCACAATAGATTAAAAAGAAAAAAATACATAATTCTGGTTTTGATCTGAATTATGAATTGACAAAGCTAGTGTGAGGACAAAATCTGTTGTCATTGGAAATTGTTTGCCTCGCGAACTATGGACATATAAAATGCCTGGACGAAGAGGTAGCCATTTAACTGTAAGAGTTAAGTGACAAATAGCTATTTCTAAAAATGAAGGATCTCATTATGCATACAAAAATCAAAGGCTGAACATTATTATTCTATTAAACTACACAGGTCAATGGAGCAACCCAGTGCAGATGTTTTAGAAATAACTATGAAGACAAATACAAAAAGTTTGAAGGAGAGCACAAAAGTACATTCAGAAAATTTTCAGCCTGGTGCACAGAGCTCATCATAACTGTAATACATACACATACATATATGCACACATATGCATGTGTAATATATATATGTGTGCGTGTATGTATACATATATATAAATATATAAAACAACTTCTTAAAGATATAAAAATGCCACCCAAAGTTTACATTTATCCAAATACCCTGCGTTCTCTCACACTTGAATTCAGCATGCAAAAGCATAGATTTGCAACAACACATGCTTAACCCTAAATATAGGTTCCTGTTCAGTATAACGTAGTTAGTGGCTCATCAAGTTTAGACACAACAGAAAATACTTCAGGCTAAAAAGATAATCCCTGTTGAATACAGAAAGAATAGACTTCACAGCGATGGTCTCTGAAGATGAAACAAGGCAACTGATTACACTCTTGCTCTGAACTGCCCTCTAGTGGAGTTTACCTCCTTAGGCTACAGTCAATATTTAAATAGTCTCTTTCTACCAGTAGAAAGTTTATTTCAGTCCCTTAAGTCCAGTGAATATATTTTTATTTTGGGGACTATATTTCAGAGGAGAGACAAAAGAATTTAAAAATTAATTTTATAAAAATGAGAGTTTTCCAAATCATTTTAGCTGGAGAGGGAGCTGCATAGACACCTAATCTCATGTAAAGCTTCAGATTTCTGTAAAATGTAATCTGGAAGGAACAAGAAGTTACACCCTCCCTAAGTCCCTATTCGAATCCCAAAATCCCTACTCTACATCTTGCACTAGGAAGGCATAATTTATTCTGATAATTGCCACATCCTCACATACCTAGATCTGAAAATTGTTGCAGTATGAGCTGTTTTGCTCTACTGCAAAACGTACATCAGTTTCACAAGCAAACTGTTTACACGACACAATAACCCCCAGTCAGATCTCCGAGTGCCTCCTAAAAATTGTCATTGTCAAAGGATTATTGCTTCGTTACTATGCATTGTCTACATAGCAAGCATTTGAAACCACCAAAACCACAAACTAGCTGTCCGCTAAAGGATTATTTGCTTATTCAGCACAGTCACTTACACCTGAATCTTCCTGTTCCTGTCCTCACCCTGCAGCCAAGTCTATCTTCTATATAATAAAGTGTACCTTCATTGTCTTTACCCTTTTGTGAACAAGAGAAATGAACTGCCTATGAGAGAGGTATGAAAAAACAAGTTGCACTGGGTACTTTGTATCAGCTTAAGGGAAACATGGGCCTTTATGGTCGGCATTTACAAAATGAATGCCACAGTTTTCCACCAGCAATCCTGTACCCTTATCTCAGACAAGAACAGAGAAAGTGACCTTACTGGCTATATTTAGCATCCTCTGTTTTTCAGACCTTTCCAAGTAGTTAAAGATACATTTGCAGCTGAAAATTTTGAAAGAATATCCTTAACTAAGATCTCCACCATCTCTCTTTGTTAGTCTACAGCATAACATACAGTGTATGAATATTCAAAATGAGACATGCTTAATGTGACATAAAAAAAAAAAGATATATCTCCATTCCTGTATCTATTTTTTTCCATATTTGGGGGAATATGACAATTAACATTTCATAAAATAAGGCAGGTAATATGGAATAGTGCAGCTCACAGCTGTTCTAAAAAAAAGCCTCCAGTTGTTTGATGGCCAAATCTTTGATACAGAGCAACAAAAGAAGACTCAAGATGCCTAAAAAATATTTATCTAGCATAACTGAAAGATAATCATGTCAAGATAAGCAGTAAGTTATAATAGCACTAAGATCCTTATCAGTAGCTGGGGGCATTACAGAAGTAGCTTTATGCAAGACACTAATTGCAATTGATTGAAGATTCATTTGGTAAAATGAATCGAAACAAACAAATTTCCCGTAAATATTGGCAAATGTATACCCATTCCATCTAAAAATAAGAGTGAGACTGCTGCTATTGTCTGATTAAATTACATCATTATTAATACATCACAATTCCTGACAAAGGGACTGAAAGTACTTCTTTCCCCCAGATTTTTCTAGTTGGATCAGAGAGGCCTAGTAAAATAAAGACACTCTTCAATGGGAAATAAATCTTAGCTACTTCTCTAGGGTTGGTGTGACATTCCTGCTCTGAGGAAAGGGGGCCAATTAGTGGGAAATACAGAAGCCACCTCTGACACAATGAAGGTAATCGTTTCTGTGCTTAGTGTACAAGTGCCATGTGATGGCACTCGAGCTTTGGAACATACCACTGGAAAAATGATAATATTTGCAGGCATCATATGGGACAAAAGTTAGGGGAAAAAATAACATGTCATAACAAACTACTGCTAGTTTATCCACTTTAAAATGGTCAATATATTTATCACATGAGAGACATACTTTGCTTTGGAATCCATCCCAAATGATTCTGTTCTGAGAGACAGAAATAAATATTATGAAGTGAGAAAGGTCAGGTTGAAGATTAGGAAAAATGTAATAACAGTAAAAGCTGTTAGACTGCACAAAAGTGTTATTAGTGAAGCTGCCAAATGCCAGATGCTAAAAAATGTCACACTAAATTTAAAAATGCTAGCAAAAACTGTTTCCAAAAAGAACTCTGTTAGAAAAACAGACTAATGTGTCTTTCCAGGTTTAGCTTTATAATACCATGTCAGCTACAACATAGCTTTATTTCATTTTTGCCAGATGACAGTGGGATTTTTAGCTACATTTATGGCAGACATTCTTCACAAAAAATTTTAAGAAAGCAGGCAAAGCAAATAAACAACTTTGTCCCAGACAAAGTTCCATGTGTCTGTAGATCCTGTGCAATTCCAAGACATGTACTGGACACACATTTGGACACCTCGTTTCCTTGCTTAGGAGTTACTGATGACATGATGACAGGATTCCTAACGTGTATAAAAACAATTCATTTCAGCTAGGAGCTGCCTGAAAGCATCTGGGAAATACAGACACCGATGTGTTGCAATATCATCACTTAAAGGACAATCACTCCAAAACCAGTATTTTTATGCAGGCTACCTTAGATTCATTTGGGATTTTTACAAAGGTTAACAAAAATGCTTCTTCATTTCTCAGGTTGTTGTGTATTTGATTCATATTTGATGAAATTTAACACAGTGACAGTGGGTCACAAACACAGTTTGCACCTTCCACAAAACAGAGAAAGAAGTCTTAAATTACTGAAAGCACAGGAACTGGAAGGGAGACAAAAGAACTCGTGCAACACCTGAAACTGCTCTCATTTCTTCAATACAATTTGCTTTCAAGCTAATGATGGCCCTGTAATTAACCACGACAGGAAATCCTGAATATGATTTTCTCCGTCATAAAAAGAAAGGTCAGCATTTCTCATTATGACCTTTGTCCAAAATATTTGCATCACATGCTAGAGAAAACCAAAAGCCATCATTTCTGCACTTCTTCATGATTTGATAGCATGATAAAACTTTAAGACCAAATATAAAACACATTGTACTAAGAGGAAAGGAAAAACCAACACGGAGACATACTGTCAACACAGACCAATTCCCTGTAGCTTAATTCCCACATGACAAATGACATTATAAAGTCAGTCTGTATAGGATATTCTGAGCAAAACATAGAAAAATATGTTCTACATAGGCATTTCTACAAATAGGGACTAAACATTGTCACAAATTCAATCCAGATAGATGGCTATCCCTGCTGAATAACAAATTAATGAGAAACACCTTGTGACTTGTTCTATTGCCAAAAGAAAACATTCAATTAAAGACAGCTTACATCTTTACTTAATAAAGATTAATGAAACAAGCAGAAGAACACAAGCAATTCTCTGTGATGAGAAAAGCCAAAATCTAACAGACACATTATATGAAACTTTGCAAAGTCAGAGCTGCCAAATACGTTAGCAAAACGAGTAACGACTTTTGGAAAATGCTTGCCATGTGTTGGTCAGAAGGAAAGGAAGTACAGCTTCCTGGGTAGGCGAGCTTACAGGAGATCAGAACTGATATGAAAAAGGTGAAGTCAGAGCAAACTGTCAAGAGAGATGAAAGGAGTTAAAAAGAACCCCAAAAACACAACCTTAAGTCAGCAGGCATAAAATCTGACCAACGATCTGATAAATACATTTCATTTCCTAACTGATGATTGTGAATGTGTACAATATATCAATTACTTTATTGCTTTTACACATGCCAATTTAGACATTCTAACCCTGTATTTTAAACAAAATCAGGTGTTATAAATTGGAAGGCAAAATAAAATAAAATTATTAAATCAAATGCAAAACTTTCTGCTAGGATTTAGCTACCGGAAGACTAGAAGGGGACAAACAGCAGCTTCCGCCAGTTGTCCAACTCCATTCAATTTTCATGTGATCTGGGTACCCAGTCTCACAACTCCCCTTAAAACACCAACCACACTTCTGGGACACAGCCACAGACCATTTCAAATAACGCAAGCCTGGTTTTCAACAGGCTTTTAATCAGGCCTGCAAACTTCTAGGCCATATTTTGTAGCTTTTCAACATGCCAAATATCAGTTACAAGAAAGCAATTCTTCCCTCCACAACCTAAACTGTAATTACCTAAGAGATGCTACTGTCACTCTCTTTTGCTAAGTCAGCTAAAGTTTAACTTGTCATTCTCTGAATTTCGAGGCAGAAGCGACTTCTCAATTTAAGTGGAGGCACTCTTCTACATGATCTCAGAAATCAAATGCAATGTGGTGACCATTTTCAGAAAACAAAATTTCAATTAAAAGCTTAATCTGAGCATCATCTAAAAGCTTAAGGACTCAAATTTTTTTCCCTGCCTTGTAAGGAGGCTGAGAGACACCGAAATTCCCCACCATTGTTTTGGGTTTATACAACTATTCCTAGCTACACACACGTAAAGGTAACAACTCATTCCTTGTACCCTGCTTGGTACCAATACAGCTGATCTTATGACTCTAAATACTTATATTGTAAGAGCTAATTTTAAAATAGCGAAGTCAATTACTCCTAGCAGTGTAGCAGTGACATTCCCCAAGAATCCATCCAGGTTACAAAACTTGAACAGAAACTAGGTAAATACTGAGGTGAGCCGTCTGTATAACCTCTGTGTGTCCTCACCTACTTTGCTAGAACTCTTCCACCCACCCACCTCTGCCAAGCTATTGCTACTAAGGTGAGGGAGCAAATGGTTGTAAGAAATACCTGGCTAATGCTGGGAATCAGCCAGGAGTCAACAGAAAGATACCAGACTTCAGTTCAACAGATACTAACAATCTTCCTATTTTCTGTAGTGGAAAAAAAAAAAAAATCTGTAAAACTAAGGAGTACCTGCAAGGTGTATTTTCTATGAATACTTACAATAGTATGGCCAAGCAGTACAGTGTCAGGATAGCCTCAAAGAAGTCTCAACTGCAAGGCCACAGATACACAGCAGTCTCTAATAAGGACATGTTTATTTTATAACCCTATGATAGAAATTTAAAGTAACTACTTAATTACATAATTCTTTCTCATCTGAATCAGACAACATTCATTCTAAAGTGGTACTACCTGAACAGACCTTCATTTGCTGTGACTGTATATGGTTTTGTTGACAGACAAATCTGTGCAATGTCCAGTGAAGAAGCTGACCTTGACTAAGCACTCCACTGCACCCAGGGGCTGCACGTCCACATGTGTGCACACACAAGTATGTGTACTATGACCCTGAATTCTCCCAAGATCAAATACATAGTCCCTCAAGGGACATTAATGATTACTAGCTGAAGCTGGAAAAGAGTGTCAAACAAACTCAAAATCAGTATGGGATTTTTTCTAAACTTTCCAAACATTTCCTCAAAAAATTCCAAAACAAATCTGTAAACTTTAATTCCCAAAAAAGATTAAGTTATATGGAATACAATACATTAAGATTCCAGGCTGTCCTTTCAACTCAATAACTTTACTGACATTTTTTGAGCCTGATTACAGTTCTCTTTGGTTTACACACACAAAATATGTAAACAGCTCAACCCTTACTCAGCTCAAAGAATGAGCACACACTACCTCCTATTTCTGAAATCATGAACTGTAACATGAATTTCATTTGCAGTCCTGATATAACATTAATTTTCTATGCAATCCAATGAAGGTGTAAATCCCAGCTTAAAGTTTAAATGAACTGTTCTGGCAGATCAGATGGAAGTGGAAAGTTGCGGTAACTTACGAGTACGTCAGAGACTAAGTGAACATAAAGAAAAGTTGAAAGAGCCTTTTCTTGGAAATACATATGAAAGTGATCTTGAATATTCTTAACATTAACAGATTCCCTGATTATACAATGCATAGTTAAATATAATAGTTGCTGATCATTTACAGGAATTTAATATGTGAAGTGGTAAAAAGTAAATGCATCTGGTTACTTGAAACAGCTGAATCTAATAACTGATTAATTCATTGTACTGCCTAAATTGAATATTTTTCTACTAATAGATTTTGCCAATTGGCTCCTTAGGAAGGGTCATATGTGAAAAGAATCTTTGCCTTCACAAAAAAAAAAATCTGTAGTGGACACAACTGATATTTCACATACTTGGGTTTTTTTCCCCCCCTCTATAAAATTTTCCTAACAATTAGCTCTAATCAAATTCTCTTAACTCGTGTTTCATGGATGAGAAACACCTACTAAACAAATAAATACAATACAAAATATAACAAGTTACCGGTTATTCAGTCTGAACAACTGAACAAACTTTTGATTGGACAGAGTACTCAAACA
The DNA here is from genome assembly GCA_020745775.1 of Theristicus caerulescens. Classification (NCBI taxonomy): domain Eukaryota; kingdom Metazoa; phylum Chordata; class Aves; order Pelecaniformes; family Threskiornithidae; genus Theristicus; species Theristicus caerulescens. Next base: position 56,693,155 of record CM036558.1, on the reverse strand, counting down.
TCTCAGGACATCACTTTGTGAAGGTTTTCAGAACTGCAATTAGAGCAATTTATAGTAGAGGAGATGGTATCTTTACTTCCAGACCATGTATTTTACTATATTTGGGTTTTTCAGTTTGTGTGTTAAAAGAAGTTATGATTCATTACCAAATTCACTCCCACATATCTTAAGATCATGACTCTAATTTGACAAAAATAAAAGAAACTGACAAAAAAATCATATTATATACCCTGAGCAGGTACATGATATGTAATACCCCTTCTTTTTGTACAAAGAATATAGTTTTATATGAGTAAGCACCTTGTAGTCACAGTTCCATAAAATTACTTTGAAAGATGTACTCTCAAGAGAGGTTACAAAATTTTGGCCTCGCATTCTTCTCTTAAAAAGGTAGTCAGGGTTCACTGCAAGACGTGATCACAATGGCACTAGGTGCCCTTATTCTGGCTTTGCAATATCCACAAGGACTCTACTCCCACACAAGAAAGTCTATCTATTATTCTATCAATTCGAAAGTTTTTCTTAATGTTTAATTGGAATCTTTTTTGCTGAAATTTTAACAGTTACTTCTTGTCCCATGTACCACAAACAGATTATTCTCTTCTCTTTACAAGAACTTTTACTTATGGGAAGGCTGTTATCCACAAACCTATTCTCATTACACCCTTACTTTGCAGTAACATTTACAACTTCCAATGACAAAGTTTTCTCTAAAAGACAACTTGCAGATCAGTGGGTTTCAGCCAACTCTGACATAAACACTGGGATACAGAATGCTTTTAATATTCAAGTACATGGAAAAGTGCCAGATACCGCCACCATTTTGGTTTCTAAAAATGACAAAATACAGGCTATTTTTCAATAGTTTGTGTCTTCTACACCCAAAACTCTTTTCTTTTTCTTTGTTAGCTACTGACAAAGTGTTTTATTTTATCATAGTATTTTAAAAACAGAAGTAATGAAGACCATATGCTTATTGGGAAACATTTTCAGGTCAACACCAGCTACTTACAGTCTTCCTACCAATCTAACAACACTCACAGAAAATACCGTGAATGAGCACAAAGATGCTGGATTCTTTGCACCATTTTAATAAGTCATATTAATTTCTTTGGTGAAATCTCAAAACCTCACCATTTTAAACAGTAAAACAAACAAAAAAAAAATGCTGCAATCTCCCCGAATTTCTGAAATAAGTCCATCAGGCAAGGAAAAAGATTAATAATACAACATAAAGCAGAGAAGAAGGCTACAAGTCAGGAGATTCCCTAAAAAATATTTGCCTTGGAAACCAACAGAGAAATCTTTAGTAATAGCAAATAAAATGTTTGGTGATCTTTTCTTGGGTCTTCTCTTCAGAATATTGGAACTCAAACCCAATAAATACTGCTTTGCAAAAGCCTACTGCAAGGCTTCTGAAGCTGCCTAAAATCTTCCAGCTTTATTTCTGTTAACTTAGCTAGGCACCAGTCCAAGTATAATAGCTACTGAAAAATAAACATTAAACCATCGTAAGTGTCTCCACAATTGTACTATGTTGCTATGCTGTTCATATCCAGGATTTCAGTGCCTAATCTGGATTCATTCACTGTAAACTAACCCAGAGTCAAATCTTACAACTCAGGCTCTCTGTCTGCTCTGGTATTCTTCATTAGGACAGAGTCCAAAATCCTGAAGTTTCAGATTTTATACAAAATACTACTATTTAGATGAAAGAACAAGCAATGAGCATGAAGTCATAAGAAAAATATTACTTCCATGCACAGCTGAAAGTCATACTTAATTTTAAAGCAAGGAAGAATTATGACTTGTTCATTAAACTTCATATATTCTTCATATTGAACAACGAATGGGAACACTGTTTCAGAATAGCACTCATTTTCAACTGTTTCTTATTCCTAAACTCACAGTATTTTGGACATTCAGGCTATGTGTGACTGAAGAAATAATAGTGGAAAAAACAGCAAAGCCTTCCTGCTAGGATGCTTAATGCCAGTGCAAAAGGCTAGCTCAATCACTTACAGAAAAAAAAAAAAAAGCACTCTAGCTGCTGCTGGTGTGCTGATGACAGAAGCAGCACCAGCTCAAAGATTTAGTGTCACTCAGCTAAAAAGCCCACCTTCCTGGAGGCGCACAGCAGACCTGAATCATGCAAGGATATCAATCCTACCAACAGAGAAGGGGTCCTGTCATCTCCCATCTGTTTCTCAGCAACCTTTGTTTCAACACGCCTCCTTTCAGCTTCCACCCTTTTCACATTAGTTTGGATTACTGATACATTTTGGAAGTTTGGTCTGTGTCGATGCTAGAGCCCTTTAGTACTCTAGAGGTACTGACAAAGCACTGCAAATATAGGGCAAATATAGCTTTCTGGACCAAATTACACTTCATACTAGAAGGTAAAACCATTTACAGAGAAACATCTCTGAGCAGACTAATTTTGCCAGCCAAAGAAAAAAGTTTTGTCAATGTAACAACATATTTGCTAATGGCTTCTGCCAAAACAGCTAAATCAGTCAGTGTTCACACCGCTTCACATTCCTGACCAGCACAGCTGTGCTGACAGAAGCCTGTTGTATAGAGAACAGCCACACGCTTAGTTCCAAAAAGTTTGTCAACCAGCTGAATTTTACAGAAGCCTCCTCTTTTGCATCAGCCTGTTTGGGATCCGAGTATGCTAACTTTGCAAGCAGCAGAGAAAAACATATAAACCCACCAGCAACATGAATTTGTTTTAAGTAGGAAAATTATCCTTTGGCTCTGCATCTTGACAGAGCATAACTACATTAGTCTCGTACAAGGAGATATCTTTAAAGTTTGGTTTTATTCTGAAACACCCTAAAAATGTACCTCTGTGATACTTGTATTTCAATCACTCCTGAATTGAATAAACGCTTTTTGTGTGTAATACAGGTTAAAAAGCATTATTGATATCACTACTAGAAAAACTTAAAGACACCAAAAGTCAAGTCCATTTTGCTTCTCCTCCAATTAAGAGCTATCAAGCTGAATAGCTCTGCAACACACCTCCATCAAACCTTGCTGGTTCACATTTTACTCTGCAATCTTTTGGAATGTCATGTTCTCCAAATGGGTTGTAAAGGTGTATTGAAGGGGATTTAGTCCTGCAGTTGGCATTTGGGCAACAGTTCTATTGATAACACTCTGGAGGGACTGAAAGCACAGCAAATCTGTCCTTGTGCTGTCTGAGCTGTGCTAATGGGTGTAAAAGTTTAGCTGGTGCCTGAAAAAGCATAGAGTAGCACAGGAATATGAAGACAAATGCACTAGATCAGACTCAAAGCCCAGCTAGCTACATATTCTGTCTCCAGGAATGGAGAAAAACAGATGTCAATACGAACAGGATAAGCCTATCTAGTATTTTTCTTGAGTACTCTCCCAGCTCCCAACAGTTTGCAGCTGACAGTCTTCCTGAAGAAATAGATATGGTTTTAAGGTTTTTTGAGGGTTGGTTTTGGTTTGGATTTTGGGTTTTTTGGGGTGTTTTGTTTTTACACAGTTCATCTTTAGAGCATGATACAATTGAGAGGTAAAGTTATGCGACACTTCCCAAATCAACTGTTTAGGGGTAAGACACACAGAAAACCTTTGCAAGTTCCAGGTGCTTAGACTAAGCAGACACTTTAAACTGAATTACAACATAAAGAAGAACAAGCAAAAAAAAAACCTAAGAATTTTGAACAACATTACAATATTTTAACATAACTAAATACGTAAGGCCAATTTTCAGCAACCGCAGCTATAGTACCATCTCCCTATAAATCAATTATCATCTCTTTTCAGAGCCTCCTTCCTGAAGTTTTGCATTTACACAAATCATCTTTTGGTCCTAAAGAAGTACTGAGAGTACATCAACAGCACATACTGCTACATCATGATAAATGACTCAACCAGCTAGGCCACAAAAGCAATGAAGCTATGATACCCTAGGGCAAATTTACCATGCTGCTTTAGAGACAGCGCCACATTTTTTTCTTACACAACACTACCAAGTGATGTAAATGTATTCTGACTGGCCTCAAAAATTCACTTTTGTAAAGGAAAGCAGCCACATAAACAGATCAAAGTTGTTCTCTCAGGGAATTTACCAGCAGAACTATGTACCACATAAGACTACCACTGATACACCAATGCACCGCTCTGGTGATTGATTGCTTTATTCTTAGAAACAAGAATTGTTTCTTCTTTCACAGAAACGAGTGATTTTTTTCTAAATTATAATGAAAAAAGTACTTTTTTTTTTACATCATTGGAGTAGTATTTGGACATCTGCATTTCTGCCAATTAATTTCCTCACATAAGCAAATTCTTTGCTTTTTTACATTAAAGTTTTCTAGTTTGACAGCTCAGCCAAAAGGAAAAATTGACACAACTTGGATACTCAAATGACATATGACGAAGTTTTTCAGGGCGAGGCACAAATCTGTTTAAATGTCTAGAAAAAAATCAGGTTTCTTAGACTCGTGAGATAATACACACCTCTACCTCTTTCACATTAAGCTTTTTCCAAATATTAAATTGTAGAAAATCTGCTTGCAAACACAGTATAATACAAATAGAGATTAAAATTGTCACATCAGATTCTTTAGCTACTTTATTCATATGGTGAACACAAGAAGTAAGGAACGATAGTTTGAAAAACCGTCCTACTCCCTGGCAGCACAGGGAGAACTAGCTCCTTGGCTTTGATTTACATCAAGCAAACTTCCAATCATAACTTTTTATTTAACTTCTTTATGAGACTATTGCCCTACGATATTTAACCCTTGTGCTTTATAAATTAAAACTGTTCCCAATTCTTGCAGAAACTCATATTTAGAATTAATCTAGTCTTAAAAGCATCAGTACATTTGATTATATATTGATGGCCACCTCAGATATCAGGGTAATTAAACACGAGAAGCATAATAACCTCTTAAAGCTCCTGCTGCATGCCATCAAGTTTGTTCTTTACTGCAAAAGGAACCAGTTACCAATCTGCACAAACATGTAGTTTCCACTGAGAATTACAAAGCAGCACATCAGCGCAGGACAGAAAAGCACTGAAGTACTCAATCTTTCTCAGTATCTAAAAACTGCAAGGTCATACTGCAACTTACCCTCCTCAAAATCAGACCATCATTAAATTTTATTATTTTCTTTCACATATTGATCCCAAGGTATACAACAAAAAACTGACACCACTTGGTTCAGTATTTGAAGAAGTCAGTAGTTATCCGCTGGCTTGTTCCAAACCTCCTGAGTGAATATCTTAAAAATTGTGCCTGTTCTCCTGATCTATATACTTGTCTACTCCTTCATTTTTAATTCTACTAGCATTTTGCTCTTACAAACATAAGGCAGCAAACTCTGCAGAATATTAAAAGGCAAAATTTTCTCTGCAATGCACTACCAATTTTAAATATCCAGCCTTCCAGCTTCATGAGATGCCTTTATTTGCTACTCTTGAGAAAGAAAATGGCAAATAGTATATCGGTATCATTTATTATTTTGTATGCTGCTCTTGTATTCCCAATTACTTAACTCTCCGAAAACTAAAGACAATCCACTTCTGACTGTCATGTCTGAACTCTTATTATTTTAATTACTAGCTCCCAAAGTTTTTCTTAAGATTTTCTTAACACTCTCATTCTTTGAATACCAAGTAGCATTTTGGCTACTTCTACACATTGAACAAGGATTTTTTTTTTTATGCTTTCACATACTATCAGGATCTTCATTTAAGAACTACTATGTGAAAATGTACAGAACGCTTTAGGAAGAGATGGTTAGATGGCCACAGTAGTTCCTTCTGATCACAGCAGCATTTTTTATTTTTAAGGAAAAAAAATTGATGTTTCCAAGCTACATTTCATACGAAATATTTTTCACCTATAGATTGTTCTTCTCTCGACTCTCTTCAGTGGCCCATATAATTTTTAAAATATAGTACTGTCCTGGTTTCGGCTGGGATGGAGTTGGTTTTCTTTCTGGTAGCCGGTATGGGGCTGTGTTTTGGGTTTAGGTTGAGAACAATGTCGATGATACACTGACGTTTTGGTTCTTGTTAAGTAGTGCTAAGTACTTGCTAAGTGGTGCTCACACTGGCCAAGGACTTTTCAGCTTCCCATGCTCTGCCAGGGGCACGGGAGGCTGGGAGGGGGCACAGCCGGGGCAGCTGACTCAGACTGGGCGGGGGCTATTCCATACCATGTGACATCACACTCAGTATATAAGCAGGGGAGTTGGCCGGGGAGGGGTTCAATCGCTGCTTGGGGGACGTGCTGGGCATCGGTCGGCGGGTGGTGAGCAATTGTACACTGTACCGCTTGCTTTGTATTACTACTGTTCTTTTTTTTATTTTACTTTAGTTATTAAACTGTTTTTATCTCAACCCACAAGTTTTCCCCTTTTGCCCTTCCGATCCTCTCCCCCATCCCGCCGGTGGGGGGGGTGAGCGAGCGGCTGCATGGTGCTTAGTTGCTGGCTGGGGTTAAACCACGACAAGTACCCAGAAGCAGACTTAGCCTTCCAACTGAGACTTTACCAATGTGGAGCAGGGCAGGGAAACAGTCATTTAGGCCATATTTGTCTTTATATAATCCAGAATTACACTAGTCTTTCATCTAACAATATGACATCATTCATTCATGTTTAATTTCGATCATGCCCCACCATTACCACCAAGTCTTCTGAGAAACCTTCTCTAACCCAATGTTCCCCATACTATATTAAAAGGACTTGATGATTTCTGATTAAGCACAGTACATTGGACTTGCTCCAACCTTTAATTCTACCCTTGCTCTTTTATTTGTGTAAACAATTTGGTCAAGATCTTTTTTAATTCTAATCCTGCTGTATAAATTTACTCCCTTTCAGCTTTGTGGGCCTTCAGAGCTGCATAGAGTTCTCAGGCCATTGAAGTGCTGCTTTGACACCAGGACTTCATCACATGACTGCCCATGGGGCTGTGCTGACACAGGGACTGTTGGGAATGCTTTAAATCCCTGGCTTCAGGAAGAAAAACTGAGCAGAGTTGCTGAGGCCAGCTCTCCATGACTCTTCTGAAAGTTAGCCACACCCCCCAGAAACCATTTTAAAGAAGAGTATAAGGCTGTAAAGAAAGTGCTGTCTTCTACCTGTAAATCAGCTCCAGAATCCTCCTGCCCCTCAACTCTAAAACCCACAACAAACGCCCTGTAGCTCATGATCATACGAGGATTTTGGGTTCATCCACATTCTATTCCATCACCTATTTTGAGCAAAAAAATATCCAGCAACATCAGTTCTGAGGTATTACCTTCCATGTCAATCATGAAATACCATTAGTTATTCTTTATACAACACGAGACCTAAGATATCAGGGAGTTTCTGATCACTCTTGAACAATTTTTTTTATTATTTCTTGTACATCATTTCCCTAGCTTATCTATGAAAGCATTACTCAAAAGTGTCAAAAACTTTGCTACAGTCAAAATATATAGCACAAGGTTTATTACCCTGTTATAGATAGGTAATTATATTGTCCCAATATGGATGTGTGGAGACAAAAATCCACAGCCTGCTACTCAACTCCTCAAAAACTGTTCTCACAGACTATTTTATCTTTAGACCTCGATTATTAACTTCTCCTAACTGCCCACTCACAGACAACTTCAAGTTATCAAAAAAATGACAGATCAAGTCTTTAATCCATCCATCTTCCAACTGCATAATGCAAAAACTAACAGATTGGAGAGGCTTGATTTTCTTTTCTAATGCTGTAAGGCTCTATTTTTATCAAATCAAGCTCAGGTAGAAGCTTCATATTTTTTCCCTTCCAAATGCTTTACTCAATCACTGTCAGCACTTAAGTTCATACCTCAAGGCTTGCAAACCTGTGATTTTTGTGTTTATTTAAGAGAGGTACAATGTTCACAGTTTTCCAGACCTGCCTCCTTGTTCTTAAACCACATTAAGAACTACTGGAAGCACAACACCCAGTTTGTTCTGACAATGCCTCTTTTGACATACCAGTCTCTGACAGTGCAGTATCTTCTATTATTAGAAAACAATATATCTGTTGAAAATTTCTCTATGAACATCCTTTACTGAAGATCGGTACCAAGACATCAATCCTCTTTTTTGCAGTTTCCAGCTTCCTCAATTACCTCATTCTCCAAATTGTTCCTGCTTTTAATATATTTTAAAAAGACTGTTGTAACTCTTTACATTCTTAGTTATTTCTCCTAATTTCCATTTCATTCTGAAAATCATCCTGCTTGCACTGGCTATATTGCATTCCTATTTGGCTCAACCAGCCTACACATTTTGCTATCCAGGCTTTTTTTGCCCTTCCCCCCCCCCCCCCCCCAATTTGTTGTGCCTAGTTTTAGGGTCATTTTGCCTTTTTGTAATTACAAAAAAAATCCCCTTTTTAGTAATTTTGGGTCACAAATTTTAATAACTTTTGAACAGATTAACCATCAAGACCATTTCTATAGTTGCTATTATTTAGTGACAACTGCAACCATTGCTTGAGCCAGCTTCTGAATACAACTTAGGTTCCTACTTGTATGCTATCAATAAATAATTTACAGCATCAAGAAATTATTTTGCCAAATGATATATTATGAAATACACACAATTTTTTTAAGTAGAAGCTATCATTTTGTTGGCAGGTAATCTATCAATTTGTACCAGGTAATTACATCCAGACTATAACCATCTAGAAACCACAAGAACAATCGTCAGGGGAAGGAGTGGGCACGAAGACACAGACACTCCAAGTTATCTATAGTTTTATAGGCCAGAATCATTTGGTAAGAGGGAGTCTACAAACTGTACCTAATCCAAGGCAATTCCACATCTTACCACAGTTAGTTCACAAATTAGAGGATTTGAAGAACACTTTGGCTAGCCTTTGCCCAGCAAAACACACTGTGGTTGGCTTTTCTTTCCTGTTGTGAAAATACTAGAGGCAAAGTAGGATACACATCAAACTTATACCATTACATCTTCTCATGAGAAGCCGCTACAAACTATCAGTACAAAACAAGATGTACTGGGAAGTACCAAATGCTGGTTCTTTTGAGTTATTATTAACTTTTATGTAGATGGGTGGAGTGAAGAACTCTTTTCCTTCTCATAGATTCATCAGAATCACTCAAGAGACACACAAGATTTACTTATTATTTTTGAAAAGTGTTCATTTATGGGTCTTAAGGACTTCATGTACATTAAATAAAAGCTACATATACAACAATTCCAGATTCAGACCCATATGAAACTCAGGTGACAATACTTCTATAAAACTTCTGCCATTCTTTCCACCTAATTTTTGCCTTTTTACAATACTGTTTGCTAATAAATTAACAGTTTAGTACAGTCAAAGTATTTGTAAATTCAGAGTTAAGACTAAGTTCTTTGGAGTAGAGACTGCAAAACCCCAAGAAATGTAATCTGTTACAGCAACACCAAGTTAATAAAAACACCAATCCCAAAAATCTTATCTTCATAAGATTTCTAAGATTTTCTATGATTATCATTATGTATTCAATTTCTTTCATGCATAAATGCACCAAAAAGTCTTCACACAAGTAAAATTTCTTTAAAAGGCAGAAAACTAAGCATCATATCCATATTTTAAGAAATGAAATGACAGAAAATAAAATATTGAAACAAGATTTTGTAATGCCACAAGCAACACACAAAGAAACCCACATATGATACAAAGTATTACTTCCTAGAAGAGGAGGAAAGAAAGGGAGGAAACAAACTGAGGAACACTATCTTTGGCAAAACCTGTACACAAGAGAAGAGTCACTCAAATTAGCAGAGCAAGGGGATGGGGCAGAGAACCTGAGAGGAGTAGCTTTCATCATTCAAAAGTAAACTAAAAAATTCTTTCAAAAGTCTTCAGAGGCTTTAAGAAAAAAAAAGTACTTTGATTTGAAAACAATGTTGTCCTTTTAAACAGTGCCCCCTCCTGTTCAGAAATAAACTGTAACTGTCTTAGTTGAAGCACTACACAGGCCATACCAATAGCAACAAATGGTCACTCCCTTGTGACCTGTACATGATTTATTTTAACCAGCCAATTTTCAAAAACTTAAACCAATCTCAACCACAGAACTGTCAAAACATATTATATTTAAACTAGTTCTAAGATGACTCTCATCAGCAAAGCCAATTTGTGAGTGAGAACAGACAATTTGCAGCTCGAGAGCACTCAAAGCAGCACAAAAGTTAGGAAATGTCCCGGAAATCCTCACAACCCTGCAACAGCCACTGCAGGGCTGGATACATTCAATCAGAGCTGTTTGGATAAGAAACTCAGTTTGCTAATCACCACTTCCAAAATGCCATAAAGGAGACAGCATCTGGCTTACCTATGTCTAAACTCTTCACCTATATATGACCCTGGTCTTTCTGAAAAATTACACTGTACTGCATTTTACTATCACTAACAATTTGCAACAGTCCAAGAATTTAGAAAGAGGCAATTCCATACAAACATTATTCCTGTATTTAAGAAAAATCGTTCAATTCTGGATAAGTTATAAAGTAGCATATCTTCTGACTTCTAAGGAGCATGTCTTCCAGATTTTACATTCTGCTGCAATACGTGCCTATTCAGCTGAACCAGCCACCTCCATATATGTCCCATTAACAAAAAGCATTTTATGTAATAGAGTCCAATCTTGATCTTTAAACTGTATAAGAATGAGAATTTTGAATGTTGTCAGAATTTCTCACAGAACATTTCTGCTGTTCTTAAGCACAAAACAGGGAGGGAAGCAGGTTTGTTTTGCTACATTAGAAAAAACAACTTACAGCTGTTTCCTTAAAACCCCAAGAATTTCTGTTCTTTAGAGTGAAGACCTGAAAGAATGGGAGACCTTTTTGTCATGGCTATGCTTTTTTATTAATGTTGTTATTTTTTATTTCCACTAGAAAATCCTCAAACCCAGCCTTAAGGTATCATGGGGGCTGGGAAATATATACTCTCCAAGGAGATATTTGCTAGTGTTTCAAGGCTAAAATCTCCAAAGATTCAGTCCATGAAGTGCATGCTGCATCATATCACACATTCCAGCAGTTTGTTCTAACAAATGCATGTACGCTGTCCCCATACCAACTGAGCATGCTCTAGCCCAGTTTTTATTTATATTTACTGCTCACACTTATTGTGCATAAGGATAGCACAAAAAAAAACCCCAAGCATAGAAAGAGGGTATCCCCTCTGCTTGGTTCCTACTAGCACTGGAGAAACAGAAAAAAACTAAGGTTAGAATGAAGGTTCTGAAGGACTGGAGAACACAATTAGCTGGAAAAGGAAGTTGGTAGGAAAATGTGAGCCTGAAGCCAAAGGAAGTAAGGAAAATTGATGTTTGGTGAGGAACTGAAGTGGAGAGGGGAAGAGTCTGAACTGGCTGAGCTGGGCAGCCATGGCTAGGAAAGGGCAGGGGGAGGGTACAGACTGAGAAAGAAGGGAAATAGATCTGACAAAAAGACCAAGAAGAGGGCACAAAGGCATCATGTAGGTGAGAGGCTGAGAAGAACAGAAATACTAGTCTGTAGGCTGCCAGAAGTGAGGAGAAAGGGAGGCTAGTAGGAACAATACAGTACTAGAATTGGGATTGATTAGACTAGATTGCATGGCGATGCTGCAACTTAAAGCGAGGAGGCCAAAGGAAATAATAAATGAAAAGTAAGCTGATGACATCTCTGATATTTTACCTACCATCCAGAAGGAGAAATAAGTTTAATGGAATACATACAGGTCTTGTTATATTACAGATGGCACATATGAACCATTCATGACCACGTGACCCATGCGATATACTCCAAAGATAGCCCAGCCCAATCTGGCTCACCATCAAGCAGCACGAAATAGGAATTCTTATGTAACAGGACACACAAGAACAGTATCACAAGCAGTGCACTCATTCAGCATCTGAACCCCTTCAAGGATCTGGCAAATAACCTCATCCATAACCAGGTAGTGGCTACTATCACTGTAACCACAAACACAAAGTACAGCCAGCGGGTGTTGAACCAGCCAGTGACTAGGATAAAAACGTTCTCGAAGGCGAGCCTTTAAGAAAAGGCTATCAGTTAGTGCTGACTATCAATTAGCAACTCTGAGGTCTGAAGACAAATACAAGATCCATATTTTCACAGAAATCTTATTACAAATAACAGTCTTTAAAAAGTGAAAGCATCACTGCTCCAAAGTGTAACAACCATGATAACAATGATAAGAACGACAACTATTTAAGGACATTCTCTCTGGAGTAGCACAAAGGAAGGATAGAGTACCATCTAGAGTCAGAAAATTACTTACCATATTTTTGGATGGCGCCTAAATTTTAAAACAGTTTTAATATCCAATTTGATTTATTTATACTTGCATTCCATAACTGTATGAGACAAAAAAAAACCCAAGAAACTTAAAGACATCTTGATCACAGCTGCTATACAAGTTATGCTGTAGGGTGAAACTGATTCCTTCAAATGACTTGTTTATTGATTGCATTCCATACCTATGAAGTTTAAACTTGAAAGGTAATATGCTTCCAAAAATAAGAAACCAAAACATTCCAGATGATATCCAGTCTCATTAATGAGTTAACTAAATGGATAAGGGAAGTAGTGTCCAGTAATTATTTGTAATTTATTAAATGAAATCAGCTATAATGTCTTCAGCATGTATACTGACTAACATGAAAAAAACAAGAAAAATCAAAAGTTAAAGTTGGAAAAACACCGATTCTGACACACTGGACACGTTCATTTCTTGGATACTTATTTATTATCAAATGTTATGACAAAATGTCTATCTCTACATATTCTCACACCTAAAATGTAATACAGTTCATGATAGTCATTAACAATGACCAACATTATTTTGTCTGTTAACAATAGTTATGATACATAAAATACACCTTTAACAAAGCGTACTCAAACCTGGCCGAGTTAACCAGCATAAACCATTCTGATCCTCTGTTCAAAGACCTCAGAATATAATTCACATTATACTGTGTATCCATTATCCTTCACAGGACTCGCAAACCAGAAAGGCCTTGAGAACTAACACATTTCTATTATCTCTTGTACAGCCTGTATGTGAGATGCCAAATGATGGATGAAATCCCGCTGTTTAGATGTAAAAGGGGTTGCTGTAACCAAGATAATTTGTCTCAACAATTTTCAACATTTGGGAAGACAGCTAGTCCATTTAATTCAATGTTCTAGGCTAGCACATCTCTTACATCTGACAAACAATACTTCTCTTTGGATCTTCCTTAACTCATTTTCCATATCCCTAGCTAGCCATTTTATATACACATAACTTTCTATGGCATTACCAAAAAAACCTTAGATTGTGTTCTCAGTCTCCTTCTATCTGAAATATTACATCTGAGCTTTCAGCAACCTACTAGATTCTGCATGTCTCAGTTCATTCCACTTCATTACCCATCCTTATTCTCTTACATTGTCACAAGCATAGCTCCTGTCTCAAGTTAGGGGAACTGAGCATTTCTTGATGGCCTTTCAGGATGCAGTTACCTGCTTTCTGCACCAATCTCTCACAAAACCAGCCATCCAACTCCGATGCCTCAACTTACATAAACCTGTTTTTTGGGTCAAACATTGCAACACAGCGTTAAAACATCCAAGAGACTGCTTACAGACAAGCTTCTGTGCCCAAAGTCCCACTATTTTTAACAGGCCTCCACGCCCAAGACCCAGAAGAAAAAGAAAAGCACTTGAACACCACAAACAGCAAGCAACATGGGTGAAAGGTGCCTTGCAAGAGCAAAGGATTGCCAATTAGGTCCACTGTTTACTTCAGAAAAGGAAAGTGAATTAATTCCTATGTTTACATGAACAACTCGACATGTTCAGTTACTTTTGTATGTGTGTATTCACTGGAAAAGTTATGTCTTTATAACAACACAGAATCAGACCAAAAGTTCACCTTGCTCAGATATACTGCTACAGGTGATTTATAAATATTCATTTACCTATTTGTTCTAAAAACCTTTTATGTTGGATATTCAGATTAACAAAGTTTCTCAAATTGATCCCTTCCAGAAAATGGCTCAAGTATGGAAACTCCCTAACCTTCCCCATAATAAATAGTAGTGTATATAACTTAGCTACCATAAAGATGTTTTAATGCTTTTACCAACCTCCTTTGCTGTTTGTCTAGCCTTATTTGTGATGGAAAAACAAACAAAAAAGAGTTCTCTTTGTCTCTTTCCATAGGCATTCATGTTTTAATCTGAGCTGCTAATCTAAGCAAATTTTTATCAGCAAGTATTTTAACAACTTTATCTCCTTTTCACTGATTTTTTTTTAAACCCACACATTACTACATCAAACCTCTTCTAGTCTCTTCCCATCCCCCTTCACAAAAAAAGGTTATTTGAATGTAGTAGAGCCAACCACAGCATAAATGGTTTTGAATTGTAATATCTAGAATCAAGCCACTGAGCTTTTAGAAATCAATCAGGAATTCTTTCTTCTTAAATAAGTTTTCTGCCCAACTGTGCCAAAAAACCTTACTGCCTAAGTATCACCATCATGCCCTCTCTGTGACAAACGTACATTTGGTCCTGGTCTGGTTGCTTCTTTTAACATGCTTAGATTGAGGCTTTGCTATTTCCTGCCTTGACTGAATTGACTTCTGATCCATTTGTTTGGTTTTTAAGGGTACTAGAGATTTTGTCTTTACTCCTAGAAGATGCATAATCCTTAAATAGATTCCTTGTCACCTGTTGGATGTCCAAGACTTAAGCAACCATAACTTAAGATACGAAGCTGTTGTATGGGTGCCTGACAAAAATCACTTAGCTCTTACCTCCCGAACACCTTCAACCTCAAATGATCATAGTCCATGAATAAATAAAAACAAGAATCTTTAGTTATGTGTTTATGTATTTTTTTAATGTTTATTTGTTTTCATTATGTATGCTAACTATAAACTATGTGTTACACAAAGCTTTAAACAGCAAAATTTTATGATCTTTGTCCAACTTGTTTTTACAGTAAGATGAAAGGGTGGAAGCAGAGGCAAGTGACCTAGAAGGAGTACAGAGCTGCTATTTGATCATGCAACTATATGATTAGGAAAGCCAAGGTTGACCTGGAGTTGAATTTGGCAAAAGACACAAAGAACAATACGAAAGGTTTCTGCAAGCAAATCAGCAGCAGAAAGAAGACATGGACCTACTGCAGAACGGGGCAGGGAAATTGGTGACAAAGGACATGGAGAAAGCAGAGGTATTTAATGTCTTCTTTGCCTCAGTATTCACCAGGAAAGACGGGCCTCAGGAGTCCTAGGTTCCTGAGACTAGAGGGGAAGTCTGTGGCAGGGAAGACACCCTCAGTGGAAGAAGCCAGGGAGCACTTAAACAGAACATACAAAAGCATGCATCCTTGTAGCAAAGGAGGTCAACAGCATTTTGCAATGCATTAGGAAGAGTGGTCAGGCCACATCTGGAGTACTGTGTCCAGTTCTGGGCTCCCCAGTACAAGACAGATATGGAGTTACTGGAGCAAATCTAGCACAGAGCCATAAAGATGATTAAGAGACTGGAGCTTCTGACACATGATGAGAGGGCAAGACAGGAGAGACTCTACAGCCTAAAAAAGAGAAAGCTCAGGGGAATCTTAGCAATGTATGTAAATACCCAGTGGGAGCGAATGAGCAAGAGGAAGCCAGATTCTTCTCAGTAGTGCCCACTGACAGGACAAGAGGCAATGGGCAAGTTTTCCTGAACACGGGAAAACTTTTTTACTGTGAGGGTGATCAGACACTGGAACAGGCTGTCCATAGCAGCTGTGGAAATACTCAAAACTTGCTGTAGCTGAGCCTGCTTGAGCAGGGGGGGTTAGACTTGATGGTCTCAAGCGGTCCTTTCCACTTAAACAATACTATGACTCTGAAATTAAATAGTATCTTTCCTTAGGCCTTCACTTCAAGGAAGTTTTTTGTCTATTATCAGTAAAATACAAAAGCACTCAAAAGCTGACATGTAGTATGAATGGAAAAACAGATTTACCAAATCAAAGGCCAAGCTACCTCACATAAATTGTAGCTTGGATATAATTTTTATTCTTTTTCAATTATGGGTACAGCAACTAAACAAAAAAAATAATGCAAAAAGCACTTAAATTCCAGTTGTGAGATTACATGCACAAGCAAATGTGAAAAACATTGTGGTAACTAGCCACTGACCAACCTAAAAATGTATTTACACAAAGAGATTCTCAGCAAGCCCTGAATATAATTGCCTTTCTGCTCGTCTTCTTCAGACATTTGCCACACAAACATGATAAATACATCACAACAGACTAAAAAGCTATTTGGTTCACATTAAATGACATCAATACCCAGCAACTAAAAAGCCAAAGCCATTTATTCTTCAGAAATTCAGAGGCATAATAGGTTTGTAGCTAAGATTTTAAACCAGTCTAAAAATATCTGTAACTTCTGTGTTTTAATTTAGTTGTATTTTAACAGTAGACTTTACATGCACAGATCCTTTAATTTTAGTGCTTGACCAAGATTTTTTGGGGTATTTTTTGTTCGTTTTTTTTAAGCTATTTTTCAGACTTAAAATTACTTTTACATGCATGCAGCTCCTGATATTCATATGTCTACTTTCTTTTCATTCTTCCCAGCATTTATAAAGTATCTACAACTTTTCCACCATTTCTGTTACCAGGCGATAGACTGTAGCAAAGTAACACAAAACTTCCATGAACATATAACTGCACAATTCTGAAGAGAGAGATGCTTCAGGGCAGTAAAGATTGGAAAACTGCAATATGTAAACTGATACAGTAAAACTGTTGGGGGGGGGGAAGAGTTTTCAACTAGTTAAAAGAAAAATCCAAGAAGCTCAGCCAATCCTGGCTCCTTTGAAGTCAACAGGAACATACTAGGCTGCCATGGTAATGCCACTGTTGAACAACTTACAAGCTGTTGACATGGTTGCTGCCTCCCAATTTTTCTATACCTGTTTTTTAATCCATCAGTCAAACTCACTTAGTCTTTCAATTTACCTTAACTTACATCAAAAATAATATACTTCTGTAAAACAACATGACTTTTATAACAAGTTGACTGGAATAAAGGAAATAATGAACACAAGTAATTGAAATTAAAATACCTGTTATTGAACAGTACACTATGTGAGGAGCAATCTTTTTAATATCTTCATAACCTAGACCCATTTCAGTCAGTTTCCCAGGGACGTAGTTTTCCACAAAAACATCAGACACTGCTGCAAGCTTTAGAAAAGAAAAGGATGAGTAAAATTTGTTAATGAGCCTCCAAAAGTTCAATAAATTCCTCATGTAACTTAATTTAAAAATCTCACTAATCAAAATGGCTCCAATCTTTGACAAAAAGCCCCTTACAATCCAAGCAAGATATTTTTTTGACCTGTTAGACTGTGCATCTCTGCAAGTGACATATTAGAGATGCTGCATATCTAGAAAGAAGACTGTCAAAATCCTGAAGAGACTAGACAAAACTATAATATATATTATCAGTATCACACCATTTTCCTAAGACTTGATGATAGTTTACAGAACAATCACCACCTTTATACCTGCACTTAGCTCAAAAAAAAGGGAAGAGAAAGAATGCATCTTTATCCTTCATGCTCTCTCTACCTTAGAAATAATTTTATAAATTCTTTTTCATTTTAAAATCATTGATTACAATTACTATAAGAGAGGCCATATATCTCACTTCCTGTATGTAGAAGCAGAATAGAGAGCCCAAAAATTTTATTGGGTTAAAATGAACATCTTAAAGTCACTTTAATTAGAATAGTGCTGTCGAGTTCTGCAATGTGACTCTCTCCATCACATCTAAATGAATGACCCAGTCCAAAAATCTACTGAAGTTAAAGATTAACATATAACCTTGATGGGCTTTAAATTACATTTTTTTTTCTTATAGAAGTTATAAATAGATATACATGTTTCAATAAGACTAATACAAATTAAGAACTCCTGAAGCAAGAGAACTACATGTTTAAAGAAAGATGTATGCCCTGGAGGAGTTGTAGGTTTTTTGCTTGGTTGTGTTTTTTTTTCCCCCCAGGAATTTAAGAAACTATTCCCTGACAGGTACACGTTTGTGCACCCATTTTTAAGCATAATCTAAAACATTTGGTTTCTTAATGCTATTTGCAGCTGATTAGAGAGTCACATTCTCTGAAACTGCGATGTTGCTGTCTGATTAATATATACAATATATTAGACCAGCTTCTATAAACCAGTGTCATCATAACAGCAATCACGAGCATTTTTGTTCTAGCATGCAGGCTGTTCAGCTGAATTTAAGGCCAAAAAAGCTGCCAAGCCAGCAAGTATTTAACAGGAAAGAGAGAAACTGATTCTTATTCAGACAAAGCAGTACACAACTTACGAATGGTTTAATTGAATGCATGGAAGAAACATTAAAAACATTTACAGAAACTAAGTTCAGCATACAGGAAAGATGCATTTTAAAATATGTTATTAAGTATTTTTAAAGTGGCTATGTCAAGAACCTGCAGGACTATAGTAAAATGAGAAACAGTCTCCAGATTCTTAATAAGCATTGCTGGGCTTTAATGTGGACAGCTGGCTGGTTTGTTAATTCATGATTCCATAGAAGTGAACAGAACATAACGTCATGGAAGTTATTAAAATAGACATTTGTCACAAGAAGGTTCTCAAGAAGATCCAGGTTTCCACAGAGCTGAAGCATTTGCTAGTAAAAACAGAAGTAGCTCAGACAGATCTACAGCTGTCCCAATCCTCAGTACTGTAACATAAAAAGCACCATACCTCTGGACTCGCAACATACATGGGATGACAACAGTGCTAAGTGAAGATACAATGACCTGGGCCCAGTTTAGCAGCGTATAAATTCTCAGAGAGAAATGAACATGAATTTTCAAGACATCCTACAAGTGCCACATCAGCTCTGCCACTAAAGTTTTCATGACACTTAGAAATAGTCTCTAATGCATAAAGGCAGCAGTCTCTGTATAGTACTTTTTTTTGATGCTCACTGAACCAAGCATAGGTACCCAGGGTTCTGCCATTATGGAGAACTGGACTCAGACTCTGATCCAAACAAACTATATATTCTTAAAACTCAAAGGGATTTTCAGTCTCAATGGGGTTTTAAGTCCACTGTCAACTGAAATTTAACACTTCATGTCCTACAAGTCGTCTGAACATATCACTTGTATTTTAACCTCTACTAACACAGCAATACAACACAGACCTGAGTTGGAATACTATGTATTCCAGACAGGACACTGATATGCTCAACATCTATGCCTCAGGAAAGAAAAAAAGCATCATGCATGCCAAAGTAGTCATTACATTGAATACCAATAACAAATAATGACAATACTAACTTGATAAAGCAAACTATTCATACCTTTTGGAAGTTTTGTTGGGGGGGGCGGGTTTGGGGGGGGGGGTGTTGTTTGTTTACAAAAACTCCACACAGAGAAGAATGTGCATACACACACATATAAACATATATATACGCATATGTATTTGTGTGTGTGTACATATACAAATATACATGTGTGTGTGTGTGTATATATATATGTATGTGTGTGAATAGTTTGCTTTATCAAGTGAGAGAGCATGCATGAGACACGCTGACCTATCAGCTAAAGGTAATGAAAGGGAAGAAGGAGGGCCATCAGCTCCCAGGCAATTGAATTCTCCCAAGTTCTTCATGAAGAAATAGAAAAGTTAATTAGTTAAGGCTAAATACTCAGGAGAAAGGTATCCTCAAGGTTCTTAAAATGAGCTTCTGATAATAACCGCTGTATAATGCTCTAAAGAGATACTGAGCCATATTACAACAAAAAGATGTCAGAGCTTGGGACTGGTGCACATACCATCACTGAAGGGAAAAAATAATTTTGATTCCAGAAAACATACAAATATTTGGAAGGCAGTTAACAGTGAGCCAAAAGCATTAGGAAGGAAGACAGGGCTACAAGTGACACAGAACAAAGAAACATAAAAGAGAAAACCAAAGACTGTGGGAACCATGTAATCGTGTAATTATGAAGGAGCAGACCCTTGCACAAGTATTTTGTAGTGCTGTGCCAAAACCAGAAAAGCAGTCAGGACTCCTGATTAACAGATTTCTTCAGCTCACTTGATACTACTGACCGAATTATCATATACCTGAAGGCTCTCTACTCTTTTGTTTTTAATATTATTCCACAGTCTGAGATTTGCCCTCTTCTACCTATACAGAATTTACGAGAGGGGGAAACAAAATTTATTCTAACCATGCTACCTTTCTTAATATAAAAATTACAACCTTATTACTTTTCTTTGTAGGGCTTAGGCTCAGGACACAATTCATATTTATGTATGAGTAACCAGTGTCACAAACTCAAATTTCTTCTTGCCATCAATTATTTTACAGGCATGAGCACTATTTTTCATAGTAACAAATACATTGCTGAACAACGCTCAATTCTATACACATCTGTCCTGATGTTACCAGGAGACAACTGAAAACAAAAGCCTGTTATAGATAACTTCCCTTTACATATTCTTTTTGACAAAACTCCAAACAGAAGTAGTTATATTCTGGTTCCATTTGAGATACAATAATGGAATGTCAAGACCTCTGCACCAAATACTTCCAAAAACTATTACTCTAAATCAAGCAGAATGATGAACAACTCCACAAGCAGAGTCACATTTCAATAATGGCTCATCACTTCAGTCCACAATGTTGCTATATCACAGATAGGGATGCTGTTGATTTAAGGGATGGAAAGCTGTAGTGGTTATGAAAGCAACTTTAAAAAAGGGATAGAAACTATAAGAAATTACTTTGTCACAGGAAATCTCCTCATTTCCACAACTAGTGTGGTAAATATTTAACAGTTAGTTCTCCCACTGGAAATTCCATAACATCACATCTTTGGAAGTAATTCTCATACATGGTTGACTATTTCAGTGACATCAAGCTGAGGGAAAAATTAATATTGCTGCTGGCAGGAACCATTTGTCTGTAGCTCTAAGTACTCTTACTGCCAGCTATCCTATCTTCAGCATCATAATAGCTCTACATTACAGTGGTACAAGAGATCTTACCAGTAGGAAAAGGGTGGGAAGCCCAGCACTGAGCTGGCAGAGAGGATGCTGCTCTTGCATGACAAATGAAGAAGAAAATTGCTGCTTTGATTTAAAAATTATGTGGGATTTGAACTCAACCAGGCACCTGAGCCTCAAGCACAAAGGTTACATTGCAAATTCTTAAGTCACCAGCCATTCAACTCCATAGACCATAAAAACATTCTTCATATTGCAGGCAGAAAGTTATACATTTAAAACCAGAATAAAGCAGTAATCTTCCTGCAGAAATGTCAAGATGAGAAATGGGGAACTTCCTAATGACAAATAGTGGCAGTCACATAAGAAGCATATGCTGAAGCCATCTTTTCTCCAACTCATCCTGACTCATAGGCCCAGCTGCCTTTAACTCTTCAAACAGGTCCAGCCCACACACATGGAATCGGTGGACATTTTGCAGAGAGTCGTTTTTCTTTCACCATTTTTAAAGGTCAAATAACAAGCCAGTCTTCTTATGCAAGAGGAATAATTTTTATAGTCCTTATTTAGAATGTGAATAGTTTATCCAAAACAAATTTATGCAAAATTATTCCAAATGACAGTGCTTGTTTCCAAAACCTTTAGAAGATTAACATACGGCTTCATAACAAATCAACACTAAATGATTCTGTACTGCAAAGAGAAAAGGCACTGCAGAATCCTTGGCTTATAAACTCCAAAGATTTCCATATGAAGTGTCTTTTACATAGCGACAGGGAATAAAAAAGGTCAAAAGTATCAGACAACTTAATCTATTTCCATATCATGCAATATTCCCAACAAAAAAATACTACCAGACAAATTCCACTTATTGCAGGACACATACAGCCTCACTGTGAAAAAGTGATTGGAACTGATATTGAAACAAACAGTAACAGAAGCCAGGTCACCCTTTTAGATGTGTTAGTACTGCAGGGCTAAAAAACACAGCACTAGCAAGTAGCAGGTCTTATGTTTCTCAATAAATCAAAAAGGGATGACAAAGCACAAGTTTCAAGAATGTGAAATATGATGCTTTTATTAATTTTTCAATGGAAAAATGCATCACCCTTAAAAGACTCTTTCATTCTGAACTCAAATACTCAAAAAAGAAACAAATATTAAGCTTCACCTACAGGACAGTATTTCTCAGAAAGATGCACAGCAACTGAAGTCATGAATACACTATAACATTCAAAAACCTGTAAATACTGGAGCCCAGTATCTCCTCTTTGTAAACTGCTCACTGACTTCACCAGATCAGTCCACTTTGAAACATTCTAGTGAAGTAGTACAGCAATATCAAATACAGCAACAGTAAAAGGAAAGCACTAGACTGTTAGACCTTTTCCTCACAATATTTCATTTGAAGCTTCTGATGACATTTTTCATGTAAATTTTCTATTTAAAATCATTAGAAATTACACTAAACATTGAGTCCAAAAGCACAGAGTACAAAGGCTATGTACTGTAATTTAACAAACTTACTGCACACATACACATTTTTAATTATCAGATATCAAATTAATACTTTAAATGCAGAGTTTATTCTTTATTACTCAGGATCAAAACAATACAAAATAGGCACAATTTGCATGCTATGAAAACCTACCTCTCTGATTAGCTTTGCTCCTTTTGAATCCTTCATGTTAATAGCTATACTCTGGGGATAAAAAAAAATACAACAGTAATTTATGTGAAAGCCCTTCTGGTGATTATCAGCCTCTTCTAAAGATAACCAACAGTCAAGTTCCACACTACAGCTAAATCAAGTAAGTAAATTTTAACGCACACCCCACCTCCCCCTGCAAAAAAAAAAAAAATCTGTTGGTAAAGCAAGCTGAACTGTCTCACCAATGGATCAGACAAGCACCAAAACAAGTCTGACAGATGTGCAGCTGGGAGCTGCACTGCAGGCTGTTCACTGTATGTTTGCACAGCACCTACTACTGCAAGTACACATGGGGACACCAGAAACATTTGTTTTAATGGCAACAAGCCATTAAACAGCTCAGGCATGTCATGAAACTTCATCTTAATCCTGAAGTTTCACAAGCTACATTTAGCCTACCTAACTATCATATGCCTGCTCTCCTCCAGCTCCAGCTGCCAGCTGATGCAGGTCAGCTGAGCTGATGCACCTGAAAAAAGTGATTCTTCAAATAAAATATCCCTTACTTTCAGCTGAGTTCATTTTCAGTCAATTTGCACCAGCAACTGAGGACTGCCAGGACCACTCTTTCTTTCTGAATTTGCCTCAGCTGACCACAGCACCATACCAGAGGTTTGCAGCCTTTTTTGTTCAAAACAACTCTTTGTTTTTCTCCCAAAATTTATTCAGCATAACTTAAGGCCAATGTAACTATTGCTCCATTATATATGTTAAGAAGTGTTATGTCTCCAGTTGTAATTACAGAAAACATAGGCTAATGTTCAATACCACACTCCATTTACCTTTTTATTTCTATTGACACTGAGAAAATAAACACTTTCTGTTCCAGCAAAAGGTGGGCCCCAGGCTCTTGTATCATCACCAGCTCCTGAAAGAAATACCATCACATTTTCGTAGTTGTCCAATATCACACTGCCAACAAATAAAAAGAATAAAAAGTTTTCCTCCAATGTCATATTTAAACTACCCAAGTTTCATCTAGCAGACAGGACAAAAATTAGTTAATATTTATATTTCAGGATATTTATGTCCAAAAAACACCTAAAAGTGAACATGATTAAGCAAAGTGAACATAGTATTTGCTAGTGCTGGGATTACTTTTAGGCTTTAAAATATTAATATACAGCCACACACCACCAATGTATTTGTGGGTTTTTTTGGTTGTTTTTGTTTGTGGGTTGGGTTTTGGGTTGGGGGGGAGGTTGGTTTGTTTGTTTTTAGGTTTTTGGGTTTTTGTTTTGTTTTTAACTTCAAGCACAGCTACAATGCCATTCTTTTAGGCAATCCAAAAGAATTTAGTAGAAGCTAAAGGGGTAATGGTTTTAAACTAAAGGAGGGTAGATTTAGACTGAACACAAGGAAAAAAATTTTTCACAATGAGGGTGGTGAAACACTGGAACGGGTTGCCCAGAGACGTGGTAGACGCCCCATCCTTGGAAACATTCAAGTCCAGGCTGGATGGGGCTCTGAGCAACCTGATCTAGGTGAAGATGTCCCTGCCCCTTGCGGGGGGTTGGACTAGATGACCTTTAAAGGTCCCTTCCATCCCAAAGCATTCTATGATTCTAAGCTCTTGCTGCACCAAGTCACACAGTGCACATGGTCAATAAGCTATTCCTGAAACACTCTGGACACAACATCAAGATACCACTGATCAGCAACAACTTGTTAAGCTGCATACTGCAGGAACACCAACAAAAAGAAGCGCTTGCCATAGCTGGTGCGATCCCCCACCTCCAGCCCTTCAGAAAGGCAAGATGGCATTAAAGCTGCTGCAGGCACCGGTGTCACTGTATCATTTATGCTTAATTTTGAATTTTAAACCTTTCTTAAATGTCACAAACACTGGAATCTATTTTAATTAGAATTAAAACTAAGACTGGCAATCTATTTTAATTAGAATTAAAGCTAAATTTAAATTCAGATATAATCATCATCCTAAGTGCTAGCAAGCATGCACATTCCTGTATCTATTTCAATATCTAGATTTTTATCTACTTGTTAACTTCATGTCAGTGAAAACTTTCCTTGGTGAGGCAACACAGAAGGCTCTTCGATACTGGCATAAATACAGAAACAAGCTGAAGGACCTTTGGTCTTACACAATATAGCCACTGTCATAATTATGCTATACACTATGGTAACACAAAGTGTACAGCCATTTAAGATCAACTGTGGTGGAAGTTATACAAACATGTAATTTATTCATCAACATTTGTGCTGTTTAGCAAGTCAAAGAACTATTTTGGTTCAAGTGGGAACTGGGGAGGGGGAGGAAATCTCTCTTCTGTATGTTATCACCTCAAGCCATTCAAAGCAAAACATTTCAGCAATACTTTCCATGTAGGACACTAGTGTGGCTACTAGCCTTTATGAATTAATACTCCTGTGAAAGCAGACATCTTCTCACAGAAAGAGCTGATTACTCACATTTTACAATGTTTGAAATTCAGAATTCTCAGGCTGCCCTTCTCCTTCAATCACAAAACAAAAATCTAAGAGCTGGAATGAAAATCTCCAAAACCATTACTTCAATCACTGACATTGCTCCATTCCTACTACCTAGATACTTAAATAATACTACTGTCAATCTCATCTGATAGGACAAAATTGATGCAGCTTCTGCCCTGTCACAAAAGTGCAAACATTTGAAACAATGGTGAGTGATTAAGGATGACCCATAGGTTGATGTGACAAAACTTTTGTTAGACATTCAATGTTTTGTTAAATGTTCAAACATTCAATATTTCCTATTTAAAATAAGATATAGGGAATGTAATAAGTTTTAGTATCTCAAGTGAGTAATTATCTTCACCAGCTCTTTTCAAAACTAATACCAAAAGAGAGAAACTTAAAACATGGAAACTTAAAGAAGGAAAAAATACATGACAATGTGCAGCTCCTATGGCATAATTACATGCCTCAAATGCATAATGATGCATAAAATCGAAAGCCAAATGCAGGGAATATTTCTAAAAAAGAACCAAATGCCATGCAATTTGTTATTCTTCTTGTATGATCTTACAAACTAAAAAGTGTAGCTATTCCATAAGAATGAAGAATTTTTTACCATTACCCAATCCTCATCAACTCTTTCAATAAGAAGTATTTCAATAAGAAGGACTTGGCAGTGATAGGTTAACAGTTGGACTGGATGATCTTAAAGGTCTTTTCCAACCTTAACAATTCTATGATTCTATAATTCTCTGATTCTCTGTACACGTGCCGAGTGGAAAAAGAAAACCATTGTGTTAAGCTAAAATACATGAAAATAAAATAAATTCTATTTATGAAGCTAATTACCCTGAGTCAAATCAGACTCAGAAGGAGCTGCACAAGTCTCTGCATCTGAAAATACATACTCAAGCTCAAAGCTCATTAATCTTAGACACTTTCAGCACTAGCATGAAGATTTTCATGCAAATTCAAATCTCCCTTTTCCAAAGAACTCCCATCTCCACCTATACAGGAATATCAGATCCTGGACTTTAAAGATACAACTACCTCATGCAGAAAACAACTTCTGTTCACTTTGCACAATTCCAAAGACAGACTTCTCTGACAAGGTAATTTTTAATTAACAACCTGAAACTGTACTGGAATATTAAAATTATTCTCAGGAGAAAGTTGATACAGTATGCTAAGTCACCTTATACTCTACCAGTCAAAATGCTTGCCAACCCCACTTGATCTGTATAATAATTACACAAAAGCAGTGCTAACAAGCAGCATACATATTTTAAATGCTCATATTACCTTTCTTCCTTTTAATAATAAAAATGAAAATAGAAGGTGGAGTTTCTGTTTCCAAAATTAAAGTGCCTGACATTTTATCAGTATTCTAATCCTGAGGAGTAAGATGTATTCCTATTTAAAATTATCCAAGACATTTTGGCTCAGAGGGAACTGATGAATAAACATAGTATTGTCTTTCTAAATATTTTCAAAAGTTTTCAATCTTGCATTCTCAGTTATGTATTCCTTAAAATATATAAATAACTATTTGTTAAACTACCCCACATTCTTATTATATCTAATACAGATAAATAAAAATCTTACCTGGTCTTTCTACTTTGATAACTTCAGCCCCTAGATCTCCTAAATTCATTGTGGCAAAGGGTCCTGCAAGCACCCTGTAATATTAAAAAAGATTGTGTCCTTAGTTTTTCCTATCAGATTATTTGCATCTAGACAGGCTGTTCCAAATTACAGACAAAACACAAACCTTGTTAAATCAAGAATTTTCACACCATCCAAGGGCTTTACATTACTAGCACCTGACAAGAAACAGAAAACAGTAACTTACTCTTGAATTTTTTTAAGATATGTTTCTCATTGGTAGTCTGAAACACTGTTTTTATGACACTCTCCCATCATCCTCCCTCATCTCCCTCCCCAAATAAAGGATAATAAAGCTTTCTGCACAGGTATGTTATTAGGAGTATATTACATTAGTAAAGCCTTTCAGAGTTGGAAAACCTTATTGTTAACATTGCAGAACCTATTCTAAACACCTAGTAATTCTACAATAAAGCTACTTTTCAGAGATATTTTATACATGCTTTCCATAAACACTCATATAGCTTTTAAAGACTAATCTGAAGAAAGATCCAATAAAAGCATAGCAAGCAACACCAGAATGACACAAACTAAAACTAATGGGTAGCAGACCAATGCAAAGCACAGTATCCCCACAAAGTGTTTTGACCTGTGTAGGCCTATGCACTTGCATCACACAAAAAAAAGAATATCTGCATTTCAAAAAAGAGGTTACAAAACTGAAGATGGAATATATGAACCAAGGGAATACTCATTCTATCTTTAACTTTCAACAGCAGTCGCACATGCAAGATAACTACTAGGAAATCACAATGCTTTCCTCCTTTCCCTCACCCTTTCCAACCTGACTAGCTCTAAGAAACAACAGCAGTGGCAATAAGCATCACAGACAAAGCAAGCAACCTCATAGTCTAGACCACAGGTTTGCCCACTATCTCTTGGGTGACTTTGGGTTTTCTTCTGCTAACTCAGTGTCTTTAATTGCAGCCTAGGGACACAAACATTTCACCACCCCATGTGGATGATAATTTCATTACTGTTGAAGGTGGTCTCATACCACACACACAAAAAGCACCTGGCCAATAACACCACAAAAATTACACAATACTAACTTGTGGTAAGCATCTCTTTTTGGTGTTTGCCCAGGTAAGAGAAAGATGTAAAACACAGGAAAAGAAACCCACAAAAAAACCACTTAATTCAAGCATAGACTTCCTTACAGAACAGGAAGGAGAAGAGAACCACAGTCCCCCAAAATGTGCAGGGCAGTGTGGTGTGTTCCTGAGTTGTGCAGCAGTGAATGCCTGTGTCATCTCCTCCACGCTCTCTCTATCGGACCTGACCCACCCTTCAGTCACCCTCATAACTCTCCCTCCTGCCTTACTGTATATATGGTAAGAAGGAGATGGATATAGAAATAGACATATACATATAAATATAATAAAAAAGCTACAGAGATATGAAGCAGCATTGGGAATTTAAGGCTTCTGCTAAAATGTTTTCATTCACTGTACTGCTCTCAGTGAGAACACTTGCATCCCATTCTTCATCTTCAATACATTTTCCTCAATTATTACCAATCACTCCCGAGGCATTTGAGTTTAACAGGTTTTGCTTTTTAATACAATATGTAGACCAAGCAGCCTGTTGAAAACGTGCTTATCTAGGAGTGGCCATGTACTTTGCACATTTCAAAGCCTCTAGGAAAACTCAAGCTGCCACCTCTCTTCAGTGCCGCACATCTCAGTGAAAGTTCCAGGTATTGGAAAATACTTGTGCTAGTGCCAGGTAAACACCACAGATCCTCCAGCTTAACCTCAATTTTATCAGGTTGGCTCTAGCTGAGCAAACACTTAAGCATATGCTTGTCTGTTAAGGAACTGAGTGCACCATTTGCTTCACAATGGCATTACTCTGTGTTTACAGAAAATATGTAAACAACAGCTTTACTGAAAAGCACAGCTCCCAAAAAAAAAAATAAATCATTTTAGTTAACAAGAAGGGTCCATCTTACTCTATTCTTTCCACATCTTTTAAAGCTGCACTCTCATAGTCAATGGCTCACTTACTCTCCTCCTGAGCCAGCATTTAGCGTTACTTACTTTTCTCACAGATACACTACCAGAACAGCAGCAACTTTTCAGAGCCAACAGGTTCTCTACCTGTGGCTAACTGAGTTGCAGGAATCCATAAAGACATTTCTCAAAGAAGCCTATCAAGTGTTAAGATTAGCCTGTAAATATGCATTTATGCATAACTAAGACTGATGAATCCTTACTAATTATCATATCACTCACATTATGGTAACACCTAACACTCCATTCAGGGATTAGGACTTTTCTACACTTGGGACAGAACAGAAGAGTACAATTGTTGTTTCAGAGACGAACAGACCATTGTGGCTTTTTTTTTAATGCTGATAAATAACACTGATGTCTGCAATGATGAAGAAATGCAAGAAAGGGCAGAGATCGAAAGCCTGCTTTTGAAAATCTGAGAAAAAAAAACAGACCTGTTATTCTCTTCAAACTAGAAGAGCACAGATATTCACCACAGAAAACATACAGGACCTAGATTTGCATTCCAGCAAGACATCAATTTGCTGAAACAATTGCAATAGAAAGCCTTTTGACTAGCAGAGAATCAGTTCTGGTACACTGATTCTGAGTACCAGAATGCTACCAACCCCTTATTGCAGGAACAAAAAGAAACAAAACCACACCACAAACAAACATAAGAGATCAGAATTGACCAGAAGCATCACCTGTTTGGTTTGGGTTTTTTTCCCCCCTTGCTAGCTTCTTATCACACACATACCCAAAGTTAAACTTTTCCCGCACGCAAACTGTTTTTTATTGGAATTCTGGCTCAATAGTCTAAATTCTCTAAAATGCAAACTCACATTTGCTCTTGTATTTTTGCTTTTAATTATTCCAGTAACTTGATGATTGAAAGAAAAATCCACGCTCCCAACTCTAACTATAGCCTATTTGTAAACTCTTCAGTCCCACGATGCTTGAATTTACTGTAAATTAGGCAGTCATATGTATCTTTTATAAATAACTTTGATGGAGAAGAAATAGATCCACTCACTCTCAATATGATTTCAACTCTCTAGTTAAGCTCAGTAGGTTGTCCCAAGGTTGGTCTAACATAACAATACGAGTAAGCAACCAACAGAGAGATCACTCTACAGAACAGAAATTCATTTTCTTGTCAAATTCCCCAAAAAAGCTTTCCTTTATACTTGTAAGTGACAGAAGAGGACACTGAGAAGGGAGCCGATTAGTACATTCAATATTTTTGCACCAATGCAAATTAACAGTAAAAAAATAGATTCCATTCCAGTTACACCACTCCTTAAGTCTATTGTCTCTACTTTGATTGCACAATCACTATTTTGTAATTTATACATGCAGCAAGTTATGATCAAGTCCATTACTACCGTGGATTAATTCACTATCCACAGGTACACTCCAAGCAGGGATGCGCTTGGTATGTTCATCTCGGGAAGCAGAACTCTAAACTTCCTTTAACACAATTGTTAGTATTTTCCTATGTTATTAAGTGACAGAGAAATCCGAAAGCCAGAGGAAAATAACTTTGTTGCAGCTTGGTTTTATTTTTCTTCATTAAAAAGCAAACAACCACCTGTATGAAGTTAAGAGTTCAGTAACCTTTCAAAAATCAGGCCTATAACTGGACAGCAGGCACTTTCCACCACCACCACCCCTTAGCTGAAGCTGCCCCGCTCCCGGCCACAGGCGAAGCGGCGCTGCCGGCAGCGCGGCACAGCCGCCGTGCAAAGTCCGCCTGCAGCTACAGCCAGCAACACCCCGCAGCCCGGCCGGGAGCGGAGCAGCGTCCCAGGCTACGCAAGGGGCCGCGCTGCTCACAACCGCGGCAGCCCCTTCGCCACCCACCCACGGTCTCGCCCCGGCGCCCCAGGCCCCGCGGTGCCGGCGAAGGGGGAGGGCAGGGCTGGGAGCGAGCTCGGCACCGGGCTGCCGGCACGGCGCAGCCCCCTTCTCCCCCTCACGGGAGGCCACGGTGCTGCGAGGGGGCGGCGGCAGGAGCCTGCCTCAGGTGCTCCACGTCCCGCCCGCCTCCCCCAGCGAACCGGCTCCGGCCCCTGCCAGCCTCAGAGCCCCGGCGGGACCCAGCGGGCAGAGGGCCCGGCGAGGCCAGGGAGAGAAGGGGAGACTAAGGAGGAGGAGGAGGGCGAGGGCGCGGCACGGCTACCTGCCGGGGGAGCGCCTCCGCTCCGCGCCCCGCCGCCGTTGCTAGGCGAGGCGGAGGCGGCTCTCAGGGCTCCAAGGCTGCGCGACGAGGCGCCGCCGGCGGCGGCCGCGGGGCAGGGGCTCCTCCACAGCCCGCCGCCGCCGCGACGGCAGCTCCTGCTTCCCAGCCCGCCGCGCAGCATCGTCGCCCGCCGCCAGAAGCAACGCCGAGCGCCTCAGCGAGCGCCGCGAAAAAGCGCACGTTTCGCCACAGCGCGCAGGCGCCGCTCACCACCTCCCGCAGCCGGCGGCAGCGTGAAATTGTTCCCGGGTGGGGGCGGCGCGCAGGCGCGGAGCCTCCCCTCCGCCACCGCCGTCCTCCTCCGCGGCTTTTCCCGCCGTGAGCGTGGGGCTCCTGTCAGGTGCCGGGTTCCTTCCGCGGCAGCGGCGGGACGGTTCGCCTCTCCGGTAAAGGAGTCCCGGTTAAAAGGGTGCCTCTTCTGTTTTCCTGAGTGTGCGGGACGCAGGTGGCTGGACTTCATAAAACAGGGAGGTGCCTCGCAGGCGTAATTCCTGTAATTCCCTGCAGTAATTCCAGCTCCCGTGTAAAAACCTCAGTATTCACACAAAATAGACTAAATTGTTTTGCCACGGCATCCAATTTCTGGATGAACCAAATGGTTGATGGCTAGAAACCTGTACTTCCCGTTCGGTGTACAGACTGCGACATACAACGTTGCCAAGATGGAATAAAAGTAAAATATCCCCGCCTGGGTTTTTGGCACGGACAGGGCAGGCAGCTGCGCTGGATGCCATGACACCCTGTCACTAGCGTGAGGGAGACCCTCCATCTCAGTTTGGCTTCGCTGAAGGTGCAACATTACTGCAAGCTGTATCTTCAGTTGTGTATAGCTACGGAAGGGTTAGCTTGAATTGACCTTTAAGCAGTTCTTCCTTGAGCGAAGTACTTTCACACTATT
Organism: Theristicus caerulescens; assembly: GCA_020745775.1. Taxonomy (NCBI): domain Eukaryota; kingdom Metazoa; phylum Chordata; class Aves; order Pelecaniformes; family Threskiornithidae; genus Theristicus; species Theristicus caerulescens. The sequence goes on along the minus strand of CM036558.1, from coordinate 56,661,083 downwards.
TTTAGTTTGGGTTAGGACAGGGTGGAGGGCTCGTTATAGGAACAACGCGGTGTCTTCTTGCTCCGTAACAGGATAAAAAAGCCTGTGCAGAGGTTCAGCACTGATTTATGACAAATGCGCTGCGAGGATGAGACAGCAGCTGCATCTCAAGAAGAGCTGAAACTTCCAGCTGCTTGAAAATGAGCATTGCGAATAGCACAGGCTTAAGAAGTGCTGCATGTCAGATGGCCTGGATGCTGAGGAAGAACATAGAGAAAATCTTGCTACGTGACAGGTTTGTTGACTGGACACGCTATAATGGATGCTTAAAATCCTAGGAGCAATTAGGATTTGGCAACAGAAGAAAGAAGAAATTAATCAGCAAAACTACCCAGTACAACTCAACATGTGTGTAACAATACGTATTTCTTATTTGTTTGGTGTGAAAAGGGTTTAAATTAAATGAAGCTGTCCTTTCCTGGAATAAGACTGCTCAGACAAATTGATACTTATGTTGATAAACTGTCTTGTGTAGATGTGGTATTCCTTGTGTGCACAATAGTAATAGATAGAAAATTGGTCTTCTTGAGAAGACAAAACAGTAAAGGATTAGCAAAAAAATTAAGTGAGCAGGTTTAGGCTCTTTCCATTTTAGAATTGCAAGGATATTGCCCCTTTTTTCACAGGGAGACTGTAAAACATAGTGGAGAGCCGAGTCCGCTGAGAATATAGTTATCGCCACCGCAAAAAAACCAACCAACCAAACAAACAAAAAAAACCCAAAATAAACTGCTGTTTAAAGCCAAAGAAAAGTAAGACTGGTATACAAAGCATAGAAACATTCTGCTTATTTTATTGGCTAACATTTGCTTGCTGCTGTTCTGAAAGCCCCTTTTAAATTTCATACATTGCAATGTCCTAAAACCGAGCAGCGCTTTGTTGCACTGATGGAAATAATAAAAAAAAATACTATTAATAATATAATAAAAAAAATACTATTTTTTACTGAGCTGTTGAGGATTTGCATTAACAATAGCTGAGAACAGAGCAGGAATGCTAATAAATAACATTGTTAACTTGAGTTTGTGTTGCTAAATATGAGGTTCTCCTCCAAGAGAGCATTTTCCCATGAGTCTGGATGTATAGGTCTATTGCCTGCACTACCACTCTACAGAATAATTGCTAACAGTTCAAACTGATTTAAAAAAAAAACCAAACCTTTCCGTTAAAGTACTCCTTAAATATGCTATTGTATGTGTTTTCAATTGGGATTGCTCTAATGTCTGTAGTATTTGCAGGCTCACGTATTAAAAGACTACACAAGAAAGGAGTACAAATAAGCATATCTGAAGTGCCACGAAACGGGAGGCAAACACTGGCTTTGCTTCACAACAGTTGGTTTTGATGATTTTTACCGACTGTAGTACCGTGGGCATTCACAGACGGAGCCCACAAATGCCGGGGTTCATCGCTGTGCCTTACAATTTCAGGTACCAGGCACAGCTGCTACACACCTTCTCAGACTCTCTTGCTGCAGATGATTCCTATTCACCTTGAAAACGCGCGGCATTCCTCAGAGCCGGGGTGACCAGCGGCTGCTGAAGGCTGACGAGAGCCGCCCGCCCGTTCGCCCGCCCTCCCGCTCCCAAGCGGGCCGGCCGGCCGCCGCGGGGACCGGTTCTCCGGGCACCGGGAGGAAACGCGTCCGCGAAGGTCGGCGTCGTCCCCGGGGGCAACCGCTCCGTTGCCGGCGGAGGCCGAGCCGCCCCCCAGCCAAGGCCCGGCCACCGCCGCCGCCGCTCCTTGCCCTGTCAGCCGGGGCGGGCTGGTGTCCCTCGCCTCGCTTTCCCCGGCCCGGAACGCTTTGAGCCCGGAACCTTCCGGCCGCCGCGCGGGGAAAGGGGGAAGAGGAAAAAAGGAGAAGCGACGTCGCCCCGCTGAGGCGCCTGCTGGGGGAGGCCGTTGCGCAGGTTTTATTCCTGTCCGCCATCGCCCCGCCGGTCCGGACCATGTACCGGCAGAGCTTCCGTCCCCCGACGCCCCCGTACGCGGGCGGCGGCTTCCGGAGCCCTCCCTCTGGCGGAGGCCCCGTGCCGCCCTCCCCGCGGGGCTACGGGAGCCCCCACCACACGCCGCCCTACGGCCACCGGCCTGGGCCTTACGGCAGCGGCCACTCGCCCCGAGGCCACAGTTTCCACGGCGGCGGCGGGCGGTTCGGGAGCCCGTCGCCGGGGGGGCAGACCCCGCGCAGGCCGCAGAGCGTCAGCCCCCGGTACCCGACTCCCTACGGCGGCAAATCCCCGGCTGGAGCTCCCCTGCACCCGCAGCAGCACAAGCGCTCGCCCGGGGGCTTCCAGAGGCACTACCAGGTATGGGGCAGGGCGGTAAGGGAGACAGGCCTGCACCTCCGTACAGCGGGGCGGGAGGGAGGGAGGGAGCTGCTGCTGCTGGCTGCTAAGCCGGGCCCTCAGCCCGCAGGGGAGAGCACGCCGAGGGCTGGCGACGAGGCGCAGCATCCTTCTCCTCCACCACGATTTTCAGGGGAGAGCGAGACTTGAACCACGCTGGGCAACATCTCTCTTCCCCCCAGTAGAGAGGATGGAGGGACCCCAGCTCAGGTAGCTGCTGTGTGATCAGGAAAGGGAAGAGGGCCCCAGGCCTGGCTGAGGCCTGTTGCGAAGACACAAGGACTCACAAGAGTGTAGCTTGCTTCCTTTTCATTCTCTGGTATGTCAAGGTAGAGAGAAAATTAAGCACCGCCCAAAACTGCAGCAGACACCTTTCCTCCTTGTATGTACCTCCCTTTGATCAGTTTCCTTTAACACATTGGTGAAGTGCTGTGTGCTTTTACTTTGCCTGTGTTGTCCTACATCATGGAAGCTGCCCTGTCCACACACAAAGCTTTCTGGGACATGAGTAGAGAAAAGAAGTGCTCTATTAAAGAGAATTAAGCTGAGGCTCCCTTAAGCAGAAATGAGAGCATCTGTTGGGATAATAGAGTATCATTTTAAAGTCTTTGCATTGCCCTGAAAGCTTTAGTTTATATAAAGTAGTTTTCCTGAGAGCAATCAACAACAGGTTCTGCGAGTTATGCTTTTTTCAGATGGCTTAGTTGGGGCATGTGACTGGCAGTGCAGGTAGGGATGACAGTTCTTGAAATGATACCAACTTTGTGTACACAGCTGGCTTTACGCAGTATTAGAGAAACCTTAAAAGTGTAACAAATGACACATGCAGTACAAACAATGATAAAATTTTCAGGTGTTTCCTGACACTTTAAGGATTAAAGTGCAATAATGAAGTCAAATTGTAATAGAGATTAGTAAAATCTTAATGTGCCTGCACTGCATAGTCATGTTTCCATTCAAAAATTGTCTTTGGTTACTTTTTTATGATGCAGATAACTGTCTTACAGGAATCTCATAGTTGGTGGAAGGGGATCGTTATGAACTTTAGACATTTTCTTCAACACAACAGCAAAGGCTTTCCCAGTGTGGAAGCCTACTGATTGCTTAACCTCTGTACCTGTTGAAGAGGCAAAGAATGTGGGGTTTCTGCTGCAGAATCTGGAGGGATGGTTTATGTCACCAATGTCTAGACATTTCCCTTCAGAAGATCACTCTTTGGATATTCAATTAAGTGTTTTTTAAAAGCCTGCCTTAAATTATCTGAGCAGAAGAATATGCAGAAATTCTTTTGCCTCTAGTTTTAGTCAGAACTGTTTCATGTCAGGACCTGTGGCCGGGAATAGTCTTATTGGCTCCATCCTTGGGCTTAAGTAAGAAACCTGACATAAAGAAGGTACAAGTTTGAATCCAGTCACAGATTGTCACAGCATTTTCCCTTCTCCCCTTTCCTTCTGCAGACCTTGTGAGTAGTTTAGGAGCATTGACCTGATGGTGATGCTTTCTAAGACTAGAAAGACATCGTATGTCTGTAGCTTTGCCTAGGACTGAGGTAATGTGTATGTGTGTACTTTTATGTGTATACACATGGGTTGTTTTGCCTGGGAGGGCAATAGAGGCAGTCACGGACGGAGGAAGTCTCATAAACCGTGAGTCCCTGTTTTCTTCAACATGGGCACCAAGAATCTCAGTCCGTGTGGCCGTGAGTAGATTCAGGTAGAGGGATTATTTGCATGTTCCAAACATCAGATTTCTTCTGAGGTATGTGGCTTGTTCCCTTCTCTTCTGTAGATGCCATTGGTAAGAGAACTACAGTGCTTTTGAAATTTATGATACACTGTCACCTTTGAGATGAAAATCTTAAGTGACCCTTTCAAATCTCATCAGGAAATCCGAAAGACAGTTTATATTTACTTTAGTGTTCTATTAATGATGTTATTATTATTATTATTCTGTGTTCATTTTGTGCTTGCAGACTTGCATGTTTTGAAATGAACAGAAAGCTTAAAGAAAAACGTAGTAAGCTCGATTTTTCCGAAATGGCTGACTTAACCTTTATGTGGCCAATGCTTTACAGAGCTTTCCATTTTTTCAGAGAGATGCATCTGCTTTAAATTTTATGAAAACATGTTTGTTTTATCTCTTGAATATCTCCTCTTAGAATTCACTCCTTAACAGGGGTTAGTGAACTAGCTAGTAGCAGTAGCTAGTTAGTGGTAATGGGTTGAAAATTATTATGAAAAGTAAAAAAAAATCTTGTGAAACGGTACAATCATGATTTCTGCGTTTCTGTGCATCTACTGGCAGCTAAAATTACATCAGGTGAAGAAAGCTGATAAAGGGAGTGACTGTCGCCATTTTCAAGGCAGTATTTACCCCATTCAGTAATGTGTTAATGAATAGCACCAAAACATTTTTTTTTTCCCTACTGTAGAGAGAGATTTGTTATCTGGAAAAAAAGTATTAAGAATAGAATTACTGTTTCTTTAAGGAAAGTTCAGTGAGAAAGTGCTGTTAGCACCAGTGATCGTAAAATATGTATTTTTTTTAAGGTATCTTTGGCACCAAACAATTTTTCTTGCACAGAATGGTTTCACTTGCACAGGTGAAACTCTGTTTCACGTTTCACAAAGGGCTCTTCCTTTTCCACAGGGCTATAATATGAATAATCACATTTTGATTATTTTCTAAAGAAAATACAAAGCAGAAAAAAGCATATCATGACTAGTATTCTAAATTTTAAAAAATTAATATCTACGCTTAAATTTAACAGTTGTTGAAGGCCATCAATCTTGTATTACATAATAATACATTTCCTAGATTTCAAACGTGCAAAAAATGTCAGTATTACTGATGGCCTGCATTATATTGTAGCGAAATTTAATATTATAAAATAAATCCATCCAAAAGAGTCTTACCATTGAATTATTTTTTTCTGTCACTGGGTACTGCAGATCATTATGTCAGTTCAGCTTTCTTTTGAGTGCTGCAGATTAGACATAAGATTAAATAAACTCCACACTCTAACTGTTCTACAACATCAAAGTTATAGGGTCTCCATTAAACATGGTGTTTTAAAGAGTTAATTTTTTTTTATTTTGAAGATAAGAATGCACTGTGTACTACTGCTTTACTACTAAATGTGAGTGCTTAACATAAATGTCACTTTTGCTAGTGCATGTTGACTTCTTCTAGGAAACTCCTTGTCCCTTAAAAAGTTTTGAGATGTGTTCTGAGGTGATTCTCTGACCTTACCCTCATGGTTTTTTGACAATAAAATACCTCTATCTTTTAGTAATTTTACAATTTTGAGATCATCATCTTATCTGCATAACCTAACTGTACTATAATGAATCATTAGAAACAAGTGTCCTGTAAATAAGATGTGGATGTTCCCACATTTGGTTGTGTATCCGTTATCATCAAGCTTTAGGAGTTCTAGAAAAGTACTTACTGGGATCACGCAAGCAGGCTCCTGCCACAGCACATTTTCAGAAATAGGTTCAAGAGCAATTTTCAGTGGAATCTGTTCTTCTGGCCAAGCATAGGGGCCTTCACTGTATGGCACCATTTCTCAGTTTTACCCAGAAATTGTCTCATATGATCTGTTTACTGATAGGGCTTATTAGTCAAATTCAAATACCATCGCTGCTGGTCCAAAAAGTCAGAGGGGGAAGTAGCCCTTAATCAGTGCTTTTGCCCTCCTTTACAAAGTCAGAGGCTGATAATCGGCTTCTAGGAATCCTGTTCTTCTAATCATACAGAATGCAACCGGCATGTTTGGAAACTAACTATAGTGTATCTGTAGTATAGGCTGTTTAACTTTGGTTAAAACGAACAAATTTAAATGAATATAGCTTTAGACAAAACCTCACTTTTTGGGAAAGTGAATCTGAGGAAAAGAACAATGGATGATGCTAACAGGAGAAAAAGGTTATAGCGATTTCCTTTGTCATAGCTCTCTAAGTTGCAGACCTGTAGCAGGTTTGTAGAAGCAGTAGTGATGGTCCTTGATCTTTAAAAAAAAAAAAATCAAGTATCAAAAGCCCCATGCAAAAGGGGTTTTTTTTTTATGTAATATCTGCTTAATCACTGATTATCATCCAGAATGTATATCAAAGAAAGTCATCTGTTCTCAGTTTTCACAGAACACTAGTTTGGTTAAAACAGGGTGTTTTTCCCACTAAGTTCTTCAGGTCATTTGTAGCTGTTTGCTTTATACAATGCTGTGTTCCATCTATAAGTACTTAATAACTGACTTCTGCTACTGTAAACATTATCAACTCTTCCTCAGCCTTTAACTCCCTGTTTGGTTCAGCTTTTGAGTTAGACACGTCATTGACTTAGGCAGCTTATGAAAAAAAGCACGAGGAGCTTTTCTGTAGTTATGTGCCAGAGTGACATAAAAAAGTATTTTGGAGAAGACTGGTTTCTTTTTTTCTTATCCTGGTAAATCATCACTCATAATTAAAAGTATAATAAAGTTAATATTTTCTGAGGAAGGTGCAGGTGAGGAGTAGTAATTATCATTAGTATCAGCTTCAAAGCTCTGCTACATTAGAAGGAAACTATTTTTTTTTTTTCCAGTTTGAATTAGTCTATTAAATGTTTCTTTACCTGATGGTTTTCTTCCAAAGGGATCACCCAGGACATCTACTCCATTTGGTACAGCGCATGGCAGAGAGAAAAGAGTGTCTAATGATGTGGAAAACTATTACAGACCTTCAATGCTTGAGGACCCATGGGCTGGCCTAGAGCCAGTTTCTGTTACAGACATTAACCAACAATACAGCAGTGAGCAAACAACATATACTGGTAAAAAAGGGAGGTATTTCAGCTAACACTTTTAAAGGCCAAATAACTCCATCTTGTCAGGAAAACTTTGGGACAAAATCTTTACACTTACACAAGATGAACAGTAATCAAGACCTTAGATAATGCTTTTATTTGATCACGTCCACCCTTTTATCCTACTTTTTTTTAATCGCATTGGATATTTTTATGTATGGGAGGGAAAAGGAGTGGTAGGAAAAGTTACATTTCTGGCTACGTGGAAGTGCCTACCAGCTTTGAAGAACAAAGTGTTCTTTAATCACCAGCGACTGATTTGTGACTGTTAAAACAGGTTTCCATATATTTACCTCTTCCATGCCAGATTGTTAGCCTTTTATTGTAAACTCCTTTAGTAAATGGTATTTTTTTATGTTTCAACATTTTTAGAATGAAGTAACTTGGAAAGAAAATAAAGTTTTGTAAATCCTTGTTTTGTAATGTATAAAGATTATTTTAGGACTTTTGTTAAGGTGTACACGTTAACACAAATAGTACTAGTGAAATTAGGTGACTTTTGTAAATGTGCTTGTATGCTGTAGTTAACCTCTGATTTTGTGCATAGTATTTTTTGTTAATTGTAGTGTAACATGAAGTTGAAACGTGACTTTTAGCCATCTCAGGAAACAAATGTATTGTCTTTGAAAAGTTTAATTTGTTGAACCAGCTCTCGACTCATAAACATAATTCTGTAATCGTTTGCTTTTGTATTTAAAAAAAATAATCTTATTTGGAACAAAATTAGACATTTCTGGATTATAGTAACAAGTCTGTTCAGTGGCAATTTAAGTCTAAGGAGCACATAAACCATCAAGATTAAATGAATGCAAGTGTACTTTCTGGATCCACCTGTTAGAAAAGCATAGAATGAATGAAAGTTTGTTATACAGTTGACATTAGTACATGCATAGCATCTTTTTCTTATCTGTACAAGACTTCTCAATTTTTTAAAATTATTTTTTATTTTTACTTATGGCAGGTATCTTTGCCTAGAGAAGTCTTATTTTGTGTGCACACATGCTATATTTTTATACTGAAAAGGAAAACAATGAGGTTTTTTTAGAGCTTGTCTATACATGGAAGATCCATTCTTAAATCCACTAGTGAATATTGTAATCTAGAATAAATAAGAAATAGTTCCAGCTGCAGGCATGCTTTTACATGCCCTGTTAAGCCTGCAGTAGATATCTAAATTTTTGTTGAACTTACCATTATTTGTTTGTTGATCTTGGCTTTTAAGCAGTAGGTAGAGGGTGAAAACTTAGTTAAAAATAAATAAAAGCATTAGTTCAGTTTTCAAAACATGTGATTTGTTTTAAGCTTCTTACACACTTCACAGAAAACCTATTTTTGTAGTCCTGAAGCATGGTTAGGTAGAAAAGCACAGGGAGTCACATTAGACTGTTCTTAGTAACTTGTCTTTTGCTGAGGTAGAATAGTCATATATACTGCTTTATCTGTTTCAGCATAAAATGTCTTGGCTTAATACTGCCTTCAGAAACAACTTCAGACTGGAAGGGGGGTTACCATATTGAAATGTGCAAGCTGAGTTTCTTGCACTTTTATGACAATAATCTAAAGTTTGTCACTTGTGTCTTCCCCCAGTTAACCTTATTGTTTTAGTATTATATCCCAAAAGACTGCTCAGAGAACTGAGAACATAATGCCTGCTTGATATCAAGAATGGTTAAATCTTTATCCTGGAATCAAAACTGTGCCTTAAATGGCAGCTATCGGTATTCTTATCTGTAACGCGTACCAGCAAAACTGAGATGACTTGACAAGTTGTAGACAGTCTTTAGAATTCATAAATCAATTAAGCAATGTCATTGTGAAAAGTGAAGTATAAAGTTTTCTTTCCTTTTTTTTTTTTTTTTTAACCTTGTCAGGTGCTGTAAAGCTCACAAAAAAGTTACAGGGTGCTTAACCGAGTCATCTTTTTTGTTACTATTTCCTTTGTAATTCAGTGCAGTTTACTTTTTGCAATGTTCGGTGATCTTGGGGAAACATACAATGTTATTTAAGAGACTGAAGCTATGACGTGTTCCTGGTTAGACACAAGAAGAAACTGGGTTTAGAAAGGAGAAAGGAAAGGAAAAGGATTCATGGCAGAAGAGAGACTGTTAGAGGTGGGACTGCTTATACAGTAGCCAATATCAGCTGTCCTTGCACATTGCAAAGATGTATTTTTCCACTTTGGCTTTGCAGTTGACCCAGGGATCAAAGCCAGCCTCCTCTGGTAATAATCGTTAACTCCTGGAACGGAGTGTCAGACACCAATGACGGTAAATGTTCCAGAAAGAGAATTGAGGAAATAATCTTGAAGCATTGTTTAATCAATACAGGCCTTCCACAATGCCATCTGTTAAGCTGCTGCTCCAGTGCACTTCAGGATATGACCCAACAATTATAAGTACATCATACTGCTAAAGACTCCAATAATTTGGTCAAGAATCAGCAAGGAATTAAAACGTAGATGTATTAAACTTACTAACCTCATCATACTGCACCAAAAACTTAAAACCGATTCACCTTTCTGGCTTCTAGGAGAAATTCTGCAATTACAGTAAAATTTCAAAATGTCGTTGTTGAACAGCTGTAAAATGCATAAACACATGTTCAGAACTATAAATATAATGTACTTAAAGTCAATTTAAGCTTTGCCTTTTTTACTATGATATCCAGGAAGCTTAAGCACTTACTTCCTCACCAATTTTTCTCCTTTTTCCCATATGGCAAACATTCTTTTTCCCCACATGTTTCTAATGGAGATAGGATATATCACTTCCTCATTTGTTAATGAAGCCACTTCATAGTAACAGTATGGCTCTGGAAATAGCATTTGATGCTAAAAAGTACAGCTCAAATACGTCCTTTCTTCATGGGCCCATGAAACAAAAAAGTGTCTGTCCCTTGTTAACGAAGGGATTCTTCTGTAACGAACACACTAAGAATATGGGCATTGTTCTTTCTTCAGCAGACTTCTTAGACTTTAAGGTAAGTCATTTAGCTCCTTTTCCAGAAGTTTGGATTGATGTACTTTTCCGTTCTGTTTTTTGTATTGTGTTTGTGCGTCAAGTCCATCTGACTTTCTGTTCAGTTGTTGTAAAGGAGTTGTATAACTCATGATTTAACTCTCTTATAGCAAAAACTTAATTTCATTTGTTGCTGTTTGCTACTGTGTTTAACAGCGAACTGCATTGCTACTACATTGTGCTAATATCACAAAAAGATAACTTAAATCAGCGGAGTACAATTCTGTGTAACATGGCAACACGCTGGGTGGGGAGTTACCCCAAGTTGTGTACTGTAATACTTCAAAGATAGTTCAGGTTTGGGTTTTCACTGTGACTTTATAATACAGAATATTCATTCTTCTTTGGTACTTTGGACACACTATTTTACATTGAAACTGTAAAACAATTTAGAATGTTAAATTTCAATTAAAACAGGATTTAAAAAAATCATATCAAGCTGCTTCTCTTTAGAATTAGCAGTAAGGCATTGAGATGTAGCATTTTTCTAATGTCAGAACTAGGAACACTTTGCAGGGGAAATGCTTCTGGTCAACAGAATGGGTAACTGCTTTTGCAGTCGGGTTGTTTTTCTTTTCCTGGTAAGAATATCTTTATGTGCTCTTCACTTTGTATAAATGTGTTAATTAGACATCCGAGGGGGAGCATTTGAAAAATGCATTACATGGAAAGTCTACAAGTAGCTATTCAGCTCCCTTCTAAAGAAAAGTTTTTTATAGTCTGTTTGGGTTGCACGTTGTGCTAGTGAGTAATCTCACTGATGTCAGAGGATTTAGTCATGCAACCAAGATATGTAAGTATCTAACATTACAGTTTGAAAATTGTATCACCCGTTTGTCTGTCAGTGCTTTTTACCAACTCTGCAATAAACTGCTCTGTTTAGCAATTGCTCTGAATTCAAATTCATGCATGTGCTTTTATACATGAGCCAAGACTGTCTTGCAGTGAATTAAACTTGGTTTTACAACATTTTCCTAAATTCTCCAGAGTAAAGCCTTTGTTCTCCTTTCCCCAAATCTTAGCACTTACCTTCCTCCCACCTTCCTTGTACTAGGGGAGAAAAGGGAGGATTGCCTACACTGACCAGTGAAGAATCACATCATGATTTTCATGTCTCAGGCTTTCAGAACCTTGTGTACCAATTGACATAGGTAACTAGATAAACCTTTTTATCATTTGAGATGGCTCAAACAACTTCTTACACCACAAGAAAGGAAAGAAATCACCAAGTTGTGTTAACGCTTAACTAGTATGGTTCCAGCGTTCAGTCGTTAGTTCACAATCAGATTTTTTGCCTACAGTAATTTTTCATTTGTCTCACTAGGCACAAATCGAATCAGTTTAATTTTCTGCCATTTTCACTAAACTGTGTGCTTTGCTGACTTAGACTTTAAGAACACTTTCTCAACCTGGACTTCTGAATTTACCTTTACAAAATCACTAGCTGTTGAGTGCTAGACCTCAAATTTAGTCCTTCCCATTAAAGCATTTTAGATCTGGCTAAAAGAGCTTTATCTCATCCTCGTTACTTCCTTGATGACACTAGGAAACCTTTGACTACTGGGCTAGAAACAGTTGGGCAGATGCTCGGTGCCAGAACAGGGTCATCAAACTCCCCTTCCTCTCCTAGAGCTTACCCCTAGTTTCTTGTCATTCCAGTGCAGCGGGGCCCAGGAGGTAGTTTGAGCCAAAGGAGTCACCCATTTTGTTTCACCAGCTGTATGTGGATTGCAGCATTTTAAATCGTATCAGTGGTTTGCTTAGTGCATATCCTGGATTTTAAATTTTACCAGCATTATACATTCTAATTTGTAGTTTAACTCTTAAAACTGTTGCATGTTCTCTTCTTCTGCAGTAAAATCACAGGTGAATTCCACTGCCCTTTGTTCACTGATCTGTGCCTGTTGCACATTCCTTTTCTGAACTATAAATGTAACCATTTGTGTACAAGGCAGTAACTTCTTTGGCTAAAAGGGGTCATACCAATACAGTTTCAGAGTGAAATTTTTAGTATTGCCGACACTACTGCTGTTAAAATAAAAGCTTCTCTGTCCCCTTTTAACAGAACAGAAATGAAGCAAAAAATTTAAGCAGCTGAGATGCTGAGTTGGAAACTATGGTCTGCGCAGTGCAAGATGGATTACATGAGTAGGGACATTGTTACAATTCAGCATAACCTGTATTAGCCTATTTCCAGATTGCACGTAGAATGCGTTTTTAATAAAGAGCTGGAAAAAAACCATCCCACTCCCTAATAAGACAGAAAAAGGTATTTCTCAAAAATTACCTTACGCACAAAAGAAGAATTCTTACGCAGCCTCGAATTCTTACGCAGCCTTACAAATTATGAGACCTGTCTTGTTCTTATTTTAATTTTGGAGAGGCACTGACATGTTGCTGATAACTTCAAGGCTTCCTGTGACATGAACTTCAATTAAACCTTCTGGTATCCATATGTGTTTTGCCACAATCTAATTGCTGTGTAGTCAAGATAGTTAAAAGCTGTTAGCGTAGAGTCAACGAGTATTTGCTTTGGGTTTAAATCTTTGTAGTTTGCATGAGGAAATTCCTAAGAGTTCAAACTAGTGAACGTGCTGTTGATGCAACTATTAATATAAATACTAATAAACGGAAGAACAAAACCTCTTTCATGCTGCAAATCATTCCCTTTTCAAGCATCACACAAGCTAATGCTGAAACAAGCGAAGAGGAATCAAGCTAATTGACAACTTCTGTGGATGACTACACAGCATAAACCACAAATAACAGAGCAAACATAAGCTTTCAAAAACACTGATTGCCAGCTGGGGAGTAGTATCAACAGTAATTGGATTGTAAGTAGTAGTTGCACAGCACTTTTAAAATCAAACCACTACCTCCTGTGGCTTAATGAAGATTTTTAGGTTAATGCAAAATAAGGCTTTGATCTGTATTCCTTTAACAGATGTTAGGAATTAACATGTTACTATTCCTACAGTTGAGTTTGCAGAAGAGAATAAGTACCTTCACCACTTGCCTGTGAAGTCTAGCATCTTTGCATAACTCTGGCATCTTTGCCTGAGTCTCATTTCATCAATATTTTTTTTAAGCTAAGCTAAGACTTTGCATTTGAAAATCTTCGAGACTGTCAAAAAGGTGAAAGGGAGAATTAATACCTGCAAATGGTCCAAGTGTACGACTTGGGTTGGTAACTGTAAGAAGGCACCAAGGGTCCATCTATTGATTACTCGCCATTCCACTTTCCTAAAGCTATTTCCCTTGTCTGTAAATAAAGTTCCAAGTGTGTAGAAAGCTTGCGCAAAGAACCTTTAAATCCCTGTTTTCAGGATATCTATTGCATCTGGTTGCATTTTTCTGACAACATTTAATTTCCTCTCAGAGTAATCACTGGATGTTTCATACATTGGCTCTCCTGCAGCCTATCATCCTCACTGCTGTGAGGTGAGGAAGAAATAGTTATTTTCTGTACTTTGTGGATACACAACTGGTAATAGCCCAGTTTAATTTCTCTCTGCTGTTAGGTCGCCCCAGTAAGCAGGTGACAGAACTCTCTTTTCATTAACTAAATCTCTATCATTTATCTTCTTACAGCTTGAAAATAGGAGATTCTAATACATTAATAAACACATCCATAAGGCTTTGTGTACTTTATATTTCAGGCAAACAGTTTAAAGAGACCTGCCAAAAGCGGTTTGTTTGTTTTTTTTCACACACACCCTGAACTCCATCCAGAGAAGATAACTTACATGGTCTTACCATAATTTTTCCTCTCCGGTGAGTCTTCTGTTGTCTCTTTCCTCCCCTCTTTTTTTTGTTTTCCACTCAGAACTGTCTACACCAGCTATATGTTAAGGCTTTTCTGCATAGGTTTTCCATGGAAATAAGCTTGCCTTTCCTGCTGCTTCCATTGGAATGGGGCTCTGCCACCAATAATTGTCTGCTGGAGGGTTTGTTGGAATCAGTGCCACTCAACCACCCAGCATACCCAGTCCACTAAAGGTCCTGTTGGTTTACATGGCTGGAGATGATGGCAACAAGTAAAGTGCACACAAATCCTCCCAACTCCTCTAAATGAGCCTGCGCTGACTGGGTGGTGTACTTCATTGTCAGATGGGCAGCGAGAACTGTACAAGGCAGACGTGCCCCTACCGTAGCAACCACCCTTTTCTCTCTAGATGAAGAGAAATTTCTCTTCTGAATGTGCAGACAAGTGGTCCTCAAACCTGTGCTGAACATTGCAAAGACAGAGGCAACGTCGCTCTGAGAAGACAACAGAAAAGGGTGTGGGAAAACTGTGTCATCTTGATCCCAGTTCTTCCTGATAGCTTCCCAACGCAACCATCTCTTAAACACTCGTATTTCCACTCAGCTATTCCTTGTTGATAGCACACCAGTTTGGAGGGAGAAAAACTGCCTCATGAAAGCATAAAACCCAGTACTCTCCCTCCGGCAGCCACAGAACACATTGTTTTTCAGGCCATGTATGACAAGAAATCAGATGTGCATTTCACAGAAAAGTGAGATTTATGAGCAGCAAAAATGAGAAGTCTGTGTGCATAGGGACCTTTCCTATTCAGTATATTTAATCATTCACTGTCAATGAAAAAAGAGTTCAGCTTCAGTGCAGCCCCAGTTACTTCAGTGCTAAATTCTACTTCAGAAGCTTTTAAACAGCCAGAAGATCGGCTACGGAGCAACTGTTCTCAGGCTTGTAACCTTTCCAATGAGCAGAAGGAAAAAGCAAGTTTCTGGTTTCATTCTAACTGTACTGATGTATCAGAGAGAAAACAGCAGAAACACATCTAATCGAAGTATACACCTTTACCAGCAAGTAGTCTGTTTCTATGTAAGCATCCCAAAACAAATAATCCAATTCCCGATCTTACTTATGGGCCTGGGAAGGATCACCAGTACAGCAGACTTCCCCCTCCGGCACCTCCTGGCCAGGAGACTCTCTAGTGAAAGGGTCCACACCTCCAAAAGCACGCCATTTCCCTTGGAGTGCAGCCTGAGCCTTTCCCAGTTGTCTGCAGTATCACAAAGCACCAGCACAGAACGTGGGCAGGAGTCCAGAATGCGTTACAAGTCTCCCCATACGTGACATGAAAGAGCATAAAGCTCAAGAAAGATATTAAGACCTGCATTCATTTCTTTATTCTGTTTCTTCACAGGCTTCACAACAGTCTTTGTGGCCAAGTCTTGCCTTTGCTGTGGACTCCCTTCCCACCGACTATTCCGTATTCCTTCTTTGGCTGACATGCCATTTGAACCAACTATTTCTCTCTTAAAACACTTCCACTCTTCTGTGACTTAAGCCAGCCATAAATTATCTTCTCAGAGCTATCAGTATCACAAGAAGATTTTTCCATCCTGAACTGACTACCACTGTTCCCCTAGTTCTCCTGACAAAGCAGATATTGCAAGTGCTTTCAAATCCAACAGGTTAGAGCTTGGATAGTTTAAAATGTGTTTCAAACTAAACTTGCTGATGTCTGAAACAAGAAAGCTAACTCGAGCTTTTCCAACAATGAATCTCGGGACAGAAGCTGTCAGTAACCTTCCTAGTAGTAATAGTATTGCTGTTGCAACATCGATTGCAAAGGGATCTGCAAAGGCACCTCCATCTGTAACCTGTCTGCATCTTCCTCCTTTTTTCTTCCTGCAAATCCTTTTCAGACTCCTGCTTCATTATCACTGTCCTGTTGGATATTTTATTTTATTATTTCTTTTTACTAATTCCAACTTTTAAGCATCTTTCAAAGAGGTAAAGAAAAGTAGTTTTTAAAGGTCCGAGCAAAATTTGTACATATTGAGTCCCAAAGAGTGGGTGAAATGAATAGCTTCAGTGATGCTAGTTTGTTAAGAGGTATGGGATATGGACCTTTTCAGTAAAATGTGGATTCCATAAACTAAGGCAGTATATGAAATATTTTTTTTTTCCTAATAAACTGTACATAGATTTGGTCAAATCCCAAATCTCGGTGTCCATCAGTCAGTGCCAGAGAGAAGTATTTATCCCAATATCCTGCACAATGTTAGGTCTAAATTCCACCTGGCAGCTCCCACATCAAACCAACAACTTCATTTAAACCAGAATGTAGATATCCAATATTTAAATATTTCAGATGGCACATATGCCAACTTCTCTCAATTGAAGTTGATCCCAAGCCTAACTGCTGTCGCTTGAAAAGCTGCTTTCTATCTAGGCTGGCTTTGTCTAACATTAGCTTCCATCAACTGATTACATTTTACATTTTTATATTGTATTAAAGAGTAACGTATCGAATTTCTACTCAAGGTAGGTGATCAAATAGCATTTGAACATTCTCTGCAACTATTAATTACAGCCATTAAAGTCACATTAGGCCATTTTTTCTCAGACTAGATTGTTTATCTGTTTTCTGAAGCTTTTCTAGTAAGTTTTAAAGTAATGGTTTACTTTAAAATCATTAAAATTATATACTAAGTCCTACTGGTTAATATTCCTCTGCTTATGTATCATATTATTAGCCCCTATGTTCAGCATCACACTGGAAGGCAGCAGCCCTTTTCACTGTCATCTCATTCCAACTTCTTGTGTCTTATAGATGTGACCAACTTCATCACTGATACTTTACGTGCAATCTTACATTTCACTGCATTAAAATATTCAGGTACATGCTCAATCCTCCTCTCTGTTCCCTCTTCTCTTAGTGCAATAGTTAGAATAGCACCTCAAATAAAAACAACTGGAATACCCCAAACACAAACGTCATCATAACACTCCACATACTAACCCTCCTAAATTTTAACCATTAGCTACCACATCTTTGGTGCCTTCGTTACATTTAGGCTTTGAAAAGCAGCATTTGCACTTCTTGTCTCACAGGCAGAAAGAGTTAAAACAATTCTCAGCTTTTTCTTGGAATTTCCCTCTCTTCTCTGGAGAGCACTGTCCTGGAGCCATGTACACACAGACATCTGCTTGCTGTCATTTTGTCCCCCCTTCTTTTAAATTCATAAGAATAAAAAGCATCCCACAGCGGGGTCCAGACCGGGCCACTTTCTGCTGGCCCTTCATGCTCCCAAGCATCCACAGTCAGGCAAGGGATGCTGGGGCAGATGTGTCTGTCTAGTCCTTGTTAATACTCTTCTATAGACCTATTGACTATGAGTTTATATAATCCTTCTTTGAAGCTAATGATACAACTTGTTCTTTTAGAAAATAGTACCAAACCCAATTTGCCTCTCTTATAAAAAAATGAGCAAAATTGTCCAACTTTTATACACCTAAATGAGCTAAGTACGTAAGGGAAATTGTGAAGCACAATAAACCTTTATGTTTGAAGGCATTAAACTAGAGTTGCTACCTGAAAAAAAAAAATCTGATTTCAAGGCAAAGTGTGGTATTCCAGTAGAAGTCTCCAACTCTCCATCTCTTGTGTTTCTGTTCAGAGGTGCAAACAACCCCTTTACATCTGATTTAGAAATCAGGGCTCATCTCTAATTATTCTGCCTCCCTGTTACTCAGACAGGTTAGTGTGAAAGATCTGTGCAAACAGGAGAACTATAATGCAGAGTTTTTCTAGAAATAGCTTTAATCCCTATATCCCTCTAAGCAGAAATTCACTCCTATTGCATTCCCTAAAGCTGATTAATCAATACAATTTTCAGAGCAAGTTTCAAATGCATCGCCTTCCTGGGAGGAGGAATGCCAGCAGGAAGGCAGCCGTGCTTTCCAACACATGCTAACGATACATGGGAGCTGTTTAATTCGGTGAGCATCTCTCTCTGTACTATAACTACTCATTAAATGTTCCAGGTCCTGATATAAGTCTGCAAACCCACTTTCATTTTCCTGAGCACCTTTCAAATTTGCTTTAAAGAACAGAAATAGACTCAGAAACGTTGCTCTTAACAAAAGAAATCTACTTTTGCGTGCAAGGAGTTGGAACAATTGAGAATCTCCATGATTTCTTCAATAATCCACACATCTGTGTGGTTCACAGCTCTCAAGGAGAGCTGCATTTCAAGTCTTCTGTGGCCAAAGTAAGCATGCCAAATTATATGTATAATTTTTTTTTTTTTTTAATGGAAGGTAGTTTTAGCGAAAAAAAGGCAAAATTCTATTTGAAAGGGAAATTCTGTCACTGGAGAATTAAATGGAAATCCCTGCTGAAGTTAACAGGGGTTTGGATTTCATCCTTTATCTGACCCAAAATCTGCAATGACAGCAGGAACAATTTCAAACTAAGATAACAGTCTAAGTTTTCATGCACAACACTGTAGCAGTGGAGGTCACAGTCTCCTAAGAAATAGAGGGGGATACTTGTACTATTGAATTTCACTGCATATGGAAATGATTTATGCTGTAATCAAAAGTGTAGCCCCTTCCAGTGGAAGACTCTCAAGCAATTAAACCAGCCTTTAGCTCTACTAGCCATTAATTTAATGAGGCTTTTTTTTTTTTTTTTAAAATGACCAGTATCTTCATAACCGATAGATGCCTAATGTGGCAAAGCACCTGCTCACTCGTCTCCTGGAGACAAATGTGGTTCAGCTTTTCAGATTAATGAAGCAGAAAGCAGAATGCAACAGTATTCTAAAATGTATTGTAATAAACTTTGTGTGCCTCAAAACAGAAAAATAATCCACAAACTCACTTCCAGACTTGAAGTTTCAGGTCTTCAGGTTTTTTTGGCTGGGGATTTTTTTTTGGACAGGAGCTTTAAGTGGCATAATCTCTTTCTAGAGCATAAAACTGTCACCATAATAATTACGAGTCGTTTCATGGATCTTATTTTTAAAAAGCTACAGAAAATCGAGCCTAAAAATGTTAATGCATTGCTAGTAGCGGTCAAGCTAGGGAAGCGCTGAATTTAATATTCCAACTATACACAATATGTTGCATGACGGAGATGATGTTTTGCAAAACACAGGGTGTGTAATACAGGTGTTGCAAACTGGATTTCTTGCTTTTTCTGACTGACTACAGAGCGTTTAATGTCAACTTGAGCAGCTTTTTCATTCCCACTTACGAACAGTTTTAGAACTGCTCTGAAGAACAGTAGGCGCTGCCAGCTTCCCCGGCACACTTTGGAGCACCCACTTTACAAAAATCCCACCGATAAAAAATTGAAACCAATTTGTTGGGTCTGTTTATGTGCTTATGAATTTAATAATGCTGCTGTTGATGTACTTTCTCTCCTGTCCTGTGAAATTCTCCGATGGAGTTACACAGCTTGTCAAAGTGTCGTGCAACCAAGTGAAACTCTGTTGGAAGAGAGGTCGAGCCAGTGTCCTATTAAAGAGTCTCTGCACAGCAAAGCACATGCTTGCTTGTTGTTCACGTTGAGTTTGTCTTGTCAAATTGTTGTCTCTGCATTCTGTAGAAAGTTGGTCAGTTCTCTCCCCTTTTCCTACAGCAGCAGCTGTTTTGAATAGCGATCACACTTAAAACACAACTAGAAATAGCTTCCCTCAAATTGAGTGGCAGTAAAGCACCTGCATTTGATGTTCTTTCTATTCTGCATATGAAATCCTGACCTTTTCCTGTTATCTGCAGCCTCTTTTGTTGGCAGGAGAAGGTTTTAGAAATTTTTATTTTTAATTAGTCAATATAACTGATCCCTCTCGTTCTCATTACATTTTTCTTCCCAATTCTATAGAGGCAATTGGCGATTGCACCTAATATTTAAGCTACCAGCTTTCTTATTTTGTTACGGACTGCAGTGACTATATTTAATTCTGTTGGAAGCTGTTTACTCCCCTTCTGCTCTTGCCACCACAAACATGTCATACGGATGAAATATTTAGACAGAAACATATTTTAACCAAGAGAGGAAGATGCCTCATGTTGGGACTGTATCTCAAGTAAGCAGATATTTTTAGAACTTGATGAAAACACTTATTCAAGAAAAAAAGACCGTTTAGGTAGTCATGCCAGTTTCACCAAAAGATTTCAGTGAAAATGACGTTTTCTTTAAAATGTTGACATTTTCTCAAACATTTTTTTCATTCATCACTTCAAAGGGAGTAACAGATGCTTTTAAACAAACGTTGCTTCAAAAAAGTAATTGAAAAGAGTAACTTATTTACTTACCAGCCTGCGAACTACACACAGTGACAAGGTATGGCTCCTTTTTATTTTTACATATACATTTCATGCATACAAATCCACATTTAAATGAATTATATGAAATTATGATTTCATATAAATTGCGTACCTGTGTGCCCATACTCTGAGCATACTAAAATAATAAGAGATAGAGTTACAATTAATTTCCTGTCACAGACTTCATATTAGCATATCCTTTCTGCATTTCACATTTATCCTTTCTGCAAAGTCAAGAGCACCTTATTTTCATCACACTGTATCCAGCCATATATCTACATTTTAAATAAACCCAAAAAGCACTGGATTTTGGATGCAAACTGATGCTTTGATGTACTGCTTCCCATAATGAAGGGCATAACGTAATAGTTTTTAGAATACAAAAGCTCTGTCATGCTGAAACCTTAATACAGGAGTTGAGAAATGAAAAAGAAGAGTCGAGAGGCTGCAAGGTAGCAACAAATGACAGGAGCTTCAATAAAGCCCGCAGAAGGTTTCCCTGGATGTCAGTAAAGAATTTGCATTTTTCCAGTTAAGACTTAAATGTTGTACTTAAAGAAAAAAAACCAAACAAATAAAAAGAAACAAAAAACCCGCCAAAACCAAACTGGAGCCTCCCAGGAGATCAGTTGAAAGAGAAGGCCATCTCCTGTTTATCTGATGCTAGAAGCTGAAATAGGGTTGAATTTCTGAACAGGTCTGCAAGATTCTGTGGGATTTGGTTGGGGTTTTTTTTGTCATTGTTCCCAAAAGGCAATATTGTAATTGCAAGTACAGTTTGCAAATAAAAATTATTACTACTACCTGCATGTCTTCTTTCACTATCTTCCATAATTGTATGTGCTTGCTTGGAAGTCTCAGAGCAGGATCTGCAATCCATAACAAGAAGCAACCTGGGGAGAAAAAGGTACATAGCTCTAATAAAGTCTGCCAGGTTTAGAGTAATACTTTCTGATGTGGAATCACCAGACCATCTGCAGATAAGTTTTTAGCTGTTACTTACTACCTCCCTTCTCATATACATCATTAATAGATTTCTGTTTATTTCCCATGTCTTCTGTAGTTCTTAGTCTATTTTGAACGATTTTCACCAAAAAAGATATTAAAATAAATGGTCACAATTAATCTTTGTTCTGCAGTAGCAGGGTAGAAAGCCGTAAGGTGCCTGCGCAGTCAGATAGCCCACTGCCTTCCTTGCCTCAAGGGCAAGGACTCCAGCCCAGAGATGGCACGAATTTTCAAGAGGATTTGCGGGGTGGGGAAGGTTACAGGACTGCACACGGGTAACTTTGGCTGCTGGTTTTGTGCACTGCACACAGCATCTTTTGTTTCCCAGTATTTTCCCAGTGTTTTCATTTTAAATTCTAGCGCAGGAAGGCAGGGGACGGCCCGCTCCTCTTCTGTAACTTCCACGTGTTTTTTTGCCACCGGGTCAGCTGCAACACAGAAGTCCTGATCTCTCAATCATACATTGCTTTGCAGGGGTGTAGATCAGAAAGTTGTTAAGTGAAGGAAGAAATTCAGCATTTTTCTAATGATCTTTAGTGCTTACTAGCATTTCTGAGAAACTCGGGCAATGCTTTTATGCTGATGTCAGTCCTGGGGGACAAGGTACAACTATTTATTTGTATTTTATGGACAAGCAACAAGGCACAAAGAGGCGAAGCAACTTGTCCAGGACAGAACAAGAAACAACCTCATCTAACCTAAGCCTTGGTGCTTTATCTTGTATTTTGGAAACAATCAACATCCATTGGCCTGGTGGAGGGAATCAGGGAATAGCAAATGCTGAAGCATCCAGAAACTGTTTTTCCAGAAGGAATAATAAAAGCAGCAAACAAAAGGTAGCATTGGTAATGCTGGCTTTAAAGATGCTACACAGCAATATTTGGGGTTTTTACACTATAATCTAAATGTCGTTCTGTGAGAATAGCAATATCATGGGAAAAGCATTTTGGAGTTTTGTCCAATTTTTCAGAGCAGAGGACCTCCAGTTTGCCTTGTCTTGGAGCTTACGATTTAGAGACAAATACTGGTGTGGCCTTACAAAACCTGGACCATCTGTGTGCTCATCTCTGCACTCGCTGCTGTAGCCTAGGCAAAACAAACGAGGCCCACATCTGGCTCCTCACTCCGCTGTAGGCATCCTGTGTGACTGCAGACAACCCTCTTTCTCCCAGCTTCCCATATGAAAAATAACAGCATTTTTCGAACCCCCCCTCCCCCCAAGGTAATGTGAAAGGAAGGGTTGTGGTGTGTTTACCAACCGCACTGATGAGAGGCAAGTATTCCCTTGTTACGGAGGGGGTCAAGAACGATGTACTCTGGTGGATGCTGTGTGGTTACATGTCCCAGATGACCAGCAGGTTGCTGAGAAAATGATCTCGTCATTGAACCGCTGTTTCAACTATTCCAGGAGACAAATGATGCTTCCAACTGGGAACGAATGGATTCACACCCTGGGCTTGGATCCAAACACTCCAGATGCTCCGTGAAGGAAGCTCGGATCAAAACCAACCTCTTTGCAAGGCAGCAGGACACCGCAGTGCCATCAGGTCTCCGAGCACTTCCAGGCCCCTGCCCACAGCAGAGCGTTGCCTCCTCGCCGCACCCTGCCCCTCTGACCTCCTCCTCGGAGCGCAAACAGCATCAGCCCTGCATGAACCCCCGTGAGCCAGAAGGGCACAGAGGAGGCAGCAGCCGCAGCGCCGTCCTGCCGAGAGCAGGGCTGCTGTGCGCGGCCACAGGATGAAACTGAGGGAGATGAATGAAACTGCTGTGCTGTTGGGTTTTGTCATTTTGTGGTTGGATATCCATCCCCCCAAAAAAACCACTAGAGAGACTTAACAGCATTTATGTGCCCCGTAACGTGCACTGCTAGGTCACAGCCCGCAGCAGGCACCGCCTGGAGAGTGAGTTACCGGGGATGGCAAGGAGCACAGAGGGTTTCTGTGCCCTTGCCTTGCCCTTCCTGCAGCGAGGCAGAAGCAGCACTGCTAATGGAAATGTGAAGACAACGTTTTGTAGCCCAAGAAAACCCCATTTCCAGTTTGTTTCAAATTCTCATCTACTGATTTTCTCATGTTGAAATACAAGATTTATTCTCCCTACAAGGGGGGATTTTCAAAGCAGGTTGGGGCTCAGGCTGGCAAGAAATCTCGGGGGGGCAGGGGGGAAGAGAGAGGTTGTTGTTGGATGAAGTCCCAGATGTGGTACTTTGTCTGTGTAGAGGCTGAAGTGGGTCACAGTGAAAAATGTGTAGAAAAAATGCTGGTAAATTATTCTGGTCGTCTTCAGGTAAATGGGGAACCTTTGGCTTCACGAGCGTGGGAGGAAGATGCTTCCCTCACATTTTACTGGAAAGACATTCTGAGCTTTCCAGTGTTAAGTACAACTTATATTCCCCAGCTAGAAATAAAAGTGGATCCCACCAGTGAGTGCGTTGCCCAGCAAAGCCGAGTTCAGCCGGGCAGGTGAGGTTGTTTCCTTCTCCCATTCTCGCTCCATGAGATCTTCATCAGGGAATGGATCAAAGGAGAGAGCTTGCATACAGCTCTACAACCTGTTGTATACGCTTTCTCCCCCATATCCTGGTACATCAAAGAATTTGAAACAATAGCTAGGAGAACAAAGCCTGGAGTATTTCTAGAGTATCAACACAGCTACGCACGTATCTCAGTGAAACAGAAGGGAATTAAGCTTGGACAAGCAGATGTAGTGCAGCAGGAGACCTTACCACAGGGCCAGGCCATTCCGGTGATACAAATTCTGGCAATTTATTGAAACCGGTGGCATTTTTTTGGCTGAGGCATTCTTCTTCTACATCTAGAGAAGCAGCCCAGGAGACAGCTGTGTCAGTGAAGTCTGCCGCGGGCGAAGTCTTGTCTCCTCCTCCAAAAAAATAAGACCTGTGTAAGAGGCATTTTCCTGCCACTAGGCTTTGAGGTTGGAAGTTGTAACAGGAGCTACTGGAGTGCAGCTTTGAGAGAAGAGATGAGGGAAACGTCCTCTCCCAGCCCCTGAAGCTGCCCTACATCTTGCCCGCAGGAAAGCGAGCTAGCGAAGGAGGCAGATGGGGTGTGCCATGGAGTCCAGGAGGAGCAACGCGCAGCAGTTCAGCAGACATGGGGAAGTCTCGTCGTGGTTTCTAACATCCAAAAGCTCCCTGAAGGATAATACTGGTAAGGGAAAACAAACCAAACCAAACCCCAAAACCAGGTCCTGCTTTGAAAACACTCCCATAGATCCTTTTTGCCATCGGCGTGGATGGAGGAGAATGAAGGTAAAAGCACCCTTGTGGGACACATAAGTAACGACCTCTCCCTTGCTCCTTGTTCAAGGAAAATGCCCTCCCAAGTCAGGTTTCTGTCCAGTGCCCTGTACAGCCCATCCCTTGCTCAGGGTGACCCCGACATGGGGCACTGAGGAAAAACAGCATCGGCTTTTCTGGCACTGATGCTGAGAGAGGCCCCCGCAGCAGGGCACACTGCTCTCCTTCAAGCAGACATCAGTACTTCCCTACCGCTGCCACCTGGGTAAAACCAAGATCCTCAGAAAACATTTGAAAGGCAGGAGAAATAGTGTTTTTCCCCCATGTCAGAACCTGCTGACGTATTTTACATGTTTGTAAAACAGGTCTGAAAAGAACTTGCAGGAGGAGAGAAAAAAAGGCACCTTTCTGTGCTAGACCTGGACATTAAACATTCACCTCCAACTGTGTCCTCTAGCAACTGTTACTGTATCCTAGCATGTAGGAGGGAGTATAGCAAACACACACATCTATAAGAGTCAAATACCAACTGCAGAAACCAATTAATCCCCCCAAGTTACCTTAAGGGCAGCACACGGCTGTCAGATCTGCTTGCAAGTACCAGAAGCTCCCAGGCTGGTTTCTGTAAAGCTTACACTCGAGGATTCCTTTTTCTACCCAGTTAGGTCTCTTCTACACTGTATTTTTCTAATACTGAAAAAAAAAATCCTCCCAAAGCCTCTTTGCAAGAAGTTCTATTGGAGACGCATTCATCATGTTATGAGAACTTGCCGTACCAATAGTACATCCAAAGTACCCACAGAGGAACGGTTGAAGTGGAATCGAAGCCATGCTGTGAAAAGCGATCTGAGTATTGCCTATTAGCAAGGGCTGCTATATCTGAAGAGAAAGAAAACATTACCGTAGGCTCAGACTCAAAGTTCCTCCTGAGTTAAATCACACTGACTGCAAGTTTTCTCCACAGGCAATAAGAAAAGCCCAAAATAAGCAGCCATAATGAGCAAGTGGCTTTAAAAGCAAAGCCCTCAAGCTCCATGGATGCAAAGGCAGTTGACTGGGAAAAGAAACAGTTCCCCTCATTTGTCAAACAAAGGTCTCTCTCCCCTTGTTTGTTGTCTCTGCCAAGAGCTCTGACTTGCATTTTCTTCCACGTGACGGGGGAGTTTGGTGGCTGTAATCCCCTTCATCCAGATGGCCTGTCAGATCTTACAGGCATTCCTTAAAAATAGCAGCAACCTAATCCCAGTTCAGCTAATTTAACAGAAGTTTCTGCAAAATTGCATGGTTCTTTCAAAGCCAACAGGCAATAATTCATGGCTATGACATCAAATGGTTTGCTTCCTCTCTTGCCACCGATTTCACAGATGCATTCCTTGCTCTGTGTTGATGCAGTTCTGCAGTTATTTACATCTCTCCTCTTTCACTCGATGCCATTTTATTTGCAGCTGAGGACACTGATTCACATGCAGATCCCACTGGAATTATTACTGGCACCCTTTTCCACAGCTTGGTGGCTGTATGGCACTAACAGCTGAACGAATGGGATGCAGCAGCATTCTCAAACCATTACAGGTTCATACCCCAACATAAACCAGTGCCAACTTCAAGTCACGTTACTAGTTGCAATAGCAGCTTTTGTGAGAAAAACAGAGCAGACGACTAGAAATTGTTTCATGCATCTCTCTGATCTGCTATGTGCAAGTCAATGTTCTGCATAATACAGCCTGAATTGGTCATCAGAAGAAAAATGCAGGCTCTCGTAGCTGCCACCCAAGTTATCACCTCCAAAGGGAGAAGATGCTTTGGGCTACAGCTACATAGTTTTCCAGCCCTGTGTCAAAGGACACCTATGTAACTGCTGCCAGCCCGCGTGC
The DNA here is from genome assembly GCA_020745775.1 of Theristicus caerulescens. Taxonomy (NCBI): domain Eukaryota; kingdom Metazoa; phylum Chordata; class Aves; order Pelecaniformes; family Threskiornithidae; genus Theristicus; species Theristicus caerulescens. The sequence goes on along the minus strand of CM036558.1, from coordinate 56,634,597 downwards.
CTTCCTATTGCCCCTTCACTGCCCATCTTCTGACCTTGTCAATGATGAGTTACTGAAGCGATGGCGGCAACAGCCTGTCTGATCTGGAGTTTAAGAGTACTGAAGATACAGCAAGCAGCTTATTTTTGGATGGAAGCATAGCATTTATTGAGAGATGCAAACGTTTTCATTAGATTAGATGATACAGTCAGAAAAAAGCAGAGATGCCTCAGGCACTCAAAGCGCAGTTGCTGAAGCCATGCTCGATTTACAGTGCTTCACCAACAGCATGCAGACACTGAAAAATACCTGGCTCTCTGGGTTTGATTTCCCATTACTTCTATGCCACACCACCCTCTTTAAAGAGACAGTGGTGGGGAATATTAACTGCACCTCTGCTTGGACAGCGCCAAGAAAAAAGGTCACCTGAAAAGCTCACGCAACAAGTGCTGGAAACAGCAGCATCTTCTCACTTCTGGAGGTGCCCAGTTCCCTCAGTTGCACCCCAGCACGCCCAGCACTGCTTTTGCTGCACCACCAGTGCTCACTGGTTCGCTACGCTGCACCTTGGCTCCTGCATGGACAAGCAACAAGCACTCGTACTGCCAGTCGCTGTGTTTTTCCTTTGAAAAAATACTGGACCAGTAAATATTTTTTTAACAACTTGCAGAATTTTAACACACTGGAAATTGTCTTCATTTGGATACTAAAAGACCACCTCAGTTTAACCCAGCGTTCTTTGGAAATGCCGTTTGACAACCAGAGAGGGAAAACAATGAAAGACTTAAAGTTTTCATGTATTTTATTTACAGGCCGCACAATACATTTTATATACAAATGGCTTAAAATAACAAAGAGTAAGCAAGCTGAAGCGTAACAGTTTGATTATTTTAAATTAGGTTGTCTTGAAATAACTCCTGCAATAAAGTATTCTTCACCCTGATAAGCAAAAGTTAGTTCGATTTTAAGTCAACCCAAGGTCGTTTTATTTTTAAATACAGAATTCAAATCAGTTTTCTGGTGATTCCTTAATTTCATGACACACTTCTGCGTATATAGAACATCCCAAAACTATCAAGAAAGGAAATAGCCAAAATTTCCCCACGTAAAAAACAGTGTAACAGAATAGACTGGAGAAATGTCATATGTAGAACACTCGCGTGTTTTATTAACGAAAAGAATGCAAGAAATACATCTGAGATTCTTCTCTCTTGGAAACAGAATTCACGGTCTGAGATCTAATTTGCCCGCAGACAACAGGTATCCTATGTTAATTCAGTACTTCAGTTTTTACCGCACAATTATCTATTAAACTCATCCAACTGTAAACTTCACCAAAACTGAAACTGCCTCCTGCACCAAGCAAAAGGAGAAGAGCACTCAAAACCGTAAGAACTTACATTACAGCACTTATCACCTCTGCTTCTAGAAAGCACCTTACACTACCATGGTATGGAGAAAATTTAACATAGACCATGTTTTATGGGAACATAAGAAAATATAGAAGTTTGCCATTTTAAAATTATTTTTCCAAGAAATTATATTAACATTTAAGGATACATGTATTTTTACACCTCTTCCCTAACACTGTTCCTTCTGTTCAAGATAACAACAACTAGCGATCTATGATAAAAGCTGTTTCCTTTTCCTTTGGCTGATTTTAAGTATTATAATAGTCTAAGCGTTTTAAGTCATGGTCACAGCAGTCCAGTCGTGCTCGCTTTCTTCCTCTTGGTATGGTTAAAGACCACTTAATATAAATAATGAAGTACTTGCTACTTGATAGTCCATGATTACAGTATTTTGCTATGCTTATTTAGAAATACAAACACACAACACTTACTTTTTGATGTAGTGTCCAGGTCTCTGTAGCACACTTTGGAATTGCAGCACAGAAAATGTAAACCCAAAGGAATGAGGGGGAAAGTAACGAAAGCCACGGCTCCACAGAAAAATAATGCGGTTTTCAGAATGTCTACTACTGCATCAAAAATGCACATGATGTAAAATACCAAACTAGTACAGACTCCCTCTGCTGAGTGAAATTTGTTCAAAAGGGCAAAATTCTGAACAGACATAAGCACCTCATCATGTGATTTAATTCAAAAGAAATTTTGATAGATAATAGACAGGTCCGGTAAAATGAACGTGGACCTACAGTCCTTAGATCGGATCAGTTCCCTGGCTACTAACTCGCCCAGACGCAACTCTGGGGCCTGGGGAGCACGGCGGCGGGGAGAAATCCCCCTGGCACGCACCCCAGGGGCTGCCCTGCGGAGGGAGGGCAGAGCTCCTCACCCAGACGCAGCCCACGCGCAGCCTCTGCCTGCCCGGGAGGAAAGGCTGTCAGCGAAAGAGCCAAGAGGACCTCCCGGGTTGCGGAGAAGGTAATCTCTTCAGAGTTATCGTATATGGAAATACGTTAACTTTCCCTCCACATTATCCCAACACTGCTGTTCCAGACAAATACAGCGTTCAGAGTCACAGGCTAGTAATCGTTAAACTGAATCTGGGGAAAAGTCATTGTGCAGTACGCATCTGCCACAGTGTGCCAGAGTTTTGTTTCTGATTCATCTGGAAGTCAACTGCCTATTGCATCTCCTTCTCTCTTCTTACAGTCAGGATTACTCGTGCTGTTGGTTTTGGGTTTTTTTGGGTTTTTTTCATGGCCAAAGACTGAAATCCATTTTGGTGGAACGGTGCAACGTCAGAGTACTGCCAGCCCGTCAGGAAACTGCACTGTCGTTTACACATGCAGAGGGGGCTGACTTCTCTGCATTCAACAAGGTTAACTAAATGACTTGAAAATTTATCTCCAAAAGAGAAGCAGCAGGAGACATAACGTCTTCCTTGCATTTTTGTATTGGAAGTCAAATCATTTAGTCCTCTGAGATCTATCTTCCATTTGAACTTACCTGCTTTTTTAGCCAACTATCCCCTGCAGTTACATTTGAAGTGCAGGAGAGTAACACCAGACTGCACATTTTTAGTGAGAGCAACTGCCTAAGAGCTAGGAAAGTCTTTTGCTTGATTCTGAAAAAAAGCAATCTATGTGCATCACTGTGGGGTTGTTTTTTTTTTTTTTAAGATTAGTAAACAAAAAGCCTTAGCTGACACTGTCCATATCTAAATGACACTAATGACTTTTGCCTTTAAAATTTTACTAGCAGAAAAATGCTACGGGGTGTCCTTACTCAAGGAAAACTATCCAATGCACTGTCATTCACACCTGAAGCTTTTGTTTTTCTCAAGCACAGGCTATTCAGGTCATAAGTACTTGTTTCTGACCAGGCCGCTTTTATTTTCAGATCGCAGGATTTTCTACTGTGTCTAGTGAAAGCAACTGCCAGACTTACGGGACATCATAAGCAGCACGACTCTCTCTCCATTTCTCATTTGCCAGATCCTCAAACGCTACGTAGTTAGCGAAGTGAGTTTCTCCATGCTCTACAGTGTGGTAGTTAGCCATATACGAACCAGGATTTTCAACTAAAACAAAACAAAACACCAAGAACTTTGGCTTCTATTCTGAAAATCCAAAAAGTCACTGACAAGACTACGTTTGTAATAGTGTAAGTAGAAATTTTACTTTTTAAAAAGTAATAATTAAACACTCAGTTACATAAGGTACCGATTTGTCAACTGGATAATCAGTTGGAAAATTGTTTCCAATATGGGCTTTAAAACATTCTTTTACGTACATGCAAAATATCACCATACCTCCTCTCTGCAGGAGAGAGACCACTTGTTGTCAAAGGAAAAAAAACACGCTGGAAGTTGTAATTAATATGAGGAGTGGCTCTTGGTAAGAGTTTTAACTACAGGCATTTTATCAGTTGTTCAGAGAGACTCGATTCCAATATTAAAATGTTCTGTGGAATAGCAGATATAAAATCGATTAATTGGCACAATCACAAGTTTACAGAGAATTAGAACTAGTGTCAAACATTTTGCTGCTGCTTTAAATACTGGTCATTTTTCCTTTGATTAATTCCTATAATGCAGTATTTGTGGTAAAAAGACGACAGTGTCAGCTTTTCACACAAAGTAAAGTAATTACTGCTGTTGACGTTTAAGAGAAAAAACCATTTCATCACTTGGTAGGGACATATAAGGTATAGTTTATTTGGCAGAGGAACTAAAACACTTACTATAACTCCAAGAGGGAGCTGAGGAAAAACTAAACTCTTCATTCTTCTCACTTTCAACGTTTCTCATGAAGTTCAATTTGGAAATTACGATTTCATCAAGATAAGATTAGGTCTCTAAATAACTGGCCCACCTGAAGTAAACAGCACAAGGTTATGACCTATTTGAGCTGATATTATTATCTGAATTTTCATGTTAATTACCTAGGTTTAGGTATTATTTTCATATCCATCTATAAAGTACTTCCAAATTTTTGCAGACCTTAAGCTTACATGTTAAGGCACTTACCATTCAAGTAAAACAGTTTTTATATAAACAAGCCTGGGAGATGGAGAGAACATTTTACCAGAACATCCATTCTTTTTTTTTTTTTCTTGAAAGAAAAGAAAAATAACATTGACCAAATATTTATAAAATTTTGCATCAAGAGAAAGGTTGTGTTTTATTATCTGAAATGAGCACAAAGTACACCTTCCACAATAACACTGAAAGCAGTGCAAAGACTGACAGTGACCTTTGACTAAAGGTAGTTCTGTAAAAAGAAAAATACCAAATAAATCAGTGCCCTGCTTTGATTGTTGTAAAATTTTTTTTTACATAAAAGTTGGTCCAAACTTACAAAAAAAGCACAAATGTGCATAGTTCAGAAGATCTGAAAGAGTGCCATAAAAAGCTGATGTCCCTAAATTTAGCATCCACTTAAAACTGCCAAAATACAAAATAAAATTCAGAACTAGAGTTTGTGAACATGTACAATCAATTTATCTAGTTTTCAGACAGCATGAGTTTTAAGCATTTTTAATTTTTCCTACTGTATGCAAGACCCTTTTCCACATAAAAATAAAGCTGTTGAATTAACATTATTCAAGTCTGTTGAATTGCTGCTTTAAACTGCAGCTAGGAAAAAAAAAAGTTTTTCCAGATAAAAATGATGTGCCTGAGGAAAAACAGATACTCAATATGGTAATCCTCTGCCTCGCCCTCTCACTGCAGATGTGCTAATGTGTCCCCTGTATCCTTGGGAATAGCTGGGTCCTTGGGCAGGAGAAGTCCAAGTCTGTCCATGCATGTGGCTGATGCCACTGGGATTTTCCTGCAAGTTACTTCCGTAGCTATAGTTGTGCATCTTTGCGGGCAAAGAGTGCGTACTCTCTGGCCCTGCAGAAGCATCACTGCTGCTCCCCAGAACCGGGATCGGGCCGTGGCTGTACTCAAACCTATGGTCTTTATCTCCACTAAATAGCATGGGGCCAGTGTTGAGGTAAATGTCTCCATAACCAGTTACCGAGCTGGGAAAGGATTCTGAAAAGGCCGATGGAGGAGGGGCACCACCAGAGTGAGATGAAGCAGTACTGTAGTTATCCAAAGACTGAATATCCGAGTTTCCAAGGAAGCTCCTCCTTTCTAATGCTCCTGATGATCCGCTTCCTATTCCATCGCTACTGCCATAATGGGCAGATGAGAAGGACGACGATCCAAAGTTATCCTTGTAGTCTGGACCTGTTACGTAGGAGTCCCTAGACTGATAATCCACGCTCGTTTGTACTGGCTCCTCTGTTGTCGCCTGAGCTTGATGCTGAGCAAGCAGCTGCAGAAGAGCTGCTTTCACTCCTGCGTGAGGATCTGTTCCTGAAGAGTTAGTTATAGGCAAATGCTGGTTCTCTGTCCGATAATCAAGGTCTTCATCAGTGAGTGGCGGAGGCTCTGGTGGCTCTGGGGGACGCTGGTCTGGAGGCAAGATCCGAGGGCGCTCTGGTTCGGGTGTTCGGTTTAGAAGCCTCATCTCGGACTGCCTAACCAAATCCTCTTGACCTAAGCAGATGAAAAAGAAAAGCTTTGGAATAAAAATATACAGTAACAATACCAGAAAGGAAAGGGCTCTTTCCTGGAACAATAGAGAGGTTTGTTACTTCAATCCGCATTAACTTATTAGTTAAATTTATTGGTAGTTGGATAGATTATTTTGGAGAAGGCAACAGCTCATTTGCTTCAGAAGGGTGATGCAGGTTTCTCCTCAAAGTGAGATTACTAGGCAAAGAGTTAAAGAAAAGCAGTACAGGTTCCTTAACAAAAAAACCCCAACCAACCAAAAAAAGCCAACCACAAACCACCAAAACAAAACTCAAGCAACACATAAACAGTAGAAAATTCAAAGAGGGATCAGAAAAGATTTGCAAATAGGGATAAGAGTCCTGAGGGACAAAGGCCACCCTATCAAGGAACAGCAAAACTTAAGGTTAAAAAAACCCAAACAAAAAAAACCCCACCACCCAAAAAAACCTCAAAAAACACCCCCAAACCACTTCAGAATATTTCTTTCAACAGCTGCAAACACCAAGAGCAATATATAAACCACTATATAATAAAACTGAAATAGCAATCCAAAAAGATCAACAACAGAGCTCTAAACTTTGAGAAGACTAAGGAAGTCACTACTATACCCCAATGGAAACCTTCAACCATGTGTGTTAGTGACAGTTATGGGTAACCGCTTACAGAATTTGCACTAAGAAATTGCTCTACTCAGCATTAAAAACAAAAATAAAATACCCTCTCCTCAAAATAGGCTTTACCTAAACACACAGGCAGAATCGGCGAATTCCATCTATGAATTTGCTAGAGAAGACTGTCTTCACCACCACAAACACCACTAAGAAAACCCCACCCCACCCCTAATAATGATCAATGTAACTTTCATCAGAAATACTACCAGCACTTGTGCACCTCTTAGAGTGGGGATCATCTTTTGCTCTGTCCGCATGGCACCTGTTACAGCAAGACACAAATTCTATGATCCGGACATAAACCGTGACAAAATCAATTTAACCGCCTCTCCTACACTCACACAGACTCATATGGTTAACGTGTTAACTCTTTATCCCCAACCTGTTACACCTCCACTGCTCAACGTATCTGCCGGTTAGCAATAAAGACCTTCAGTACCTGCAGACGTATATAATGACTTGATCAGATGTGGGTAGCCGGGAGCCGGAGATTCCACGTCGTCCCGGCTGACAGACACAGGAGTGGTGGGCTCTGGAGGCTGCCTGAGTTGTAATGACATTTCATTTCCTGATCCGTTTTCCTTCTCCTCCAACACAAAATCTTTTTGTTTTGTTTGCTGAGCCTTTATTAACTGAGACAACAGAACAGCAAATGCACTCTGTACAGCTGCCTGGGCAGCATCAGTCTCAACTTTAGGCTGACTCAGCTGAGCAGGTGGGACAGGAGGCTGCGCGACGGTCGGCTGTTTTAGAGGCTCCTGTTCTGGCGGTGGTGGCGGAGGCGGCGGCGGCTGCTGCTGCTGTTCTGACTGTTTTTCACCTGCTGACAAAATTCCAGCAGGAAGATTTATTTTATTTAGTTGCTGCTGAGTCTCTGGGTTTACCTTAATATTCAACACTTGGGCAAACTGTGCCAAACTAACACTTGTTTTAGACTGTAGCAGGTTTAGCAGGATTGCCACTTCATTCTGGTTTAACTGCTGTCCAGTGCTTGTTTTTGCTAAAGACAAAAAAGGTGTTTTTAAGTATTATTTAGAACTGGCATATTCAGAAACTCAAAAGTAAAACTAATCTAGCACGGCTGACACAACTGGCAAAGCATGGGTTTAGACAACATAGAAATGGAATGCTTCTACACATTAACTGCCTTTGGGGGAGCATCTATAGGAAATGGAATAGTAAGATCCAATAGAAAGAAAGTGACTTCCAAGGGGTGTGCACATGCACTTGGACAGATGAGAAACATCAAGCTGGAGCTCAATTTTCCACAATACAACTAAGCTGGGGCTTAAGGCCACCTGCTTTAGGCAGCTGTAAGATTTCCAATCCCCACAAAATTTCCTATCTTTGACATATCACATCCCTCTGTTAAAAAGTGGCCATCTGCAAAACGCATTTCCAGTCATATTCTGGCCCATTCCAATTCAGCATCTGGATTCCAACACCTGCTCAAGTGACCAGGCTCTAGGTGACCCAGAAGCTAGTGGTATAAATGCAAAAGCAGGTGCTGAGTTAGAAGGACAAGAAGTCAATCACTGAGTAGCAGGAAAATGCAGGTTTGTGAGGATATACGATTTCTTCAGTGAAATGGAGTTTGCCACAAATAAGAGGAAATAATGACGATGCAGGGGAATATGAATAAGGAAGTCAGAATATCAAAGTAGTTTCTTAGTTTCAGACACCCATTGTGGTAGTTTATTTTGAAAGGAGAAGTGAAGCAGCATGGATTTTAACATGCCCTATAAGTAGATGACTTAGAGAAGAAATTAGTTAAAAATGAAAAAATGAGCGTGTGTGACTGTGCTGGCAGAGCCCTGAATTTTTTTAGCCCAGATCAACAGGAGCACATTCTGTCCTCTTCTATCCCTGCCATTCTGTTAATTCACCAATATATTAATTCATAGCAGATTCAAAGCCATGCCTGAAAAAATGGTCACACACACAAAAATATTAAGTATTTGCCTTGCAATAACTAAGAGCAGCACAGCTGGAAAGTGCTGCAACACCCATAACCCACTACCCTACTTGTGGATGTGCACCAGGATACAAGCACTTAGAACCTACTCAGGCAGGATCCAGGGACTTCAACGATTTTATATATTTATATAAATATAAAAATAAACCCAGCAATTTTTGTATTGTATTTGGCAATACAGAAAAAAAGCATCATTTCTAATGCCTTGTACTGCTGGCTCTCTCACTCAGATGTAACGCTTAACAGTTGACAGTTGTAACATCTGAGGATGGTATGCTCAGCACTCAAACTTCTCTCAGCCTCTCAGTGAAAATTCAGCAGGAAAATGGCCAACAGGGAAACTAATTTACCTACTCCATACTCTTTGGTGAGTTTCAAGTGCATTCCAAGAGCAAACTGTATTCTGGGAAATCTGGCAGTTTCTACCAGAACAGAATTATTGAGCTCTACATAGCTCCTGTTAAATTGTAAGATGCAATAACCAGGGGTCTCATTCGTGAATCAGAACATTAGCAATTGATCCAAGGTGTTTTTAATCTCTTCTTTTGGGGTGCTCAGAAACAAATGCAACAGTTTTGTTTAAAGCATGCATTTGTACATGGAGTTCTTTAGTGTACCTTATTGATGATGTTATCTAAGGTGCATTATGGCTTCCAGCAGTGTTTTGCTTAATACAGAAAACACCTCTATGCTGAGCTGTCTCAGCTCCACTGAAAATTAAATTGTCTTCTTTTCTACCTAGATATATTACTCTATGTACATATGGGCAAACAGCAATATAGGTCTGAATGATTCCTTCTCTATTTGTTTAGCTTATTTTGCACGGTTAGTATTAATGACTAATAAACATACTAGTCTCTCATTGGGCTACCTGTTATAAAAGCACCAAGAAAATAACTGCTACCCTTTGGACTCTTTAAACTTCTATATAGTTTTCATTTGCAGGGGAAAAACTTTTAAGGGCTACAGAAAGTCATGCTTGAAATTGCTGCCAAAACTTTAGCCTAAACATAAGGAGTGGCAGAAGCTCACAGCTGGCTTACAGTGAGAAACAGGATGAACAGGAGCAAGAGGCAATAAATTGCAATAAAATATGATCAAAAGAACTATTTTCTGTATATCTTTGCACAGAGTATTTGGAGCTCTGCTCTACTGTTAAATGAAGAGTTGATTCAAGATGGTTCTTATTAAAGAATTTTCAGGCCCTGTGAATGCATTTACTGTTTTTCTTCAGCTGAACTCCCATATCAGTGCCATAGGATTTACGGTCTCTTTGCACAATCAAAAATGATCTAAATTAAACTTATCAGGTATCCATTTGGTATTGTTACTCTGTATATTTCTACATATTATGAGGGAACTTAAGTATCTCAAAAGGTGTCCACATAGGAAACCATTACTTTACGCTTTATATTATATTCATAAAATTGGTCTCCAAGCAAGACACTTCGGTTAAGTTTCAGAATTAATGGCTGTGCAATCTAGGTAGCTACTTCTTGTTCTACCAGGTTTTGGGGGGTTTTTTTGGTGTTTATTTTTTTTTTTTTACAACTTGGTTCAGTACCAACAACTTGGAAAGCTGTAGACTAACATAACATGCAGAAGGAATCTGTTTCATTTGAAATGATGACTGTTCCAAAATCTGCCTTCTGATCAGTTTATCAATACCAATAAAGCTCCTCCAATCTATGGAGATTGCAAGGAATTTAGAGCAGCAGCTGGCTTGTGGGATCACAGAAGAATTATACATGAGCAAGAGATACAATCCCCTCAAAATACAGAGCAAGGTAGTTGCTCTGACCAGACTGAAAAATTAAGTAAAACTTAAAAGGAACACCTAGTTTCCAAAAGCAAAGGTAAATCTTTTGTAACAAAGATTTAACTTACAATACTGTTCCTCCCTCAAGAATCCAGGAGACGTCAGTACTCTGAAAATAACATCTAAAATTTCTAGAGGTGCAATCCAAGTAGAAGGTAATTATAGGAACCGAAAATATTACTGACCAAGTGCTACACTAGAGTTGCCCTGAGTTTTGAGTTGGGAAGAAGTTTGCATGCCTTGTGGGGTGTTGGTTCTGCTCTCATCCATGCCTAGAGACAGATCCTTCCTAGGGACTTTAGTTGCTGTTGAGTCATCAGTCATGCCCATCTGCTTCTGTCTTCTGCGTTTCTTACTCCACAGCTCATGGCAATCCTGCCACAAAGGAAGGCTGCAAAGAATGATTAGAGATCATCAGTTTTATCCCAGAATATATTTTTTTCAACGTTTATTTTAACCACATTGGTAAAATAAATGCTCAGATGATACATAAAGTAACTCTTGAAAGATGAACCTACTGGAACTCAGAAATACATCAGAAAACACCCAAAGCCAGCAAAATCTCAGATCTGCTTTTCCTGGCTGAAATAGCTTAATTGATTGCCTATGTCAGAAGCACGGGTCCCTCTGGCAGAAAAGGGGAACATGCATCTTAAAATGAGAATCAATGTTACTTTCTTGCATTCACATTTATGAAAAGCCTCATTATTTGTGTAATTCAAGACTTCAAAATCAATGCTGCACACTTGCTACAAAACAGAATTTTGTCGATAACAGAGTTATCAACATGAAAGTGTTTTTTTTTCAGGGTCTGGGTGACCAAGTCCTTTTGTCTGCCTGTAAAAGTACTACTGCCTTTTGAGTTCAAATATTTGTCCACAGTAACAGACATGGCTAGCTAATATTTATAGCCATACAGTGCAGACAACCAAGAAAGCGGGTGGGGGAAGTTGCAGGAATAAATAGCACTTGACACTAGCAACGTTAGGATAGTAGGAAGAACAAGGGATATCCCAGTCCTTTAAGACAGATAAAAGCAGAGGCAAAAGTCTCCTAAGGAAGTCATCTGCCACCAGCTCTGTCCTTCCATTACTGTTCCCTGCAGGCATCCCAATTCTGATTTCCTGAGGAACACAGACCCATCCCATAGATAATGGAAATACTGAGATAGGCAGTAAAGATAGTGTCTTCTGTTTTCTTATTAGATATTAATAACTGTCTGAGCACAGGAACATGGAAAAATTACGTGACAGATGACAAGAGCCACTGGAAAGCCAATTATGACAACTGCTTCCTTTGTCCTCTCCCTCCGCATACCAGGTCAAAGACCTGTCAAGTACTTAGTCAAAAACAACTGGAAGCAAGCAAGAACTCATTGTGAGAAGTATCCTACAGTCCTTGCAATCAGCATTGTCACTTTCTTTGAATGAACAGCTGTTTCTTCCCAAAGCAGAGCTTCAGTCTTTCAAGAGAACAGTCAATACATTCCTGTACACACTGTCAGAAGTGAGTGTGGTTCCTCTTAATTTTTAAAAGGACACCAATGACTAGTTTGTTTTGAATTTCCATGTATCAGCTTTTAGAATGGATGCACTACCAAGCCCCTGAAAAAACCCAAAATTCTTCCCGTTCACTTACTTTAAAATGCATATAAGTGACATGCTGTACAAGTGGTTCTGAGATTTTAGTGAACAGCCTAAGATTGCTGATTACTGATATTCAATGATATATATAGTCATATTCAGGCAAAGAACCCTCCTAGCCTTATGTATCAGGAGCATTAGTAACAACCATGTGTATGTAACAGGTAAGTCTTGAAAGATTTTTAATAAAATTCTTAGATAAAACTCAAACATATTTCCCAGTTGGTAACTAATTAAAAAGAAGTCAGTACAGACTGCCTTGAAGGTACAATTTACTCAAACGATATTAAATGTTCTATGTTCTGACAGCTATCTTGAAGGAAGAATGAAACCTGTGGAGTCTGTAATACCTTTTCATTGTTTTCCTCAGGGCCTGTTCCAATATGATTTGTACTGATTAAAATGACAATTAAGTCATTGCAAAAACCCTACTGGACATTGCAATACATTTCCCCTCAGAGAAACTGACAGGAAAAACCCTGCACAACGTATTTAACTTCTCCTGCCTGTAAAACCAAGAATCACATCTGGCACAGGAAACGATTTATGGTATTTCACTTTAACTCTTGGGTACCTTTGCAGAATTCTATACCCAGTGTCATTCTACCATCAAAGAAGGCAATTCAGGTTCATGGAGGACCCCAAAATCCTTGGAAAAAGTAGACACTGACAAACAGAGATGAAAGGGAAATGATGTTTTTTCAACATTAGAAACATTCACATAGGAGTATTTTTTTTAAAGGTACTAACTCAGTAACTAGTTCTAGGAATGAAACAGTTCTCAGATCCTCACAACTGTTATCATGGTGTAAGAGTCACTCAGGTGCACAACCATTTTAGTGCAGAATCGCCATTAAACAACTGTACGTATCAACATTTTTGTTCTGTCGCCATCTACTTTAACTGAAACGCGATGAGCTTAATGAAATCAGTGCATGTTCACATTTCATAGAGGTAAGGACCATTACCAAAGGAAATTACTTACTCTGGAGGAGGCATTTTAGATGGTTCCACATCTCGCAGAAACTCGCACTGAAGAGCTTGTTCAGCTGTGCAGCGCTTGCTGGGATCCAGAGCAAGCATATAATCGAATAAATCTAATGCAGCTGGTGGGATGCTACAAAAGAGCAAAATCGAGAAAAGCATCACATTTTTATTTTGAATCACACACTTTGGTGCAAGATTTTAATAAACACATCCCTTCCAAAATAATTGATCATTAAGTCCTCGGATAACTTACATCCTAACAAAACCCACTCACAACTTGAGCTTGGTAGTAAGAGGCAGAGATAAACTTCACCTTTTATTACCTGTGCAAGCATATAACCCAAGTTTTCTTTGTTTTGTGTGGTTTAATTGCCTGAAACATTGTCCTTACAAAAATTAAAAAAAAATCCACTTTTTTAAACCAAGGCTATATTGTAACTCTACACTTTGGAATTTAGCACCTGGGGAGTTGCAGTTTTGATTGGTCCATGGACAATAATTCTATTGCTTTAAATATGTAAGTCTCATTAGTACAAACAAGATGATACATTTCTCCTGAAACCCACAGTAACTGAAGGAGGGGAACAAACCCTTTAAAACAAGCTTACAGCTGTTTTCCATAACTTTCACGTGTGATACTTGCACAAAACTAGTCCAATGGTAGTACTTTAGAATACATGGTTCAGGTAACTTCTCTGTGTTGAATGAATTTATGACCCAAAAGACTGTAATGTTAACCAGACTACATATTTAGCTGTAGCCAGTTGTCCTAATAAAAAGCAATTAAGTACTCTGAGCTGTTTTTTGGACAGGGACAACAAGCAGGTGTACCAATCATGGAAAACAAATGTTTCCTTAGGTGAAAGCTGACAGGTGGCTGAAATTTTAGGTCCTTCTCCCCTCTTCTTGAAGCTCCTATTAAATAAGGGTTAATACAAGCTCTGTGGGTATCATGGGAAGGATAAGAACCTAAAGCCATTTTTCTTTACACTTAATCTATGTTCATTCTCCAGAAAATAGTGAAGTTCATAAAGTCTCCAGGAAAACTTAATGTTATTACAGTTGACTAAACTAATTCTTCATCCTTACAAAGCAAACTCTTCTCTCAGTTTTCGACGATACTGCTTCTTTGGTTTCATTGTGTTGAAATAAGCTAATTTTATAACATCAGGCCACACTGCTGGACAAGGACTCCCGCAAATTCGGCTGTACCAAAAAGAAGGGAAAAAAAGGGTATGAGATCCGAAACCACAAGTGAGCACAGCTGTCATTTTATTCTTGCACGTACAGTGAACACAAAAATAATTTTTACTTTTAACGTTCAGGTTCTTTTAGCTAAAATTTCTCTACTGTCCAATGCCCAACACCATTAAATAACGGTGAATTGCCTGCACAGACTAAACTTACTTTAAGAAGTCCACTGTTTCTGCCTCACCCCACCCCAGGCATCCTCCACACAAATGTTTTGAAAAAGTTAACCAACTGTGTCTGGACAGTACACCAGGTATTTGACTTGGAGAACTAGATAGCCCCAGGTTTAGAGTGCTAATTAACTTTTATGTCCTTAGCTCCCAATGCCAGTGAAGAAAGATACACAAAATGGCTGAAAAAGCACTTTTCACTGAGAATTTAGTTGACACTGAAGACAAGGGGGGAAGAAAAACTCTCAGTAAGGCCTAAGGGCAGAAGTAAGATCCAACCACTAGAAAACCTGTACAATTTTTACTTCAGTTATGAGTTTTATGTCTCAAGCCTCATCTATCTCCACAAATGGAGTTGCCCATAGTCTTATTCCTCCCCCTGCATCCCCACCCATTTTGTCCAACCGAGGACGGCTAAGCACAGGTTGACCAATGCCACACTTCTGAGAACTGAAGAGGCATTTTACCATACATGTGAAGTCTCAAACTCTGATACAGGGAATCATAAAAGGATATTTTGCAAATACATTTCCCTAGTTCACCCCTCCCATTTATTAGATTTAAGCGGTTAGTGTAAGAGACCTAATGATCTATTAGTTGTGCCCCAAATGCTATGCAAACCAATCTGACTTTACACTGGTTGACGTATGTAACTTTCAGGAGGGAAAAGAAGAATCATAAATCTATCTTTTCCAGCAGAATTTACTTCAGCTGTATCTTTGAACATTAAAGTTAGAAAGGATAAATGTAGAATTATTGACTGTAACATGATGGTGGTAGAGATGCTGATAAAATTGATATTACATTCAAACAGCCAAAAATGCATAGCATCAGTGAAGAGGAAGAATGAGCTACAAACAGGAGCTTCCAGCAGGAGAAGGAAATCGCAAAATTTTAGTTTGCTGTACGAGAGGTACAACACAAAGAGAAAAAACTTCAGACGACTGCACTGTGACATGCTTCAATGCCATCTAGTGCTCAAAAGCAAAAATTTCTCAAGTCACAAGTTTAGTTCTCCTTGCACTGAGAATGACCACTGATATGCTTCACGCCTCCTAAAAACTTCATTTTTCCAGGCCAGCTAATAACACATTACACAGAAACACACTACTGTTTAATCTGCTTTGAAAAACATCTCAATACATAACTTTGTAATATTTTTTATTAATTTAATTTTTAAAATAATGTTGACCATTTACTGTTCAGGTTCTGTAAGTTCTGTAGGACTCACCCTCTTTTCCCCTTGTTTCTAGGAAGAGGACCTCTCCTCACTTACGAGGTCAATTATGATATCAGAATCAAGAGCAATTTTGTGCTTGCTGAATAAAGGGAAAAAAAAAGATGCTCTGGTTCCACTGAGTTATATACATATCATTCTATGAGTTACTGAGAAAAGGAAAGAAACAGAATTTTTACCTCCAAAAAGTGTCTGGCAGTTTGTAAGGGAACAGAAATATTCCCGCAAAAATAATAAAGCCCAGGTGTGCGTGGAAGGCTTGAAACAAGAACTCAAGGCCAGTAGCATGCCAAGTACCTACTCCTCCCAAATCCCACTTGTCCTTATTATAGTCCATGTTTTCATTTTGATTTGCTGCAAGGAAGTTGTAACATCATCTTAAAAAATAACGGGCATTTTGACTACTCTCTTTTTGCAACTTCAGTAATAGGCAACTCCAGCTGCTCTACAAAAAACCCTTTTACTATTCAACTCTACATTGCTAGGACCACAGAATACTCACAAAAAACCCTTCTCCATGTCCAAGCAAAAGTCACTTGCTTTACATGCCCGGCAAAACCTCTAACATCTCACTCCAGGTGATAACTGAGTACTTGTAAATGTTCGCAGTGTGTTATCTCCAATTTTAACAGTAACAAAAGAAACCTGACAGTTTATGAGGGACCTAGTATGTGGTGGTGCTTGCAAGTTACCTTATAAGTTCCAGTTGAGCAAGTTCTTGATTTGCTTGAAATATTGGCTTTTTTGTAAAAAGTTCACCCAGGATGCAGCTGTAAAACAGTTTTGCACAATTCCATCATTATGGTTTTCAATATAGATTGATAGAAACATTTAGGATTTATTTTTGGCTTGTTTTTATGCTTGCTACGCTTCTGTACCAAACTCTTACCCACAGCTCCAGACATCGATAGCTGGCGTATATCTTTCTTCTCCAAGCAGAAGTTCAGGAGGCCGATACCATAATGTAATAACTTTGTTGGTATATGGTCGGCTGTTGTGGGGAGGAAAAGAGAGAGGACTATCATTTTACTATGATCTCATTTCCGAAAAAGTGATTCTTTGAGGACTTTACTTCTGTGGTGCTGTTTAAGAACAGTACAATCTTCCACTCCCTTTCCCTAATTCTAGCCCTGCAAAGCTGCAACTGCACAAAAGCAAACGCAACTGTCTGACCAAGGCTTATCAAAGGACAGATTGAAGATATAAAGAATAATCACATAGCCATCTCAATGTTATGTGAATCTTGTATCTCAATTATTATTCAGATAGCAATACTGTATATTTATTACATTGCTGGTCATTTCAGGAGAAGGACCTGCTTGGATAAAAACAATAATTTCTGGGCAACTATTGATTATTAGAATACTGAATTTAGGACCTCCACAAGCATTTTGAAAAGAAGAAAAAAAAGTCACTTTCCCCTCTGTAAGTAGGGGCAAAAGAGACAAAGCCTTTTTCTTGAACTACATCCTTCAACAATTTTGATTCCAAAGCCTGTAATGCTTCCAATATCTTCCTATATTTCACAACATCTTTAATTCTCTACAGCTCTCACCAGACGTTTTGGTCACTGGGAATAATCCTTTCCACCCTCACACTAAGGCAAGGATTTCCACTTAGACATGCATTTTTTTGTGGACAGGCCAAGATACAGCATCAACAGTTCAGAACGGAAGGCAGAAAACAGATGTTAGGTTTTGGTTTTGTTTCAACCAGGGTGTCTTAAAAGTGATCCCAAAATTCTTTCACTTTTAATAATTCACTCTCACCAACACTAGGTAACTCCAAATAGAAGACAGAGTAACATTAAATGTGGAGTTTGAACAACCGTAGCATAAAGTCTAACAAGCTTTTATAACATACTCAGTGGTACAAGTATCATTTCTGCAAAATCATCCGAGTCTTTTTTTCATTAAGAAACTCCCCAATTCATTTTTAAATGTAGTATGTTTTTGGAAACAATCCCATCATTTATCATATTTATCTCTGAAGCAAGCATTCCTCTATGAAATGTTTACATGGTATGGACTTTCTCTACAGATACACCACTCATACATGTATTAGTATACGGTGCTTTTTATTTGAACAGATGTTTTCTTACACACTCTGTCATATCTCCTACTCCAAACGCATTAAATCCACCAGAATAACATTTAAAGGAGCACAACTACAACAACCGATGGGAATTTACTTAAAATTAAATTATTTCCTCCCCGTTACGTTCCTACTAAATTCTGTACCCTTTTGAAAAGTATATAATTCTAAACAACAGTAAAACAAACATAAAATACATTAATTTAAAGCAGCAGCTATTATACACTTGTTGGTATATATTAATTACATCTGTTACTGCAGGTCAGAAGCTACTCAGAAAGAAAATGAATGACAAAAGAATTGTCAAAAATCTACTAATGAGATTCTAATTACCCTCTCAAGTTCAACTGGCAATTCTATTAGCTAACAATTACATTTTAATCTTGGTTTCATTTATGTAGGATGGTGTAATAAAGTTGCTGTTTGATGTATAGTGAAATCTGTTATTTGCACTATAAAGACACTTAACTTTTAGTCGTTCAATTCTTAATAAACAGTTAGTTTTACAAGCAAAATTTACATTAATTTAGAAACAGACATTAAAAAAACCCATGGTAAACCAGAGAAAAAAAAATTAGGTCAGTTTGGTGCATGTTAAAATAAGAAGGTAGGATGGCATCAATCCCTTTTACTGTAAGTACATCCAAAACAAAAATTAATTACCCAGCAGATGCTTAAGATTATCTTACCCTGCTACTATACTCGATTGTTTTCATAATTGTACTTAAGCATATGTTCTTGAAATAACAGCTCAGAAGACAATGAAACTAATGCTATCAGGTTCAACAACAAGCTCAGAGCTCTGTGAGAAAACAATACTCATAAAACTAACATTATGGATATTATTTCCCAAATTAGGCATGCTGAAATCAAAGTAAGCTCAGGTAGCTAATATCCTCTGTATCCAACCACCCAATGTACATACTGGTACAATGAACATTCAGCCTGAATTTTGAAAATCCAGTTCCACGTGACAAACACATGACATTACAGCATAAATACTGATGTTCTTAATGATAAAAACTGTGCACCTGTTTCCTGGAGTACAAGCATAATGAAGCCAAGAACAACAGAAACACAAGTCATAAGAAGTTTCAGAATAACTTTTATTTAAACTTGTATCTCTGTTTCCAGCAGATTCAACAGCACTGACTGTCTAAGAATACAATGAACCTCTTCAAATGTAAGGTTAAAGCTTACACAAAAGTAATGGTTTTTGAAAAGAAACTGTATACTAATTTGTGTCAGCAAAAAAATTTTGCTTTCCCTAAATAAACTTTTCCTAGGTACACCAACAGAAAGAATATACTTTAGGTTTACAGGACCAGAAACTAATAGTAAAAACCTACATATTGATGCAACCTACTTAGGGCTGCAACTCTTCATTTCCAATCAATATATGGCCACTCTCTACAGTTATTTATCCAGAACACTTGGAAAAGTAATACACTTGCACAAACAGAGTTTTGTGTTTTTATGCAGTGTAAGATAACATGCACTTCTGTCCATTTCCTAAGCAATTACTTGTATGACAGTACAATAACATCTCTAAAAAAAAAGTCTTCTGGCCCTCATAATACTTAGAGTTATGCAAAAAGATTAAAATTCTGAATGCTTTTTCACAGTATAATTATATCTTACCTTTCTTCAGAGTTGTACAGCCGAGCAAGCCCAAAATCTGCAAGCTTTATCTGCCCTCTGGTGGAAAAAGCAAAGAATTATTTAGTGGCTAATCCTGTTAAGATTTCCTCCCCAAAAATCAGGTGAAGTTTGAGATTTTGAGACAGCTGCAACTGATCTTCACCAAACCACATTAATGAGGAGGCAATGTCTTACCATCTATGCATCTCTTCAGTAAACAAATACAGTAACTTACTGAATAGCAAAAACAAGTAAGCAAAATTAGGTACACTCATCAAATGGCATTTACATCACCAGGTGTTAGTCAAAATTTAGGTGTATACTGTAAAGTATTCAAATCAGTAACTCTGCAGGAAAAAAGTGACACAGGAAACCGCTATTTTCTCATGCCTTACTGCTAGCATAAGCATTCGTACAACAAACAACTATCAGCAGTCATACTTCCTTCTAGGAAGCCGTCAAAGTCCTGTTCTCCTCTTGTAAAGTTTAAATACAGCCTTTAAATCAGGGTGACCGACCAGATAAGGGCTTCTATTTTTGTCAGCAGCCAACTCGCTGAATGACACAACTCCTAACCCCTTCTTGAGTTTTCCCATGTATGAGGGGAAGAGTAGAAGATAGAGAGCTCTTGCCTTGCAGTTTCCACAGCTAAAAGGCACTGCTCAGTGACCAGAAGCCCCCATCGTCTGTAAAGTCTGGATGATTTAAAACGAAATCTATACGCAAGCTTCTCTAATACATAAAATGAATGTTGGAATGTTACATGGGGTTTTTGTTTTTCTGTACTTATGAGCTTTTAAAACTCCTGTCACTTTCAAATACACGCAAATGTCACTTTCAAATAAATTTTATTTTATCAATTTAGGGCAGGACTTGCTGATGTGTGCAAGAATGACCATTTTGTGATAATAAAATATACAGGTTATAGTTTCCATTCTGTTTTTCCCCTCAGATGTGTGCTTGGAATTGCTGTAACACTTGGAGAACGCCCATAAACAAAGAAATGTTCCCCTCAAATTTACATGCTTACTCCTCAGAGACCCTATTTGTGGAAGATCAATGAATTTTTGAGCAAAGACATTTAAGCTGCATATCTAAAAGATATATAATCCATGTGTTTGGCTTCAGGCTGCAACTGGTAATGGGATTTTAGAAACATTGGCTTAAAATTATTCAGATCAACTATCAACTTTTTCTTCTTCCAGTGGAAACGTCTAAGAACGCTCAAAATATATCCTAGGGGGAAAAAAACCTCTGTATCCTGGATTGGAGAGAGCACAGTACAACAGAAAGCTCCACCTCCACCATAACGCACTCTTCTCCACTGTCAGGTTACACCTCAGCTTCTGAGCTCCCAAAGGTGCACAGAGACAGCACCACCACTGGAGATTAGCAGGTAGGCAAGATCAGGTGTGTGGGCCCAGTGAGTGATGTGGAGGTATGTGTACATCTGTTTAACAGCCTGTACCATAATCTGGCAAGACTGAGGTGGGATCCAGAGCTGAAAATAGTCTAATGTTAGTTCGTTATAAGAAAAAAAGGAGGAAAAGATGGAAAATTTAATTTGGAGAAAGCTGGGACAAAACTCAGGCCCTACCAAAAGGGACCCTTGATCCATTTTGCCCAGTATTTCGTCTCCAACAGCAGCAGTAGATTTTTAGGGAGAAAATGTGAACCTGCTCACTTTGGGGCTCATCTTCCTTGTACTTGACCACCACCCACAATCATTGTGTTAAGAACGCTAACACAGGTATTCCTGTCTATTCCCTTTAGCAGGTGTTAATGATCCTGTCCATGAATGCATCTCATCTTTTTGAATCTCCTGATGCTACCTGGAAAACCTCCTGTGACAACAAATCCCAGAAGCTGACTACCTGCTCTGTAAAGATACTCTTTTTTGCTGTTATAAACCTTGCTCTTACAGTTGCTCCCTGGTTTTCGTACTGCTGGATTTGATGAACAGTTCTGTACTGAAGTCATCTGCTGTCTTCACACAGGTTTTTTACTTGCTGCTGTTGCACACTGAACAAAAGCATGTTTACTAATATGATTTGTAATTACGAGTGGTTAAAGAAGAAACAAATTCTTCTCCCCATATGATTATGGCTATAACTGCAAGCCAAAGCATGTTTGAACATGCCTGATCAAATATTCTTTTAAAGCATTATCCTGACTGATAAAGACCTCAGGATTATGTCACGAAGAGCCAGCCTAGCCACACTTCATCTTGAAATGAGATGGCAAAAAGAATACACGTTGAACACTTATGTCCTAAAATTCTGGTTTAATACATTTTAACTCAGATAATTTCCCCCCATACTCTGACCTAAAAGGTTAAAGTTTTAATCCTGCTGTTTTAACACAGATAAGTTTAACAAACAATTGCAGGATCCAGTGTTAAGCATTACCAGATTAGTATTTTACAATTGATTTTAAAGAAACTAGGCAATCTAAAAAGAAGTTCTGCTAATGACTTAAAGCAGGTCAACTGTGAAGATTAAAAGAATGACTTAAAGATGTTGTTAACACACATTTTTTTTTAACATACTTTAAGTAATATCCATACCTATTATTTAGTAGAATGTTTGAACATTTGATATCTCTGTGCAAAAAGTTCTTCTTATGGCAATAGGCCAAGCCCTCCATCAGCTGTCTCATAAAAGATTTAATATGATTTTCATTAAAATGAACCAAACCAGATTCCAGCAGTCCCATCAAGTCATGATCCATATATTCAAATACCAGGTAAAATGCACCTAGGAAAAGAAAGAGAAAGGGTAGGAGAAATAGAGAGAGAGAAATTGATTTAATAGCAGTCCAAAGCATTGCTGCTCCCTACTTTTGAAAGTTGGAAGTATTTTTCATACAACTGTTTACATTTTCAGCAATATCCATAGCTGTACCTCATGTCCAATAACAGCAGTGAAATACAGTGCAGTAAAATGTTTTCATAAAATTGCTTTTCCATGTAAACAATTACACTAATCAAATGTTTGTGAAAACAAATATAATGCTACCACATGGCACTTTAATCTAGATGGACATGTACTCTCCATATGGCTCTCAATCTCCATCCATTTTATTTAAAGAAAAATTAAGTCTGTAACTAAGTCCCTATGTAAAGTTTGGGGAGAAATCTAGAAACAAAATATGTACAGCATTAGTTCATCTGTCATGATTTGGTGACTGATTTTTTTTTAAGCTTTCAGTGTGGAATTGGGTCAGAAATAAGCC
Organism: Theristicus caerulescens; assembly: GCA_020745775.1. Taxonomy (NCBI): domain Eukaryota; kingdom Metazoa; phylum Chordata; class Aves; order Pelecaniformes; family Threskiornithidae; genus Theristicus; species Theristicus caerulescens. The sequence continues at coordinate 56,611,914 of CM036558.1, read as the reverse complement.
TGCCTTTCTCAGGCTAAAAATACCTACAAGACAAGGCAAAATGAGAAAGCAGAACTAACCTACTAGCAACAGCAGCTCTGCAAAGATGGAGTTCATATTCCAAGTTGCCGCATACATACACTAAGCATAACAGAACCTGGTCTTATCTCACATTAGCCTGTGTAATTCCACAAATAAAGCCATTAAAGCCAAGGCTCTTTGATATATAAAAGTATTCTTAAAGAGGAAAAGCGCTGAGTGCTTCAGAAGCAGCAATAACCAATCTCCAGCACAACCACTCCCAGTACGATCTACTTTTTAGTACTTAATTCTTCCCATTCTTCTTAACTCCGGGGCAGAGAGGACAGTGCAGTCCCTGCAAAGCACTGGTGGCAATGCAGAAACCACATTCAAGTGGGTCTCTCCACCTTCCGTTTTAAAAAGCCTCCCCCAAAGAGATTTCAAAGCCACCACTCTAAAGTACCAATAGCTTCCGCCCAACAAGAACTCAATACAGGTTCTAGGTCCTAAATAAGAAGTTTCCATTCAGAAGCTAGTGAAAGTCTTGGAGCAATAATGAGAACTCAGCTTGCCAGAACGTACACACACAGCCAAATTCGAATGAACTGACTTGTTTTCTTACATAGTAGCTGAAAGGGAAGGAAGAGTGCTAAATCCATCTGCTATTCAACAAACAGAAAAAAGATTACTCATACAGTAAGTGTTAAACTTGTAACAAAGATCAGCGTAGAGCAGCTAAACCACAGGCCATTGCATAAGACATTCAGAGCTCGTTGGTTTTAATTTAGGTCCTTTTGTCCTGCTGTATGTTACATGGAGGAAGCAAAATACTGATCATAAAATACCCCTGTTGGTGTGTACAGAGGAGGTGGAGCAGGAGGTAAATCAAGCAGGTACAACCCAATCCCACCACTTCAAAAGGAAAGAAGGAAGTATTAACAGCCACGAAGAACCAGAAGACTGCTGTGTTACTATTTGCATAACTGAGTTCACCAATGCAGTTCACCAGTTCAGCATGGTAAAAGCACAGAGGCTCCTAATCTTGGTCTTTTAAAACAAGATAGTTGGCAACCTGGTGTTAGGTCTACTTCACTGACAACTGCTGAAATATGAACCATGACATATTTATAATGCCTTGAAACAAACCACCTGATATTAATGCTGCAGTGCCAGAATCATCTAGATATGCCCTTCAGAGGATGTCAGCTCAACAAAACTGAATACCAACTTTCCGTTGTATCTTCCCGCTCTGGAATACAACGGAAAGTTAGCTCTCTCATGGCAGCAGGCTACACTCTGTGTGTACATGACAAGGAGAAAGGCTAGGAAGGGTCAGTGGGATTGCAGACCTGTTTAATGAGAACAGCTGAACACAGTTGTCTTGTTTATATGCAAAGTAGGCTCCATGCCTTGAGAGCAATTTCCTGCTCTGCCACTAGCTCCCGGGATTTTTCACCACTATTTATAACCAGCAATCACAACTGGTACCCTAACGCAAGAAGGAAAGCTGACAACAATGGAGACAATTCATAAATAAAACAGAGTAGTACCTGGGAGATGACATCTGATTATTTATATTCTCCGCTACTCATCATTAAGAAACATACACCAGAACAGTATAAACACTAAACGTTCCCTCCATATTAGAGCAAGAGCAAATGCATGGATCCATTACACTTGTGCATTACTACCTATTTATTACCTATATATTATACAATGTTAGAATTTGTTTTAAAAAGAAAAACTGTCAAAGCTGGATCTGCTTCATTGGTTATGAGAAACTATTAAAATTAGTCTACTAGCCTTGGCAGCCTAACCATTTAAACCTGATTTTCAGTATTACTCAAACTATACTTGGAAGTGATTGTAGCTGCAAAAAAGGTATCAAGCAAACTCTAGTGACACTTCTGTCAGTTTATTTCTAGACAAACATGGTGCCCTTTTCTGATAGAGATCTACAGTTTTGGTCAACAAGAGAGTTATATTATTCCACTTGATCATTTCAAATCTCCATTGCTTTTCATCAGATCGGGGGATCTGATCCTTCATAACAGGCAGAGAAGCTATAGATATTCAGGAAGAAGAAAAGAGTCATGGAAGACTTCACAAGTGAACTATGCGCAGGCAGAAGTCTGCTTACTACAGCATAGTCTGAGTTCCAGTTTACAGCATCCTTTAGTTCAATCAAAACAAATGCCACACAAATATTCATATCTCGGAAGGGAAAATAAAACAGAAAAAATAATCATTCCATCCTTCATGAGGCCAAGACGTTCAATAACTTGGAGGTTACATTTTAAAATGACCCTTTGTTTCATGCTAGCTTTGCCCAATATCCACATTTCTGGAAGCACTGTCATAAAAACACCTAAAGCTCTGTTACAGTAAAGCGTATGCAATTCAAATGAACCCAGAATTACTTATTTGACTTTAACAGTACTCATCTTACTGCTGTTATGTTAAAGACCCGCACTTCCCAATAAGTAAGTACCCGTGGGGTGGGAGGCAGCCTACAGTCCATCTCCACATGCTGCAACAAAGCATTACCAGGGGCTTTATGTCTTGGGTGCCCCACTTCCTTTGCTAATACCATGCAGCTCATCTCCATTCCTTCATCCACTGAGATAATAAGAAACCTTAATGTCACTGCATGTTGACGGAGCAGCAGCTAGAACAGCTGAACGGTGGTAATATTGCCTACTTCTGAATACGGGATCAGAGATAGCAGCTGAATCTATTAGGGAGGTACACAATAAATAAGAGAGACTCACATAGATGGAAACAATCCTTGCCTTACTCCTTTTGTTTGCACTTAGAAAAATTTATCTTTCTGACCATTTTGTCAGTTAAGATTGATAAGGGTCAGAAAGTGAAATACTGGTTTAGAATAATTAAAGGATTAACACATCTCCTCCTCCTGTTCATATATTTCAAGTCATGGAGCTCTAACATTAGTAGTTTTCTTAACCAAGACACCAAATGAGCTGGGATATAATGTTGTGAAGCTATGTATACAAAATGGGTAACTCAACGAAACATGGCACTGATGTGTAATGAAGGATTTTCTGAGGGGCTAAAAAAACCTAACAAAACATACTTTGCATTTTTGTGAAACAGGCAGGCTCTGTAGGATAGGAGCCTAGTAGGATAGATAGGATAGGAGCAAAGTAGGATACCAAGTTACACATTTGTTCCCAAAGTAAGATACAAGTGCTTCAGGCTGGGTGGGGTGGGCAGGAGGGAGCAGGTGGTGAGAATGATCCAAAAGCCTACATAGATGGCAGCTTTAAAGCAAATATTTTCCAAATGCAATTTCACAGGGAAGGTGTTTGGGGTTTCTCAAAATACCTGATTAGATACAGATCAGAGGAACCAGGAGACCAGAAGTGCCACCTCATGTATAGATTTTAAATTGTATAAATGAATTACAATAGTATCTTGAAATACAAAAATGCTTAAAAAAAAAGAAAAAGAAGATCCCTGCCTCATTTAGTGCATGGTATGTACAATGCTGAGTTGTTGAACAGGTTTTCAACATTTTGTTCTGTACTTACTGTTCAGAATGAGACTCCATCAGATATTCATTTTGCTAATAAGCCTCCTCAGCTTCTTCTATGCAATACATAGATTATTTTTTTTCCCCTTGATTGATTAAAGATAATTGGATTCTATTTACTCTTCCATTTCCTTAACATTTCTCTTCCAGTACTCACGATACACTATATTCCAAGACAGTTTTAAATAGAATTTTACCAAACAGAGCTTGAAAACTAAAGAAGTTGTCCAGCAATTCCTTGAAGTTCCTTACATTTAAATTCCTTAAAGTCCCTTAAACAGGTGTTCAATTTTTCTTTCTACTTACATTTTACAAACCTATTTTCTAATTTGCAAAACACCAAATAAAGGCATAGCCACTGAATTAATCACCTTAAGACTAAAGAAAGCATCACTGCTATACTCAGTTTTCCATTTAGGTATCATAAAACTTACTGTTTAAGACAAATTTAGTCTTTTTTTTTTTTTTTTTACATTTTCACCCAATATTAAGTTTTTGTTTGATGACAGTGTTATTCTCCCGTTGCAAGTTCAATTGCATTCTCCTCTTGAAACAAATCCAACCCAAACTTCATGTACACAGAAGCATGTTCTGAAATGGGCATACAGAAGCCCTGGGAGTAAATACTGTCACTGTTTCATCACATACTACAGGGAAATAAGAAACTGAACAAAAAACTTGAAAACAGAGGAAAAGTAAACGAACCATATCAGGAATCTTTGATTAATAATCAAGGATTTTTCTCATTTTGCCATAACAGGGATCAAGTTGAAACGCCACACAATTAGGTCTGCACTCATTCCAGACCAGAGTCCAGTACAGCGCACACAAATGGGAAGCACCACTCGAGCAATCACACTATTCCTGATAACTTAGCTGTAGCATGAAAACTCTTTGGGTAAAAAGTTTCTATCAGCTATTTTGTGAGCAGCAAGGCAAGCTGTAGATCATTAGAGGTTTCTGAAATTCAAATCAGTTTGGTTTTACTCAACTTCCCAGGAAAACCAGATAAAGCTAGCTACGATACAAGTAGAGAAGGAACCCTGTAGTGAAGTACTCTCTGATGACTACACGATTGCTGTCACAGCCTCCTTCCAAACCACAAACTTTCAGACTGAGTACTCCTTGACAGCTGTGAGAAAGTAACCTGCTAGTCATACGACAAGGTACCACATAGTCAGTGTCCTTTTGACACGGGTACTACAGTATTGTAGAGATATATACCGATTTCATGTCTAAAAAGGTTTGTTAATTTGTACTGCAAATCAATTCAAAATTTAATCTATCTAAAGTAAACTTAGATCTTAAAATGAATTACAGAGACATACACACACACAATCCAAACAGATAATCCACGCACAGAAAAAAAACCACACAAGCTGTGATGCTAACCAGATCTTTTTTATTAGAGTCTCCCATAGAAAGTTTTACATCCTCCCTCGAGTTAGCAATTAAAAATGCCTCTTCCAGTCAAAAGGAGGAAGAGATGTCAGTCAGTACACCTACTGGTTTTACATTCACAGCAACAAAAGCTAAGTCAGGCACTCTCCACATGTTTAGTAAAAAGACATCATGGCAGCCCCGTAGCTAGGTTGTTGAGCACTTGCAACAGCTTCTAGCTGATAAAGAGGCAACTGAGAACTGAAGGACCATCTCAGGTGCCCAAAGGAAAAAAAGAGACACTTAAGTCATATAAATAACAGACTCATTGAGAAAACAAACCAGAGCTGACAAAAGCCCAAAGTAAGAAGGGCCTTTTTTTCCAATGATTCACTTTATAACTGATGAAGTGGCTCAACTAACGCAGCTTATGAGGTGTATAGATTTGAATATACCTAGGAAATAGCTTTGTTTTCAACTTCTGTTTTAAATCTTGTTTTCTTCAATCACTGTTGCACAGGGAACGTCACACAAACTTTCTCAAACAAAAAAACCACAAACACTAAGAGAAGATGAAGGGCTTCGCAAAGTACAATCCTCCTGCTCCAAAATGACATGAACTGAAGTTCATGAACGTGAACTCCAATTAATTTGAACTACCATCAAGCAAATAAAAAGGAAAAGTGAAGGAAAGTTTAGTTTCCAGCAGACTTGGTTGTAAGCACCAACAGTGTCAGGCTGCTTCTACTACTGTCAAAGACTGACACCCACAATTGCTCCTGCACTAGCTCACTAGAAGAAAACGTTTTCAACAGAAATAACCAGAGTTCTGAGATTTTAGGAAAAAATTGAATGGAAACTATAGCTCATTGGTGCTGTCAAGTCAAATGAGGCTTTATGTCCTGAGAGAAGCAGAGGAGGTTTTAACAGTACGTTCAGCAGACTTTTAAGTCAGCTGTTGTGGAGATACACACACAAGACAGAATACAAACTATGAGTCATGTCTTCCCATCCCCAAGCCTGCGTGTTCACCTATCTCCCTCTGAATGATAGGGAGGGGAGAAAAGCACACATGAGAAACATACAAAAAACATACACCTTTTTACCTGGCAGGATCATGTCTCAGAATGAAGATGTTACATTACCAACTAGTAATCAGCAATGCCATTCTCCAACTTTATCACCAAGCATGTCTCTCATATAATGAAGACTGCAAAAATTAAAACTTCAGATCCTCAGTATAGCAGACCCACAGACTCAGCTGTGTATGTGCCCAACCTACACAAACAATTGTGCTGTCTGACGTGCTGCATATCCACTGATGGAAATACCCTTATAATATATGTACAACACCACTTCAGTGTGCTGCGTATCTTTTTTTAATGGTTGGCCTAGAAAGAACAAAACCAATCCTATCTATTAAAGCTGTTCCTATCATTAAACTTATACTCTAAGCTGGCCAGGATAAAACACAGATATACTTTTCTTCCACTTTCTTTAAAAGTAAAACGCCATTGAAAATATTGAAACAAGTCAGATAATCCTATGTCTTCCAAACTTTTGAGTATGTCACTTAAAAACATGTAACACAGCTCAAAGTATCAGGACAAAGTTGTACAAGCCAAGCCATTGCTGGTTTGCAGGCCAATGTTACCATCCTAAAAAGCATCCTTAAAAGAACTACTGTACAAAGTGTGCCCAATATTTACACAACTGTCAGAAAACTAAATTTGCTGCATTTCAAACTACTGAGATCCAACTAAAAAAAAACCTTAAGTGAATAAGTAGATGAGTAATAGGTCAGGATATGATAGGTGTCCTTAGACACAAAATCAACTTTAGTCACATTAACTAGAGGAACATGTGTTGGCAGAAATGTTCTTATTCCCTGCTTTTACAAATGGGATATCAGCAGGGTTTTGTAAGAGCTCTATTTCAAAGCTAAGATAAGCATATAACATATGTTAAGCATAAGCATGTTCATCAGAGGGCAAACCACTTTGCTTCTCTGAGTAAGACATCACTACCACTTTTGTAATGGTTTCTTCTTAAGCCAAGCAGCCTACTTTTGCTTTTGCAACTGTGAAACTGACCAAACTTCCTCCCACTTGCATTCATTCCCTGCGTAGACTACAATTTGGCCACAATGTCTCAGCTATAAATCCCCATCTCACAATGAACTACTCATTAGAGAAATACAGAATGCAGTGCCTGAAAAAAAAAACCAACTTCCATCTTTTCACAGACAAACCATAATAGCACAGTCTCATTATCATGCTAATGCTTTCAAGAGACTATTAGAAACTAATTTTATTCTAGCATCTCCAGAGAAGCCCCTTCCCTTCCAAATTTTCTGAAAATGTAATTGTTGTAGTAAGCTGTTAAGTAAAAATGAGAAATTAAATTGAAAGCAGTATCAAAAGCACAAATACAGACTTGGACAAAAAAAATACATTTGAAGTTAATGAGACACACAGTTTGAAGTACACAAAAAAATTCAGAATTCAATCCCAGACACGGCACCAAACAGAAAGGGAGAAAATTAATTAATGAGTCATTAAGTATTAAGTCAAGGCTCAGTGTGGTCTCATTAGCCAAGTAGGTTAGACCTAATTAAAACTCAGTACAAGATTCACATGAAAAGCCTAAACTGGCTGTTGCAGACTGTCAGGGTTCAGAGTGGGTGCTGACCACTGAACCTGCACATATCTAGAGAAACTCTTTTGCTAGATGCTTCCTACTTTTAAACACAATTAAAAAGCCTGTCAATGCTGTATACCCTTCAAGGTATTGTACTTTCTACAGATGCTAGGAAAAAAACCCAAACTAATTCCTGCTTAATTTTGACAGCCATCTTCTGACTCATCACAATGTCACCTGGTGTTTCTGCAGGCTATACCGTACGTATGGTGTTTTCGATCTGCAGTGGTGCCAGGCATGCTATATAGAAACTCAGGGAGGGAAGGAGGGAAGAAGCGCAGGTACCACATTCCAAACACCCTCCTCACCCAAACCATGTATAAAACTGCCCACGGGACACTAACATTCCCCAAAATGACAGGTTTATAAGACTTGGACCTAAAAGGAAATGGCCTCCAAAGACAAAATGACCGCTCCAGTATCAAAAGTACCAAGCAACAACACTGCATGATTTCCACTCTGCTGGCTCTCTAGGCTAAGGAGGTTGCAGTAACTCAAACAAGCGAGGCTTAACACTGAAGGAACCAAAAGAGTAAAAGCCTGCATGCCTTCTATTTGAGGAAAAACACTACCACACAAATCTTGCTTTTCATTCTTTTCATTTATCCTTCTAGCCTTCAAGACACACATGCCCAATTATGAAATAAAAAAAACCTGAAGCACAATTCAAATAAAACCAAGGCCTACAATGAGCCTATAATACTCTAAATGATACGATAAAATACTACAAGGAAAATAAAAGGCTAAAAAAGCTCACAATTAAGAGCTTCCTATTGTTCTTGGCCTCCCTAATCTGTGAGTGTCAAGGAGTCAAACATCTGTTCTTGTCCAGCAAAACTGGAATCAAATAATAATTTTTTTTTATCCCACAAAATGTTCACAAGAATGTTTCTATGAGCAAAAGGCATAGCTGAGTTAAATAAAGGACTTCTATTAGTAATTAAATCAAAATTAAAACCCCTTGTCAAACATCATGTTTTGTAAACATTTTTTAATTAAGCTTCAAGTCCAGTGTAGCAGACTATTACATTAAGAACAAGACCAGAAAGAGCTACCCCTGTGTTAGCATACATACCTTTGTCCTTCTTGAAGTCCAAAGCATCTTCCTTATCTGTCACTATTTCCTTCATGTTGATAATGCTTTGGTGATTAAGCTGTCGAAGAATCTTAATCTCCCGAATAGCTGTAATTGGAAACCCTTCCTTTTCATTGTCCAGACGTACTTTCTTTAGTGCCACCATTTCCCCTAAGAGACAATTTAAATAAAAACCATTAAGATTAACAACCAAACTATGGGAGTTAGTATTGAGTTTGCTTGTTTGTTTTTAAAACCCTTCCCATTTGTTACTATTTCTGAATGGATTAAACAGTTAACATTTTGATGCTTGCACCAAACACTATGCTGAATGGAAACAGATTAACCGTTGTTGGGAAACAATCACATGGAGAAGCAAAACTATAAATGAGAATCTTCAGCTAGCCACTGTAAGTCCTGTCTTCTTCCTCCTGCATACTTCACTCACCTGTGTTCCGATATTCCACACTAGGTCCATCAATAAACGCCCATATAAGAGTGATTACCAACAGCAACTTTAGAGACAGAGGCCTGTTTGCTCTGGATTTCTTATTACTACATCACCACAGGTCAGAACACATACATCTAGCCAGAAATACTACATAGTTGAAGGAATGAGGCAGACAGCTAAAGAGTTCTCAAATTTATCAGTATACTCTACAAACAGAAGTGTCACCGCCATGTTTACAGTGAGGAGAGATTTTCCTCATTATTTTACTGCAGGCTGGTCTGGATGAAGACGGATTCTGCAAAACGGCAGGAGCATGATCCACTCATGATGGAGGATATCTAAAGACTGTATGTCAGCTCAACCATTTTGTTCTGGGAAGTTTATTGACAGCACAGATATCTTTGTTAGCTCTAAAAAGCACTTATCCTACACTGGTGTATATGATACAAATACAATAGATCACACTGCAGTATGACACAACGTCCGCTTCCTTTGAAAGCCCATTGCACATCTCAAAGGCCATAATGGCTCTCTTCACACAGGATTTGAATCCAAAGCTAATGGAAGGTTTGCTATAACTCTATGGACCCATTCAATACAGAGAGCAACAACTTCTGCTGGAGGTTAAGAAATGACTGCCACACACAAATAACCTGAAGCTTGCCAAACAGGCAATATGGTTATGGTAGGATTAAAAAGTTAAATGTGTGAAGAACTGAATCGCAGGAGAGCAGGAAAAAGCTCCTCACAATGATTTGCAATGGTTCCCAAGGTAGGAGGTAAAAAATATAATCTGTGACAGTTCAACTTAAGAACTAAAGTTTGCAAACTGAGAGAAGCACAAGTGAAGAATGAATTATAATTACACTACTCATTCTTCTGGAGATCAGAAAGAAGGAACTGAGGCTGGTATGTGATCCTATGTGATTCAGTTACTGCTTAAGTAGAAAACTACCCAGTATTCAAAGCATGCACAAACAAGCTGGAAGGGCGAGCAGTCACAGAAAGAACTACTAATTGAACATAAAACCATCAAGCAACATACAGCACATATCAAGAATCAATTTCAATGCATTATCTATTTAGAAGTAGTGACAACATTCTTTTGTATCATAGTGGTGACTGCTTGCTCATTTGAGCAATAGTTTAACATGACATTTAAAAATTATGTCACTGTTGTAAAGTCAGTTACACTGCAAGAAAAATACCCAATATGCAACACTTCAGGGCTGCGTTGCACAAAGGCACATTCTCTTCCTACTATCAACTAGTGACTATCAGAGACATTAGAGGGCAGAATACCACAAATTTTACTCAATATAAAAACAAAACCAAGATATCCTGTTCACTTTAGAACTGTAAGATTACATTTACTTTTTTGAACTTACCTGTGTCTTTATCTCTGGCTTTGTAAACTTGTCCATAAGTGCCTTCACCAATAATGCCAATGATATCAAATTTATCCACACAGCGCTTTCCCCAGTCTATTTCTTTTTCTTTTGTTTCACCATGTCGTGGTCCACATATTCTAGAAAACAACAAGCATTTTTAAGAATACAGCTAATATATCTAAGGATTGTCTTAACCTTGAAAAAAAACCTCAACACTGAATATTTATGAGACATTACTGAATAACTGGCTTACTACCATTAAGTGGCAATAAACCATACAGTTTGATTCAAGCCTCATTAATACTAAAAAAAGTCATTAAAAAGCAGAAACATTTTAAAAAGTATATATTTTAAAGAAACTATTATCACTTCTACTTGCTTGATAGGCTTTAAAAAAAAAGACTAATAAACATACTTTGGTCTTCTCTTGCTGTGTAACTGAACTGCTGGTTTCTTTTCTTCAGGACTTTTGGATAAGTCAGCTCCTCCAGGCAATTCAGGTGGAAGCGGCAAGTCTGCAAGCAGATGGCGAAGTTTCTTCTCTGCTTCTTTAACTGACTTCACGGAAAGATTCTCTCGCAAACTATTAAAAAAGACACAATTTTGCTAATAAGTTGAACACAGTAGAATGATATTAACATACATGAAGGAAAACCTATGGGAATTATTTTTTTAAAATACATTCTAGGCTGTCTATGCATCAACATTTGAAATCTCTGCTCTCAGAATCTGCAGGATTTTGATTTATGCTTTACAAATGGCTCACAAACAGTTCTCTGAAAGATGCACAGCTAACTACCAAAATTCTACAGAAACTATGAAATCGTATCTTTCTGGTGAAAGCTGAGGTTAGATGATACAGCAAGCCTTACCAGGCCAGACTTCCTCTGCCACACAAGCTTTTTCTCAAGCTTATGGCCTAGACTATTAAGAATATTTAGAGCTCGGGTGCTGCCAGACATGAGAAGCGTAGTTCTAAAATCTGTACCCTGACTGACTTCTCATACAAAAGAGAAGATTACCCTAATCTAGTTCACTATAATGTTGCTCTCCAGAGATAATGAGCTTCGTGGTTACAGTAACACTGCAGGGCATTACGAGGCAGCCCATAGCAACTCATTCACAGTTTCCAATCTCATACATTTGCTGAAACTCTCCAGATTCAACGCGTTTCTAGTGATGAGCATGCAAATGAAGTGTGAAAAAAAAATCAGATGGAAAAAATGACTAAATGTTTTTCTGCCATGGGTTACTGATATCTGACCGTTTTTTTAATCATCAACCATAATTAGGTAGTAGATACTGACAGTCAATCTCTGTCTTGAGAAAAATCCCCCAAACACACGTACAGTAATGTATTCCTTTAACAATTACTACACACAATAATTCTAGAGATGCTCTTCCCATTCTAATGGGGAAATTCTGAAAACATCATACTTGCTGCAGAATATTTTTTTTTAAACACAGGGTTCCATTTTACCAGAACTTCCTTTAGTTTAGCTAGATTTGTGCAGCCACTACATATCCAGCAATTTTAAAGCCACGACCATCTCTATATAATTACATAACTGTTTCTCCCCCACAGGACTCTCATATAGTATTTGCTCTTTAAATTTCAAACTTTGCCATTGCATCAAGAAAACTTTCTGTCATGCTTTGAGGGGACATTTTCCAAGACAGCTGGATTTGCCAAATTACACTATTCTACTGTCAGCATCCTTCTCTGGGAACCTTTTCTGGAGGTTTTTCTGCAACTTCTCATCTACTTAGTTTAACAGATAAAGCAGGAACTTTATAAATGGAAAGATCTTGCTATCTTCCATCATGGAGAATGAATATTTTCTTTCTTACATTAAATACAATTACCAATCTTTATATAATTAAATAAAGCATTCCAGTGTTTTGCATTTGTCTATGCTTCCCCATGAAAACAGAACACTTGAATGTCTTCTATCACTTCTCAAGCTGCCACTGCCTGAATTTAAAGAGGCACCCCAGGGAAGCATATACTGCCCTCATCACAAATATAATAGTTAGCATGCTATAAAGAATAAACTACCTTTGGACAGCGCATGTAATTATCATGGTAAAGAAAAATGCTTAATTTTGAAGTTAACATATTTGTATTTCTCTCAATTTTGCCCACAAACTTTCAATGTTAGTGAAAGTACAATATATGAGAGGTTCTGAAACAGATTTTAAAAGTAGTACATGAAAACAGAGGCAGTCGAGAGCAGCCTTTTTTTTCAGGCCTGTTAAATCACACATCATTGATCACCAGAACAGTTTTCCTTTTCAGATAAAATACACAGTGGTTTTGCAACACTGCTGTTCCTTTAGGTAGTTTATTTGTGGGTTTATCAGATTCTTACTGAACTTCACAACTGACACGACATTACGAACCAGCCCGTTCTGCATAGCATCAAGCTTTCTTTGTTGGCACAATTTCCCCACAGTAACTCTGAGCCCAAGGTAAATACCTTTGCCCTCCTCCCCTGTAAAAAACATTGATCATTTTTCTTTGATGACTTAAGCTTTATCATGACTTGTAATCACAACAATTCTGATATGAAGTTTATAACGTCCTATAGGCAAAATGAAGCAAAGCATAAATGACATTCTTTTACTTGTCATTAATCTTTCTAATGAAGCAGTTTGCAAGCATTAGGCTTTTTTTTTTTGAAAGGAGCATGAGCCCAGCACTGATAGAACCATTTAACTGTAGCTTAACTCCTCTGTGCAGTTTAGCTATACTTAAAACAGGTATCACATTAAAAAAACTAATAATGAGAAGCAATTAGTCAGCTTCAAGATGAAATCTCATTTCATATTATCGCAATCAACACTGCAAAGCCAGTCATATATTTAGTTAAACTAGTTAGCCTAGTTTTTAGTTAAAACAGTAAATCTTGCTCTCACATAACAGTGTCAGAAATCCCGTTTACCTAGAGAGGATGGCTTTGTCATAAATTTAAATACAACTGTACATTCACCACACATGTGATTCTGAGCAACTAGAATGACATTTGCTAGAGTGCTGAAGGGCAAGAAACAACTGCCAAAAAAAAAAAATATTTGTCTAATACCTTGTTAGGTTGTATTTATTTATCAAGTTCTCCTATGCATCCTAATGTTTAACACAGCATTAAATTACTAGCAAACACAAGAGAAACATTTACACCTCTAGTTATAATTACTTTCACTAATCAAAGAAACTCTACACACTTCTCAAAGAACAAGAGAGGCTAGTTTCACAGATATGGAATATAAATAAAAGTACTTCATAAGGTTTTGAATTTTTCTTTTACAGTTTGATTTTTTACAAAGATCTATCACACTTAAAGTAGTTATTACTTCAATGTTAAGAAATTTTGTTTTACTTATTGTGAGAAGTCGATTTCTCATATACACATGAGAGGTATGTAACACCATGAGTAAACACAAAAGTAACCCTTCTCAACTTCATCATCAAAATCAAAGGAAAAACAGTGAATTACCGCTCAACGGCATAATTTTTCAATACAAATCACAGCATGTATTCTCCGTTAGGACTATGAAGAGACTTAATGTATTCTAAACTCAGGTGACACTTGGAATACAGACATGAATTTATTCACTACAGACCAATTTTTACACTTCAAAATTTAACACAAATGACAAGACATGAACCTCACTTCTGTTATACAGACTCAAATTCATACTGATCTCTGAGATAAATTATACTAAAATAATGCACAGCTATAAAAACAATTGCCTTCCAAAGGGAAGAGAATCTACCTCAAACCCCAACTAATTTAAGAATTTTCACATATTGCTACTGAATTCAACTTTCCCCAGGAGCATGTACACGTTCATATCAAACTTAAAATCATGCATCCTTGAATGCATCCTTGCATCAGTCCCAAAGCTATTACGTACCAGCAATTTTAAATAATCTCTTTAGTGCATTTTTTATTGAAAGATTCCTCTTAGACTAAATCCTTCTCTTTTTGAGAACCAGTTAAATTATTTTAAGATCAAATTCCTTCAGTTCACTGATAATCACCTCGTTAAACAAGTGAAGAGCAAGAACAAACTACCTAATGCATCAGCCTGATCTAGCAAATAGGATTATATTTGTTTTCCAAAGGACATAATAACAACAAAACAAAAAAAAAGAGAACAGACAGTAACAACAACAACAATAATAATAATAAAAAGGTACAGACAACCCAAAAAAGCAAATCTATGTCACAACTCACCTATCAGTTTCTTTATCTTCAGGCAGCGTGGGAGGCAAAGGCAAGGGTGGCAGTGTGGAGGTTGGTAGTGCAACAATTCGGTCCTTCTCCTTGGTTACTACACTTGGTGCACTCGGTTTGCTTTTCTCTTTTACAGTGACTGGCGGCTGTTTCACAACAGTTAATTTATTCTCTTTTACTGCTGTAGGTTTCTGTTTAGTAATTTTGTCTGCAATTAAATTATTTTCCCCTTTTGTTTCAGGAAGTGAGACCTTTGCTTTTGCCTTGTCATTTTTCAAATTTGCGCTGCTTGTAGGAGAAGGTGTATGCTCAGTTTTTATTTTCTTCAGGTCCTTTACATTGTTCACTTGAGGCGCACTTACAGCAGTGTCAGTGTTTCCCTTAGTAGGTGTTGAAGTATTGGAAGCTTTTGCACTGGCTTTGGCTGCCTCAGCAGCTCTTGCTTTTTTGTTTTTGTTCAGCTCAGCAGCCAGGCTACTCTTCAGAGTCAATGTACTAGGCGAAATACTTGAATGACGACTTCTGGATCTAGACAATCTGTGTCTGCTACGAGACCTTGAGTGCCTTGATGAATACGGACTTCTGCTTCGAGATTTTGCTGATCTCCTGTTTCAAAAAAGTAAAGATTTACCCAGTTAAAATTTAGTCTAGCTGGTTTCTCAGTGTATCTGCTTTTTTGACAAACTACTTTTTTTTAAACCAACCATTATCACCAT
Source organism: Theristicus caerulescens (assembly GCA_020745775.1). Classification (NCBI taxonomy): domain Eukaryota; kingdom Metazoa; phylum Chordata; class Aves; order Pelecaniformes; family Threskiornithidae; genus Theristicus; species Theristicus caerulescens. The sequence goes on along the minus strand of CM036558.1, from coordinate 56,596,404 downwards.
GCTTATAGAATAAACAAAAGTCTATGAAATAGGAAAGATCGTACATTAAAAAAAAATCTGAAGAGTTAATAAATCAAGATTCTACACCTAAACAGGTTGTTAGAAAATGTTAAAGCTTTCTTAGATGTAGTTTCTCCCATTAAAGAACTGCAAAATACAAATATACCTATAGGACAGGCACGTTCCTTTTTCCTCACTACTTATCAGAGATATTTTTCTCCTTTAAAGAAAATCCGATCCTATGCTACTTGTACAGATGTCTTTAGTATATGCAGTATTTTAGAAAAATTCAGCTGGCTACATAACCAGAATTCAACAAAATGAAATTAATGTTACAACATGACAAGAAAAATCTAAACACAACACTGAAGCACTGATTGTAGCAACTTCTTGAGTTTCACTTTCACAACTGTTATTAAAATAAGTTAATTGAAAAAAACCCACAACTTAATACTAAAGGATGCAATATAACCAACTGAAAGACAACAATAAACCTTAGCTTTCCTTTTTCAAAATGTAACTGTATACTTCCCCCCCCCCCCCCCAAATAAAAGTACTCAATACTTCTTACAGCTACTGATAAGCAAACATAATCCACAAGTAGGCCTATGCTATGCCTGCATCAGAATAAAGAGACTAATAGGGGAAAAAAAAAAATCTAAGCCATCTACAAAATCATAGCAGGAAAACAACCTAGAATGAGGGCGGGGGCAGGTGGGGAAATCTTAACAGTTAGAAACGCAAACTTTTACTGTGCAAAAAATACCATTTAATATGAATTATTTTTCATTCAGTTTTTCAAAGGGATATCCTAATTTGCCTAGCAGTTTTGATTCAGTTCTTCATTAAAAAACAAAAGGGAAAAAATATAATTGAGATGAAGGGCATGAGAACAAGTGAAGTAGCCTAATCCACTGCTACCACACAGAAACATTATTAAATAAATGAAATTAAGTGTGGGAGTTTTAATCCATTTTACTGTACTAAGAATAGCAAGGGTATTCACCAGACTTACAAGTATTCTCTTGATTAAAGTTTGATGGAAATCTATTTTTCTTGAGTATATCACTTGAAGGAGAAGAAAAAGTATAATTAGGATAAAAAAACGTATTCGTCAGTTGGACAAAGAAAAAAGTATCAAGCAACAGCAAAAATAAGACTTCTTGGAGATACAAGAACTTCAGAATTCAAAAGATAGCTCCAGTGTATGGAGGCTGCCAAAACTTTAAAGAAAAAAAAAGCCAACTACAATCATTATGGTCAGGACTATCCAACCTATGTCAAATTTAATTTTAGTAACAATTAAATTAATTCCATTTTAATTATCAACACAAGAAATCACATTTCAATACTTCAACTGAACAAGTATTTAATATAGTACAATGACATTTCTATTTTGTGTGCAATATTGACTAATTTCCAAATTTACACTGTTTTCCTGCATTATAAAATACCTTCTTCCTAAAGCAACATAAAAATTCATTGAGACAAGTCAAGATTATGTAGCAATGATTCAAAGCAATGTGTAGGTGCCCACACTATACACTATAGCACAAGCATCAAAATTCTATAGGTAAAACTGAAATTGATCCAAATAGCTAGAAACCCTTGAAAGAAAAAAAAAAAACAACAAAAAAACCCAAAAAAACCCCAAACCAAAACCAAATAACACCAAACAACCAACCACAAACCAAAAAACATCAACCCCCAAAAAAGTCCCCCAAAAATCAAACCCCACATGACGATAAGTCTTGGAAACTAACACAGTTTAATTCTATGCCAGGAAGCAGGTTTTACAGAATTTTCTGGCATGGCAGGACAACAAAGACATAATAATAAAAACAGTAATAATAATAATTTTTTACACTTTAATTGAAAATAAAAGCTGCACCATTCCATTCTCTGAATTTTCAACCAAAATCTAAGGTTTTGGTTCACTTTGGTAAAGAGATATTAATGTCCATTAAAAACCAAAGAAAAACCAAATAAAAACATAATATTGCTCAAAAAATTCCCTTGAAAACTTGCTTTTGCTCCATTATGAAACATGCTGCTGAAGTTATTTTTCTCATTATTACTTTGGAAATCTAAGTACTAAATCCCTCAGAAAATTTTCAGAGGCTTGGCCAAACTGGAGTAAAAGTTACAAAGTTCCATAATATAGAGTTATGGTGGGGTAGTAGGAAGAAAAAGGAGGGTTGAGACTATCCAGACAATACATAAACTTCAAATTCTAGGCCAGAGCTCTCCTCACACTGTTATCCCACCTTCTGAGACGAATTATTATCTCAAGCAGAGGTGTACTGCTACAGATCCATGCCAGCTGTAGAATGAGTATAATTCTATTTCTCCATCACCAAGCACAAGCTAATAAGCCACATTAGTCCTAAACTGACTTCTATAAATGACGCATCATTTCCAAGGATGTCACTGACCTGCCTTGGAAAACATTTGCTTGCACGTCTTGTTCCTAGATCAGCTATTTTAAACTGACACTTGCTCCAGTTACCTGTAGAACATCCATCCCAAGGACCTCATTGCAACCTGCCTTACCTGTATTATTTTCGTAAAACTTAAAACATGCCCTAAAGGCCTCAAAATCAGTTATATTGCTTTCATAAGTACAATTTTTGGTTTGGTGGTTTTTTTTTTTTTGAAAGGCACCTAATATAAAGTATCCTATGTCACAAAAAGAAGTACAGACATAATTCCACGTGCACTAGAAGAGAGCAGTAGCACTTAAAACACTACAGTTGCTGAGACACCATGCCTGATCGTAAGCCTGTTTCCATTCCACTTTGGTTCAAAGTAGAACGGGTTCATTTAAACCACTACTAAGGATGAAATGAGAAAATCTGTTCGAATTAGTAACTGCAAATGCTCGTCTGATCAGCTACCATAAGTTGGTGGGGAAGAGGCAGTTTTGAAAAGCTAGGGCAAAAATAACGTAAATCTTTATACCTTCTTCCAAAATAAACATGTAAGGAAGCCAAGCATTGACAGTGGTTTGATGTACGTATTTTACCAACATTAGTCAAGAGAGTCTGGGATGTGAACATGGATTTATGCAAGCTCAGCAAAAAAACCATCATTCTCCACCGCAGGTTTCACACCCCAAATGACAATAACATAACTTTCTCATGTCAGAACTGCATCCATGTGGGAGACAGCAAATACACATGCACACAAATACTGAAGTTTCAGTTCCAGTACATACTACAGCCCTTAAGAGCAGTTCAGAACGATAGTAGCCTAGTTATGAAATATGTTGACTAAGTATAATCTCTGCACTGGTTTAATTTTCCCAAAAGTTTTTCATTATTTAATTTCATGTCAGAAAAAAAAAATTATGTTGCATCACAGAGTGCATGTCTGTGCTAATAATAAACTAGAACTTCCTTTGGCACCCCAAAGACTTTTGCAAGAATGCCTTGCTGTACCTTGTCCACTGGGCTAGACCCAAGACAGTTACAGGAAAAACATTAACACTTTCAACGAAGCAGACAAATGCTGAATCTTGAGTAAAAGGCAGCTTTGTCGAAGTGCTAATTATTCAAGTTACAATGATAAAATCTGGTGTTTTCATAAGCTTAATGATCTTTTCAAATATTCAACTACCACTTTCTTTCATCAGCGTTAGTTCAAAAGTCTGAAAAGAACTTTCCAGGCTAGACAAAACTTATGTACAAGTTTTGACCTACAAAAATGGCACAAAACCGAAACTATGGACATTTAGGAGCTTTCCCTCAGAAGCATATACAGAACTCTGCAAGTGGAGAAATACTGCCTTATACATAATAAAACCAGCCAATTCACTCTGTTCCAGAGCTAACGCTCATTTGACATAAAAGATGAAGTCGCAGCAGCACAGAAATGGGCTGACACAATAGCCAGTGTCTGCCATTTAACAGGACACTAACATTTTACTGGGCCCTGAAAAAACACCAGGAGAGACATCTGAAATATACAGTACTCCCTAAATCTTCCAACAGGTTTCTATTAAATGTGTGTGCGTGCATGCATACACCCATACATAAAATGCTTTCTCTGACATTCATTTGCCACCAACTATTTAATTAGGAGTTTGTTTTTAACACAGTAAACAGGAACAAAAGAACAGTGGCTACAACTGCACAGAAACACATTGCAAATAGCAAACAAATCCAACAAAACAATCCAAACTTTTTTTCCCCATGCCTGGAGAGATCAGAAAGTGTACTATACCTAAGGGCCACATCCAAACCTCCCAAACCAAAAGTACCAGCATCTGCTGGTAACACACATGGGGAGAGACCACTAAGAAGTCCCTGTTTCAAATAAGTTTCTTCCAATGCTTCTTCCTTTTGCACCCAAAAGTTCTGCCTCATTTACAAGTACCTTTGCCTCGCTTAGCCATTAACAGTCTTCTATGAGCATCTTGAATTCACTTCACACAGGTCTATATCCCTACAGAAAGGATAACTGCCAGACTTCATGACATTCATAAAATCACTTCTGAACCACTCACAGATTTCAATATGGTTTTTATATATGGAGGGTGAGGGAAAAAAAACAAACAACCCAAACCTGATTTGCCTAAAAAGTATCAGTAGGACTAGTCTGCATTAGAACTAAGAAGTTCTTTACATAAAGCTGCTTTTTTTCTTCCCCAGAGACAAAGGAGACTAGGAGCACAACTAGATTAGCTGCAAAGGGAAACTGAAGTAATTGCATAATATTATGTGTAGCCATAAAATAAAAGCAGAAAAAATATTTCAAGACGTTCTTTACAAAACACGTATGAGAAGATGCAGATTTAAAGAAACTGATAGAGGAAGAAAGTACTAATAAGGAAGTCACCCCCAAACCAGAACTCAGTGCTGCTTTCCTCCATTTTCCAGAACAACAAAAAGAATGCTTCCCCCCCCGGAAACAAGAATAAATAAAATGTTGGTTTAGGTATCAGAGTTTTTTCTTTTTAATATTTTTTGCCTAGCACCCTAGACTTCATAAAACAAATTAATTTCATTCATTTTTTCTCTGCTTCATTAATACAATGTACTTATGCCTGCATAAAAACCTACTTAAGATACCATAAGTGTTATTAGTTACAAGTTTCAAAACTGTTACAATGTTCCTCCTTCTCAAAAGGCAACAATCTTGCACTTCACTGGTTAACTTAGCAGCTATCAAACAGTAGATTTATTAATGAGTTTAACACAAAAAGCCTACTGATGTAATTCACTTACATTCTCAAGCATAGAATGAAAGAATTCCAAATAGTAACTTAAAAGTGCTACATTTTACTACATTGATATTTGAAAGCACAGAGGAGAGAAAAATAACAGTGTTACACATGTCAGATTTCCAGGAAACAGGTCTCACTCAGCTTACATATTTTTTTCTTGCCATGCTGCTTTTTTTCTAGATGGTTCATTCTTTCCCATTCCAATCCTCCCTTTATTTTAATACAGAAAAGCATTACATTTTATTGACAAATCAGAACAGCCATGTGTTATCTTCTCATGTTTGTAAACTTGAAAACCTCTTTTCTTCTTAACCACTGTAAGAGCAAGCTAAATCCAACACGCTAGTAGCCAGCTACGTGTGTTACCCAAGCGCAAACAATATTCTGCTCGCCTACAGAGTTGAACAAGGGAACTGATTTTGTCAGTAACTTTTTGACAAGACATAACACAAAGGGATTCATAAGAATAAGAGTGGAAAAACAAGGAACCCAACAGACCGAAGGGCGTTAAAACACCCACTGGAGCCCAGCGCTTTCATTAACTACCAGTGAATGCTGCACTACTGACTATGCGCTGCCATCTTCCCCTGCACGGTAAGGTCATAGTGTATTTGAAAAGGGAGACCTAAATTTAATCAATTGGCTTCACCGCAGATCTTCCAAGACATTTATAATCACTCAGTAACATAAATTACCCTGACAAAACATTCTAGTTCATAGTATAGCTTTTCCATGTTGCACTGGCAACATAATTCATTTCTTTAAGCTGTAACAGTAATAGCACTCTCTCACTTGATACCTTATTAATTAAATTTGTTTTCTCTAGCCCCCAGTTTAAGGTTATATTCTAAGCAGCTCTGCAACCAACCACCTACTCAGCTGCTTTGTGCATGAAGACTACATAACTTGCCTTACTGATTCAAACCCGAAATCTTTAAAAGGGTCCCCAATACACACAACATGGGAATACTGAAAAATTCTGAACATGAATTTTATTTGTTTCTTAAATTTGCTTTCTATCCCTGTGTTCTCAGCTGAGAACTCTCCCTACAAAAAATCAACCAACAAAAAGTCAATTCAAATGCTGTGTTCTAAACACAGTCAATTTTTTCAAATGAAGTCCCTTCCCACAGTGAGGGAAGAAGGGCAACAAGGAAAAGGAAAGGCACATCAAGGTGGTTGGGCAAAGGGCAAAGTCCACTGCCAAGTAACAAATCTTAATAAATTCAGAATATGTACTAGCGTGAGAGCGTCAATACGCACTGGAAAAATTAGCTATTCCAACAGTGAAAACCTACAGTTTCGCATTTTAAATTCTGCAAAATACAGTTTTACTAAACGAGATTAAGAGAGCTTTATGTAAAAAAAAAAAAGTATTTTCACCAAACAAGTGGAAGAAACAGCTGAAAATCTCTCCTACTCCTGTAAGTCCAAAAGTAGCAGAATCGCTGGAGTCAAAGTTATTTTTGTATTGGTGTATGAAAACATGTCTTCTCCATGAAGTAGGCATTTACTGGCTGAAGACGTATTCTACCATTTTCCCTATGCTTGTTTCGGTTTTGCACATAAATGACCCATATTTTGCAGAGCCTCACTACTACAGACTAGCTACATCTAGAGAATGAGATGGCTCTATAGTACCAATAAGAAAAGAAATCTTGTATTTTTCCCATAAGCAATATCCATGCACACAGTAGTACTATGCTAGTAGTGCCCCACCCACTTACTCTTATCTAGGCAGATGGGTAGGTGTATCCAAATTGGGAAAAATGTGATTACTCATCTATACAGCTAACTGAATTAAATGTGTGATCGCATAGCATATGACCTGACTGAAGTTATGAAAAATAGTTCTTCTCTTCCTACAATTTCATCCTAAACTAGTTTCCACAGAGAGACTATGTCTGCTTATTTTGTCAACCATGGGTTTTTCTTCTCCCCCCCCCCCCCGTTTTTTCTTTTGAATTTTTAAAAAAATCCAGTCAGCTTATCAGTAGAGAAATAAAGACTTTATACTTGTAGTATTATGGAAGAATTTCCATTTTGAAAATGTGCATGTGCTGCTTTAGAACAGCTGTGTTACTATCCACAAGAAAATATAGTAATACAAATCCACCAGCAGCAAGTAAAGAAGTTTTGTTCAACAAGTGGAAACAGCTCAAACAATCAGTTTGCCCCAAATACAGGCATTTACTACTATTATAATGGAAAAGGCAATTAGTCTACCATTCAAAGAGAATTTTCCAAGAGTGGAACACATATCTAGAGTCTTTCTTTCTCTTCAGAACCCACCTCCAGGCAACCTCACCGAAAGACAGTAGCCACAGTAGTCAGAGTCACTACTGCAATTCAAAACGCTTAACTCACAGCAATTGCACTGCTGCTGCAGCTTGAGAAAAACAGGGATTCAAATGAGTGAAGCTGACCTCACTTGTTTCTCTTCAACTGTTCACTAGAAGTTTCTCCCTAAGCAGCTCAGAGACCTAAATGAAAAAATCAGCACTCTAGACACACGAGCTTTCCAAGCATGCTAGAACCACTTTGTTCTTGTTTTCTACGTACCAAAATAACTAGATAATTTATATAACACTACAGAAGACACATATATGAGATACAGAATGAAAAGAGCAAAAGACTTGCAGCCTGGAATGCTCAGTCACATACAAAGTTCTTACTGTCTTGACACCATTATAGCTGGATACAAGCCCAGAATTAAGTCTTTAAGTCATCCAGACGAAGACAACAGGTGCTGTAAGAAGCTGTTGCCTTCATGAAACTGTAATATTCTATCAAGTCTAAGGCCACTACACCATTATCTAAACAGCACAGCAAAAAACTTTCAGCATTTTGGGCGCAGTATCACAGAGTCAAGCAAAAGAGGTGATTATGACACAATTTTGTATGTCTAAAACAATTGTATAAATACCTTCCATCTTTATTTACCCACCGCCACCACAATACGCATAATGCATAATAGCTGTATGGGAGCAAAGAAACACTAGCTTGCATTTCTCCACACCAGGCAAACATTATGAACAACCGAGCTTATCTTCACACTTTTGGTTTCTTTCGTTTTCTGTGAAAATGACATTTTTACAATCAATCCACATTAGGACAGACCGACCTTGCTTTCTACATATAGCAGCCTCTTCTTTTCACTCAGCCATTCCAATCCCTCTCCAGTAAACCTGACAATCTGCATTTGTTAACAAAGTAATTTATCTGTATGCAGTTAAAGATGGGATGCAAATTACAGTTTAACTGGAGGAAGGCAGGCGTGAAGTCACAAAGCTAACTCCTGGAAACAGATCTGCAGCTCAAGGAAGATTTATACACTTACCACAGAGACAAGACAAAAATCAGCAGATTTAAACTCTCAGGCTTCAAATCACAGGCCCACTACCAACAGAAAAAGAGAAACACGACACTCCTACAAAACTTTGTTCTGTAACTGTCCCCCATACAAGGTCTCCTGTACCTTCTACTACGGCCCTATCAGCCAGTGCATAAGACAGGATCCTAAACTAACTGAACTGTCAATCTAATACAGCTATTCTTAAGTGCAGACCTAGCATACATAATTTTGCTCATCATTATTAGCTTTCTTATTCCAGGATTTAAGCATCTACAGAAAATAATCTGATTCCTAGAGTGTTTAAGTCAAACTATGCACATAATATTCCCACTATTTCAAGATGATTCGAATAATAGAAGAGTATCCTTAACCACTTGTAACAGGCTCTCACGGAACAACGACAACAACATGCTGTTTTTCAGCGCACTCACAGTGTTTTCTGCTTGAAACACCCTATTGTTTACAAAATTATTCCATACAACCGTACCTTAAAACAACCGCTATTTTTTTACCAAAGGCATCTTTGTTCTATCCCTCTGAACAAAGTAGGACACGGTTTTGCTACTTTGCTCTTTAAACAGCATTCGACGCACACCCAGGACAGCAGACCTTACCAACCACCAGTGAAACACAGAGTAGTGGGATGCCCCAAACGGTAACCGACACAAAGCGCTCATTAGAAACATCAGAGAACGGTTCTCAGACAGCCTACCAGGTAATGCCTTGTAAACAAAATTCTTGTCAGTGGAATGGCAAATCACCTGATACATTTAAAATTGAAGTCCAGATGTGAATTTAAGCAAGCCTGTAAACAACGAGGTGATGGTAAGACTCCAATATGGGAAATAAAAATCTTCAGTTATAAATACACACTAAGCAAATACTTTAAATTCCCAGCGGTTTTGCTACAAGTTTAAGTACTTTGAAGAGCTTTAATTCTGCAACACTGTTTGTATCTGATCAGAGAGCTACAGCCCATGTTTCCTCTCCATATAAAATTCAAAAAGTCACAGCAACACTGACCTTTACATTCTGAGTTCCCACTAATTAACAGGAAGAAAATGATTTGCAAGCACACATCAAATATATACACATATATAAGCTTATCAGGGAAAGAGCTTACACACATTTTCATAGGTTGTGTGAAGCATGAAAGACCATTTAACGAAACTTGACATTGGCTCCTTTTCCTAGCAAAACAGAAAGTCTAAGTCTTTCTACAGACCACCAAAAAGAACAAGAAACACTTGTAACACAAATTGCCTGTCAGCTTGTTCGCTCCTCAGATTTAGCGAGAATTAAAACGAATACAAGTATATTTAACATGCATCCTTTTATACGGGGGAACAGGATACATAAAAATGTACCTGAGAATCTCTGTGCTTCGTAAGCAAAGATTTAAAAATCAAAATTGGCCCTTCAGAAAACCTATCCTCTGAGAAGCATCTTCATTCAATCACTCTCATCTGAAAATGTTCTCGTGCCCTTGAATATTTAAAAAGTCTTTTTCCAGCTAGGTGGTCTCCCACGGGGAGAAACTAGCTGCAGGAGTGCTACAGGCACCCACGTCTCCCTTTCTCCCCGAGACAGGACAGGAAGATCTTTGTGTGTGTCCCGCTCCCCTTCCCCCCCGCCCCAGCTTTCTGGCAGCAAGAGGGCAAGACGGAGGGCTTTTGTTGCTAGATGCAAGCCTCTCCGGCCTGCCCTCCAGTCCAGTCCAGCCCAGCCGTGACTCCCCTCCTCCACACACCGAGCCCCGGCCCTCCCTCCCTCCCTCCTCCCCCCGGGCCCGGACTTACCGGATAACGGGGCTGTAGGGGCTCCGTGACCGACGCCAACTGCTGTAGGGGCTGGGCGACACATCCCCGCCGCGCTCATAGGAGCTGTGCCGGCTGTAGCTAGGGGAGCGGCGGCGGCTGTAGGGGCTGAGGGGCGAGCGGCCGCCCACCGGGCTGAGCGACTTGCGGCTCCGCTGGCTCTGCGAGGAGCGGTGCAGCGGCGGGCTGTCATCCCGGCCGGGGCTGGGGGACGAGCGCTGCCGCCGGTAGGCCTTGGGCTCGGGCTTGTCGTCTCGGTAGGCCTTCGGCGGGTCCTTGTAAGCCGACGGCGGCTCCTTGGCCGCTTTAGTCCGGCTCCGGTGCGCTTTGCTCTCCCGCTCTTTCCTGCCGCTGCCGGGCGAGGCGAGGGAGCCCTTCCTGCGGCCGTCGCTGCCGCCACCGCTGCTGCTCTTGAGTCCCTCCCGGTCCTGGCCCCCGGTGTGATTGTGGCGGCTGCGGGACTTGGAGGAGGATGAGGAGGCCTCGGCCCCCCCGCGGCCCGCCGACGCCCCCTCCTGCTGCGCCTTCTCCTCCCCCCGCCGGCGGTGCTCCCGGTGCCGCTCCTTGGAGCGGCCGCTGCTGCCGCGGTGCTCCCGGCGGGACCGGCCGCTCCGCTCCGCCTCGCCCCTCTGGCGCTGGGTCCCGCCGCCGCCGCCGCCCGAGGAGGAGGCCGGGCTCCCCCCGCCGCTGCCCGCGCCGCCGCCGGCCGCGCCGCCGCCCACCAGCCCTTCGGACTGGGAGCTCACGTCGTCGTACTCCTCCACCAGCGTGCTCAGCCCCCCGCTACCCCGCCGCTTCTCCGCCTCCTGGGTCCCGCCGCCGCCGCCGCCGCCCCCGCGGCCCCGCCGCCGCTTGTGCCGGGAGCCCGAGCGCCGCTTGCCCCGCGGCCGCTTCCGCTCCCCCCCGTCCCCGCAGCAGGAGGAGGCGCCGGTGGCCGCCAGGAAGAGCAGGGACTGCGGCGGCAGCGGCGGCTGCAGGAGCGGGGGCTGCAGGAGGGGCGGCTGCAGGAGCGGGAAGAGCAGCGGGTGAGGGGCCGGCGGCGGGGGGGGGAGGCTGCGGCTGGGCCGCGAAGCGCTTCCGTCTCCGGTGATGCAGCCGCTTCTTGTCGGCCGCCGCCTCCACCGCCGAGCTGCTGCCGCCGCCGCCGCTCCCCCAGCCCCGGCTTCCCCCGCTCCCGCCGGCCGCCGCGTCCGAGGTGCTCGGCATCGAGCTCACTCACGGCCGAGGACGAGGACGCGGCCTAGGGAATCCGCCGCCGCCGCCCTCAGGGCGCTGCCGGCGCCATGGAGACCCGGCGCCGCGCAGACACACGGGGACACCCGCCGGCCGGCACCGGGGCCTCGCTCGCTCCCTCGCTCCCCGGCCGGCCGCCGCGGCCCTGCCCGCCTCGCAGCCCGCCCGGCCGCGCCGCCTCACATGGGGCCGCGCCGCCACATGGGGGGGGGGGTCGCGCCGCCCGCCTTCGGGCCGGGGTCGGGGCCGTCGCCGCCGCCGGGGCTGGGGGCGGGCGCTGGCCGGCGGAGCGGCGGGAGCCTCCGGCGGGCCCGGCGCGGCCTCCCGCAACGCGGAAGTGCCTGCTGGCGGCGGCCTCCTCACTCCATCCCGGGCCGCGGCCGCCTCGCCCGGCGCCGGGCGGCGCTGCGCGGGGGTGCGGACGCCGGCCGCGGGGCCGCCTCCTCCTCCTCCCTCACCCGTCCCCCCGCCGGGCGGCGGGGTCAGGCCGTGCCGGGCCGCCTCCGGGCGGGCTCTGTCCGAGGCGGCGGCGCGGCCCTGCGCTGGCCCCGAGCCCGCTTACCCTGCCCGCCGCCTCGCGGCAGCCCGGTCCCGAGTCGCCGGCGGCCGGGAGCGCTCGCGCGGCCGGGAGCGCTGCGCGCGGCTGACACACGCATACACACGCACCGGGGACACGGCCCGGCGGCGCGCGGCGCATGCGCGGGGCCGGCGGCGGGGGGGGAGGGGGGCGGCGCCCCGCCAATGGCGCGCGGGGCTGCCACCCTCGCCCGCATGCCCGGGGCCGCGAGAGCCGCCCCGCTCTCGCGAGATCTCCTTTCCCCCCTCCCCGGTCCCGTCCCGTCCCGGGCGGCTCTCGCGAGATGACGCTGCTCGCGGTGACTGCGCCGCGCTCGCCCCGCGGGCGGAGGGGCGGGGCGCTTCCGGGCGCGGGGGTCAGAGGGCGCTTCCGGCGCAGGGGCGCGGCGGCGCCGAGGGGAGCCGGGCCCTGGCCCGGGGGCTTCTCCCTTTCTGTCCGCCCCGGCGCCCTCGGGAGGCCGGAGCGGGGGAGGCCGCTGTGTCAGGCCGCGGGCGGATGGGGCAGAGGAGGAAGGGGGCTGGTGGGCGAGGCGTCCCGGGCAGCAGGCCGTCTTTCTCCGCTGAGGGGGTGGCGGGTCTTGGGGCGCTCCTCCCCGGGGTACGCGGCGGAGGGGCGGCCTAAGGCCTGGGCACCCCCGTGTCTCTTCCACAGCGGGGCAGGCTGGCCGGCCTGTGCTCGCGGTGTGCGGGCAGGGCAGCCCAGCCGCTGGTGGGTGCCGCGGAAGAGCCCTGGTTAAAATTTCTAACGCTCAAGCCACATATGCTTTATGTATACGTACCCGTTTAGGTTTTGTATATATTTATAAATCTATGCTCAAGCCAAAAAAATACTTTGTTGTGGCCCCGCACCTCCCCCATTCAGATCATATGCATCAGCAGTGTAGCAGGAATTTCATTCTGCCTCTGTTCCAAGCGTGTTCATGTTTTCCTAGTGGCTTTAGATGGAAAATGTGGTAGTAGAGTGTAAATTGCCTGTAGAAACTCTAAGAAAGTGGCAGAAAAACACAAGGTGAAGCTTTCCACCTTCCCCTAATTTGCAGTGTCACTGTCCCAAGAGCTTCCCGTGGTTGAAATCAGCATTAAAAGCATGAAAGCCCATAAAGCTCTAACAATCGGCACTCTGGAAAACCTATGAGCAAAATGCTGTGGCGGGCAGAGTACCAAGTTTGCAGGGGGATTTAGTCCTTATATGAAGAAGTGAGAACAACCGTGGTTTTAAACATTTTTACAAAACAAGCTATTTTAAGAATTTTGTGTGTATATCTACACTGAAAGATGTAACGCAGGTCACCTGAGAAGACCAAATTCAGCAGAGGAGAGCTATTGAAATTTCCTTTAAAGTGAATTGCATTAGAGGAGAAAGATTTATTTCAGCTACAAATGTGTAGAAGGGCTTCCGCCTCACCTGATAAGAAGTAGCTCTAAACTCTCCATTAGCTAGCTAAAGCATAAATTCCTGTCCAATTAGTAATTTTCATATGAAGGATGTAATTTAATAACAAAGTTTTAATTCCATTTGGTACCAAGTCCGTTTTCCTCTACTCAGCAAGTCTGGTTTTCCTCTACTCGACTCAAACAGGTCTGTTTTCCTCTACTCAAGTGCAGCACGAGCAAATACCCAACTCATGCCTGCACAGCCTTGCGTGCTACCATACGGTGATAACAGGAAGGGTACATCCCTCCGAGGCCTCGGATGAAATCTGGGGCCAGAGCAGAACTGCAGCAAGCAGAACTGCGCGCCATCTTGAGATCTGCAGGTTGAGAAGTGACGGATGAAGACATTTCAAAGAAAGCCAAAGTATTCACCTGCTGGCCTGTGTAAGCATAGTGGGACCACTAAAATGTCATTTATAAATTTCTCCCCTAAGTGAAGTTGACTGAAAATTTAGTATTTATAATATGCTAATGAAGTAAAGCAACTTGGGCAATACATTTGTAATTTTCGGTCGAGCCAATTCACGTACAGGCTCTCCGCTCACCAGAATTTACAGCATGGTTAAGTGAGATGAGAGAACAATTACACGTTTCATTTTCAGGCCCCTCTCTCAAATGTTTGGAGTCTGAAAGGGAAGCGAAAAAACCCAGGTGAAGGACAAAATTATTTTTTCTCTTAGATAAAGGCAGTGGGTTAAGTGCAAGGTTTAGTGATGCATGCAAGAAGATGTAAACAGGCTGCAAAGAGAGGTTTCCTTCCTGCTGACAAACTGCTTGGTCATTGCTGTTTTTCGTGATCAGCAGAATACCTAAATATTAAAGAGGTATTAAAAAGTGAGCGTGTGTTGGAGGATGTTGTTTTCTCAGCAACTCAGTTAAGAGCAGCAATAAGAGGAGACCTAATAAAATACCAAGTTTGCTAAAGTTGCCTCGTGTCCAACATTTTCGTAACGCTTGTTCTCTGTCTGAAAGTCTGTTTTGGTGGGAACTACCCTAGCCACACAAAGATGTTTCTAGGCCACAGACACAGGACTGGGGTTGACTCCACGAGATGCTCTCTGCTAGAGCTCTCCGGACAACTCTCCTCTCTTTTTCCAGAGGGGAAAGAAAAAAATGCCTTTATTCAGTCTGAGGAACTGTTTCAAGGGATTGCAGGAACAGAGGACCGTAGGGGAAAAAAGATCACTGCAGTTCCTTTCGTATGACTATCCGTCCGAGGTTATGAGCAGGGTGGGGGAATGTCAAATCCTGTGCTAGTTGCTGACAAAGCATGGGATAAACCACTTTTATTTTTCCCCACAGAAACCAGTGCGCTACTCTCGCACAAGCCTGCCCTAAGTCTAAGCGAATTTAAGTGCTGGTGCAGGGCATTACTAAAGCAATTCAGACTGAGCACATCCTCAGTCTGATTGCTGTTAGCAGCAAGAGGCATAAGGCAGGTTTAGGATTACCATCTCTATATCCTTTGTTTTACTTCAAAAGTCAATAATGCAGATCATCTTGCGTGAGCAGGTCTCCTCTCTGTGCTGCTTTGTTCCACAGAGCAACACCAGAACAAACAAAATTAAGAATTTGCTTAATTGCAAATCAGGTAAAACCAAAAGTATCCTACACATAGTGTAATGAAGAGGTTTTTTGCTTCAGCAAGATCATGGGAGTTACACTATGTGTAGGATACTTTTGGTTTTACCTGATTACTGATTCATAGGAAGTGGCCTGGTCACTCTAGGGGAAGTGATGCCCTTTGCCCTTCCCTGTTTACCCAGTGTACTCTTAGTTCCCAATCACCAAAGCAAATCCAGTGAATATATCACGAGCACCATTTAAACTGTTTTCAAAAGCGAGTACGGAACTAAAGGCCGATTTCTATATGGTGAAAGCTTATTTCTAGATGAGCAATGTTCTTCTCCAGTCTGAGAGTGGAACCAGGAACAGGATAAAATCGCTTTCTCCATCCAATCACTATCGGCTGAAACACTCAGGATATTCCACAGTAATAAAGCGATTCCTTCCTGAAACAGCCCAGAGACTAGGAGAGATGCTGGAGAGTTAATTCAATCCTTAGGATTGATCCTAAGGAACAGCCTTAACATGAATCTTATTTTGTTTCCTCTTTCTAAACCCTGCAAAGCAGAGCGGTACCTTGGCCTCACCCAGGCTCAGGGCAGGGCTATACGGCACTTTGCCTGCCTTACGGTGGCTCTTTGACTGATTGGCATCAGCTATGAGAGCAGAGAGTGGCTGCACAAGGCATTAAGGGTTCAGTCAGACCTATTATGTCTCCTCTAATGACGAATGCCTGCTAATCTTTTCTAATGTGTAATATTACTCAGGAGAGTTTTGCAAGGTAAATGATTGTTCACCTGTTATTTTGACTTGCTTTAGTCAAAATAATTGCTGGAGAAAAAAAAAATGCACAATGCAATCAAGGAGTGATAGCTGGACAAACTTGAAAGGGGGCTCCAGAAGGCAGTGTAGAAAAGTTTACAGCCAGGTTATTTTCCTGGTTTTATTTTATGTAGGTCCTGATTATTAACTTGAGGGTGTAAGAACACTTGCTGAACTAGCACCTGGGAGGAAATGACTCCTATTAAAAGGCATGCTTAACTCTGAACAGTAAAGCAATTTCATTGCTTCCTGAAAAATAAATATTTTTTTGCTGTCTTACACTACTGTAAGAAACTGATTTCAATTTAGGGTATTTCAGGTTTCCTTCCAAACTTCTTGACTTCTGATTTCAGACTCTAATGAAGTCTCAAGCTCTTTCTTCCCTTTTTCTGCCCTCTCTACCTTTTGCTTTTTCATTATTTTATTGAATTGCATGACTGGAGCTGCCACTCTTCTGCCTGTGTTTCAACTCAGCTTCTCGAGCTGATTTTGTTTCATTAGGTGTATCTGCTGTACCATCTTGAAAGTCATCCTAAATGCTTTAAAAGCAGAATTTGTTGTCTTTCCTTAGCGATTTAATAGTCCTCTGGCCACCTTGCTATCTAATTGTTGTTAACTAGTTTACATACATATTAGTTATGTTTCTATATAAAACATGACAAAAATAAACAAAACCAAAAAAACCCACCTCTTGTCCACTGTTGTATTTCAACTCCATGAATCCTTCCAATGGTTTCCTCTCTTTTTCTAAACCCAAGCAAAAGTATTCCTCCTGTTCAGGTCCTGTACATCGCCCACTTCCAGCAAGCCTCCTTTTACAAGTGTGTTATTTTACTCCACCCTTCATCTCTCTGTTCCAACTCACATTTCTTACAAACGCTGTCATCAAAGCATTCATTACATATTTCTCTGGTTATGCACACACATGCATGCACTTTCCTTCAGGTTTTCTCTTAAGATGCATGCCGCGTGGAGAACAACCGCATTAGTTTTTTTCTTCTTTAACGATGTCCCTTAGGATGGTGAAGGAAAGAGCCTGGTATGCTGGCCCTACCTGCCATTTCAGGAGAGAAGGTCACTGTCCAAGAAGGATTACTCTGATCTAGATGACGATACATTTCTACTTTGTCAAACTGTGTGTATTTATGAACACGCTGTGCATCATGAAAATGCTGCGCGACTTAGGGGTCAGTAGCAGCATACCTCATATCTTCCCCACTAAGTGCCATGCTTCCCAGACTTTGTTTGTGGCTATTGTGGAATAGCTTATCTTTCCATAGTGGCCTGGAGGCTGTTCTCAGCTTTGCGGATATCCTTTGCTGCTCACTGCATATGTGAACGTTCAACGACTATGAAGAGGTTCTCCAGTGTGCGTTGCGGCACACACAGAAGCACACGCAGCAAAACAAGTATGCCATCAGGCTTCTGGCACATTAAAAACAAAAAACAAAAACAAAACCCAGAAAGCCAACAACCCTACATCATAGAGGCAGTTGTAGAGACTGTGGATAATTACACAGGACAGATCTGGACAATTCAACACAGGCTGCAATTTCCAATTTACTCCCAAGCATTCACTAGCATTTCTGGAGCAAGAATATATTATTTGGAAGAGTTGTGTGATTAGCAGTAGAGCGCTGGCATTTTCGCCTGTGGAGCGAGCCTCATGACTTTTCAGAGAAGCTTCTTAACTAGAAGCTAAGCTGCTAATGACAGTGAGTTTGCGCTGCCTGAAAATTGGCTCCACCAGGTTGTAGAAAGATTTGCCAACAGCAGTCATGTCAGCGTTGGCAGCTCTCAACTGTCAGGTGATGGCAGCTCAGGATTTGTCAGTGGAAACGTATAGAAATCCATAGGTTCCTGATGTAACAAAGCAGACCTGAAATGGATTCCTTTCAGAGAATGAAATCCTTCAGAAGCGTTGAAGACATTGATGGCACAGTGCCAGTTGTTGGCCTCCCGAAAAGCCAGAAAATTTAAGATGCATTACAACTTGTTTCCACAAGGATTAGTGGGGAAGAGTAACTAGGAGGGAAAGGAGCACCAGATTAGGTTAGAAGATATGTTTTAGCAGTGGCACCTGCAGTGGTGTGGGAACCAGTGCTCTCTGAAGAGGTCAGGTCTTGGTTGTTCCACAACGAGCTGAAACCTTATGCCATAGGAATGGTGTTTACAGGTATCTCTTATGTTACAAGGTATTATCATATGGTCAGCACATGAAAACAGTGGTAAACACTGGAGAAAAACACACTTGGAAAGGTGCAGCCAAAATACCATC
The DNA here is from genome assembly GCA_020745775.1 of Theristicus caerulescens. Lineage (NCBI taxonomy): Eukaryota > Metazoa > Chordata > Aves > Pelecaniformes > Threskiornithidae > Theristicus > Theristicus caerulescens. The sequence continues at coordinate 56,578,096 of CM036558.1, read as the reverse complement.
AGCTCCAAAAGTATTTGGATGCCAGCTCAAGAAAATGAGCCCTTAGAAAAGGACTTCCCTAGCAGCCATCCCACAGAGGGAACTTGGGCTAATGCTTAGGTAATTTTAAATTTTTTTTAAAACCTCAACTCATATTCTCTTTTTTACTCAAATACTTTGTTGGATCTGAAAAAGTGCATTAAGGATCCCAAGAGTCTGTTCTGAGCAACTGCCCACCATCTTTAATGTGATACAATCAATCCAAACAGGCGCTAAGCTGATCATGCACTAAGGAGGAGGCTGTGCTACATGCTTCATGGGCAATGTTACCACTTCTGGTTTTTTTGTTAAGGTTTTTGTTGTACTTTCTTCCTTCCTTTTTAAAGTTTCTGTGTCCTGTCTTTGTCACCATGATGGGTAAAGTCCTTAGCAACATCCTTCTGGTGCAGGACAAACTGTCACTCCATCAAGATGAAGAGAGGAAGGAAGAGTTTTCAGTAGTTTGAAGATATTTATTTTTCAGCAGAATTCCTCAGGGCTTGTTTGTTGACCTGGTAGGGATTTTTCCTTAGGGCTGTTTTTTTTGTTCGTTTGTTTTTCGGGGGGTGGGGGGTGGTGGCAGTGGGGAAAGGTGTCTGTTTTTCTCCTGAGCAGTAACAATTATCTAGCATTCTTTGAAGTTTTGTTTCCAGTCTTCCAGTATCAACCTGCTTTTTCTCTTACAAAACCAATATCATTCCCCCAAGCCCACAGAGAGATAGAAATTAAAATTTCTGTGGTGTCTCTAATACCTGTCCTGAATTTAATTATCTCATTATCCTAGGAGGCTTGAGGGTTTTTTTGGTTAAGCATGGAAGTCTTAGAAGACATCTTATTTTTACACTCTGAAGGACTGTATGCATTCACATGTCTTCTAACCATTTTACAAAAATAGTCTGAGGTCTAAATATACTGTCTTTTTTTTGGTTTTACTACCTCTGCCATTTCTTGCCTGCAGTATTTGTATCTTGCCCTAAGATTGTCTAGTGACTGAAGTGCAGTAATTTGTGTTTCCGAAGGCACTGTGGAAAAGCTGGCTAGATTAAATATGTCAGTGTTTGTTCCTCCCAACCAGAAGAATGTTTCTATGAGCTGGGAACTCAGCTGTTGGAAAAAACAGAGTAGGATAAAGACCTGCGTATTGGTTGATCAAGAGACAAGTGGATTTACCAGTGAAATGGCATACACGAGAATCCATACACTAGAAAAGAGTTGAGAGAGATTAATGCTGTCTTTAAGTCACAGTAGATCATTGAGTCTCCATCTGTTCTCGTCATTCTTATTCAGAGAAAGATGAATTCACAACAGGAGCAGGAAAGGCTATGAAGATCATCAGTGATACCAAGATCTTATTTTCAGGGGAGACTGGCAGAGCATGGTTAATCCAGCATAACAAAGACAAGAAGGAAATAACACAGTTCTGTAAATTTAGCTTGAGGGTAGGAAAGGGGATAAACACCCAGAAAGAAGAACTATTTGCACTAAGAGGCAGAGTTAGTGCAGGCAGCTATAAACAAACTGTGAATAAGCACAGCCTGAAAATGTATGGGTTTTATTCGTGAAAAGAATGGGGGTTTGGAGTCATCTGCTAGTAGAAGAAACCAAACTGAAATCCAGCAAGGGATGGAGTTTGACCAATTTATGAAAGGGATTTCATTATTTATGAAAGTGATGTAGTTGCCTGTGATAGTAGGAGCTGAACTTAGTGAAAAATAAGAACCTTTTCCATTGTATGCCTTCATAGCTAATTAACTACTGTTAGGGTTGTGGCTTTTGTAATAGTCTACTGTACAAAACTTTCCACACTGGGCTGGTGTTCAGATCTTCTGCTAGAGCAAAAAACTGAGGTAGGAGCTTGAAGCAGGCTACCTCAGAGACAAAAAATTCACTGCTCTAGAATGGTCATCATTAGCCAATACGACTCACCTTCACCCTTTTGCATCTGGAAGAAAAATGCTTCTAGTCTGCGACTGTCATCAACTTTTCCCTGTTTGACTATCAGGAGAAAAAGAAGCAAGATCTCCCAAGGCTTTTCCTATGGAATATGCATGTCTCTCTTCTCCTCCTTTAAACGGTCCTTTCAAAACAAACAGACAAACAAAAAATTCTCTTCTATGCCTTTAGTCTTCCATTCCCTTTCTTTGGGCTCCATTGCTAACTAGCATCAAACTGAGCAGAGCTTTCTGACTTTTCACCCATGAAACGTTCCTTCTGAAACAGGCTCATTGCCTGCTGGTGGGAGACACTTGTAAAGTTGCCACTCACCCCAGCTCCTTTGGGAAAGCAATCTATTCATTCTTCCCAAAGCTGTCAGGCTAGAACTTAAATGGTTGATACCAACTTCATCCATTGCTGAAGCAGTCTTAGCAATGGATGAAAAGATATATGCTGACCTCCACAACCTCAGAGTGCAGAGTCCTTTTCAAATTTTTAACTTCCCAGTTCACAAATATTCAGAACAATCACCCCGTTTCTTAACTCAAGATGCATTTCCTCTGCTGACTGAGCCCTGCTGAGATGTACTAAGACCTTGACTCATGCAAGTGTGCTGGAACCAGCTGAGGGAGCACACAAACAGCTTGCAGCTTCATGTGAAGGCCTACTTTGGATTTGAGAGCAAATGCCTAGTACCGAAAATAAGTGACTGGTTTGAAGCCACAATAGCTCCTTATAGAAATGCTTTGGCAAACCATTTTGCAGAAACGTTTCCCTAGAGGTCAGCATAGCAAAGAGCATGAAACCAGAGACTGAATACGCACAAGTACTTCTGCAAGAAATCTTCTGTCATCCCCCAAGTGCCCTCATAGCCATTGCCTCTGAGTTACTGCTCTTGAGACAGCTCCTAATTCTAAACATAAACTGAAGTTGTTCATGGCATTCCCTGCTCAAATTTAGGGGTGAAAGATAAAGTTTTTAACAACTTGGTACTGCCTGGGAAGGTAATATGATGATCCAACAGCTAAAGTAGAGAATTCTGCCTCAGAAGTTATGGGGGTTAACTTTTCATAGGTGCCAAATACTTCCCTGTATAAAGGAAGGTGAAGAGGGACATAAAACTGTATCTAGTTTTGCAGCAGACATACTGTATGATGGGCAACAGACTTTCTCACAGCTTTATCTCAGTTTTTCAAATAGTAAATATGGAAACAGCCTACTTTTTTACATGACCAAAAACCATTTAAAAAAAAAAGAACAAACACCTTCCCTTCCCTTCCTTTCCCTTCCCTTGGGAGCCGAGTGGCAGAGGAGGCGCCAGGGACGCCCAGCAGCTGTGCCCAGTGCAAGGCCACCAAGGGCAGGGATGGCCCCCTGGGCCTCCTGGGCCCAGGGACTGCCTCGGGGCCAGCACCCCAAAGGCCTTCCTCCCAAGGATGCTGGGCGGAGGGGCGGCGGGCGGGGCTGCGCGGGGGGGCCCCATCACCCCCATGTCACAGGGCCACCACCCGGCAACGCAGCAGTCACAATGCCCCGGGGAAGGGTAAAAGGCAGCATCGTCCCGCGTCCCACTGCCATAGCTGGCCTGGGCGCAGCCCGAAGACATCCCAGAGAAAGTCCTTGAGGAGCCGGTGGAATTACTTGGCCCCCCCGCCCCGGCGGGCGCTGAGGGAGGAAGACCGGAGGCTGGACGAGGCTGCTGGAGGTTCTGCGTTGCAAGGCCAGCTCCCGGCGGGGCCACCTTCAAAGCCCATCTGATGGCTGGAAATCCTGCTTCAGCCTTTGCGGAGCAGACGCAAGCCCCTCAGGAGATGAGAAGAACCACCAAGCCCTGGAGGTGCCCAAGGCTCTCAGGCCTTTTCAGCTGGAGAGCAGTGGCAAGAGCAAGGGAATGCCTTCTGGAGGAGCACTGCAGAGCTCGCCGTCCTCATCCCCCATGGAGCCAGGGGCAGCAGCCGTAAGAAATGGGATGCAGAGATGTTAGATAACTAGCAAGGGGTGCCAGTGCTTTGGAGCAGCCACTGGTGTCCAGGAGGCTTCTTGCCCCCAAGGTCGCTCAGGCCGGGGACATTTGGCCACTCTCGGAAGCTCCTGAGGTGGCTCCAGGGTGAGGGAGAAGAGGGCTTGGGCATCTCCTGGGAGGCGTGACCAGGCTGTGGGACGAGGAGGCCGGTCTTGCTCACATGCTCGGGGAATAGCCGATCGCCAGCGCTGGGGTCAGGAAGGAATTTTCCCCCGGGGCACATTGGCACTGCTCCCCGGGGGTTTTTTGCCTTCCTCTGCAGCATTGAGCACGACCACTTGTCAGGGCTCCTCTCGTCCCTTCTGGCTAGGTTGCTGCCTGCTGCTCGTGCACCACGAAGATGGCCTCTCGTGCCCTGCAGCTGGGGGGAGGAAGGCTTTTTTTTCCCGACGGCAGGCTAGCAAGTGTCTCCGGGGGTTTTTGCCTTCCTCCGCAGCGTCGAGCACGGGCACTTGCCAGGGCCGCTTTGGGCCATTTTGGCTAGGTGCCTGCTGCTCCTGCTCCACGCAGGTGGCCCTCGTGCCCCGCATCCGGGGGGAGGAAGCTTTCTAGGCTCCCAGGGCGGGCCCAGGGTGGCCCCCGGGGGTTGCTTCTTGTCCTCCGTAGCACTGAGCACAGCCCCTTGTCAGGGCTCCTCTGGGCCCTTGCCGCTCGGTCCCTGCCTGCTGCTCCTGCGCCTCCAAGGCGCCGCTCGTGCCCTGCCTCTCTCTGCCGCTCTTGCCCACCGCAATTTGGGAAAGGAGCGAGCTCTGCTCTTCCCTTGGCTCCATTTCCCCAGGGCTTCTTGCTTGTTTGTGCAAAACAGCCTGTGCTTGGAAGGGCTCCAGGCTTGCTGCACCATCCGGAGCCGCCACTTTGCAGCTCTCCCTGCGTGCAAGCCAAGCGCAGGGCAGGCACGAGAGCGCTTCGCATGTACCACTGCCCAAGAAGCACAGCGGCGGAGCAAGTTTTGGAAGGCAGATGTGTGCTTGTCATCGATACCTTGTCATACTTTGGAAAATACTTCATGGTACCACACACCTCTTCTTCTTCTTCTTCTTCTTTGGTGTGTGGTCGGTCCTGACCCTCATCCTTCACGTTCTCGCTCTTCAGGAAACAGGGACTGCTTGGCCTGTGTTTCTGCAGCTCTGGGGCTTGCCTTTGCCAGGCTGCAAGGGAGGCTTTTTCAGGCTAAACGGAAGCGCATCAGCCTGCTCCTGGCTCCACATGAGCATTGCGTTAGTGCTTGTGAGCATCGGCTCTGAGACAGAGTCAGAAAAATACAAATAAAAAGAATATCCTGTTTCCACTTGTAACCTTTGTGTGATGTGTCCTTGAAAGTGTTTTTGGAGCTGAAGAACGCCTGGCATTTTAGGCAAATAACAGTCTCAGCGTTATTCAACACACGGTGAGCGCAGGGAATCAAATCGAATCAAATAGAGTAGAACACAATGGAATCGAATGGAGTAGAACAGAACAGTTATGCTATGTTATGCCTAGAGTTATGGATGCCAAGCCATGCCCGAGGCCTGAGGGCTCCGTCGAGGAGAGCAGCTCTCTGCAGTGCAGGTCCCAGGCCCACCCAGGAGACAGGGGCAGAGGCGGGCACCCCTACAGCATGGCTCAGGCAGGGACTGAAGGCCCCAGGCCCAGCTGAGACACGTCCCCTGGGCCCTTGGCTGGAGACGGTGGGGGTGGGGTCCCGGGGGAGGCCGGTCCCAGCCACTGAGGCCTATGAGCACCCCCAGGACCCTGGCAGAAGTCGGCTTGTGCTGCTCATAGGCTCTCCTGGAGACATTGATGGTTGGCCACTTTGGAGACCCAGTCTTGGGCCAGATGGACCTTCTCTCTGATGGAGTACTTTCAAAAACCGCACTTCACACTTGCTTTTTGCAACTTTGTGCAGATGGTCCAGTTGTCTCGAGACGATCCACAGCTCTCACCCCTTCAAAGGTACGTGCCTCCTTCCCACAGCGTGACAGAGGCAATGCCTAGGCTGGGACATGGTTATGGGTATTCAGTGCCTTCTGCTGGTGCAGGGCTGGGAAGAAATGGCATCCAAGATTTCCTCAGCGTGTACTGGTAGGGAAAGGAGGAGGAAGGAAGAGGAAGAGAAGGGAAGAAGCAGCAAAGAAGAAGGGAAGGGGGAAGGGGGAAGGGGGAAGGGGGAAGGGGGAAGGGGGAAGGGGGAAGGGGGAAGGGGGAAGGGGGAAGGGGGAAGGGGGAAGGGGGAAGGGGGAAGGGGGAAGGGGGAAGGGGGAAGGGGGAAGGGGGAAGGGGGAAGGGGGAAGGGGGAAGGGGGAAGGGGGAAGGGGGAAGGGGGAAGGGGGAAGGGGGAAGGGATAGTTCAGCTGGAAGGGACCTACAGTGATCATCTAGTCCAAGTGCCTGACCACTTCAGGGCTGACCACAAGTTAAAGCATGGTATGATGGGCAAATGCCAAATGCCTCTTAAACGCTGACAGGCACGGAGCATCGACCACCTGTAACCTTCCTGCGAAGCCTGACCTTGCTTCCAGACATCATACAATTTCTTTTTCCTCCTGACTGCCAAGCAGAGTTCCCCGGTCAGCCAAGCTGGTCTTCTGCCCCGCTTGCTTGACTTCGGACACAACGGGATTGCCTGCTCCTGTGCTTTTCAGAGGTGGTTCTTCAAAACTGACCAGCACTCATGGATCCCCCTAAGCCCCCAAAAGCAGATTCCCAGGGGACACTGCTAAGTAGCTCCCTGGGGAGCTCCCGGTTTGCTCTCTTGAAATCCAGGGTGGCAACTCTGATCAGCTTTTTTCTCATGACGCCCCAAATTTTAAACTCAACTATCACGTGATCACTGTGGCCAAGACAGCCACCTACCATCACATCCCCCACGAGTCCTTCTCTAGTCACAAAGAACAAGCCTAGGAGGGCATCTTTCCTAGCTGGCTCACTGAGTACCTGGGACAAGCAATTATCTTCAACAAACTTGAGGAATTGCCCAGGCTTGCTTGTCACAGCAGGATGCTATTCCCAGTTGATGTCTGGCAAGTTGAAATCTCCCATATGGACAGGGGCTACACATCCAGAGATGTCTCCAGGTTTCTCCTGATTGCCCAGAGATTAACTTATCAGGGCTAACATCTTGGCTGGGTGACCGATAGTAGGCACCCACAGCGATACCTGCTTTGTCTTCCATCCCCCTAATCCTCACCCAGAGGCTCTCAGCCACGTCGTCCCTAACCATAAGGGCTGCACAGCCAAACCTCTCCCTTACATACCGTGCAACTCCTCCACCTCGCCCACCCTGCCTAGCCCTCCCGAACAGCCTAGGGCCCACCACCCCGTTTGCCTACCTCACTTTGTGGGAAGATGTTCAGATCTTATCTAAAAGCCTGGCAAATCTCCTCCTCCTTTAGGATTTTGTATTATTTGGAGCACCGAAAGAGGAAGGAAAGTACTAGCCTCGTCATTTGGTACGTCGGCGCCAAAATTGGTATGGACCTTCAGGCCGTGTAAATAAGGGCATTTATACCATAGACATTCTTTTGGTTGTGGTGATGCCAGAGGCAAAAGAAAGGGCTTTGGTTCCCTCTGCATGAACTCTGCAGACACATAGGGAGCGTGCATGATTTCTTCACCATTCTTTACCAATGCACCAAGGGTCATTTGCTGCTACTCTGCTGTTTATGGTGAGGTCGTTTTCTTGGAAGGAAGTCCGGAATTGTTTTGTCTTCTTGACCATATTTTTCCTCGCACTTCAGTAGCTCTTTTCCTCCTTTGGCCTTCCTCCTTGATACCTTTCTCAAAAGTGATGGCAGCTCTCTCAGCCTTTGTCTTGCTCCTTCCAGGTGTCCTCTTCTTCTGTAGGCCCTCCACGCCCCTAATCAATGGCTTAGCCTTTTCTCTGCCTTTATCCCAGATGGACTCTGTCTTTCTGGAACCCGAGGAATGAGAAATGGTGGTACAGGTGAGTTCTCACCAGCGCTTTGCATAACGCTTGCCTTCCTTGTCTGACACACAAGAACGCATTTGCCTGTATCCCATTCGTGGCTCACAGTCACCCTGTGGTCTGCTCACACCTCCAGGAACACTTGCCTACGCCAGGGTTTCCAAACTGGAGCAGAAAGTCATGGTGCTCCACTTGACGACGTGTTACCTATTTGTCCCCTGCAGTTCTTCACGCAGGCTTTATTGATGCAGGGGATCTCTCGTCTGTCAGAGCTTCAGCTGGTAGGGAGGATGGGGGCTGTAGAACCATACCGTGAGACAGAGCTTTTTCAGGCTCATGCATGCTATGAAATCCAGAATACGATGTGGACAAGGAAACCTCCATTTCTTGAGCGATGCTTTTCTGCAATCAAAATTCCAAAGACCTGACCGTCAACGTCACTCTTTCATACGTTCGACGGCAGCAAAGCGTGAAGGGTGGAGCCTGAGGGATGCGTTAAGGGGGCTTTCACCCATCAGGAGCCTGCTGGAGTCCAGCTCCATGCCGCCACGACCAGCAGATCCAGCCCTCCACCGGCCGGCCGGGCAACGGACGGGCTGTAGGGTGGGCTCTGAACACGACGCTGGTGGTGGCAGTCCAGTCACTTTCAAAAGGGATGTCTGCCTGCTGGGGAAGAAAACAGCCACAGCTGGCATTAGCTGAGCTTCCGTTTTCAAAGTTGCGTGGGAGAAAGTGCCAAATCAGCCCCGATGCTGAAAAAGCTACAAGAGATGAAACAGTGGTGGGTCAGCGCGCTGCAGTTCGTAGCAGTGAAGAGCCGAGTGGCGGAGGAGGCGCCAGGGACGCCCAGCAGCTGTGCCCAGTGCAAGGCCACCAAGGGTGGCCCCCGGGGGTTGCTTCTTGTCCTCCGTAGCACTGAGCACAGCCCCTTGTCAGGGCTCCTCTGGGCCCTTGCCGCTCGGTCCCTGCCTGCTGCTCCTGCGCCTCCAAGGCGCCGCTCGTGCCCTGCCTCTCTCTGCCGCTCTTGCCCACCGCAATTTGGGAAAGGAGCGAGCTCTGCTCTTCCCTTGGCTCCATTTCCCCAGGGCTTCTTGCTTGTTTGTGCAAAACAGCCTGTGCTTGGAAGGGCTCCAGGCTTGCTGCACCATCCGGAGCCGCCACTTTGCAGCTCTCCCTGCGTGCAAGCCAAGCACAGGGCAGGCACGAGAGCGCTTCGCATGCATCACTGCCCAAGAAGCACAGCGGCGGAGCAAGTTTTGGAAGGCAGATGTGTGTTTGTCATCGATACCTTGTCATACTTTGGAAAATACTTCATGGTACCACACACCTCTTCTTCTTCTTCTTTGGTGTGTGGTCGGTCCTGATCCTCATCCTTCACGTTCTCGCTCTTCAGGAAACAGGGACTGCTTGGCCTGTGTTTCTGCAGCTCTGGGGCTTGCTTTTGCCAGGCTGCAAGGGAGGCTTTTTCAGGCTAAACGGAAGCGCATCAGCCTGCTCCTGGCTCCACATGAGCATTGCGTTAGTGCTTGTGAGCATCGGCTCTGAGACAGAGTCAGAAAAATACAAATAAAAAGAATATCCTGTTTCCACTTGTAACCTTTGTGTGATGTGTCCTTGAAAGTGTTTTTGGAGCTGAAGAACGCCTGGCATTTTAGGCAAATAACAGTCTCAGCGTTATTCGACACACGGTGAGCGCAGGGAATCAAATCGAATCAAATAGAGTAGAACACAATGGAATCGAATAGAGTAGAACAGAACAGTTATGCTATGTTATGCCTAGAGTTATGGATGCCAAGCCATGCCCGAGGCCTGAGGGCTCCGTCGAGGAGAGCAGCTCTCTGCAGTGCAGGTCCCAGGCCCACCCAGGAGACAGGGGCAGAGGCGGGCACCCCTACAGCATGGCTCAGGCAGGGACTGAAGGCCCCAGGCCCAGCTGAGACACGTCCCCTGGGCCCTTGGCTGGAGACGGTGGGGGTGGGGTCCCGGGGGAGGCCGGTCCCAGCCACTGAGGCCTATGAGCACCCCCAGGACCCTGGCAGAAGTAGGCTTGTGCTGCTCATAGGCTCTCCTGGAGACATTGATGGTTGGCCACTTTGGAGACCCAGTCTTGGGCCAGATGGACCTTCTCTCTGATGGAGTACTGCTGTTCTCGGGCTCTTTTGGTTTAGCCTGTTTTTCCACGGGAAACAGCTCAGGCATTTCTAAAAACGAGTACAAGGAGCAAACCAAAATCCATGGGAAATGAACAGGTATTGCTCACCTGAAAAAGATTTGCAGCCATTTAGTTGAGGAGCACGTCCTGCTTCAGACTGAGGGCTTGCTAGCTGTGTTTTTATTCTCTCTTTCGACACAAAAGGTTTAAAATCTTGACGTCCAAATGAAAAATAACGTAAACAAAGAACATTTCAACATCTTCTTCTGCTTTCCTTAGTCAGAAGTGTACTCATGTAACTAAAGGATTATAAATTATTAAACAAACATTAAAGCAAGGAGCTTTCAGTGAGCCATGGTTTCTTTTACCTGCTGATAGTGTAGCAAAGAGAAGCATTTAATGGACCATCTGTGTAGTCCCATTTAGACTTGCATATTGCCCTTGTGACAACCACAGCCATTCTTGAAGTAGGATGCAATATGCCCTGATCTCTTTTTGATGCAACAAAGGGAAACAGTATCAGAAGAGCAATTCCTCAGTAGTCTCTGTTGACCGCTGCCCTCTGTGTAGACTGTGGGGGCTCACTCATTAACACCTACACTCTAGGCACCTTATCTATGGGTATGGATATTTATAATTTACGAAGTTTTGGGGAATTCTATGAAAAATATCTGTGTTGCATTGCAGATTTAAATAATACTGCAAAACCAGAAGCAGTGGCACACCTTTAGGGTTATCTACTTTGTCTCGCGAAAGAAAAAAAATTACTCCTTATCTAACAGCACAGGGGCAGCCAAATTCTCCGAGCTTCCTTCGTGTTAGAAGCAGCTTAAGTCTGTCACAAGCAGCTAAGGGCATCTAGCACCTACCTCCTCAAGTCATTTCTGACACTCACAGGAGTTACAACCACCCACAGCAAACTGCTATCCATAGGCATGGTACATTATTTTTAACTGCTCTTTTGACACTTCCCCAGGCTATTTCAGTAGGCATTTTGGCAGTTATCAGATAAAACAGAAGGATTACTCTTTCAGGCTCATTCTTTAGAGATGACTAATATTTAACACATTAGTCTGGCAGCATTTCAACCAACAGGTCTCCTATTTTGTTGTACTGAAAAAAAACCCCAAAAACCCAACCACAACTATCTCATAAGTTTTCCTTCACAAAACAAGCAAAAAGCAAAAATAATTATAACAGAAGCATGCCAGGTGTGCTGAGCTTAGTTGAAGGCAAACACCAATTCATTGCTTTCAGGATGGCAGTCAGTGCTTAAAATACAACACTCAAACTGCTGGTTATCATCATGCCTCCACTCATAGCCTGGACATCCATGAGGCACAAGCTCCATCTTACCAGGAGATCCTCTCCTTCGTGCCTGGGATACTGACAATCAACAAGCCATCATAGCATCGATCAAGAACAAGAAGGTGGAAAATGGACAACTTCCAGCCTTCTCCACTCATAAGAAGCATGGGAAGAAGAATAACTCTGTGCTACCTTGAGATCCCAGATCCTCCTCCAGAGTTTCAGCAGAAAAAGAGTGCATGACTGCTCTCACGGCTGCTGTCGTCTGTGGATAAGGCTTCTCCCAACCTGCCTCCAACCTTCTTTTACTCCATGCTCACAGCCCAAGCACAGGAAGCAGCATTAACGACATCAGTGGTTCATGGGCTGTAATCATTTATTGCCCACCCCCTTTCTGGGAAGAATGAGAGAGAACTCTGTGAAGAGGAAGGCAGAAGAGTGCAGAAAACATGGGTCCAACACAACTGCAGGTGTTGCCTCACCTGCTACTCAGACAGTAACAAAATACCTGAAAATCAGCACTGATGTTGCCAGGAAGAGGAAACAAAGCGAGGGTTTGCAGCTCAGCACTGTCAGCACAGCTGGCTGTTTGTCCCACCTTGCTTTTGGCAGCAGGAGCATGCCAATGCTTTGTTCCCATGCCTGGTGTGCACAGTTTTGGTTCCTGCTCCTTGTCTTAGCTCCCAAAGTGTTGCAAAGACCCCGTGAGCTTTCGCCTGGGTTCTGGATGCTTCCTGATTTCTCCCTTTGCCCACCATGTGCTTCCTCAGCTGCCCATGGATGATGGCTGCTTCCCATCAGGTGGTGCAGGAATCAGCTTCCCCCATCCTCTCCTTGCTCTCTTGCCATAAATACAGTCAAATCCAAATAGAAATAAATGGACAAGGAGAAAAAAATGTGATTGCTATCCAGCTCAGTAAGTGAACAGATATATATTTCTAAATCAATGTTCTAGTATGTCTTCCCTCTCCCCCCATTTCCAACGTAACAAACTGGTTCTTAAAGAATCTGTAATTAACCTCCAAACACTGCTCAAAGTCATGTATCCGCAGGCACCTAGGCAGGCCATCCGTGATTACCTCAGCAGATGGATGTAGTTCTGCCTACCCCAAAGCAGCTGCAGCCACCTTCCTGACAGAGCTGGCGCAGCAGAGGCTGCCTCACCGCCTTGCTTTATTAGCAAATGACGGATTTTGTTCCCAGACCCGGCAAGCCCCTTGCTGTTGCCCTGGCTCACCTACCTCCATCTGTAAAGGCTGAGATGGGTGGCTTTCCTCTGAACGTGCCTTGAAATGAGCACTGTATTGTCAGGTTATTATGAGCAACGATCAACTTTTCTCAAAATATCAGGGATTAAGGAAAATTAAAGCCTGCAATTAACACCAAACCACTTAGGTACTGAGATTTCTGAAACTATGACTTCCAGCATGAGGTGTACGAAAATGACTGAAGCTGTAATCCTAACAGACTATTTGCTACAGGCTTGGTTTTTTCCAAGAAAATTTCCAGAGTGGTTCCCATAGAAGGAGCTTTAGTGGAATGTTATTAAGCATGTATCCTCCTCCTCGCCTCTGTTTAGCTAAGCGCAAAGGAAACAACGGAGTGATGAAATATTTCCCAGTGTTTTGACACTTCTAAGGGCATTCTGGAGTCTGCTTACCTTTAGCACATAGTTTTAGGTTGGAAACTCTCTTTCCCCCCATTCCCTATTTTGCATCACCATGTCATATTAATAAAGCAGAAAATGGGCAAAAAACAGATTATTCTCCTGAATATTGTAGGACAGTGTTACATGAAGTGGAGCACAGACTCAAACAAGCACTATTGCTGCAGAATTGCAGTTCACCATTATGGGTCTGAGATGCCACCAACACCACTTCTTTCATTCTTCTTAGATTTGTATTACATTATTCAACTCCCAGGGGCTTTCACAATCCCTCACAAGTGTAAGTTGCTCCAAAAATTATCTTTGTTTTACATGCAGGAATTGTGTCCGCCTATACAGAAGCCCACAGCCAAGCGCTGTTTGATGGCAACAACAAAACCTGCAACTTCCATCAAGTCGAAAAGCCAGGATCACAGTAAAACACCCAACCTTGCTTTGAATAGGAGAGTGGTAGCTGACAGCCTGAAGCAACTGGGGAAAGTGGGAGGAGAACAAAGATCCTGTAAAGAACAGCATAACACAGTCATCCACTTTCAGAAAGCCATGTGTTTCCACACTACTGGGGTGCAGACAGGACCTCAGTTTTTAACACTTCAACATAGAGTCCATTGGTAGGGGATATCCTTGCAAAAGTTGAAAAGCATAATTGGATGCCATGGTTTGGAACCTAATCTCTCAGGTTTTCAGATACTTCCATCTTGACTGCTTCATGGTACACATACAGTTTTCCACACAGCCTTACCAGATCAGTAAAGAAAGTTGGCAATTGCCTTGTGTGAGGCAGAAGGAAGCATCAGAGTAAAACAGGAGTGCTAAGCCTGCTAAGACTGTTACTGGCCCACTGAGCCAGCTGGCTAAATTCTGCCGCTGTTGTGTGCATCTGTAAGACAGAACAGTCTTCTGCACTGAAATCCACAAACAACTGGTATCACATATTAAGTGCTCTGGGAGCATTAAATATTACTGAGTACAATATTAATCAAGAGGATGGTGGAGGCAAATCAATTTTTCCAACAGCTTAAGCTTTGATATTTTTCCATTCTGCATGGAAGAAAAAAAGGTAGGGAGAAAAAAAAAAAGACCCCAGCCCACACAAACCAAATTCTATCTTCTGAATATTGTCCCCAAATGGATTGTACCAGTTAGATGGCTGGTTAGATCCAGCCAGGATCTCTTTGAAAATGAGAAGAGTCTTGGCATCTGTCTGATCCTGGGCAGATCTCAAGCGGCATGCATTTCGGCATTCCTTTTACAATGAAGCTTCAACCAAAAATATTGCAGTCTGGTCAATGTATTTAGATCAAAGATTAGCTTACACTCCAGTATTAGCAACATTGGCACCTCTCCTACCATTCAATTTTAAGCTGAAGCTCCCACAAAAATATGCAAGGAGAGGTTTCTTTCCTGAGTCATCTCTTCAAAACATACCCAGTCATGTATTAAAGTTAAAATCACAGTCAAAAATTGGCAAGAGCAAAGCTGGAAAGAAACAGAATTTACGCACATGACTCTATGCAGCCACGTGGCTAGACAAGCCAACACGTCTGCCAGTAATAGGAGAAAGTTTAGAAATGAAGGTGCACTATTAGCTTTCCCTGCTCAAATCTCAATTGTTGTAGACTCAACCCTACCTTCTGATCAAGCTAAATGTATTATATGCATTCATGTAACACCAGCTGTGCCTCTGCTGCTCTGCATTTTCCATTGGACTATAATCACGCAGAGACCATCTACCCTCTCAGACTCCGGAACCAGAGAATCATTGAAAAGCTTGGTGTCCCAGAAAGGAACCTGAGATTTTCAGTAAGCCCATTTCGTATATTAATAGATAAAATATTTGGCTCCTGCAGATGACTATAGTGAGTATAAGGCTCAGATACGGGAAAGCACTTCCTGCACACTGTGATGCTGCTTCAGAATAGTCAAAGCAAGCTGCTGGATGCTAGTATTGTTAAGGTGCTGTATGCTCATCAGGAGGCTACAGAAACTACCGAACAGACCACAGATTTCTTAGCCAACATTTTTGAAAGTCATTTGAGTTTTTAAAGCTACAAAAAGCTATAGAAAAAAAGGAGTTAGCATAACAATTCCATATTAGTTTCAAACAGAATGGAAGACTGAACTTTATCGTTTGTTACAAATCAAGGCATCTCTCTCTGGTCTGCAGTTTTACAATGCAATGCATTTCACAAAAGGTAGCAACAGCGTGTTAGGCTAACTTGGAGGCAAATACCATAGAAGGCTTTGATCCTGCCAATGTAAGGAAGGATCTTCAACTTCTTGGAGGAGAAACAGGGGAGGAAAAGTGCTCTTGGGCACAGAAGCACTCTGAGCAGACAGATCTAGGAATTTCAGACACAGAAGTAGGCTAAACCAAACACTCCTCTCTGGTGCAAATGTATCGCTCAATTTGCGTGGCTCTCTCAAGATGTACTCAAATCCTGCATACACAATTCAAGCTATATTCCCTGCAGGTTGTGGAAGAACATTTATGTTCTCCCTGAGTGTGCTAAAAGAAAAATTACTTAGAGCGCATTTTTGTTTATTATCATTTAAACCTTATGTAGGTTGGTTGATTGTTTTTTAAATCTCACTTTCCATTCTTATGGAAAAAACACTTCTGGAACAAGCTTACCTCTGTTTGACTGTTTTCTGACATCTTTGTTACAGAAAGTAGAGACAAAGGAGCTCTGGATAAAAGGTAGCACATGCATAGTCTCAGCTTTTACAAAGTGGCTTTTTATCAGACTAATTAGCTTGAATCTACAATTTTGTTCACACACACAAAAGGCTTCTGGATTATTTAGGTTTAACTGCTGACAACTGGCATCAGCTATAGCAAAGTTTATCAATAATATAGTTATCAATTAACACTGCACAAGGATTTAAAAAAATGGAAGTTTATTCATCTTTCAATGGCTCAAATAGCAAATAAAAGGACAGGATAAGGCATCAGCCAAGACAAGTTTCATGTGTCCAGTGGCTTCATAACACCTCAGTTCCCAGTATATAGGTTCCAAAGCAAAGTCACAATGTTAGTGGTTAGACTCCCTGGCTAAATAGACCCAAATGAGTACACAGTAAAATTAAGACTGCCTTATTTGCCATAGTTACATGAGTAACTTTAATTCTGCACCTGGCAGTTTACTAAATGCACATACAAAATTCCTATTGATAAATATTTAACATGACAAATATAACTTCTAAGACTTGAGTCCCTAAAATGTCTGTTAGCATGAAAGTTAAATATTTGTTACCTAGTTTGCTTGAGCACATTTTAAACTGTCAGTTATAGGCTTACACATGTATAAAAAGTATAACAGTTTGTGGAATTGATCTAGCTGGTCTTACCCCAGAGGAGTCAAAAACCCTTGAACATTCTGGTATGTTTTTAGTTAAGATGCAGCATACTAACTGTGTGCTACTATTCTTGCTGTTCTGAAGCAACTGAGGCAGTATGTTTTGTTTGGGGATTCTGGATGCACATGGTAAATGTTTCTGTATCATAAAGCATGTTTGATTGTTTAATATCAACATTAACTAGAAAAAGTAGCTACAATGTTCCCCATTTGAAAATCAACATAAACTGGACTAAACAGTACAAAACCTGTGAAGAGCTTCAGCATAACACACCATGTTCCCCTAGCTGAGTATTAGGAACACAAAAGAAATTAAGTGATGACACCAGAATTTCCTGGACAACATCTTAACTCAAAACACATTAGCACTAATCAGCTCCACTCCACCCACCTCCAGGGAGTTAAAACCCAAGGAACATCTAGACAAAAATCTACTCACAAAAGGGAAGTTTCAAGGTATCAGCACATTAAGTTTTAAACAACCATTCCAGGCTTAGATGTGCCATAGGCTTATGATTTCAGTCTTATATGTATTCTGACCTTTTTGTTTTAAGATACCGTTTACCAAGTTACAGATGACAGAATATGCTCTGTATTATTCACAATACCAGAGTATGGCACACATTTAAAGAACAGACACTGCTAGCAGACAGCTAGTTAGCAAAATCATTCACATAACTGCACTCCACAGAGAGGGCAGTCTCGCACTGATGCGCAGGGACAGTCTCCATGCAACAAAGTTGAAAATACACCCTTGATTAAGCAACCTGCTATGTTTAGGTTTTAAAATTAAGGCATATTCAAATGTTTCAATGTAAAAGATTACATCACTTCTAGGTTAATCAGGTAATGCAGAACCACATATAATTTTCCCCAACATAACTGTTCGCATATACATTATTCTTTTCTAATTTGCATAACTCCATGGCAAAACAACTGCATACCGCTTTGTTAG
This sequence comes from Theristicus caerulescens, assembly GCA_020745775.1. Taxonomy (NCBI): domain Eukaryota; kingdom Metazoa; phylum Chordata; class Aves; order Pelecaniformes; family Threskiornithidae; genus Theristicus; species Theristicus caerulescens. The sequence continues at coordinate 56,560,776 of CM036558.1, read as the reverse complement.
GTATCACGTTCACAATTGTAATTTTCAAGGCAACAAAAGACCAGATGAATTGACAATTACCAGTGATAAAAAAGTATGCTTTACAAGAACCCACAAAGTAATACTTCCCCCCTCTGTTCACTATTAAAGAAAAGACTGCCTATGAAACACTACATTCAGAAGAAATGTGAGAAGGTAGGCAATTATGAAATGGACTGAACTTTGCTTCTCTTGAAGCCACATAATTTTTTTTTCAGTGAATTTGACTTTCAGTGCAGCTCCAATTCATGCTTTTAGTGGTACATTACAATTTCCAACATGTTAGAGTAATTTCAGTCACTTGAGCCTTCAATGGCATGCTTATAAATTATGGGGTTTTATTAGTATGGTCAGGGTAGGAAAGGAATTCAGGGTTTTGATTATAAAATGCAACATCTTTCTCTGATCCTCTTAGCTAGGCTTTTTCTTTTCTTCTTTCCATTCTTTTCTTTGCTGTCTTCCATTTTCCTGGCTCTAATTTCTCTCATTAAATCGAAAAACACCTAAAAAAAGATGTAATAATGTAAATGCAAAAACAGTCACAGACATATGAGTTAATTTAAGCTTTCACTGCTATCCATTTCAGTTGGTTAGAATAAAGTCAATTATAAGCGGTTTGAGCAAAGAAATAATAATCCAACAAGTTTTTCACTGGTTTTGAAGGCCAAGTTGATATGATGCAATCCTGCATCTTTCATGGTACCGTAACGTTCTCCTGTCTTCTGATATTTGCTTATGAATCCTGTCAGACAATTTCCCACAAGGATTGAAACAAGAGTCTCATCACTGACCAAGATTTTTTTAAATGTATTATCTACATCTTACTGAGGAGACTCAAGGAAATCAGTTTATGTTTCGAGTATTTTCAGCAATGAGCTGTAAAGGCTGGAAAAGTGCAACATCCAATTTTAGAAACATATTAACAGAGCAGTAGCATACACTGAACATTTCATGGTCAGTATGTCCCATGATGCAAGTCTAAACACAAAGTGACGGGGCGGGGGGGACAACGGAGAGAATCAGCATTTCCTTTAAAGCAAAGTTATCAATCATACAACTACACAAACAATTTTTTAGATCACATAATCTCAACTCCCTTATTACAATCTCAAAGTACATACGGACTTAAATTTTCATCAAGTGGTTTAGTAGGAAACAAAAATGACAAAGGTGGAGATACACCAATGACTTGTTTAGGAGAGATCCTACTGTCAGTTAAGGCTTTATGATTGGACTGCTTAAAGCTACTTTATTCATTTGGAAAGCAGATCTTGACTTGACTCACAGGAGGCTAGAGCAAATAATCATCATTTAATCTTTATAATTTTGTTGTAGCAAATCAGTTAAGCATTTCTAATACTTTTCTCTCTCAGCAGATGTTCTCTAGATCTATGTCAGGGGACTTGATCCATTTCTGTGAAACATGGACTGCACTGTTTCAGAGGGGCTGAAAAGCTCCTCTACAGAGCTCAGTAAGTTTCTATTTGCAATGACACTAATCTCACATTGACTGCAGCAAAACCATCAACCTTCATTACACGGGATCCGAGGAAAATCAATGGAACTAAACATTTCCATCAAGAAATAAGATTGCCTTTAGATTTCTAAAGGTGCACTAAGTTACTTGCTTGTACTTAAATCTGTGCAAATGGTATGGTACAACTGTCAACTTGCTTAAGCACTGATACTGTACTACGGTATTTAGCTGCCTGGGGTACATAACCTTCTGAGAAGATGCTTAGTGGGTCACCTTTACCAACGTGAGTGGAAGCCAACTCTTTTCCCCAACTGAGCAAACCTACTATTCTGGAATTCAGAGAAGCCACATTTCTTATAGAATAGTAAGTTAAGTTCACATAACAAAGCTCATAACTTCAGATGCTCTAAGTAACCAAGAATACCTGGTATTTACTAGTGCCAACAAGGCCTCATTTGTGGACTGTCAAATCTTAATTCTATATAATACATGCTAATCTGGATCCATAATGCCACCAGCTCCAAAAAGGAACTTGGAGCTCTGTAGTAGCCTACCATGTGTGTGCAAAAGCTCTTGATTAGAGAGCTATTAAAAAATATATAAATATATACACATACACACACTTTTTTTTCGAGCTGCTAAAGGATGAGGAAGTAGATTCTGAAGAGCTGGAAGTTTCTACATGACTGTAATAGATGCATGTTAACTGCACTCATGCACCAAAACTAAAAGATGTACTAGTTTTTATAATTAAAAAAAAAAATCAAAGCTGTATTCAACAGTGAGACTGAGTTCTGCTGCATTTAATTGAATTAATTTTCTCTACAAAACAGCATACAGTTCTTACTGTAGTACTGAACAATCAATTTCTTCCAGAAGACAACTGACGGAAGACAACAGCCAAGTTTAAGTTATTGCAAAACAGAACTCATATTACAGTTGTCATGCTGCAATTGACAGCTCATACGTAAGGATTTACACTAGAGAATTCTTCAATGTGTTATCAAATTTGTCAAAAGCTATGAAAGGAAAGGTTGGCACACTGAACTAAACTACTTATTTCTTTTGCCACACATCTGTTACTCTTGCAGTCTACAAGGCTGAGAGTTATTCTGAATTCTGTATTCCAAGTCCTGTCTTTTAAAGTTATAGCTGAAATACTTAGAACTAATCAATAATTTATCTTCTTGGAGACAAAGATTCTCTGTCTCTTACCTCATGACCTTCTGAACCAGGTTATATCCCTGAAAACTCATGAGGCACTTCTAGGCTGTTCAAAGCTTAAAAGGGTTCAACCATTCTTCATCAAAGCAACATACAACCAGATATCTGGTTAGATGAGGGCAGAGAGGGCTCCAATCCCTCCCTTACCTATTTTTGTAAGCTGTTTTATTCTGGCTGAGGATCAGACAGCCTTCCTCACTGTTCAGAAGCAGATTGCCTTCTAGTAATAGAAAACACAGTAAAAAGTCTAGGCCAAAATAGCTGCCTCAAGAAATTTTTAATGAAATAAGGTCTTGTATAATGTCTTGTGTAATGACTCCTTGCAGTTTAAGATGGGATAAACTTGTTATGCCTGACATTTTCACTGTTCTACACGAAGTCACCTAGTCATTTACTCATCGCAAGGTAAGGGAGAAAAGTATTTGATTCAAATTTCACAAAAAAAAATGCTGAAATAATGAACATATAGAGTATGACCCACGGAAAAGAGGTATAAAGTAAAAACTCATGGAGAGATTCTTTGTATAAGAGGCCAGTTATTACCTTGTCAACATTAGCTCGTGTTTTTGCAGAAGTTTCCACATAGTTAACATTCCACTGATCAGCTCTGGTTTTTGCTTCCTCTACAGAAACTTGCCTTTTATCTTCCAAATCTGATTTGTTACCAACTAGCAAAAAAGGAACATTCTCATCTTCTTTTACTCTTAAGATCTGCTCCCTGAAGGAAAAAAAAAAAGGAAAAGAAGAATTAAGCATTGCATGGAGTACTATTCTTAGAACACAAAAAGAACTCAGACTAAATACTCTTCCATCTTACAGTGAAAACCCACTTATTCCTTTTATGAAGCTTTTGTAAGAGTAAAATCTTAAACTTCATTATGACATTATACAGAATGAAGACAGACAACTAGTCCTCCAGGAAAGAAGAAGGTGAGTCAGTAAGAAACTAAAAAAGTAGAACAGGATTGGTTTAAGCGAGAATTTATATTAATATAAGTAATTCCTTTTACTAAAGGTGTTACTTGAGAGTATTTACCATTGCCTTCATATTAGCATTTGTGATTTCCATTTTTAAGCTACCCAAACTTCAGTTTTACACTCGATTTTTTCGCTAATAAAATGCATATGCCATTTTTAAAGCTGATAAAATGGTCTACAGCATACCAAGAGAAAAATCTCTTCCTTTCAGGAATCTTTCTGAAGTCAATTATATTCAGTCTCTGCAGAGATTTTCATTCAGTTATAAGCCAGTGTACAGATACAAGTTGTACATGCAGCAGGTTCTTAAGGACAGACCCTTCTACTGTTTGAACTGATGAAGGGTTTAAAGTTGTAAAAAAAACCCTCAGTACTACAAATGGTTTGGTACATAAGTCTTCAGCACTGAAAAAAATAATCAAAGTTTCTTCTAATTGGAAATGCATTAAAAGTACCAGGAAAAACAGTTTTCCCAGAAGAGGGATATTGTCTATTTTGTCTCAGAAAGCAGTATAAAGTTAGTAGTGAAATGTAGCCCTTCGTCATGGAGCAATTTCTGAAAGATTAACAAAAAGCACAGAGAAACAAATTCCTTTTGCTGGCTGAGGTGAAACCTATTGCCAGACTTAAAGTTGAATGGAGAGAAGCTGAAGAGAATTCATTAATTGATATTCTAAAGGGCCTTGTTTTGGTGTATGGCAGGATCCTCCTGCTGTTATAAAAAGCTCTGAATAGCATGCAGTCTTGTGGAGAAAGTCTACTCACGGGGTTGAGAAACCGCATAGCCCATAAACTTTTTTTAAACCAACAAATATGTATTTGAGGCAGCTTGTAAAACCACATTCATCTCTGAGGTGTAATTAAAGCAACATTACTCCTCTCCCTCACAAATATCAGTGCAAATGTTTTAACAGGGTCTGCAGCTATCCAAAAGTAGTTTGAGTAGTCAGTGCATTAGGAAGGGTGGCCAGAAGAAAACTCATTTGCACTGATACTGCAGTGACGCACTAAGACATCTGCTAAAAACTAGTAGCTTTCAACACTAATTGTTCAGGCGATGCCAAACAATTTCACCATGAAAAGAGTTAATCTAGCAGCAATCCAGATGACAATATTCTCCTTTGAGCCCTCTCTGAAGACTGATATCTCCTAAACAAGTAATATCTAATTAATGATATGCCAGCTTGAAATCTAGAACTTAAAAAAAATCATTAGAGCCAGACTAATTCTACTTAAAGCAAGATCACATTTTAGCAAACTGCCTTTCAAATATTTAAAAGTTTAGTCATTGCAGGTCTGCTTTCTATTGAGAAAAAATTACTCGGAGCAATGGCATTTCAGAGCACACCAGGAACCCCATCAAAGACACTGAATAGCAGTAAGCAGCTCTCCTGCTGGAGTTCTGCCATTCCAGCAGAGCAAAATTCCATGGAAACAATCAAACATCCAAAGTCTTCTTGTCACTTTCTTTCACATCTGTCTTTTAAGTAGTATTCCCTTAGGCTGCTCAACAATGCCAAAGGTATTTTAACTGTGCCTCCAAGAGATACAGGTTACTTGTACACAGAGCAGAAAGAATGTAATTTTTCTGAGTTACATTGTAGCATTTAGGCTTCTACAGTTTCAAAGGCACTTTCAGATGCCCATTGGGGAGAGTTTTAAGCTCTTCATTGCAGGGTTGTTTTCTTCCATTTTTGCTGTTGCAGCATGCATACTGTCAACACTTACCTTTGCTGGAAGAGTAGGACTTCCTCCAGAACCATAGAGGATCATGTACTTTGAAGCATTAACAGGATTTTAAACAGATTTGAATAGGTAATTTTGCACTCTAGAGGAGCTCAACTATAATAAATAGTCCTCCAGGATTGACAATACCTAGCATAAGCCTGCAAACCAATCAAGGCCTGCCCCTCCCTCCCCCTCTCTCAAAAATATATAAACACACACATATACAGAGGCACAAATTAAAAAAAAGAAAAAAAAGAACACCAGAAGAGGAAAAACTTACTGTCTCCCCTCTCTATACCTCTTCCTCCTTTCTCAGAGATATTAAACATAGTCTGATACTTCATGCTAATTGAGTTGAACTGTGACAGCATCTCTGAGAAGCCTTATTTCAGTGGGATGCAGATTATTTCTTCCTATATTTGTTTCCTTATTTTTATCTCAAAGGTTATCTCCTCTCCTATTTCACTACACTTTGAACTGACAAAAATTTTCTTCTGGTCTCTTTTGTCCTTTTTTTTTTTTTTTTTTTTAAAATACAGTGATGAGTGATTTAAATAGGCTTTATCTCTCAACCAAAGTTAAATACCCATAATATACTGCTGCCTGTTTAACAGTCTCTTACCATTATAAGGGTTTTAATATGCTGCATGCCTGAAAAGCATCTTAAAAAACCCTATCCTGTTAAATCCTTATTACACAAGAAAGATCCAGTCCCAAATTTTGTTTTTACCACGTTGCTCCCTATTAAATAAAATACTGACTTCGATGGGAAGGATGAATGCTATGCAGAACTCTATACGGAACTTTTGTCTTGTAAATTAAAAAAATTACATCAGTATCTTTTACAGAGAAAAATTCCATTCAAGCAAAAATGAAGGGACAGATTTACATCAGGCCATTACACAAAATGCATAGGTACTACAGAGTATTCAAAGATACTTCTCATTGCTGTTGTTCATAAAATCATCCTTGAGAGGTAGAAAGATTTGTTGTTGATACTATGCATTTCACTCTCCCAGAATACAATGTGCATACTTCACATCGCCCAAGACTTTGCAGACAGACATCACCAGATGTGGTGGTTCTGCACAGTTTTCAACTGGAATCTGGTCATGTCATCTTTATAACTATGAAGTATTTTAGCATAAAACAGCTGGACATGCTACAGCTGCCCTTTTGTTCCAGGTGGTGTTTCACGGGTTAAGAGAAACACAACATAATCCTCTATACGAAGCAAGAACTAAAAAAGACAATTCTGGGGAGTGTGTGGTATCATACATATATTACACACAACCATACTGTATACAAGCAATTTTTCTCAGATCCATTACTTTGGATAGCAGTATGCCTACTCACAAACACTGCTTCTTAGCACAAGTGCCAAGCAACACTGATTTACAAAGGGCAGAAGCCTTCTTAACGTTGCTATGTATCTGCTCTGTGGCCATAGCCTTTTTGGAATTCAGAAACACAGCAGCGAAGATATCTGAAGTGGTACAGATAGCAAAGGCATGGCTAGGCATCGGTTCAAAACATTATGTGACTATAGTAAGAGCTGTCATCTAATCTGGACTACCATAAGGATATTACAAAACAAAAACAAAAAAATCACTTGTAATTATCTCACTGTAATTAGAATAATTACCTTGCCTTGTAACTTACCTGAAGTCTGCAGTCGCTGCAAAGGATTCCAGCTCTGTAATAGAGAAGACACAAAGAAAGCCTTCTCCACTTCGGAAGTAGTTATCTCTAATTGCAGCATAGTCCTCCTGCCCTGCTGTGTCCAATATATCAATTTGGACTTCTTCCCCATCCAGAACCACCTTTTTCCTGTAGCTGTCTGCTTTGGTGGGCTCATAATCTTCAACAAACTAGGAAAAAAACCTTCATGGTATAAAAACATGCCTGTACAAAGCAAATGCCTCTATTTGCATATAAGGATATAACAAACATCTTATATGGTAACAGTAACTAGTAAGTAAGCATATCTATCTAGGCTATGTGAAGTAATCAAATGATTTGTAGTTAAAGCAGGCTCTCCATCAGCCCAAAAAGTTTATAGGTTTTTGCTTTCTTCAGCCATTACAAGGAAATTTGAGAGGTAACCGCAAAACATCAATGTCTCTGCACTACCCAAACCTCTGCTTCTGGTCAAGCACAATCTCTGACTGTGTTCCATTATGCTATCAGGCAGTCCTGACTTTGAATACATTTAGTATCAATTTTTAAAGAACACTGAAGCCATGACTTCTGCCTTTTAATCAAAAAGAATGACTTTCACTGGAAAAAGTAAGTGTGAAACAAGAAACAGATTTTCTTTCCTCTCTTCAACAGCAGCATAAAAAACACGGAAAAAATTGGTCATCATTTCAGGCATCATGCAACTCACCTAAGCAAAGAAGCTTTGAGCTATAACACCTGGATAAGTTCTAATAGGTCTAGTGAACAATGACAAAATATACTGATAATATGACAGAGCATCTAGTTGCTTAGAAGTCTGAAAAAATGCCAAATTATACCTTCACAGGTATCTCTAGAGGGTAAATCACTAGTCTCAAAAAATATTTTTGCTCAATTTAATTGCTGACTTTCATACCACATCATATACATTTAGATCCTTTCAGAAAGTAACTGTACTAATGAATGCTTAAATAACACTGTGTAGCAGACATCTCCCGAGATAATTTTTAGTGCAGATTCTTACTTACCTCATCATACATAAACTGTAGTGTTAAAGCAGATTTTCCTACACCACCGCTTCCCACCATGATGACTTTGTGTAAAGCCAATGAATTCTGTCCTTTAGGCTTATTTGCCGCCATCTTCGGATTGCAGAAAATTCACAGGTGTAAAATGAAAAAATCTAGAAGAAAAATATTGCTTCATTAGTTTTCTTCTCCTTCTCCCACATGTGCTGTTTAAAGTGGATTTGTTTTAAATCCCTACACATCTAAGGACTTAATTTCAGTTCTGCTATCTTCAGTGAAAGCTATCTGCTTTTTCACTGGAAGCCATTCCACAAATTATACCAAGCTCATCTTTTTTGGAGCATGAGCAAAGAAAACCTTCACCATTTGGAAAGGGCACAAGTGACTTCACAGCATCCAAGAGCAGTTAAGGGAAAAGATTTACATTTTGGTATGTAGTGCTTTCTTTTAGAGACACAGTATTTGTCAAGAATTCTTGTTAGTTTGCTAAGCAAGACTTGAAAAAGGAAGCCACAATGAGTCAACACCACACAAGAAAACATGAGATATGACAGCTGTAGGGGAAAGAAAACAGACATTTGAAGGAATTTCCAGCTTAAATAGCAAGCACCAAGATGCAGCACCAGCAGCAAGAATTAGCTGGTGTACTTTTTCAGAGAAAAGCAAGCAAATGTGTCACTTAAAACCTAAAAATACCCCGTTTCAGTAAGTCAACCAAGAACCAAAAGAATAATCTAGTTTACGCAGAGCAGAAAGATTCAACTTGCCTTCCTAGGCTACAAATGCCATTATTCTGTATATTTGGAATAGTTGTCTCAGTCCCACAACTGCTTGCTCAACACAAATCTCTGCACCTCGCCAATACCAAAGGGCTCTATGACAGTTAATTCACACACAGTCTAATCTGCGTGTGCACACATACACAAAGTAGCAATCCCATTAGCTTTTTTTTTTAAAAAATCATGTTACAGTTTTAGCACATCTCCAACTACTATCTTCCCACAGCTTCATTTCATTCACTACCTATCCCAACAGTAATATTATGGTATTTGTCATACGAAGACAGAATATTTTGTCTGCTTGGACATGTTCTTAAGACATGGGAAAATCACTGCACAGTGACAGAATGTATCCTCCTCCAGAGATTTAAGGTCAAAACAAGTTCTGATGTCCGAAAAACACAATGACATCTACATTACAGATGATGTAAACACAAGAGACATCTATAGTAGCAACTAAGAACCAAATGTAACTTAGATGTTGTTAATTAGAAAGCTCAAAAAGAGTATATTCACACAGCAGCACAGTTTAGTGTGTTAGATACAGAACTATCAGATAATAATACAGTATAGTAACAAGACACCATTACCTCATTACCTTTACCCATCATGATCATTTGACAATCTCACACTAAAATTACATTTTCCTGCATAATGAATCACCTTTGTGCATCGCTTAATCAGAAGGTGAAGCATGACAATTTTATTAGAACTTACATCAAAATCCCTAGTTGAGGACATGCACTAAGATTTTGTTAGCAGTGAGACAGTTAAGTGTAAAAGCATGATGACTGAAGCTTCATTAGAGATTAAGCCAATCCTTCCTGGAATTAAAAAATAAATAAATAAAAAGGTGTCATGGCTTTGGCTGCAACAGAGTTAATTTTCTTCAGAATAGCTGGTATACTGCCATGTTTTGGATTTGTGATGAAAACAGTGGTGATAACACACAGATGTTTTAGCTATTCCTGAACAGTGCTTAGGCAGTGTCAAGGCCTTTTCTGGTTCTCACACTGCCCTGCCAGCGACTAGGCTGGGGGTGGGCAAGCAGATGGGAGGGACATGGCTGGGAGAGCTGACCAAAGGGATATCCCATGCCATAGCTTAGCAATAAAAGCTGGCAGGAAAGCTTGCCAGGGCTGCTGTTGCTTAGGGGACTGGCTGGGCATTGGTCAGCTAGTGGCAAGCAACTATTTTTTTTTTCCCCCATCACTTGTTTTTCTTGATTTTGTTTTTTTGTTGTTGTTGTTGTTTGTTGTCTTTTTTTTAAAACTTATTAACTTGTCATTATCCCAACCCATGAGTTTTTTTAGTTTTACCCTTCTGATTCTCTCCCCCATCCCACTGGCAGTGGGGAAGTGAACAAGCAGCTGTGTGGTGCTTAGCTGCCTACAAGGGTTAACCCACAGCCTATGTGAAAAACTCTCCGAATCACATCAGTACCACTACCCATTCTACTATCAAAGAATTCTGAAAATTGAAAATTAAGTTGCTTAAATTGTTTTCATCAGAAAGATTATCTATGTGAAATAAGCACAACTAAGCTGCTGTACTAATTATAGAGATATAGCAGAGAAACATAACTAATATTATGTTACAAGTTCTTTTAAAAAGGAGATGGATGAGAAGAAAACATTTCAGTTTGGGCCATCAGGGCTTAAAAAGAATCATTGCTTTCTTTTTACTCAAGAGGGAGTACAAGAACATGAAAATAGCTCCAAGCCATGTGTACATTTTCAACCTACTACATTGCATTTTCAACTACTCCACATTGTTTTGTCTCTACACTTTTCTCTTAAAAGGAAAAACGTATTCTGAAAGTCATGCTTACTTGTTTCTAGTATGTATTTCAGATGAGTAATATAAAGAAAATTCCTCTGAATTCCAGTCATCAACTGACAACAGCTCAGTTTGCTAAGTTTAGATTACAATACATACTCTCAAAAGCACAGAAAATGAAGCACTAGTATACCTGGATATGGCCTATACTAACCTTACTAAGCAACAAAACAGACTATTCTTCTATAAGCACTTCAATACTGGAAGAAGTCCAAACGAATTCAGCAGGACCTCTGACAGGTGAGTTTGTGCAAAATCAATACTACAATCGGTGAAAAAATTCAAATACACAATAGTAATGTTTCACTGTAATATTTGTTGTAAATTAACCTACAGTCTTTAAGTAGATTGAGCGATGTGAATATTCATATTTTACTAGAAGTTGCAATTCAACAAGTAGTGTCCCAGTGTCACAAAGAGAAGCTGCCACTTTTCGTACTTCGTGCAACAGTTGACACATACTTCAAAAGCCAAAACAACCGTGTCCAGCCAATAAGATCCTTATAAATAATCAAGTTAGTGATGATGCTCCTTTTCACTGAAAATTCTTTAACCAGAAAGATTTTATAGCAGCCAATCATTTTCAGAAGCCTTGATAATATCCTTTCAAAGAAGCATAACAGATTGAGTCAAAGAAAAAAACTCAGAATTAAGAAAACCTGACCCAACCAGTCAAAGCAGTATCCCAAGTCATCGAGTCATCAATAACTTGGTGAACAACATTCCAGTAAGATATTGAAGACAGGAAAACTTCACGCTACCACAGACTTCAAATCTTAACGATAAGCTTGTCATAACTACTCTGCCACATTTTGTAGTGGGAGGAGGCTCGGGAAGGTCAGTTTGCTCTCATGTTCCTCACAATCCAATAAAGATATAATGCTGGCAAAATTCAGGCCTGCTGAATGGCAGGCAATGTGAAAATAGAGAGAAATAAGTTACAAACAAAGCAAGTACAGTCTGATACTGTGCAAACGACACTCAATCCAGAGAGATTGCTTCAGAGCAAGTATTCTGCCAGAGAGGAGAAAGACCTTGAAAGTGGTAAGTTTGAAACTACTGCCACGTACCTCTACCTGTTTCAGTCTGCTTTCAAAAGCAAAGAGGAACATAGATTCCAATTTTAACAGTAAAGCACCTGAGATGGTTTCATGCAAAGTAAGTTTTTCTACCCTTAATTTATGTAGCCTGACATTTTCATAAGTATTAATTTGGGTCATATCTAGTTTCTGAATTGTCCTACTTTATAATTATAATAAAAGTGAAAGACTGTGCCAAGAACCCTGTTGCACAAAGCTCAAAAAAAAGCATACTTTCTTATTATGTGTACTGTGATTATTTTTTTTTTAATCCTCACAGTGCAAAATTGTTTGGGGGTCAGAAGATAAACACAGGCTTGTCCTGCAGTAGAATCCTATGTCACCCTACAGCAGAGAGAGGTTCACACAGAGCCAAGCAGGGTGTTGTCAATAGCTGTATTATCCATCTATACAGGTCAGCTTTTTACCACACCCTTTGGTAATCCCCATTGCAGCAATACAGCTGATGACATATATGAAAGTTGATTTTTGAACAGTTCTTTGTGTAGGCCAACAAGTTGGAAGGGAAGTGAAAGCTTAACTGGCTCAACAACGTACTGCCATACCTTCACTCAGGGGGCAGGAACATTATCTAACCACCATACTGTGGATCACTCCTCACCTCCGCTGCAGATAAATTCCTAGGAAACTGCCCTTTTCCAACATATTTGAGCAGATAAGGGCACAAACAAATGAATCTCAGTGGCTGCTCCGCCAGAGTAAGCGGTTCTCAAAGCTCCTACAGCTGCTTATCGCCTGCTTGCAGATAACCACCCCCATGATTCTGTGTTCTATTTACTGGCAAGCTTCCAGTTGGAGCCAGGATCATTTTGTAGAGCCACGTTAGGGACCTATTAGATTAAATCAGAACTGCAGGAGTAGGAATTATAATTCACGTTAGCATCAGTAATGGCATCTTGTCCAACAGTCTAGAAATCTAGTCAGGAGAAAGGAAGAGTAGGTAGCTAAATAACTTTTAAGATCATCCTACATGATTAAGATCATGTAGCAACAGGAACTTGTAGCTGGAGTTGTAGAACTGTTGCCTGTCTTGAGTGACTGGCTTCTTTCTACCTATATCAATACTAACTTCTCCAGAGTTTCACACCTTACACAGCAGGTCCTCTGTGTAAGAAATACAATGTTATCTCTAGTCCCCTATGGATTTAAAGACAATATTCAGCAGAGGAGTGAGCTGGAGAGCATTACTGTAACAGGACTTGGACAAGGTAAACATCACATTAACTCCTGTATAAAGTCTTGGAGCATAGAGTGGTAATCCAGATCCACAAGAGGAGGTAAGATGATCAGGTGTCAGCAATAAAAGCAGATTTCATCTCCAGGGACAATGTTTTCAGGGAAGATATGTTTGCAAATACATGGTAAGGATGAAGGAAAAAAAAAAAGTAGGAATCCTTGATCTCCCTACTACGTTTGTCTTTATTTTGTCCTCCCATCTACTTCTTCAGGCCAATAAATTGAGACCTAAAAATATGCTTATGGGTGACAAAGCCTTATGCTTTTTATCCCCTCACTCATCTTGCTCATTTGATCAAGTTCAGAAGACTCCTCTTAAGTTGTCCTGTTTCTCAGATTACTTTTTCTTACAGAATAACTTGCTCCGAAACAATTAATTGAAGCATGCGTCCTTACATATCTGTGCCATTTGTCCTCTACATCCCTCCTCAATGAAATAATCCCAACGTTCATACACTAAAAGGGAACAAAAAAATGGCCAAGAGAGTAGCTGTTTACCAGCCCAAACATGGCAACAGAATCCAGCTCAGGTTGCTTCCTTTCCTTCACAGGGAGCACTGGTACAGATTTCTCCCTCTTTAGCCAGCAGCACGTATTCAGGAAACTTACGGGAACAATCACAGAATCATAGAATTGTTAAGGTTGGAAAAGACCCTTAGGATCATCAGGTCCAACCGTTAAAATTGTATCCAAGACACCTAAACATCTGTCAAAATGTACCCAAAACTGGCCAACAGGCCAAAAATTAACAAAGAACAGAGCATATGATCAGACTCATTTTCTTGGCTAAAAGGGGTCAAGAAGCTACTCTGTCCATTTTGATCCCCTGGAGTCTAGTAAATGCAATGTCAATGAGAGCAGACCAGGGAAGGAGAAGCATTACACTGAAGTCACATCATTACAGGCACAAATTCAGCTGGCATCTTCTGCAGTGCTATACATAAAGCTGAATGCAGGCTTTGTGAAAATGCAGTTGTCCTTAACAGGAGGACTTTGATTTGCTGCAGGCATTTGTTTGAAGGGGATTAGTTAAACATAGCTTTGTGTTTAAAGATAGTTGGTGCAGTTAGTATAGTAGATTCTAGTTAATAAGTAGATATAGTAGTGCCTTTCTTCAATTACAAAACAATTTCTTATACTGTTATTCTTATAGCCTTCATAAAACTATGACATCAAAACTTAATTCCAGTTGTTTTGTTTCTTTTCCTTCAAGAGAAGATTACATAAAGATTTGCAAGACTGTCACACATTAACCTCATTACCCACACTCCTTTATGATGAATAACTTTCTTCCCTAAAGACTCTTTTATACAATGAGCATCAATTACAACCGGTAGCTCATACACCACAGCACCTGCTTTTACTGTTTTTTAACTGAGTTAGAATTTGATACTTTTGAAAGAACAGGAATAATTTAATTGAAACAAGCTACCTGCACAATGTTAAGAACTACAGTTAGTATGCTTTGACCAGAATACTCACAGAAAGGCAAAATATTGTGTCAATCACTTACTGAACAGTTAAAGAAAATTTATTAATGGAGACTCATGTTCTTCTAAACAAATAACTCGATCATTTTTTTAATTGAAGAAATACCTGCACTACCTGTACTTTACACTTAGTATAATCTATCATCTCCAGAAACATTAGCTACAACTTTTTATCTCATTCTGAAGTGAAAATTTATAGTAATTATTTGACAGTAACCCCATCTTCTAAAGTGAGTTTGAATATTCTCCAAAGTTTCTTAATACCCACAAAGTGATTCACAAATCTGTTGCCTTGCATGACCTACAAATTACAAGTTCAGCTTTCTGAGAAAAAGCACAGGACCAAGAATTTTAAAAAGTGTCAACATATGTCACGTCCCCAGGGACCATCAAGCAATATAATCTTATCTGTTGTTAAAAGATTACAATTTCATCCAGTTACTTCATTGTTTATTGAGTCCAGTAGTTTCAGTTTGGTTAACAGCAACAAAATTATGCTTGAAAATGATCGGCACAGACTAGCATACTAGATGCAAAATATCTGGAAGATATCTCAGGAATGACTCAGATATTCCTGCAACAAAAATGTTCCTGGAAATGGAGGGAGGCAACTCCAGGCAAGCAGAGCCTAACCCTCCCAACAGCTGCTTCCAATTACAATATTCAAACTAGATCAGCAGAAACACCCCATGACCCAGAAATAGATAGGATACATGAGGACATAGGATGGGATACATGATGCCAGCTGTTTTAAGAACTGGAGAGTAAGGAAGTTTTTTTAGGTTAGATCAGCATTATTGTAATAAGTGTCATTCCATGTATCGAGTGTGACTGGTGTTTTTATTACAGTTTAAACATGCAACATCTGTCAAGCTCTGCACAAAGCAACATCAGTATTTTATTAAGGTAGAACAAATATTTCAATATTAAATAATCACTATAAATTCTAAGTAGTAGCCTAAAGAAAGCAGAAACCGAACCCAAATATTCAAATGTATCTTAGAAATGACTCGTCTCATTAGACAATGAAACAGGCTGCCTGAGCCTCAACCTCAGAACAAGTTAGAAACGCTTTCACAATAAGTCCTTTCCTTTCTCCTGAAAATAATCCTTTGACATAAACCAGTTTAACTGGGAATTAGGATTCATAGCTTCCCATGACTTTAACAAGCCATTAAGCCACATTCAAGGTTTGGTAAGAACCCTTCTTTACAAAGCTTTCTAGTACACATCATAAAAGGTGCTTGTCTCTCCCACACCCACAAAACAAGTTTACTAAGGTGACTACACATCTACTAAGAAAAGTAAAGGGTAGAAAACTGACTTAATTTCTCTCTCTCAGCAGCAGCAAATCTCCTCAGGCAAAAGACCTACATTTACCAGCTTCTTGAGACAGGTACTTTCAACTGTAACCATATCCAAGCACTGAAACTGGAAGAGTCAACCAGTGAACTTTTCAATAAGTAACTGAGGCCACATCCATCCTATAAATTACATCATGCTGCTATAAGGAACAGTAGTCCCTGCATGCCCACAGCTCTGTGCTCTTAAGACATCATCACAAGAATTGAGATCCCTCCAACAAGAAGTCAGTAAACCACTAGCAGAGAGTAAACAAGTCACAGCCTTCTGGCAGCCTCCCCGAGGCTCTACAGGGCCTTAGTGCCAGCTTCTGGGCAGAGCCATGGAACTACACACCAGCTTCTGATGTGAGAGTACATACGTATTCCGTATGTTTTAAGTCATCTTTTCAGCAATTTGATACCAAAAAGCCTCTTTGGCATCCTGCAAGAAGACTTCTGGGGAGGCACTTCAATAAAGAAATTTCTTGAAACCCATATGGAACTGCACAAGAAAACCCTGACAAACTGAACAGCAGAAATAGTCTGGAACAAAATCAAGGTCTTAAGATTTTAAACCTTGCAATGTACCAAAAAGAAAATGAAGCAGCTACATTATTGTCCACAAAGAGCTGACAAAACACACAACACTCGAGCCCAACTGTGTGTCTCTGCGAGGCTGATAGAAACTGAACCTGCCACAGTCTGACTGATATTCCCATATCCTCCCTTCCAATAGGCACTGCTGTTTGCAACAAGTAGGTGACAAAGCAGTTCAGAAGTTGCTCTAGACAAAAACTAACCTATACTGGTTTTCGGACGGATTAGCTACCTAAACAAGCTTGCTGGCACAAAAGGTAGACCAGAAAAACACATAGGTGAGCATGGGGAAAGCTGAACTGCAGCACCTCCAGCCTATAAACACGGTGGAAAAACAATGCAAGTCTTGTAAGGTTCCTCAACCGCAATTTAGCACCTGTTGAAGATTCCTCACTTTTTATAAGTTATGTGATGGCCATTATGGAACATTTGGAAGAATTCTACATACCTGCAATGGTTTATCTGGATTGATCCAGAGATCAGTGGGAAAAGAAGCAAACACAAGCACAGGACCTAGGTTAATGCAAGCAGCAAGCTTGTTTTCATAGTTCAATTGACTGAAGTTACACTGTGAAGTAATTTTGGTAATATACACACTTACATGAGAGTCTAGAATACTGTTTCTGCTTCCTCGAGTTCACCACGTGGCTGGTGCCCTATCTCAGTCTATTCTAATCGCTGAGGCAACTTAAGCTTTCTGAGGTTGACAGTGTTGAAGTGTTGCTTTAACACAAAGCGTAAGAGTCACGTCTTCTTTTAGATTAAGTTTCTAAACATGGAGGTCTGTAATCTAGAGTATTAACAAAAGGTATTCATTTTGTATTGATTTAATATTATATACTATGAGGAGAAATTAACAGAACAAACTATTACATGTCACTAGCCTGTCAAAGCTATCCACGCTACAGACTTGCATGGATTCAGAGGCAAGACGGACAAACTGGTACTATGGTACTAGAGCTGATTTTCTAGCGTAAGCAAAACTGAGGAGGAATGAAAGGCTGAAACAGAAGAGGGGGGCATCTGCAGAAGAGGCTCCCATACCAAATACCCACAATCAAGTCTCCTGACAAAAGTCAAGTTATATTCATGGAAGATGCTATGTAAAGCAGCTGCTACTACTGAATTTTATTCAGCATTTGATATACAAGACACTTTTTCTCCCCTTCATAAAATGTAAGGGGCAAGGCATATCCTACAAGGATGAATTTTAGTAACACAGGATCAACAACTTGGGGTCTTAAGTTGGTGCTATTCAACTAAGGACTGAGGGAAGCACTTCAAGGACACATTTAAGCTAGTGTCACCTAAGACATACTAGCTATAGCCATTTTCACCCTGTGCTTCAAGTGCAAAAAAGCACATTTGGAAGTTAACTTTTGACTGGTAAGTCAGGCATCACTCACATCTGCACAGAGCTGCTGCTTCCAGCTATTCTGGAAAGCAAAAAAAATGGAGTTCCCTCGAAGGCACTATGCCAGAGCTTGCAGCATGAACCTCGGCAGTTCACTTTTAAAAGCAGTTCAAGAGCTATCCTTTCAAACAGTTGCTCACAGCACATTCAGCATCATAAAACCAGCTTTTTTTGTCAAACATACTTCAAAAGAAATCTAAACCACATCACTGTGTCCTTTGTGCCCCTGTACACTTACACTCAACATTCACTAAAGAAATTTAAGGAAAATTTAAATGTAAGCATTTTGACTTGGCTTGATGAAGTAAATTCTTTAAAGAAAGTCTGAAGAAGGCTTCCAAAAGGCATACTTGAAAAATATAGGTTTGCCAGAACAAGTCCATAAATCAAATTTTCCTCTAACACAAGTATCTCATTAATTGTTAACAACCCTATACTCTTCCTTTAGTTAGAAGTTCAGAACATCAGATGTGCATCTTCTAGAAAAAGCAGATATCCATATGGTCATTTTTACAGCCAGAAAGGATGACTTACAATCCACACTCACAAAAGCCAGAACTCCACCCAAATAGTTTCGCTGCTCTATAGGCAGGACAATTAACTTCTGACAGAGAAATTTAGAAACAAATGGTATCTGCAAAGCAAAAACCAGTTCCCACTAGGCTCATGGCAGGCTGCACTCAACACTTAAGGAATCTATAGGAGGGATGCCATCCACCTATTCTGGTTGGTAGAAGCAGCCTTGTTGTGTTGCAGGCATCTTGCTTCACAGTGAGACAAGTTCTGATGTTGATAGCTCAGGGAGTTTATCCTGCTCAAAACAACTTATTTTGCCTCGTTAGCCAGTCATATAGTATTATGGTGAAAACTCACATGAACACCCTTAAATTCTTTCAAGGTATTAGCACAGACAGAATGAACACAGAAGCCTTGTTTGAATAACACTCCTATGAAATTCTTGACATAGAAAAAGTTTAAGCTTTCAAATAAAGCGTTTTCAAGGCAGGCACTGCCTTCTTCCATGTGGTCAGTGCCCAGCTGGATGAAGTTTCAACAAAAGCAGAGTAGGAACACCAAAATACAGTATCCTTCACATTTTATTAATAGGCTTCTCGCAATGAAGGATACAGGGAACAAGTGCTCCAGCAGGTGTAAGCACATTTATATCAAAGGCCACAGCACAAATAGTGCAAACACACAGGACTGAACACAGGTCATTAGCAAGAGACATCAAGAAGGAGGTACCACCAAATTCTCCATCTCCTCTTCCCAAATACAGGCAAGCGTTCTCTCCCTCCACAGGCAGGCTGCATCGACACACCAGCCAAATGGAACCTAATCAAATAGGAGCAAGTTGGATTTTGCATTTCAAAAAATTCCTTTTCTTCCTCTAAGGAATCATCTAGCTGTAGCAAATAAATTTCATTAGTCAAATCTCACTTGGCAAAGTAAGTTACTTCATTCATTTTATGACTTTGCCATCTGTTTTACCACCCAATTACAAATGTGTAAGTACTCCTTTGTAGTATTATTGTAAAAGTGTTACTTTTGTAGTCATATTTTGTTCTGGTAACTTCTCCTCCTGTTTACATTCTATGCAGTGCAAATTGCTCCTCCTAAAATCCTAATAATTTTTCTGTTTTATTCAGGGGAAGAGGATTTCATATGCGTGACTCACTGAATGAGACTGGTTTGCAAATACACAAAGGCTTGTAATTAACCTTTTGAGCAGGTGATTCAAGGACAAAAGTGGTTATAGACCTGACATTGCATGGTAATACAGCATTCATAAGGTTGAAACACTGTTTAGTCAGATCCCTCCCCATTTTTAGATGCTGTTTATTGTAAAACTATTAGATCTAGGATTTGAAGCAGCTATCAAAAACTACTGATAAACAAGCTAAAAATTAGTTTTGTAAGCACACTCCAAAGGCAAGGAGTCTTGGAAAAGGCACCATTAAGGATGGTATACTACTGCACATCACTAGACGGGTCTCGAGCGTGTCTGGGGCCAGACACACAACGCAAAAGCTAAAGGCATTCCAGTGGTGGTCAGAGACCAAATCCAGTTTATTTTAAAGGTCATCCTCCCCAGGGAAGAACTACTATAGAAGTCTGTATATGGTGACATTTGTTATCTTTATCAACATTTAATTGATTTAACTCTATACATGTTGCAACACTAAACACTATCAAGCATGATCTGTATTCCTTTCTGTACACATGAACTTTTAAATTCCAGCAACAAGTACATGACCTAATACCTTTTCAATGTTGCATGGTGTAATATAGGATTTCCTCTGGCCTACAAAACCTTCAATACTGCCAACTTCTGAAAACATTTTATTTCCAGCTGGTCACTTGCATACTTTCAATTCAGCTGTGCTACTTCTAATAGCATCATTTCTCCACAGAGTCAAAAGATAATTTTACATCTTTTTTCCTTGAGGGGTTTATTTCTTTTACCTTAATACACACACAGGCTGAGTCCTGCATAAAGTCTGGAAAAGTTAGCGTTGTTAAAACCCATTCCTGTTGTTCACAGATAATGGTCGGCATGAAAGATCTTAGTCTGCTGAGAAACAGAAATTTTGTTCCTGGAAAATCTCTTTTTCAAACTACTGAGAATCCAAGAATAACTATGCTATCCTGACTGGATTAGTTATGACCATTTCACTATTTTATTATATTGTGTTTCACTGTTCATACTTAAAAAAAAAAATATCCTAGTATTTGGCCACAAGATTGTTTCTGCTTCAGTTTCTCCTCCCAGAATGTTTTTCCCCATATCTGTAAGAAAGTCTTACCTCCTAAAATTGTAGTAAAACCTATTAGAAAGATTACAATATAAAACTTTGCTCCTCAAGCAATGGATGGTTTTCCTCAAATTTTTCAAACTACACTTAGGATCACTAGAACTAATTTGCTTTTGCAGTGTTCTTCAAAATACTCCAGCCTGAAGAAACTCACTTAAACTATGCATGTTATACACATGGTCTCAGTTCTAACTCACACTTCTTGCAGAGAAGAATGCTTTTGTTAGATTACTTCATTCCTTTATTCGTTTTGACTGCAAGAGCTATAAAGCATAACCTTTGCAAGACAGAAAATACAACAGATACAGGTTAACCTTCCTTTAATTTAAGAAAAACAGATGATTTTCTACTAGAAAAGTTCAACTCATGCCAAACTAAGTTACCTAAAAAGATCAACTTTCCCAATAAGATCCAATGAAAAACTTTAAAGAGACAGGACAGCAAAGAAGTTTCTCAAAATAAAAATCAGGACCTTCTAAAGTTTTTGAACAATTCCAAACCCAAACATTTCATATGAATATGAAATATTCATTTATATTTCATATATTTAGGATGAGAGGAAATGGCCTCAAGCTGCACCAGGGAAAGTTTAAGTTGGATATTAGGAAAAACTTCTTTACTGAAGGAGTAGTCAGGCATTGGAACAGGCTGCCCAGGGAAGTGGTTGAGTCCCCATCCCTGGAGGTATTTAAAAGACGGGTAGATGTGGTGCTTGAGGACATGGTTTAGTGGCGGACTTGGCAGTGATAGGTTAATGGTTGGACTTGATGATCTTAAGGGTCTTTTCCAACCTTAACAATTCTATGATTCTATATATCACTCTTTCGTTCTTGGGCAAAGAGAAATTCTAGCATTTTGGTGAGCAGTGGCACTATAAAATCTTTCTTTTAAGTGTAATTGTAACTATAAGCCCATCGGTAAAACTAATAACTATATGCCCAAAGTTAGTGACTGACAGGGAGCCAGGGAGTACGCACACAGACTTTCCTAAAATATTTTGCAGATCAGCTACTGGCCTCTTGAAGAACACCACCAATCTACAAATTATAACATCCCTAGCTCTGAACACAGGCAATACCAGTTGGCAATGCCTGCAATGGGATTCCTTAACAAAGCACAGAGACATTAAGGATGTGCAATATACATTGGTTAAAAGCAAGTATTTTCCCCTCACAGCAGAAGGGTAAAAAGTTGAGATCATAACTTAAGATCCAAGTTGTTATCAAAACGAGATGTAAGAAAGAGGACTGAGACATAGCATAGATTAAGATTTAGAATTTAACTCCTCTAAGTCCAAAAGGAAGCAACAGCTCCTGCTCAGCTGTTGTTACACAACCACACCTGAGACAAGTTCTTCCCAGAAAGAATGCTGCACTTGGAAAAACCACTTGGTTAACTTCACCCTTTTTAATATTTCTGAAACAAACACACCTGTATTTTTTAATTAATTGTTCTAAAAACAGTCCTTTATGTTACACTGTACACTAAAACAAAATGAGTACTGATGCAAACCAAATTAATAATTCAGACTAGCAGCTTTCTTATTGTTCTTTATCACAGTCTTTTAATTTTTCATTATTGTTCTTATTACAGTCTTTATTAAACAAGAAAAAACAATCGAATGCTAGCATTTTATGCATCTCACGTTACAGTGGGTATCTGCCTCCTGGGGTACTCCAACATGTTGCAGACCACGCTGAATTTTGTGATGAAAGTTACACATAGCCATCTTTTCTTCCTTGCAACGCTAACCATTCAATAACATTTTAGAGGGTGAACTTGCTTAACAGAATGCAGTTTCTGATATTTAGCCTAATGCATCTGCTCTTTAAATTCTGACTGACAATACTGGACTGTATAGAGGAGAAGTCCAGAGTGCAGTGTTTTCTTTCTAGGTTAAGTTTTCTGTTTTATTACATACCTTACTTCCAGTGCATATGAATGAACTGGAACCTCAAAGCCATCATGCCTGATCAGCAGCAGACAAAAAATACACAACCTGGAGCACGAAGGAAAGATGCTTTAACAAATCGTACTCATACAGACGAGTGCTGCGTCACTGACTTCACAATGTGAACTATACCAATGTAAAACAAACTTCATATTTGTTTTCAAATCAGTGATAACTTCAAAAATGTAAACGTACAAGAAGTCAGAGAATTCAAGTTGCAATAAGGTGTACAGAGCTATCGGTCATGACCATACTGGACCAGTCACTGAAGCATTGCAATGAACTCTTACTTTGGGTATTGTTAAATATAAATTTTGACCTTACAGAAACCGGTTGTTAAGAGTGTGAGATTTTAAGTCTTAATTTAAAGTCTCTTTAAATTCTTAAAATACAAGAGTTCTGAGGATTGGAATGAAGGTTTATTTGCATGTTACTCTACAAAGGTGGAATTCATTTAGGTAGTTAAGTGTATAAAAACTTTATAATTTAGTGTTGTCATACCAAAATAGCTCTTCCACACAATAACCACTTTAGTTCAGTATCCGATTTTGCTTACTTTGATCTCCATGGGTAACTGCGACACATGATTAAGGATGAGCTCCTACCAGCCTTGCTTTGAGTAGGGCCTTCAGGTCCATGTACTCAAACATCTTCCATGGCGTGACCTCACCAGTCAAGGGTGGGTTTTGTGAGTGATACAGCATGCCTGCAGAAGTCTGTCATGTTGTTTTCCTGTCTGTACAGTTTATTTTATTTTGAGGTCTGAAATAAATTCCACTGGGGAAAGTGTTGCTGGAATTAACTACTTCCATACTAAAAGCCCTTTCAGGAAACAGCACAGCTATACCAACTGGACTACACTGGTACAGCCTTGAAATGACAGATTAGCTTTACTCTGCACTGTCTGACATGCTTCAGTGGGAGTACCAGCAAAGAGAAGGACTATACCACGTGTAGCTGGCTTTTAACGTTCTTCACAGAAGTTTCATATCTGGAACACTTCCATGTTTACTGCACTTTGTTTAGTGTTGACGGAAACATTTCTGCCTGCCTATATGCAGGTGTTACACATAAGCATTCTCAGACAAGGATCAGAGTTAACGATCAAGTCTAACAGCAGCACAGAAGGGTATTAAGTTAGCATTTCAGAGAGTAAAATTAAACAGGTACCAAGGCCTGAATGCATGGCTGAACTCTGCTACCTACGTACTAAGCACAGGTGCCAAGCTCCTTTGCAAAAATCACATTTTCCATAATTTGCAGAAATAGTTGTTTGGTCATACAGTGTATTTACATGCCATTTTTTTAATAAAACCTTGTGGGCCACTGCACCAGACATTCCCACACGCTTGCATGAAATGATGTAGTCAACTTACTGTTATAAATACAATACATTGAATGAACTGTACTGGTAGGAATTCAATGTATATTGTAATTGCTTGAACTAAGGAGCCAATATCACAAAATAAGCATCATCAATTCCACTAAAGTAATGATTGCAGAGTTACTACGCAACCAACTCTCTTTATATCTCTTGTTTGTGCTACCTTCTTTGCATTCTTGGCTCCTCTCCATATTACCATTATAAAGTGATTACAGCATAGCTTATTTTGAATTCTCCGTAGTAACTGTCTTTTTCATTACATTTCCTCTCCTTATGTTGTCTAACCTCTCCCACACACCTCTTCCTCCAGTCTTCCCCTCTATGCACAGCTTGGACTCTTCAGTGTTACCAATCTATTGCCCCAAAGGTGCTGGGAATTTTGACAGACACAAAACTAATCCTAAACAAAACATTAGTAGTAAGGACTAAGCCACCCTCTAGGCACAGGCAATCAATTCTCTCATTGGGTCATTCTAAGGCAGTGTCACTTAGCTTATACTACATTTCTTTCCAACTTGCTCCCGCTCCTAAATACGGTACTGTTTTTTCTGTAGGAATTTCAGATTTTGCTGGTGTGTAGAGCTCCTCAGATTCAGCAGTATAAGCCTAACCTGATGGTTGTGGGTTGGACATCTACCGAAGAGATTCAACAAGCAGCTGTGCCCACTGACAAATCCTTGGTTGGTAGGTGCTTACTCTGACTCACAATAGTTAAGAAAACATGACAAGAAGCAAAACAGGATTTAATAACTCCTTGGTCTGTCTGCAAGCCACACTTGCTATAGTTAAAGTGACTCCAAGTTCTTTACATCCACAAGGACCAGAAGTAATTTCAGATTCTGCAGACAGTAAGACTTCGCAGTTATGTTTTAGAAGTACCCTGAGAGCTGATTTTAAGTACTGCAACAGACTAATAATATAGAACCATTTCTTCCCTACTTAGTAATTTATAAAATGTAAAACATTTTGCAGAACATTCAGTGGATGTACAGCAATTATACCAACTGTTCTATTTTCTTGGTTCCTCACATCAATTCTTCACAAGGTAGGAAGGAGACTTAAAACAGTTGTCCCATAATTGTGTGTGTGATGTGGGCAGGCTATAATATGTTCACAAGAATGCTGTCACTAGCCTACCGAACTACCTTGTTCACTTAAAATAGATTTCAATTTAGATGCAAAGTAATTTCAATAGCTTGGAGCCATTAGAAGTTTACTGGAAGCTGGCTGTAAGTACTTGCAAGGGGATGGGGAGTTCCCAGAACACACCGGACATGTGATCAGTGACTTATTCCCAGGACCACTATATCCTATAGCACTTGCTACGTTGGCAAAAGAAACAAATCTAATCACAAAGTTCCAAGATTTTTCTCATACAATTGTTTCTTCTTCAATTGTGAAACTGCGGGGAAAATAATGCTGTTGGCAATTATCTGAAATGCAGTTGCCTAAATAACTTTTTACGTAACAAGACACTGTACCTACGTTATTCTTTGATACCGGAGACTGCCATACATCAGTTTCTAAGACAGCACCATCCTTTGCCTCAGCAATTATTTTCTTCCAAGTCAGAGGCACTTGAAATTTAACAGGAGTAAAAGCTCATCTTAGACAGAACACCCCTGTTTCAGGGTAATCCCTTCGAAAAAGCATATGAAGGGATGTTGGTGCATGACTTAACTGAGGTTAAGAACACACCTGTTCTTATGGAAGTCAGTCCGAATACAGAAGACACATGGACCACTGCAAGGTCTACAACACACTTACTTAATAGTCTTGCATTCCCCCTTGGTTGCTTTCAGCCAGCACTGCCTCATCCTCACAGCCACCTCTCTCCCTGCGCCGCTGCTGCCCCCCCTCCCCCCCGCAATAGCCTACTATTTCTAAGGATTATTTATGTAAAGAGTACATGCCCACAGGTGACACAGGTAACAACAAATCCACAGCTAGTGGACATTCTAGCTTTCTCTTTCATGGGTAAGGATCCTCTCTTTAAGGACTAAAAAAAAAAAAAATTACATTATTTCAACATTGCCAAAGTGCATGTAACCCAAAATACTGACTTCACCTTAAAATGTTTATATATTTTCCCTTCCTCAAATTCAGAAGAACATGACAAAGCAAAGACTGAGATCAAGGAACTCGCAATAGTAAAGGGGTACATCACATTCAGTATTTAGTATCACAGCTTATTTAACCCCACAGTTGACCCCTCATGCAGTGGGCTGAAGGCTTTTTCTTATCTTTTTGTGCAACAGCGTGTCACATTCTCCCATTTTTACAGAAAAGAAAAAAAAGGGTAAACATCAGTAGCACTGGCAATCCCTATAGCTTCTACCATTTGGAGGCTTCCACAAAAAATGTTTGACAAGCTGTCTCACAAGCACAGACTAAAGGGTTTAAATCTACATCAGAGATTTACTCATCATATAGTTGTTCTTCCTTCTAATAAGAATGCTTCCAATCTCCCAAGATTTAAATGTTGAGGTACATGCTATTAGATGAATAAGTTGGCTGAAAAGAAGAAAGAGGATTTTTACCTAGGAATCCAGTTATAATCACTATTAATTATACTGATAACTAATAGTATGCCAGTATCTTCTCCCAGTCCATGCAGCCCCTTTCCCAGGAGCTCCTCTCTTTTCAGTGTAACTTTCATCGGAAAAGACAAAGAACAACTGATAGCTTTTTGTGCATAACCTATCTCCAGACACTGAAATGCCAGCAGAGGTATGTATTGCTTCCACTCCTGGAAGTGCAATGGTTTGCACTGCAGAACGCAAAGTCTCTTTCCAATGAGAACTGGAAATGCAAGCCTGAAACAAAACATCAGGGTCATCTTGAGTCTGAAAATAAACGTCTTGGCAGTCTTTCTGCCAGGACAGTTCAGTGATGCTACAAAGCATATGCACAGAACATACATAAAAATCTCTCTCCAGGTGACTCTTGGGATATGTATGGCCCACTTAACATCTTCGTTTTTAAAGAGACTCAATTAAGAGGAAGCAGCTGAAGCGCTCAGCTTCCATTTAAAAGAAACCCAAAAGTAAACACCAGATTATTTACCTAACCAAATGCGTGAGCATTGAAAGGCTCTTTTATTTAGGGAACTTCATAGCCATACTTTGCACTTCTTCCTTTTGTTGCAGGCAAGCACAAGCTATAGTTAGCAGCGACGCCTTTTAACGCGTACCACTACAGAACAGAGCAGCACACGAAAGCGAGCAGCAATTAAACGTTACAGAAACGCTGCTCTCGCTCATCCCCGACCCGCAACACGCACAGGGGCGCGCAGAGCTCCGGCACCCGGCCGCTGACAGGGCAGGGGCCGCCGCCGCGGCAGCCGCTCCGTCCGGCCCGGCCCGGGGGGACGAGAGCCCGGCTCCCTCCCCCGCCGGCCCCGCGGCGCGGCCCCTTTGTTCGGGGTGAAGGCGCGGCCGCCCGGTGCTCCGCCCTCCGCAGGTGCGGGCGTTGGCCGCCCTCACCCCGCGCCCCGAGGACGCGGCCGCGGCGGGGACGCCGCACCTGCCTCACGCCGCCGCCGCTCCCGCGGCAACAGGAGGCGGCCGGACCCCGCCGCACCCCCGCCCCGGGGGGCTCCGCCGCCCCCTCCCCGCTCCCCTCAGCGCCCGGGCGGGCAGCGGCAGGCCCGGGGCGGGAGGCCCCCAAGGTGGACGCCCATAACCTTCAAGGAGCGGCCGGCTGCCGGCCACCGGGCCCCCGCCGGAGGCTGCGGGCCCCGCCCGCGGCCGCGCCCGCCTCTCCCCACACCCCGGGGTGGGGCCGGCACCCACAAACCGCCGGCCAGGGGTGGCGGGGCGGCAGCGGCCCCCCGGCGCCGACCCCCGGGCGGGAGAGAGCGGCGGGCAGCCCCCTCCCGCCGGCTCCCCCCACACCGGAGCGCTTCTCCGGCGGCGGGCGGGGAGGGGCCCCTGCGCTCTCCCCCTCCCCTGCCCCGGTGGCGAGGCGCCGGGCGGCGCGGCCCGTCCCCCCCGCGCTGCCCCCGGCTCACCTGCGGCGGCGGCGGGGCGAGCTCCGGTGCCCGCTGGAGGAGCGAGTGGGGAGGGCGGGGCGGGGCGGGCGAGGGGAGCCCTGCTGCCGCCTGGCGCCGCCCCCGCGCGCACTGCCGGCGGCGCGCGCGGCCCGCGGCGGAAGGCGGGGCCGGGCGGGGCGGGACGGGCTGCGCCGCAGAGGCGGGAGCGTCACCTGGCGTGGCCCCGCCCCACTCCCCGCGCGCGCGGGGGCGGGAGACAGGCGGCGGCAGGCGCGCGCGCGGCGGAGGTCGGGATCGGGGCGGGGGGGGGGGAGGGGGAGAGGAGCGGGCACGCACGGCGGGGCAGGGGCCGGGCCGCCGGAGCGCGTGGGCGGAACCCGCTTCCGGAGGGAGGCGGGGCCGCGGGAGGCGGCTGCTTCCGGCGGGGCGCGCGGGCGGGGCTCCGGGTCGGGTGATGGCGCGGGGCCACGCCCAGGAGGGGCCGCGGGGCGGGGCGGGGCGGGGGCGGTTGGGGCTGTTGGGGCTGTTGGGCCGCGGCGGCGGTGGCGGTTAACGGTTGGGGCTGCGGGCTGCCTGTGCCCCGCGGTGCCAACCTCCGAGGCCAGCTCGGGGCCCGCTGCCGGCAGCAGCTGCGCTCCCCAAGGTCGGGCCCCCTGCCTAGGTCAGCCCGGTGTGGGGGCTGCGTCCCCTTCATCCCAGCGGCACGTTCACTCGGGAGCCTAATGGTGGCAGAGCGCCGGCTTCTCCGCCTTTGTTTCAGCTGCATCTTTTAAGCGAGACAGTGAGACAAGCATCATAGCTTCATGTCTGCTCCTCACTTGCCCCCAGCTAATCCCCGATCTGGTGAATAGATGAGGCATGTTCTGCCATGGTAAGGAGATAAGTTCCTGACATCTGTCGCTAGATTTATAAACACAATTATTTTTAGTGGTGAAAGCAGAACATGAGCTTGCCTCAAGGGACAAGTACAAGCTGAGGAAACGTTTAATATACTGAGTTTAAGAAGAATTATTGCTGGCAGGAGGGAACGTGAAGCACCAAGATTGTTAGGGGTTTTTTTAGAGTCATGGACCACTCCATGCATGAAGGGTTTTATAGATGCCAAACAAAACGGGGAGATATGAGAGGAGAGTTTTCACGTTAATAGCAATAATTCAAATAATAATAACGATGCCTTATCTTTCACTGTTAAATCATTGACTTAAATGGGAGCTTTGTGTAAACACAGGATGATTTAAACTCATAGTGCAAGTGATGTAATGGAACCTAAGCGTAATATAGAAATTGGCTGCTCAGTATGTGTTTTTGTTTTATCCGGCTGTAACCATTCACAGATGACACAAATTGTTTTGACCCTTCCTCTCCTCCTCACAATTACTTGTCTGAAGGTGGTTTCTAAGTCTGGAAATTCCAGTTTTTATCACCTCAGCTGGAAATCTTCGACTTCAGTGTTTGTATCATGCAGCCATTGTGCTCTATTTGCAATGCAGGTGCACTTTAAAACCTTTGTTGTTCTCTGTGCTCAGTTTTCTGCAGTTTCTGACATCTTGGGCATTTAGCCGGTCTTTAGTCCATCTCCCTCTAGGATTTAGTTTCGTTGGCCTCACATTTTGGCTTGTGCTAATTTTTGCATATTCAACAGAGTTTGAGAAACTGATAGCAATAAAGGAGCAATCCAGATGCAGTTCGTTCTGATTAAAATACCAAAACATGTTCATTTACACAAAAAAATATTGGATTCTCTTAAATGGAGGGGGAGAAAAAGGGGAGGCGGGGAGGAAAGCTGGTAATACTGAGTCGACAGAACAGCCAAAATAAGACACAAAACATTTTTGATATTTCATGACAGAGAAAAAAAATGCATGCTAGCTATGATTAGCCTTTTCATGAGACCATGAAAATGTTGGAAGAGTCTTAGCATGGCCCTGTACACATATTGATTCAGGGGTCTTCAAGAAATCCTGGCCCAACTTCCGCAGCCCTTTGAGTATCTATATACTGTATTGCTTCTTAATACATGCTCCAGAACCCTTCATTGGAAGAGTGGCTGAGTCAGAGTTAGGGTATTGTTAATACTGTGGTCTGCAGCCATTCAATATTTCCTAGTGCACAGAGAAGCCAAGAATAGGATGTTAATTTTGCCTCCACTGATTATTCCCTCTCTTCAACACCTGCATTCAATCATGCCCTGAAATCACACAGTTTTAAAGATCTTTAGTTGCAGAAAAGGCATCACTGTTGGTTGACAAACTGCACATGCAGTCATTCCTATTCTGTCTTGTTCCCTTCATCTTTTCTTGACCAGTAATCGTACCCCTTCCCTTCACATCGTGTGCAAGAAGGGAAGCTCTGTTGCTGAAGTTAACCAAGTCTTTGTATTGATTTTAACAGCAGTCTGGATCATGCCTAGAAAGCATCAAAGGCATTCTTTTGGTCATTAGTGTTATGGTTCAGATCAGCAGCGCACCTCTGAAACTAAGCTCTCGATTGTCCTGATTTACTCTGCTTTGATTTGTATGGTACAGTGGTCTTGGAACAGGCAAAGTGGATTTGTGTAGGATGGGGCACTGAGATGCACTGCAGGAGTGCGCCTCAGGCACTTCCACTGCGAATGGGCATTCTGTCTGGGACGGGGACCAGGCTAGAGCCAGTCCAAAATAACCTTCCCCCTGTAATACATTTAGTGTGGTTGCTAGGACCTTGATACCAACTGTTTCACTCTATGGAAATGCCCCTTTTGCAGCATGCTGCTTGTTAATGGACATGACCTTTGTCCTTTTAATCTCCCTTTAGAGCTATCTTGTTTAAGACAACAAATGTGATTTTATTTTGAATTTTTGTCCCATGGCCCAAGCTGCATATCATAATGCAATAAAAACCAGTTTATAGTATACCCCTCATCCTCCGTTTGGGAAATGCCCCCTGGCACCTTGCCTAAACCAAGTAGAAAAAATGAACTCTTTAACCCAAAACTAACAGAAATATTTCCACGAAAATGCATTACACTAATAATTCCTATTCAATTGCTAGCAAGTGACCACAGTGAGAGCTGCTCTGTAGCACCCATGACGTTTTAGGGTGTGACTCTGGCTCCTCAGTGTAAGAGAGCACCTGGTCAGAGGAGAGTAGGTATTGCAAGTATTCCACTCCATTGACTACGTAGGAACTTAGGGTTGGGCAGCCCAAGGCAGCAGCAAGTCTGAATTGCTCACGGCTCTCTGGTGTTTAAATGTTACAGCGGGCACCTAAAACCATAGGTGTAGCAGACATTTGCAATGTGGCCCTAAGGATGTATGTAGGGATTGTCCTTTGTTATGTATTAGCATATGTGCCAGTACAGCTCTGCACATAAAAGACTTGCAGAGAAAAATTACAAAGTGTAATTAAGCAGGGATGTAATTAATTGTGTGCTAGTAGTATTTGCCTTGTGTACCATAATACAACTAAGAAATCAACTGATACTGACAAGAATTTAATTTATTTTAAAAAGCTAAAGATACAGTGGACATGTCAGACAGAACATGTCCGAATCTTTGGGAAAAACATTGATGTGCAGCTTCCTTTCCCAGGGAACAAAAAATACTTGTTCCCTTTACTTTAGCACACATTTTATAGCACACAGTATATATCTAAAGTATGCATAATTTAACACTGTAATTCTATCTTAGATTTCTGTTGACATGAATGAATGAACCACAGTCTTTGGAAATCCACCTTATCACGCATAAAACATCTATTCTTCCTTCAAGATCTCAATAAATCTTCCAGGGTGAGAGAGACTTCATTTTTCTAAGGGACAAAATAGAAAGGGAACAAAACCACTTACTGGTTTTTGAGGACACCCTCCTATTTCAGCCAAGAATCGATTAGTCTGGCATCTGCTGGCCTGTGGGTGTGTGGGCCTTTGTGTTGTGAAGTATTGCTGAACTGAAATCAATACAGGGAGGTAGGATTTCCTGGTATTATGGGTAATTTCTCCTCTTTTATGCTGGCGGCACAACTGTATTAGAATTTATTAGAAAACGTTTTATTACCAATGCATAAGGACACATGAAACGTATTTGTGATTTAACGGAGTTTCTAAGTAGCAGGACTGAAGGAAAGAAACCACCCAGTTTAAATCCACTATGTATTCTGGGGAGAATCACCTCCCTAGCAAAAGGAAAGAGCTAGAAGCTTTCACCTGCCTCCAGTTTGTACCAGTTGTGAGAAATCATAAGTAACAATGAGTGAAGAATATGGTAAACTATTGCTTGTCTAATTATCAATATACTCATACTTCCCAAGTTTGTAACTCTGTGTGCTTTTGTGTGTGTTTGTGTACAGGATCGTCAGGTTTTAGGGACATCCTATGCTTGAGGTATATAACTGGCATGCTCAAGTGCAGACTTGGTACCTAGCTCCCACTTTACATAACAGGGAGCGAGGGCTGCCTTGGGAGGCTGATGCATGTATCAGGGGGGTGAATCTCCCTCTGAGTGTGCCTGTTTCTCTCCAAAAATAAGAATCTAATGAGACAAAGCTTATTTTGGTGCCTGCTGTTAGGCAGTACAACTCCAGGTCTTAGGGAACAGCCTACTGGATTAGGATTCAGGTAATCTTAATTCTGTTCTGTGCTGGTTTTGGCTGGGATAGAGCTAATTTTCTTCATAGTAGCTGTTACGGGGCCATGTTTTGGATTTGTGCTGGAAACAGTGTTGATAACACACGGACGTTTTCATTACTGCTGAGCAGTGCTTACACAGAGTCAAGGCCTTTTCTGTTCTTCACCCCACCAGCGAGTAGCCGGGGGGTGCACAAGAAGCTGGGAGGGGACACAGCCGGGACAGCTGACCCCAACTGACCAAAGGGATATCCCACACCATATGACATCATGCTCAGCATAAAAAGCTGGGGGAAGAAGAAGGAAAGGGGTGACATTCGGAGCAATGGCATCTGTCCTCCCAAATAACTGTTAGGCGTGATGGAGCCCTGCTTTCGTGGGGATGGCTGAACACCTGCCTGCCAATGGGAAGTAGTGAATGAATTCCTTGTTTTGCTTTGCTTGCATGTGCGGCTTTTGCTTTACCTATTAAACTGTCTTTATCTCAACCCACGAATTTTCTCACTTTTACCCTTCAGATTCTCTCCCCCATCCCACCGGGGGGGAATGACCGAGCGGCTGTGTGGTGCTTAGTTGCTGGCTGGGGTTAAACCATGACATACTCTCACAGTGTCACTAATCTGCTCTGAACTTGGCCAGTCCATCCATTTCCCATCCCAACTTTCATCTGCCTTTTATATTTAGAGGTTAAGCTCTACAAGGTAGGAACAGTCTTTCTTTCTCTATGCTTTTGCAGTACATACAACCCAGGGAATATTTTTGTGATGTGCACAGATAAACATCAGCTGTTCTCAAAATGAAGCAATCCAGTCCAGATTCTGAACACTACGAATCAGCACACACACACAAAGGTTGTGTGGGCAGTTGCTCCTACTACTCTTGCTCAATGCAAGGACATCTTAATCTGTCAGTTGACAGAGGAGCTTCCCATCATCTGTGACTGCCTCCAAACCTGTCACACGTGTCCCCCTACACTCGCAAACAGATACATCCTCCCTAAAAACAAGATAGTGGGATTACTGTAATAAACTGTTGGGCAATGAGAAACTTGCATTTGCTTAGCTCAATTAGCTGTCCAAATGACATTATTCTCAGTACTCCATCTGAGCTAGTCATGGTGCTTAGCTCTCATAGATTTCTTACCATTTTGAAAAGATAATCCATCCCCGAATGCCTTGTGCCTGTAGAGAAAGTGCAGTGAAGTGACTTGAATAACAATGAAGCCAAGAGTAACGATGAGTTTGCAGTCATTCATCTTGTCATTCAACAGAGCTAGAAGAAATTACATCATTCTAGTAGGTATCTAGGAATCTGGAAATCTGAGATTTGAGGGTTACAGCACAGTTGGTTTATGAGATATTAGAACAGACAAAAACATTATTAGGTACATAGTTAAGGAATTACCAAATGTCTAAAAATACACAGGCACTAAAATGTATACTACAATGTTTATTGCATGTATTTATAACAAGTCTTCATAGTTTAATTAGTTTTGGTTTTAAAACATAAGATATGAAAAGCAGTATCAAATTGCTTAACCAATATCGAATGATGTAAAATATGTAGTTTATATGGACTACCTGTCTACATGGCACTGGTGTAGCATCTTTAACTGGCATTTGTTGGGATTGAACTCCTTTGTGGTATTGTCTTTCCTGAAAAATGTGTCCTTCCCACATACTATTTTACTGAAATAAGTATTTGCCACTGAGTGCTGTTTCTTTTTTAGTCTGCATGTTATATAACCCATATCCTGTTATATATTCAATCAGAACACTTAAGCCTAACAATCATCTCCAAACCAATATTGGTTTAAAATAGCTCAAAGTAGACCTAAAGTCATTTCACTTTTCTGTCATGAAAATAACACAAAAAATATTGTAAAAATATTTTTCTAATCTTAGAGTTGTCTATATAATTTTTTTCTCTCATCTTTTCCTTTTAATATCTTTTCTGCTTTCCATATCCTTCCTTTTCTATTGTTCCTATTTTTCATATTTTATATGGTTTCATACTTCATGGTTTTTACATGTCTTTACAGCCTTTCCTCTTGTGTTTCTCTAGTAGCTTACCCCATCTCTTTCCTTCTTTCTTTGAAGGTTTCCTTCCTATTTCTGATGGGGATGTGCTATAGTGCTTGGTTTGGTTTGGTTTCTAGTTCTGCAGCTGTGGCCAGCTTCAGGAGTCACTTCCTCTCTCCATGTCTCTGTTTCCCAGTCTGGAAAAACAAGATAATTAAGCCTGTGTGGTTAGCTTTGAGACATACTGGTGGGAAGCTCCTTTAAACACAATTATTCTCTTTCTCTATTTCACCTCTTCTCTACCTGAGTTACGTCCTCAATGCTCATTATGATTTTCAGCTCCTCAACTAACCCTTACCTCCCATTCTTCTCCCCGCCCCACCCCTTCTAACAGTAACATTTTCCGTCTGGACCTTCAATGCATCATGGTTATTACTTATTCTGCAGATTATGTACCCACTGCATTCGCTTTGTCTCTATTTTGAAGGAGAGCTTTTGCAGCTCTTAAGTGATGGGTTCCATTGATTTCAGCTGGCTGATGTCTGCAAAGAACATGAATGATGGTGCAACACCTGGTTTTAGTTATAAAAATGATCAGAAGAGTCTTAGAAAGATGAGATATGTGGGATAAGCAACAAATGTTCAGTTATGAACACCAGTTATGGTGTCCTATGCAACCTTGTAAAGGGAAAATGTGCGCATGCGAAGGCAGCCCTCCCATGTTCATTCATGAAGTTACTTAAATCACAGTTGCTTGTCCCTAGTACCTTTGGAAAAAGACTCATACAATAAGTACTTGGAGATTATAATGCTAACGTCAAGCAGAAATCAAATGTTAGCCACATCTTGACTATGCTCTGAGGAAGAGAGATGCCCTGTCAGTGTCAATGCATTTCTACATCCATGACCATTTGCTACAAACCTACTTTTTTGATGTCTGTCTATACAGCCTTTGGCACTGGAGATCTTAGTCACTTTCAGTGAAGGAGCAGGAAACAGTCAAAGCCTGCCAGTGTTAAATGCCTCAGACTACAGTGCCAGAAGTGCTATTCAGCAAGTTGTGAAGTAAAACTGGTTCAGTCTATATGGCTGTTCTGAAACAAAATGCAGACACCAACATTCTGATGTTACTCTCAAGGACAAAATACTTACACTCCATAACTGCGGACATGATGTAGAGAGTGAAGGAAAGGTGACAAAACGTTTTGTAGTATTTATGGGTTGTAAAGCCATAAACTATAGATCGTATCAGACTAGGCTATGGTTCGTAAAAGCTAAGCAGCACTGGGTTTAGCCTACCTTAGGTGGAAGAGCAGCTAGGATAGATAAAGGAATTGTTTGCATGCTCACCATGTTTGATAAACACTGATTGACATTCCAGTTACATGCCCATTTTACAGCTATATCACTGCTGATCACTCTAAAATCCCATGGCACTTTGTGAAAGAACACAGTATTACCTCTGATCTGCTGACCAGGTGTCAATTCAGATAATCACAGTGACACCCCTTACACATCCTGCAGTTCTAACTGGAACCACTGGTTTTCACTGACTGCCCCGGGCCCCAGTTCTGCATTTAGACTTATTGTGGGCTGTTATGTAGCTGCTGTTTTCTCTGATCAACAGTTCAGCTGAGGGCTTCTGGAAAGATACAATTCCAAGAAAGTGCTGGAAGCAGGCCAGTGAAGATATTGCTGGTGATTTATTTTGATTTTTATTCTTTAGATGAAAAAAAATCAAGACTGAATGTAAGATTAATAGAAAAAAGCAACTTCCAGCCCCCAAAAAGAAACCAGAAACAAAAAAAAATACACCAATGTTGCACTGAACATGGAATTCCTGGAACCTTTTCCAAACTGCTATCATAAAAATGTATCAACAGTATGCAAAGTTTTCCCTTGTTCTGTATTAAGGCTAGAGTATCTACACTGAAACAAATAGTTTACTTGAATTCATGCAAGAATATGAATTGAAAATACGTTGATTCTTTCTCAGAAAAACAAAGTACCATTCAGTGAAATGGAAAAATCATCAGCAATGGAAGAACTACGAAATTACAAAAATGTTATTTTCATATGAATCACAGTGTTCCCAGGGCATGCATTGTGAAGGATATTACAGAGTCAGGAATTTAGCAAGATGCAGAAAACCATGACAAAAATAAACAAAGTAGTAATAATAACAACAAATTTCTCAAAAATTTCTTCTAAAGGAGCATATCAGTTTTAACTGTTTAAAAGGGGATAAGATAACCTCCAATTATTTGAGAATAAGAGAATATTTTCTCTGGGGACAACTCATTTTGTAACTGTGCACATGAGTTTCTTTCAGCATCAGTTTTTGCTGAACACACAGAGAGTAATCTAGAGCAGGTGGGTATGCAGGATTCATGCAGTAATTCCTATTATCTTTTATACTGATCATAATGCTTGGCCAGTTGCTTTTTTTTTTTTTTCCATGAACTGACCCAGTTAAACATTTGTGTATCTAATATTCCTGAGATGCTATAATTAGAACATTTTTAATTATTCAACACTTAACTCTTCCCTTGAGTGTGGTAATTTGATATGACAGTTCTGAATACTGGAACAACACCTTGATCCAAGGAGCTTTCTGACAATGCTTAAGCTGCTGTTTCTCATGTATGATCTTAGCCAATGTTACAATTCTATGCAGGTATGAAGGCTACTACTTATCTTGGAATATTTGTCTTGTTATGAAAATCTGGCACTGTCCCTATCCTGGAAAAATGATGCAAATTCATCTACCTAAATACATACATTTCAGCACAATGGAAAAGGTTTTTTTGTGGTTAAAAATTAAAGTGAATTTTAAGCTTATTGGCCATGCTGGACTGTGACTACTTAAACTTCAAGTCCTCTGTTTATTTGCAGAGCAGCTATTGTGCAGACAAGGTAAGCAGTGGTGTGTTTCCCTCCACTAATTTGGAAGTGTTCTCTTCAAGAGGGTCAGCAAATAGTTTACTTTTCTGCTTATTCAGGACATGGCCAAACCACTGGAGTCAGTATCAAGATCACAGAGACTCCAATGAGCTCTGGATCAGGGCAAACATTCATGAAAAATGCCACAAAAATATTAAACACTACCAAATTGTGGTGTGTCATATGTGCACACGGCCATTCACATGATCTGGACTGAGGCAACCTACTTACTTTACATGGGCCATAGTACACGTTCTTGCCCAGCAGAAAACATTTCAATGCATTGTTCAAGCAAACCTAAGCTAAAGTGGCTCTCTAGGAATGCTGAAAACATGTTCTTAAATGAATGCACCAAGTCTCAGGTAGAGCTCATGATTATACCTATAGTCACTTCTAATGTCAGTTTTAAAAATAAATGAATATTTAATAGTATAAGCCAAGCTAATAATTTTAGGGAAGTGTGATCTACCACAAGTGTGGAATTACATCATCAATTTACTTGATCACCTTTGCCCTCCTTTGTAAAAGCTGAAATGCAAACATATTTAACTCTTTCAGCTGCATTGACTTTCTCTAAGTAATATGCTTGACACCTGTCTGTTTGGAGACAAATACTGCTTTTTGGCACGTACCTTATACTTCTGGGATTCCTAGGTCCATATGTAGTTGTCACTGAGATCTTAGCGAGGCCACTGGACTATTTACTTTCTACTCAGGTACCTACACACAAGTCCAAGATCATTTCCTTTACGTGTTATGAGACTATTTCAGGCACTGCAGCATGACTGATGACAGCTGAAAACAGAAAGTATGCCGTAAGACATCTTGAAACACTGCCACACAGGGTTTATGTATGAAACATGCTCTTATTGCTGCAGACCTCGCATTCCCCGGTGACCAAGTTTCAAGATAGTGCCTATACAAAGGTCCAGGATTAAACCTTGAACCTCACACTGCCATTGCACACTGATTCCTATGTACAAGGAGACTAGCAACAGGAGGTGGCCACAAAAGGATGCACAAATACAATGCAAACATTATAGATAGCTATAGTCTCTTTTTTTTTTTCTTTCCCCCTTCCACCCCTGAGCTAGACTAAAAGCTCCCTTATGGAGTGCTTCCCTGTTTTGCTGAGTGATTGTTGCTATCATACATCCCCCTGCCTTTCTCCCCCAGTTAAATTCAGTCTTTTTCTGAGCACGCTACACCTTCTGAAGAGATGAGGTCCGACATGCCTTCTCCTTAGTACTTAGATGTGGAAGAGCATGACTGACAGGGTGCCTCACCCCTTCTGAAAATTAGCAGGGTTGAGAGGTGATGTTGCTGTGCTTATCAAGCTTCTCAGGTTCAAACAGTAAGCCCTGGGGACCAGTTTTGTGAGGGAGCAAGCCTTCTGCCTTGCACAGCACCTGTGGGTGCTGTGGTGCAGGTGCTACAAGTAGGAGCCCTGGTTTCTTGTGGTGTGGGTGGAGATGGAGGTACAGGGTGGGCTGCAGCCCTTCTGTGGGCATCAAGGTATGGGTGAGTGGGAACATTAGTGGGGGCATGTTCCCCAGTAGGGGTGCTTGCAAGAGCTGTTTGGGGTCCACTGCTTCCTCTTTCTCCAGGTGGTTGAGGTGGCCTGCTTTACGGGGGACTGTGGTTTCTGCTCTCTCACCCTCCCAGCAGGAGGAAGATGCTGCCAGCCCCCACTCACCATCCCTGCTTGGGGATGGTGTATAGTGCCAGATTTTCATAACAAGACAAATATTCCAAGGGTATAGAGGTCCTTCTCCTGGTCTGTCTCTCTCCCCCCCTGCAGTGCTGCTAGCTGAAAGGGGACAATTCTCTGTGGCTGTTGTGCCCTTTGTTGTGCACTTTGCAATGTTTCTTCTGGTGCTAAAGGGTAGAGTAGAGTGGGTGGCACATTGCAGGGACTCAATTTCCTCTTATTAATCAGTCTGGAGTCTTCCTACCTGTCTTAGGCTGATTTATTAGGAAGTTCACTCCAAGTTTATTCCTGATGAAATTAGTGATTATGGATGCACTGTGTCTCGGCAACAAACTTTCTTTGACCCTTTGGATTCTGTGTAAGGCCAGAAAGAATATTTATAAGGAGACTGATGATGGGCTGAAAATCTTGCTTCTCCTAGCCCCATTCTCCTTCCTTGCCATCCCAAAGAGGGAAAAAAAAAAAAAAGTCGCAACTCTGCATTGAGATAATTCCTCTGCAAAATAGTAGAATAGTTTGGGTTGGAGGTCGTCTAGTCCAACCCCCCCTGCAATGAGCAGGGACATCAACTAGATCAGGTTGCTCAGAGCCTCATCCAACCTGACCTTGAATGTCTCCAGGGATGGGGCATCTACCATCTCTCTGGGCAACCTGTTGCAGTGTTTCACCACCCTCACGGTAAAAAATTATCTCTAATCAAAATTAGCTCTAATGATCTCTAGGTGGGTGTAGAAATCTGGATGCCTGAAACCCATGGCAAGGCCTTGGTGTTTATTAAGAATACACATATGAGATTGTGCACAGGTAAAGAAAGCCTAGCTGCTTAACAAGCTGAAGATTGGGCTGCATCTCTGTATTTAATATTGAGAATACTTGCCTATACAAAATCTTCCCCTGCCCTTCTCCTGTCAGAAATCTTACAAAAATTAGATATTTGTGTGCAAAATTCAACTAAAACAATTTTTTTCTGCCTCTTCTTTTGGAGCATAACACCTATGACCTTAGCAAGTTTTTATATTTTCCCTCCTCCAGCTTTTCTGCTTGCCAATGTAAATACATGCCATTATATTTAAAACATTTTGACATGTATTTCAGGTGCTGTGACTGCTATTTCTACAGATGCTTTAATGGAACAGTTGCATTTAAAATACCAACAAAGACCATGGACTGAAACTCTGAAACTTGTCCATTTTTGCATGGTAAGAATTGCAGATTAGGTGAGAGAAGGATATGTTGTGTAAGAGCAGGTTGCCAAGAGGGTTCAAAAACTGCTTGACTTTACCACCCCCCAGCTGGTGCCTATTATAGCCTGGCTCCTGATTTTTCTTACAACAGTGAATAAAAAGAAGTTCCCTGCATTATTTTAACACTTTAGAGGTTGTTTCTTGCATTATTTTAACTCTTCAGGAGTTAGCTCTGATTGTCTAAGACTTTAGGTTATTTTTCTATTCATTATCATTAGCATATTCATAGTATGTAAAGACAATTTCTTGCCTATAGGACTGGGAGAAAAGACAGTTTTTCAGAAACTGGTCTGAAACCTGCTATCTAGACTCTCTCCTGCTGTGGTATACCTTAAGTTGTTCCATGCTTCCCACCCTTCCAGTAGCTAATTATATTTAAGAATCATCTTTGTAAAAAGCAGATTAGCACAACTGCTGTGAGCTTGGTATAAAAAGTCCCATTTGTTTCCACGCTTCTTTTTATTAATGCTTAACTAAAGCCTTACCCTAATAACAATGTCCTAAGTTTGAAAATAGTGAAAACTTTTCAGCAGTGAATATTCTTTCTGAATTGAAGTGTGAAGTATGAGAAGTTTTCAGAAAAGAGCTAGAAGAGAAGCTGGGAGAGTTTACTTGTTACTTAATATATTCAGCTGGAACTTGCACCCTGAGTCTAACCAAGTACACCTGTGCTGCTTACTGATCTCTCCTTTTCACTCTGGCAGATTCCTCCTAAAATAAATATCTAAGTATTTTCTTAAGTTGATCTCTATCATCGCAGTGAAATTAGCTGACATAGCTTGTGTTCAGCTCAAAAGAAAAGGGAATGGAAAGTCGCTCCCTGCTCCAAAGGCCTCTGATATATAATTACTGCACAATAGGGTCTTCACGAATCCATTCAGTGCTGCCACTTTAGAGATAGCTACAATCATAGGTCA
The DNA here is from genome assembly GCA_020745775.1 of Theristicus caerulescens. Classification (NCBI taxonomy): domain Eukaryota; kingdom Metazoa; phylum Chordata; class Aves; order Pelecaniformes; family Threskiornithidae; genus Theristicus; species Theristicus caerulescens. The sequence continues at coordinate 56,519,261 of CM036558.1, read as the reverse complement.
CTTCTCTGTTTGACAAAAAGAAATAAACAGTGTTTTGTTGTACTGGGCATCAGTGTTTTGTGTCTCACATGCAGTGATATTCTTCTTTGGCTAGCAATTTAAGGAGTCTTTCTCTGTCTCTTGTTTTCACAAATGTGCTAGGATAAGCCACTTCAACGGCCGATCAGTAATGCTGCAGGTGATCCATTGCTCTCTTGCATGGAGAAGATACAGAGGACATTAAATGGTAATGAGCTGTCAGATAACTCAAAGTGTATTTTTTAATATTCTATGGAAAATACCCATCCTTCTCTATTGGTGATGTTCTGCACAAAGGGGTCAAATGTACAAACACAGAGGCGGATATGACACAAGAGACTTGTGACTCATCTTTGGGCTAAGCCTTCAGGCTATAGCTATTCTCAAAGTCTGTGAATAAGCTCTACCCAGCACAGCACTCGTTAATCACAGGGTAATAGTTGTCATTAATAACAAGAAGTCATGCAAGAGATACTATTTTCTCATTACCTAAATCATACCCTTTAAAGCAGGATAATACTGGTTCTACTTCTTGATCATTGCAGCCTGATTAAATAACATCTCTGTTTTTTGCAGCTAAATCTTTGTTTTCTGTGATGAACAGATTGGAATCTTTATCCAAACAAAAAGGGTAAGTTTGTTTATGAATAAATGCAAATGAGCAAGCATGGCCCCAAGTCCAGTGAGGAATACCATCTGGATGGCTTGTCAACAATATTTCTTTTTAGCTTGGTGTTCTAATGGAGTGTATTACTTGGAACTGGCATAACTGCCTGTTTTGATTAGGCCCTTGTGGAGGAGGCTGTTGGGTGAAGAGAGGGCATGCATGCCTAGGTCCCAAAGGTACAGACTGAGGTAAATAGTTTTCAGCAAACCAACACGATAATGCAAAGAGCAGAGCACAAATATATTGCCTGGTTGGATAGTTTTCAGAAGCTGAGCCAAGGAAGTTATTTTTGAAGCATCCCTGGTGTCTCTTCCCACGACCAAGTAAACTATACTCATTTCCTTTCTTCATGTGACAGATTTTTTAGATATACAAGCCTTTTTCTTTTTGTCTTTCCCCTCTCCTCAGGCTTAACGCTCATGCTAGCCCCAGTGGGACTGCCTGCTATATAACATCGAACATGTTTTATATAGAGGTTCAGCTGGAGAAGGATGGGAATGTGATGGATGTAAAGTTGGCTCACCTTGGAGAAGCTCCTGTGGTAAAGTTAATTTTCTCTGTCTGTCACCTCCCTGTAGTCTCCCACCTGGCCTCCAGCTGCCATGTCAGAAAGTCTTTGGCTTTTGGTCTTGTCACACCTGCCAGCCTGTGAATGATACTAGCTACCTCTTTAGGCATCTGAATCTCTCACCTAAACTTACAACTTGGCTACAGATACTAAGTACTGTAGCTCTAAACATTAAGGTAAAACTTAGCTGACATGCCCACCTTCCAAGAATTTTGTAGTACCCTGCGTAAATATTTGTATTCTCATACTTCAATGTTATCGATATACAGTAAATAACAGGGTCTTAAAATATTTTCCTACCAAGGTGTAATGCAATATATATTCCCAATGGATGTCTTGGAGCTGTTACCAGAGATTCTGTTTTTCCTTCTGCCTTCTTTGTGCATTCCTACTAATGGGGATGTTTTTCTTGCACATTTTATCATTAAAATATTGGCAAAATATCACTCTGCAGTTCACATACCATGTTCTGCAGTTGTTCAGTGTTACAGACAATCCTTCAGATCAAAGATGTAGCAACAAGCTGTTGGGGGGGGGTGGGGAGCATAAACTGGTTTTTATCAGTAAGTATCCAAATTCTTACATTCATTTGGAGTTAATTTAGTCCCCTTTTTTCAGTTGCAGTCAGCCCAGGAATTTCAAGTTGTTCTGTTTAACCAGCACAGAGCTGTTGATCAGTGAGTGCTGGACAATATTATTAGGATGGAAATGCATATCCAGAAAATTTTAGCACAGGAACTGCCAATAAAAGAAACTCTGGACAAGATGCAATTTTTTTTTTCTGGAAAGAATTTATCAACAAACTATTTATGTTAATTTTATCCTCTTCCACAGAGCCTTTGTTCTTCTAATTATTGCATTAATATTATATTTTAACTGTTGTAATGTTAGTCTGGTTTTTGTTGGTTGGGTTTTTTTTAAGCTAACCATTCAGCTAATTAAAAGTAATGGGGAACAATCTTATTGTTACCAATGAAATGCTTTTAAGAGATGTTTCATAAAGGATGGTGAGAAACATGAAACTCCTCTCTCTTATTCCTGTAGGTTTGTGACGACTTGGTGCAGCATCTAAGGTAAAGAATCATGTGCAGAGTCTCTTATTGAATGGAAAGGAATTCCTGAGTCTTGTGTTTCTCTGAACGTTCTGGAGAAGTCAAGGCTAGAATGGTTTCAGTATAAGAACTGAAGAAAAAGAGCAAAAAAGGAAGAATCAGGAAACAATAATATGAATCCAGAAAACAACAGAAGAACTGACACCTTTTTGGATTTTATTTCATGTGGGAAGTTGGTTCCAGTGCTCCATATTGGAGGTTGGTGGTTGTTGTAACTGTTATCACCCACTTCCAATTTGTAAATTCAAGGCTAAAACTGCAGCAAATATAATTTTGAAAACATACTCCAGGCATTACTTATTTCTCAAGTTATTCCATTGAAAACAGTTAAATTGCATCTGCTTCAATGGAGCAAGAGGAAAGACTAATCCCCAACACATTGACTCTAGCTGCCAGTTGAACACAGCCTTTGAATACTGGCATTTGTGTTGATGGCAAGAATTACAGAACTACTTGGACTCATAATTTTGGAAATGGACTGATGATGACAATTCAGAACTGGCAGATTTACAGATCCAAACCAGATATTACTTTTTCCCTTCTCCTTCCATCAAATACTACATAGTCTTTGTATTGTCCTTATGCAAATGTCTTAACCACATGTCCTTCAGGCTTCTGTCACAGCAATGAAAGCAAGGTGATATCACACGGCCTCTTTTTCTTTACAAATGCATAGGAGGAGATGTTACTTTAATTTTCTCATGTAGCAGTAAGGCAATATATATATATATATATGTATAATTATTACCACATTTTGTTCTGTCTAAGTAGTTGCTGTTCCAGGTCAGGCCACCACCTTAAAAGACCATTTAGAAGTTCTCCAGCCAATACAATCAAGGTTCCAGGTTTTACTAATAATGAGTATATTTAAGAAATTGGATTCCTATTTAAATACTTTGACAGAACAGTTGAAAGAGAAGGTAAAGAGAGAAAGAATAATCATTGACCTTGCATATTTCTTCTATGTGGACCTGTAATGCATCATCAGTTTTTCCAGCCCTCTCTTTCATCAGAAATGAAGTTATATTAGCTTTATGGGTGTAAACAGCTATGTCTTAAAGCTTTAACTTGCATTTTCCTAGATTTTGACTCCCAGTGATGTTAACTGCCAGCAGTTTGGCTCTGAGTGATGGCATATAGTTACCATTGGTGCTGAGGGTATTACTTGCCGGCCTTACTGTTTTTGTTAGGATTTGGCACAAAGTGCAAGTATCTCTTCTACGCCTCTTGGCGCAGTATTTTATTTGGTCGTAAGGCAGTTTGTTATATGTGTAATGTTTCCTGTGAGTCTCAAAGTAACTATAAAATCATGATGAACCAGCCAGCTAATGCATAGGCTGGTGCTGTGCCTGTACCTGCACCTGCATGCCTGCTTCCCTCCCTTTTCCCTGCTTCCTCACTAGTCCAGTTGCAAGGAGTTATGGGAGAGCTGAGTGACTTGCTTAGGTTTCTGTTTGGAAAGGATTTGTCCCAGCGTGAAAGTCCAGGCAGGCTTATTTGGTCTCTCTGCTGATCCACGTTGCAGCCACATCTGCACGGAAAGGGAAGGTATGTCTTCTAAGTGCAGCGCTCTGTGTGACTGCAGCAGTAGAGAGTTTAGTAAGGCTTCTAAAATCCATTTAAAATCCACTTAAGTAGGTGAGTAAATACCTGGTGGGTTAGTCTGAGCAGAGCTCCAGGCTATCACAGCTAGTCAGAATCTGCAGGAATTACGGGTTTTGAGCAGTCTGAACCATTCCTTCACAGACTTGTGCAAGCCACTTGTCCCCTGTTCTTTTTTTGATTGATGTATCTATCAATTGTATTTAAGATCTGTCTCTCTCACAGGGTGCTGTGAAGTGCAATATTAATACAATCCTTGATATTTTGATGAAAAGAACAATGTACAAATGCATTGTATTAGGGAAGTGTTAGTACATGACTAGCTTTATTGGAGCATCAGGAAAAGTGCTTTGCTGCTGCTGACCTATCAAATTTGTGTATCGTGCACATCTATTGCTTTCAGTAGTGCATATTTACCCAGTGTCAGCTATAATTACATTGCTTTTTGCAACAGAGCCAAAGATTCACATTTCCTGGTATCTTCTAAGAAAATTTAAAAGCAGTACTGCTACTTGCCAGATCTGATAAGGAGTGGGCCTATAGCACTCTGAAATGGTGCTTTTTCTAGCAAATTAGATATAAAAGACTTATTATCCATCTCATTTAGTACCATGATAGCAATTGTTTCTTTTTGGTAGGATGAAGAACTATGATGCCTTTGGAAAGATTTTAGAAGACCTGTCAAATCTGTATCAAATTCCAGGAAACAGGTTGCATCTAGTCTTTACTTGAAAAACTTCTAAAATCCATAGCCTAGCTCTTGTTTACTTACAAAAATAATAATGTCTTCTCTCTCTTCCAGCGAAATGAAAGCTAAGGGATACCTTGCTTTACAGGCCCTTGAAAAGGATCTTTATTCAATGTCTCTTCTAGACAGGTAACTTGAAGTCTATCTCTTTCTCTCTTTCCCTCCACCCCCACCCCTTCATTTCACTAAAAACAAGTTAACCGATCTAATTATAGAGCAGGATGTGGAAGGCTAATTAGTTTTCTCCCACTGGAAAGCTTGAAGCTTTTCTGCAGCTTGCCAACCCCAGGCATGCCAAACAAGATGATCTACTGAACTCCTGTGCTTTATCTAAGAGACTTGCTGGGAAACTGGTTGGTTGCAGAGCTTGGGGGTGTGTGCATGTGACCACCCACTAGGAACAAAGAGTGCATCTGAAAGTCAGCAGTCATGTTTAGATCTCCCTGTGGCAGAATTAAATAGGCCTTTTGGGGTCCTGCTGTTTGGGTATCTCATTTTGTGCTCAGGTTTTAGATCAGGAGTAGTGGATGCTAGCTTTCCTCCTATCCTTCCTTTTTTCATTTCTCCTTTCAAAGAGTAAGATTACAGATAGATGGGGAACAGATTTTCCTAAACCCTCTGGTAATTGTACAGTGATTTTCATTCTTTTCAGAAAATCAGAGTTGAGGACACTGCTTTCCTTATGGATTTCTGAAGCATCTTTTCTGATATTAAGTACTCTCGGCAAGCATGGCCTTCTGTAACTTGAAACACACTCTTGGCTTATTTTTGTACAGTGTTCCCTTATGAAGCATACTAACTTCATGAACAAATATACTGTATCCTTGCTGATCGCTGATATCTCAGTAAATATTATTTATGAGTTAGATTATTCATCCCATCTATGATATAAGTTAATGCACTGCAGAGTTTTAATACACAGCTATGTAATTGTCTGGCTGCATGCATTCAGCTGTATAATCACATTTGAGGTTAGAGATTGGTTCTGTTTGAGTTAGTTTACCCAGGGTATTTCCTCACTCTTTGCTCAACCTGCCACTCCAATATTTTTGTCTCCCCTCATTTCTGGTAAATAGCACATCAAATTGCGACATGAAACAGCTCAGATACAGGGTTGAAACTGGAAGCCCCAGTCCTAGGAGTAATGCCTGAGTGGAATGCTGGTGTTTTGGAAGCTGTCATAACAAATGCAGACACAATCTACCTCCAAGAAAGCATCGTCTCCCTTTGATTAAGAGTGCAAATTATCCTTTACATTAGCCTAGCTAGCACTGCAACTCAGGAAACACTAATCAACATGTGTTTTGAACTAGAACACAGGATGTAAACAGAATTACTGAAGTACTTCATGGAAAAGTAGGACACCTGGTGCCAAGAACTGGAGGTGATGTTTTTTCTTTTCTTTCTTCATGGATTCAAAGAATTGTAATAAAAAACCCTACTGAGTTCATCTTTGTTTACAGTAAAGATCCTCTATTATAAACAAAAGATGCTGAAGGGACTTACTGTGCCTGTATTCTCGGATTGTGTAAAGACATACAGAAGGAGAAAATACAAAGACGCCAGGTGGTTTATCAGCTACTGCAACATTGACTCTGCAGCAGCCTAAAAGCAAAGCCAGCAATATTCTGAGGTTATGTGGGAAACCACAGTTTGGGAGTAACCGTGAGATCACAGCAGTAGTAGCTGAGATAACACTCATGTTGCCTAAAAGGCAAATATAGTCAGTTGATAAGTTTTTTGGCTCATCTACACTGTCAGAAGTGAGCTTTAACTGTTAATGTGTTATAGTTCATAAAAGTACTTCTAATACATGCTACCTCTATCCTGTTGCACAGCTTGATGTGAGTGTCCCTTATGCAAGTATTAAAACTTTCCCTTCTATTTCAGACTAGTCACTGAAAGCTAGCAGTTCAGCTAGTATTTTTAAGGCTGAACAGCAGGTTATTGTGCAAGAGAGAGAAACATAATTAATATTTTCAAAGATGTCTGATGACTTTATACACTGACTGTTTAGCTGTTAAATGCTGACTAAGAAAATGCTGTAATTTGAACATATACTGTAATTAGAGATGTGCTCTTATGAGGGATCCCCTTCTGCCCATCTACACTGCTCTTGTTTTTTTTTCCCCTTTGTGTCAAGAAGCCTAACATATTTCCTCTATTGACATGTGTAGTAACCATTTTTTTTTAATTCCTCAGGAACTCCTATGAACATTGAATTTTACATTTCTCCCTATCAAGTTTTGGAAGCAGAACTAAATCCTGGTAAAGCTAGAAAAGCAGAAATAACTAATGATGGGATAGCTTTTTCAGCCCTACCTGTTTCATTAAGCAAAGTTCATTAATGAAACTCAGAAATAAGATTTAAAATGCTAGTTTAGCAGAATGATTTATGTGATGCACTTCAGCACAATTATAATGCACATCAGGAAACTACTTTCCCATTTCTTGGCTGTTGACCCAAATTGAAGTGAGAGCAATATCAAACAAAGTAACTGCCTAGCCAGCATTAAAATCACTGGTGGTTGCTTGATCTGTTTCATGGCATGTCACCATTGGGCAACTTTGGTATTTTGGGTGTGGTCTGTGCAGGCTTCTCCTTGCTGTCCAAGCCATTGTGGCTGTCAGGTGGACCTGACCTTTAAAAGACCTTACCACTGTGTATTTTGTATGCATAGGATTAATCTACACTGACACGAGGAAAATAATGCAGTTCTCTTTCTCCCTCAGGTTCCCAGGTATGTGGAACAAAAATGGTTGTAACTGTTGAAGGCACAGATACGCTCCACAAACTTCCTCTTTCTCCACTGCTTGTAGATTCTCAAGCTGGAGAGGACAGGTGAGGCTCTGGGCACTTCACAGTACAGAAATGGATTTACAAGTCATCATTGGCACTAACCTCAGCATAACCTACATTTAGCCTCGGCTAAAACAGGAAGCTCTGTTTTATTGATGGCATTATGCTCCATAGCTACACCCTCTATAACCTGTGGCTTTTACAGTTTTCCCAAACGGACTGTAAAGTTATTGTATTCATATTTAACTGTGTCAGTTGCATTGAACTATGGATTTATTCATAGACTTGAAGCAAGAAGGAGCCACTGGAATAATATTACTTTACTTCCTAGTATTCAACAAGCAACTCCTGCATAGTTCCAGAGTAAATAAAACATATATTGAGGGATGTTACACCTTAACTATACAAAATAGTTTGTCATCCCACCATGGATACTGACACCTCCTCTCTCTCTACTTCAGTGCTAAGCTGGAGGGGAAGTCTGAAGTCATTACCCAAAATAAGTCACTATAGAACGATTTATAGCGAACATTCTTGTGCACTATTCCTCAGTTTCGGGTGGCTCACTTTTGCTTTCTGCCAGTCTTCACATTAACCTTGTTTTAAAATGTTAAAGGCTATAGTTGCATTTATAAAGCAAAACTTTTCTCAAGACAGAAAAAGCATGCAATGTAGTAAACTGCTTGGGACCTGATAGCGGCCTTGTACTAAGAGTCCTTGTTACATCAATTTCTGTAACAAGCTTAACAAGCTTTCAGTCTGACGACTTTTTTTTTCCAGCAACCCTGCTTTTTTGCCACTGACTGATGAACTCAGCATGGATTTGCCAGCTTTTTTTCTGTTGAAGTTTCACCAGCCTATTCCTATGTCCTCATTCAGTATTGAAGAGATACAGAGGCTCACAGGCATGTTATAATTGTTTTTAAGACTAAGTACTTCTGTGACTATACATTGCTTATTTGCTTTTTATTTCCCTGTGTTAACATTGTAAGAGGAAAAACTGGTTTCTGGGGCAGAACATGTTCTGTTCTGTCAGCCCAAGTGTAGTAACATTTTAGCATCCAGTGCAAAACACAAAAGTTCTAAGAAAGATACAATAATTACAGGCAGAGCTGTTTAACACGCTACCTCAAATTCCCAGTAGCAAAAAAGGGAATAAGAAAGGAGATTAATGTTTTTGTCCTTTCAAAACATTGGTTTTGTTTTTAATATTAGCTTTCATGTACAGTCATAACCTAAATGCTAATAAAAAAAATCACCTGGTTTCAGGAATTCAGATTACTGGCTTGAAACTAGCTCCTCTATATGAGCTGATTGTTCAGTCTACCCTTAAAGAAAAAGGCAGTGAAGACTTGTCTCTGCATAGATCCTGTTTCTTTGTGGTGAGTATAGTATGCATTTGACACACACTCTGCCCTTGTGCAAGATATATACTGAACTGTATTTCCCCATAAGCAAGCAATGCAGACTTCCCAGATTCCCAACAGTATTTAAATGGTCCTTAGGAAATAGTTCAAGTTATTTACAGACCAATATTAGACCCTTTCAAGTAAGTGAGCTTCTCATCCTCATTAATGTACTGTGTACATGGCTGCTGAAGTCATACTAATTTGTCTGTGTGTAACCCAAATATTTACTCTTCTAAAAATTACTCAGAACTTTATCATTAATGCCTTAAAAAGAAGGAAACTTCTTGGCTGGTGTGAGGACCAAGTCCCAAGATGGTACTTACCTAGATTTTTGAAGGTCTTTTTCATGCTGCATGTCACGTTGTGTGTCACGCTGCATATCTCACTGTTTTAACAAAAGATTTTTTTATTAGATAACACTTAGAATAGTGATTCCTTTTAAAGGGACTGGCAGGAAGAAAAGTGTAAAGTGCTGCAACAGTGATGTCAATTACTGTCTAGAGCCATGGTTGTTTAACTGTAGATGGCTTCCCTTTTAATAACTGTTTTATTAAAAAATATTTAATTTACACCACATAGATGCAGAGGAAAAGTTTTATAATAGAAAATAGTGGCTAAGATGCATTCTGCCAGACTTATGTACAGGGCAGCTACAAGACAAGCTTCAAAGATCTACCTTTATTTTGCTAGGAAACATTAATTTTGCAATTCATGGCAACAAAAGAAGAGAGCACTTCTTTCTCTTCTACTAGCAGTGTTAGCAGAGCCCATTGCCTACACAGTTCTTAGACTTTGAGGTGGTGGTACAGAAGGTAGTAGTAAGTTTACACCATGCTAAAACAAGGTTTAGCAAAGCTCTCCTCTATAAAACCTCTAAGGTGGGACGAAGTTTTCATTGCCATTAGATACACACGAAAGGCTCTCTAACTCTTCAGCAATTCCCTAAAAAATTAGTACTTGCTGGGAGATTGTTTTGCTTCTGAGTTTAAAGATTTTATTTCTAGAAATAAATTATTAAACTGAATTCTAACCTCAAGAGGAATGTAGGGGAAACCCTTTTGCTCCGTGAACACAAGAGGAAAAGCTCTTTTATTCTGCTCTTCATGTTTTCTTAATGTAGACCCTGCTAATTAACTGCCCTGCCTTAAGGTGACAGTTCCCATTTGGCATCCTGAATTAGATAACACAATATTGCACTTCTAATTTTGTCATAGAATCACTGTCAACATGGACAGGTGGCAAATTTTTCTTACTATATCTCCTCTTCTCCTCCTCTTCAAATGAATCATTGGGAGATATTCTAGCCAAACATGCTTCTCCAAAGCAAGCAGTAGTGATGGCGAGAGGAACAACATACGATGCCCTGAAAAGATTTCAGGCAAAACTGCTATCCTATTTGTACAACTGTCAAGCAGCACTGCTATGATATTCTTCTGAGAAAAGATCTTGGTTGTTAACATTTCTGTAGCCTACAGGGCTCTTAAGAGTAGTTGGAAGAATTGGTGGCACTTGAACTCCTGACCACTTGACTCTGGGTATGTTTGCCTAATTTGGATGCATTTGGGAGGGAGACTGGATCTCATTTAGCTTCCTCTAAGGATTAAATTTCTACTGAAATGCAGAGTGACGTGAAGGGCATGTGTCTCCCAAAATTATTTTTGCTGTTACGTTGTGCAGTTGCCTGATAACATCAAGCTTTACTTTCTTGATTGCAGTGCTTGAAATATCACCATATTTGTTGTTCAGTCTCTTCCAGATTGCCCAAAGCACTGTTACTTCATAAACAAGGGCTCAGAAAAATCAGATTTAGCAGGAGCCTTGGTCACTAAAATCCCATTTAGCCATCCGAAGTGTGTGCCTGGCGTAATAGAGATTCTTCGACATCAAGTGGCATATAACAGTCTTATTAGCAGCTGTGTCTCTGAGAAGCATATAAATGAAGGTAAACTGTGTGGTTGGAAGTAATGGCAGAGTATTAGAGAGAAACTAGCTTCTAAGCTGGTTGTTAACAGATTTGCTGCTCCCTTGCCAAAGCTGTTATTACTTGTGGAGCATTTTAAATTATAAAATCCTTAGTTTTAGTATTACACTGTTCAATATTTTTTTAAAAAATCTCCTAGGCCTGACACTTCTATAAGCATAAACTAAGTTGTCGAAGTAATGAATAATTAAATTCTGCTGCATCAGTATTTTTTAAATTCTAGCATGTGATTCAGCCAAAAAGAGTCCAGGTTCAATGGCTGGATATCACTAAATAGTAATTTTATTTCTAGATGATTCTGAACTGCTTTACTTTGAAGTGGTACCACACAAGACCACCAGCTTTTCTGTCTTTTTCCTCCATCCTCTGAAAGAGAATTTAGCCTGCGGTACGTGTGGAATAATTGATAATGTCCTATCTAGGCTCTTGTACTACGCTTCCCAGTTACAAATACATTCTAAGGGCTACTCTCAATGGTGTCCAACCCATGAAAAACACAAAGTAGCACTTGTGTATAAACTGCTTACTAAAAAGTGTTCTGTATTCAGCATAAAACAGAAGGTAAATGCAAATATTCAAGTCCTATTCTGTCTTGGCCCGCAGTTAACTTCTACTATTTCTGACTTAAGTATATTAGGAAAAAGCAAGTCTTATGCAAGAGCATTGCTGCAAGCCCCTTCCCATTGACTTCAGTCTTACCTCTGTTGAAGCATCAGAATGAAAGGACGGTTTTCAATGTTTATAAAAATATTTATTTTGAAATACTTATATTCTGTTCTTTCCTAGTGATAATTGATGTTATAACCTCCAGAGAAGTCCAATGTTGCCTTCATTTAAATCCTCAAGATCCAACTCTAAATTCTAGTGATGACTTTATAGCAAGAGCTGTGAAGCGGTAACTAGTTTTTTTATTTCGTAACAGTTGGAATGAACCTCAAATGTCCATTTAATGGAAATATCATGTGCGTTCACAGTGCCATGAACTCAGCAACCAGAAAACTTCACTCTTGTAAAAAGTTATATTATAATAGTGAGAATAAGTTACTTTAGTGTCTTAAGTATCTTTTTCAAAAATGTTAAACATTAATAGTGATGGAAGGTGTTTCTTTCCAGTAGAAAGCACGTGGGACAGGGCAACACTTTTGAATGATGAGATCTTTACCTTTTAGAAAGATGCTTTTTTCTTTCGTAAACAGTCGAAAGTCTTCTGAAGACTGTAGCTGATGACAGTCTCATGACTGGTATAACTTAGAATAGCATGGAAAGGACTTTTTCCACATCTACCTAATACCAATCAGTGCTTCTTTTCAGAAAGTGGGGTGTATACGGCATGTCTACAACACTGTCTCTGGCTTGTTTTCTGAAACAAATTCCAAGAGAGGCAAGTTGCTGAGATACATGAACACATGCTAGAGAAAGGACTTGGAGCACTAATTTGGCATAAGCTAGTATACAACTATTATCTATTTGATGACAGCAGGATCAATGCAGGCTGGATTTTGAACCTGTTTAATTTGCCTGCCCTGTCTTAAGTCACAGGATACTATATACTGTTCTTGGAACCAGGTAACGCTATTGTTAGAGTGGAAAAAACTCCTCTAGTGTAGATAGCGTTTTAGAGAAGATATGCTCTGTACCTGTCTTATACAAAACATGAAAGTTACAATTATAAAACTCAGCAAGAATGAATATATTGCAATGTTATTTGTTTAGGTTTTCATTAAAAGCACCCTTATGACTTTTTTTTTTTTTTGACCAAATCCTCCCACTCTTTCTATCAAAGCTTCTTTGTACTGGTAAGCTCAAAGATCCAGCACCTGATTTCATTGCGTCAACATAGGGTTCCGGTATACCACATGTAGTTATATTGTAGTTACGATGTAATGCCCGTTAGGTTGTACAAGGCAAAAAGATGCAAGGACGTAGCACTGTTTTTCTCCGCAGGTATCATTCAGGTGTCAGCCACAGTTTAAAAAAAAGAAGTATGTTGAAGAATGTATGAAGTCTGTAGTAGTGACTAATGTTTCATTTCCTCCTTCAGTTGCATGTCAGTGCCAGTTGTCATGAGAGCTATTTTCAGGAACGCTGCCAAGGTGAAAGCTGATAGTGAAACACAAGACATGGAAGCAGACAAGGAACAAAAACCTGAACCACCACGTGAGCAAATTATGGATTCTAATACTCCTGAGGAAAGTCTTTCTGTGGCTGGTCAGCAAGATTTGGTAGTGACAGAGAAGCCAAGTATTACAGACAGCCCAAAAGAAAATCTCTCCACAGCCAAACTGGAAACTCTGGGTGATAACATGGAAAAAAGTAACCCCACAGTAAGCACAGAAATTTTGTGCAGAGTGGAGGAAAGTAATTCCACAGCTAGTACAGAAGCTGTTATGATAGATAAGTAAAACACACAATCTATTGTTTGATAATCAAATATTTTCCCTGGTGTAGATTGCTTTTGCAGAAGTAATTGGAGAGAACTTGGCAAGCTCACTGTCTACTTAGTAATTTATGAATGGAGTTTCCTCTTCGCACGCTATTAAATACATAGAAGTAATACTCTTGAATTTGCATTTTTAAACTTCCACATTTGGAAAGTCTAACACTGCTCTTGTAACCTTTATTTTTGTCTGCACCATATTCTGCCACAGTATGGAAGAAATTTCTGTCTAACATACGTGATACAGGCTATAACATAACACATGCACTTGTAGAAAAGTAATGTTTATCCATGTCAGTATTATGCTAAATAAACTGAGAAAAAGGAAGTTGTTTGAACAATTTCGTACATACATAATTAATGCAGACAGCCCTATTTGCCCACTATTTCAGAAACAGGTTCAATAAGAGACTCTTAACTGCAGTTGTTTCCCCCTAATGGAGAAGTGGTACTGAATGGCAGCCAAACTTACAGTCTACCAACTCTGGCAGGATAATAGAGTCTTTAAGAAAGTTGTAAACTCAGTCTCTGAAAATCAGGTCATTTTTACCTTAGCTTTTCTCTGGCCTCAAAGTATAAAATTGTTTTGTGATTTAAATTTTTTTTTTAAAAGTACAGTTAAGTCAGCTGTTCAAAATTTCAGTCTGTCTAGACCTGCTTTGTCTCAGACGTGAAGGAAAGTTACAAGCAACTTAAAACAAGTGAACTCCTAACTTAATGTGAATCAGTTTAATTAGTGTAAAACAGATGTAGGCATTCACAAAGAAAAGACTTCCTGACCAGAGCAATTTGTGGCTACACTTAAGGCAACAGGAAAAGGAGTCAAATATAGAATGTTGGCACAGAAATGCAAAGTTGTCAGAAATATGCATGTGTGGCTGACAACGTGTTTCTAAGAGAAGGTGAATAAGCCTGGCTTCCTTGAAGAGTTTGGGAAAAACAATATGGGAATGACGGAAAGAGAGTTCAGGCTAGAAGGACTGTCAAAATAAATACAAAAATAACACAAGGAAGTTCATTAGACTGGAAATGTTATCAGTGTGGTCTAAAGGGTAAGAGTAGATGCTCTAACAGTAAAACAATGGAATTGTCAGTAATTCTGCATTTGAAGAGAATGGTGTGTTTTCAACAAAAATGAAATAAATAAAACTGTATGAGGAGGAAAAAAAATAGTTTTTAACTGTGAAAGTGCACTGCATAGTGGTTACAAAAGGTAAGAGGAAGAATTTGACAAAAGGTGAAGAATTCCTATATTTTATATAGTGACTAGAGAGTCACAGGACTCTAGAAATCAGCAGCAAATACTGTTCTGTTTTGCATAGAGTTAGCATACCCTCAACAGCAGCTTATTCTGCAAGAATAGCTTGTCCCTAGCACTGGGCATTTATTTTTTAGATATTAGAAGGGACCTATTTAGAGGGGCTATTTAAGGGACCTGCTCCATTTCCAAACTGCTGCCAAAAGAGAAAGTGAGGGTGAAATGATAGTTTCTGACACAGAACAGAAACATGTTTAGTAAATCTTTGTAGAGCTTTAGAAGTCATTTCCCCTTTCTGTGAAAGTTATGTTTAAGATTGAAAGCAAGGGGGTTTTGCCAGGAGCCAAAGCATGGTGAAGATTTACAGAAATTACCTCTACTGGGAAGTATCAAAATCAGATTTCCCTAAAACAAAGTGATGCCTGTACATGGTCCACAAACTGAGAATCAAATCCAGTTGAGATAATTTTAAATACCATGAGACAGAAAAACTAATGTTCCAGTTGCTGGACATGATGGAGTATATCCAATGATAAGCCCAGTTGCTCTACTAGCCAAATAGTCTGCTTTTTAACCCAAGCAAGGGTTGACCTTTCAGGATCTGTGCAGAGTTTTGCCTTGCTGCACTCAGACTGCAAAAAACCAGCCTCACCATTATTTCTACAAATGTTTTCACCAGAGCTGCCAACGTCTTCGTGTTTTCCAGCTTTAACTTCATTGTACTCTGTCCCAGCTGGAGCTGTGTGATTAAGGTCCAAGTCCTGAACAGAATCTAAAATGTGTCCGAGATGTGGCTGTTCTTCAGTAGAATTCAGATACTTAAGTACATCATCTTCATGCTTTCCAACAACATCAAGAAGATTATTTATCTTGCTTAAAGCAGAATCATGTCCATTAAAATGACACCAGGATAAGAGAGCACTGAAAAGTGAAGAACAAAAACAAAAAAAGTGATTATGTGTACCCACACAGACTGCCAGTTGTTGAAGGGAGATAGCAATGTGACAAGACATCTATGCTAAATAAATGTATATATGTTTTATTCACATTTTCTGGGAAATTCAAGCAGCAGAACTGAATCTTAAGCTTAAAGATGTAGATTCAGATAATTTTGGAAGAGTAACTGAAGGAAGGTTTTTAAGAATGATCACTGTACACTCAAGTAGGCAATTCCCTGTATTCAGAGACCTGAGAATTCTCAGGTTGCTCGTTTTGGACAGACTCACAATGCACTTTTTTTTTTTTTAAATTAAAACAAACAAAACATTGCATGCGCACTCCCTCTGTACACACCCTCCACACGCACACAACCTTAAGGAGTTTGTAACCTACTTCAGGGTTCCTCTGAACTGGCCACATGTAACCATCAGCTCAGCACCGTGTCTGTAACCTTGATTAAAGCCTTCCTGGAGTGCAACTTCTTTCCCAGCCTCAATTCCATCCCTATAGCCTTCCTATAATAAGAGTAGTGAAACACATTGTTCACAAGATGAAAAACTGGACCTATGACAATTTCATAACAATAAAAAAAGTTTAAACAAGTATTCAGTCTCTTAAATTACAGCTTTTAGATTTGACCATCCCTCCCAGCTACGCCCCTGCTGCCAAACCAAAACATGCTTTTTGCAGTGCATTATGATTTACTGATCTGTAAGATCCCGTTCTTTTCCAAAAGGATCCCCAGAAGGTCCGAAAACAAGGAAAGTATTTTTGGAAACATCAAAAAATAAGACAAACCTGCAAGAAAGCATGCTTGCTTTTATGATGACCAACTCCTTTATGAAAAATTCCTTAAAGAATACCACATACAGATTTATAGACATCTAAAAATACATAGGCTGCAAAGCCTCCCTTTAGCAGAAGTACTCTCCTGTCTGTAATCCATCTACTTGTTTTCACAAAACTAATTATTGAGCCTTGCTTCTCTATTTGCTGGATCTCACTCAATTCAAGAGTTATACCAGAAAAAAGATGGTGATGGAGTGAGTCACATATAAATACACATAACATTGTGATTGCTTTCTGTAAGAAACAGCTAATGATTGTAATGCAAATTAATGTCTTTATATTCTAATCACATTACCATATAATGTAGAATAATTCTTAACTTTTGTCACACCAAAACTGCAAGTTGTAAGAGTGAAAACTTCTATTTGCTCATGAGAGAAGAGAACTGGTGCCCTTGCTAGAGAAATAGCCAGGAAGAAGAATGCTTCTTTATTTTGCCCAACATACAGCTCTAACCTCAATAACATTTTATGATTTTGCAGTATCTACTCATAAAATACCAGAGGGATTTGTGTAAGAACACTAAACAGCCCCTTAAGAAAACCAGTCTTTTCAAGGGACTCAGATGCAGGAAACTTTTCCTTGGAGAATAACACAACAGCTCTGTTGTAATACCCTTTCTCATCAACAGCCTACACAACAGCATCCATTCATGTTCTTCAGCCAAATGCTGTTCACCCATGAGCAGGCGAGCCCTACTGGCCCCACTCCGAATGATAATGTATCTGTTGAAGTAACCTGGGTTTATGTACTTGTTTTGTTCCCTGTAGAATTCCAGGGAGGGAAGGGCTGCAGAAACCTGCTTTCATAAAATATATTTTTCACTAGGAGAATAAATAAGCCACAGAACTACCCACACCGCAAGGTCCAATTGTGGTTCCACATGGAGTCACACATCTTAAATCTGACTGACGAAGAACTCTACTTAAAAACCCAAACATCTCATATTTCTTTATTAGCAGTGTTTAGCTGTGTTGCCCTACATTTACTAGTGATATACCTGCAAGTATGAAGCAAATAGCTTGCATCAGAATTTAGCACTGCCTTTTACAAACACACATGGTTGTACAGAGGGAGCCAATGTCTTTTGGTAAAATAGTACTTTGCTCTGATAGACTCCTAGGATAGAGTTTCTGTAAATTCCTGCTAAATTTTCCTGATATTCAGGAGAAACTAAGCCACAATAACTTTTAAGCAGGTACTCTTAGTTTTCCCTTTAAATCAGCCATATGTACATCAAAGTATGCATCAGTAAATCTAAAACAGTTAAAAAGACTATTAAATTTTTGTTGTAGAAATACCTTCAATCTTTTTTTCATGGTGCTGTTCCATTCTTTCTGTAGTAGATACATCTCATCACCATCTTCATCAAATATATCCTCACTGGCTCGGCTGACTGCAACTTGTACCCAGGACATAACAGCAGTGACGACTATGACCTCTGCTTATGTGGTAAATAAAATACTGAGAAACTCTGAACAAAGTCCCTCTGGCTAAGTGTCAGATTAGTAGTATAGGCAAAAAATGTGAGTTCTGAAGAGAAGTCAGGTACGGAGCTGATCATTCAACCTGTACACTTGTTTCCACATGGAAAACGGATGCTGTTCACCATCAGGGTGCATCTGCCAAGAGAAGACAGTGAAATCATCACTGGTAAAGCACTCACAAACAATTCATTGCATCGGTGAAAATTCTTACAACCCACAAAGGCTGTTTCTTGCAGAGGCACCAGAGGCTTTGAGGGAAGCGAGGGCCATAAGGGCCATCCCTCGCCCGGCCACGCTGGTTTTCCTGGGACACGACTGGCTGGAGTCTCGCAGTCTGCAGGCTCCCTCCCTGCGGCGGGCCCGAGGCGCACCCCACCGTCCGCACACCTTTCCACCCACCGGATCGCAAAACCAAGCCTCAACGCGCCAGCGCCGCCCTGCCCAAACCTCGGCCGAGCCCACAGGCCCCCCGCCGCTGCCCCGACCCCGGTCGCGGTCCCAGTCGCGGCCCCGGCCCCGGCCAGGCCGCGACCCGCCATTTCACGGCCGGCTGCTCAGCCCGGCAGACACCCAGCTCCCCACAAGCCGCCGCGCTGCGGGGAGCCTTCCTTTTTCCTTCTTCCCTCTCCCTCACCTCGCCTCGCCTCACCTCTCCCGGCTGCTCGCTCAGCCCCGCGCTCCGTCCCCTCACCACAGCCGCCGCGCCACTGCGCTCCACCGCTCGCTGGGGCCGCCATCTTGGCTGAGGGCAAACTGGCTTCACTGCCGTCGGAAGCAATAGGGGAGCGGCAGCCATGTTGGCCGAGGGCAAGCTCCGCGGAGGCCACAGTTAAACGACCGCCATCTTAACCAGCAGCCCCGTGGCTTCAAAGCTCGTCTGAGACGCTGGAGGCGGGCGGCCATCTTGAGTGCGGGCGCAGCCTCCCGTCCTCCTCAAGGAGGCGGGACGGGGTGGCCGGGCCGCCCGGCCCTGTTGCCCGCCGAGAGGTGAGAGCCGGTAGAGGAAAAAGCCGTTACTGTGAACCCCTCTCCCGGCTTCTCCAGAGCGAGGGGCGTGTGGCTGCCCCAGGTCTTCCACAGTGCCCTCAGGCCAACTCCGGAGGGAGTGTGTTCCCCGGGGCACGGAGGTTTTGTCGTCTTTTCAAAAAGAGGACAAAAATTCCACAATTTTTCAAAAATTGTGGAATTTTTTAAAAAAATGTGCCTTGCTGGCTTCTGAATCCTCAAGGTCTTTATGTGTCAAGTGAGCCCATAAGGTATCCTCTACAAGATTGAGGCATCACAATAATAAATCCCTTTTAATATGAAGGGTGCCAGCAAGAGTCAAGTGTTTCATTGTTTGCTTCTATTAGAGAAAACAGTAACATCCTTTTGACATAACTACAACGGAATAATGTGTTCTTCTTGGTGCATGCTGCATTTAGCATATGAGCGTAAGTTTAAAGTTTGTTAATCTTCATAAATGTGCTATGCATCAACCTTGAATTCAAGCTGTATGTTTCTCCAAATTGCCAACTCCTGTGACAGTAAATGCCCTCATGTCCTGAGTGCTTCTGCGGGTCCCTGAGAGGGAACGCATTCGCTCCTTGTCTGGAGAGGCTGATTCCCTGTTTCCCAGGCTGGCCATGGTGCCATGCTCACCCTGTGGCGACTGCCAGGTGTCCCACCTCCTGTCCCATGGGTGAAATTCGTTACAGCAGGGCTGGGGACACCGCTGTGGATGACAGAGCCTGACCTCACGCAGCCAGTACTGAGAGATGAACAATCCTGTGCTGTGACTCACACAGCCACAGCACTCTCATTCCTCTTGTCCCTTTTGTTTTGCAGAGATGGCCTGTCCTCCTGCTCGTGGCCCTTCTCGGACGCTCGCTGCTGGTTGCATGCTGAGGTATGAGTGGCCAAGTAACCCAAATCTGTCTAGAAACTGATGTCTCAGGGGATGAAATGACACTGGTGCCTCTGGATGGCCAGAAATGTGCGTATCTGTTTCTTGGCAGTTACTACACATGTCCATGACTGCTGATTTCCTAGCTTAGTTCTATCACTTCTACCTCCAGTCTGGTAGAGGCTTATTTAGCTAGCTCTGCTGGTTTTTTTTAAACAAGCAACAATGCTGAATATAGCCCACATGCACAAATGCACAGTCACAGAAAAGCTCATGACCGGTCATAATGGCACTACTAAAGCTGGGTTAACCCTTTGCTTATCATCCTGAACCCTGTCGCCTCAGCCTTTTGCTCTGCTGGAAAAGATACACAGGTCATACCTCAGGGTCACTGTGAATTTCCCAAATTCAAACTATCTCTGTTTAAATGTCTTACATTTACCGAAGCTGATCATTCCACACAGATGTTTGTGTAAGGTAAATCCTTATAACCGTGAGAAACAATGAAGAAAGCTCATATTCCCACCCCTTTCTCTTAGTAGTTTTGGGTGGATAATTTGGTGAATCATATTGTATACATAAAGCAGCATTGTTGGGTTATGAAGTGCAGTTGCAACTTGAAGACAAGTTGATTGCATGCTGATGGCCTTGACAGTGCTGCTGGCAGGGCTTGAGGGTGAGGTGTTGTGCCTCAGGGTCTGGATGTTTTCCACACCTATGTGTGTTCTAAATAAAACAGTGTCTGCATATTATGGTGACACTTTGTAATAACACATCCCAAAAGATCAAAACAGGAGAACAGTATTTCACAGGATACAAAAGAGTTCTGGCATTTTTGCAGAATGAAGAAAAGTTACCTGAAAATGTAAAAAACAAAGAAATAGTTGATTTGTGACCCATTGTAAAATTTGTCACTGCCATATCTAAGATTAAAAACTGGCTAATTTTAGCCTTATGGAATCTATTATACCAAAGGTACCTCTGAGCCATGAACATGCTGGGCTCAGCAGCTACTGCCTGCACACTTGGAGTGTTGGGGAGAGGTTCCAGAGGGGCCAGTACACAGTCATGCAGAGCTTAGGACTACCAAGGGGTTGCGGGAGATCATTACAAAGGATTTCTGTCAGCTTCATCTTAGTGGTAAGGTTTGCCATAAGCAATCAGCCATGAGTGATTGCCAAAAGTAAAATATATGAACATAGTGGCATGGGTTGCTCCTTTACACCTTTATTACTGTGCATAATGCTTCAGATAAAGCATTGCTCCCATTCAGATCATTATTACATAGTCTTGTCTTTCACTCATCAGTGCTTCAAACCCAAACTGACAGGAGCAGCCAATGGATTTCGTCATAATGCACAAAGACCCCTCAAGATTTTAAGCTTTTTTGAAGGGTAGTTGATTACCATAGCCAGGACTTGTGCTGTGTATGGGCTATGCTGTGGGGCAGGATGATCACATTCTCGCTAGGGCAATTTCTATTGCTGTGTACTGCTGTCTCTGGCAGAATTGAGCTAAGGCTCGTAAAGGGTAGAGGACTATTTATACCGTAAGTTATTCTCCAGTCATACAATGCTCATTGTCATGGACCGACAGAACCATGTTTCTTTGGCTCTAATTTTGGGAGTAATATAATCCTTTTAAGAAATCACAGCTCTTAAATGGTATTTGGATGAATTTCAAGAACACTTAAATCACTGTTCACTTGGTCTCTGTAGTAAACAAGACTAAAACATAACGGGAAAGAGTAAGCTATTGAAATGTGAGGAGAATGAAAAAGAGCGATATTTAATAACGACGGTATATGCATTGTCACCAAACATTGCACAAAGTTTCTGAAGAGCCTTAAACCGTAAGTCCCTCCCAAAATGCGTATTCTGCCTATGGTCAGGTCTGTAGTCTTTTCCAGGTATCTGGTTCTACTGACTGGTCAGATTCTAGGCTGTTTTCCTTGAATACGGTGAATAACAAGGCATTGGCAAGACTGCCTACAACAGCGAGAAAGACGTATGCATGCTCACATGCAACCTAATCTCTGTCCCGATCTTGGCTTTCTGTGCATTTTTCCTTCATGTGAGGTGTGGTGGGGTTGTGTACTGCTGGCTGGATGTTGCAATAATAATACAGTGACCTCCAGTGCTTAAATCCTTTGCTTCCAGACCTACCACAGAGAAGGACACAGTGAACTAACAAGTTAACTGCAAGGTCATAGGCTTAATGAGGTTTTAAATATTGCAGCTCACAGCACAGGAGACTATAATGACCCTAAATTAAACAGGAGGGTTAAAATAAACCTCCAGGATCAATGATTATTACCAGGGCATGGTAATAAACATACATTTCTGTGTTTTCCTATAACATCTCTCATTCAGGATATTAAGACAATTTACTAGTAAGGCCCTATCACCCTCTTGTGATGAAGGTAAGTAATACATAGGAATCACTTCTCTCTTCTTTATTATCATATGATAATATTACACAACACTTTGGGTCAAAATGTCTCATTTAATTTCAGAAGAAAATGGAAGAATATGGAAAAGAGCTAGAAATTTATATCAAGGGTAAATGTCTAACATTTACTGCAAAGCACCACAGGAATCTTAATAACCATTTTGCCATTACTTCTCACACAAGTGTTTTCAAGGGAGAGGATAGTTTTCTGCCTCTTTCTTCCCCTGTATTATCAAAGCACAGAACTTTGATAGATAGGTGTTACAACATATCAGTTTTCCTACTTGCAGAATCATTACCATTTCAGATCCTGGCAAAAAACCAAACCTTTCCTGAATATTCCATGGACTGTCAGCAGTTTGGCTTGTACTGAATTATAAGTGGAAGTGGTTAAGCAAAGGAATAATTTTCCCCCCCTGTGCTTTCCCCAGGCTTGCTTTGAATGTCCCCAGGGAAGCCAGGCTTGCAGTCTGAAAAACTGTACTCTGAACTGTTGCGTACTAAACAGAGCAGCAGGTACAGTTTATTAACACCAACGCGGTTCCCCTCCATCTGTCATTTTCCTTCCTTTGCTCCTCAAATGAGTGAAATTTGTTGTCACCAGATGTAGTCCATATTTTCATTCTAGAACTTTAATAACAACTCTAACATTGTAAAAAAGATGGTATGGTTGAGATCCAAACGAGCTATATACACATTCCAGCTCAAGATTAATGCTGATAGAACAGAGTGTAATGTGGCCCTACACTATCTTTTTTAGAATATACAACAGAGAAGCAAGGAAGGAATATTCCTAATTGTCTTCAATCTGTAGACAGTGAGCTTTTTACAGTGTGAAATTCCACATGAATAGAAGAAGGTTATGTCAATAAGGACAAGAAAATGTAATAAATTCTACATTTTAGTTGCGTATCTGAATCATGTGTCTACTGAAATTGTAATGTCAGTGATGAGTCTGACTGGTTTTGTATCATCAATAAATCAGGACCCTGCAGGTCTGTGACTCAGATATCCTTCAATAAGATTTTTCTACCTTATTGGTTACATTTTTTGATGCAGAGCTGCCTTTTTTGTTTGTATAATAATTGATCATAATATGCAAATAATTACTGTAAATGTAATTGGTCCAAGGAAAATGCTGTATTCTACTTATGAATTTCCACAGTGAATTGCATTTCTATTCAAATTACACAGACTTTTTGTCACACTTGCTTTGCTTCAACGGGAGAGAAATGCCAGCTGTTTTCCTTTGGCTAAGAGACGAATTGCCCTCTCTGTTTTATCCCATGTATAAACTCAGGAAAATGATGAAAAACTGCAGGAATAGCAGCTGTACAATGCTGATCCAATTGTCTGAAGTGAATAGAACTGCTAGAAGGCATAAAACTTGTGGAGTGCACTGATTTCTTTGGCACCTGAAACCATGAGAAAACAATTGTTTCAGTGACAATCCACAGTTTCTGAAAGGTTGAGGTTATGACAAGGGTGGTTAAATGGTGGCTTTTGAATTGCATGTGGATTGTGAACAATTCCAGTACAGCATGTATGCCATATCTGCAGCGTATAATTGGTTGTTTGGCTGTGCTAGCACAAAGGCTGCTGGGCAATTCATATCCCCAGCTGTGGAAGAAAGTGAGCTGGCATCTCTGGGCCTCTCAGGACCCAGCTATACACTGGGGCTGGCTCTCTCCCACAGGGAGCTACAGCAGCCTGCAGAGCCATTGTCACCTGTAAACTGCTACCAGAGCTGTCGGAGGAGGGGCCTGCTAGGTGAGACAAAGCAGTTGCCCAGGACAGCATGTTGCTGGGCTCGGCAAAACGTTTATGCCCCTTAGATGTTACTGCACCGCCCCTGACAGGGCAGTTGGGTGGTGACTTTCCCTTCTCCTAGCTCCTCTCTTTCTCCCATTCTTAGTTCTGTCCTCTTAATCAACGCTGGAAGAGCAAGTACCACTTTACTTATGGTGCTGGCTCTGAGTTATACTCGGCCACCTGGAGGAAGACATGTAGCTAAATGCTCAGGAATTTATTCTCCTGCCTCCCCTTGAATGTGCTCTTACCACTTTCCCGGGTTGCTTTCTCAGACCTGCAAGTACAGCTATGCTCATCTTTCACAATTATCATTGGTGTCAGTGGAAGGTGCTATCTTCAATAGCAACTGCAGGTGCTGTGCAGCTAACAGAACAGGGAATCTGACATTTAAACAAGACCAACCATTGCACATGGCATGCCTTGAATATTACTTACTAGTCTGGAAAAGACTGAGCATGGTTACTCATAGTTACTCGAAATTTATTTCACAGGACTTAACTGTATACATTTACATGCAGTTACCTGCCTATATTTTGCCATTGTATTTTACTCAGGAACCAACAAATGGAGTTCATCTGACCCAACAATAACCGCCCATCTAACCAAGTAACATTAGGTACTTTTTTTCATTGAATTATTATGGTCAGTATCTGTCACCTTGACTTATGCTGAGAAGCACATTGCTATTCAGCCAATTATTGACTTCTGTGGGTTTGCACTCGGGGTAACGCAGTTCACAGCATGCAAGATCACAGAGAAGGTGAACTCTCTCATCAAATTTTCAGCAGCAGAAGAGTTGCTAGCTCTTCAAGAAAACTGAAACAACAGTGGTCATGTTACGAGCCCAGGCCCTGACTTCAGAATAATCATATGATACATTCAAAGTCCAAAGGTGCCTTTCTTTGCTCATCCAAAAGCTGCAATGAGTAGAGCAGCTCAGTGGGATACGTCAGGCAGGCTTGGCTCATATTTTAAATAGCAATAAAGAACTTCAAAGATCTTCAAAGAACTAGAAAAAAAGAGCTACAAACTATCCTTCTGTTTTGTGAAATAAATGAGGTCACACCTTCAGCAAAACTATATATTGTATTTTGCCACTCACTGCATCAGCTGAGTAATTGTGACTAAACAATTTTACAAGTAATGCAGCAATTACATAGCAAAATCAGAATGAATTCAGCACCACCTGAAGACTGGGAATCAAATTCCACGGCAATGTCACAGGTGCTCTAAGTTACAGCAGATGAAATGTAAGGGAAGTTGATTTGAGGCAATTTGAGCACAGAGACAGCAAAAAGCTCTCTATAGAAATAGGCTACTTAATTTTATTTCTTCCCAAACCCGGATTCCACTCATTTCTCTTTCTAACCCCCATAGAGATATCAATTCCTCTGAGAAACCTATCTCGCAGCAATAGCTTTGTTTGGATAGTTCAACTGAGGTGAAAAATGCATCTCAAAATGGGAACTGTGTTATAATTTTAATTATGTAGCAATTGCAAACTGATCACATTGTATATTGTAAGGTTTTAGAGTATTGCCTGTCTGTGGAATATTAGTATCAAGGTCTATTCCTGTTATTTATAAACATGGTATAAACTGAAATTAACTGTCAGTTCTGTTCCCAGAACTTTATAAAAATTTCACATTTTAGGGTGTTTTTTCTGAATAATGTAACTAATTTTTTTCTTTTTGCAAACTGTCATATTCTATTGAAGAGCACCCTTTATCACAATGCTTGGCAAAGGCATTTTCAGTTTATTAAAGAGACTGTGATTTAATAATTTGGTCAAGGAAAATCTGCAGGTCCTTTGAGAATCATCTGAGCACATGTGGAATAGGTCCCTTTTTTTCTAGCAAGAAAGTAAGTAGCGTATAAATATTTTACTAATGTGCTGAGGACTACATTTTATCCTCATGCAATATTAGCTTCTCAAGAAAATTCTCAGAATGTATTAAGCCATAGGATGGTGTAGTCTGTGATTACTTGAAAACATAAAACCTTGTTTTGTCTGTCACTCCTGCCCCCATATTCCTGTGCAATGGCTGTTTTCTTTTTTCAGAAGCTAAAGCAACACAGACAAACCTTGTTTCCTGAATGACTGATGGGGTAATGAAAATTAATAGTAGCCCCTACAAACACCATTGATTTTTTAAAATCTCAAAGATTGACACCTTATCTTTGTATTTGAAACAAACGTATGTCTCTCTGTTGTAATAAATGTAGGTATGCATGTATACCCTGATACCTGTGAGCATTGTCTGCAGACTCTGAGGAGCTCAGGGGCATATTTCAAATTCACTTCAACAAGGGCACCAGGCTGTGTTATAAGGATTTTGTAAAAATCCATCCCTTAGAATCTTGTAAGTAATCTCTTGGATATCCTACAGGCTTTCTTTCATAAAGCTTTCAACACAGAGTTGAGTGGGCTGCACGCGTGTGTGTGAAGTTGCCCTGATTGAAATGCCAATATTCTCTCTCTCTCTGTGCTCTGAAATTTACTATTGCAATAAAACGGAAGCATTCCCTTGCATACCAAACTGAAGTGGCTATGAAGAACAACTACTGAAACCCCTCACTTATTTCATGGTTTTGGTTTAATTGACATCAGCGTTCAGTCCTTCCTACTGGCCTATTCATTGTCTCCCTCTCCTGGAGAATCAGTCTGGATTTAGTGTACAGCAAATGCATTACTGAACTGCAGCAGCTTCCCTCTCTGAAAGGAAGGGGAAAGAAAGAAGTCACGCTGTAGTTAGAATCACAAGCATCTAATCTTAGTATTTTTCTTTTATCTACTTTTTTTTTTTTAACTTTTAGGTATTTCCCACAACACCTCCCCCATCTCCCAGTCCAAGTCTCTGCTGAGGGACAATATGTTAAGAGAATATTTGTCTGTCTCCCTGACTCCAAATAACCAGTGCCAGAGACAGCGTAATACAAATATTTCTGAATAATTCATTAAATGATTGATGGGCAAAAAATATTGCAAGCAATGTATTTTAGGAATATTATTTTATCAGCAGCAATAAAACTGCTCATTTTGTAAAGAACATGAATAATTTATTTTAATACTAAAGGATGAGAATTCCTGTAATGCATGGTTTGTAAGAATGATCCAACCAGCTCTAACCAGAGACTGGGGAGCATGTAGTGTGCAAATATGTAGGCAATGATGAGAGGAAAAATAAGTTGCTCAGAATGGTGAAGGGTCACTGGTACCCACCAGTCCTTCTGCAAGAATGGGGCCCAAAAAGTGCTTGGAATTAGGGTAGAAGTACTGGTGTGGTATAAAATAAAGAGAGCAAGGAGGCAGATTTGGTAAAATCTTGCCTCACTTGGGGAAATAAAAAAAGTTATTACCTGTAGAGAATAGGAAGAATGATATGGGGGGGGGGACACGATACATGGATCGTAACCTCCACATAAATGCAATTTCTTGGGGAAAAATGTTGGGGGGATGTGGTGACATATTAGAGAGTACCATACTACAGAAGATATTTTTGAATACTGAACACACAATGTTCCTAATACTCTTTTTAGCATAGTGCAGACTGTGTGGGAAGAAGACCCCCCAAAACCTGGCTTCCTGGTAGCTTGCTCCTGTTCATGGGACAAATCCTCTTCTAGAGCTATCTCTGACATTTATATGACAGTAGTTGTTACCTGTGGGGACCACATAGCCTTAGCTCAGCTGTGCTAGGGATGGTATTGTGGAATAAGAGGATTATGGACTTCAGGATAACCACTAAGAAACTATTAATTTATTCTGCACTTACAGCTCGCCCTGTTTCTAAAATGTGTCAAAAACATGGTAAAAGTTAGGGGCATCCGCCAGTGGGATTTCACAGCAGATGCCACATCAATGCTATACAGCATACCAGCATGGGGACTTACTTCTGGTGAGCACAGAGCCATTCGTCAGATGGAGCAAGTTTACTGTGGCTTCTGTAGCTGAGAACTTGAAAAAGGTCCTAATACTTCATGTTACATCTGGCTAAGTGGAAGGACAGTCTCAGCTTCTACTGTGGGCTTAGATTCTGCATTGGTACCTGGTTAGGAGTCAGTAGATTCAAAGTAGCTGAACCCAATCAAAAAAGTGAGGTAGATGGTAGATGCTCTGCTTCTACTCCATTCAGTGGACATTTCCTAAGTATTTAGTCCTTTAAAAAAAAAAAAAAAAGTAGAGGTACTGTGTAAAAATAGCTACAGAATCTAAAGCCCTTCAAAAGAGCACTCTGCTACTAAATAATGTAATAGCATGTATCACTCATTCATTAAATATCAATAAATAATTTAAAATTATCTATAATTTGAAATGCTCCTGAAATTATATCCATTCCCCTGTTTGTTCCATGTACACTTGTAAGGGGAGTTTCATGGGCTTACTTTGGTTTAAACTCTTGATTTTGAAATATTTCTTTGCAGTCATCAGCATTAAGAGAAAATGGAAGAACAGTGGATAAATCATTATTTATTTAAGATGACTACCAGGAATGGAAAAAAAGAAAGACTCCTTGGAGTGAGAATAAACCCTTTCTTTGGCAGATTAGCTGCTGGCTTCTAAATCTTCCTCCTGAGAGGAGAGTACACAGGAGGTAACAGGATATTATGTCTTTCCCTTCAGCTAGCTGTTAGCAGATTTGCATAGAATCCTGTCATCCCTTCAGTAGCTCTCACACCCTGTTTTTGGGCAGCAGGGTGTGATAGCAGGGCGTGGGCCTTGGGTGAAACTTTGGCTTTGCTGACGTTGGTTCAGCAATTCATTGACTCAGTAGGCAAGATTTCAACCCTTGCGCCCCAGCCAAGTGCAGGGCACAGACTAGCCCTCGATGTTCAGTTATAAGGTGTGGGTTGTTCAGCAGCATTTTACATCTGCGACAAACAGAACCTTCAGTCAAATCTTTGTGGGTAATTGATGTGTTACTCCTCCCTTGCTGGATCAGAAGTAATGGCCTGGCCTTAACCATGTCACTGTCTTCCTGCTGTATACGTTTCCCCGTCTGTAACAGACAGCAAAGAACTTTACAGATTCTGAAACCAAAATAACAAGAATTTGTATATGCATATGAAATACGTTTCCCAGTACAGTGCCATAGATAAAAATCACAACAAATGTACTTTAGAGTAAATGAATGAATGAAATTTAAGACTGATACTGCAAAATAAATTTCGACTGGCTTTTTTTGGTGGGGGGAACTCATTAGACTATGAAAATTAATCACACTATGCATAGTACCCCACCGGCAAGACATTACTCACAGCAAAATAATTCTGTTGTTTTGGGACTTTGCTTGTATACTAGATTGATGGTGATTCAGTGTTTATTGAGATTTTTGGTTTGCATCTCATTTATGTTTATGCCTACCAGATGGTCTTTTTTTGTCATAGTATTTCTTAGGAATTTTTTTTTTTAATCTCAGATTTGAGTGTCTGCATGATGAAGATGCTCTATAAGTGAAAGAAGAAATTGAGCAATATTAAACATCACAGAAGACAAGTGATTGCTAAGGGTAAAGAAAGCAGATTATGATTACAAATAATAGTTTAAGAGAAAAGCCTGAACTGATCTGGATTTTGGTTCTAGGGATAAGATCTTCAACCAAAATGCTTATGTCATTGTGTTCCTAGTCTTGAATTTGGGGATTTAAAGTCACGAAAAAAGCTGAAGTAGGTCAGTTTTTAAGAAAACATTTTTAGTAGCAAGATTTCTTTTCTTCTAAACAAACCATTAAAATCTCATTGCCTGAGACAATTATGCGGAGAAGCTCAGAATGCCTGACATTGTACTGTAAGCGTAATATAGGAACAATATAAGAAGCAATATCTGTCTGTTTCAATCCCTCCTCCTTAGAATGGTAGACTGGTTCATCTTAGATCCACTGGGCAGTAGATCCTCACTGTTGAGTGTTGCAGAGATCAGTGTTACAAGTTGGCTTCTTGTATGAGAAACAAATCTTGGCCCCTGGTTTCCAGGGAGGGACACTGACATTATGGTATTGTTTGTTTGGCCGCTATTGATCTTGCCCCTCCCTCCCTTCTTGAATCCTCCCCTGGAATAGGAAAGGCACACAAAGATTTTGGAACTCATGAGAAATCTTTCATCGTTTCAGATAACAGAATAGGCTTTTCAGTCTTTAATGGCTGAAGCTTTATGAACAGGAGTTAGGTCATACATCCTCAAGGGAGAGTTTTCCCACAGTAGATACCAAAAAAGCTTTTGAAAAATTTCCAGCAAAAGGACATCTTGCTATAAGACAGCCTAATAATCCTTCCATGTACAGACATAGAAACTGGCATGAAAAACTCCTGGTCTGTTAATCTTGCAAAATTCAGCGAATAATCAGACATGCTCTTCATGCAAAGTCAAGTGAAAATATAACTAATATAGCTCCATAAATATATATAGGGAGAATAAAAACAAAGAATAGCCTCAGATAAACCCAGGAGGCAAAAATACTAACTCCAGAAGTCCTTCTGTTTCTGTCATGAAGCTAACTGAATTATTTTCCTTCAACTGTGAATCAGAAAGTCTTGAGACATGATGCTGAAGGAAGGCTAAAATAAATTGAGTTTGGGATCATAGACCATTGTCTCAAAAAAGAGACAATGCAAACAAGAATTAGTTACATCACAGCACTTTGTTAAAGTTTAACAGTGAAAACAGGAGGCAGTGGTACCAAGTGCTTGGTATAGACTACAAGAGGAAAGTTGTTTTCTGGTCAACTGAATGAAATCCAGAGTGACCAGAGGAGATGGTAGATGGAGTTGGTAGATATTCAATAACCTCTAAATCTGTCCCCTTAAGTCACATGGTAATGGCAATGGCAATCATGGTTAGAAGTCTTTCACTAAAATAAATAGAGCTTTGGCTGGAGTCTCCACTTCTTTCACAGAGTAGGTTAAAATAAACTTCCTATTTTCTCACCCAGCATATGGTTCTTCCCATTGGGAAGTACTCAGGGGTACCTAGAAAGAATCAGAAACCATTCTGTGAAAGGAAGAAGGGGGGACAAAGCAAGCAAAGATTGGGAGATTTAGAAACCCTCAAAACAGACGCCAGATATTTTGCCATGCACAACAAAAAGAGCAAAAGTGTTGGTGTATCTGAAGCATGAACAGCAGCTCTGATGACTGATTAAGACTGTGGTATGTCTATACTGTACGTTATTAGGAGCTGAAAAGCTGATAGTGGTTGGTGTTAATTCAAGCTGATCTTTTCTATTCTAGCTTTTACATGTACTGTATTATCCAGGTAGTTTCCCCAGTAATGTGACAAATGTTTAAGGAGCTCACAGGAAAAAAAAGACGGTTGACATTTCTGAAAAGATATATCTTGCCTTCAGCAGCTAAAAAATTTTGCCATGCCTTTTCTATTTCTTGATTCTGTATTGACACCTTTCCTCCCTCCCCATGTGTTCAAGTTCTCCTGAACAAGTTTTCATTTCATAGAGTCACTACTGAAGCTGTAATCACAGCTGGGTTGGTCACCATGTCTCAGCAGCCCAAGGCAACTCAAATTCATTGTTTTCGTGGGACCCAGTGGCAAAGAGAAATTACAGCCCTGTTGCAAACACCCCTTTTTTCCTGACCTCTTTCAATTTGAGGAAGATAAAAACTGTCACAATTCTCTACAGGCAGTAATTTTTCAATGGCCATTGGTGAAAAGCACCATATTTTAATATCTGTGCATTCTTATATGGAACAATGTAGCTATTCAGAGTGACTAGACTTTTAAGGAATTACACAATCCTTTTGTAAAGTTCTTTCTCACTAATCTACAGCTATGCCTTTAAAGATATCCTTGGAGAGATTTAGGAAAGCAGTTGTTTGCTCCACTTTAAATTAAAATTAAAAAAAAGAACAGCATGTGAATTCAGTATTGTTATTAGCTCAGTAACGCAAGTGATATATGCTTCATCATAAATACCTTTTCTTGTGATGGAGTGGGCAAGAAAATTTTTTTTTCCCCGAAAAATAATCTTCACTCTTTTGCACAGCTCTCCTCTGGCCTGTAGGTGTCATAGTCAGAATATGGATGAAATAGATAAACGTTAGTCTACTTACATGAAACAACTTTCTGAAAAGCAATGCTCTTGGTGAGTAAGTACTGTTATTTATTGAAGCTTTGGAAGTGGAGAAACTAGTGTATAGACAAGCATACAGTGTAAAGGATTTCATTGCGCATTCTCTACCTCCAAAGGTGAAGTTTCTCAGGTTTCTCAGCTAAAAAACATTTTTCTCAAAAGTCTTATCCCGAGGCCTCCAAATCTGAACTTGCCTGTCTTGATTCCACTCTTCGTCCATTCTCCCTCTCACTCTTGCTTCTTCTTAATATCTCTCTAACTCAGAGAAGACTCAGAGAAGTGACTGAAAAGACTGAAAGAGCAGCATGTTTCTCCACCCCGTGAGGGAGTAGAGTGGTGGGCTGTAGGTGTAATAAGGCCACAGGATGAAGCTGCAGTGAATACTAGGGAAACATCTAAGGAACCTAGTACCAATTCTCATACTCTGTTGCCTACTAAGTAGTTAAGGACACCAAAGCTTAGATTTACACCTAAATTAAAAACCTTGTCACACTGTATAATCAATCCAATGTTCAACACTGGTCTACCTAAGATGTCAAGTTCTCTCCAGCTGCAGTGGAAGCTAACAATGAACTCCAAATATGACATCCAAGGTAAATATACAAAGGTGCATGGGGTAAAACTAGCGCAGTTTCACATTAACCATAAGATATATAGGATCTGATAACATGTTAATAGGCTGCTTACATGACTGTTATTTAATCTACCACTGCTATGCAAATAACTTTGCAAACAGAGTACAACAGCTATTCTGCTTGGCCAGTGCTCAGCTACTATGATTTGTAGAAAGAGCATAATTTCCTCCGGTGGAAGTTTCGGTGGGAATTCTAGTTCATCAAGGACAGAGGTGTCGGAGCCTTGGACATTTGTAAAACATGTAAAAGAGTGAACACTTAGGAACAGTTTGGGGAATGTCAGTTTAAAGCTTTCCCTTTAATAACTGCTGAAAAATGGGACTAGAAAAAGAAAGTTCTATATCCTATGTGTAAATGTGCAGTGCAAAGAAGGATTATAATTTAAAGCAGATTTAGCCATGTGATTAATTAGAATTGGGACCTTCATGTCTTAAGGCTTCTTTTCTCCTCAAGGCAAGGAGAAATGGTAAACAATTCTTTGATGTCATTTGAAAAATATCTGACTTGTGATGTAGGACCCAAGGTGGTAAAAATAGAATCCTTCGTTAGAACTGTGAACCTCTCTTCTGGTTTACTATATAACTCAGTAAAAGACTTCCATGCTTATTGCTATAGACATTCATTTATAGAAAGATCTAATTCAAAATTTTCTAATTATTGCAGCATGAAACTAGGCTTTAGTAATTCTGAATAAAAAAGACCTATCAAATATATACTGAGGACCCTAGACCTTGACATTTCTGTGACACGTGGATATATATATTAATTTACTCCTGTATTTCCAGATAACGATACAATCTTGTGTAAGAATTTTAGGATGCAACTCACAGAGAGCACACTCAGTTGTTCTTGGAGCTGTATGGTTTCTGTAGCTCAACATTATTATTTACCCCTTACTACCCGCAATAAAGGATTTAGCATTTCCCTAGCTAAAAGAGCTAAAAGCTGCATTTGGAAGCCCTAGCAGATGTTTACAGTAGACTTTCAAATCCATTTTCAACACCTGCATATTTCTGTTCTGATCCAAATGTTTTAAAACCTTCTTAAAGTTGTCTAAATGGAGCTTTGATGTTCATGCTCTATAACAGTATCTTATTGCTGATCAAATTACATAGTGAAACTTCACCATGCATTTCCTCCAGCCTGTTAACCCTTAGTCAGCTGTAACACACAGAGTGTCATGTGCTAGGAGATGACGATAGTTTTGTCCATTTTCTGAGACACCCGCCTCTCAGATACTAGTGTATGTCTGCCAGATATTATGTGCTATTAGAAGCAACTGGGGAGGGTTAGCCTTGTGGTCTCTTATTTCAATCTGTTGGTGGGTAGTCTGATAAGAAAGTGGTGCCTGAAACTTACTGTGTCTGGCAGCTGGCACCATGCCTGAATTGCTGCTAAAGACACAGGGAGTAAAGGTGCTCAGAATCAGCTCTTTAATTCTAGAAGGGCAAGACATGAGGACACTGTCCAGAATTTCCAATAGAAGGCAAATTAGTTTAAGTTTTGAAGATCTGGGGTCATTTCTGGGTGTACCCACAAAGTTGTCTAACCATTCTGATATACAGAAATCTGAGATTTGTAGAGAGTTTTATTCTTCATACTACTCAGACTAGTACTGGCTGAATGAAGAGGTCCTGCCTGTCCATCTGCTGTAGAAGTGTGTTTGACTTTGTTATGCAAAGTTTTGCTCTGGCTAAACTAGACGTGTCGGTGACACTAAGAATCATGCTGTGCTCTGTGTGTGTTTGAAGGCTGAGTCTAAAGCATGTTTTTTGGTCTGTCCCTTGGAAGATCTCCACGTCTTTCAGAATGACAGGGACATGATATGACTCACTTCACACAACTTTATGTTTCTTCTGTATAGATATTTACACATCTGAAGAAGTCATCCTTGGCTCCCCTTATAGCTATTGGGCAGAAATAGACAATTTAAAGGCATGATTTTTGACACAGCTAATTGTTGCCTAGAAGCATTCATTTTTCCTCCATTGACTCTAAGGTGCTCAAGACTATTATCTCAGAGGTAAACCTGCATTTGCTCACATAAACCAAACAAAAAAGCCTGATCCCATACAATGAAATAACTAGGAAGATTTCCAGTTACTCCAGGGAAGTCTGAATGCATAAAAAAAAATAATCTGCAACGTTGGATGATGTGAATCTTATTGGACATTTCTGTACCTAAAAGTATAGCTGAATTCTGCATGAGGTACAACAGGCTAGTTAGACTAGGCAACACAATGGATTAAATTGCAGTAACAGCAATCAAGAACATGGATTGTTTAAAAAATGAACAAAACCAATCAATTATATCAAGATAAATAAAAACATCCCTCATCATCTAATCTGATCCCACTAGGTAGGGACTAGGCCAACCCTTCTTTAGGATTGAGATGTTACTGGTGAAAAGGGAAAGCTTTCTACATAGGCTGCTAGGAGAACAAGTGGAATGAAGAATTTAGAAAAAGTTTATAGAAAATAAAGACTGAATCTTCTTTAGAAACCTTGAATATTTTTTTTTCTTCCTTTCTGTATCTAGGGATTTCTTGTGCCCTTGAAACTATTTTAGTTTACCTTTTTTATAGCTAGTCAGCACACAAGCCACTTTTTCTTTTGCAGGCTCTGAAACTTACTGTTGCAACCGAAAAGAGATGCAACAAAGACTTCCTGCCAGAGATAAGGTTTTTTTCCCCCCACAGGATAGCCTATTAAAGTGATAGCATCAATGTTCAGAAAAACTCACTTCCTTTTATAAAAGAAAAAGAAAACAATAAACAAAAAAGTAAACAAGAAGAACCTTTCCCAAACCCTATATGAGGCCCATATCAGAAGGCTTTCATGATCTTCATCGGAAAAAACAGCGTATCAGTAACTAAGTTCAACAGCCTCACTCAGTATACCTTACCCGTATAGCCAAAAAATATTAATGCATGTAAATTACATTGGTGACAGGAATATTCTTATGAGCAACAACTGCACTGATTCTTGATGTTTCCTTTTACAAAACAAGAAGCAATCCCTCAATATATCTCAATAATACTGGAATGTCTGTGGTTCAAATGCACCTGTCACTTGGGAGACTTACCTAGCCCCATAGCTTTTAAACTCAGATAACTAATTAGCATCTGATTTATGAATGCTTCATATCAGGAAAGAAACCTGAAGTTATTGGAAAGGGTCCTTGTCAGAAAGCTGTCCTCAAGGAAAACTTTACAAGGTTTCTTTGCAACCAGCATTATTTCTTATTCTATGAAGAGGGGAAAAAAATCCTGTAGAGCTCTTTTAAGTCCCAGGTAACTTTAGAATGGGGGGGAGGTGTTGTAGTTTTTGTTTATTTTAATGTTTCTTGGAGGAAGAATTGTTAGGCGCAGCACATCTCAATCATACTTTCACTCAATATATTTTTGTATAACATTCTGGCAAGCAGCGAGAATGCTGTTTTTTTGTCAAATTATTATTTATTTAAGGGTTTTCTATGACTTAATGATGCTCCCATTCTTTTAGGGAACCTTTTAACAGAAAGCATTTCAGAACCTGCTGTTCCAATGTGCTACAGTATGCCAGAGCCTCTGCTCTCAAGAACATAATGTTGAAATGTTAACTATATAAAAATAATAACAGCTATTTTGAAGGAACTGCTGCAGGCTGACTATTGTGTGTGCTCTTTAGTATAAATACAGGTATAAAAAAGTTTGGATCCTGACTAAGCTGCAGCAATAAGAATAGACATGAATTATATTTTTTAAATTATTTACAACTTCACAGTGTCTGTGGCTTTAAATTATTGATGCTAGTGACAGCAACTGTCAATGAGACAAAGCTTCCACTGAAACAGCAGCAGCAATGTGCTGGTGTTGGGTGCTGGGGACTGGTTTGGTTCATCCCTTCCAATCCTTCTTATTAAGGAAAAATGTCACTTCTCTCATGTTAGGAGAGCAGAAAAAAGGAAGTAAGATCATTATTAAAGGAGGAGTTTCCTGCAATAGTCTTTGATTACAGTGTGTCTCTCAACTCTTGGGATAGCAAAAATGTTCTAACTGAGCATGAAAGAGGTTGATCTTAGCAGTAAGTGTCTGCATAATGTTTGCTATAACACTTTTTTTACATGTAGGGTTATAGCAGCAAAAAGGTCCTTGCTGCACCACAAAGGATGAGGAAACACCATGTGTTTAGAGAGACTTTAGGGGGCAGATTTGTCCCCACCTACGCCCCACAGTGCATTGTCTAGGGCAGTGTAACTCCACATTCAGGCAATACCTCCAGGACAAAGGTATTAGCCTCTCCAGATGTGGTAGAAGCACTTGCACCTCTGTTGGTATAGCAGAGACAATCAGGAGTACCGCAGATCATCTGTCTTCTTTATTACTGCTGCTCTCTCCAGCTGACCTACACAGCTGTAATCTCCTGAATCTGTCTGTCTATATCTGACAGCTTCCTAATAAAGTTCTGTTGCTTTAGGTGCAAAAGGACACGCCTGTTTTAAGTATGGTGGTGTAGGGCTCTGTTTTTCCTACTGGTTTATTCAAGTTCAAAGCAACCACACACTAGGTGAAATTCATGAAGAGAAAATGAGTACCTTGTGTTATTTGGATCTGGGAATTTGGTTGGACCCATTACTGCTGAAAAGAAAGAAGATTCCTGA
The DNA here is from genome assembly GCA_020745775.1 of Theristicus caerulescens. Classification (NCBI taxonomy): domain Eukaryota; kingdom Metazoa; phylum Chordata; class Aves; order Pelecaniformes; family Threskiornithidae; genus Theristicus; species Theristicus caerulescens. Next base: position 56,481,877 of record CM036558.1, on the reverse strand, counting down.
TGTGAAAACATCAGTGAGCCATGTGTGTGTGCTGCATATGTACTTGCAGAGTGGAAGAGAGCTGTGTGGAATATGAAATTGCATCCTGTACTGCTGGGGATCAGGTGCTGAATTGTATAAAGACAAGTGCTGTATTAAGAGTGGGGAAATGACCGAAGAGTGATTCTCTGTAGAGAATGATTTTCAGTAGAGGAGGAGAATCATGCCTCTTTTGTGTCCTCTTATGTGCACAGATGGAAGGAGAGAATCAGAAGTCTTCTGCCGTCATTTAGGAAACAAGATCATCTTAATGACTTACAAAATAGTAATAGACACATGGACACATGCCAAGGAGCGTGTGAAGCTGCAAGAAATGAAGTGTGCTTTTATGGTTCAGGTTAAATCTCACCGAAATGGACTTGGATTAATATTGAGGCAATGGCTGCCCTCTGGTTGCAGGTCACCATAATGGCAGGAGTTCTACCACCCCACAGGATCTAGATGGGGCTCATCTGTGTAGCCTAGAGGGCCTTCCAACTCTGCAGCTTTACATTGCCCAGGGCACTGGCCTCAGGGGGCTATCCCTGGCCCATCAGCCATGCAGAACAGAGTGGCCTGAATCCACATTGCTCAAGGGGCTAGTCCCTTTTTGCAGCAGAACAGCCACAATACATAGTGTTTGACCTGAGCCCCCGTATATTAGACATAAGAATTATAAAAAGAACAGATTTTCCTTTTTCTCCACCCCTTCAAACTACCTGAAGTAATGACAGCACTGTGTTGTAACAATATAATGTAAATGCACTAAAGATAATCAAGAAACAAGGACTTGGGACAATGACAGAGAGCTAAGCTATTTGACAATGCAAGTGTACTGTACAAGACTTAGAGACCCAAGAAAAGATTTGCATAACTGCATTTGGATGGTTGTGACTGCAGTATTAAGGTGAGAATTTAAGGGGTCAGCAAAAAAAGCCAGCAATAGGATCTGGTAAGCTGGCCCTTGAAAAAGCAATGTGAGGAAGGTTTTCAGGTGAATCCCCTTTGACTAAAGAAGCCACGACTAAAGAAATAGTCTTGTTTGATTCCTTCAGTGCTTAGGGAAGCAGAACACTGCTTCAGAAATGCAGAAGATTGCCAAAATAACTAAGATGCTTGATTCCATCATTGGTTTCTCTTCTTTCTACTAACACCCCACAGAGGCCTGACATTTGGTTGCTTAGGTCAGCTGTGTCTTGGTCCCACCTGCTCAAATCGGTAATGCAGCATATTGCTCTGCCACCATTTACCTGACCTTCATCATGGTCATGGCATGAAAGTATGCAGTATATTGACAGTGGCCTCACAGTTTCTTACAGAAAGATCCTTCCAGCAGCTTTTACTGCAGTTAATAGCAAGACTGCTGACATCATAAGGAAATGGATCACATCATCACTTTGATCCTGTATAAAATACTTAGTGTTCAAGGGCATTGACTACAGAGTACTGACATCAGGTAGGTACAGACTGAAAACATTAAGGTTTTTTTGATACTAACTTGCAGGATCCGGCAAGAATACTTCATTTTGTAGTTTAACCACTAGTTAGTGGCATAACAGCTGCAGAAAATGCAAAGACCTATTTTCTTTAGATAAAACACTGAGCAGGGGATACTAATTGGAACATCTCGATGATATGCCATGAAGAAATGAAAACTAATGAAATAGAACTATTCATATAACATGGTGCAAAGAAAGCATTTGTAAGCAGAAAAATAACATTTATTTGTCTAAATCTATCCTGCATTTCTCTGTTAAAAACTGAAAATTCACTGAAGTACATACTTGAATTCATTACATTATGAGAACCATTGCATTTAACATTTTTCACAGAATCTCGTACTGACATACAACTGTGTTCATTAGGTCAGATCTTTCTCACCCGTCTTGTACGATTATTGTCCTTGACTGCCACTGAACATAATGGGGTCTGAGGCCTTTCATGTATGCCAGGTATAGGGAGGGGTCTTTGCAGTGACAAAGCTGAAATGTGTCCAACTATATAGATTCTTCTATCAAATGCAGGCAGATTTCTCCAGAACCTGGCTACCTGAGCATCTCAGTCTTTTTGACATATATTCTCATATCTTCCAGAGGGTTAGAGAAGGACCAATACATAGCTTCATTATTCGTAGCAAACTGGGAACTGTTGGTCATGTCTTACAGGTAGGGAAACCGAGGAACCAGACAGTGCCCAAAATTAACCAGCTAGTGAATGACAGAGCTAGGAACTGCAGATCTCCCAAGTCCTAGCCCAGTGCGACATCCATTGGGCACTGCCTAGTTTACATTTTACAGAGGAGGGAATTAAGACAAAGAGAAACAAAGATTTTTGCCTAGGTCATGAGGACAGTCAGCCCCAGCCAGTAGAACCCACCTCAAGACTTTTACTTAGGCTAGTGCTTGTCCCACTGAATACTTCTTTACGGACAGAAAGATCCCAGACTGAACTTACCTCGCAATAGCACAACGGAGGAGGCAGAGATCTGAGCAGGTGCTATGGTTCCTTCATCTCGGGGGAGAATTATTTCTGTTTATACTGTGCTTTATCCTTTCCACAGCCATGGCTGGAAACAAAACATGGCCTAGGGAACAAAACTTTGGGTTATCACAAGTGTAATACTTTCTGTGCTCCAGCCTCACAATAACGCAGGCTCCTGTTCATACAGGTTTTGGGTATGGACGTTTTTCCCCCCTCTACCTAAACAGAATTTATTTTTTTGATTTACATATTTAACTAGTTCCTGTACAGGTAGATTTAAAAATGAACGAAAGCCACAGTAGCGAACAGCAGGTGGTGCTATAAGACTTGGGATGAAGCACTCTCCTGACTCCAGCTCTCTTTGGTTGTCACTGAAGAGCAAGGAAAACATGCTGAGCTTTTCCTCTTATCTGTGTAAGAGAGGTCTATAATTAGAGATTATGCAGATACCATGACTAAGACGGTTGCACTCAGAAACAAAAACAAATATTAAGCTGTTTTATACCAATAATTTATGTGGCTAGTTAACATCCTGGAAAAACATGGTAACAGGGTCAGCCAAATTCAGAGAAGGCCCCTTTGTTCCCTGCTTTTGGGCTTTTGATAAAACTTCAACTGTGAGATATTCTAGGGCTGGTAGGAACGTCAGTCTCAAGGTGAATTTTTGCCTGCAAAAAACAAACAAACATACATCACTGAACTCTACTTAGGAAATGGAAAGTTAAAGAAGTGGACAAGAAGTAGAGGATTCTTGCCTTGAACTCCAGCAGAAAATAAATGGGAATTTTGATTTCCACCTCCCCTGCCCTACCTCTTACAGTCTCTTTCTGTTCATACCCATGGTAGACAGGAGAATAACAAATCCACCACCAAAAAATTTTCAGTTTCACCACTATTAGCACAGGTGCTTATTTGCTATCTCTTCAAGCACCTGATCCCCAGTGTAGTACAAAATACAGTTTTACACTTCACTCAGTTTCACAAAACAATGGGAAAGTTTGATTTTTAGTTTGTGTCACCACATTAAAGATCAAGTTTTAACTGGTTCCTCAGAGGAGCCTGTGTCAAGCTCCTCGCCAAGTTCCCATGGAATGAAGGTGGCTCTCAGCCTTTACATGGCATGCAATAACATTGTGTTACATTTTAAGAGTCTTGTGCTTTCTGCATAGATTATTTCTGTGGACTACAACGTAGAAAAACCTCAGTAAGAAGAAATGCAGATTTCAGTAACTGCTATCAAAGATCTAATGCCATGTAGACATACATAAAAATAGCTTTACATACCAAAGTTATTGTATCTACATCCAAAGGAATAAGATGAGAATCTTTACAAAGACAAGAAAGGGGGGAGGGAGGGGAGAGAAACCACCCAATCTGCCATTTCGTAGTAACTTATAATAAATAAAAGTCTATTTAGTTTTCCTGTTATTAGTACCCAATAGATCCTATAGCAAACCCGACATAGGAAGTGACAAGGAAAGGCATGAAAACTTGGGTTTAAAAGTTTAATAACTCAGAACTATTCATGTATTCAGTTAGTATAACAGTTATACTGCTTTATCTTCCATTTATTTTCCTATGGGGGCAGAACTGTAAAACACGGACTCAATGTTAATAGATGACAGTTATTGTAATATCTGTAGATTTCAGGAAAAGTAATTCACAGGGTTCTTTAGTGTTGGGTTTTGGTTTGGTTTTTTTTTTGTTTTGTTTTGTTTTTTTTACTTTTTCAACACAGATAATAGACGTACAGTGACATTTTCTCTGTTTTTGCTCAAGGACAGAACTGTTTATAATTCTGTTCTTAAACAAAATCACTCACAGAAATGTAAATATCTATTTTAGAAACTCAGAATTAAAAATTTCTTCTAGATGAGAATTAATTTAGAGAGGAAACAGAAAAGTTTGTATTTCACATACTTTTCAATTTGTGAACAGACACACAGGGAAATCTCACAAATAGAAACTACCAATATCACCCTTTCCTCACAGGTTTTATTGCTTATGATGAAAGGCTGAATCAACAAATGCTTTAGAGAAATATTAACAGATGTTATCATCAGATGGAAACTCCTGTGCCCTATTTTGATGCAACAATATTATAGGTAATAAGTCAAATACATTCCTACATTAGAACAAACTCAAAAATCTTTATGAATTCCTTTGGCATTCATTGAATTGTTACATATGGCTTCAGAGTAAACTTCATGTAAAATTTCTTAACTGGAATAGCAGCCTATTTGGCTGACTGCCTTTAATTACATGTCAAAGGAAACTTACTTGTAGACCCCTATTAGCAGAAAACTATGTGTTTAAATGCAGGATTCCACTACTACTATGTGTGCTGTTATTTCTGGTAGCTCTGTAACTGAATGTTTGGATGTAATATTTGAAATGAGAAGTATGATTTTCTTCCTGTCTCAGATGGCTGTTTAACTGCTTGCGACTTCTCCCTGCTGGGCAAACACCCATCCCAGTAGGAACCTCATTTAGGACTCTATTATATGTGAAGTCTGTATACTGCAACATCATTCCCAACCACATTTAGAAAAACCTGTTGCATGTTATGTGCCTTTCCTCTCAACTATTCTCAGTTGTTAGTATGGCTTCTCCAGATGCTGTTACATTAAGGACAGCAGCTTGCTTTCTTCCCTTTCTTTCTGTGCTTGTGGAGCAAGATTTGACAGTCTTCCCTGGGGATTTCAGACTAAAGTTTTGCATTTGAGAAAGCTGTCACAGAACTTCTCCTGCCTTCCCGATTCCCTCAGCTATACCCTCTGCTAGTTTTAATCTTGTTATATCTCAACTCAGCTAGGAAGTGCTTAAGCTGAACATGTTTAGGCCATATTCCCCTCTGATATAAGGGTGGGAAAGTACAGACCAGCCAATCTTACTCTGGGTCATCTAACATGGCAAGTATAAATTCTTTTCATTGAAAAAGCACAGATGAAAATTTGTATTTTATGGCCCCTGCATAGAACCAGGGTAAGTAAAGGTCACATAACAGGAGATCAAACCCTTTGCATTGACTTACCAATGCAACTCAGGTATGTCTTATCAGGATCTGCCATGGTGTAAGGTTGCTCTTCTCTGCAGGTAGAGAAGAGGTTGTAGCTGTCACAAAGCAGCATGAACAAGGCTGCACCATGACAGGGGCCAAGCCAGGAGCCACGGGTGACCCCAGAGCAGGCCAGCCCCTCACTGATGGGGTAGCATCCCACAGGGCCCAAGCTGGGTGAGCAGAGCTGGAGGTTTGAAAGAGGGTCCATCAACAGCCTCTGACATGGTGAGGAAATAAGCCACGCCCAGGGTCTGGCCAGAGACAAGGCTAGAAAACAAGGCTGCACTGCAGGTCCCAGGTCCATCCAGGAGGCAAGGCTGGAGACCAGCTACCTACAACACAAATCTCAGCTCCACCCAGGAAACAAGGCCAGACTTAGGAGTAGAGACAGGCACTCCTGTGACTCAGCCTAGACAAGAAGGAGGTGTACTGGGCTGAGCTGAAATAGGGCTCCTGGGCCAATGGGCAGAGGGTGTGGGGAGGCTCCAGGTGAGGCTGGTCAGGGCTATTAGAGCCCACAGGGCCCTGATGGTAGCAGGTGAATTCCTGGCTCTTTTGTGAGTGACAAGAGCATGAGCTGCAAAGCAGGTGTTCTTCAGCTAAGAAATGAGCTGATGTACATGAAACTACAGGCATCAAGGGCTGCACGCTTTACTGATTTGAGGGCATGTGTCAAAGCCAGGGATGGATCATCTACACTCTCCATCACCCACCGGGAGCTGCCATTCCCTACTTACTTCCTTTCAGAGCTCCCAGTGACTTTTGTCACCTCTTCCTTCATGCCAGCAGTTGTGCCTTCCTTCCTGGCATATGGCAAGAGTCCTCGCTGCTTTGTTCCCTCTCACTGTGCACAAAGCAGCTGGCAAAAACAATCAAATAAAGCAGAACTCCAGTGGGAATGGTAAGCTCTGAATGATTGCTGATCACCTCCTGGTCTTTGTAAAATGGAACAAGAGAAGAGCTGGAGTGAAAGAATGGAGCAACTAAAAGCTCCATTGGAGCCAAAACTCTCTGGAGATTTGGAAAACTCACAGGAAGTTTTAAATAGCATGTCACGCTGTGCTTGCAAGTATCTGTATTAGAATGCCAGCAACAAAGGAAATCAGTTAGAAGGTTGCCCTATTTCTAGAATAGCTGTCTTTAAAGTGCTTTATGTGCCTAATAGTTTCCATGTAGCTCAGACAAAAGTAAAGTAATGCTATGACTGTTATAAGGAAATTTGAAGAGTATGGCAGCATACAACTACAAACAGTGAAAAAGACGAACTGAAGGTGAAACCAGAGAACAGTCTGTGACAGAACTGAGGCTGAAGAGCAATTTTTAAGGGCTACATATGTTCCCAGCAGGAGATGAGTCTGTGAGCAGAATCAAAAAATTCTGGGGGCTACTACAGAAAAAATCAGAATTAACCCCTCATGAAACATTTTGATTTCACCAGGCAAAGAAAATCAACCAGTCCACAGTAATACTATGGAGGATGGTCAGTGCTCTGAACTTGAAGACATAAGAAAATCCAAACCACTATGAGCCACCTGAGGCAGAAAATCATGCAGAGCTCAAAGTTTCAGTCCGGCAAAAACAGCAAGTGGAACTGGCATGTATTCAGCTCCCAGGGTGTTTTATGGGGAAATTCATCAATATTTTGATGGGATGGAAGGCATGAAGGTTTAATGGAATGACGTTTTGATCTGAGAAAAAACACTAGCTGAGCATGGCTGGAGGCACAGAGCAACTATGGAGAGAACCAGAACTAAACTAAAGAAAACTTAAATCCTGTATGACGGAAGTAACATACCTGGAAGAGATATACATGTATCACAATAAAGCTGAAGGTATCACTAACATAGCTCTGATAGATAAATAAAAAGGTACAAAGATTCCTTGAAATGCTGAATTATGGAGGGAGAATTGCCTCTAATCTTCAAGATGCACATAGAGCCCTAATAAGGGGCTGGAAAAATGAAATCAGCAGCAGTTCAGAAATAGATCCTGCAAGATGAGATTATGACTTTCATCATGGAGCAGCCACGTAAGTGCACTCCCAACCCAGCTTGCTAATCAGAGAATATCTCTCAGTCTACTAGTGTGAACATCTCCAGTCAACATCTAGGCTCTCCAGTATAGCTCTGACATCTTTTTGACAGTTGTCGTTATGTTGGAGGCAGACTAAAGAACATTTAAGATGTGTATTGCTATCATGTAATGTTATAAACAGAAACAGTAGAGGAGAAAGGGTAGAAAAATGGCTAGGGACCAGCTCCAGGATGGTTTTTGTCAACCTCCATTTTAAACCATAAACATACAGTTCAGTCCTGAGCTGCCAAATAGTCTCTGCCTGCTATGTTTACCACATAATAATTTTCTTTGATCAGCTGGGAGGAGACTGACCTGGAAAAACCATCCATTGGTATTATTTGAGTTTCTGATTGTCTTTGGGTCCAAATCTCTGCTGAAGACAGTATTGCTTAAGGAACTACAATGTTCAATTGTGGGAATGGCAGGAAATCTCAAAGAGTTCAGTAATAATAGTATATATTTTTTGAAAAGGGTTTAAATGGGCATGCTTTCAAATCCCCTTTCATCTGATAGCCTGACAGAAAGATCGGAGAATTTGGAAAGCCATGGCACCTCTATATACATGTTTCAGTCCTAGCTTAATACAGAAATGCTTCATGATCTTTCAGTAGCTCTTGATAGGCTACTGGGGAGGGAGAAATTGCTAGGATATAAACAGTGTTCTGATACGTCTTTTCTCTTGACATGGTAGAAACTGTAAAGCCATTGAGTTGGAAAGTCTTACGTGTATGGAGAAATTATCAGTCATGGCCAAGGATCAGTTGGCTTTTGTTTTCTTTGTCAGTTTTCTTTGTACTGACAGAAAACTGCACCAGAAGGAACTGGAATCTGTCAAGGCCTTTCATGGCTACCAAATGAGCAATCAAAAATCCAGCTCTGCCTTACTCATGATAAGAACTTGGTAGGAAAAGTTGCATGACACAGATGTATGTCTTGTTAGACATGACGAGAATTTACCTATTATGCTGTACATTCATTTCAATATCAAATTTAAAAGGAAAATAAAGGTATGCTTGTATTGTCTTACTGTTCTGAATTCTACCTCTGATTGCCATTTTTCTGCCCACATTGCTTTATTGATGCATTTTCAGACAACTCTGCTCTATCTACAACAAATTTAAACTTCTGCATGCTGCCCCTAAAACAAACCTTTTTGCCCTCCATCTTTGAACGTTTTCGAACATTTACATGGTAGCTGAACTTGCTGATTGTCTAAAGAAATTAAAAAGTGAAAGTGCTAACTTCTGTGACGTGGCCAGGAAACACTGATAAGTGATGAATTCTTCTAATAACACTCTCACATTTTCGCAGACTTTGTACTGAAACAAGGCAAGACTTATCCTGGAAATACTTGTACCGATGTCATCGTAGTTACACCACAAATGGACGTAGCCCATCAACTGCACTAGAGTTACATTAGACGTGAATCAATTTTTATATATATTGATCAGCATTAGGTCATGATCTTTCCATGGATATACACTCAAGAACTCAAGGATAAAGTTGAAGTATAGAATCAGCCAAGAGTATAAATACAACAATTTTACCTCACATTAGCAGTGATAGTGTTTTAGTTCAAAATGATATCTGCAATATAGTTTTATTTTTCTGTTTTTCACAAAAATGTCACCATATCTTGTGGGAAGTGTACTAAGAATGTTCCTTATTAATATCTGGGTTCCTGTCAGGTACATTAGTCTATTCATCTTCTATTCCAATGAGGTCTTATTTTGTGAGAGGTGAAAAGGGGAATTTTTAGTTGTAGCCTACTGAGATAGCTTATGTTTACATTCATGAGAAGAGGTGGAAACATCCATTTATATGCAGTGATAGTAGTCCAACTTTATTGATAACAGGGCATTGAGAGTAGCAAGCATAGACCCTTCTACCCCTATGTATTACATCTATAAAAATGACCCTTGCAACTTTCCCCATCAATGGATTCTGCAAAGAACAAGTGTTGATTGAATAGGTGCCACCTTCCAAAACTCCAAAGCACAGGCAGAACAAACCCTACCTGATGCTATCCAGTGTGCTGCTTATTACTGCTTAATCTGCCCAGATACACAGTATAATAGTTCAATTGAGGTCATGTTGATATTCTTGTCATACTGGATATCAGTGGATGGCAAAACTGACAGTGAGACCCTCTAACTGGGACAGTACCAGTCATTTTCCTTTTTTTCATGAGCCAATAGTGCTTTATTCTACACAGAGAACTGCGAAAATTCCGTGGGCGGTGGATGATTTTGAAACCAGAATTGCCTAAGTCCATTGAGGTCTTTGTGTGGACTAGAACAGCTAGGGCATCACTTAATCCTGAGTTGTTTAAGTTCTCCTCTGGTAATCACAGTCCCCTCCTGTTATAATGCAGGTGTACTGCTGTGACTCTATTAGTTGTTCTCCCTGGAATTTCACTACAAATGATTACTGGAACAAGGAGCATCGGTGGGTGGGGGGCAAAGATTTATATTGTAACAAGATGATGTACTCTGTATGGCTTCTAACACTACCAGTGTCTGCTCAGAAATTAGGTGTGCTATTTCTCCTTTTCATGGCCCAACACAAATTCAGCTGTGGTATTCATGCAAGCTCATTTGCAAAATATATAATACAGTGTACGTTCTACATACATGTTCTAAATGATCCTCAGAAGTTTTTTGTTCCCTTGTCATTTAGCTTCTGTCTTAACTAGTGGTTCCTATTCAATTCCTGTCCTGCTAGGTACACTTTCACTGAGCCATAGAAGCTAGAGTTGGAAAATAAGACAGCTAACAATTCTGAGCTAGCAACTATCTCACAAATGTGTGTTTTTACCTTCCTAAGTATATACAATGCTTTTGTGAGCCGTGTTCAGACAACCCTTCCTCTTTAGCTGGTCACTTAACTCCTTGATAATTTTCCTGGTTTCCATCTGATCTATGCCTTTCTAATTGTGAACCCAGCATTTGATAGGAGTTTGCTCTTGCTAAAGGTCACCCAAGTCTTCCTCCTGGGCAAATCCCAGAACTTCTTGTCTATTTTTTCCTCTTTAATCTTCTGGCTGCTTTTCGCACTACTGGTCTCTCCCCTCTCATAATTTGTTTCCTTTCTGGTCTCTCTTGGTTTTCCTCTAGCTATTTCCACCATATTTGTAAGGTATCCCTCACTGTCTGCTACATCCCTCTCTTATCTGTCACAAGTGTCCCTGAAGGCTTTGCCATTGGTCTCATCTCTCCCTAGATCTATTCACAAGAACTACTTCTGAGAGCTTCCAGCCTTCTGTTCTGAAATAACTTCACTGCAATTAACAGACTGCATGCTTATATTCCCCAAAAGTTAGAGACTTAATTTTCCTAACAACTTGTTTATTTTCATTTTTGGGGGTGAGAGAATGAATATGATGAGGGAAACAAGGAGTGACAATATACTCAGTATAATTGGACCCACAGCCCATTCATTGTAACAGCTGAAACCACCACTAGCTCAGTTATCCAGGAAATGTTGGGATAGAGAAAGTCAGAGAAAAACAAACAAAACTAGACATGGTTATGATATAGAAAATATGTGCTAGAATCATAAAAGTGTCATTTCACAGTTAACATAATGAGAACTGCCTTAGATTTTCCTTTTCCACTTTATTCTTTTTTTTACTACTGAAGTCAGGAGGATGGAGACAAAAAGAGTACAAGACAGCGTAATAATAAATTACAGGCAAAAATGATTCCCAGAAATGTATGTACTTTAAAAAATTTCACCAACCAGATGTATACTTTGCTTCTTAAAGTTTGAAGCTGTCCTGCTTTGAGGGTGGTGCAGGGTGGCCAAACCAGATGACCTCCTTCCAAAGTTATGCTATTGTTCTAAAAAGCCAAAAGAAAGCTATTTTTAAAAAATTATCTTTTCACTGATGTTTTCATTTAAAGCCTTTTAAAGGGTTTTACTAGCTTCTTAAATGATTTATTTGACTGAGACAATTGTTATTTAGCACATGCTTTACCTCCTTATTCAACCCAGTGTCCCGAGCAAGGCCTCCTCACCGATCCACTGCTTCCCAGACTGACAATGGTCTGTCACTCGTGATTTCCACCAGTTATAAGTATGAGAGATGAAATTTACACCTGAGCTGGACCTACCCTGTGAAAACGGTTCCAAAGCAGACATAAAAATGACTATAGTTTAATCTCTTCAGTTTAACTTCCCTTAGCAATTTTCATGCATACACATAAAAGTAAAATCTATATGCTACCCATGTTTCTTTCCTACAAGAAACACATCGAAGGGAATGGTTATAGTAATTTCTGTTTTTAAACTTACTTGGTTCTCAGTTGTTATAGTGAATATGACAAATATTGCCTATATCTTTGTCTGAGAGAGGTAGGTTAGTCACAGACAGCTGTATAATATAGTGGATACTTTTTGCAGTGACTAAGACCAAGTATTTTATTTATCATATGATGTTTTCTTTAAGAACACAGTCATACTGGAATCATTCATTCTCAGCTTTTGTCCAGCTTTTTTGTTGCTAAAGGTGGATGCATAACATATGTAAATGACAAGGGCAAAACCATGTTGTTGATGTGGATGAATTTCCTCATGGATTCAGCTTTAGCTGCTCAAATCAGGCCATTGCCTGAGATTCTTGGAAATTTATTTTGTCTTTAAAAAGAAAGCTCATTTCTTATCTTTGGAACACAAACTCCCTAAGTGTGAAAGGTAATACCTCCCCTTCAGGAGGATCTCATAAAACCCCTGTAAATTCACTACTTTAAAACTCTCATTTTTATATCCTTTTTTTCCCCAGGACCCATATTGGCAAAACAAACAAACAAAAGCAAACACTCCCCCCAAACCCAATCCCAAATCAAATTGGATGCACTATTATAACCACAGGATTTTCAAAAGATCTGCAGCAAGGATGGCTTTTGAACCATTACATGAAAATATGCCTTATTAATAAGGTAGAGCCTTTTCTTAAAAAAAGTGTTAAAAGCAGATGAAAAATTACTTATGACTCTGCTTAGATTTCTAAATCTTAGTAATACTTCTGACTACTTTCTGAAGGTCTTTTATGATAATGAGTTGCTATTAGCGATCTACTAAAGCTGAACTCTGCTGTGACAAATGTTAGCACTTTAATTAGCCTATTTGAAAAACACAAACATAAAAAAATATTGACTCTATCCTATCCCTGTGAACCTGTAGAATCACTACAAATTTTCTTTCTCCAGCCTACAAGGCAGAGAGCACAATGTCTTATTGAAACATGGACACTCAGTTCCTCTAAGATACCAGCCAGAGGTGGAACGTAAGAAAGCTCTGGAAATTGCCGTCTCAGAGACACCCTGCTGGCTTTTGCTGCCTCCAACATTCTGCTTCAAATTCTCAATTTTCATCTTAAAATAATGCTTTCATATTTTTGCAGTGGGCAATTACAGGCATCACAGATCACAGGAAAAACAGATGTGCTGCTGACCAGTTAACTTAGTCTTGCAGAAAACTGTCTACAGCCAAACAGCAGCAGATGGCAACTTACCCCTGTTCCACTTCATTACCTCAGTAAGGTGTGAATGGCAAGGCTTGTAATTTGTACCACTTAGATACTAACGTTTTTAAGCATAGGGAATTTCTTTCTTTTTAAAAAACAAAGTAACAGCTAACACATCCCTTCACTTTCCTGACAGTTAGTCAGAACAGCCAAAGCCATGAACAGAAGAAATAAAAATATCTGAGCTTTCAACAACAGAGCTTCATAGGTTACATGGATTTCATACAGTATGTAGGGCAGGACTCTGAGTTCTGTGACATGGGTAGAAAAGTAATTTCATTACTGTGGAATTAAAATCAACTGCATTACATAGGAAAAAAAAATCTGCTGAAACTGAGAGAAGGAAGGAACGGGGTTCTTGCTCTATTCCTTTCTCTCGCACCCTCTGAGCAAGTACTAATTCTCTGAATTCCCTATTAGTGTCTCTGCAGAGTAGATAACCAGCTGTTTTCAGAGGTTGCTTAGAAATAATCACTAGGACAAAAAACTAGTGTACACAATCAAGATCCTCAAAAGCACTTGGGTGCCAAATTTTAGGGAGCAAGTTGCCTAAAGGGTCTTGCAGTGTTTGAGCTTGAAGCTAAAGACTTGAAGTCTTTAGCTATAACATTAACCTGTCATCTACTGACCACCTACTAGTAAAGCTGGACTCATTGACCAGGAAAAAAAATGATTCTGTGTGTACAAAACAAAGTGAAACAGAAGGTATGGAATGATGAGAATGAAAATGAATAATCTCCAAGTGAATCGTTCAATTATATTTCTTAATGATTTGTTCTTGGAACCCATATAATAAATACTTCAGCAACATCTGTTTCCCTGGAGAAAAAAATGTTTACTTACTGGAAATCATCAATTAAATTATAGAGATCTTGGTTAACATGCTTGTGCGATCTACTCCAGTTCTATTCCTAGAGGCTTTTGCAAAAATAAGTGAGGGCAAAATATCAAACATTCTTCCAATATAACTGCTGAGCCTTCTACTTCTGAGCAACTCTGCCTAGCTCATCTACATAAGTCTTTTCACTGAAATGCCTGGAAACACCTTTGGTGCAAGCAGACAATGGCATACAATTCCTCTGGCTCTGTTTGCTTAGAATGCACAGTCACCCAAAATAATCCTCAAACAAAGGAGGTGGTTACCCCTCAGTATCGTGGGTGGGATACAGCTGAATTCAGCTAAATGTTAATATTTTTCCTTCCCAAAAGAAGAATCCCACATGTACAACTGTCACTTCGTCATCAGACATCGCTTAACAATGGAATTATTCCTTTGGTTTTGTGAGAATGTGGAACTTACATTTCCAGGTTACAGGTGTTTTTAATGCATTTTGATATCAGTATTTCAGCTTCTTTGTCTGAAGAAGACAACTGCATGAAACTATGGGCATGCTTTTCTTATAAAGATTTTTAAGGGTATAGTTTGCTGCATTATTTAAAACTGTCTTTTTCAAGCTGCTTGTAAAACTGTATTTGTTGTTCTTTTAAATTCTTGACATTTCTCCTTGAAATTCTAGTTTTTGCAATGTCTTCATAGAAATAGACATGTAAACTTAATAGATTACGATATGGAGCATGAAAGTTTATACCCCTGCCTATGTGAATTCTTCCCCCCATATATCTACTTTTTCATGAATCCTCTGCATGATTTCCTCTCTATTTTTGTGAGAGAAGGTGGTTAGTTATTGAAAATGAGAAGGTTGAAGTATCAAGCTGTGCAGTTTTCTACACTGGTAAGAACTGGCATGAAAATAATTTAAAAATATAATCACTAATGCAAGGAAAAGTTTTAAAAACTGTCAGCTAATAGTATGTTCCTCAAGGCATCCCTAGAATTAAGTATTTTTGTCAATTATTTAGTAAGTGCCTAATTTGCTACTACTGGGGAAGAAAATTACATGGTTGCTTCTAAATTATTAAACAATATTTTGATGGCATTGACAGAGCAAATAGCAAGATATTGACCACAGCCATCATGCTATAGACAAATTCTCGCAGTTTTCCTTTTTATCTTTTTATGTGAAATTGAAGAGAAGAAAAATGTCATTAACTGTTATGAACTATATGTGCAAACTGTGATTGGAAGCTATGCCAAGAGTTCACCTTCCTTTAGATTTTCTTGTAGAGTCACTAATTTATAGGGATTTTTCTAAGAAAGCATTTAGAACTTCACAAAGAAACTTGATTGTACCGTACAGTCAATTTTCTGGCTTTACAGGATTTTTGCTCTTCTGCTAATCACTGGCTTCAAGGTCTATTTTCAGTCTTTTGAAAGAAATGTCTGCATCTTTAATAGCATTTTAATAAAATGATACCTAGATTTCAGTCTCACTCCAACTTTACCTCCTTTTTTTAGGCGTATTCATCAGGATAGTTTAATTTATTTTTTTTTCCTAAATTTCAAGTGTCCAGCAGATCATTGTAAGTGTCACATATTCAAATGTAGATGCCCAGAGAGCTCAAGAGTTCGTGGTCAGGCATGAGGCAGACACATAGCCTGCGATTATGGATGGAGGAAGAGGGAAGGGCTGCTCCTAGTGCCGGGTGGAGATGAGTTTAGATTTCAGAATGAATATAGGTGGTTACCGTACCCATGATATGGACAGGTATTGTCCTAGGGGAAGGTTATTCCTGTGTTATGGAAGAGATGAGAGATCCAGATGAGAACAGGAAGAAAAGGTGTTCATAGTGGAAGCACTGGAGTGTTTCTTTGAATTTGTACATCACAAAATTTGGGTTGATGACCACACTTTATAGCTGTGGCCATGTGTAGGAATGATAGAAAGATGAGCCAGAAACCATTACCAATATTTAGGGTGTACAGGAAAATGAGGTGGTGTAGAGTTCTTTAGAGTATGTACTTCAATGTTGTAGGTCTAGGAGACCTCCATGGTCAAGGGTTTATTTACAGAATTTGCTGTATTAATTAAATAATCAATCAAGGCCATTTTTGACTCATCATTTGAACGTAGTTTTTCATGCTCTCAGAAGCAATTTTTTTTTCTTTGAAGGACAAGCTCCACCAACACTCTTAGAATAATTTGCCAACTTATCTCAAGTCCTAGATCCATTAAGAGTGAAGCTTGGCTAACAACTATTGAAAATAAAAGGAGCTGTTCTACTGACATCACCACAGGAGACGTACACAAACACACACAGAACTGCATATGCAAGTCTTTTTTTTTCCTTTTTTTCATATACAACCTAGTCATGGTGGCCTTCTCATAAGAAAAAAAAAATCTTAGATCATTAGTCTCAAGTTATTTTTTTTTTCACTGAGAAATGTTTCAATAGAACTTGAAATTGTTCAGGCAAAGCCTCTCTTTCCTGCAACCTTTTACTCACATAATAGCTCATGAACACTAATTTGTTATCAGCCTGTAGCAGTGGTCCTTAGAGTTGAGACTAGATGCCCAAAGGGTCCAAAATATAAAGTGGGAGAGAAGCTCAAGCAATATAGATGAGAGAACTGAGAGATGGAAATGAGTGAGAAAGAAGAAATGGCTTTAGGGAAAAGGAAAGCAGAATAATTAAGAGCCTGGAGTATAAAGTCAATGATAAGCACATTTCTGGAAATGTGCATCCACAATGTAGTTGCAGCCCAAAAGTACCTTCATAACATCTCACAGCTTGTGCTACTGAAACTTCAAACCCTCTTGCACACCTTCTATGCCTGCACATCTTCTGCAATGATAAATTTGTAGATGCACTCCCTCCAAAAATGAAGGAGAGAGAATATAAAAACTGCTACAGAATTATAAAAATTAAGTTCCTGTTTGGAAACAGAATCATATATATTTAAATAATTCCTGATTGCTTAGGTAGGCCCTTAAGCACAGCTGTCTGTCTGCCTTGCCCTAAGAAAGTTTTTTTCCCCTAACATCTAATCTAACCTGTTTTGCTGCAGGTTAAGCTTGTTGCTTCTCTTTCTATCAAAACTAAAGTGCCTCCAAGGCATTTTTAACACATCACATTCAGCATCCACTAGGTTCAAAACACTTCATGGATTGCTTCTGTTTCCACTGAAATCAGTGAGAGTTTTGCCACTGAGAACAGCACACTGGCTTTAATTAGGGACCCTCTCAGTGCCTCTGAGAGATGGTCATTTTTATATTTCTTCTGCAGGTGTGTTGACGTGGGCATGAAGAATGGGACTAATTTTGTCTAATGTTAGCACTTTGGCATCCAGTCTAAGTTAATCTCGTAAGATTCCTCTTGAAGTTAGTAGGAAGAGGAAGGGAACTTTGGAGGACAGTTCACCCTTCCTGTCTTAGCGTGGGATGACTCCCTCTATGCGAGGTTACTATGTCTCCAAGACAAGAAAATGTGACACTCTGCTTTTAGATGAGAAAAGGGCAGAAGAGGCAAATTCTATTCAAAGTGATTATTTCTTCAAATGAAGCAGTGACTGCACTGACTTTTGGATTAAAGATAAGACTCTGCTAGCGTGGTTGGGATATGGACTCTGGGGGGAACAACTGGTCCTACTCTATAATATTAACATAGGACATTACTCTCTCTTGCTGTTTTGATGGTTTTACTTTTCCAGGGTTCCCATCAAGTAGAAATAACTATTAATTCTTTGTAACACGCCTGACAGGATCCTCTATGCTTGACCAGAAAGTTACAATATTAGTCTGGTGCACATTTATAATAGAAATGCTGCAGTGGGTTGCCAGTGAGGATCACTGTAATCTGGGGAAAGAAATGTCTCCTGCTGGTTTCCAGCTCAGTGTTGTAATTCTGAATGGTTTTCTTGGAAGACACTTAGTCCATGAAATCATCAGAGAAACAAAGATTAGTTGGGCATTCCAATATCACCATCACAAGCCACTCCTGTGGTACTGCTAGGAAACAGCTTTTTTCCCCCATAGATATTGATGGCCGTGTTGAAAAGCTTAGTTTGACTTCATGTAGAAGAACTAATCCACCAACACACTAACATTCCAACCTGGGTAATCACATATGGATCATCACCTTCAATGACTGACTCTTTACACAATATGTTACTTTCAAAATTTAAATGAAAGAATCACCAGAACTGGACATAAAATTTACAACTTTTTGTAAGTAAGTTCACCTTTATTGTGGGATCTTCATGAGAAAGCCAACAAATACTGTATCACAATTAAAATCTAAGATAATAACTGCAGAATTTCAAGTCCAAAATTCCCCAAAGTTACTTTAAAGCCATTTTTGGAGGGGGATTACAGCCAAAAGAGGGTCCGATTTTTAGAGAATCTGTCCCCTGATATGTCAGTGCTTAGTAGTTTGAGGGATTAGGCTGCTATTGAGTATTCAGTCAGTGCCAACGTACCTTTTGGCGATTTTGTTCGTTGCTTCCATTCTACCCGTGCATGCATTTTCTCTCGATAAATGGTTTACCCGGAGTTTTTTAAGCAAAGCTCCAGATCGCTTGAATCCTAGTGTGATGTACCATCTGGCAATGTTCTTCGGAGAGGTTACAAACAGAAAACTCTGGTGGTGACTTCCTTCTGAAACAGCTAAGTCTACATAGCAATTTTGCATTCATTAATATATTTGGGAGCAACCTCTCCCAAACCTCTCTCAGTACACTCCAGTCAGGTCACTGTGAGTGACACATAGCCTCCCCACTCTCCAGATACAAGGTCTAACACTGCCGCCTGTAACTTCTCTCTCTACTGGAAAAGTCTATCTATCTACCAAGAGGTTAGATTCACCTTGGCAATTCCAGACCAGATAAATAAATACAAATACCTCATGTCATGACCTTTCTGTTCCACATATTCAGCATGTTTCAACAGTATAAGCAGACATAGTTCAGGCCCAGAATATATAAACACAAAGATTAAAATGCCCTTTTGTCCTAGAGTTTGGCACCTTGCAAGGCAGGGAAGCGCACTGGCTGCACAGTGCTAGGAAGCCAGCCCGGAGGCTGCTTGCACAGCTCATGGCTGGCCACTGTGATTGCCATGGGGACTGTTCAGAGAGGCCTAAACACAGACCAGCCAGCGCAGCTCAAGCGCTGGGTTTGTCTCATGAAAGTTTTTGTGGAAGAAACTGGTGAGCAAAGGGAGGGGGGTTGAATGTTACTTTATATATGGCAAACAAATTACATTGTCATTAATATTGCAAGCCTTTTTTGCAGAAGAAAAAAAATCCCTGCTTTATTTTAAGATTTTTAGTATGGTTTATTCTGAGATTTAGAAAACACAAGAGAGTCAGGCCTTCCAGACAAATGCATTTACCTTGACGGAATGCATTTGCAATAGCTTTACAACAATGGCCTAGAGAATACTTGCAATTCACATTGGACTTTTTTTTTCTCTTTTTTTTTTTTACTGCTTGGAAAATGGACCTGGTTCACAGGCCTAATTCACAGCTACCACACCTACTCTCTCTGCCCAGAGAGCGAAGAGAATGAATAGGTCAATCACCTGACATATTTCCATCCAATTTCAAGGGTAGAATGTGTTCATTTTCTGACTAATGGCATGTCATTTTGCAGAAGCCTTTGGTCGCGAATTAATCCTGGAATCAAAACAGATTTTCCGGGGAGCAATCTTCCATCAAGTATTGATTTTTTTACACTCATGGAGTCTGTACTCCCTAATTTAACCTGACAATGATTCTGCACAATGGGCTGGGAGCACCTTGGCAACTCACAGAAGGAACTTTTAGTGTCTTTTCTTTCTGCAAAGTAGTGGGGGTGTGGGGAGTGGGGGGAAGAAAAGACCCCAACAACACAGTTAGTCACTGGGGAAGTGTTTGCTGTCCAATGTTTTATTTCTGATTATTTGGAATGGAGAAATAATGCTAACTTTACAAGTAATGTAAGCTGGAGATGTCTCTGAAAGACCCATGACTCTGTGAAATCCTGTTTATGGCAACAGTCCCCTGCTGCTCCTGCACCTTTTCCTCACCCCCAGCACTCTTTGATGCTAATAATACAAAACCTGTAATAGCATCTCTGGTTGCAGCTGATGCTTTTATGAGATGACATTTTACTCAAATAAATAAATGCTTACACACATAGAAGCATAAAAATGCATCCTTTCTCTGAAAGGTGTTTTTTGAGTCTGGCCTCAGAATTCCAGCTACCAAGAGCTATGCTTTGCTTTTGGATTCTCCTACAAGACAAACTCCGTTGTAACCGCTTCTCTACATGCTCTGTACTAAACATCTGTTTTAGCTGTTTGTTCTATTTATTTGACTACTTACACCAATGAGAAGAGATGAAAAATCTATTGTTATGAAACAATAAAACACAACAGAATGAAAAGCTAGAAATCATTTAGAGACAGGAAGATTGATGGGACAAGATGTGAAGAAGAAGCCATCAGAATCTGGTTTTTAATAGAGAACTAAGATGGGCGCTTTTGTTTTTGAAGGTACGACTGCAGAAGCAAAATAATACAGTGTAATCATCATTCTCAGGTTAAAACTCCTTTCTTAGATATGAGAAGCAATAAATATATTTAAGAGATAGTGGGTAAGGTGCCCATCCTTTTGCCTTATTCTGAAACTGAAATAGAAGAGGTTTTAAGCACCTTGCACAAAGGTCTTTGCAGACAAATAACAACATCTCTGCTGATGATTTCTCCATTAGAAACGCCACATTACTGGAAACATTGCTATATGACCTGAAGAATAATACTTCTTTTCCTCTGCCATTTTAGAGTCGCTCACAATTTGAGAGGCATTTTGTTGGAAATCATTTTTTTTCCCCTCTATAAAACAGCCTTTCAGCTTTACTTGGAATAGAAGAAATACAAAAGTCTTTCTTGGCCTAACAGGAAAGGTTTGGAGAAAAACACACCAGTCCTTCCTTCAGCTTGGCCACCACAAACCTAACATAATAGTTATGTTTTTAGGCATCTCATACCAGATAGTGATGAGTTGTAGATCTGACTGTGCAAGTCTCTGAGTGATGGAACTCTGTCTTTATCAGTGCTAGATTCAAGAGAGGACAAGAAGAAGTGCAGAAGAGGAAAATGGCTTCAGAAAAGACTTAAACTCATCCTGTGCCTGTCTGAATCAGGACCTAAATTCCTGAAAAATGCAATTCCAGAGCGTAATACAGGAGATATTTACTGAAAATAAATAAACTGAGATACACAGAAGTAAGAGGTCCACATACAGTTTCAATAATGATATTAAGTAATAAATCAGTAATAGTTACTCCAGAACCCTAACAATACCATATTATTTTTCCATTGTACTATTTTAGGAATACCTTGGAAACCACAAGATAAGTGTTTTCTGGCCTCATCAAAAAGGTTAGGGTGAAGAGCCCTTGTGTGAAAGGTTTTGAGTGATAGAATATGTTTAAATTGTTACAAATGTTTATAAAAGTGCTTCTAGGCATAAAGATGATGACTGAAATCATACATGGGAACAGCTGAAGACAGCTCTCTTATTGTTAAAGAACTCTTTTCTTGCAAGTTTTTTTTCTACTTTCATCTCATTTTCCAGAGACAGTTTGAAAGAGGACTGCTTCTTTTCTTCCTTGTTTTATGAAAGTGCCTTTGTACATTAGCAAAGTGCTTTAATAACACGCACTTTGTAAAAGTCAAAAGTGCTCTATTACCTGTAAGTATAGAAGTAAATAGCACTTGTTTTAATTGAAAACATCAAACTTTTGTAGCTCTAAACACATCAAAGACACATCCATTTGTGCATCTGTTCCAAAAGGTGAATTCCAACGCTTTTAGGCAGACTGCAAAGGAATCAAGCTTATTAGAGCTATGGGAAATTTTCACATTGAAATGCCTTTCACCCTTCAAGTGGTTAAAATATGGAAATGGTTAATGCACTTAGCATGTGAAGCCACTTTGAAATAGTGAGTGGTTTAACCGATTATCCCCATCAGCTGAGATGTGCCAACTGACCACAGACACTGTCTCAGGTCAGTCTGACTTCAACGTAACACATAGTGGCTTATATTTTAATGAAACAGGTTAATCTGTAGGTTAACTAGCAAAGGGAGATTTAAGCTGTGGTGTTTTACTTTACAGAAGCATGTGCTCAGCCTGTTGCTGTGGCTTGATTGAAGGACAATATGATTTTGAACCACTGTAACTTGACATTTCTTCAAGTGTACTTAAACTTTATATACACAGAAAAGTCTAGTGATTTACTTAGTGTCTGTGTAACAAAACTACTTCTAAACTCATTTATCTTCTAGCTTTCAAGACAAAACTTAAATGGCTTAAGGAGTGTCTTATATTTAGTTGGTCAGTTATTAACTTAACCTGAAATAAGATAATGTCTCACAGTAGGGGTAAAGAAGTGGCCAGAGTGATTTCTGAGCCAAATTGAGTTACATTAATAAAGCTTTTGAGACCAGATGAGGGCTACTGGCTCTGGCACAGAGTATGGGCAAATGATGAACACAATCACACAACCATGGCTTAACAAGTTACCATCTGTCAGCAGAGCTCTAGTAACTGACTGTGATTAGATTTCATTTTGATTAAAAAGCTAATGGAAAGGAGACAAATAAAAGCAAAAATCAATCACATCCCCAACCATCAAAATAGTACTAGGATTTTAAATATTTGTACAGGACTTGACTGCTTGATTCCTACAGGCTTCTTGTCCCTTAAAGGGTGAGCCTTCTTTTTCAGAAGCCGCCTGTCCACTATTATTTATTTGTGTTACCATTTGCCTAGAGGCATGTGTCAGGACTCCAGCCACGTGGTACCAGCATACACAAGTTATTGTCTTTCTCTGCCTGACAAGGGTGGCAACAGTGCTTGGAGTCTCCACACAGTAGCATGTTCTACAGGAGCCACTGATACAACTTCCACACTAGGGCTGTACTACAGCAGTATATGATGCTTCCATGTGGATGAAATCCCCTTCACATATACTCACAAGCGACTGTACAAGGCTCTATGTCCCTGACAGAGAAGGGATGCTGCAACTATAGGCAGAGCCAATATCAGAACTGAAGTCTCCTGATTCTCAGGGGTACACTGATAATAATTGTCCTCCATACCATCAATAGCTTAGAAAGTCATAACCAAATTTTCTCTCACTCTTTAAAGTCTTTAAGTCTTTAAAGCTTAACAGGAAAAATACATTTCTTGTTCAACAGAATCACTAGCACTGTAAATTCCTTAGCCTCCTGCTGCTGCACGTTGCAGCACAGGCAGGAGGAGGCATTACATGAAGATTTCTTAAGTGTTTTTCAAATCTAAAAGTAGAAATGTATCCATGGAGAGTATAGACATTTTGGACAAAATTCTGACTCCTCAAAGTCAGTAGTCAAATTTTTTATTACTTCAAGCAGGCACGTGTTTATTCAAGGTGTTGTACACAGCACCTAGTATGTTCAACTTGTACCAACTTTTATGATAAGGGGAGCAAGATGTTGTTAAAAAAATTAAATCACATTTAGGACCCCTACTTTCAACTCATTTTAAAAGCTTGTTGAATCCCCACCAGCTCCTTTTGAAATTAATAGTGAAGGAGCAAGTGTTTTCCACAGTTAGAGGTCTGTATTTTGGCTTCAGAGCTTAGCTTCAGATGCTCTCTTTGATAAACTATATTATTAATTTATTATCAATCACCCCTACATAAGGATGCACAAGGCATAAGATATACCATGTGGCATATCCCATACAGCATGCAGTCAGGGAAAAGAAAAGATCAAAAAGATAGTGTACACTTTTTTGCACATATCCTTTCAATTCTTTTTTCTTGCTTTGTATCACACCAAAGCTGAGTTGTTTAATTAGAAGAATATCTGTTTAATCAGTTTACGTCAGGACTAGCTGCTTGCAACTAAGAGGCAGTTTGAATTACACTGTGGTGTTCTAGCATTGCTGAACAATTATGATGGGGGACATGCCTTGAAAGAAATAGTCTCAGTGGAATAATTGATGACTTAATGAACACAAAGCAAATATGTGTGGAAAGGTGAAGCGGTCACAGCCAGTCAGGTAAAGGTGTGGTCTGGCAAATGTCTACAATTACCTTATAATTTATCCTAACTCATGCACATGCTAGTAATTCAAGTTATCTTATTAAGTAACTCTGGTTGCTAATTGTCATGACTGACCTGAAAGTTAAAAGTCCTCATAGTGTAAGCAAAACAAAGAGTTTCAAACAAAGGCTGCCTTCCCTTGCCCCAGCTATCCTCTTTCTACTTCACATTTCATTCTTTTACTTATCCAGTCTATTCTCATCTCCTTGTTTTGAGGACTCCTGTCTGCAGAACAAGAACTATGTTTCTGATGACTCAGTACACCACAGCTGTGGGCTCAGGAATGCAGGTACCAAGTCCATGCATGTCATCAGCGCTGCTGACCTGGCCCTAGCATTGAGTTAGTAGCAAAGGTGGAATAAAATGCACTAGCTTCATCCTAGCATGGTCAGAGCACACCAACATTTGGTGAAGTTAATTGGGGCATTTTAATAGTTGCTTGCCCCAATCTGCCTATATTCCTTCTCCTATGTTGGAGGCTCTTACAAGTCTATAATATGAACTTACACCTCAGTCATATCAGCGGTAGGTCTGGCACCTTTATGTGTGGTTAGACAATATGCAGAAGCTTATCTAGCAGTTTGCTGCTACAAAAAGAGAGCAGTCCCATTCCCCCATCCTTTGTCTTGTCTGTGATGTTTCTCTGATAGCATGGTAAGCCAAATTCAATTTACTACTTCAGTTGAAAACTAACTCAGGTAGCCCTTGACCCATTGTGTTTTTCCCTGGATTAATGAGCTGGGTGAGTTTACCTTGCAGTTAGATGAGCATCAGAGCTGGTAGAAGAGAGAGTGAAGGACTGAACAGCCAGGAAAAAGTACTGGAGGCAGGAGTGAGGCCCTTTCGGAACCTGCAAGCTCTCAGAGACACTCAGCTGTATTGCCTCACCATACACTGAAATCCACAGTCATGGGCTATTTGAAACTAGGCTGCTGACACACTTTTTGGAGGGGGAGAGGGGATGCAACACAAAAGAGAAAGCAAGCAAAAAGGTGGTATCAATCAGCTCTTGCAGAATCAAGATCTTAAGCTGCTGCAGCTGTTTCTGCTGTGGGTCTGCCCATGACCTCAGCAACAGAGGGCTGTGCTAACGAGTTTGACTTCATGTTTGTGATAGACTGGGAATATGCACTCCAAGGTTACTGTTCTGCCAGTCTGTAGTGCCTTATTAAGCCTTCTTGCTCAGTCCTCTCTCTGGGTCTAACGTTACATGTATTTCTGTTGTACACAGGACAAGCCTGGAGAAGCAAAGGTTTCTTGGTCTAACTGTAGAACAAGCACCTATGAGTGTTCCAGTGGCTCCAGTCCCCAAGATGATCCAGGTGAAACATTTGCAGACTGCTTGTCTCCAGGGGAGCCTTTCTTCCAAAGCGAAGCTAACATTGCATAGTACCTGTCAGGGGGCAGCCAGAGCAGCACCTCCTTAAGGGACTGGAAGGAGGATGATCCAGCCAGCAGGACATGCCAGCCAGGAACTTGTCCCACCCTCCCTGAGAGAGGTGAGCAGGGCAGGCTGAGGGAGGGTGAGAAGCTGGGCTCAGCCCAGGTTGTCAGGCAAGTTTGTGGTGATGAGGTTAATTTGAGGCCACACCAGGACATTAGCCAGCAGGTCCGGCTGGCTTGATGGGCTGAAGTGCCAGGGCAGGGCTGTGGGGAGCTGGAGGTCAGCACTCCTGTGGCAGGAGTGCTGGGATGGGCTGAAACGGCGTCCTTGGCTGTAGGCAGGGGTGGGAGGAGTTCCAGAGGAAGGGGCTGGGCAGGAACAGTAAGGACTATTAGTGCCCTTAGGGCCCTGACAGTACCAGCCTTTGCACAAGTTCACATCCTTGAGAAAATAAACTCTAAATCAAACTGACAAAGCCTGAAAATGCAGCCAGAATTTTTGCCCCTCGAAAAGAAAAGGGTCAGCGACTCCCGGATTCTACCTGCCATCTTGCCAGCCCTATAGATCTTCTCCAGGATGGTCCATCCTTGCTCAACCTCTGCCTTCTGAGACAGCTACTGGTTTTCAAAACTCCCTCTTTTGCTACTCAGAAATTGCAGGGGAGTGCCTTTAAAATTGCCTCTTCAGTTTTCCATGCATTTGCTAATACACACATACACATTACCTACGAAGACAAATGCTGAATGCTAGAAACCACAATAATTGTCATCAGCGTGGAACTTTATTTTCAAATATGCAGACATCTATGTTCGTTGTAAGTATTAGAGTTGACGTATTTTAAATGTCAACACCATTCTAACATCTATAGAAGTCTGTAGAATTAATGATGAGAGAGATTCTTACTGTAAATGTATTGGAAATGGCAGCGTTCAGTTACCTGTAAATGTTAAAACATTGTCTACTAAGAGCTGACAAAGACAATCAGTAGATGCATGCTTTAGTTTGTCAGACATTCAGCCCCTGAAGACCTGTTCCAGCTCACTTTGTGTTCATCTGGACGTTGCGTTCATGGTGTCAAAAGGAGCGGTCTGGCCCAAGATTATAGTGACTTCTGCCCTTGGGAAACCGTAAATGCCTTGAGATGATCTGAGGTGGCTGCAGCCAGTGGTGCTCTGGGTGGTGGTTGCTGCGCGAGTGCTGCAGCGGTGTACCCTGTCCTCGCCTGTGCAGGGAGGTGCCAAGGAAGCTACTGTAAAGGCTTTCGCAGAAAGAGAACAGGGCAATCTGCCCTTCTGGGAAGCAAAGGGGGAGCAGAGTCCATAGGGCTCCTTTCTCCAGGGCTGTCTTGCCAAAATGCAAACACAGAGTTTTAATGCTTTGGAGGCTGCAGATACAACTGTACAACCTTCCAAGTGGTTGTTCAGATAGAAAATGTCAGTGTTCCTAGAGCTAAATAAAGTAATTTATGTACTTTCATGTAAATAGCTCTATTACTTCAGATTGTATTGGGTAGTGGAAAATAACCAACAGCCTGCATCATTCAACACCAGTGCAGATTGCTTCAAGTAATTTCCAGTAGTGACAGGCTATCTTGACAGTATAATTTATGTTTGAATTTCATCCATTTCAGAACATAACTTGCTGTTCACCACTGAACTGGACTCTTCTACCACATCTGAGAGGAAACCAGACCCTCCTGAATTTGAAGTCTGAGTATGCAGCTGGCTTCTTTTACACCCCAGAAAGATGCTTTCGCTAATTATCATATTTGTGCTTTATGTAACATCCCTCAAAGTAGCTGGTGCATCTGCCACTTGAAACTTAGTGTAAGTGGTTATTTGAGTTTTAGACTTGGACAATAAAGATGGCACTGCAGCTCAAACCTCCAAACCTCTTCAGAAAGCAAACACAGAAAGGCTGCTAATCAAAATTCACTAATGAGTTTCAACATACATACAGAGAATTTTTTTTTTTCCAGTTTTCATTCAAGTCTCATTTATTGTTTACTACCATTGACACCGCTAATCTCATGGAATCCAAATTCTCTCCTGCTCACTCTCTTCTTTGCAGCTGCTTATAAGAAGTTTTATTATTTTAAAACTCTTCTGAATCTAAGCAGGTGTATAAATATCCTATCCCCCCTCCTCTTGCAACATCCCCCAAGCCCCCAACAACAAACCTCTGTAAATTTTCTTCCAGAAGGATGTGTAAGAAAACACTTTGAAAAAAGTTGTTAGACTTTTATATGGTTATTTTATGTGTGCATTTCACTTTGCTGCAGGCAATGGCAGAAGAAAAAAAATCAATCCATATTTGTGTGGAATGAAAAGATGAAAAGAAAAAAAAAATCCTTCCAAAATAATTAGCTGTGTGGTGTAAGGAATGAAATCATCAAAAATACTTGACCTGTTCCCCTGCTGCTGCTGCTGAGCCCTTAAAATACACAAACACATTAAGAAAAATTGTTAGTAAGGTTTAATTCAGGGAACAGGCTGCTCTTGTTCTGGAGACTAGTGAATGCTAACCTTTTTCTGAAGCCTGGAACCTCCCCAGTTCTAATTTAGGGGTGAGTGCTTTAAAATGCAACTGAAGCCAAAAATAGCATAGCAAGGCATTTCTTTACAAAAAGATTAAGTGGGTCAACCATTTGTTCAGCAATGACTTCAAATGTGGCTACAATGGCCACAGTGAAAAGTTTTATGTATCTATATCCGCATCTATGTTTGTGTGTACATATATAAAAATAAAAATACACAAATACATATATTCACATAAACGTATATGCTCATTTGCATTTGTGTGAATATATATTCACATATACCTACACGGCAAATGTGGTTAATCTTGCATCTCTTCCAAAAGGCTGAATGCTCCTATTAAGTCTTTGGAAGATGCAAAAAGGAAATGTAGTTGCAATTGATTTGGTTGGAAGATACTTGAAAAATAGTTTATTTAAAATGGGAGGACTTCTGAATGGCTTAAACATACAGCCTTACCATGACAGTGCATTAACAGTGGCCAACTCCAGCAGGAAAGATTAATATTACTTATAAAAAAACTGGTGTAGAAAGTTTGTTGCACTGCCAACAACACTGTGTAGGAAGTGATTTTTTTGGTCCCCGGCAATGATTTTTGCACGACGTACTGAGTAATCATTGTCTACAATGCACTTTTTTCCACCATAAAACCTGTAGAAGGAATAATACAGCCCTCATTTTTCCTCTAGCTCCTAAGGAGAACTCTAAAATATATACCTCATGCCAGTAGTCCATAAACTCCAGTTGTGCTCAGGCACTATGCAACCTGAGGCTACCAAGATCAATAAAATTATTGAACCCACAAATATTTCTACAGCTAGACTTTTGTGGAAAATTTAGAGAAGCATATATATCTGTATGTAGGAAAAACAGACAAAGAGGCCATTGTTGGTAGGAGGAGCAAAGTCTGCTGGACTTAGACTGCAAGACAGTGAACATCAGAAATGTGATGCTCGTGGTTTGATGCCAGAGCAGTATAAATTCAAGAGATGCAACACATTCAGGAAATGGATTTAAGGAGGATGGATGACTGGCTCTGGCAATTGCTAATAAGACGCAGAATGTTTCCTGCCAAGGTCACTGGTTTTACTCCATTTCATTATCAATTATTAAATACCTCTTCCTCTTATTTATTAGTTTACAAGTTGTTTTCACATGAGGGACACAATTTGGTGTCCTATGTGAGGTGAATTGTTGATGACAAATCAGGCTCAAAGCAGAGCTGTATCTGTAACGGGAAAATTGTTACATTGGTAGTAGCTTGCACTCTGTCAGGAGTCTCAAGTGGAAGGACAAGGTCTATGTAGGGGTACAGAGCTTGATTATATTTTTTTTCTCTCTTGTTGTATGTGCTATACTGCATCAATGAGAAAGATAGGTCTTGATTTTTCTACCAGTCTGATACTTCACATATGCAATGAGCCTCCTCCCAGCATGGTAGCAGGGAGTGTACTAGGTGGTCAGCAGCTGGCTTTCTGCTCAGGCATGCTCATGTCTAGGGCCACCTTACCTTATGAAACAAAAATAATGAATTTTAATTTTTCTTCTTCATCAGAATGGTAGCTTAAATTAGAATTTATGAGATTGAGAGGCAAAAAAGGGACTTGGTCATGTCATAACAGTAAAAAAAAAATAAAGAAAAAGAGCAAACTGCTTCAATATTGATATGAAAAACAAGAGCATATTTCAGTTCTTTTTTTCTCACAGAATTCTTTGTTTAGAGGAAAGTCTCTGAGGTTCATTAACAAAAATATAGGTATTTCTGGCAAGTTAGTCCTCAAACAAATAATTCTTCTTCAGAACAGATATGGCATATTCTTTATGTTGCCAAAGGGGAAAAAAAAAAAAGATTAAATATTACTGAGAGGATGTAAGAGCGCAGAAAATTCAAAGCACAATCGTAGGCACTGTGAATGTCCCTAAAGGACATGCTGAAACTTTGAGGCAGTGAATAGTTATCTGGTTTTTGGGGCAGTCCAATGGGGTGAGGTTTTGGATCCAGCTGTGCTCATGGATGACATTTCTGTGCTCAGTCTTCTCCTCATTCCTTTCTTTTTGCACCTTTGCCATTGGAGTGGCTTGTGTGATTGCTCTTCAACCTGTTTCAGTCATAGAGAAGTGGGTTAGCTTAAAAAATTGGAATACTAAGTGTTTGTTCAGGTTGTCCCAACTGAAATGAGTTGGTGAATGAGCAGAAGAGAGCGTCTGCTGGAAGATCTGAACAGTCAGTTATCTCTGGCAGCTGGGGATAGGGATGAGAAAGGGGCGTAGCAGCCAATTCTACCGTCACAGCAGTTTGCAGAGCACATTTGTCTATGCCAAGAGAAAATTACGGATCATCATCTTCTGAAACTTGTTGCCTAGTAGATCTGGATATCTGGGTGTTGGGGAAGACTGTAAATTGCATCTGCCAGCTATATTCATAGCCTTTGACTCCATTCAGGCTGCGCTGTAAACATCATAGGCAAAGGAAAACAGTGACTGAAACACTGCTTCCTTATTCATATCTCCCATATTGGCATATTGAAGTATCCTTACACTTCAAGGGCTGGGCACCGCGTGGTCTGGGTGCCTGCATTGCAGGGGTTCCTATTCCAGCCACAGGGTTTATTACTACACAGCTTGTGAAGACGCACCCCCAGTGCAGAGAGCTGCCTGTAAGGTTGGCGTGGGCTTCATTTAGCCTTGCAGTACATTTGACTTGCACAGTGCTCCGTAGGACATGTGTTTTCCTCTTTGCATGGGTGGGTTCGGGAGAGAGCAATAAGCCTCACTGCCAAGCATGATCACATTTATTCTGATAAACTGAACTGGATACAGACTTTGCTGGCCTCCTCTAACCCATTTTACTGCACAGGTGCTGGAGGCAGTGAGCTTCAGAGCTTCTTTGAAAGCAGATGAGCATTAGAAGAAGAGGAAAGTATTGAAAAGAAATGTCCAAATCCTGTCCAGTTCTGGAACCAACACTCAAGCAGCTAAGCAACAAAGCTACTTAAGGTAAACCTATAATCTCGTACACTTGAACATCTCTCCCCAGTTTAAATAGGCTGCTTCCAGTGTGCAAAATCTTGCTGACAGTAGCGAACAAAAATGGCCTCAAACCTGCTGCAGATTTTGTTAAATTAATGAATGAAAAGTTGTGTTTATTCCTCTCCTGTGTTCACAAGTAACCTATTTTTCTGATTTAAACCCTGAGCCAGAAAAATAGACTTTCTAATACAACACCTCATAAACAGCTTCTACTGGGAGGCTATTTTCCTCTCCCCGCTCCTTTTAATCACCTTCCCAGTGCAATAGGAATAGAATTTTTTTTTTTCTGCTAGAGATTTTTTCCATCCTAAATTACAATATAACTGCTGTATTGGACATGGAAATGACAGACTGCTTTCTTTTAAAGGTAGTACCTCTTCACAGTAAGGAACAGTTCTAAAGGAAGCCAAGGCCTACCTGTTGTGCTGGGAAAAGAGTTGTGCCCATCTATTGTAATTTAAATGCACCCCTACAAGATTTACTTCTCTGAAGAAGTTAGCAGTGGGCTTTGTGAAAGGAAGGATGTGAGACCAGACAGCCCACTGGTCCTTGCTGGTATGTCTGTTCTGAGGCATCGGTGGCTGGGCTTGTGAATCACATGAAAAATATGAAGAACTGTGAGCACCAGGACTAGTGAAATCTGGTTTCCTAGGATGTGCATGTCCTGGTGGCTTGTGAGCTCAGTGTGATATTTTTTCCTACAGCTGGGGATTTTAGAAGGACTTTCTTTCTCCTTGTCCCATGTTGATTCTCTGGTGTTGAGTAAGGGTTGAGCTTACTGCAGCCTTTTTCTCACCTGGGACTCTAATCTGCCTCTTTCTTCTCTAGACTATCTTCATTAAACCTGTAGACACTTCCCTCGCATCTGGTGTGACACATTTCTCACACCTCACACATCTGTGAGGTTTCTTCCCTTCTGTCAGGTTAGTTTGAAACTGGCCAATGTTTTAAAGCATTGAGGTTAAAATTGTATGAAATATAAGTAGGTAAAGAAAGCAAGCAGGCAATGGGTTGTTTCTTTATGATACCAAGCTAACGGGGCTACATAAACGTTTAAATACCCGCAGAACTGATTGCTTACCTGAGACATGATTGGACTAGGCTGGAGACGCTGGCTTTGTATATAGGCACATTCACTTTTAAATATTACAGAATTACAGTATGTTGACATAATTAAAATAGAAAAAATCAAGCTGTGCACAATCAAAAAATAAATAACTATGCCATGTGATTCTTTGAAAATGGACATTACATTCCTGCCCTCTAAAATCCACGAATGATTACATAGTGAAGAGGATTTAAATTAGTTTTAGGAAAATTATTTCTATTATTCCAGTAAAATAGTCTTAGGCCTAACATTTATATTTTAAAAAATGTTAACTTGTTTAGAACGGACAGGTTTCATTTTTAGCGTGAAATTCAAGCCATTTCCAGACATAAATGTAACTTGTCATATTCTCATCTTCAGTTGATGTCTGGGGCCACAGGACCTGCTTTTGATATCACACCTTTAACCACAGCAGAAGAAAGTACGTTATAAATAATACAGACTCCCCACAAGCTTGATGTACAGAGAGTGTGTGCTCAGTTGATACCAACCGATTGATAGGCTTTTATTACCATGTACAGCTGTTCTAACACATCTGAGGAAGAAACATATTCTGTCAGTTGTGCCTTTTTTCTTTTTTAACAAATGACTATGAGTTTAGTCTTTTCCTTTCTCAGATGTGGTCTTTATTACGTATTACCTGTTGAATAATTTCTTTGAAGATATCATGACCTGGAAAGTGCATATGCCAGTGTGGATTTTTGATCCCTGCTCTTTGTGTTCCTCACTCTGGATTTGTAGAACACCTGGTGAGTTTTGATCCCCAGACGAGCTGGTAAGGCTTAGAGTCAGGTTGTTGATGCACATGCATGGGGTAAGGTATACCGCAGGCACAGAATGGTGCTGCTTTAAGTTCTCCTTATTAGTGGCCACTGTGTGAATTCGTTAGGGTACCTTCAGAAGGAAGGATCTTAAATGCAGTGGAACAATAGAGAGTATTTTAAAAATATTTAATGGCTCATGCTCTTGCATTTATCCTGTTTCCCCCAATGTTCCCCCCCCCAGATTATCTTCAGCAGCACGTGTTTCTGGCAGCCGTCTGCCGAGCCAGAAACAATAGCTGTATTGACTTTAGAAGGAATATGCACATACCTTTCTTGTTGAGATACAGTCCCCTCTGAGTTGTTTGTGTTTCAAAAATAATAAAGGACATATCAAGATTTACTGATGGATGAGCTAGGAAAAGTGATAAATGTGAGTATCGATTCACAAATGCCTAGGGTAGGTCCAATCCTGTGAAGACTTACACATGTC
Source organism: Theristicus caerulescens (assembly GCA_020745775.1). NCBI lineage: Eukaryota > Metazoa > Chordata > Aves > Pelecaniformes > Threskiornithidae > Theristicus > Theristicus caerulescens. Next base: position 56,448,426 of record CM036558.1, on the reverse strand, counting down.
ACTAAATGTATCTATGAAGGTAGCATCAAAACATCAATAACACTAGTTGGGCAAATAAAGTTATCTACATTATGCACTTACAAGATCAGTCCCTTTAGTTTCCACAACTAGTAACTGGAAGTAGCTATTGCTATTCAAGAAATAACCGCTTCTCTTCAGATAGCTTAACCTGGATGAATTGAGGGGTAATTTTGGGGATAGTTTCATGCTCCTCTGTTAAGAACACATAATTGAACTGACAATATCAAAAGGACAGAGGCAAGATGGTAAAAAAAACACCAGAGTGCTTTCTTTGCAAAAATAAATTAAAGGATCTTCATAGCTTTGTCTTATTTTCATTTCAGTTGATAGTTAAAAGGCAAGTTTATACATTTTAGAGAAAAGGCATCAACAGTTCATGAGAACATGAGATGTTTAAAATTAATAGTATTAAAAACTAGCAGGAATGACTGAATGTCAGAACAAGTTCTTCAATGAATTTAAAAAAAGGGGTGGGCATGCAGAGGTTACACACTGCAGCCAGAGAGCCCACGGCTGCTGAGGCAATCCTGGCTCCCCTGGGATCAACTGCGAATTGCCACACAATTCAGATGTGTGCGGTGTCACCATCTTACTCACTGTCCTCTAAGACCTCCAGCACCCTGGGACCATTTGAGGGACTATTCTGGGACCATCACTGAGAGAGAACTTACAAGGTGGGAGACCTTCCTGTTGATGGTATTGATGGATAGACTGCATGGGGCATGGATTTTTGTTAATTGAAAGCCAGGAGCTCATTAGATGAACACCAGCAGTATGTGGTGTCCAAAAAGAAGGAAGCGAGTCCAGACCTGACAAGCTGGTTGATGCTGTGCTCGTGGAGGCCTTGCCACGAGTTTAAGCTGCTGCTCCACAAAACCAGAATCTCTCATGTTCTTTTAGGACTGGCCCACTCAGGTAGTCCCTAGCACAGTTTTAGTACTGCCAAAGCCACTTTTTGCTGCCCCTTGAGCCTGTGTGTGTGTTTGTGGCCTGAACCAAGACCAGCCATGCTGGGTGTGCATGTGCTCACACATAGAGCTCTTGGGCTGAGAGGTCAACTGGTGTTTTGACATGAGGCCAGTGATCATGCAATGATACAAGAAGTTCAGTGTCCTTATGAACACAATAAAATGAAAGACTCATTATTACATGAGCTGCTACATGCCCTCCCTGCAGCTGCTTTGGTAGATTAGACAAGGCTGCTGCTGGCATTTCAGAAGAAATCAGGGCAATTGGGGTTTGGATTAAAAACCACAGTCATTGCTGGTGGGGCTCCTGGTGACTCTCTGCTCAGTCCTGACCACTGTTGTCCATAATGTGGCAAAATGCAACGGTAAAGGACTGTGAACGAGCGAAAAAACAAACCTCCGTGTCTGTAGTGCAGAGGGAGAGAGAAGGAAAAAAACCTTCCAACTCTTTAATTCTCAATTATTTTCAAGAATATCATGATCTTATATGGGAGTGATTCATATTAAATCTGAATTCTCAGATTAAAAAACAAACCCCAAGAGAACCTTCCCTCTTGATAAGTGTGTTTTGCTTCCTGAGCACTTGTTTAATTGAAGTTTAAGTCAGTAGAAGAGAATCTTTGCTTACAAAAGCCCTGCTAATAAGCCAAGTTTTTCTCCCAGATATAGACGTAGACCGTGACCAGTCGTAAAACAGATGCACAGGGGAATAGGCCATATAAAAACGTCTTCCCTATGTATGTCTCTGATCTTAGTGCCAGCTTTCCTTCCATCACACCTGTCTTAAGGAAGGGGCAGGGCACAGGCAGAGTTTATTGTTTGTCAAGAATATTACAAATATGTTCTTTTTTGCAAGAAGTACAAAAGAGAGGCCATGGAAAGAATTGTGCTTCTAAAGCTCTTTGTCCTTCATGTTGCACTTAGGGAGCTTTGAAGTACTGTTATAGCCAAGCTCTAGAAATTTGACTTTTAAGCAGTCAGTAAGGGGTGCAAAGTCTTATAGTCAGCTTTCAGTGATCAATGGGAATAGAACTGATTCAATTTGCAAAGTCACCATTTCTTGCAACAAAATAGATCCAGGTTATTTAAGTAATGGCTAGGTAGGGTCATGTGCCTATGAGGCAGCTAAAATAGCTATAGTATGATCCAAAGAGAAAATTTTGCATTTTTAAATAGGGTAGGGGGAAAAAGCCCCTAGCCAATGTTTGCTTGTTGCTTTATCATTATTGAACGAAAAAGATACCTGATTGAATGAAAAGATTCAGATTTTGGTAGCTGATACGAAAGCACAGAGAGTCATTCTCCACACCCTTGTATCATATAAGTAGATGAATTATGTGGGTTTGAAGTATGGCTGCTAGACCGTGGTGTGGAGACATGATGCCTAGAGGAGCTGGTGTAATTTAGATACCCCCATAGGTCTGCAGTGTGCTGGGATATCCTTATCCATACCATAAGAGGTATGCTGTGGAGCAGGTATTTACCAGTGGGTAAAGACTACTCAGTCCCAAGGCATCCCTCCTTGAAGGGATGAATGAAGCAGGCACATGATGGTTTAGCCCATGATACAAAGATACGGCAGTGTAAGTAGTACTAAGATATGTCTTCAAATCGTCATGGTACCCCAGTGTCTTATTCCTCTTTGTTCTCAGCTTCTGTTTACCTTTGGATTCAGCTGCTTTTGTTTCAGACCAAAGGAGGATCTGGGCACTTAAAAGCTTATCTACTTTTTCAACATATACTAGCTGGTCTAACAAAAGGCTACACCTCTATCTTCTTTGCCCTGCTTATGGTGCCTGGATCATCACATCTACAAGAAACTTATCTTTTTCCTTTATCTTTCTTATGTATCCCATAAAATGCAGTAAAAAATGCATGGAAAAGGGAAACTCCAGTCTGGAAAAATTCAGAATACATATCCCAGGTGCTCCCTGTATTTTCTATGCAAATAAATATTTTGGTTTCGTTTTTGATTATTTAACACGTGGTATTGGAAATGTAAAACAGTATTTAACAAAATCAAAGGAAAAAGGCTTTGCAGAAGTTTTGTTCCCAAGTCTCAAAAACAATGTTCTGATATTGTCAGAGATTTTTTCCTAGGCTGTTTTTTCCAAAAAAACTTTATAATACAACTACTTCATTTCTCAAAACGTGTTGATTTTTCAGAATCATGTATTTAGACAGAACTCAATATGACTCAATGCAAATGGCCTGAAAAATAGGCCTTTCTGCTACCTAATATCATAATCACAGAAAGAAATGAGGAACGAACCTCATGAGCTCTGTAAAAATGCAAGAGAAATCATCTGAAAGGCTGACCCAAGCTTGCTACCACACTCCCCCTTCCATCACTTACCGGGGCTTTGTTCTGGGAGCTGGGGAAGCACTGGGACATTCACCGTTTCTGGCCTTCATGTCCATCTGTGCTTTGCTCCACTTGGCCTGGGGGATAATACACACTCACCTGAGTGATTCCACGATGTTCCTTAGGCAGATCCTCTACTCTGCATATCTGTAGAGAAAATAAGACATCACCAATGTACATGCCCACTCTGGGTACAGAAGCAGCGTTTAGTTTTGCAGATAAAGTGATGCTCCTCAGTGCAAACGGATTTTCTTTCTTCCTTTCTTTCGAGCATTTAACTATTTTTGTATTGAACTGATGTGAAATTACATGAGCTCTGATCATGTGAATAATGCATGAGATTTAAGACAAACACATGAAAGGAGCTTATTTTTCATGTCAAACAATTCTTTATTTTTTATGGTACAAATTAAAAGTGACAGATCTGAAGCTGTTAAGAAATACACAAAGTGCAGCTTTACTGACCGTACAGATATTGCTCTAGATTAAGTACAGTTTTTGTCAGTTTTTTTTATTTTTTTTTTCATGTTAAGCAACCTGTGCAGATAAATCAGCTTTGGTTTCAAAGTCAGAGTAGTAAGGAGCTTTTAAATATCCAGTTTGGTTTCTTGGTCACAAGTCCACCACATCAACTCCTTTTGTAATTATTCGTATTTTTTAACAACACAATACAGTCCATTTTGTACTGCCATCTTTCCCGCTGCATGCTCCATGCATGGAAAAACAGATCTCTTTGCAGTGCTTCATAAGTGACCCTGGTGACCATTCTGTAGATTATAGCACATAGGACAAAAATAATAATAATAATAATAATAATAATAGTAATAATAATAATAATATCACTTTTTAACAATAAATAAACAAATGTGCCCCACATAATCTCAAGTTGGAAACAAGCAAACCACATGACAAAAAGCTCATTACAAAATGTTTTCCAAACAGATTTTACAGTCAAACATTGACATGGAAATCAATTTCCTCTCTTATCTTCTTATTTGAATGTTGGTCAATAACTGGGTACAAGTAGAGTGCTGAGGTAAAACACTGATGAACAGTTTTATTTTTGTATTTCTTTTTTTTTTTTTTTAAATAGTAACAGTTTAGTATTGCGAGATTGTCAGCAACATTTAGCCATATCTATACAATGTGCATATACCTACATACATTGAGCTTTGGTCCAGCATTGAGAAGACGAGCAAAGGCATTTTACATATTTCTTTTTGGTTATAGCTTGAGTTCTTTGATACGCCTCTACTTGTTCCTTCCTAGCTCCTTTTTGCTTTCTTGTTCTCTCTTTTTTCTTTTTTTTTCTTTTTTTTTTTTTTTTCACAGTAATAACGTAAAGAAACTGGAACCATTTGAATGCATTTGATTTCTTCAACTGTCCAAAATAGCTTTTTAGTGAAAAACATAAAAAGACAAAATCAGAACAGTGAGTGAACCCTTGGCTCATTATTCAAATAATAATTTTTATATATATATATATATTTAAAAAAATTCAATGATCCATGAATTGGAAAACCATTAAACCTTCATATATGACTGAAGAGACGTTTGTTTCATTTGCTGGTAGCAATCTATCTTTTAGTCACATGCAAAATTAAAAGGTATTCAAATGTAATCAATACAGGAAAATTGTTTACAAATGGAAACCAGAAATTTTGCCAGTAACAAAACAAAATATTTATGGCCCCCCAAAGATGTATGACTCACACATCATTTATCTTCCTAAGAATCTGTTCAGGCACCATTTATGCCTCATAGCAAAAATTTGTTTATAAAAAAATTAATATAAGAAGCATTACAACACTTTATAAATAATTTACAAAACATAATACAAAATTAGAAAACTGTAAAAAAAATCACTGCACATGGATGGTTTTAAGACTGTGGGATGAACATCATTTTTTCTTCCAAGCTGGCAATTTATATTCATTTTACCTTTTCACTGTCCTAGTTATATCCTTCCGATATGTACTTTGGAACAGAAAAGAGCTTATATAACTGCTGCCAGCGTATTTTTAAACATTTAGTATCTTTCATACACTGTTTAGTTAACTTTTCTTCTTGGGGGATTTTTCTTCACAAAATTTAGCGCAGTCCCTGGGAGAACTGGAAATTTAGTTTTTAGGCAAAGAATGGTTGATGGGTTTGTTCCCAGGCTGTTGATGATGGGGGTGGAGCGGGGAGGGGGGGTGTACCGTCTCAAGGGTGGCTGAACAGGTAATCGTGTATGTGGCATTAACGACTGGACAATTAGCAGCGTACTGGAGACACGGGTAGGACTTCAGGAGTGTCCGCTTCCAAATAGGATCTGTTCTTCACTGCTTCCCTGTTGGCTTCTGGGTAAATTGAATTGTGGCCACAAGTTTAGGGCTGTTTGGTATAGATAACACAGAGATATATCTGTGGATATAGATACCTGTGGCTAGAGAAGGGAAAAGGAAACCCAGAGGGGCAGATGTTGCTGAAAGACTCTCTTTACTTCACATGCTCAGCTTGGGTAAAGCATCTTTTTTGTCCCTCACAATTTGCCTGTGGTTACTGAGGGTTTTTTTCCCACGGCAGATATTTATGTATCAACAGTCGGAAAAGAGTCAATAACAATTCTCACTCTCCTCCTCATAAAAGCAATACTGAAAATATCCTTAAATATACCCTGCTGAAGCTTAAAGCCTAAAATGCATTTGCTGGACGTGAGCCCAGCTCGGAGTACTCGATCCTCAGTGCTCTCCAACCCTGACCTTTGAGAGTGCTCACATTTAGAGGCAGTTTCTGGCACAGATGATGGTCTCTGAAGCCTTAAAACTCCACCAGCCATGCAGCAAATACCCCATTCTACAAGGCAAATCCCATTAATAAAATAGCGAGGGCCAGATTCAAAGCCCAGTGAAATCAATGGAAGTCCCTTTCTTTCACTAAGTTTTGGGTACAGCCTTGAGTTCTTGAAAACTGCGTGAGAGAGGTGTTATTTGAAGACTCTGGCACTTAGGGAACCTCCTTCGACGTCCTGGGTAGACCAGCAAAAATCCAGTACAACCATACTGAGATCACTGAACACAATCAGGAGTTTTACCAGCAGAATTTTACTCTACCACCTCTATGGTGAGCTGAACAAATCCCCAGTGTTATCTTTTGGAAAGTCCTGATCAAGATGCAGCTTCTACCCTAACAGTGGGCTGAACCCCAAAGGCTGGAGCAGAACTCAGCAGAAGGCGACAATTGCAGGTGACCTTGACGGGTCAGCCCATACCCCATCGAGAACCTGCAACACCTTTCTCTCCCTCTGAGCCTCGGTATGCTTGTAGGTCCAATGACCACAGTATTTTAGAAGATGCTTGTCCAATGAAAAAGGAAGCCACAGAGATAAGGTATCTTTAAAGGAAAATCAATTCACCTGAAACATATTGCAGGTGACCCACCTTACTATTCCCAAAGGATATTCAACGGGTTTCCCTATATCCTGATTGCTTAGTCTAGCCAGCGGTCACAGCAAACACCTGCAGAAACACATCCTCCTACTGAAGAGCTCAACAGGGCAAACATCAATATTGGGATAACATAAAAAAAAGGCAGAAGGAACAAAGCACTACCATTGAAACAGTCCATAGTGACGTAACGACCAAAACATCCTCATCACTTCTCGGCCTGTCCATTTGTTTTCATCAGAATCTCAAGAAATTTCTTTGGTGAGCAGACTTTGGAGAGAAATTGCTTCAAACAGAACCATAATATAGATGCAGTACTGAACCAAGTGTGCAGTTTATATTTATACTACAAAATGAGTTTTGGTAACCTCTCCAGGTTCATGGCCAAAGGACAGAGAAATCCCAAGCTACACAGTCGACAATAAGCACAATGTTCATCGTGGGCTGACAGTTCATCACACAGAATCCTAATCCTTCTTTGTCCTCTATTGCATTTCAGCATATCAATGTAAAAGTGTTCAGACTTCACTTTTCTTTTTAAAAATCTTCAAACAGTACTGGGTAATGTGCATTTGGGGAAGGGGTGGAGAATGAGCTGGAAGGAGGGAGGCAGCAAAAAGAATCAGAAAAAAAAAAAAGAAATGCAAACCAAGACATACACCCTTAGAAGAGAACTACCAAACCCCACAAATCACAATAAAAATAAATTATTTTTGGCACCCAAACACTTGGAGATTGCAAAACTGTTGACTAAAAGGAAAGGAAAGAAAAGAAAAGGAGGTGACTGCTATGGGATGGCTTTAACACCTGTTTGTACACACCTGCAGGAGGTGCGAACAAGGATGAGAGAAATTAATCTTGTTGTTTTCCTCTTTGCAAAATACAAATGTAAAAATTTGTAACACAATTTTACACTCATAAAAGAGTAGACTAACAATCTAGTTTGCAATGCCATGTTTCTGACTTTGGTTAATAGTTTTCATAGTGAATCAGCACTTGATACCTGGATACTCCTCCAGGTGGCAGGCTTCTATTCTCTTTTAAACAGATAAAAGTTTTTTTCTTTTTTTGTTTTTTTTTTTTTGTTTTTCCTTAAAATGTGTTCACATTTTCATAATATACAGAAAAAAAGTAAGCAGTTATTTGGTTTACTGTAAGTCCATTTAAAAAAACTGGCTTTTTCTTTTTTTTGGGAACTAATTCTACGACACACACACACACTAAGTGTTGTGTATTTTTTGTTTTGTTTTTTAAATAGGAAAACCCACAGACATTTATAAACTGTTCTGTCCTTCTTGTAGTTTTCTCAGTCTTTTACTTACAAGGGTGATGAACAGGTATTTTCACAGAGTTCGAATGGTTACGTTTCTATTGGTGCGGGTTTTTTTGTGTGTGGTTTTGTTTTGTTTTGTTTTTAGGAGTTTTCTTCCAGAGAGTCTGTTAAAGGCTCCATAGGAACTGCTGTCGCAGGCTCGTGTTGTTTCAAACGTTTAATTGTGTTCTTCAGCGCTTGCCTCTTATTGCAGAACCAAACTCTAACTACTTCCCGGTCATAGTTCAGTTTCTCTGCAATCTCTGTCATTTCTTGCCCAGAGGGGTGCGTGTTCTTCTCAAAGTGGGCATTCAAGATCTCAAGGGCTTGTGGCGTGAATGAGGTACGCCTCTTGCGCTTTTTGGATGGTTCGCTTCCGATAAACTCGGTAAGGTTCTGCATACCTGCTCGATGGCGGGCCTCAGCCTCAGCCATCCACCGCTCAAGCACCGGCTTTATCTTCTGGGCACTTTTAGGGGTGATGTCCAGCTTTTCAAACCTGGCAGGATACAAAAGGCCAGGGTTCAGTTTGGCTGTCAGACTGCTAGCTATAGTGTTCTCTTGGGCTTCCTGTGGTAGGAAAAAGTGGCTTCTCAGGATGGTGTGTCTGAGGGAAAATTGAGAAAGAAGAGTCTTACACTGATGCTCTGCCAGGGTGGGACGTCCTGCCTGCCTGACTAATTGACTGGCAGAGGTAATTTACAATGGATTACGAAAACTGTCAGATAGGTATCTCTATAAATATATATATAGCACTAGATATTTAAGCTAACATAAAACGAGCACTACAACAAAATTCTAAGTATACTAAATAATACAGCTTATGAGTCGCATTTTCATATTTCTGACAATCTTCAAAACCCTTAAGGCTAAGTCTAATTACAGGAAATGACATCAAAGGCAATTGCTCTTTATCATCTCGTCTTTGTGATTAATCCTTTTGTTTTCCCTCCCATCCCATGTTGTCCAAACACCACAGCTTTAATAACACAAACCAATGGCAGTTACTAGCCTCTGAATATCAGGTTTCCTTTCCTTTCATTTTTCAGCAATTTTCACTGTTTGCAAGTTAATGCTATATCCCTTTTCTGGGTCGGAAAAAGATTCCCATAGCTACGGTGGTGTTCAACTGAAACAGCTGGACACTTTGCAATTATCTTGACTGCCCCCACAATGTGCAAAGACAGACTCATGTTTTCCAGATGAAACCCAGCATAATAGTCTACTAATATGCTGTGGCACCAAGCTGGGTTTATTGTGGGATTTCTGCAAACTGTACCAGAATGATATCATTTCCTGTAAATGAGGTCTTCTATATATCATTTTGCCATCAAAAGTCTTTTGCCAAACCAGATTTTACAAGTATTATAAAACATCTGGAAAAGCAGCCACACAAAGCTTTAATCCTTTCAAAAACAAGCAGAAGAGCTGAGTTCACATTTCAAGTCTTATAATGTAAGTACTTGTTTCTTTCATTTACCAAGTTCATCCTCTCTTGCTACGCATTAAAAAAGTCTTAACCCGACTCCTCTGATGCCACCCGTTCGTATTTCCCCACTTTGTCCATGTCCACCCTGCACATTGCAGTATTTAACGTTGCGGAAAGGCAACAATTATTGCGCGGTGCTGCTGCTCTCTCCAGCCCGCCCGGTGCTGAAGCACCGCCGCCACCGCCACTAATCACGATGTGATCTCGAGATGAGACCGACCGAATCAATGCCTTTGTGCAAACCAACGCGGTGACTAGAGTTGGCAATTTTTAGTGTCTCTATTCAGCACGTGGCAGCTGCAGAAAATATTCTAGCAAGAAACTAAGCATTTCTCACAAACAAAGAATAAGACAAGTAATAATTTCAGATAATAACACTCCAAAGAATTTGTAACTGGTGCCTGGGATCCTAGTGTGGTATTGACTGCAAGGTGTCCTTCCTTGGTGCCCAGTGATATTTCAGGCCGAAGTGTATGTTTTAGAATGCATTGTCTCAAGTTAAGAAAATGCTGTTATTTGCACGCAGAACATATCAGCAAGGTGGTATAGTGCTGATATGACCTGCACAGGCCACCAGGAGACTTTACTTCTGTCTCCAAGTTGGTCGTTCATCTTGCTTACCTTACTGCCCCTTCCATTACCCTGGAGTTCATACTGAAACTCCTTTGTTACCATTAAAAGAAAAGTTAAACCTACTATTTCCGAGGAACAGCATACTGCCACTGAAGCAGGTTGTCTTGGTGCTTAACAAGAAATGCACAGTCATAGCAGGTTATTACACCCCAAAGCGATATCCATCTGGGGGGGGTCAAGGGAAATAAAAGACCTGATAACCTTTCAAGTATTTAGGACCAGCTTCTGCACCCAGTCCTCATGTTCTGAGGAGTCTGCCCCTCTAAGGAGCCCTCTGTAAAAGGTCTCCACATTCTGGGCTTCTGTTAGCCACGTCTGTGCTCCAACTTCATCTTTATTGGGGTTTTCATGATAATCGGTTAGTGGGGAACCCTTTCTCTTAGTAAAATTCAAACCATCCCCAGTGGTTTTCTCAGGTGTGAGGTAGATGGAGGAAATGAGAAGACAGCAAACTAGACAAAAGCAAAGGAAACTGACATTTATCACTTTAAATTATAGTATGTTCAACAGCAACTTAAGGCTACAACAAATTGGCAATTGCTAAAAACTCCACCTGTTTTAGGCATTCTTTACCAACTGACCACACGGAAGAAAAAAAAAATAAAATTAATCCTTAGCAACAGGGAGCAATAGCATTCATATCATTGGCATTGCTTGTTAGTGTTGATACTGCAGTACATGTTGTTTGGTATAACGATATACAAGTCTTGAAACAAATTTCCCAGCAGTAGTATCCTTGTATAGACTGAATAAAGGTTATTTTCTACAGGGAGGTATCTTATAAGAAAAAACAGTAGGGGAGACCATAGAAGTGAGAGGATCCTATGGAGCTTTTTGTATTTAACAACAATCAATGGGTTTTATGGAAAATCATTGAGCAAAATGTGAGCTGCAAGCTCACTACCCCATACTGATGTTATTTATAACCTTAGTCTTAAACTGCAGGAAAAGTACACTTCCGTTCTACGGGGAATACATTAAAAGTATAAAGAGCAGATAAAAAGACAGAGCATTTCATGGATCACCAAGAACAAAATCCACTTAAATGAGCTTAGAGTTGGTTTCTTGGCTTTCACTGATGGAGAAGGACTATAAGGCATTGCCCAAGAGGAAAAAGCTGTTACCTAAGTGTGTTTGTTACCTCATGCATAAACATGGGATTACTGTAACACACATACATGCATATATGGTGTTTGCTTCTAACTACTTTAACTCTGTCAAGACTGTATTATCATTTCTTATGATTAGGGCAGATTTCTACTTCTGCTTTGCCTACATGGGTTGTCTGTCTGTTTTTTTAGTAAACATTTGGGTGATAAAAGATGAATAGCTGCTGGTTTGCAAGATAGCAGGAAGGATAATTTTTTCCCTTCTATGTTGCCTAGGTAAATCATTATTAACATCCTATATGTGAAGTGCTAACCACAGTAATACAGGTTTTAACTTAGCAGGGATGCAACCATGAAATATTTGTTCAGTAACCCTATCTGTAGTAAATGGCACAGTATGAAGAGGGTCAGCTGGTGTTTATCCAGCATCAGCAGGGTCTCCAGCTTGCCTACTGAATTAAGTCTCAATGCCAGGAACATTGTTTCTCACTTGTTTAAAAAAGAAGGAGGGAAAAAAAGGACTAAAGTTACTTAAGGGGTAGACAATAAGAACATTTTATCTGCCAGATACCAACACTATTGTCTAATTCAAGTCCCAGATTAATAATACATTCTAAAGACATAAGACTCAAGCACGAGCATGCTCCTTGCAATAAGCTGAATAATTATTAAGAACAAAGAGAGGAGAAGAGAGTTTATGATGTAACTTGTTACCTGCAGATGGCAGACTGGCTATAGGCTGGGCCTTCGGTGGCGCTTAGGGCTTGGCCAACTTGAGTCTGTGTCAGGCCAAGGGACAGGCGCCGGATTTTAAAAGCTTTGGCAAATTCTCGGATTTCTTCCAGATTCACCCCATCCACCTCTCCAGTGGCTGTTTGAGGATCTGTTGAAATATTTTTTTAATCATATCAGTTCTTCGCATCACATATGAGTGGGCTAGGCTTACACCAGCTTTCATTGTCAAGATGTTAATTTTTTAAAAATATTTATCCCTTCTTCCCCATACAGAAACAGGCTTGCCTTGTCAGGTGTGTTATGAAGCATGTTCAGATTGCTAAAATGCTAACTAGGCTGCAGTGTTTCCAGGAGCTGGTGAAAGATTTTCAAAGACATACACTGCTGCTGAACTCCTGAAAATGGCCAGCTCATCTCCGAGTGAGGTGGTGCCTGGGCTCACCACTGCCATTTGTGCCTTGCAAAATCTCCCCTGGTTGACAAGTCATGTTCCCCGTTCCCCCTTCTTATCACATACAGAAAGAAGGCTAGTGTCAATATATTTATTTGCAGTCTGTGGGGAGGGCTAAATATATGCATGAACTGCTTGGGTTTTTAATTTGAAATCAAGACTTTCTGCTTTATCTAAAACTAATGCCAAATAAGGAGATTCACAAACCTTCCTTCCCTTTTGCACAATACCCAACCCAAACCACCAGCCAAACGTCCAAAATAACCCAGAAAATGAACAACCCCAAACAAAATGCTGCCTTTAAAAAGTCCTTAATTTAAAAATCATCTTTTAAAATATGCCCTTCTGAGAAGCAGCCTTTCAAGCTTTTCATTCTGCCTCCCATCAGGTTGATAATCAAGGACCAGCAACATCAGCCATTAGGTTTCAGGTGGTAATGCTGCACAATTTTTTAGTTTTACATTAGCCCCTCAGAAGATAATGCTTATGATGCTGTGAGAATAAATCTGTCCTTCCTCTCCGTAGCAGTTTACTGACACAGAAGGCTTTGTCCCTGAAAGGGCACATAATAAAGCATGTCTACCACAGGAAAGCTCCTTTGGTGCTGGATAACTCGGTCAATTTAGGACTTATCAAGGGAAATGACACAACAGCTGGAGAATGGAACTCCACCCACCCCCCCCCCCGAGCTACTGATACCTGGCTAAATAAAAGCATTTGCCAAGTCAGAGACAGCATGGGACTGGGATGGTAGAAGATTTCAAAGTGGTGTGCAATCCTGCGTGTAGTGAAGCCATTCTCCCAGCGAGACATCTCTATTGTTCTTCACCTCATTCCTCAGACTTCTTAGGTGAAAAGTTTGCAGCACAATAACCCATCAATTTCTGTAAATGCAAGCAGTTGTCCAAGGATGGTGCTAGACTACATTACTATTCTGAACCCTATATGAGAGTGGGTCCTGCTAGTACTGCTATAGCTAAGGGCTTGTCAGCATTACAGTAACAAAGCTTTTATTTTCAGGGGTTTATAAACGTGATGTAAAATTCCCTTATGATGGAAATGCCCTATAAAAATCTTTTAGTCCAACAATAGACAAAGGGAAGAGGTTTTTCTGCTGTATAAGTTTAGCCTACATCGATTCGCAACTTGACTGTAAGAAGCACACATAGCAATAGTATTTTAAAAATACTCCCATATGCAACCAGGGACTACATGAACTATGCATACAGATAAACACACACATAGGCTGGACCTAGTTCTGACCATGTTCCACACTCATAATTGTCCCTCCTGTTGTCAGTGCTGTGCTTGAGCTCACCTGCGCACACATACATGCACTCATTCAGTATAAAGCTAGCGCATGTATTATTTGGTTTTAAGTAGTTGGCACTGTGACAGGGGCCACTCATGTTTGTAAAGTAATTGCCTTTAGAGGTGTGAAATTTTCCTACTTACCCCATACACAATCTATCTAGCATACCAGTTCTGATTTTCAGAGACACAGAATGGAGCTGGATGTTTATCTGCCCTTTGGGTCTCTGAAGAGCAACTGATAAATGTACAAAATATCATAAATGATAATGGCCTCAAAGATTCGCCTGAGTAAAGTGCACTAAGATGGTGACCTTCCTCACCTCTTTCCTTCCTTCACTTTAAGGCCTCTGACTAAGGCTGTTAGGGATGTGACAAAGGACAATTCAGGTGTTCCCAGAGAACTTTCAAGTAGCAAACGCTATGGCAACTGGCACCTGTAAACCTCCCCAACTCCTGTTAGGAATAAAAAAAGAGGTAAGAAAGCTAAGAGGTTATTTGCTTGCACATGATTATAAAGAAATTCTGCCAAGTTCTGCTGGATCCTTCTAGTATGGCACTGTTGCAATAGTGAATATCATGGAAAGTCCTTTCCTGCTTGGGGGGCTTGAGCGAGTGAACAATTAGGCTGAGCTCTCCTTGAGATGAGAAAAAAACCTGTGATGCACATCAGGAATATGGGAGTAGATTGTAATATATGTCAGACTATCTGTTGAGAATGAAGCTTCATTCTTACATAGCATCTCTGTGAGGAGGAAAGTACTAACAGAGGTGGACCAAAACACTGAAGCCTTTTATCCCTGAACTGTAGGGAAAATAGCATTTGTATCAAATCAGAACCACTTCTACTTCAGGTGTGATTCAAAGCCCTTTGAAATCCATAGAAGGATTATTCCTTCTTGGGTTTTTAATTATTTGGCATTAGTTTTAGATAAAGCAGAAAGTCTTGATTTTAAATTAAAAACCCAAGAATTTAATTTTAATTTCTTCCCTCAAGAATCCCTTGAGTTCTAGCAGCTCCATAAAACTCAAATAGTACTATGAAGACCACTCTATTGACATCTATAACAGCACTGGTCTGTTTTGCTCTGTTGCCATTAAAATGCCATAAATACATAATCTTGGACTCTGTGCACTAATACATACACATACATAAATATATACAAATAGATAATGGACTTTGTTTTAATAATTTCTGAGCTCTCAGAACAGTTACGTGTATAGTGCACTTCACATTTTAGGAAGAGTAGCTTATTGAAGACTGTAAATAAACCAGTGCTTTTTAAATTAAGTGAATATCCTAGAGAAGGCAGCACAGTGCCAACAGGAAAATAAAGAATACCAATCTCATTGAGTGGTTGGGATCTACAGTAACAACATTAAAAGATTCCCAACGTGCATTATGGCTTGATAAAACAATGGCTGTTGTGTCTATGAAACTACTGGGTGCTGGAGAAAGGTGAGAGTTGTCTCGGACCATCTTAGGGGATATGTGTATATATCCCCTAACAAAAAGGAAGCCAGCTAAAATTCCCCTACATGTCCTGGTGGATGGCGAAGGTGGGTGAGCAGAGTGGAAGAAATAAAATCTATAGGCTCTCCTGCATTGAAACTCCTTTTTTCATACTGAAGGGAATACTATTCCACTTTTGAATTCCTCTGAAAATCCTGCATGAGTTTGTTGGTGAGTGCAAATTTGCTGTGATTTTAATAGTTAGGGGAAAGAGTTGCTAAAGAAATCAGTGCACCCTGAAGGAGAAAGCAAATTTCTGTTGTGCAGAGTTCTACCATGGGAGGGATTACAGGGGATGATTTCCCCAGTCAGACAGGAGGAGAAATAGCTGGCAGAGGAAGTCCAATGGAAGGTAAATTGGATAAGAGAGGCAGGACAAAACATTGTTAATGGAAAATGGACTGGTGCTCAGGGGAAAGAAAGAAGAATAATTTGTTTGTGGGAGGCATTTTAATTTTATAGTAACAGATGACAGTAAAATGAATTTGGAAGAAAGAAGGAAGTTCATGGAGACACAAGTCTCAGAGCATGAGGGGAAACCAGTGATTTCCACAAAGAGAACATGTGGTGGAAAAGTTAAAGAAACAAGAAGAGGAAAATGAAATGGAAAAAAGGAGAAATAATGATGTAGAATTGAATGAAGAGAAAACAAAGAAGAGAACAGAGATAGGATGAGACAATATGAAGAAATCATACAGAAGGGACAGGAAGAGTAGAGATGAATCTTGCAGTCCTTGCTCAGGCAGAGCATCTTTTTAAATATCCTTTCTTTGGAAACAACCATAATTTTTTGTCTTTAGAAGAAGTAGCACTTGTTGCTGGTGAGGGATGAAGGGGTGAGGATGAGATAAAAGGGAGAAGCTATAAAGAATACAACAATCCAGGGGCAAAAAAAAAGGACAGGAAATTAAAAAAAAAAGGGGGGGGGGGCGGGAATTAAAAAAAAAGGCAAGGAAATGCACCTTTATTAAAATTAGGAAACATGTTAAAGAAAAAATGTAAAATCATAAAGAAAATATGACTAGAATAAAAAGTAAAAGGAATAAAAATAAGGAACATGGAACACTAAAGTTATTAAAGCTCAATTCTGACCCCTTTCTCATAGTATGTTAGTAATTTCACTGATGTGAGGTGGCCTCTTGTAAAGAGAGTTACTCTCTTTACAGTAAGCATGCAGAACCTTGCCCCAAATAATTTTTTATTTACTGAAGTTATGTTGCTCTAAGCAATTTGATTAATAGAATAAGGTAGCTGAATATGCCTAGTTTTACATGAACTTTACTATATTTGGCAACAATTTCTGGAATATGGCAAATCGCTACTCTAGGGCCTCTGCTGGAGGACTGGACTGCAGCTTTGGAATGAATGAGGAAAAGGCAACAACAATATTTCTGCCTCAGGAGGGGTAAAGCAATCAAACAGATGTTCAGGAGGCCACAAGTTGTTTCTTGCTGCCCTCATGCCTAAGGATTTCTTTCAGAACCACTGACCCATTGCGGGCCTCATCCCACTAAAAGACTTTGAATGGACTTGGGCAGACGCTAGATTTCACTGGTAGGCCTGTTACACAAAGCTCTGCTAGCCAGTGTGGGCGCTGGGACACTAAGAAGGCTTTGTTCAATTATGGGCCATAGGCTTGACAAAGGGTGCTCCTGCCCTTCAGGGATCTGTGCCCAGAAACTGAATGCATTCAGCAAAGGAGCAAATCAGGGATGACTTTCTGTCTATTTGTTTCCCTGTGTGTGGGCACAGTTGTATGCAAATGGATTGTTAGTCACATGAAACAATTGTCAAATTCATGAAGATCAATTAAGACTGTTTGTCTAAAAGGGTGGTATTATCAAGGACAACAAAAAGCTGTAAAGGATCCTGTCTGCCTTTTTGTGTTTCATTACACAGGTATCTTGATCTTTCCCTACGGAACTGACCATATTTTCTTCCTTCTTGTAGGCCCTTTCTACATTACTAGAAACCAGCAGGTAGCTCTCTTGTGCCCTGGAACATTATCACTTATGTGCCAGCTCAAGCAGGCTTACACATGCAGTGTTAGCTCCAGTTTGTGCTTGGCTAGATGCTCTCAAGAATATGCTGGACAGCCATCAGGGATCACTGAGATGACTTTTATTTCTCACCGTGTGATAATGCTATGTAAATGGCAGAAATGAGTTGATCTGCCCCCCGCCCCTAGTCTGTTGGTCTTGAATAGCTAGGGACTGGATGAAGCCTGAGACATAAATTTAGAACAATTCAAGAACTTTTTATTCATGTGTAATTATCGTCATGGTTTTTTACAGGAGATTCCTATAAATATCCTCTCCCTTTGGAATGCTCTTAAGATCTGGGTCCCAGTGAATTAATTCCAAAGCACAATGCCTTCCTCAGTCTGATTGTATCAAAAGTATTTTCTTTATTCTGAGATCCCCACTTGTTGATTTAATCGAGCTTTCTTCTGTTTTGAGCAAGGGAGAAGCACTCCAACTATCTTCTCTGTGCCATTCATTATCACTGGTAGGGTAAACTATGGCTACGTGTGACTGGCATTTGCCATTATAAGACAAATTTCAGGTGAACCACTTCTGAGAATGAGGCTAATAAAACATGTTGCTCTGCCCAGGATAAAAGAACTGTAATAACCTCTTTTCTTTAAGAAGGTTCGGTTTCCCTAAAACTTGAAGCATGGCCTTGATAGGTGTCAGGGAGATAGTGGTTATATCAGTAATGAGCTTCTTGCCATCCCAAGTAAAAATCTGTCTCAAACAAGTCCAAGCAGGTGAGCTTCCAACATGGCTTATCTACTCAGTAGAGATTTGCTAGACTTCTGTGTGGAGTTTTCTTTAAGATTTTCTCTGTACTGAGGATGCTTGAGCCTAAGGCTGAAGTAGACAGAGAAGAACCCCCACTCCTATGGTGGTGGCTCTGGCCTGCTTTGGGCCAGGACAGCAGTAAAGACAGACTGACTCGCCTCTCTTCTTGGTGATCATTTTCCACACTCCTCTGATGGCTTCCAGGGAGGGTGGGAGTGGCATCTACATGATGTGGATGCAGAGGGGGCAAAAATTAACCTTGAGTCTGAAGAAAAAGAAATGATGGAAAGTGAAAAAACCCTGAAGACTACTAAGGAGCTAGGATTTTGAGTTTGGAGTGGAGGGAGAGAGGGCCTGACTGTGCAGAGAGTAGTAATCACTGTGGTAGAGGAAAGAAAACAGGGAAAAAGAGGCAGCACTTGTGATAAAACAAGGTAGAGGAATACAGAAACTACCTAACAAAAAGGCTGGTAAAAGGGACACAAATATGGCCTGGGGACAGAGACTGACTGGGAGCTGGAGGGGAATTGAAATGGGAAGGGGAGTTGAGGAATGATGGACTGCAGGGAAAGGACTGCGGGGAGAAGGTAAGAGGGAAAAAAGCATGGAGGCACAGGGAGCATGGATTGTGTGGAGAACGGCGTGAGGAAGTAATGGGACTGGAACAGGACAAGTGGTGGAAGGAGTCAAGCCTGAGAGGAATGAGTAGAAAGTCTATGTTCGTTAGTGTATCTCTCCCTCTTCCCCAAATTGATATTCCTGTGCTTCATACTCGTCTGCTTTCATCCAAATCCATGAGCGCAGCATGTGCCTTATTCCTTTTAGAGCAGGACCAACAAGATGATAACACAACCTATCAGCCTCTCCATCCATTCAACTGACAGAAGATCTCATATTTCCAACTATGAATATAAGCATTATCTCACCATATAACTGACTTGCATCACAATTCTGCTTTTGTAACAACCTTGAAATTTATCCAAGCAAAAAATGAAGCTAAAAGAACATCCTTAGAGCTGTACAAAGAAACACTCAGAAGCTACAAAATGCTGGAGTAACAGTAGCCCACAATGCAGTGTAGCGTAGTCTTTGAGCCCCAGATTACCAGTTCTTTTTCCCCAGACCCCTGCTTCGTCCAGTGCACAGGGCAAATTGTGCTTCATTATGGAGGAACTGATTGATGTATTGCCTTTTTACTTGTTCAGTGTGTGGCCCCAGACCTCTATTAAAGCTCTCCACCAAAGACATAGTTATTCATTTCCTCTTGAGCTCTTCTGGTCTTCTAAATCTTAATTTATTTTCTTGTGTTTCTACAAGATAAGGGTCTTCCCCTTCTCATTCACAGAGAAGTGGACAGATATTAAAGGAAAAAGCATTTTTCGGTACCCAGTCTAGGTCAAGTAGGAGATGATTTTTTAGACTGTGTCTTTAAATGGTTCTTTATACAGTTCCACAGTGAAAGTGCACTTAAAATTGTAACTGTGAGTACCAGGTTCTTCTGTAAATTAAAGTCCAGAGTCTGAAGCTGGATATTGAGGGACCACTTGTGAAAAATCTGTTTTAAGTGACTTGCCTGCCGTTGCACTGGAATTACGTGGCAGATGGAAAGCTTCAGCTCCTCAGGCCTCTACAGCCTGAAGCAAGACCATCCTTCACTCTTCTACAGCTTCCTTACCTCAAATGTTATGCAAACTGGGGAACAGTTTAGTGAGTCAGGTAGGGAACAAACCCTGGGACAACAGCCCGCCTGTTGCATTAGTAATTCTGATGCATCCCTAGAACAATTCCATTGGGAATGCACTGAAAGAAGGATGAGAAAAAAAAATCACAATTGTGTGATTTTAATCACAACGTGTATTGTTAGCATAAAATACATGTTCTAAGAGGAATGGCATACAGTTGAACAAGCAACTATTTTTCTAGCATTGCCTAACTTTTGATGGATCTATCCTGTAAACTTAAAAGGGCTTCTTCCATGTTGCTTTTATTGTATAGTGCACTTAGCCACATGGGGAAATTGACTGGAATAACTATTGTGGGGTAGAGTACCCCTCAATAGTTATTCTGGAGTATTTTTTTAATAAGAATGTCCACAAGGGAGGCTATTCTGGACTAGCCATTGAAAAGTAACTTATTCTGCACTAGATATTTTAGTCAATTTTCCCACATAGACAAGGGGTATCTCTATGTATTTTTAACATAAAGTCTCTTATTTGTCTTTTTCCTACAAGCTTCTCTACATGAGAAAATTTACTGACAGAGCAATAGCAGTATATTTATATCACTATAATTATATCTATATATTTTATGTACTTACAGCTACCAATGTGGTTATTTTTATTCCAGAATAAAAGTATTCACACTGGGAGTTATACCAGCATAATTTTACCACTATAGCTCTGCTAGTAATTTCCCCATGTAAACAATCTCTGAAATAACCTAACCAAGATTTTTCACATCTTCCTTTGCATGACAGTTTCTCCAAGCCCTTCATAAGCTTGTATCAGTCATATATTTTACATTACCAATACGGTGTGAGCTATAGTGTTTGTTTACTTGAAATATGTACATGGAGTTTCTTTGAACAAGGTCATCCAATACACTCAGATTTTTGCAGATGTGCAAAACCTGGTAATGCTTCTTATGTATACTATTAACATGGGTTTTCTGCTAGGTAAAGACCAAAGTTAATGCTGATAAGGAAAACTCTAGCAAAAACTCTGAACTGTGTGATCTGGAAGAAAGGGCTGTTCAGGAGGTCAGCTGTTACAATCCTAACACTGAAACTCAGTTATTTCACTGCAGCGTGCTTCTCTCTCCTCTCCCACGTGTTACAGTGCTTTCTTGTTTAAATTGTGCAAGCTTCTCCTGGCAAGAAATGTCTCTCGCTCTAGACTTGTGTAGTCCTAGGGTTTGTAAAATGGTTTGCTACACTAACTAAGCAAACAAACAGTAACAAACAAGCAGCCTAACCAAAAGTAGGAGCATCTGTCTGCCCACCAAATTCTGAGCCATGTAATTCACTATATTGACTGATTTAAAAACTTCTCATTTCCAAAGAACATAAACTACATTTTAGTTAAAAGAATTGCCCTCATAAGTCAATTAACGGCTGCTACCATTTTTATGACCATTTTGAGCATCAATTACAATTTCTCAAAGTATGTTTACCTTAAGCCCCATCCATGACAGCACTTGGCAGTTCTTACTGGTAAGAGACACTCTACTTAGCAATATACAATCTACTACATGGAGAAAAAAAGGAGGGAAAGCAGATCAGGAAACTTAGCAGTGAGGAGGACAAACAGAGGGGAAAATTAAGGAGCGCCAGGGAGCAATACTTACTGCTGACTAACTGGCCAACACTCAAAGCTGAAGAGGAGGAGGATGAGGAGGAAGAAGAGGAAGCCTGACGCACTGGGCTTTGAGACATAGACGCTTGACTGTGAGCCAAATGCAGGAGACTGGGTTGTGAGGCTGCTTGTCCCACTTGCGTCTGGGAGGGCTGATGGAGCTATATGTTAAAATGTAAAAATAGGTATTTAGAAAATGAAGCAGTAATAAGAAACTTTCAATGCACCATCTCACCCATCTACTTCTGGGAAACAAATCCCATAGGAGCATTAAATACCATGGACTTAGTTTAAGTGACAGAGTGTTACAGCAGGAGCAATCTGAGCTCCTTTGAATCCTGACTTTCCATTTTTTTCTCCATTTAATCAGATACTTAATCTAATTAGAAGCTAAATACTTGTTTGAAATGGGTGATAAGAGACCTATGACATTCCCAGCAGCATTCTGATTTAATAAATACATGTCCTTACCTGTTTTCTGTCTCATGAAGTCAGACTTTTATTCCCTACATGGATTCTCATACAAATCAGCATTGTTTCAGAGAGGTCCTTTCGTACTGCAGGACCAGGGCCAAGAAGAGTGGAAATGGGGAACAGAAGATAAATTGGGGGAAAATCCCTTTCCTACAGAAAGCAATAATTTGTTTTATGGTATTAGATCTAGCAAAAACCCCAAAATATTTAAACCTTATTTCTCAATTGATAAATTGTCCTTGCCTAAAACACAGAGTGAAACTTCTGAGCCCCATTCACATCAGGACTGTGTCAAGCAAGACATACCTAAAGTGTCTAGTGAGTACGGTAGATGCAAGTGATACAGTGATATGTGAATCTGGCTTTATAAATTTATTTTTACAAATTTTACAACAGTGTAGTCTTTGGTTGTTCACTAGGGGAAAGGAAAGAACCATTAATCCCTTCTGTCTATAATAAGCTTTCACATGGGATTGAAAACTAGGAACATTCTCTGGTACTGATTTTTACATAAAACTCCCAGCAAATTCAAAGGGCAGTCTCTCTACAGAATGAAGGTACGCAATGGGCCTTACAGTTTTGAATTGGCTTCTAGTAGTCCAGTACAGCTTTTTCAGAGCCTAATAATACAGTAATATAGTCCTGATACACTCAGGTGACTGCTACTTATTATACCTTTATTTTATGTTGATTCTTGATATTTATCAAAAAAGATTTGAAAAATGTACTAAAAGGCTTCACTTTTAAGTGATAGCTGTTATCTGCATTCTCAGAAAGAGGGAAAGATAAAGGCCTATTTGGCCTTGCTTGAAGTCAGTAATTTAAATCTATTTCTTGAATTCTAAGGAGTATGAGTTTTTCTCTTTTGATATTTAACTGAACAAATAACTTCAGAAGAGGAGCTGAATTCATTAGTAAAACTCAAATTATATATAATATGCTCCCAGAACACATAGAAATGACTGATGCTAAGTAGGCAACAAATTGTATGGCATAGTAGATAAAGGTATCTGATCACATTCAAGATGACACTTTTCTGTGGAATACATATGAACAATTTTAATGACATTATTCATGTTATGCGTCTGTTTAAGAATGGAAAAAATTACAATTCCTTTTTCTACCTCCCACATGGAATGATATAACACAAAATGAGGCAAGAAACTTTGAGTTACCCTTTAAAAAAAAAAAAAGAAAATTATTTATCTGACCAGTTTTAGCCTATTCTGACTTCTCTAGGTATCAATAAACAAAACCATTTTATTATCTCGAGGAGTTTTTTTGGACGAAGCACATTTTAAAAAAGAAAACTGACACTGTATCAAAGGGATAATACTTGAGAAGCTGATTGAAAGGCATGCAAGCACCGGGCATCTTTAAAAAAAATTCACTAAGGGCTGGATTTTATCTATAGAGAGCTCCCAACCCAGAACGTCTACTTTTATAATATCTTCTCCTAGGGAAGCAGCCCACTAGGAGGGCTGGCCTCCTCTGAACGCTGCAGAAATGGACTGCCCATCCATTACGCCCATATCACTCCAGACTGCAGCTTTTAGAAACACGTTTGGGCTCTGGGTCTGTTGTCTGAGTGGATCTTTGGCAAAACTAAAGATTTCAGCCTAGGCAAGTGAAGAAAAGTATCGTATTTAGATGAGCTAGGTGCTTTCACACTATCTGGAACAGTCTTAAAGATGTTAGTGCTTATCTGCGAGGATGGAGGAGCAAATGTAGTAGCTATCTTTAAAAAGAAAGATCTGCAAAATTATAGTCCAGTCAACTAAACTTCAACCCGTGGAAAAGTACTGAAGAAAATAATCAAACAATTTGTAAGCACCCGCAAGAAAACAAGGTAGCAACAGACAACATGGATTGTTAGGAACAAACTGTGTCAAACCAATCTGATCTCCCTCTAAGACAGGGTAATTGGCCTTGTGGACAGGGAAAAAGCAGTAGGTGGTTTGACTTTACAAGTCTCCCGACACTCCCTCGTGTGACATTCTTTATAACCTAGGGAAACACAGTTTAGATGAAATTGCTGCAGAATGAATGCAAAAATAGTTAGAAAACAAAACTGAGAGGATGGATATCTATCTGTGGAAACAGAAGTGTGTCTGGATGGTGCTTCACAGAAGTCTGTCCTCATTCTGCACTACTTAATATTTTCCTAATGACCTGGATGATGGAGAAGAGAATATACTTATTAAATTAACAAGCTGATAACATGCTGGGAGGGACTTTTCATAGGTTGCAATACAGGATTAGGATTCAAAATGATCCTGTCAGTTTGAACATGCCACCAGCCATGCTGGGGTGCTGCACAAGTGAAGAAAAGGCAACTCCCATCCCGAGCTGTGTGAGTGGGAGTGATGTCTGCAGTGCACATGAAGAATCTTCTTGCCTACTAAGCACTGGAAAGACCTCTGCGGGGGCGGGGGGGCACCGTGTCCACAGCTAGATGCCACACTTCAGAAAAAATCTGGACCAACTGGAAGAGAATAATTAGAGTGGCTGAAAGCCTGGGAGTTACCTGAGGCTTATGAAGACACCTGGAACAAACTGGTCACGTTCAATCTAAAGAAGGGAAGACTGAGTGGGATATGATGCCTGCCTCAAATACAGGCAGAGCTCATGAAAATAGGAGAGAATGAGTGTCTCACATTTTGTAGTGGAAAGAATGAGGCGCAATAACCTGGAAGATTCAAATTAGATGCTGGGAAAAGCTGGCTAACGTAGCCGTGAAGCACTGGTGTACATTGCTGGGGGAACCTGTGGAGCTCCTGTGAGAGTGCTTAGGAGCAAGTAAGACAAATACTGGAATAGGTACTCTGCCTGAGAACAACAGAGTGGACTGGATAATCTCTGCAACCTTGACCTTCCAGCCTTAATTTTTTTATGATTCTATGCTATTTCCCATCAGTATTTCTCAGGGAGAAATACACGATCATGTAAGACACAGATGGCAAATCCAACATTTTCCAGCCGTACTACACATATAGTTGCTGAACAGTTCAACTGCTGAGCATAGAGACAATAAATCTGAAGCTTCCCAGAAGCACCACAATGAGAGGGCATTCTGCATTCTCCAGTTGTGCATGCAAAGCGTGCACATAGCCACAGTGACAGTATGCTGGTTAAGTCTAGAAAAAGTTTGATTCTCTGCACATGTATTGCACAATGCACTTGCAAACGTATTTTTGAAATAACTGGGATACCCAGAAGCTTGGCATTTTTGTTGTCAGACATCCAGAAATCTTTGGACAAATGTAAGAAATTCTCAAAATTTAGCTGGGCAAAAAGGGATATGGCTAGCGAAGTCTGGATGTACAATGACCTTAGGTGTAACAGCAGTATATAAGGGATATTTACAGATTGTTTGTTTCTGACTCACTGCTTGTGAGGGAAAAGGGAGCAATGGGGTTGGAGAAGCTGAAGAGTCACCTTAAGGCCTGACCAGGGACTGAGGGAGGATTCTATCTTTACCTCCCTACATAATTTCCAGCACACCCCCTGTTTTACAGACATGACGGTTAAGCTGTAAATGTCCTGCTTAAAGAACAATGATAGTTATCTATGTCATGAAATTGCATTAAAATACTCTCTCTCTTTTCATCCACTATAATTTCCACTCCAGAAATAGCCTTAAGGAGAGGCGACGATTAGATTATGAATTAGATTCTAGATGACAGAATCAATTTGAACTTGCAATAGCTGACTTTTCCCAATTTTGGACACGTACATATGATATGAATTATATTTATGACTGTTGTGCATTTTCCATCCAAAGACAGAAGGAGGCACAGGAATTACAGAAGCAGTTGCTGTAAGTGCCATTCGGTGTAGGTGGATATAGTAGACACGCCGAGAATGATGACTGTATGCAACACTGATCAGTATCTGGCAGGAATATATGTGTGCACACTACAGCTAGAGAAATAAGATGATATGAGAAGCATAAAGTGCAGCATAATACTTTATAAGAATAAACTGAAAAATGCAAAGGGCCTGATTCTTATTTCTTTTACATCAGTTTTACATGCTGCTGTCAACAGTGAAGGTGGTATTGATTGATAATTGCAGAGGTGAAGAATGAATTAGGTCTGTAAGACTAAATTTTATTCTTAAATTATGTATGTAGGACATCCCTACACCTGGGATGGTTGACTGGAGTCCTGTATTAAGGTCGTCTTATGAGATCAGGGATGTTGCTACCTGCATCCACAAAGTTACATGATCGTGATAGAGTAACAAGGTATTTTGCATAAGCTAAGGAAAGAGAAAGAAACTAAGTGGAAATAAAGGACAAACTTTTGAGAGAATATTGCCCTGTATCATAACAGAACTGCTGCTGGTTTTATGGAGTCTGGACAAACAGCAAGGGCAAAATACGGCCCTAATGGAAGGGAGAAGAAAGTAATGGGTTTAAATTGCAGTAAGGGAGGCTAGGGTCAGGCATCAGGAAGACCTTTCTAATGCTAAGGAGAGTGGCCTAGGTTGCCTAGGGATGTCAGGGAACCTCCATCACTGAAGGTTTTTAAGAACAGGTTAGACAAACATCTGTCAAGAATGATACAGGGACAGTTGATCCTGCCTAGGGGGAGGGGATGGACTGCATGACCTCTTCAGGTTCTTTCCAGTCCTATTTTTCTATGATTCAGTGAAAAGGAAATCCGAGAGACGAGGAAACACAACAAATTAGAGAAGACAGAGGTGAAAAAGACAAGTATAACAAAAAGGGCAGAAGAAATGAAACTAAGAGGAGTGGCACAAAGAGCAAGAAATACATTTTAAACAATCCCTTTTATGATACAAATAAAGATTTTCAATTTTTTCTGATGTCAGCTAGTTCTTCCTGGGAAATACGGACATTAGCTCTAGTAAAGACTAAAGTCCATGGAAGGTGCTGAAAAATAAATGCCTTGATATAAAAAGACATTCCCAAACACTTTGAAATGCCACGATAATGCCTTGCAGAAGTAGTAGTTTAAGTGTTTCATGCTTCCATTTTTCCTGTAAACGGAGTTCTCTGATCCGTCTACATTTCCTAAAATGTGCCATATACTTGTTTTTGAGAAAAAGTGGTGGTGTGCTGTGGCCACTGCATGATTTGAGAGCACCATGGCAGAGGAAGTTTGTCTTCAAACCTACTCATACTGCATGACCAGACATGGGCTTCAAAAACATTTTCTTAAATCTTCTAGCAAATGGAGAGCATAAGTTATTACGCATATACACACGCTTCATGCGAAATCACTTTCACAGTCAACTCTGCCAGAATGTTCCCACTGTGGCCAAAATACTGTACTCCATATACCATAATTTAGCTTACTCAACTAAATTCAAGTAAGTGAATATATGAATCTGAATATAAAAGCTATTTGATGCTTAATAAGTATCTTCTCTCTCAGTATAGTATAATATAGTATAGTCTATATAGTATAAAAGGCCTCTATACACACTGCTTAGACTGACAGAATAGGTACATTTGGAAACTAGCATTAAAAAGCTCTTTGGGTTCACGCAGGCTGTGCACATACTCAGCTCAAAATGAAGACTACAGCAAAGAAGTGCTGGTGTGCTGTGGACATAGCTGGGGGTAGGACTTTGACAGCATCTGCTGAAGTTCTTTCAAAGCCTTTCTGTGGGATCAGAACTGCGTTCAAAGTATATGCTGTAATTGAAGGTCTCTGTGCTCGCTAAATGAGGTTGAGGACACAGCCGGGCTTCTGTAGAAGATACAATTTTATATGCAAATCAGGTGCACCAGTCATCTTTCTGACCCCCATCAGAAATGATATAATGTCAATATTACAGTAACAGACTTAAACGTGTAGGTAAGTGCATAATTCATAGGTAACAGTAACAGTGAACAGTGCTTTACCCTCTCTGTGCCTCAGTTCCTTAGAATGACACAGGCAATGTAGTGATATCGTCCTATTCCCAATGGTGTGGTGCAGTTATATTGACTTTTTTGAGATATCCTATTCCTACAAGTGCAGATGCCACAAACAAAACTGGTCAGGAGGAGACGTAAGTTACAAGTCAAGTGTTCATGCTGCAGCAAGGAAAATCTGATGTAGTCACTTGTACAAGTAAATAGTCTGTTAATTTTGACTTTCAAAAATCTAGTAGTTTTATCCATGGATGAAATGGAATTATGCAATGCTGATGGTAAAGGAAAAGAGAAAGAAGTGAGAAAAATTGTCACCTTCATCACTGAAAGTCATATGAAAAGCAAAAGAAAAACAAAGTTGGATTGAGACAACACGGTTTAGTGGCTATATTCAAACACAGAGAAAGAAGAGTGCATTTCTCATAAAACAAGACAGCATCAAAGCAATAAGACCATCGCAGGGAGAAAATGATTGAGAGCTGGTTAGATTTTAATGGGAGAGGAAAACAAGGGATTGCATGGAGCTCTGACAATGAGACGGTAGGGTGTATGTAGTAGGTTGAGACTGCAGAAAGAAAACACTGGGCATGAAATTTGGAAAGCTGATGTACAAGAATGACCACATACCCATCTGAGAGCTGTCTATGTCTTTTCAACAGCTTATCTGGAGCATGATAGCCAATGCCAATGAAGATGGGGAACTGACTATGTAAGAAAATGCTGCCTAGTAGCTTGTTTTATTGTGTTAGAGTTGGCAGAAGCCCAAAGCTGGTAGTGCTATAAGACACGATGAAATATGAAAAGTTCTGGCAGGCAGTGTAGATAAAACAAGACTGAAGACAACTGGGAGTACAGGCCTGATTTAATGAATCTAGTATGTAGAAGGAAAGAGCCAGACAACAGCAAGAAGGGAACCTGATGATGAGTTACACTAGAGAACAATATAATGCGTAGAAGTTGCTTCTGTGTGCTGTGGGCAAGCACATAGTTATGAAAACACCAATTACTAGGAAAGCTGTTTAAGGAATTCATGAACAAGACTGTGTTTCGAGCCCCAGTGATCACTGGCAGCTGGATTCTTCTTGTCTAATTTCACTCATTTAAGAATTAAACGTCTATCCTGAAATAGCTACCCTAACTCCCTCTCATGTCAATGGAGACAACGGATACCTTAAGATACCTATTAGAGATTCAACCTATCTACAAATTATTCTATTTTGACACCTTGAGTTGCCCCTTAAATATGTCTCCTTGTTGATGTCTCTTTGTCTCTATGGGAAATCTAGTTAACTAGCTTCCACCAGATACCTAACTGCTCTGTGCTAAGTTAAGCAAGGTGAATCCTTTCCTAAATTTCACAGGACTTGTATTCATGGTTCAAGTTCTTCTGTCAGTTGTGTTGGTGTTAACAAGTGTTGTTAAAGATACGAAAGAGCACCTTAAAACAAGATTTTCAAATCTGATAGCAAATGACAATGCTAACAAGTTGTTAAAACAAGCTCACCTGTTCTTGAAAAAAAAAAACGTGCACTTAGCTATACAACCTGAGAGGCATGGAGGAAGTGCAGAAGTTAAGGTTACGATGTACTCTTCTATTATGAGATACAAACAGCTTAAAAAAGCAAGAAACATAAAATTAGGGAATAAATTGTCCTTTTTCAAGAAAGGAGACTACAAGTAGAGATTAAAGGATTTCTACCAAAATTTTTTGAATGGTTTTAGTAAACAGCAAGAAAAGATGGTGAACAATGGTTGAATCAGCAGGAGGAACATGTGAATCTCTTAAGTTAGTACAGAATACCATGAACAACTTACGGATCCTGTTTACAACATGCCGGGGGGGCATTATTACAGATGAAATACAGAGTAGATAGGTGCAAAATGATTCACATATAAAAGGAACCATTTTAGTGATTCACATAGTAACAATCAGGGAAGCAAAGATGTATCATGGTGGATACCTCTGCTTATTGAAAAACCTTCTCAATGAGCAGAGATAGTTAGAAAAAAGCAGGATGTTAGGCTGTATTGAGATAAAGACAGAAAATAATGCTGAAAATATTATAATGTTATTATGGAAAACAGTGATGCATCCTCACTGTGATCATGGCATTCAGTTCTGATCACAAAATCTCAAAGAGATTAGTGTGGAAATTGAAATGCTTAGGAGATGGACAGTAAAAATTATTAAAGGCAAAGAAAAACTTGTTTATGAACAGAGATAAAAAGGACACAGACTACAACAGGAGTGCAAACAACTGCCCGCTTTAGAAAGCCATTACAGTTTCTAGGAGAATTCTTGGTGTGTGCATAGATGCTGCTGCTTAGATTAGCAAAACCTTGGAAAACAGTGAAAACACTGAAGCTTTAACTACTCAGTGTAATTTAAAGAGGAACAATCCCTACTGAGGGTAGTTTAAAGAACATAAATCAGAAACGTCTATTTATTCTCAAAAACAAGAGGAATAGGATTACGATGGAATTGGTTGTGTACATTAAAAAGCAACCTATTTACAACACAGAAAAAGAAGCACTGCTTTACACTACACGTAAGTAATCTATGAACTCATTTCCATGAGGAGACATTGAGGTTTTGGTCTGTCAAGTTTGAAAAAGTTGTATGAATAAATAACGCATGTAGTCTACCTAAGTAAAGCTGACTAAAAACAATATCTGAGGCATTTAAGTCTTCAGTCTTCAGGCAAAAAGTAAGCACTAGCACGCATTACTTAGCAACTGAAACAGGCTACACAGGTTCAATTATTGTGACTCGGCTAACAAGCAGCAGCTTACTATCATCGCTTGCAATCACCTCTCTTTCTCTTGCAGTACTTAGTTTCCAAGGAAGTGACAAGTTGAAAGTTAAACTAGGATCATCTGCAACTGGAACATTTTACTACATTATTTATTTCTTCATTTATTTCTCCATGACATTCTCAAAACTTTTCCCAAGCCTGTCTTGTACTTTTCTTTTCCCCTTCTGAAGCTTCTTTCATCAAGTTACAAGACACCAAATGCCGTGTGACAACATTTTCAAAAATATTTTGAATTCCTGCTGAACCCTCTCACTTTGAGCACTCAGTTCTTCTGAAAACAAGGTTTTAAACTTATGCCTAAATATGCTATTATTAGCCAGACACTACAGTTTGGCTAAGTCTTTACCCAGGCAATGAGATAAATTCAGGATCTCCTTATACTTTGTGTAATTCTAGTTACTTTTCAAATGGTATGATAGTTTGTATAGTACTAGATCAATTGCTTTTGACTGTCCATCAGCATTATTCCCATGAGGAATCTGGCTCTCATACCTCTTTTCTGCTCCCACTGAAATCAATGGCAAAATTTCCTGTGACTTCCTTCAGTAAAAGCAGAAGAGCCAGTAGAGGGAGCACAAATACATAGAAATAATCTTCTGTGGTTCCTATAAAAATGATAATGCGTACTATTTTTTCATATTATTTGCACTACTTCCCCCCCCGCCCCCGATCAAAAAAACTGTCTTGATCAGGCCCCTACAGATGTAGGTAAGGAGGCTCTGTGTTGTTTGGTGGCCGTTCCTGCAATCCCTGGGACCTCAGGACTCCGTGCGAGAGGCACAGGCTGGACCCTGCGAAACTGATCTTGGCAAAAATAATGTTTTCTACCTACATAGCACTGCTGGGCAGACCAGCACAATATGGGGCACATCTTTGGCTCTCGGACATAACTAGAGCTCTGCTGACTGACGATCTCTGCCAGCTGATCGTTGCACATGAGCACACAGGTTGGGGGAACCGGTACAACACAGCGCAATATGGCTAAACAGTGACTTTCTACCTTGAACCCCTGCTCATTCAGCAAGCTGCAGCCTTCAGCAGCAGTTGGTCCCTTTATGTGAGCCTGGTGCCACTAGCTGTGCAGAGAAAGGTCACACCTCTGTCTCCTGTCTGCCTGCTGATACTACTAGCGGATGTTGCCTGGAAGAGGTTGCTTTGCTGTATGTAACCACTTGGATGTGAAACATTTTCAAAACAAACCAAAAAATCACCTGAGAGATCCATTGGCTCTCTACTTCTAAATTTGAAAAAAAAAAAAAAAAAAAAAATTGGAGTTCAGGGAGCCCTGGGTTTCTCAGAAACACACAAAAGGATGCAACCTGCGACTGGAAGTGTAGACAGGACTAGCAAACCAAGCACTACCAGCAATAGGAACACTAAGCCGAACATTTAAGTGACGCTTTTATAAGTATCTTTTTGGTAATCACATTTGATGTCTTTTTCATCCCCAATTTCCTCTCCTTCAGAGAAAATGGCCGCACTACAATTCTTTGCTCTACAGATGTAGACAAAACTAATGAATTTGTCTTTAGAGTACAATAAAAAGAACTACAGAAATCTTTTTGGACCTCAGTGAACTTGCCGCACCCATCCTGAAGTCTGTGAACTACCTGGTGCCTTACACTGAATAATAATTTCCCTAAAAATACTTTCTGTCTATGCAGATATGCTCAATCATATCTGATTTTCCAGTGAAGAAGACTAATAAGTTTTTATATTTTTCTTTGTTTTCTCTGCACGTTCCAAAACATTTCAAACCCCAGTCTACTGGGTGACCACTGACCAAGGAACTGAACTTTATAGGCCAGATGGGCCTCTCCTGTCTCATATTCCTACTGCACTTTCGCTGCAGAAAATTTCTCAGTTGGCCCTATATTGACCTTTAAAAGAAAAAAAAAAGAGTAACTGGATAACCCCTAAATAAATTATATAATATGACCTTATATTATAACTACATATATGGTATGCACTAATATACTATGTATGATAGAATTCATGTTTTGTTATAAAAAGTGATAAAGAAGTGGGAGTTTTTAGAAAGGCCATGAGAGAGTCCATGAGGAGCAAACAATTTCTGCGCATCTGTTTTGATAATCATTCAGGCTACAGACACTTTACCTGCTGGCCTGGTTTGAGCGGCGATAGTGTTATTCCCTGGGTATTGATCACTGGGAGTATCTGGTTGCCGATGACGGTAGCGATGATCTGACCCTGGGCGTTGGTCAATAACTGTGGAGTTATCGGCTGCACCTGAAGTCCCTGAGCTCCACCTGCTGCCTGGCTGGAGGGGACTGGATTAGGCATCAGTGGGATTGTTCCAATAATCTGGAGAAAACGACATAGAAGGGGAAAATGCACACATGCCGCATATACTTGCCACACATAATTGTTTTATGCGTGTTAAATCAAACTTAGGTGAAATAAGCACAGAGAGACAGATATGACAGTCTGAGGGTAGGAAACAACCATTCCTTTACCGAGTTGATGAGGACTTTCAAACTCATTTGTCGCATCACATATCACCTGTATGTTTTACCAGGGTCCACTGACATCCCCAACATATCTGCTGTGGCTGAGAGGGTATGAAAAAAAAAAATGCTGGGCCACGCTCTGGCCCCTGGATGATGCTTTGTTCCCACCTCT
Source organism: Theristicus caerulescens (assembly GCA_020745775.1). Taxonomy (NCBI): domain Eukaryota; kingdom Metazoa; phylum Chordata; class Aves; order Pelecaniformes; family Threskiornithidae; genus Theristicus; species Theristicus caerulescens. The sequence continues at coordinate 56,415,111 of CM036558.1, read as the reverse complement.
CATCTGAACACAGAGTGAAATAGATGCAAATACCATTCTGTTTGTCTTGCTTTCTACAACTCATCCGCACAATGTTATTAACTGTGAACTGAGGTGCTTATGTAATTTTCCTTGATTTACTGATACCTAGTACTCTAGATGACCACTTATTCCTCCCATGCGATCTCAGGGAGGAACAGAGAGATACTGGCGCCTTTCAGGACATGGTTTATTAAGATACGTTCATAAAAATGCAGCTGCTTTTGAATGACAACGAAGTAGTACAAGAAAACGGGAGGGCTGCTGTTAGATAAAACATTTTAGCTAACATTTCTGGGGCAAGTACTTGCAGAAGGAGACACGTGTGACATCTCAGATTTGAGAATACAGTGATTTCCTAAAATGTGAATGTGCCTGTAAAACTAATACTAGGATGAGATGTCAAACAAATGCTGTAAGAAAACTTGTCAGTCAATAAGCCACTAGGTTGAAGAAAATTACACTGTTGGAAGACTCTTTTTAGAAGTATTAGAGCATCTGAAACAAACTTCTGATTAAACTTGTGAATAAAACCACATTTTTTTTTCCCAAGCAACAACAAATGAAGCTAGAGTCATAGGTTTATCGCAACAGGAAAAGTAAAAAAAAAAAAAAAAAAAAAAAGCAACACACATCTCTGTTTCCTTCACCGTGTCTCCTCTGACTTTCTCTATCACAGCCCCCCAGAAAACATCTATCCCATTGGAAGGCTTCTGATCTTCCCTCTCCAGAAGCCTTGCTTCCTCCTCTTTATCCTCAACATCCACCATACTGCATGTCCTTGTGGTCCCTCACCAGTATGATCCCAGTTGCCCTGTGTCCCTTATCACATACATTGACTAGGGTAGACCTACTTGGTTGCTGAGAAATAGGGTGGATTATGGCTGAGTTTTCCCTCTTTTTCCTCAGTGGGGATAGCGATAGGGCAGCTTTCCTCAGTCTATCTGCTGATTCTCATTCCATTTAGGAGGTTAATAATCTTTTTAGATCTCTATTTCTGACAAATTTTGTTGAAATTGGTCAGCTGTTTCAAAGCCATTAGGTAGGTATGGAGAGATGGATGGATGGAAGGAGGGAGAGAAGCATAGACAACACTAGTCACAAGACTAGTTTCATCATGAAAACAGGCTAACGTATTTCTAATGGAACTTGTAGGCAAATTTGTCTCCAAAACAAGCATATAAAATTCCTATTGATTTCAACAATTAATTTATATTATATCAATGGGAACTGTACAATACAGTGTAAAATTAGCTCTAAAATAACTGTTTAGTGAAAACATCAGTGGCTTTGTGGGCAGACCACTAAGTTACTTTCTGAGTGCAAAACCAGAGGAACAGCTCTGAATCTCTTGTTAATGATATAAAAAGGATACATGTATGAACTGTGTTATGAAGAACAGCAGGGATCTGCGAAGACTTCTGCATATTTAAATCACCAGAGGTGATACACAACAACCCCAGAAAACCCATCCTCAAGATAGCATCATGCAATGATATCCAGGCATAGCTGGAGGGGCATGAGGCTCTTGTCAGAGGGTCACCCTCTTCCTTCCATTATTAGACTAAGATATGACTCAATCCAGTGACAGCGTCCTAATGAGTGACTGCTCCTTCCACAGTCACAGCCCGATGGTGTGCCTCTAGGTAGGCTCAACTGTGAAGTACAACGTGACAACTTAAACCAACTCCTTGAGAGAAAAGAGTGCACTTGGTCAGCTACGGCAGCTCAGCTGACAAGTGGTAAGCGCTGAAGTCATCATCAATTTCCCAAACTTGCCCACTTAGAAGAAGTTTGGATGGGAAGACCAGAGAACCATAAAAAAAAGCAGGACAGCTCTCCTGTGGGAGGACCTGGTAAAATGGCAAGCCCACCTACTAAGCTGTATTGTAAGAGCTGCATATATCAAAACTGTTCAAAACACTGTAAAGATATCATTTAAGTTCTCCTTAATGCATTCCTAAAAGGTAGACAGATCAATAAAGATTACTACCCCCATTTTACAGAGCATGAAAGTGAAGCACAATGGAGCAGATTCAGGCAGAGGTTGTGATTTGGAGAGTTAGCCTTCTAAGCTGGAACTGCCTGCCCATTTCTCTCTGCAGCTCACAGTACTTGTATATTTTTTTAAGGTGTCCCTAGCTGAACTGCAGCTGCTTTACTGTTCATGTGAGAAGATGGCTGTTCACTGAGGAGGGAGCCATTTATTTACATCATTACCAGATTTCAGAATGTTTTCTAAAATCTGACTTTCGGCATGAATTAAATACAACTTTCATGCAGTGCAACATGTAAATTTCTCCCAGTTTTCAGCGACCTAAAATATTTATGGGTCACAAATATATTCTTTCACTTTTAACGTATATCACCAAACACAAGGAATAATCCTTCTTAATTTTATCAGCAGAACACAGCAAAGGCCTCTCCTTCCTTTGCCAAGGACACGACCTTGGAGTGTCATTACTCCAATGTAACTTTAACTATCAAGGTCCTAATCCCAGCAAAGCAAAAAATGCTGCGCTGGTGTTATCAGTAATAGAAATGTTTGCATTCACATTTAAAATGCATTTCTCGGACTGCAGTTGGATGTTTTATAGAATGACAGTGCTGAAGTGGACAGTTTGTAAGGTCAGAAGCAGAAGGCTATCTATATGTATTAATGTGTGTCACACACCATTCTGTACATGGCATGCTGTACATACACACAGCCAGAAACGGAGCAGGGAAAACATACAGATGGAAGAGGTGTTCCAGAAGGACAAATGAACAAACGCCCTCAAGGGTGTTCCTGTAGGAGCCAAGGGTAAATCTGAATGGGAAACAGTTTTCCCACTTTGTGAAACTCCCCGAGATTTCAAGATTTTTTTCCATTTTATACCAAAATAAAGTAAAATCTTGTCTGATTGAAAACATGATGTCCACCTGTCTCTAGTTAACCAACAGGGCTACTGTTTAGGGCATGCATCTTTGATATGGCTAGACCCAGATTCAAGTTTCCCCATTCAAGTTCCCCCTTCTCCAAGTACCCTTTCCCAAACACCCTAGCAGCTCCCTGATTCGCACCGCATGGCTTTGTACGAATAAGTAAATATTCACTAGGGAGGAGTACTGAAACTGGATCCCCTCCTCAAGCCTTGTGTGACTGTCCTGATGCTGGGCCAGATCCCTCTTCCTCTAATTTTGGTGAGAAAGTCCATCCTGGGCCTTGCCAATCTGTCCTGTTAAAGTATCATAAAAGCTGGCACTTCATGAAGGCAATTTAAATTTTCTGAAGGAATGAAATAAGACCATGCCATGGGCTTGAGACACTGGCGTGCCACAGTACAGACTATGTAATTGCCAGTGCATTCCCTAGTGGGGAGGCATTGCTTCTTTCTAGCAACTGCTGTTATTTCAGATTATATTCAAGGAAGCTTACAAATAGCATATGACAGGGACTTATCCCGCAAGATAATTACAGAATCACACAATCACAGAATGGTTTGGGTTGGAAGGGACCTTTTAAAGATCATCTAGCCCCCTGCCATAGGCAGGGACACCTTTCGCTAGATCAGGTTGCTTAAAGACCCGTCCAACCTGACCTTGAATAATTCCAGGGATGGGGCATCCACAACTTCTCTGAGACATAGCAGAGGAGGCTTCTTACTCTGTCAATGTTTGGACTCAAATTCATAAACAATCCCGCCTGCCCAACATGTTCTTGAGAAAACAAACACATCCCTAAAAGTCCTCATGCTAATTTAAAAAGTTTGGAGGTTTTTTTACACTATGCACATGACTTTCACACTTCCTTTTATACCTCATACTACTGAAAGCAAGCACTAAGCGTTCACAGAGGAGTTTCAAAACAGGAGTGGTATGCAAAACAACAAACAGACAGTTCTGAAAGTCCAAGGGTTAACTCAAGGGACCCCCTTGTCAATGCTCCATAACCTCTAAGGGAGTCAGGCACAGTAATCTGCAGAGCACTGTTGATTAAAATAAATTACACCTGGTTGTATCTGGCTGAGGTACTGGTTACAGATACAGGCACAAAATGTAGTGCAGATGTGACACTGGAAATCCTACCAAGATATTTAACGTAAATTCAGATCTCAGCTTTTTTACAGAGCCAAGGCTTTGGGCCACCTCTAATTAAAACACCAAGACTGTAATTCTGGCCCTGTTCAAGTGACAGAGTTTTGCCAGAAGCCTTGGTGGAGTCAGATTTTCACTGCAAATGTTTAGTGAGATTCTTTCATTTTTGTTTATGGATTAATAGATAGAGCAATTGCATCCTGAGATGCTCAGAGAGCAGGTTTTACTGATGTTAATTTAGTTTTTTATGCTTCCCAATGTTAATTAAACTTTAAGAATCAATTATTTGTTTATAACTGCAAAGGAAATTCATGGTGATCTTTAGGAACATCTGAAAATCCTCTGCTGATTAATCTGTTAGTGTCGGTTTACCATCCTAGGATTTCAAGATATCTGAGATCAGGCCTCTCAAATCATACAACCTCAGTCTGCCATTGCCAAGACAACTTCCATGATTAAGTGTTATTCATATGAAATAAAGTTGTAAGGCTTGGCTTGCATCTGAAGTTAATTTGTTGATCTGCTCCTACATACCATCTGTGGGCTCAGCAGTCTTTGCTTACATAGTCCTGCAAACTGTAAATTCATCTGCACTGAGAGAATAAGCACACAATTAAAATGAAGGTAAAATCACAAGTTATAGAGCTGACCATGGAGGGGAAAAAAATCCCAAACCCTCAGCATACCAACAAATATCTGTGAGTGTTACCCCCGATGGCAGGGTAATGTCCTAGCACTGATACACTGGTGTGCCATTAAACAGATTTTGGTCCCTTGCCTTGCTCAGTAAAGGTTTCTTCTTAGAAATGAAATAAAAACATCTGATCCCTTAAAAATGATCCCTTAAAGAACTGATCTTTAAGAAAGAATAACATAAAAAAAAAATCTATTCTTATCCTTTCTCAACTGACATCAGATCTTCATGTTTAATTGCCTTTGTGGATTACCTGGCTGTAACTCACGGGCTGAAACTGCGGGCAGAAGCTGAGTGACTGCTCAGAACTTCTGGGGGGTAAATGTCTAATTGTAGCCCCATTTGTGCTGCAGATATAAAACCAGATTTTGCATAACTGTATGAGGGACTAATTGCTGATTTCCCAGCAGTGAGTCTTTCCTTGTGGCTCCTAATAAACCAATTGTGTTTTGACATTAGGTGAAGTTACTATGATACTCTGAAATGAAGCATACAACTGTTTTTTATTTAGTTCTTCTCCCTTCCCCCTCATCGGCAGCAGGGATGCTGCCTTGGTTCACTGTTTTCCTAGCACAACCAAAGGAATATTACAAACTGTAGCCAAATAGATGGTTCAACAACTGCCTTTGTTTCTGCTGTGAAAAGGCTAAGTGAAACCAAAGACTGACTACGCTAGGTTGTTTCTACTGTCAGCCAGGGCTGGAAAGTGCCATTTCATCTGAAAAACATCTTTAACTATGAAAAGGAAATGTTAAGTTTTTTCAGTAGTATTATCAAAATGAACATCTCTCTGATTTTATCAACGTTAAAACCCTTTAAATATTGAAGGTTAATTATTCAGTTTTGAACAACAGAAGAACAATATAAAAATAAAACAGAAAAACAGGGGGAAAGTAAAAGGAGCAGCAGAAAAATTGTTCAGTAAAATGAGGCAAACCACCATATACACATAAGCTAATTTAACATCTCAGACTGTGAACAGAATGCATGAAAGTCTTACTCTTATGTAGTGAGCCAAAAAATCACTATTTGAGTAAATGTTTGCTGATTTAAATATGTTTCACTCATCTTAATTTTCTAGTCCTCAAAATATAATCTGAAATGAAAGCTCACTTTGGCTTCTGTTGTATGGTGCTAGTACGTTTAAACTCATTTTTTCTAGTTTTATAGGGCCAAAAGCTAATTTAACCCCAGCAGTCATACCACCTGCAGTACACAGGACAGTGATTATGGTTTGGTTCATTTTCTACAGTTTTGCAAATTTGCCTTCAGAAGCTGCTTCTGTTCACAGACATGTTCCTTCTTGTATGGTCACTGTATCAGCATGAGTTACTTTAAGGAGATAATCTAAGGAGAAAATGACCGAGGAAAGGACAGAATAATGAGAATCTGCACAGGATTCTTTAGCCTCTGTGCAGCTGCCCCGTTCTTAATCACACATATATATATACACTACCTAGATAAATTATAAACAGAGACACATATTTTTTGTTTTTCATATATATATATATGATTTATTATCTACCAATATCAATAAACCCAGCTATTTATATACACTATAGTACATCTACTACCAATCTACACACAGAAAAACTGGAAGCATGAATACAAGCTCCATTTGCAGAGTACTTCTGAAAGAAATGCTACTACACCTGGGTCTTTGGAGTAATGACAATATGATTCTTGAACCTCAAGACAGGATGAGGCTAAGGCTGCCTGTGTCTTTTGAAGTAAAAGCAGTATTAATTTATGCAAAGCTTGCAAATTTCCTTTGCTGTGTTATATTTCCTGATGAGAACTCAAAAAAGGGGCACAACAAAATGCTATTATGAGAACAAGGCATCAAATAGTGATACTAGAAAGAGGCAGCTATGAAACTGTACTTCTGAGTCATCATTTCATGTAAGGAATTATAATTTTCAAGGTTAACTATTGTTCATATATCACAATATATTGGACGGTATGTTGTTTGTAAGCATCATAATGGAACATCAAGCCTGACATTCTGCCTGACTTTCTCAGTGCTTTATTCTTCAGAAAATTATGTTTGTATAGCAACATCAAACTATACAGGACTTTATTTGTCATCACTGTAGGAATTACGTGGTAAAATTTTTCTCAAGCAAATACTGTTATGTTCTGTTAGCAGGGGCATGTATACAGTCAGAAAAAAAGAATGTTTCTTTTATCAAACATCTCAACACAACATAACATTTTCTCATTGCAAAAATCTAAAGAGATGTAATTACCAAATAAAAGGTTAAAAATTATGTTCAGTGTCTGCTGAACTGTTCTTTCTAAGCAATCTACTTATCAGATTTATCTTCCTTTTAAAACCAAGAATTAAGTCAGGCATAAGGACCCTTAGAGGTCACAGTTCTCTGAGTTGAGCAAAGCACCTGTTGATTTTAATTAGATTCACACATCCCGAGGATTTCTGAAAATCAGATAGCTAGATTCTTATGGAAGCGTTCATTATTCAAAATTCTTTGATGGATAACTTGTATAAAATATTTTAGCAATATTTTTGTTTGTTATGACAAAACAGCCAATATTGTCATAACAATTCTGTTATGACAAAACAGCCATAATTTCTAATAACATATGACGATCACAAAAAGAAGTCACAACTTACTGTTTTTAAAATTTGACTGCTTGTCTCCCGAACCACAAAAAACTTTCCTGATTGCTGTGCGGATCCTTGTAGAGTGTATGTACAAAATACACTTTTGTATGTGTGGTTTTGATATCTTTTTTTTCTGTAAATACTCTTGAGAACAAAAACTAGTGGTATTCATTTTCTCAGGAAGTAAATAGAAAACACCTGAGACACCAGCATGAATTTCTAGATTTAATTACAATAAAATATTTTGGTAAATATTCATTCACCTCTACTTTCTTTTCATGCAGGCTGAGATTTTCATAGTAGCCTACAGGAGTATCATTGCTACTTTGGCTTCTCTGAAGATTTCAGTCTCAACTAAGTATCAAGCATCTCAGAGACAAGAAATCCCTGCTCTGAAATAAAATTTCTCAACCTTTGCAAGCTTTGTATGGCTGTGGTGAAGGAAGAATATGCACTGCATCTGCAAACTTTCCATTACTTTGTGTCTTTAGATTGAAAAACATTTAGGACAAGGATTGTCTCTTTTGGGCATTAACATATTATAAATATTTACTACTAGTTCTCCCTCATAGCATAAAGAGTGGATTTGCTTACAGCCATATCAGAGTCTAACATACTGGACACAGAGCAGAAGAAAATGTAGGCATCCCTACACTTTGCAATACATGCCATGCTGAGCTATTCAAGGCAAGCTTGGGAAACAAATTGCCCTTTCTCAGCAAGCCTAATTAGGCCAAGCACAGCGCGAGCCACTGTGATTAGGCTGCTTCCATGCCATGGCGACATTATTGGCTTGTTTGGAACTAGTTTTGATACTTGGTGTATTGCACTGTACCGGCCAACTATAGAGATGCTATCTAGAGGTCAGGAGCCAGAATGAGGCAGGATTTAGTAATTGCTCTTTGATCCTGTGGCTTTTAAATAAGAGCTGCTATTGAGACATAATCTTACGTAGATATGAACAAGATAATGTTCTCTACTGCCACAACAGTTCTCACTGAAATAGTGCCGTTTTAATTTTTTGAGTTGTAATATTACCCTTTTAAAAAAGGGATCTTACACACTATTGTCAATGTCTGTGTCTGGGTTAAGGATGTTTTATTCTGGTCTTGACTTGTCTGTTTGGAATACCAATGTGTGTTTTCTCAGACACTTCTCCATGATAAACTGGACTGAAATCATTAACCATCAAACAATCTTCAGATGCAATCTTTAGGACCACAGCTGATTAATTAGATTACAGGTCAAAGAATTTGTAGGTCATCAATATATTCTTGAATAATCTACTCTCATCTTCTCACTATCAAATTACATACACTATATAAAATATTTATCAGAGATCATCAGATTTCTCAGTCTGTAACTCTTAAAGGTGAAATTAGTTAGGCATGCTGATTCATTCAATCATTTCAGATTTAGCCAAAATCCACTACAAGAAGGCTAATAGATATTGCAATCAGTCAGTAGCAATGATAGTGAACATTGTTGTTATACAATCATATTTCTCCAAATACTGTTATAAATCTTGAGCTTGCTGCCTACATGCAATGACTATGGATGACACAGTAGTTGTCTGTCAGCCCATCACTTCAACATTGCACCTGTGCAATGAGACATTCTTTTAAACACGAAGTCATGCCCTACTTCAGCTGATGTTTCTATGATTTTAGATGAACTGGGCTTTAGTTAAATAAAAGATAAAACTGTTGGTCTTATTAATTAAGAGTTGTAACTTTTAACATGATAGTCTACAAAAGCTCAAGGCAAGGCTGAGGTGAATAACTGTGCAAACCTTTGCACCCAGCCAGACAAATGTACTGCTGAAACACTTGTAAATTTTACAGTGCATGCATTTCTTCAACAAGCGATTTTCAGACTACTGAGAATGAACGACAACGCTAACCACCAGTATGACTATGGTGGAACAAACCATTCTGGATTACCTCCCTACTGTGGATCATCACTATGGAAACCAATATTCCAGCCTATAAAGATGAATTTCGTTGTAATGCAGCACAATTACATGGACATTTAGGACAAGAAGGAAAAACTCATTTCACTGAAAGGAGGTGGGAAAAATTAGATGGGTCACATGCAAATCCTTGGATGGAAAATGGTCATGACTCCAAGTTTCTAGATCTGAATCTGTAGGAAAAAAATCCTTCCTGAGATCAAATATAACTTCCCTTTGTCACACAATCATCCAAAAGAGAGTTGATCATTTCAGTACCAATGCCTCCTTGAAACTTTGCCAACCAAATATAAGCCAGACTTTGTTCTTCTTACCTTGTGAAATTTGGTATGGTTGCTGGTTCAGCGTGCTGCTCTGCCAATCAGTTCACCTTTGGAAAGTCACTAAAATTCCAGTCCTCCATTCAATCATCTGTAATATGTTCGTATAAATACTATTTATCTCCCTGCCAGTACTCCTATAAGCCTTAAGCAATTTTTGTCAGGTTACCTTAGAGTTATCAAGAAAAGATACCATATAAAGGTAGGGTTTTTTTATGTCAAAGGTGGCTATCTCACTGAAAATACCCTCAGCTGGTTCTTTTCTTGAATGTTAGTAGTGGAGTGTATGCCTCCCTGCTTGAAAGCGCAATGGCTGAAGTATCTCACATTATCAAATGCATCATTAATCCATTCCACCTGGGCTGACAGACAGAAGGGAAAGAATGGTGTTCTGCTCACATCTTAACAGCTTGACTTAAATTTCCACTCTGGCCACTACCTGATACAAATCACAGTTATAATAATAAGTTCTGTAATACAGATACTTAGTGTATGTGATGGTATCTACCACAAATGATTGGTCCTAGCACCTCTCTCAGGACAAAACATTCTCCTGATGCAGTGGCACTTAACTTGGGAGGTAGCTGTCTGTGGATCTGGAGATGAATATCCAGCATTCAGTCACTGCTCCATTTCCACTGGCCAAAACACATTTCTTTGTGGTAGTTTATATACAGATTTGCATCCCTCTCAGGGATATCAATGTATTTTGGTACACTCAAGATGTTCCTAATTAAACAAAAACTCCAAAAATGACAGTTTAACTAAATTGTTCTCAAATTTGGGGAAGACATAGCAAGAGACCGCGTTTTATGAACTTGTGAGGAGAACATGCAGCTTAATTATCAGTTTCATTCAGGGCTGGTCCATAAGTTTGCTTAAGGAAGAGTTAAATAACTATGATTTTCTATTAAAAGCAACAGTGGACCAGAGGTAATCCCATCTCTAGAACCTACATTGCTACTGTACTGAAGCAACATGTTCCTGATACAGACAGGCATAGTGAAATTTCTCTTTATGTATTTTGGTTGGATTTGATGATCTTAAAGGTCTTTTCCAACCTAAATGATTCTATGATTCTATTCTATGATTCTACTTCATCTGTCTCTTCTGCTGGCAGCAGAGCCCATATCCTTGAGGCCAGTTCTGTGGAAGGTGGAGTCACAGACACTTTGAACATTTTCTATCCTTGCATGTTGTCTCTGTATCAGTCCTAAAAAGATTTCCTTTTCTTTTTGATAGTGACCTCCAGAGGACCAAAGGTGAGGGGCTCCTTTACCTTCTTGACTCTAGAGGAGGGGGAGGATAAGGGCAGAGATCAGCCATTTCCAGGATCCCTTCTCTGTCTGTGTATTTGTCACTTGTCTTACACTTACATTTTAAGTTATTTTGGGTAGGCCATCATTTTTTTTCTGTGTTAGAACCAGGCCTTAGCACAGTATTCTGGCCATGATTATGGTGGTGCTGTAGAAAATAAATAGCAGCAATCCTATTTGTCATTAAAAAAATTATGTTATGTTATATGTTATTATGTTATGCAATATTTTCATATTTCCTCTTAGTTAAGATAACTGAAGACTGTGATGCACTCTACCAAGACTTCCAAGTGGGATAATTCCACTGCACTTTCTGGTAAAATTGACTGGGATTACAGGTTCCCAAGGGAAGAACTAAGGGCGTGCTACTTTACCTTCATCAGCACTGAAAGACTCCCAATACAAAAGGAAAATACATTAAGGTCATTTGTACACACTGTGGAGAACGTTTAAGAACATGGCTACAAGCTGGGGAAAAAAATGAAACGATAATGCTAAAAGAGTCCCTTATGCTTACAGTTTATTTTAAATATTTCCCCAGAGCTATTGCTTTGCACAACTTACTCTTGCAACTGTGGCAGCTGAGGTATCAGTGGACCTCAATGAATTGCGCTGAATAAACAGATCCTTCCCAAGTTCAGAGGACATCATTCACAGTTACAGCTACAGCCCTTCTCTTCTCTTGTTACACCAGGTGTTCCTCTCCATGAACATCCAGAGCACTTCCACAGCTTGGCTTTGCCAATTCACACTTGGCCAGATTCCACCTCTCTCCTGGTATGTGATGCCTTAATGCGGAAATTATCCAAATGAAGCAAGAAGGCTCCTTATGGAATGATGTACTATACTCACTGCCTGAAGGAACCAGAGAACCTTAACCACAGGTATCTTTAGTATATGAGAATTAAAACTATTAGTAAGGACAGTCCGATGGTGCTTCCTTCATTCAGGCTTTGCCTTACTTTGAGTAGCCTCCCTGATATCAATCCATGGAGCAAGATACTAGTTAATAAGACCAAAAATGGTAGAACCTTCTATAAGGAGAACAAAGCTGATATGAAAGGGGGAAACAACAACTGTAAAATTTAATTTAAAGTATTGTCAAAATGCATACTGTACTTATAAATGTCCTTGTAATACATTTTTTAAAAAACAATGAAGTCTCAATAATACAAACCCTCCATAAAGCACTTCTTATTAAATCTTGGAGCAATAGTGGAGAAGATTCCCTGGTGTATGTGAATTACAGCAGAAGAGGATGAGTGAAGTGCAAATGCCACAGTATAATTCCTATATGGAACATTTTAATTGTTGGTAATGGCAGATTTTCAATTTTATAAGTCAAGAAATTGTGCTCATTTCTGAGACAGAACTGAATATATTAACTGCCCTTGAAACAGTATCAATATTTCTTCCTGTGCAGAGCACAGCACAGTAAAATGCATTAAAAGATGAAAGCTCTTTGATCCTTTTGAATGCTTAAAGATACCGGAACAGTGCCAATAAGTTTTGAGGAAGAGGCTAGACAGAAAAGAAATATTATTAATTGCCAAGATAGCACAATATCCCAAAATAGTGACACTGAATGTATTAAGGACTACAAAAATATTTATTGTTTATAGTTCTACCCCACTGAGTCTCTTGGGCCACAATGGGTTCCTTTTTTTTCCCCTCTTCATTCAGGTGAAGTCATTAGTATGCAAACATATTTGATCTTGACATACACAATAGCTGTATCTTTTTAGCCCTCAATATTAGGGAGAGAAAACTGTCCTGGATTATATCACAGTGTAGATCTTACGAGTCAGGAGCAGGCTGAATAACTGGAATCCCAGAAGTCATTTACAAGAGACATTGAGCTTCACTCAATGGTCCACTGGTTCTGCTGCACTCAATGGTCTGCTGTGGTTCTGCTGCCAGTCACCAGGTAATATTTTCTAGGAAGATTTCATCTCTGGGCTTCTCATTCATTGCTAATAATGCCAATTATCTCTGGACTCCGTTTTAGTTTGGAGGTACGCTTGCATAATATTATCAGGCCTTGCTCTGATTTGACTTCTACTGATAAGAATCAGAAGTAAATCTGCTGACCTGAATGCAATGGCCCCTGGGACTGGAACAAGGCAGAGGCTGATGTTTGGGTCTAGCTGCAGCCTGTAGTTCTTTTTAAATTATGAATAGTCTCAGGCCAACTTGTAGCCTGCACAGCCAAGGTCTGGTTTTGACTGGTTATCTCAGGCTTTGGTGTCAGCTGAAGCTAGTAAAATGTAGGGATTCTTCCTCTTTTTCCCTGTTCATACAGAACCCACTCTGCCCCATGGAGCAGCCCCATGCAAACCAAGCAGATGACTCATGAGTACCTCTGGAAAGAAAGTGGGAAATTATGTTATTTCATTTTTGGTTTCACTTCAAAATGGAACTTAAGTTAAATTTAAAATTAAATAAAAATCTGAAAAAACTGTTCTGGTAGATTGAGCCATTCTGATCAAAACTGAAATATTTCATATTCCTTTTAACCTTTCTAAACTTGAAAAAAAACCCCACTAAATTTTCAAACAGAACATGTAAAAATGAGACAGTTAAATCTTAACCAGACACTGTACTTTAAATTTTTACTGAACAAAATTTGTCAAAATGACACATTTTATATTTAGATTAAATGCCATTTTTCCATCAGAAGTCAGCAATGAAAAAAATGTCATTCAGTTCTGCTCACAATGCTGCAGGAATTTATACTAAGAGATTGATAAATGAGGTAGTAAAATGTAATTATACGTCACTCTTTAACACAGATTCAAATGCAACACTAGAATCCTGAGGGATGCTTTTGGATATATAATAGATTTCCTTCTCTAGAGCCCACAGCATTCATTGCTGATAAGGTCTCCAAGAGCACTTGCACTAGGGCAGGCTCCAAGAGCTCAGCCAGGGACTAGAAGCCTGATGTGCTGGGTTCTGGAGAAAGGAAAGGTTGAGGCAGTCCCTATTTTGAAAAAGGAGAGGAAGCCCTCAAGCTGTCAGGATGGGTAGTATGCTGGCATGCTCCAATGGCACAGAATAAAGTCCTTCTGCTTCCCCAGTGAATCTGTGCCTGAAAAATGCAAAAGAAGAGGATGCTCCCTTCTTTACCTCTTTCCTCCAAAGCTATATGCATTTATTGAGAGCCTAAAATTTCCATTTACTCTATAGCTTTTAACAGGGAGTCTTTTTTTTAACCTCTTGGGACACGGACAACCTGGCCCCTAGTTTGAGAGTTGCTGCTGAGTGGGGGAAAATGTGACAGACAGTGCTCTGTCTACCATGATTCTTCCTCCAGTCCTGCGCTCTGAAAATACTTGCACACATTTTTCGTCCATCACCCTATCCTGAACGATGCTCAGAAAACTCAGTGATGTCTAACATGATAGTTAAGAGTCTGTGCATCTACCAGCCTCTCCTTCCTTCCCTCACCGCCCCCCTTCAGCCTCCCCCAAAAGAAAAGGAACCCATTTCTCAGATTAAAAAGAAAGTTCATCCAGGCTCAACATGCATAAGATTTGTCACCCAGGCTGCTTTGCTCAGAAATGAAAACATAAAGATGTGTAAACAACAAATAACCTCAAAAAAAAATGAGCATCTCAAAAAAAAAAATGAAAAGAAGAAAGTTATCAAATATGCATTTGTTTATCACAGTCATGTTTTATGATTCAAACCTGATTCATATATATTTTATGAAGAGAATATCCATTGTGGTGGCAAAATTAAATGTATTTTGAAACTTGTATGTGACATTTATCTATCTGCTCTATCAGAAAAAAGTTGTCATATTCATTCAGACATATATTACTTTTTCAATTTCCTGTCAGTAATGTTTTTTTAATGTTCTTTAGGGTGAGACCACAGGATTTCTCATTTCTCACAACAAAGACCATAACTCATTAGAATTATGTTGATGAGTTTATACCTAAAAAAGTTGCATCACTTTTTTTTAGAGGTGAACAATTTGCACTCTTATCCATGACAATCATGGCTTATTTTTCTTTCTTTCTTTTTTTTTTTTTTTTTAAAGATACAGCGTTAGGTAGAGAATTGTCATCTCCTTTTTCTTCTTTTTACAGATGTTCATCATATAAAACACAAACTTATGGTGCAATTTTATGATGATTCAGGTTCTATTGTGAGCCACAAGAGATAACAAAGATAGCACAAGTATTGAAACTCCTTATCACATATCTTTCCTTCCAAAGGGATGATTTTGATAAAAAGTTTATATAAACCCAGTGCTTAAGAATAGACAGCGCTGTGCAGCAGGCAAGGCCAAAGGGTCATAGTTAGAGAAGAAACAGAAACCAATTAAAGTGAGTTAATTGACAAGAGGCTACAGCTCCCATGCAGAAGACTGGCTGGAGAGGTGCAAAGTGGAGATGGTAACTTCTTTCTTTGAGTTGCTATTAAAGCGACACCGTAATAAGAACCTTATCTCGTGTCCCATACGCTCAGTGCAAGTCCTGCGACGGATGTTGAAGTGCAGTGGGTCAAGCCCTGGGCAGAAAGGCCATTTGATTCTTATGGGGGTTTTTTGGTAGGCTAGTAATGACACCATCCACAATACAGACTAAAGTACGCTCTTTGTTGGTAAGAAACGAGGATAATTCCATGAGCAACATTAGAGTTTCATTTCTGAACACAAGCAGAATATTTGGAATCAAATTAAAGGATGTGCCTCCCCTTCTAAGCATACATCATATTTGGGCATAAATACAAATCTAAAAAATATTTGGTACAGCTGGCAATAATTACGATGGCCCAGCTTCAAAAGGCTGTTGATCAGTTTGGCTTAGGTATGTACCTAAAATTATTTGAACACCAGCAACTTAGGCTATTTTTTAGGACAGAAATTCTTAGGTGATAAGACTCACTCACGACATTTGTGGCATCTGTTGGTTGGAGCTGTGCTGGACATACTTTTATGTTGGCCTGTGGTCTGAGGATTTAACGCATCCCTTTTCTGCCCTAACCAAAACAGCAGGGTAAATGCCCAGAGAAATGTAAAAAGTAATCTCTCAAAGGGAGAGATTTCTTCCTCGCTACTACAGGCTCAAAGGTTTTTTTTTTAAACCAGAACAACCTCAGAGACACAAAATCTTCATTTATGCACAACTGATTTTTAAATAACAACATCCTACAGATGGAATACTTAATCTTACTTGAAAGAAAAGATACTCAAACAGAAAGACCCTCCCTTCACATTGCTATCCATCATTTAGTTAAAGTATCAGTAAAGTTAAGTACATTTTAAATAATTCAAACAGATACCATTACCTTGGTCTCTGGGATGCTACTTCTGTATTTATTCAGGAAACATAAAGAAGCAAGTAAGCAAAACAGGAGCACAATTTTCATAAAAATTGAAGAGTGCCTCTAGACTCATCCCAAAAATAAGGCAGGTCAGCCAGTGCCGAGCTCTGCGTGGCCATCATCAGCTGCTACCAGGATCTTAGTTAAAACTCCTGCGACTGCCATGGGGAGCTTAAGGATAACATTATCAAAAGGACTCAAGTCCCATTAAAAATAGGTGGTGTATGGTATTCTAAGGATGGAATTTATGTCATTTAATGTTAGCCACCTAACATTAGAAGTCTGGTTGTAGACCGCCATTCAAGCTCTCACTAGTCGATGTAGAGACTGAAGAATCTCTGCAAGGTGATTCATCTCAGCCCAAAATGCATGCCTGAGATCAGTGAGATGTTCTGTTCTTCAAGAGTGCCTATTTCTTCCAGTGATGACACAGGACACTAAGCAACTAGCTTAGATTTGATGTAGCCTAAGCTAACTTTCATGTGGTTAAAATTAGGGAAAATTAATTCAAAGTCAGGAGTCTACAGAGATGTAGGACTGCTGAGGACCAAAGTCAATTCTAATATTGACCTACAGCCTCTAAGTTATTTGGAAAACAGCTGCCTTTTTATTGAGCATCTGAATGTCTCAGCTGCATAAAAAAGGAGGATAAAATAATTTTAAAAAAACTAAAAAAAAAAAAAAATCACAGATGCTTTTTCCAGGGAAGAGGCTCAACCTTTCTTTTTTTCCTTCCTTGTGAGTTACTATTAAAATAAGACAAAGCTTTGAGAATACCTCACTGGTTGAAAAGCTCTTCAACACATGCACAAAATGAAACCTGTTTGACCATCCCTGTCTATCACAAACATAAACACAGAGACAGAGATGATTCACTTAAATGACCTCAACTTGACTGGTAATATCTTGACACATTTCACTGTGGGAGGGTATAACTTACACAGCTCTTAAAAAGTAAGTTTAAAAAAAGGACACAGCAATGACTGTGGACTGAAGATTTATTAGAAAGATTCCCTAACCATCTCTTGAAAGTCAAATTTCCATGTTCTGTGCAAACTCACTGAGAAATTGCCTTCTTGACATGATGCTCATTTATCTCCCCTCAGTCTGTGTTCTTTGAGGGCTCCTTTTGCATCATTTGTTGGGTAGCATGAGGCCGATTTAAACATTTCTACATTTGTGCTGTTGCCAGAGACCATAGTGATTTAGTGAATCAGGCATGCATCATTCATGTTTGTTCCCTCTTTTCACTGCATATGATTTTAAGAAGAAATAAAAGGCAAGAGGGAGCCAAGGGTACAACTTGCCTCAGTAAATGCTTTTTAGGAGGGGCCCTTTCCATTGATGGATCAGGTTATGAGAACTTGAGCTTGACTCAGTAATATTTAACATATATATTTTTATCTGTATTCAGAAAAAAAAGGCTTTTGTTGTAGCATACTTACTTGTGACATTTTATTCTCAAAATACAGGATGTAATACATTGTTGGTTAAGTCCTTCAATGTAACAAAGCTCTAACTATTCATCGTTGTATATAACAGAAGCATGAAGGTATTTGAACAGGCAAATACTTCTGTATATTACTAACAGTATTTCTAGGTCAGTAGTTTAACATTCAGATTTTAAATAATTACCCTAACTGAGGAGCTGGCAAGAAGCTTGTCTAGATTTTGTCCTGTACTCCCTTCCAACACCCCATTATACTCTGATAAAAGCATAGGTTGTGATTGCAGTTTCAGAACATTTTCAATCAGCTCTTAGACTTCACAGATGATGATTGTATCAGGGCTTCCTTTGCCTTTCCGTATCTGGTGAACTGAGCATCAGGTAGTTTTGGACCTCTGTGAAGAACACTTAAAAATTGAAATCTTAACTTTTCTAAGCAGTCATTAAGTATTTAATCACAGCCTCCAGGCAGGTTTGTGTCTTGGCTGTTGTGGCAAAAATTCTCTGATGTGGTAGAGAAAAATGTGGCGTTCTCTGCTATTGCCAATTGCATGCTATTCTCATTCAAAGGTGAGGACCTTATGATTTATCTACCCTCTGTGCCCACAGATTCTTAAACTTTCTGCTTTAGCTAAAGGAGCATCTTTCACCAATGCCCATAAACAACTTCTGTTTTCAGATTCATATATCTACTTGAGAGCAAAGATAGGTGACTGTCTCCTACAAGTGTCTCTACCTGAACAGTAGGTGTGAAGGCTGGGACATTTCAGCGTAGAGTTATGAGAGTCATACTCCTGGGTATAAATATAGACTATCCAGAAGAACAGCATATAGATTGAAACATATAGAGTGGTGCACTGTAGGTGCTAATAATAATAGTGAGAGACTGCACATATAAAACCCATACATCAGTATCTGTACAATTAAAATTTGCCTCTTGTGCAGAGCTGCCAATAGCATCAGTCTACATGGTACCTCCTAGCAGTGAAAGGATAAAGTGTTAACACACAGTATCAATTTAACTCCTGCTTTGCAGTCGTTCACTAATACTTACATTTTGGTGAGAAATCAAACCCTTAGAAAAATATAGGCCTAGTTTTATTCCCTGGTTAATAGATTGAAGACAATTATGCCCTGTGTACAGTCATGATTACACACTTCTAACATTGCACTAGAGACAGATTTGAGGTAAAAGAGAGCGGCATGGCATCTTCCATGCCAAGATGAGAAGGTTTAGTTTATTTTCATTTGTCACCAGAATGAAGGTTCAACAGATCCCAGAGACAGAAGCGTGACTCAAGGAAGTAATTAAAATATTTGTAATTTGGGGTCTCTGTGGGTACTTGTATCTTTTGTGAGGAGGTGAGCACGAAGGTCCAGGTAAGCATATGTTCAACTGTGTATGTGTATATGTACACACACGCATGTGTTCACCTAAGTGGGGACCAATTCAGCTGAAAAAAATGTAGACATCTACTCTATTTGAAATGTTTTCAGATATTGTCAGGATATGGCAATAAGACTTTGAGGGAAGAGCATTTTCTGGATTGGCCATGGGAGGCCTAATGGAGTATTGTACAATATCTAAAATGGGACTAAAGACCTATGTTTAACTAACTGAATCCCAGATGCAGCTTGTGGCAAAGAGCTGTTGTCAGGAAACGAAAATGGTAGAGATAGGGGAAGTAGAACAGGAACACGGGAACTGGATACCTTGGGATGTCTGGGGATCTGTCACCGACATTGGCACCAGGTACCTGTTCATCGTACTCTTGTTTCCGCATGGTTTTATGCTTCCACGTATGGAAGAAACCGAAAGAGCAAAACCAAAACAGGTGACAATAAACTAAGGCTAATAAAACAAATTGAGAAGGAAAGAAGAGGGAAAGTTTAGCATGGCAAATGGTGCCAATTCCCCCTCAAAGCTGCATGAGCCTGATATCATCTTTTCACTTTGAGGCTGTCTGTCAATCTGTGCTACCAAATAAGATACATCTCAGCTTAATGCACAGCCTGCATCGAAGGGAGTGGATTAGGTCTCTGGAGACGATGACTAACAAGTTAAACTTAAACTTTTTTTCAGTTGGGCTGCGATGACCTATTTATACAATTTCTTTCTTGCTAGCTAGCTTTTTTTAACACTACAAGATGTACCTGGCCTCTCTCATCTCTCTCTAAGCTGTCTCCCTGATGTCCTGATCACTCTCTGATCTATTTCTCTATCTGCTGGGTGGATGCTAATATGACATATCCAACCTCTAAAACAAACCATTTATTTTGAAACTTGGCTGTGTCAGAGTATTTGATGCGTCAAACATTAAAATGAATGTATATTTGGATATTGCGTACATCATGTCTTGATATTAAATTATCTCCTGAAAGGTGGATTGATTTTTAAACTGGCAGGATATATGTATTGCTTCCTTGAATCTCTAGCATGAAGCTAGACATGAGGGGAGACTAGGAAGGGTTCTCTATGAAGCAGAGACAGAATTGCTCAAGGGCTATGAGTGTTTTCTTTATATTAATAAATTCTTTTTTGTGCTTAAGGAAAGAGATTCTGTCATTCTCTTCCATTATTATGTGACAATAATACATTAATCTTCTGTGAGAGATACTTATCCTAGAGATAATATTTAATTAATGTGCAAAGAAGGAAGTTTAAGTGAAAAAGGTACTTTAAAAATCATATATATTTAATAACATTGGCATAGATATTTCAAAGGCCTTTTTTTCTTTTTGATATCTGGGCCGTTTGCATACATACACACTGAAGCCTAACACTGTCAGTATCTGAAGAAAAATGACAAACTGAGATATACTTTTAGAAAGATAGATTGAGTGTCCATTCATGGTTAGGACTGTGATTTTTTCTGCTTGAACTTTCCCTGCCACTGTTCACAGATGCAACACATAGGAAAAGACATCACACAGTTCTTTGCAATACTCTAGATTCAAACCAGAAGGCAGAGAATCCTTCCTCTTACAGGACAACTCCTGTCCAGTGTGCTACTTGGAAGCTTGTGGGTCCACATGTAGAAGCCTACAGGTCTGCACCTGGCTGGTTATCACTATGAATGCTACATGAATACAACTCAGTTGTTGGCTTACTATCACATGAGTTAATCAAGTACTTCTGCAATTTTCTCCTCTTCACATGAAGACTGCTTGGGGAAGACACGTTTTTTCAAAATCTTCACAAGATATTGCCAAAATATCTGGACTTCTCATCCTTCCGGATTTCAAAACTAATACTGACTGCACTGCAAACAGGGTAGCCCCAAATTTCCTCTCCTCACCTGTATCTCTAAGACACTGACATACAGGTGTCAAGACTGCAGTCCAACAAGAAAGCCATTTGTGCATGAAGACTTATGACTTCTAAGAAATTCCAAACCTTCCCAAAACAGCAGCAGTGCTTTACCAGTGAGTCAAGGACCTTAAGTATTTATTATTTTACATTAACTTCTGCCTTTGACAGAGTGATCTGGCTTTGTTCCCCTTTGCCCAAATAGCCCGTCTTGGTTTTCTTTTTTTCTGATATCAATGCCAGTTGAGCAAAAAGTAAAATTCTGACACTGGAAAAAAAGATTTTATATATACAGGATAGATTAGATAAAATCTAGATAAAACTAAGCACCATGTTACACAAAGAACTATAATCTGGTTTTTTTTTTTCAGAAATGATGAGGCATATCTGGAAAGATAACTCAAACTCTCGGATTTGGTTCGCTATTTCCTCTGCTTACCTACAGCCTTCCTATACTCCAACATGCAGAGCATTCCCTCATAAGCAGCTTTGGACAGTCTAAAGGAGAAATCCCAAATTAAGAATAGTCTTGGATACCACTCTAATGTGAATTTCTCACACAGCAGGAATTTCATCATCTCTGATTGGATGATGAAGTGGCCTCAAATTGTTCTCAACTTTGTCAACTCCTGAAGGTATGCAGTGATGCAATATTCCTGAGCATGTCACTTACACTGCTTGGGAACCATCAGTAATGTAGAAAGCACATTTCTTGGCACCATCTACACACATCGACTGTCTACCGCTTTGTTTATGTCATCTTAAAGAATTTTCAGTGAATGTAGAACTTCGGCCTTTGCCTTCAAGTTCTGTGGTCTGGTTCCCAGGAATCTAAATGGCCACCTAATGCTCCTGGACAAAAGCTAAAACTGCCAAATTCAGTCTTCCATGATAATAATGGTCAAACCTTCTCTGTGTACAGCAGTTTGTTTTCAGGGGAAGGTCAAGGACTTGGAATTCCAACAGTAGCTGAGGAACATTCCTGGGTTTATCACCTCTGGCTTCACCACATTCTGCTGAAAAAGCTAAGTACATTTCTGTTATCTGCCTTTCTCTAATGCAAATATAAGCAATATGCATCTCTAAGAAACCCCTTCATAAAGATTTTTAAATCCAGATGAAAACAACACCTTAAAAGGAAAGCGAAACAAACAAAAAAATTCCTAACAAAGACAAAACCAAATGCCCTTATCAAACATGTGACTCTATTCTACAAGCTTCTCCTGGGAGGAAGACCAATTTGTGACAGTCACTAGTCATGTTTCTTAATGCGTTAATGGAAGGTGATAAGATATGATGATAAGGAGAGCAGTGTAAGAACCTCCACAGAGCAGAAAGATTTCATTGACTGTGATGTGTGTCACTGGTGATAACAATGAGAATTTGCCATGCTTATAACCACCTCACGATGCTAAGATGAACAGATTATAGGAGTGATAGGTGTTTCTTTTAGTTACTAGTTAGCTTTCATGAAAATGGTAGGTAAGCTGAACTAGTAGTTAGTTTGGTTTTCTCCTCCATGCAAAAGTAATTAAGAAGGCAATGACAAAAGGACAGGTATGTCCTGTATTTCTGACTTAAAATAATTAATTTAGATTAGTGAATAACATTTTCAAAAGTACCTAAAT
The DNA here is from genome assembly GCA_020745775.1 of Theristicus caerulescens. NCBI lineage: Eukaryota > Metazoa > Chordata > Aves > Pelecaniformes > Threskiornithidae > Theristicus > Theristicus caerulescens. The sequence goes on along the minus strand of CM036558.1, from coordinate 56,392,366 downwards.
GCTTCAGGCTTTTAAAGCTCTCTTCAAAGTATATTTACTCCACATAATCCAGCGTGCTACCAAGACCCCAGAGCTAGTAACTAATGAGCTAGATCCTATGTCACCTTGTTGAGAAGCAGAATTAATTAGTACAGCCATAACACCATACTACCAAGGTTTTTGGCTTCTGGGATCTGTGCTAGCATGGCACTGTCTGAGATATATAAATGTACTGTCTCTTAGAGTTTGCTTGCAATGCTGCATTACAGTGCACAGACATGCCTTCAAGCACTAAGACTCGTAACACTGACTGAAGGAAACTCAGGCTCTTACAGGTATATAAGTTGCTTTTGAAAGTAAGACTTGGGCACCTCTGAAAAAATCTACATCATAGATACAGCACTTTGGCAGAGACCCAGGCAAGAGGCCACAATTCTGAAGTGTGAAGCTCAAAGTAAGATTTGTTGTAAGCTAGATGAAATAAATTTTGGAAGCCTTTCTGAGCATTTTCAAGCTGAAAGAGATTTCAATATACAATTATCCTTTCCTTGATATCTGATTGGAGACTTCAGTTGTGATCCAGTATGGCTCCAGTATGTGTTTTGCAGTAAGGAAAAGTTCCACACTCTTCTCAAATAACAGTGTTCCCCTTGTGGTTCCTATTTGCAACAAATATTATTTAACATACCCGTTCTTATCCTGGTAGTTTTTTGCAAATATTAGAGTCTCCTCTGCTAGAGGTTTGACTTCAGCTCATCAGCTAGTCTTGAACTACTCATTTTCCTAGAGCTTTGGAGGAAAGTGGTGGTGCTTCTACTTTAAAGCCAGCCTCTTTGTACAAGCAGGTTGTGAGTTGGTCATACTGCAATTTTTGCAACATTTTTGCAATGGTTGGTTCTTTGGATAATTAATTTATGAATCTTTTTTACCCTGCCCTTTTTTTTATCCTATGAGAAAGTTAGATTCCCTCCATTAAATATGGTGGCATGACAGTGGTTCTGAACTTCTTGTTGTTATGAGGGACTAATCAAATACCACTTTTCCATGTTGCAGATGGTAACTGGTTTAAATTTCACCACTGTTTTAAAAAATGTGGATATGTATTTCATAATTGTTCACAGTTGTGGATATGCAAAATTCATCAGTGGTCACTGCCTAAAATAGACAGAACAGACTAGCTGGGTTTGGTATAATTAGCCTCACTCTCTGCCCCTGTCCAATGAAACTACCGATTTGCATGACCTGAGAGTTTGGTCCATACATCTTTACATTTATGCCACTGTGGCTAAAATTGAGGTTAGATAAATAGTACAGTAAAATAAAGACACAGTCAGCAAAACTATGTTAAAAGAATTATTTGTCTTTTGATTCAAATTCACATGGGAGGTAATTAAACAAATAGCCTCCTCAACATTTAGCTGTGGGGAGAGGAAACCAATGGAAAAAAAAAAATCTTCCCTTACCACTGACCTTTTCTCATAATATGTGCCCTTTTCTTCCTGCAAACAGCAAAAATACATGTATTCAGCCCAGTGAAACTTTGAGATGGGGAATAGAGAGTCAGACTCCACCCAGCAGAAATTCAATATATTAAGATGAAGGTCTGTCAAAACAGATTCTCTTGGCAAAGGGTTTTCCAAGGAATGTTCTTAAATGCTAATATTATTTGATTGTTACAATCCTTCCCTCTAGCCTCTCCCTCAAAATGCGCCTCTTTTATTATCTCAGGCTTGTCATGAAATTTCCTTAATATATACCATTCTGATACCACCAACTCAGGTTTCTGTCAATCTTAGCCCTGGGAAGACGTTGTTAGTAGTCACTATTTAAACAATTATTGTTTAGGTTTTTGTGAACACTGTTAGATGTTGTGAGGGCTAAAACATTAGTGGTCAGCATGTATTAGAGCTGCATAGCCGAAACAGATGTAGCAAGGATAACAATTGTTAAGAGAAAAGGCTAATGGACATCGCACACCTGGAGAACAGTATGAATTGCACGTATTCAGAAGGACTTTGAGGAGTGCTATACATTACATGGCTTTGGGCCTCCTAGAACTTCTGGGAGAGTTGAAAAACAAAACAAAACAAAACAACCCCAACAAAGAACCAACATCCTCCTCTTAAGTCCAATGAGGAGGCTCACCTTGCATTCCCATTGAGAGCTGCCAATTTTATTGGTTAGTGTAAAAAAAACCCAACAACTAGGTCACATGCCAGTCTCTGCTTCTTGGAGATGACTACTAATTTGGCAATGCTAACTTTGTACTTTGACCTGTAGCTGTCAAGAGATTCTTGCATCTGTGGTTCAAGAGAACTGAAAGAGAACTGCATATACATACTCATTTGCTCATCATAGCATACTCTACCAGCAAGAAAAAGGAGGAACAATTGTAGAGTTGAACAAGACAGTAAAAAAAGCGATGTATTCGTCCCGTTGGTTGTATCTATACACAAAATTACACTTTTGTCACTGAATATGTACTTCAGTGATTGAACAGAAACAGTGTGAACCCCTGTAAAGGTTTACATTTCAATATTAGAATATCTTATTTTTATTTAGCTGAAACCTGCTCATAATCAGCTGAAATTAAATTGAAACAAAAAGTTAATAAATAAATAAATAAATAACAAAATTGGGCGCTCCACTCATTTTTTTGTCACTTGTTTAACTAAACTGCATTGAAGTTACCTTAGAGTTAAAAAGTGTATTTTCTTTTGGAGGGGGGATAGCCCCAACTGAGTAACATCAGAATAAAAAGAAAATGCTACGATCACCTTTTCCCCCACCATTTTTTAATTAGCTCACCCCCCAAAAGAAGGCAATGGCTTTGTCTATGGGAACGGAGTGGTCCTAGCACAGTGGTCTATCACATATTTTCCAGACTGTGGCCTCAGCCAAGTTAACTAAGACAAGACAGCTGCTACACTTAAAATTATAAACTCAGCTTGCAAGTAATTCTTACCACGCCAGAAAAAAGTAGTTACAGAAAATGGTGAAAATAATGGTACCTCCATGTACATATGCAATAGTTGGGAAGACAGAAATTCCCTTCTGAATGAAAGATACTTCAACGCTTTCCAAGCCAGTCCACAATGAGGACAATGCTATTTTCTAAAATCCTATTCCCTGGTTTTATTGCACATGACATATTACATTGTACTGTACAGCGTGTGGTGACGAGAAATTCCCTGCTTATTTAATTGTGATCCTTCAACGAATTTGAAAGGGAGCGCTTTATTTCCATTTCTTTAATTTACTAGTTCTTTAGCTGATGATTTTATTAACCCTTGTATTTGAGAACTGATGCTTAACAGAAAAGAAGACGAAAAAAGGCCTTTGGCAGTATTGCGAAGGCCTGGAACTGAATAATGCACTTTAATAATGAGGGATAGAGCTATGGCTTTTGCTGATGGCTGTGACCGGCTCTGTGACCTGATTATGTCGCAGAGTGTCAGCAGCTGAGACACTACAAAAGGGAGCGCATCCCATCAAATCTATCTCCATTGTAATCACTCGCACTGCTGAGAGGCTTGTTAGGAGCAGGGAATCCATCAGGCCTCATTAGCACCATTTACCATCAAGAAGCTTAAAGAGCAAACGTGTACCCTCTCATCAGAATAATGAGAACCAAAGTACTCCTATTATCTAATCGGATCAACAATGCCTCTCTCTCTGTTTAGTTTCCTAAGCTACTTGTGGACTACAACTCTCAAAAATTAGTTATTTTTTGTTAATTGACAGGGTGGAGCTATACTCAAGGTCTTTCATACACAGAAGGTTTTCACATCTAAAGAGCAAGGCATGGGCACAATGAAGCCCAAGTTCCTCCAAGGGCATTCTTAGATTATACTGATGCCATCCCAATTAAACTCACTGTTCAGTTAAAGTATGTACTGTACAATTACACCATACTTACTTAGGTTTTCCTATTAACCTACCAGGAAATAGAATGTATTGCCCTCTTTAACCACAAGACAGTTCATAATGCCGACTCTTATCATGCTACTTTTTTACTCTTTATGGTAAAATGTTACTTTGCAGTTGCTGAATTAGGATGTATTTCTCTCCTATTAGACAACTCCCATCTTTCCAAAAAAGAAACTAAACTTACTCAGCACCCATAGTTAAAATATATTTGATCCTGTTGAAGTCAAGGGACATATAAAAATGCAACTGATGACAATGAAGCACTATGTTTTAGCCAAGTAGGAAGCTGGCTTGTAGGTAGCACTTATGGAGACCAGAAGCATCAACCTTGCTTCCATATTTCTGTGGTTCATCTCCTTACAAAGATTAAGAAAACAGCCAAAATACATGTTTTATGTACTTAACAGACATAGTAAAATCCACTCAAAACTACTAATATTTTCTTCCATTTGCAGTAACACAGTGAAAAAGAGAAATGTCTGGTTGTTACATCTCTGAAGAATCCAAATGCAGCAATGGCACTAGGATCCTACTATAAGGGCAGGCTGAAGCCGAGCGGGTAGACAGCTTCTCTTTGAAATCAGCGTATCTGATTTCAGGGTGGGAGTGTTGATCTGCTGGAGGGTAGGAAGGCCCTGCAGAGGGACCTGGACAGGCTGGATCAATGGGCCGGGGCCAACTGTATGAGGTTCAACAAGGCTCAGTACCGGGTCCTGCACTTGGGTCACAACAACCCCATGCAACGCTGCAGGCTTGGGAAACAGTGGCTGGAGAGCTGCCTGGAGGAAAAGGACCTGGGGGTGATGGTTGACGGCCGCCTAAACATGAGCCAGCAGTGTGCCCAGGTGGCCAGGAGGGCCAATGGCATCCTGGCTTGTATCAGGAATAGCGTGGTCAGCAGGACCAGGGAGGTGATAGTGCCCCTGTATTCGGCACTGGTGAGGCTGCACCTCGAATATTGTGTTCAGTTTTGGGCCCCTCACTACAAGGACACTGAGGTGCTGGAGCATGTCCAAAGAAGGGCAACAAAGCTAGTGAAGGGTCTAGAGCGCAAGTCTTATGAGGAGCGGCTAAGGGAACTGGGGTTGTTTAGCCTGGAGAGGAGGAGGCTGAGGGGAGACCTTATTGCTCTCTACAACTACCTGAAGTGAGGTTGTAGTGAGGTGGGGGTTGGTCTCTTCTCCCAAGTAGCAAGTGATAGGACAAGAGGAAACGGCCTCAAGTTGCACCAGGGCAAGTTTAGGTTGGATATTAGGAAAAACTTCTTCACTGAAAGGGTAGTCAGGCATTGGAACAGGCTGCCCAGGGAAGTGGTTGAGTCTCCATCCCTGAAGGTATTAAAAGATGGGTAGATGTGGTGCTTAGGGACATGGTTTAGTGATGGACTTGGCAGTGTTAGGTTTACGGTTGGACTTGATGATCTTAAAGGGCTTTTCCAACCTAAACGATTCTATGATCTACTGACAGGGTGGAATCTAGCAATTCTGTTACCCTGGCCTTTGAATTTAAGATATGAAAGCCCAGTCCTGCAAACATTTCCTGGAAAGTGCTGAGAGCAAACAAAATGTAAGCAGCATTACATGGGCCAATAGCTCTTCATAATATGCCTCTGAAAATGAAAATCTGATTTAGAGTCCTCTACCTGTACTATATCAAATTAATCAGGTGATCTAACCATATTATTCCAATGGATTAGATCTCTTTGCTACAGTGGTCTTGGGGAGCTGTGGTATTACAGTTCATATTGCCATCCAAAGCAAAAAAAAACCACCCAAAAACCAAACCCAAAATTATCATACCATAATTGTGAATTCAATAATTAAATTAATAACAAATATGCTATATAAATGATTGTTAATATATATAATTTTGTTACTATGATTGTAAGAACTCCTAGGCTATTGGGAATTAAGGCCATGCCATATGTCATTTAAAAGACCATTTCCCTAAATTTGCCATAGGATCTTGGATTTGACCTATAGCTTAATGTCTCCAGGGATTACTGATCACCATATATTTAGCCAGACAGATGGACATCTACAAGCCCTGAATTTCTGTAATAGAAACAGCATATAATTACAAAGATTGCACATACAAACAGTCTGGTAAGTCATCCAGCCTTATATTTGCAGGAGTGAATTTTGGGTGTCACACTTGTGATTCTTTGAAAGGGGCAATTTTCAAAGGGCAGATTCTTAACATATGATGGAAATCTGGCTCCTTAACGAGTCCAAACAGATCATTCAGAAATGGAGTATCCCAAATTACTATTCACTTACACTCCCAATTTTGAAGAAACATACCTTTCAGTTCTTGTTTAGTTGCTATAATTTTATTAATTTGCAGGGAGTGTAATTTAATTTCTGGAATGTAGTATAATTACACTGAATATTCCTGTTTTGTAGACAGATAGCTTCAGAAGTGTGCTCTAAGCAGTATGGGTTTATGCTGAATATTATAAAAACAGGTGTTATATCACACACTTATTATCAATATTTATCTATATTGTGGTGAGGTCTGCAGTACTGATTATAAACCAAGGAACATTTGTAAAAACAAGCAATAAAAAGACAGCCCTTATTTAAAAGAGCTAGGCAAACAGATAGATTCTGTAATTTTATCCAACAATAGGGAAGATTCTTCCTTTCTCTTCTCTTTCTCTGCAACCTGTGGAATTATTGGACTTTACATTATGTGTGGAATAAACAAGATTCAGCCTGAGGGAATCTATAGTTTCATTCAGTGATATCTTCACAGTAGTATTTTTTTTAAACATACAATGAATGGCCACACTTCGCTTATGTTTTCTGTGGAGAACATGGAAAGGGACAACTATTGTAAAACTAGTCTAGGGTTGTATCTTCAGCTCTTACAATGAACATCTTTGGTGCCAAGTGCCTCATGTGAGTGGCAATTGTGAACCATTTCTGGAGCACAGATAGAAACAAGCAGGCTTCTAGGTTGGAGCTGATCTGACTATGAGTTATAGGTATTATAACCAACTTTTCTTCCAAACCAATACCCCATCCCTCCAGAAATCTTAATAGGCTTTTGAGAGCCTCCATTTAAAGCTGGCTGCATAAAATGATCCTTTGATGAAAAGGGATTGAAACAAGGGTTAAAGTAGACATTGAAAGGTTATTGTAGAGGGCACATTGTTCATACAATCCTCCTTTAATATGTGTGGTGTGCACCTGCGATAAGATGATTCATTAGATAAGGCCTCACTTTGACAAGCTCCATCGTTCAACCCTCGGGGTAGTGATGGAACAATTCTGCACCCACCCAGTAAATATAACAAGGTCAGCATTTTTTTTTCTGGGACTTGGATGGTGATAGTGAAGCTCAGGATGCATCTTTGTTTATGTGTTATGTTAAAAAAAAAAGAGGGGCTCCTATAAAGTGTTGTCTTTTATTTTTTAATGGGCCAAAATAAAAAATGTCACCCCTATTCCAATTAAATAACATGTTTATAGAAAATTACCAGGAAAAAACCTGCTCTTCATGTTTTTTTTTCCTGCGTAGTAAACAGTAAGAGTAGAAACTAAACTTTAGATTCACATATCATCCAAGCTGCATCATTTCAATAAATGTTTACCAGGGCCTAACATCCACATAAGCTCTATGGATATCACCGTACACCAAATTTGTAGCATTTAGAATAATGACATTCAAATTACTCAGTTACCGGGTCCACTCATAAGTTATATTGACAGATTTGTTACAGTGACTTTATGCAAAACAAGTACTTGTGTTAATTTTAGTCCTAGTAAATGCAATAAAGAACGACAGTGGCCACAATCTGAAAGCTACTTAAGCATGCTGCATCAATGGAATTATTTATATATACCTGGATTCAGACGCATATCTTTCTGCATCATATTAAGACTGAAACTGAAATAGTTTACAACAAATAACCAGCTCCCAAATGCAGATAACACACAATCTCTCTCTTAGACACACCATAAACACTGTTCCAGTTTCTGTTTGGAAAATTTTCTTTAAAGCAAAAGTTTCTCCCAGATTTGCATTACAGACTGGCAGATTCATTGTGAATTGCTTAACTTAGTTAATCAGCAAATGAGTAACTCAGTTAAATCCGTCCCAGATACTTCATTACAATTTAAGTTGTGTTCCTTTACTTAAAACATTTAATACCTTTTCAGAAATGAAGTAATACAGAAATGCTATAATTTGCAAAAAAGCGTAGTCTTAATAGTACAGTAGCACTTAAATACAGTTGTCTGTTATTAGGCATATGTAAGTGGATGAAGACAACTGGTATGTTTGTTAAGAATCACAGGGTTGCTGGACTTTTAAAATATCCTATTATTGCAGTATTGTGATCTTTTCAAAAGGTTGAATTAAAATAAAACAAACCCTAAGCCTTTTCTGGCTTGAAAACACTTTCTAACAGCTCCTAACGTCCTCCCAGTTCTCAGACTTTCCATTTCTTACCTTGTCTGGCAAATCAATATTTATTTATCTTCAATATGTGCACTTTTAAATTGCTGTCATACAAGCGGAACTCATTTTTGTCCCAAGATCAGCCTGCCATCAGAATTCACTGTTTGCTCCATCTTCTACTCACCTGTCCTTGTGCATTAGTGACGAGTTGACCTGTGACCCCCTGAAGACTGGAGAGGGCACTGCCAAAGGCCTGGGAGCTTGCTATTGAGCCCATGGCTGCTGCTGCTGCAGCCGCTGCTGCTTGACTTGCTAGCGGATTATTAACCAGCTGAAAAAAAGAACGAAAAGATCATGGTAAAACCCCTGATAAACACAGAAACACAGCGTGTTAACTGGATAACATAAAAGTGACTGTGCTAACGTGGGTAAAAAACTGTCTGCTCCAAGAGCTTGAGTAGTTTTGAGAGGCTCTTATTTCTGAGGCTTTGGTGTCTTTGACAATGAATGGTTTTAAAAAAGCCAGAGGAAATTCGATGTTAATATTGAAGAATAAAACTCTCTTTTTTCACCCTTTACTCTCTTTTTTTTTTTGAGTTATGGTTGAGGTGTTTCTTTAGGTTCAATGTGTTAATGCTGCAGGTGTAGCAGCTTAATCCTGCTGTAAACAGCAATCAGTGAAAGATTAGTATTTGATTTGAATGGGAGTGGGATATTTACTTGGGGATATTCAGAACAGAGGCTATTGTACTAACGACCCCAGAAATGAGAAAAACCTGCAGATCCTTTTCATTTGTATCAGTAAAGAATTGGTCTCAATGTCTAGATAAATCACAGCAGAGGACTCAACCCTGTGATTAAGTTCAGTAGAAATTGACTAAAAATTCAAAACTAATTTGCAAAATCTGATACTAAGCAACTTACTGCTTCTCAACTGCAAATAATTAATTGCGGGTCTCATAAATTCTCAGGAAGTGAGTTGTACTGCCCACTTCAGTCTGATCTACCTGAGTGCTCCATATAAAGCACAGAGCACAGTCGTGGCTTTCACCTTAGGAGACTACTGGAATCCCACAGAGGAACATTCCTATCAACACTTAGGTTTATCAAACATAGAAAATGCGTGTTCCTCTGTCAGAATCAAATGTCCTCTGGAAGATGGCTTGTTCACTGGATTATTGTGAAGTTTATATTTTCTCATCCTTTTTTGAGAATGGACAAACTTTGAACCAAGCACACAGGTATGACAGAAAAAAAAAAATTAAAAAATGCTGGGAACCATCATCACTGGGACAGCTATCCTGAGAACAATCAAACAAACAGAGTTCAAGAGGCTGAAAATGTATTTTAAAGTGGGTTTGCCCCCTAAGAAACATTGCTTTTTAGCTCAGCTTGCAAAATGCACATTAGCAGGGTAAAGTAGCCAGAAGTTTGAGGGCGGAAAAGTCTGGGGGCAGCAAAGACATTTTTTTCTTAGGCTGAGGCAAAAATGCTGAAGCTAACTCAGAAAAGCTTCATGTTTGAGCTGAAATTAGTAGGAGTTCTAAGTCCTTAGATGACAAGTAAATTATCAATCCTATAGAAATGGAGAGTCACAGACACCAGTAAGGGATGTACTCCACAGACAGGCTCTGCTTCAAAAAAGGTTATAAAAAATTAATCAGTGATTAGTAGATATTTTAAGCATGTTACAGATATGAGTAGTGTGTATGTTATAGATGTTCAGAAGCCCATCAGCAGAAGATGTCAGATATGGTTATAATCTATGCTTATAAGAAACCTACTTGTCTGTTGGATGTTGTGAAATCTACAACAATTGATTGGTCATACATTAAAACATCTATTAATCATTCATTAGCCCTTCATGAAGTATTTATAAATGGAACCTTGATATAAAGTGTTGCCTAAAGGGGTGCCTTGGGCACATCCAATCCCTCTAGAAATTGTAAAGTAAATAACTAAATAAAGATTAGTAGCAATGCTGGGCAGAAAATATGACATTGTTGGAGGAAATATTTTGATTTGGAAAAAATTGTTATATGAATCTCCAAAACCAGTCCGCAGCATCCCATGGCAAGAAAACCAAGCAGGAATAAAACACAAAGGGGGAAACTGCAATGACTGCTTGATTAGCAGTCGATGAGCTGTGAAGAGAGCGGAGAAGGGCACAATGACCAAGGCAAAGCTCAGTCCTTGAATGCAGAGTGCAAGGAATTCCACTGACTGCACAAGGTGTGAGCCCAAATGTAGTTTCATGCACTCCTCAGTGACTTGGGTGGTGGTGCCTGAGCAGGGCAGTATAATGCCAGATAACAGAACAGATAAACTTGTCAGTTTTCTGCTCAAAACAGTGACATTTCTTTATTGTCCAGATCAGAAGCTGGTAAACCCTGCACTTCATGGGCAGCGCTGGGACTTGGAGTAATTCCCTTGTAGCTGTAAATACTTGGAGAAAAAAGGGGCAGCAGCAAAAGTGTAAGACTTTCAGAAAAGGCCTTCTGCAATCTTATTAGGCACCCACAAATTACTGCGCCTATGATTCTACAGCATCTGACTGCAGGTATAAATGATAATCTTTGCGGGGTTACCTGACATCAGCTAATAAACTACACTAGCTGCTATAGTTTATGGCTTCAGTTGTGTATAGGAACAGTTACTTGGGGAGCATAAGTAAGCTTGTGAATCTGGAAACTACAAAGGGATAAAACCTTCTAAAAATCAGACTATCACCTCCTAGAATCTCCTTTCCATTTTTTAAAAAATATACATTTTCAAATACAACAATAAAATTTAATTACAACAAACCCTGGAGACACTCAGGATTGCTCTTAGTTGCATCACAGAGATAAGCTACTTATTAAAAATGATGGCAGAGGCTATGATATGCATAGGTACCCTGGGTAGTACCATGTTCCACGAAAAATCGCAGTGAATGGGCCAACTCGCAGGGTAAGAGACTTCCAAGTGCATATAAAAACATCCCTATCTATTCATAAGTCTGATTAAAAATGAGAAGATGCATTTTTCTTTGAGCACTTCGGGAAGCTGTTGACTGCAAGTTACACTCTGTTAAATTGACCCCTTTTATATTGTGTGCAAATTGGGGATGGAGAAATACACATTTCATTATGTCTGGACACCGAGGTAACTTCTAACACATTATATCTTGCTTTTATTCTTTTATTTTAAAAACAAAATCTCTGACTTGAGAGGTTTATGCCATTTCTCAGTGCAGGTTGGATCCCTGGGAAGACTTATTGGAAATATTAGAAATATTTTATGCAAGATCCCACAAAGGGCTCTTCCCATTTTATTTCTGTATTTAAATAATGACTTAATCTGGGAGGCTGAGACCTTTGGAGCTGTCAATTCCAGTGCCCAAATTTCTGCTCCCACTCAAAACACCAGCCATAACAGCAGGGAACAGCAATCTTAGTTTAAAGTGACAGGTCAGCCCTCTCAAGGATGCCTCCGCTAATGACATGATTATAGGGGGAAACAAACTTTATGAGGAAGAATCTTGTAATAACTGAGTAGCTTCAGTACATTATTCTGACTTCCCAAAGCTGAAGAAAAGCATATAAAAGTTGTTCTGCTCTACCTCAGTGCAAAGCAGAAGCCGTTCCACTGCAGCAAACAGAATTCACACAAGTAAAACTAACCTGTAAAATGATAGGGGATGAAAGAGGCACTACTTACAAGATCCTAAAACTGTGACTTGTGAAGTGAGAGTTTCTAGGGTTAAGAAATAGTCTTCAAAAAGCACAATTTCAAGAAAAGTGTGGTAGAGTCAATGCTGCAAGCAGCTTTCTTGAGAGCTACAAACACTTTTTTCTTCTGGAAGAAGAAAAGCTAACTTAGTATCTCAGTGAACTTGCTGTGAGAAACTGATCAAGCATTCATGTATTGTTGAATACAAGATCAGATTTGATAGCCTACACAGTAATTTTACTTTTCTCTATAAAGGGCATATCCTACTGAACTTTCATTCCCCTGGTCTGGAAATCAAAGAGCCAGTTTCACTCATTACAATATCTCTCATTCAACAAATACAAAGAAAAAACCCAAAGGTTTGACTGATGAAATGAAAAGCCAAGACATTTCAGGATGCCAGAGCATCATATGAAAAAACAGGCCTGTAACCTGAAAGGTAAGGTCACTTTATGTAGTGCCAGTATAAGAATAAAGTTAGATCTTGTGTGTTTTCTAAAGGACTTATTGGAGAGGCTAAGAATGAAGATACGCTATCTGAATGCAGCAATGGAGAATGGAGGGACATATTGTGGAGTAACAGCAGGCACAACTTCATTTTACAAAATAGTATTGGTGTTTTTCAGGAATGCTGTTAAAAAAATCACATTTCTGGATATCTCCTAGAGATTAAATCAGTGTACAAAAGCAGTATATTTGATTAGGGACCGATAGATCCTCAGTCTCTTATGTTCTCAGACAATCCTTTCTGTAGGGAGCATTACACTACTAGATCAGCTACTGATCAGCTACTGAGAGTGTTTGCCTAAACCAGTGCTTTTCAAGGGAAAACAGAAAAATCCGTTGATTTAAATAACTCTAAAAGTTGAGAAGAATTCAGCAATGGCTCTCAATCAGAAACACACGACATTTTTCTTTTCTATCCAGACTATGTGGAAAACTATAATAGAAATTAAATTTTTAGTAGCACGGCATTTGCTTTTGTAGGAATTTTTAACTGAGAATCTATGTGAATTTTATCTGTGTTTAGATTATGAGAGAATTACACGTTAAAATCTAGTGTGTTTTTTTCCCCATTTTTCACAGTGGCTCGTGAGACAGATTCTGGGTTGTAGTCACTTGGCCTTAAGGGAAAAAGGCAGGCTTTTGAGGATATTCTGGTACCTTCTTCATTACTGTGACCAGCATTGTCATCTGTATTGGTTGTAGATGGCAAGGTTTGGGTAGTAGGGGAGCTGCAGAGAAGGAGGAAAAAAAAAAGGTGAAAATAACAGAGGGAACACCAAGGCCATAGAAAGGAGGAGGAGGTGCTCCACAGGAGAGCAGGTATTCCCACTGTAGCCCTTGGAGGACTCCACACTGGAGCAGATGGATATTTCTTGATGAGAACTGTGATCCATGGAGAGCCCATGCAAATGCAGGGGAAAAGTGTAAAGAGGAAGGGACAGCAGAGAGGAACTCTTCTGGACTGACCATAGCCCCCCATGCCCCCTGCACCATTGGAGGAGTCAGGAGTGAAGAAGTGAAGTTGAGTCTGGGAGAGGGGGAAAGAAAGATGTTGTTTTAATGTTTGCCTTTTTGTTTCTCACTACCTGAATCTATTTTAATTGGCAATAAATTAATTATCCCCAAGTTGATTCTGTTTTGCCCACAACAGTGATTGGTAAGCAGTCTCTCTATCTTGATCCATGAGGTTTCTCATCCTATTTTGTCCCTCATCCCACTGAGGCAGTGAGTGAGCAGCTGGGTGGGCATTTGGCTGTTAGCCAAAGCTAACCCACCACACCACCCCATTCCAGTCACTGCGGACTACACCTAACAACAACAATATGAAAGTGTCTTCAAGACCTTGAAGACATAGAAGCAGAGCATTCCAACCTAGATACCCATGTGCTTGGTTTCTAAACATAAACAAATTGATGCAGAAGTGCAGTTTCCCTGGAAGTCCCTAGTGACTCTTCTGGCAACTTCTTTACATAGTATTAATGCTTATATTCCTAATTATCTTCAGTATGCATATATACCTTGTACCAGTTGATAGCTCCCTTGGACCTATATCAAATTTCAAAGTCCCTAAAGGAATTTTTAAAAAGACACTGGAAAAACTGCTTCAACTTAATCCTGGGAAAGCACCTAGATACCACAGGGATGAGTGCCAAAAAAATGTTTGTAATAATCAACAATAAGAAGACCACTTAGCATTTATATAGAATTTTGCAGCCAAATTTTTCAACTATGGCTGCCTGAGCTCTGCTGGTTTAATTTATTTTTTTAGGGTCTTAAGCAAAATAAGTCGAATTTTCAAGAAACCTGTGAACATGCAGATCCCAAGAAAGCCAAGAGAGAATACACAGGTAACATAAACCAGAAGAAATTAATTTTATCCAGAAAGATACTATGATCAAACATTTTGGAAACTCTGTATGTTTTAGATATCCATTAGAGACTTTTTTTTTTAATTTTGACCCTCCCCTCCCTTCTTTTTAGTTTATGTAATAGGATAATTACAACATTTAACTTTTATAAATGAACAACAGGGTAAATTGTCTAATAAAATGGCTGTCATACAGCCTAATCATGCATAACTCTTTGAAAACATGCCCCAGCAGGCAAATGTTTGAAGCAAATCCCAAATTATGAAAAAAAAAAAAAAAATCTGTCAACATTTGTTACTTGTACAGTGCTGAGATATGACCAACCTATAAACTATACAATGTAGTTACAATATCCAGACCCATCCAATAATGTCTGGTCATTTAAAAACTGCACAGGTCTATATTTGCAAATGGTTGTAGATGGTAAGAGTTCCAAACAGGCTGCTTAGACAGACATTTTAGTATATGCACATATATCAGATATTTATGTGCAGAATACAATGTAGAGACAAGGATATTGAAGTATCTGAAAGCAGCTACTTGCCAGGGACACTTAAAATATCTGGTTCTCACAGATACTTAATCTGCTCATTATATACATTTATTGTGGCTGAGCTATTTGCTGTCTAAATCTATGCTGAATTTTCTATCAGGGATAAGTACTGATAGTGGTATCACTGATGTGACATGACTTGATTCAATGCAAAGCGACGCGACCTGAGGTGATGGGAAGCACGCAGTGCTCATGTACGCCTTGATATGACATGGAGAGAGGAGGATGCACAAAATTTCTCACAGTATCTTTGTAAACAAGGTACTGCTGGTCAAATTGGAACCAGTCTGAAAAACTACGATAACAATTTACAAAATAAAAAAGGCATATTTTTAATAGAGCCATAGCAAAGCAAATAAAGAGCAGACATCATTGCCAGATCTCGAGGACCAAACTACTGGAGACATGAATAATGAAGAACACATCAGGGCACAGGCAAGGAGTGAGTGGAAACCACCCTAGCCATTTGCAGTTCAGCTCTATTAGTGACAGATAGAAAAGAGAGGAAAGGAAACTAGAGAAAAGGGATCCCTGTTTGGGTCTAATCCTACAAGATAAACTAAATCAAAGGTGTCAGCATGTCTGAGGCTGGGTCTTACATGTTTAGCAAAAAGGAGAGCAAATATATTTAAATAAATATTTAATATATTTAAATATAAATAACTACAAAGAGCAGC
The DNA here is from genome assembly GCA_020745775.1 of Theristicus caerulescens. Lineage (NCBI taxonomy): Eukaryota > Metazoa > Chordata > Aves > Pelecaniformes > Threskiornithidae > Theristicus > Theristicus caerulescens. The sequence continues at coordinate 56,376,734 of CM036558.1, read as the reverse complement.
TGACTGACTCCTTTAGCAGCAGGTCAGTACTTATAGACTACCCACAGTCCTGTGGTTCCCGGCTGTCCACATTTATAACTTGCAAGTATGAAAAGTTCCAGATCCGTATAAGCTGGTACACACTGTTCCAGATTTTAATTAAACATAGGCATCTTGGTTTAGTCTGGTTACCTTTATGTTTATGCAGTCTTTAAAATATCTACAACGGTTTATTTTATGCATGATGTAAACATCCTGTAAACAAACTACCTCATCTGACTTGATGAAATTTTGCATTGCTACTAATCGTGAATTGTATTGATGCTCATAAAAGAGGAAAGAGCACTGAAAAAATTATCTGAATTCTCTAATTTTCTGAGGTAGTTCCCGTGTGTGGCAAAAATGAAAGCAAAGAGCGTCTCCTAAACTTTCTGAAAGGGGCTGCAACTCAGCTCATTTCAGGTTGATTAGTTCCTCGGTTCCTGTGTTTGTCTATTTTAGAATGATTTATCTGGCTTCTGAAAGATGCTTTCCCCACAAGAAAAATGGTTACTTCAGGGCTCCCTTGCTGCTAAAAAAATGAACTCTTATCAAAAGGAAATTGCCATCTGTCTTCTCGGATAAGAGCCCAGCACTTGGGTCTCAGTGATCTAGCCTCTGTAGAAAGTGTGTCAACCGTGAGACACACCAAATTAATCTCCTTAATCTAAAACATTTATTTGCCTTTAATTTGAATGTGTGAATGGCACGTGCACACGTAAATATGACCATTTGCATATATAAATGTTAAAAATGCAATGTGAGGTCACACCATGATAATATGACACTTCATGTTGGGCATTTGAGAAATTATTTCTGAAACAGTCTTGTTTTACAGTACAATATGCAATCTTAGTATACATGCCTGGAACTGTTTATTCAGATATTCATATTAAAAATCAGACTTTTAGGTACAGACCTTCTCTTTTGCCCTTTGAAGAATAAATCCTACTTAATACTTAGGGACACACTGCTGACTGAGAACATATAAGCACCTTCTTTAAAAATTCTAAGCCAGCTGCTCTGCAAAGATCCTCATTTTCAAAGCTGGAAATATATCTGGATACTTTCATTTATTTGTAATGTAATAGCATTCACCAAATAGGTCTGCTTCCATGTAAGCTAAGTGCTTACATTGAAGTCTCATTGACTTGAATGTGAACAAGATCAGATCTAAAACTGGAACTATGTGGAATATTTTTCTTTTCACTGCTTTCAGATCCAAACTTGACCTTACTAGATGCCCCAATCTGATACAAAGTTGAAGAACAATACAGATGACTCCCCAGTGCAGTGGAAAGACTGCTGGCAAAGATACAGGTCAGTCCAAAATCCAAATCTGGTTGTGAATCCAGCTATCTAGAAAGCTGGAAGGACTTAATCCTCTGTGGTCACATCAGTTCGCCCAAAAGTCAAAATGACATAATTGATACCATATGTTTGAGAAGTTCTCTCTATTTTGCAGGTTTCATGGAGAATATATGAGATATCAAATCAGTTGAGACACTAATGTTTAATTAGACATTTGAGTTTTCCTGAAATCTCAGTATACAAAGTGAGATTTGGGAAGTGTGAACAACTTTGAAGGAAGCATTTAGTTTGAAAACCTTGAAGTCAAAACCACATTTCTAATAAGATAAATATATGGGGTGAGTGGTAGCCACTAAACCAAGAAACCTGAGTGAAAGTCTGTGTGAGGGGAAAGGGCATGCAAAAAAGGATGCTGGGGGTCCCTAAGCAGGATACTGTTAACATTTTCCTTGGGGCACTATTTTATTACTTTAGTACATGTCTGAGAGCCCAGTGATGGACTGGGAATGTGACTTTGTTCAACTGTTTGCTGTCTGTGTGTCAATGGGGAGGGTACTGCTGCTACTCCTTTTCTAAAGATAGAGCAATGAACACTTATGAGCCTGCACTCCCCCTCCTTGCACCAGCACTATGTGAGCATATTGCATCTCAGATAGTAGCAACCTCCTGCCACATTCACCTTTGGAAGGCTTCATTTGACTGTAAACATATAAGAAGCCGCTAGCTAACACATGACTGACTACAGCACTTTAAAGCCACTGTTTGTACATACGTACACCCACTATTCTCTTTTTCACCAGCAGTCCTGCTCTGTACATAAAGCTACATATACATTTTGGCTGTATTTAACATGCCAAAAATTGTGCCCTCGATGCAGCTCCTACAGAAGAGGAAAGGCAGAAAGGTTAATAGTGTAATGCAGCCATATATGAAACATTCCCACAGAGAACCCTCTCTCCTCCCAGGCACTTCCATCTCATTTGGTGTCAGCAAGAAACCTGCTCCTAAAAATGAGCTGCAAATCCTGCCCCAGAAGCAGCACTGCCAGAGCGTGCTTACGTGTGCTGCGTGGGGCTGGGCTGCGCTCAGCATCAACTAGGTGATTCCAGGTTTAATTTTGTTAATGTTCTTCTGAGAGGTGTACAGAATATTTACCAGTTATTTTAAATTTACTGATTGCCTTGAAAGCTTTTTTTTTGTTTTTTATTTTCCTTTCATTTCTTTTCCCCCATAATCCAGCCATGTCCCACCTTTCCTGTAACTCCTCCCTGGATTTTTTTGGGGGGTGGGTATAAATTTTTTTGCCATGATAGACTCTCCTTCTGCTTTTACCTATCTGATTCCTCTTCTCTGATCTCTTATCTCCAGTCTCAGCCACTTTGCTCATGTCAATCTGGATCTGGTCACAATAGGTTTTCCATATGGGAGTTCACACAGAGGTGCAAAAGCAGCAGTAAATCTACTGTGTCTGTAATGCTGCCATATTAATTCCCAATCAATTTCAAAGCTGTATTTGAAACTCATATATTTCACCTCAGTAAAATCAAAATAACATCAAGTTGCCAACAGCAAATGCAACTTGGAAATATAATTAAAAACATATAGGCTAGGAATGTATTGTTTCTGAGGTCTTTGCAATTGCCACTGTGCTAGTCACTATAAATTGATGGCAAGAGGGTATATGAAACTGAGATCCTCTTATAACAAAAGCATAGCCCCATATTGCTTGAGGTAACAGAAGAACCGCTGTTAGCTGAATGTGAGTGATGACTGCAAGTATAAACTGAAGAATTTTTTTTTCTGCAAGAATCAATTCCAAATTGGTTAAAATCTGAGGCTGAGATCCTGCAAAGACTGCTTAAAGTTAGCCTGCATGCAAGTCCTAATGCAGTCCTGGGTAAACTCAAGAGAGTTTGTGTTAGCATCTTCTTGTGACTGTGATTTTTCTGCTTCACAGATAAAGATGGGGTGTGACTTACACTCCACGTTATGCATGTCATTATATAAAATCCCATGCAAATATTAATTTACCCCTATGCTGATATTACTGTATTTTAAACAAAAGTCATGGCAAGGTTTAGCTCCTATCATCCTCCTTTTTTTTTGTGTGGAGGCAGAATGTCAGAAATAATGCCTATGTTATTATTCAGTATCTGCTACTGGCTGAATGCATAGCCTGGGGAAAGTCTAATTACCATTTACAATAAATAATTTCCTCCATATTTATTATCAATGGAAATCTACTCATAGACATTCAGCCAAGGAATTCTGCTATATGGGCAAAAATATGTACTATCTTTTTCAACAGCAGCTCAGCTTACAAGCTGAATGTCTGTAGCTTTTTCATTAAATTCATTATTGCCTTATTGTACCTAGACTCTTGTTCTTCCATAAGGCACTGTCAATAGACAGACAGATGAATTTCTTCATGTTCTAAGTATTTTCTACTTTTATCTGTTGACCAGATTCACAAAATATTTATGGGCCCTGCAGCAATTCTTGTGCTTTACAAAACAAGGGATTTTTTGTGCTAAAAATAACGTAAGTTCCAAGTTCTTGGTCCGACTCTGATTTCTCTCCACCAGGATATAAATCTGGTGTAATTTTAATGAGGTCAGCAGAGTTGCAACTGGTTAAAACAGAGGTTACTACTGTCAGAATCAGCCCCTTCAATTTCTCATAGGCTTCAAATCTGCAATAAAGGGGGAATGATACTCTCATTTGAAATACTAGAATTAGCTAATTACACTGATATTTTATTTAAATCAAATATTCTCACCAAAGGCCTGATTTTTTTCTTTTTTTTTTTTCATTTATGCCACTGTAAACTAGAGAAGCTATCCATTCAAGTCAGAAGTCAAAACATTTACACCTACAGCTGTGAAACTAATGGATTTTTCTGTTTGCAGACTGAAAAATTCCCTGGAAACACCCTACTCACCCCCTCAAAAGAAAAAAAACCCAAACAATAACACAACACACTTCAGGCAGACCTGGAATGAAAAAAAATTGAAAAGAAATAAATTTTAGGTCACATGAAACATTTAGTTCAGACCAAAATGATTTCTTGAAAGGAAATGTAAAATGGATCACCCTCACAGATGGGTGTTTTATAAATTGAGTGAAAATACTTCATTTCAAAGAAATCATTCTTACATGCCTTTTTCCTAATCTCACGCATTTTGGGGTGGGAGGAACATATATATGTTCCTAACTATTTGCCAAAATATACCTTTGGAAAGGGTGCGGTCTGCAGACCTCTTTGCAGCCACTGGTACTGGTGGGTGCTACTGGTAATTCTGTCAGTAAAAGGGGTAAGTCAAGGGCCAAAAATGTTTTTGCAGGCAGCCTAGTCAGACAATGCTGCTGTTCTAATGTACCTCCAACAAACTGTGATGAACCCAGCCCAAGTGCAATTAAGACAGGACTCTCTTACTACACCTATCACATTCATATTACTTGCGCATGCAATAAAACAAATACTCCTTATAAAGTATGAGGTATGTGCTGTTTGCTTTCCAAACTTAAAGCTGAATATATCCCCTTGAAAAGAGAAATTTCACAGAGGGTACTCGCATGGTTGCTTACCACGCCAGGAGAAAACAGATGAACAGAAAAGGGATGGCCCAGTTTTAAATAAGCATTAACTGAACACAAAATGGCGGTGCAGTCATTTTGCATTGAATTGTTTCCTCTTTCAACAATGGCAATCAGCAGGCAGGTAATGATCCTCTTAGTTTCATCTCAAAGAGACAGACAAGGGCTCTGACTTGCAGAGGACCCGGTGACCATCAGCCAGCTAGAAGAGGCAAACAAGATGAACAGCCTAAACTAAACCAGGAGTTCTTACTTTTGCGTGGGTCCAGGAGCCAGTTTTTTAGTCGTAGCTGCAAGAGAGAAATGTGAGTGTGCTGTGGGGGAATTTCCTTTCTCTCGCCTGAAGACCATGAGCTGGCTGAGCGCTGCAGGTTGCTAAGGCATCTGAACCAAGATCTGCAGGGAGCGAGGGACAAGGGGCCATTTGGCAAGTTCACTATAACTGAAGGGTTCCCTGACATTTCCACTGGTGAATCCCACACTGGGCAATATCAGAAGGCTTCTTCTCCTCACTGTCTGACAGAGACCTAATTTAAAGCAGATTTACCTGATATACCGTTAGAAGTCCAACACATTTCCTTTGATTTCAAGAAAATTACACTGCTTATTTAAATCAATGTCAGTGAAATCAGACAGTGATTTCAATGATCAGTGAAATCTTTGTTCCTTACTAATATTCATCCAAAACCAGTATGCCTCTTAAGACCCATCAGCGTAACAGGTGGAGTCCCATGGAGGTCAGCATAATTGCACCACCTTAGAGCAAGGCAGAATTTAGCTCATTGATGCTGGCTTGTGAAAAATAAATCAGAAACTTTATGGATATTAAAACCAGTGTTAAAACAGGGTGTTTTATACAGTAATTATAAGGTTATTTCTCAGTAATTCAATCTACCAAGGGTGAAAATATCTTTTTTATTGTTGCCTATGATGGTAATAATTCTCCCTGGCATCTGTAAAAGCAACAATAGCTTTTCATTGATTTTGCTTAAAAGGAAAGTTCAGGGTTAGAAAATTAGTATTTCATGTGGAAACATGAAAAACTTTCCAAAGTATATGCGATGGAAATAGTAATAATTATGTTTGAGGAGGAAGGAAGTCCCTGGGTAGAGATCTAGAAATCTCACTAGGGGTCCAATTCTTCCATATATTTTCATTTCTTTAATTTCCTGTCTGAAAAACGAGAATAATAAAACTCCCTTTCTTTCATCCTGTTTGTTTGTTTGTTTTCTCTTTAGATAATACACCTGAAAGTCCATTAGGACTGGATTACATATGCACATGCACCAAAGTAAGGCAAGATCCAAATTAAAACCAATTTTCTTATTTCATGGTAAATCTGCATGTGGAATATTTCCTCCTGTTTGCTGCACAGTATCTAGTGATTTATGTACTTATCTAGTATTTATGGAAGTTGGGCACTTAAGCCACTGCCATAATATATATACAGGTAATATTAATGGAAGCCAAAAAATTCCTCTGAGGTGCAGAAATGAACGAACACCTAAGTGACTAGCAAAGCTGCTCACAAAATGTAGGTCTTTAACTAAGAAGCACGTAAATGGTAAAAATAACTACAAGGGGCTATTTCAAAATGAAGGCTGCCTTTACACAAGGAAATGGTAGATCCAGGAGAGCATAGTATATATGTCTGGATCTGCTGCTGTTTATAAATCAGCTTTGTTGGCTTACATTATCAGAACACCGTGAATAAATGAAAGCCTTGTCTCCTCTCTGAAGTTGCAATCTTACAACTTATATATTCTTTAGAAAACACTAATTTTACCATTAATGCTCTGGACACTTTTCATAAGATAAATCAACTATTCAACTTGCCACTGCAGTGGTAGGGAAACCCCCGATGCATCCTACCATTCCTTCTGGCTTTCTGTTTATTCACACTCTTGTACTAAATGTCACATATGATACCTTGTTTTTATCAAGTCCTATTTTAAAATGAATTACAGTAACTCATATAATGCTTACTTGAGCTCTAGACCTATCACTCTATCTTATTATGCAGAAAAGATGACTCACTTGTATAAATGACCCTCATCCTATAGCTGTAAAAGATAATAAAATCAGGGGGAAAAATTGCACGTCAAGCCACAAGAGCTGTACTACAGAGTAGTACAGGCCCCTTATTTATGATTGGCACTAACTGGCCTCCAGGTTGGTGGGCAGAGATGAGTAGCCACGGATGCAAGGCCTCATCCACTCATCCATACAAGTGGCTGTTGTGGAAAAGAAGGCTTGATGATACGGTGGGCAGCACTAGGGAGGTCTTGTTCTGCCTCTCATCTATCGCTGCTGGGACACGGATAGTTTTGCCTCCAGTTGGAGCTGCCCCGGTGGCAGCCAGCTCCCCACATCACCGGCAGTGTCTTGGGGACAGCTCCTGTCCCAGGAAGGACAGCTCTAATTGGCCCAATTTGTTTTCTTGTTTGGTTATTTGGTTGGTTGTTTTTTTTTTTTTGGTGTGACTGCAGGGCAGATATTTTTTTCAAATGTTAGCAATCCCACCCTCATTCAGGGTATTCTTGCTACCCAAGATCTACTTTTGCTTCCTTGCCACTACCTCTTCTTTGCTCAGGGAAAGAAGCTGGAAAGTCAGGAGAGACCATATGCTACTGCAGGCTATCCCATGGAGCAGTCTGAGTACAGGGTGCCTTTGAATCTTCAAAATACATTAATTAGCCAGAACCGAAACTGGAGGTGGTGCTTTACTCAGGGGAACTCAACAGATGATGTTGTAAGGGCATCTCAAGTTAAGATTCTTCTCACACAGCTGAGATTTATGTCTAGTGCTTACTAGCTATTCTTTATAAATGTCCTGGATTGGATATGTAGTAATAAAGGCAGTGGGAAAAATGTGCGTAATCAAATTATTCTTGGGCTACCCTTTACCCCCAAAAGGGGGCAAAAGTTTGGAAAAACCTAGTACCGCTGGGAGCCTGCTCTTTGTTTACACCAATGTAAGTAAGGTAAGAGTTAAGCCCTAACACCATAAATCCAGAAACCTAAAAGTAAAAATAGATGGACAAATAATCAAATTACAGTATTACAGAACAAACATGCAGCAATAAAAAGAAAGGAACTCCACAGCAATGTTGTACATGGAACATATTTGCCAAACCTGTATCAAAAATGTCCTTCAAGCCAAATTACAAAAGGCAACAGGCATAAAAGGAAAACTGAGAAAAAAGAATATAAGAAAGAAACAAAAAAGCAATCACAGTTGAATTGGTTGCCTTTAGGACTGAGCCCTGGAAGTCCATGACTGAGTGTGTGTGCATGTGTGTTTGTGTTTCAGAAATGTGCAAGAGAAAATACATGAAATGCAGGATTGCTCCATAAACTTTAACGAACAAATAACAGCCTAATATAGGCTACTAGCTAATATAGGTGACATGCTATATCAAAGAAAAACCAAGAAATATGTCATATATACATTTCAGAATGTTCCCATTACCCAAGCAGAACACAAGTAAAAAAATGTATATAGAGATTAATCTCACCAAGGATAAAGAAAATTACAGGTCTTGAATTATATTTACAGAAGCAAAGCACTGCTGAGCTAATAAAAGAAATAACTAATTCTAACATATCAACACAAGAGTGCTGAAACATAAAAAAGTGGAATCACAAGAATGACTACTGAAATAATTATTTTAAATCAGACACACGACATACAACACATCATAAAACCACTAAATCCTAGATTAGGAATAGAAGAGAGAAGACTATAGATAAATCAAAACACTTAGGTATTTCTGTCATCTTTCTGCATCTCATGAAGCTTATACACCAGTCCTGCTGAGCAGAAGATCTAGGAGAAGAGATGATAGGCATACATAAGTCATTGCATAAGAAATGAGCCTTTAATCTACATGTGATGATCTTAGAAACATGCAGTCTTTTTGACTAGTGTTCTTTTTAGTTTTACAAAATAGTGTCACAACTATTCTGATATACCTCACAGTAGTACAGGAGAAAAAAACTTGCAATAATGCTCCTCTCAAGCCCATATTCTGTCACAAAGCTATAAAAATGGCCTGTGTGGGAATGCAGTTAGCCCACGCTGCAGTCATATGTTTGTCTTCTTTCTAGCTGTTTGAGGAATGCCCCCAACACCTACTTTCAGACACTAAAGTTACAAAGCCAGTCACCCTTCATTGTCTGTACAGTTGGTAAAGGGAAACAGATGCTCTAGGGGGTAATTCAGAGCTTACAAGACAAGGTCTTTTTCTGAGCTGTTTTCTGGAGAGGACTCTTTCTCCATTGACCATGGGGGCAACGGAGCATACGTTTAAGTGGCTTGGTTAGTTGGCACATACCAAAGGCATATATCAAAGGCATCTACCTTGTACCAGGACCCATTGCAAATGGAGTTTTGACATTTTCCCAGTTTTTGGCCACGGTGCACACCAAGTCCCGCTGCCTGACTTCGGGCATGTCTATGTGTTACTTCACAATTTAGATTTGAGCAGAGAGAGGTAAGAACCTGCATTAAGGGCCTACCTCTGAGCCCTAACTATATGGGACTATATAGTCTAGCTCCCAAATGACACATCTAAGTCAAATGATCATTATGTTAAATGACAGCATGACTATCTCTGCATCTAAAGCAGAATGATAGAGTGAGGGCCTTGCAGCTCTTCTCTTTGGGAACTCGTGACCAGTCTCTGAGCATATATACGGACTTCTTATAATGAAAGCAATCTGTAAAGAGCAGTAATGCAGAAATGCTTGCCCGGGCCACAGAAACCATTGACTGTGCTAACATGGTAGTCCCCTTCTCCCTGCTTTTCATTCAGCCTAGTTATCCTGGGTACAGCATTAACGAAGACGGACCTCTGCACCAGCTTCAGTACTGCTGCACAGGTCTGTATCGCGCAGGGCAAGCCCAAGAGTCTTAGGCCATGGTACAGAAAATCTGCTGCTGTGCTTACATTATGTTTCCCTTTAACCACATGCTCATTTCCTGTGGACAATAAAGGTGCGGTCCTGAATGTACTTCACGTTATAAGGGAAGTGTTAGTAATTTTGTCCCTGTTTTTAACAAATGAGTACATAAACCTCTAACAAAATAATTAAAAATTAATCCTTAGATTTTTCCTTAGTGGTTGTTCTTCACTGAGTATCCCTGGTTGGCTGTGATCCTGTTTTCTGCAGCTGTTGTACACTGCAATATTACACTGGAAGGGAACTCAGAAAATCCTGATCCTTCCCCTCCCCCCCCATCTTTGCTTTTAAGCTCTACTTATGCCTATAAAAGAGTAAAGAAAATATTTCATCTCCTAAAAAGAACAGCTGAATTTATGCCCATTATGGTCGTTATTACTAACAATAGGACTACTATTGGTATATCTTCTCATCACAAACTTTTTAAGCAGGGGTCAATAATCTCACTGGGAGTTCATAAAATGCTCAAAAGCAAAACAACAAAATTACTCCGTATAAATCAGCCTGATGCAGATGAAATCACATTCCATTTCAGAGAGAATACAAAGCAATCCTACAATCTTCTGAATGTTGCTTTAATGTAGACTTCTTTCAAGAACTTTAGAAACTAGCATTCGAACAGTAATAGCCCACAGGACATTGTAAACAGCTTATTTTAGATAGAAATCACATAACTTCTAAAATAAGGTTCATGTACTGACCGGCAATCAAATAGGGTGAACCAACTGAGTAACACTGTGGAAGTTTTCCCCTCTGGTTTCAGCTTTTCTTAGAGGATTAAAGTCTGGAAACTCAATTTGTTCTACTATTATATTATCTGTAAAGGGTGGTCTCTTGTTAGTTGGCTCACCATCGTGCCAAATCCTAGCACTTTAAAATACATCTATTTGATATCTAGAAGTTATTGGCCAAAAAAAAGAGAAAACAAAATCTACCTGGAATTAATCAAAGAAAAGTTTTTTTTTCCCCCCATCATTACTTTCTGAAAAAAATGATTCAAATGCTCTATATTATAAAAGGAACTTGCTTTATTGTTGCGCCGTGAAGAATCCATTAATCAAATTGAAAGGTAAAGAAATTGCATTTTTACTTTTGTAATGTTTTAAAACGAGATTCTTTTATTAAGAAACATAGCTTAGGACCCTATTTCTTATAGATTGATCCTTCCTTAAGAAATCAGAAAACTAGGTCCTAGTCCTGTGCCTGTCAGGCTCTCTGAGTGACCTTGGACAAGCTAGTTAATCTCATACTAACTCATTTCTCCACCCGTAAAGTGGAGATAATTGTAATTCCTTTGTCTCGCTTGTCTGCTAAGACAAGAACATCTTTGGGAGCAGGAAATGTTACAGACTATGTGCTCGCACTTCAGCCAGCCCAGTGGCCTGTGATCTTAGCCTGTTCTTCTAGATCCTCTCCTAACACCCACTCCTACTCTGCATCTTCTTTATCAATATCATCTTCGTTTTGCAGGAGCAGATGGAGCTGTGAACTGCTCTAAGATGGCAACAGTGAACAGCAAGTAAGACTGCTGATCGCTGTGATTTGGTTCTGACACTCCAGTAAGGCACAGCGTGATGGAGGGTAGGCAAAATTGCGGTGCTAAAATACAGACTGACTAAGGCGTAAGAAAAGTCTGGATAAGGAAACACCTTTGAAAAAGACAGTTTTTAAAGCTGTCTTTTGCTTAGTTGTTTTATCAGTAATAACTTCAAAGCATACTCAGCAGAGTATGATAATTCATTAGCAATTATTGCAAAATTAGCAATAATTCATGCTAAAGATTTATTTAATGTATTTTTGCTTTCAGTGTTGTCTAGATTGGTGAAAAGCAACTACCTGTATATTAAAAATGCTACTTTAATGACAGAACGGAAAAGCCAGCAAATGATAATGCCTCCTAGACAGCTAGAAGTGGACGAAGTGTTAACAGCATCATTAGAGCATCAGAAATCTCCGAATGCTGCAACAAGAGTGTGGGGCTGAGAGTGAGCCTGGCCGTTGATGAACAGAGGCAGGCCATGCTACCCTATGCTTTACACATTACTCTCTTCCTCCCAACCTAAGAATCCTATAATTGTCCATTTCAGCTGACTGGTAGCCTGCTGTTTTCTGGAAAAACCATCCTGTTACTCCCCAATCCTGATGGCTGCACGCTCCTGGGCAGAAGGAATTCAGTGATGAAAAAACAAGGAGAATTACTGGTATGGCAGCAAGGGCCAGTATGAAAGTCCAGAGGGGATGTGTTGGGGAGGAAGAAATGGGCTGAGAAGGGGACCCTCTTAACAAAAAGATGAAGGATAGGGTTTAGATCCACAAGGGCACTCTGCTTGTGACATTATGGCAGGGTGAGGTGCAAGCTAGCACTGTACATTTATGGCACATACTCTTGTACAATTCTATGCAGCGCTTGCTTGTTGTGCTGCTGTGCCATTAATTCTGGCTGGCAGTAAGTGGGAGAGAAAAACCTTGAAATAATTGCTATGAACATCATTTGCACTTAGGAGATCACACACTAAAGGCTATGCTGAGGTTCCCTGTAGAGATGTAGAGCAGAGAGCAGTAGTGTCCTGGCTCTCCACAATTTTCAGTGTCACTCAGCTGCTTCTTGCGGGCCAGAGCCAGGAACGAACACGATTTCCAGTATTTATATACTGCTTTTATTTCTCCTATATTTAGATACTGTTTTTACTTTCCCTGCCTGGCTGCTCCTGCAGCCTCTGAAAGTTTTAGGAAATTGAGTGAATTCCTAACAGCCACAGGGAGTGTGAGGACTCAACCTATGGGGCCCGACGGGATGTAGGATATGATACTCCTCATCCTCAGTTTGTCGATAGGGTGAGACTCAGCTTCTGCCACTTTCCAGTGGCAGACAGGACAGCCACAGCCCCTTTGTGCCATTCATATACTTGGGGCCCTACATACACACGAGACTCAGCTTCTGCCACTTTCCAGTGGCAGACAGGACAGCCACAGCCCCTTTGTGCCATTCATGTATTTGGGGCCCTACATACACACATCTCATGTTCTTCCTCATTATGGCAGTCCACCCATAAGCTTTTCTCAATTTGAAGAAGATGGCCCCAAGTGGGTGGTGATGTCAATACTTAATGTAGCCTAGCAGCTGTGGGCAACTTCTCCACACATCTTAGGCACTTTTGTCCCTTGCTTAATAAGCATAATTAAATCTTAGCCCACTGCTTTGAGACTGGCTGATCAGTTTTCACACATTTAGCCCATAACATGCAGAAATAACAATGTTCCTTCATAATACAGAGCACATCAGGGAGAGAGATCAGGAGGTAGAACACCCTTCATTCCTCCTTGGGTATGTTTTTAACCCAGCCATTTGTCACTGCTACCTAGGAGAGAAAAACAAACACAAAACTGCCCAATGTATAATCCAAGCCCCAAAGCACTTGATGTGGAGACATTGCTGTTATTTTTAAAGTTGGAGTATATTTTGTCTTGCATGCCAAATTTAATACAGTGTATACTTTCCCATTCTAGTCAAATGAGAATGCTTGAGGGAGTGCCTGTCTCACTAAGGGCTGCCAGTACCAGATGGTGGTTTACCAGTCCTGGAACCAGGGTAATGCTTTTGTGTTTCCAGGATCAGATCCTGCCTTACTGTGTGAAGGACCTCTTAATGTCGCCAGGCAGGTAAGGCTCTGAACGTGGTGCTGTGCTGAGAGCTCTACTGATGTTTCTCACATGCAGAGCTTTTAAGAGAAACTCAAGGATGAAGACAAGTCACAGTCATAAAGTTTTAGTTGCACCATGAAGACAAACTTCCCAAAATTCACTGCCACTAAGATCAATCTCACTTACACTGCTTTCGTACTGATGTATCGCACTTGACCTTCTGCACAGTTGGTCCTGGTTTACACTGGCATGAAATCAGTATTAGACTTGGGGTTTGATTCAGGCCTAGACAAAAAAATCTGACTAATGCTGTCAATAGAAAAAGGAAGATCACGTGTTTGCAATTGCTTTGCAATGAATATTGATCAATATTGAACATCTTTGAATTAGTGTGCTGTCCTTTTATGAAGTCTTCATAAAAGTTAGCTATAGATGGAAGTATGAATCGAACATCAGGACACTGCAAATAGTGAACAAAGCAGGGCATTGCTAATTATAATAAAAATAAATAAGTGTTTCAGGTTATCAACCTGTTTTCTGTACCTAATTTAGGCAAAGGCATTATCTGAGCTCTATTTTATCAGTGTTTGATTGCTGCTTTTCTCTATCACAACAGTATCTAACCTCATTGTCCCAGATTATAACTTTCCTAGGATCTGACAGATTTTGCCAGTCCTATATGAAGACTGAGAATAAGGGTTTCCTGAAAAAGATTAGATCCAAATGTGAGGGTAGTCTTCACTGTTCTTTGCTCCTTCCTCCTCTGTATTCTCCTTTCCCACAAGGAAAGAGTCAGCAGATCTGTCTTGATCCACTCAGATTTTGCTTACATTTATTTCTGTTGATTTTAGTAGCCACATGAATCCAATCTTTCTTATTCATGATAATCATGTATGGGGTAAATGGAATACAGAGATAAAGCAGCACTGACTAAGAAATAGGCTGTTGGAAGGCTTCAAGAAACATCTGCCTTAAAACACCAGACGAGGTCTGCAAGGATAAGTACCCAATAGTTTAATATAAAATTAGAAAAATGGCATCTAAATTAAGCCTCCTGTAATGCTCTATAAAAATATAAAGGAAACGTTCCCTGCAATTTCAAGCATTTTCCCCCCTATTGACCTTGTTCATAATCGATGAGCCACAGACATACAGATATTTCTGAGTGAAAGAGCAGATCAGAAAAAAGTCACCTGTCAGTATTATAGCACGCCCCTAATGTTGGAGACTTAAAAAAAATTAAAGTGAAGGCTCCAGTGGGCCCAGTAATTGCAGTTAATGAGATATTGCACTCTAGGGGTTACAGCACAATCACGGAATTTAACATTCCTTGACTTTGCTCCCCATATTGCAGGCTATTAACACAGAATTAAAGCAATGTCCTAACATCATGGCTGTAACATGGAAATATTAACTAGGAAAATGTAACTCCAACTTAATGGAGTTACTTGAGGCCTTTCAGATACAGAAAAAGTAGAGGAGTACAGTCAAACCGTTGAAAGTTTACAGGGTATTATGCAACCTTCTTCTCCTAGAAACTCCATGAGACCTTTTATTCCTCTACGGTGAAAAGAGGTGAAAACCTGCCTCCTCCATGATATTTTGACATTTCCATAGCCTATCCTAGCTATAACAAAGCTATAACAAGGAAACGACTCATATTTCTAGCCAGATGTACTGCTGTTAAAGACTCTTTGGACATAGCACTTATTTGTTTGGCACATAACTGAAGAATTTTCTTATCCTGTCCCCAAGAGATGATCAGCATTGTAGTACTATAGCACCAGCCTCACAAGGAATGCTCTGCAGATGTATGTCCACCTTGAGGTTCCCCTATCTGCCTGGCCTGTAATGAATCTTAAATTTTCTCAAGATCATTGCTCATCACCTGAACAAGTACTGAAGAGTAAATGAAAATAGCCATCCCATGGAAAAAAAAAATCATTTAATGGCTGAAATAAAATGCCATCACTGCTGTGATAACAGAAGGTTTAAAGTGCATTACTGTTGCTTCTCTATACACTTGAGGGCTGGCTACTGGGTCAGATGGTGCAGCAGTCCATGTAATCTCCTGAATGGAAAAAAATTAGGCTCAAAGTGCCAAATAGACGCCCACAACATAATATCAGGTAAAACAAACACATTCCTCCTATCCCCCCTCCCCAAATGTTAGAGAAATAGAGAGAAATTCCAGTCATTTCTCATTACTGTGAAGGTCAGCCTAGCTGGGAAAATTGTTTCTGCTTTACAATTCCCCAAACTGTAGAAAGCAGTTAGAGTTCTGGACAAAAACTAATGTTGCATTCAAAGGGAAAAGAGGCTGATATGGCATTGCTGCAGTAATAAGAGAATTTTTTACTCTTTCCACTTCCCTGTGAACCTAATCAACTGTGACATGAGAAAATATACTGGGCTCACCCAGCCAGAATCTGACTGCCACCTGAAAATGTCCTCAATATTCCACTGTTTGGGACTTTACAATGATCCTTCCGACATCAATTTTGTACATGTACATCAAAATGCCATTAGAAATGCTTACAAACACCTCCTGCTCACAGGCCTGCGCTCAGACTCCAATCGAAGCCAGGCTGTAAAGACTCCCCAGTGGTTGACTAAAGGTTTCTTTCGATTACTCATATGAAAGCATTTGGTTACGGAAAGGCATCTTGGGCGAGCCTGGGGGATCTAAAGATCTCCCCTCTGACCTCCCCTGTAAGCGCACTTGAATGTCATTAGGAGCAATATATATTGAAGGTACTTTAAAACCTGCCTTTAACATTTAATTAATACCTGTTGACTTACTAAGTTTCCTCATTCTCCTTGAGATTCAACAAATAAGCCATACTTTTCCAGGGTTACAAGTATGTGGCAGGGAGTGGGAAGGTGTACGGAAAGGAGGGAACGAGGACACATGGTATGTACCTATCTCCTACCACTCTCAGTTACATGGACAGGTATGTTCTTGCCTTTGTATACATGAACTAATGCACACATACACCACATATATGATGCAGCTGTACATTAATATAGCCTTGATAAATGCTTGGCATATTTAATGCATTTCTTGGTGACACTTTTATTATTTCTTAGTCATGAAAAGCTGAATAAATCTAACTCAACTGAACACAATGATATTATCACCCTCTTCTTTTGTTCTAATATTTACAGGAAATATTACAAGTGTTTGACATATAAATTGAGCATTTGACTGACTTTAATAACCATGTGATCAATAAGAAGTGATATTTTTACAGTCTAAGTTCAATATTTAAAGGGCCAGGGGTCACGGATCTTTATCAAAGCACTAAGGCTAAAACTTTATTTTCAGAACCTGTAATTCCTCTTTTTTTAAAGTCTGTATTGACCTAATATCATTAAAAGTCAAATTTTGCTCATAAAGTCTCAATCCTATTGGAGCTAGCATTTAGATATTTAGGGATTTATTTTAACTGTACTTTCTAGATGCATTTCAACACTTCCTTTTATTAAAATTAGTGTTGAGTGATAGGAAGTCACTCGATATCTACATTAAAGATTATTCTTTATCCTCAGAAGATACCAAATATTTTTTTTAAAAAAATCTGATCAATATACATCATACATATGCTCCCTATTTTTCTTATACTCATCTTTCTGTATCAATCACCTTTTAAAAATTCTCCCCTTAAAGTAGCTTAGGAAACATCCTTTCATTTTGCAGTCATGCAAAATCAACCAGACACAATTCAAACACCAGCCAGCCCTCCCAGGAAAAGCACTGCTCTTGCTAAGCTCAAGTGGCAGCTCTCCCATCCAAACAACTGATAGAATATCATGTAACCTATACGTTCAGCCCCTCTTCTCCCCAGAGAGAACAAAGTCAAACCAGTCTTAGCTTACATCTGGAATAGTTACAGAGCTCCTTGCGGGCTTGTCTAGCACTTACATAAATTGTTCATTAAAATTTCCAGCAATTTTTGAACAGAGAAGACACACATACTTATACGTAGTAAGTTACAGGCTCATGACCTTTCTCCACTGTTATTTAGAACTGTTTCCTTTGTAAAAGTTGCCATGTGTATTGAGAGAGGTAGGAGGATAAGTTCAAACTTCCAAGTGAAGCTATAACCAGGACTGTGATCTTACTTTTTATGATTTGGAGTAAAGGATATTGTTAACTTAAAGAATCAGATGAAGACTTTCAAAACCGCACACTGAAGATGAGGCTTGCATGTCCTTACTGATTCACAAAGGTAAATGGAGATGATGTATACAAGCGTTGAACATTTTAAGGTCCTGTTTAGATTGATGCTTGTCAAAGAGTATAAAGCCAGAGAGCTAGGAAACGTTTCTACATTTCACTAGGTAGTCTGAGGTTTTTTGTAGGTTTTCCATATAAATGAACGCTATGCAAGCCATGGTTACTGTGAAATAGTGACACGGTATCTAGTGCAAAATGGCAGTAATGACTTTTTTCATAAGTAATGGCCCCACCAAAGGCATCTCAGATGTATATGCTGACACTTCTAACTGCTATCCTCATTTTTATTTTGTGAATAATTGCTCTTTCTGTATGTGACTGCTGCTTTTTCTGCTGACTCCATTCCCCTTTTGACCTGCAGACCCCTCAGATAAATATCCCAGGGATATCCTCTTTGTGTTCCAAGACATAGGGTAGTTTAATGACTTGTGAAAGTGTCTGTTTCAGCCTGTAAATAATTTACATGTTACCATATTTTCCTCAGTAAACTGTGGTAATCTCCCTTCTAGAAATAATAGGTAAACCCTTCTTGTAACTTACACTTCATAGACACTATAGTTAGAAAACAAAAAAAGGAATTATCACCTGCTTGACAAGATCAGAAATCTTGGGGAGGCACAGCCATCTCTGCAGAACAAAAGAATTAGGGTCTTTTGCTAACAGGCAACCTAAAACTTATAATTATGCTTCACTCAAGTATGAGTGAAAAACAAACAAATATCAAAAGGCAGACTTCTCACTTGCCCACCACTCTTAGCTAATTGGTCTGCTCTCGGGACTCACAAGCAACAGCACATACCAGCACAAAGTAGGTGTGAAGTTGCCTTCAAAAGACTTTTATTTTTCTTTTATTTGCTCACTTGGGGTCTGAATAGAAAGTTTCTATGGGTCAGACCTGGCTCACAGACCATCAGCTGCACAGCTTTGATCTAAATGTGCTTTACTGCCTCTTGTAGTTTGCTTCTTGCTGGACCACCAACTGATGGTCTACACACAAGGTTTTGTACTTTTCCTACTATTTTCCTTAGTGTGTTTTTACCAATGTAATCCTTAGTATCATTAGACTAGTGTAAATATGAATTGCTTAGAGGACTTATTAAAGTACTTATTAAAAAGTTTCTTAATGATGATATATTAAATGTACAGCTTCACAGACAGGCATATTAAGAGCTCAGTAACTCAGATAAACACAGGATATTGTATGAATCTGGCTGGCTTGGTCTGAATTTTGGCATTTGCAAATTGTCAGTTTCCTGTGATATAACCTATAGACACGAGCAAGATCTTTCTAAGAAATCCAGGGGCTGAAATCTGTATTTTTGCTCCTTTGAGGGCTAAATAATAATTTCTACAGTTCACATCAATGGAAGTGACTCAACCCTTCTGAAAATTAGATCAATGCTTATTCAAGAGACTAGCGTTAGACTTTCGCACAGTATTATTTAATTTTAACTTGTCTACACTCCCTTTGTCCAAAGGCTAATAGAATATAATTACACTAGGCTAGGAAAAATTTGATAATGTTGTAGGCAGCCTTACATTCAAAAATCCCTATTGTCGCTTTCCCCCGATAACTCTGTCAGTGACATGCTATTGTATCTCTCCGTCATAATCAAGTGAGATGAAAATTATTCTGAAAAGTAAATGTATGAAGAAACAACAGGAGGTACACATCAACACAAAGGATGCAATGGCCCACAGTGCACGTACTAAAGCAAAGGTCTTCATTGCCTTACTATCATATCCATTGGGTTTAAGCCACTTTTCACAGATGTCAAAGGACATTTTAAATTAGCTTCAACTATCGTATGACTAGGTTTGATTAAGAGATGGGTTCTGCTGGACCTCAGCATGCTGAGTAGTGTCAGCTCTGGGAACAGTGTAATGGAAAGAAAATGGATGGGAATGGGAACACATTCAGTACTTCATTTCTAGCATTTCCTCATTGTCTTCAACTCTTGATGTAGCCAAATATCTTTATATCCACTTCTGAAGAAGATTTAGGCTACAATAACACAACACAAGGTATGTGATAAACATATTTAACCAGCACAAGACTTTTACACCAATTTAAAAGCACTGCCCGAAGAAGATAAAAACCTTTAATGGTGGTTACATTGGGATAATTTCTGTATATACATAAGCCTTCCATAAATACTTTACTACACATTTGTTTCATGGCACAGATTTAAGTTTGAGAAGCTTCTCTCTCTTTTTGAAAAATTAATGTGAACATTTTGTAAAAAAGAAAAAGAAAAGAAAACACACAGAAAGACCATTAAAATTCTGACTCTCCAGCCCCAGGGGTTGATCTTATACATTTGTAGTTAAGTACGTTAGCAAGTCTCGGCTGTTTTCCATTGCCTACACATTACTGACGTTGCTACAGGTTAAGACTGAGTTCTAAAGCTGTTTCTCTTACTAGTGAGTGCTTGCTTTTCAACATTTTAAAGTGAAGATGTGAACAAACCTTTGAAAAGTGACTGAATATTTCAATGCCAATATATTTTGCATGTAAAATATAAAAATCTCTGTGTGTTGCATTTGAAATCTGATAAATATTTATTATCAATGCTGTTTGCTTTTAATCTGTTCAGGATATCATTCCTCCAGCTCTTTAGTACTTAAACAAAAATGGCATTTACATTACAATATTGCTTGCCAACAATCTCATTTTCTGGTTTAGTCAGCAGCCTTCATGCTTGATTAGTCTTTAATTATACAAATACCTACATATTAAAAAAGTTTTCTTTTTTCCATACTTTGAGCATGTAATTATTTTCTCTTGCATGCAATAACCTTTAATTTTAGGATTAAGCAACTGATTCTCTTTAGTATGGATGGATTTTTTCAAGTGTTAAAGCAAATTTGGTTATTGTATTACGAGTAGGAAAATTAACTTTAGGAAAACCTTTCATTAGTGCATTTGACAGCACACCGCGCAGCTGACAGAAACTTCAAAATATTCAATATACTTGAAAACAAAATGGATACCAATTCTGTGTCCTCTGAAGTCAACAGCAATACTAGTCTGAATTCAGCAAGCGAGTGACTGGGGCTATGCGATTCCTGTTTTGAATGTTCCTTGCTTTCGTAGCATTAGCGTTACAGCAGTACCTAGAAGCCCAACGCAAGATCAAGGCCTCACTGCATTATACCAAAAAACTGTAAAAGTTTAAAGTCTAAAGAGATCAAACAATGGTGGGAGAATCAACAAAAGAACAGAAAGACAAAGTGACATGCCAGACAGTGACAGAGCTGGAACTGCAGTCTGGTGCTCCTGACTCCAACAACCCATTTACAAGAGCACTTTGCTTCCTGATGCAAATTATTTTTCAAAAGTGCATTCAGTAAGCAAAGGCATAACTTGATAATGAGATTAGAGCTAAATATGCAGATTGTATATGGCGGTAAAAGAACTCACTCCCTTCCCCTCCTTTCCTGGCAGTTTTCACTCATGAGAGCATGGACTGCCAAGTTTGGGTCTACAGGACTGACATATGTTATCTCTATACCTGCTTGTACATTTGAAGTACCAGTGATTTCCCCCTAGACATACTCTTTGAATGTCTATGGGGAAAACATCAAGGATTTTTAGAATGGCTTGGTTTTCTCAAGTTTTGTTTATTTTTATATTTGTTTTACATGAACTGAAAATTCTGTCAGACACATTTTGATTGCATAGAAAACATGTTTCATAGTCAGAAGACAGTTAAAAAAAAAAAAGGAAGCTGTAATTCTAAAAAGTTGGGGAGGGAGAAGAGGGGGAAACCTTCCTAATGGCATATAGAGCTTGCTCCTGTCTCATTTGAGAGCTATGAGAAACCTCCTGCCAACTTCCCTAGGATAGTGTTAGGTCTCGTTATAAAGTGAAAAGTTGCAGACAGACACAGGATGGAAATGCACACAGCATCTTATTCCAGAGTGGTGATCAGTGATACAATTTCAGCCTTTCACAATGCCACTCCTTCTGTTTTTTTGTCTCTCTCTCCCAGTGGAAAAGGTCAGTAGGAATAAAGGCACTGTGAATAACAAAGACATTGTTTTTCTCCCCTCTCCTCCTCACAACATTTTCCTTTTCCTCCCTAAAATCAGGCCCTGTCCCTGGGGAACTCCACACTGATGGAAGCTGCAACCTCAGATGAATCCTGGACCTTGATCCCAGTACAGTCCCAGTCCTCATCATCCCCCCTGCCCCATAGCCCATGGAGCACCCATGTTGGCAGCTCTGCTTGGCACTCTGCAAGGTGTCCCCCACCCCCTGGGGAAAGGTCAAGGGGAGATCAGCCCTCTACCACCTCCTGTCCTGTTCCAGCTGGAGGCACCAGTCCACAAGGACAGCACTGCCCAAACTGGGAGAAGAGCAAGAAGAGGCAGCACTCCAGCTGGGTTTGGCTATCCAGCAGGTTGAAAATGGGATAAGGTTACTATGGTGAAAATCATAGGACCATTAACAACTAACAATTTTTATATCACTTGTTATCACATTCATTCAGAATCATCTTCTGATATCTATTTATTGGCCATCACTACTACAGACTATCGCTCTGTACTGTGACTGGGCCCATATTTTAGGCTTTTCTTTATAGCATCTGTATTTTTGCTAAGTGCCTAGGATCCTCCCAGGTCTGACTACTTCCCTGATGCTTTTTAAAAGCATGTAAGTACTTCTTAACAGGTATACAAAGATACTGCAGCAATGATTGCTGCTTTAAAGACTCTCGGCTCCTTTAAGAACCAAAATGCACCATCATCGTTCCTTTAGTAAAAGGATAATCCTAGCAATATATGAGACGCTATTTTCATACGTCAGTTTTTCTCTTCTGGAAACTCAGCTTTGCCTTCCAATCTCTTTCACAAACATAAACTAGCTTGGTTCTCCAACTGGAATCCTCACAGGATATTTGATCATGTCTAAGCTATCAGAAATAAGTCAAATTCCTGTTATGCAGGAAATTCTCCTGATTTAAGATGTAATTTCTGATGCAAATGCAGATAAAAGATGGAATATTGAAATGTTTCAGCAAACAAAACATGTGTTTGAAAATGATGAAGTATTTCAGCAGATTTCAAATCATCACCATGAATTAAAATGTTTTCAGTTTCTTTTGTTAAATCACTAATTTTTAGGCAATTCAATGTAATAAATTGTTTATATACAGCTTAAGCTGATTATAAACAAAAGCTATCCTCAGTTCTTTCCATTTCCCAGGCCTAAAATAGAAACTTAAAATGAAATTTTGTGCAGGGGAGAAACCAACTTTGTGGAATTACATAATTGTTGGAAAAGAAAAAGAACTTAGAAAATTCCTGATCAGTTTCAGGTACTACAGTATCAAAATAAACAATTGTGTGTATTTCAAAGGCAAGACAATTTTTTTTTCCTGAGACTCACAGTACACATCTAGTTTCTTGTTCTCTTTCCTTACTTCATTTCCTTTCTCAGCTGGTGGCAAATATCTTCATTTCTTGACTTTGTCCTGGATCAGCAGCAAAAAATACAGCGGTGCTACAAGACAGGTTGTCCTAAAAATCTTTCAAACCTTGCTGGTGGAACGAATACTAGGAAAATTGCAGAAGACTTCTCTTCCAGATGAAGATTTTATGGTGGGGCCTCTTAAGACCCACAACCTATCTCCTTCTAACATGGATTCAAACAGTGATTTGGACATTTTTTTAAAAAAAAAAACGTTATAGTAGAATGTAGTATATTAAAAGTATGTAATTTAAAAATAAATTTTAGGATCATCACATCTGTAAGATACCAAGTCTGAATGTTGATTTCCTACCTGCTAGGACATGCCTTCTCATGTGCTGCTATATACCCATTTGCTTAAATGATCTGAATTTCCTCATATCCTAACCCAAGAGGAGCTCTTAGAAATACACATTTTCTGACTTGTGCTTGAGGTGGTAACCTCTGACCTTTTAATTTTCCAATTTCCACATAATTAATTGTTGGTTACTTCAAACAACAGTAGAAGGTTGGTGGAGAAAGTGGAAAAAATTAAACAAGAAGGATCTGAAAAGCTCATGTTTCCAGTGCGACCCCTTGGATAAAAGGATATTTTTTTTTCTTTTGCCTAATTTGTTTCTAGTTGCAGCACTAAGGTCAGAATAAGCCAAGAGAATGAATGGAATAAACGTCCTGATGGGCTGCCCGAAGCTGCCTGGTGTTATGGATCAGCGTAAAACCAGCTCTCTTTCCTCTGCCTGGGCCGATGTAACTCACTGGAGTGGCAAATTACATCAGACCTACAGCTGTAACCCGACATTATGATTAATTTGATCAGTAATTTCTCCTGTTTTTCATTTTAATCGGTGTGACTATTCTGCTGTGGCAGGTCTTTCAGATCTAATTAAGATAAATTTCAGAGTAAAAGACTTGGCAGAATTTTCGAGTCAAATCCGAGCGTCAAGTGTGAAGACCTGCAGCACCAGTCAATCAATTTCCAGTAAAGACGGCAGGCTGTAACTCAGCAATCAACCCATTAACACTTAAGCAAATTTCATAATCTCCAGGCCTGTGCTTAGTCACTCTCTCAAAACATTCTGGCTACCAATAAAAAAGAGAAAGTATTATTATTTTTTTAAACACCTGCCCTAAACTGCATCTGCTAAAACCACCAACAGAATCCACAAGTGGACACTGATAGATCTCAGCAATACTGCCAAAAAAGACTTAATTTTAAACTTTAAAACACAGTCTGGAGTGGCACTTTTTTTTTCTTCTCTTTTTTCTTTTTTTTTTTCTTTTTTTTTTTCTTTTTTTTTTTTTGAGGCAGTACCTAGAAGGTGAGCAACCTCTTTTAGGTGCTTATTTGTACAAGGAGCCTTGAATGATATAACATTGGGGCTATACCACTTCCAGAATATTGCTCCTCAGTCAGATTCAACAAGACCACTATGTTCTCTGTGTTCACTTGGTCCACTTGCTTCCAAGTAGAAGAATTTTTTTTCTCACAGAACTAGAAACCTGTGATGACTTGCATTTTTTTTCTTTTTTTCTTGCTTTATTACAAAGAGGTGAGCGGTATGAAAAATAGGGGAAAATAAATTAATGCTTTGGGATATTTTCTACTTCCCTGAAAATTTTTGGAAATATGAGTGAAAAGAAAAATTAAGAGAAATGAACGCTAGCAAAACAGATCCACTGGATTTAAAAGAGTATCTGAGGGGCTGCATCAATTTTTTCTGTCCCTTAGACCCCCAAGGGTCCTCCTCTGCCTAGAGAGGTTTTGGAAATAGAAGACCTTATGGGATATGGATCCTTTCCCAAATTTGTCCTGGGAGGATATTATTTATTTATTTCCCCATTTATTAAATACTTCAGTTGCTTTAGGGAGTTTATTAAATGCTCCCATTTCAGAAGCCAGAGCTTGCTGGGCAAACAGCTCCACTTTCCTCTCCTTCAGAGAATTCTCTAGCAAATGGTTTCCTATATTAGCCTCAGCTTCTGCCCCTTGGGTACTAATAATGCCAGTTGTTTTGCTCGAAGATTAATTTCCTTTGCTTTAAATGTGAGTCAGACACCAGTACTCCTTGTGCTTCTGAAAATAGCAACACCTGCAGAGTATATTTGGATGGACCAGGCAGCCGGTGCTCCAACTGAGAGGTTTCCTCAGGGAATGAAGAGACTTGCTTATAAAGTCTCTTTGAGAACCCTTAAACATCTCTTTGCTCTGTTTAAATGCAGTGTTCAACAGCTTTACAGTGTGAAGTCCCAGTGCCTCAAAGACCCAAAAAAGCAGTGAGCTTCTGGGAGAAGGAAGACAGCTGAGTAGAAGATCCGAAACCTTACTCAGTCCTGTGGATGGATGTGGTCTGACACATAACTGAAACTAGCCTTTCTCTGGAAATGATGCCCATGCATCCTCCAGGTAGACACGAAGAGTAGCAGCCCTCAAACCAGCTAGCTGTGCCAGGAAACCAGCTTGCATGTCTCTGCACTGTGCACTGGGGCCAGGGAGCACAGTACAGCACAGGGCAGAGACACCTGAGTGTCCGGCTAGGACGAACCGCTGTGTTGGCCTATCAAAGTGGCCTAGCCAGTGGCAGACCTAGAAGGGATGAAGAGGGTCATGGAAGTGCCCAGAAGAGGTGAGAGGAGAAGAAGAAAGGAGGCCCTGGATGCACTCAAACTCAAAGCCAACGATTTCTCAAGCAAGGTTCAAGTTTGTGAACAGTAATGTCTGTGTGGTTCACAGAACTACTGCAGTGGCAAAAGGAAGAGCATAAAAACAAAAGGAAGGGACCTGAATCACAGCAGCATTTGCAATGGGTAATAAGCATGTGCGTGTGTGGTGCATCAGTATGACCATGACT
The DNA here is from genome assembly GCA_020745775.1 of Theristicus caerulescens. Lineage (NCBI taxonomy): Eukaryota > Metazoa > Chordata > Aves > Pelecaniformes > Threskiornithidae > Theristicus > Theristicus caerulescens. The sequence continues at coordinate 56,350,636 of CM036558.1, read as the reverse complement.
TTCTAACTAGTGGAAATTTTTACACAAGTACTTGCCTCTTCCACTCATGAAATCCCCTTATCTACCCACAAAAATCATTAAAATACTGTAAGGATACTCAGAAATCCAAAACTGTCAGTAGAACAAAAAAAATCTTTCTGGACCTGTTTGAAATGAGCAGGGGATGAAATATGCAAAATATTCTCAACAGTTCACCAAGCTCAACTCAATTTAGCTGACTGCAGGGGAGTTTCCATGCTATTAGTTTAGAGCTGAGACCTAGGTCTTGCCAGTACCTCCTGGAAATCCACCTAAGATCAGCACTTCAATAGACTCACTCTAAGCACGTGATGGGCATGAACCTTCCTAAATAAATGTCTGCTGTACATGTCTGTTGCCTTGCGATGTGCAATATCTCACTCCCTATTGATACCAAAAATCAGGAAATTTTGGAAAATGGATTCAAAGCACTGCATTTGCTCACCATTTATAAAATATTTCTCTGTCAAACTGATTACCAGGTAACTTGGGAACAGATTCAGACAGTCATACATTGCACAGTATCATATGCAAGAAGAAGGCTAGATAATTTTAGCAAAACAAAAAAAACCCTCAGTGGGATTACTGGTGTCATAACCTTGATCAAGGATCTCAGGATTCAATAAGCATGAGAAAAATACATTAGGTCTTGGATGTGAATACAGACATAAAGACAGCCCATGACTATAGTCCTTGCAAACTTATCTCAGCTGCCTTCCTCAAACCAAGAGAGACTTGGTTGTTTCTTCTGTGTCTTAAATATATGTAAATTTATCAAAGTGTCAGTAAACACTGAGATTTCTTTAAAGTAGATTTTTCCTTAATGAGAAGCTAACCAGTGAATGAGGTTGGGGGGAAGGGAAGGGGCGGTTTGGTTTTTGTGACTGTTGGAGCCTCAGGCATCTGTGTACACATTCTCCCTCATTTACAGCTGAGTGTTTCAGCCTTTCTGCTTTTCTTTTCTCCTTTGTTATAAAAGTGTTGAGGTTCCAAATACATTATTTAAGATTAGTATGAAAATTTAATCTGAAGGAGGTTCTGGTTTTGCTATCCTAGAGTTTGCTATTACTTGGAAGATTTTTCTGCTGTTGTCATCTCCTCGCTTCCCTTCCTCCCTCCTTTTATTATTATTTTTTTCTCACTCATCACCTTCCATCAGCTCCAGTTATTGTAGGTAGGCTTCTGTGACAAAAAGGTGCTTTAGGAAAGAGTTCTGAAAACGGCCAGAATAATTTTAGAGTGGGGCAATCCCTGGGGGATTTCCTGTTTGTCTGTTCCTATTCACACATGAACAGAGCAGTAGAAATCATTGGGAATTCTTCTATTCCTATAGTGCAGCTCTCCCTTTGTAGATCTGGCTGTGGGTATGTTCATCTTATCCATACTGCTAAAACATACAGTGAGCATCAGCACCAGAAGCTAACCCCCATTTGGAGCCAGTTAAATATATGTTGCTGATATAAAGCGCATTATCCTGGTAGTCAAGCAGAATAATTGGCTACTTAGTACTTGGCTCATCTGATTTTATACAGCATATAATCAAGATCTTATGGCTCCAGAAATTTAATTGAATGGAAACTCTGTAAGAGGTTCTAACTATGCTTTGAAGTTGCAACATGCTGACCATTCAAGAACCCGTATAGTTTGCAATGTAATAACATTAAAAATTCACAGGAGAAGCGTATTTGGAGAAGTGTATTTTCCCAGAAGAAAAGGTTTCAAAGTCCCCAATTTACAACGTGAGCTAGGTTGTCTTTCACCTCTGGATTCCTTTGTCTCAACCAACTGACACAATGAAAGTAAAAATCAGACTATGATTATCTATATGAGGAATTTCACCATTTTAAAATGAAGGGATGAAAGTCCTCCATCATCTACCTGACCTACCACCTCCTGAAATACAGCTCTGCTTTGGAGAACTCTCCTCTGGTTTGTTGTCTTTTGCAAATCAGTGATGACCCTGGTTCTGCAGTGTTTTGCTTTCACCAGTGTTAATCTAGAATATCATCACTAATGTCAGCACAGAATCCAGGCCCTGGAACCTGAAGTGAAGTTTTTCATCTTTCTACACAATCATTAAAAGACTTCCTAAAAATAATAGTTTTGTAACTACAGTCCAGCCCACTGAACTGAGTAAAGAATAGTGATAAAATTAGAACAGAGTATTACAGAACGATCTGACAAGAATCATTCTGAGACTTTTAGCTGGTGTACACTGCACCGGTATTATTAATTTCTGATCAGCTAGCAAAAGTACCTTACCCAGGTATACCTAAGCAAGTCACTTTCATTTAATTTGCCTTCTGAAGGACATGACAGCATCTGTACATTTTGAGATGTAATTGCTGTTATCCTTCAGAGTTTTTTGAAACAAACACAATCATCCTCCTGAATTACTGACTTTCCATGACAATTTTTTGAGGTTGCATTGTTCTAAACTAATATCTTTCAGACAGATCCTGAATAATGTAAGAGGATAAAGCCCACATGAAAAAAATCAAGAATTCAGAAATGAAATTTAAGCTGTCAAACTTTAACTTAGTTGATCTTTATTCCCTTAATATTCTTCAAACAAAACCCATTTCATTCTAGTTCATAAAGAACATTACCTTAGAGGCCATAATATCTCTGAATTTTGTTCCAGGTCGATTTTTAAGTTAAAGCATTAGACATTAAAAAAATCCACATTCTAAGCAGCTATTATGAACTGGGTATATGAACTGCTAGCAAGCATGTGCTCCCTCCTTTTTTTTTTTGGTTGTTTTTTTTTTTTTTTTCATGTTTGTGCAGAAGAAAACAATTTCAGATCCAGTCCTCAAGCTAGATGTACGGGGGTAAAACAGCTTTTCTCTGCAGGATTTAGAATGGAAAGACACATTTCATGGAGGAGATCTTACCACTGCTCTGCTTTAGAAAAGTACCCGAACACATCCTTCAACCATATATAAAGTGCAACAGCAGTTCCTCTGGAAATATTTCTCAGTGTCACTTATTTGCATGTTAAAGAGTCTCACCATTCTCAGCAATATGACAGAGCACATTTCAAGTTCTTAAGTATTTCTTAGGGAAGCTTAAGAACTATTATGCTTGCTGTAGAAATGCTGTAGAAATGACTAGAAGGCCAAACTAACGGCCCTACACACATCGCTAAGCTGAGGCCTGAAGTACTGTGCTGAATTCTGGCTTCTCTTCTTGATGTCAGCACATGGCGTATTTGTATCTGTGAACAAACTTTGGGTTTTCATGGCTACTTAAATGGCAAGGATCAGAGAGGAAAGAACATTAAAAATATTTATCCCCCAATTTATTAGTAACTCTCTAATTCTGAGCCAGAGCTGACAGCTAATGACTTCTAATTCCTTGACTGTTGTTCTGAAAGTGTCCCAGTCATGGAGCTGGCTTAGTGGTACTGGCTGAACTCAGCCCAGTGGGAATGCCAGACCTCTCACACTGGTGTCTTTCATTAACTCTAATCCCAGTTCCTAAAAGGTTTAGGGGGTAGCGTTTGAACTAAAACCACCTCAGAGTACTTGGTTCCCTCCTTCCACTTCTGTTGAGTCTGCCACATTCAGACTGCCCTCAGAAGGGTGGTTGTGAGGATAAGCATGCTAAAGAGAGCAATGTGTCAAAGTATCTCCATGAAAACATTGACATTGGCACCACCCATGCAAGGAATTATTGGTTTACTTTTATTGTACTTCTGCAAGTGAGATGTGACCCTGGAGAGCTAACAGTAGAAAGTGCTTCTACTGGCCTGTACCTGTATGTCACAGATGAGACTGGAAGTACTCAGATTCTCAGACTGAGATTTAGATTGGGACCAGAAACTATACGAGAGCTAAGACTTCAGATTCAGTGTTAGTACAACCCTCTTGAGGTATGTTCACTGAGACAATCCCACTTCCTCCCCACCTGAACTCTAATTTATGTGTGCATTTGCTTTGTTTGGAAAACTGAATGCCTTTTGAAGCAAAATGTTTAGCAGGCAATTTTAGCAACATATAGTGTATACAGTTAGTGTGCATACATTACAGCTGCACCAAGACAATAAAATGTAACAGAAGCTCCTCTGGAAATATTTCTGTCTCTGTATGTCAATAATCTGCATACTAAAGAGTCCCAAAGCACTCACTAGCATGACAGGCTGGGCATTAAGTGGTGCCTAAGTAGCCCTTAAGACAATACACAGAAAAAACTCTAGAAACATTATGCTCTACTATAAGAAAAAGCTCAGGAAGCAAGGACACTTCTCTTGTGGACTTTTAAGTCTATTATCTAAACCATTAAAAATCAAATTTGATGCAATTTAGTTGAAGCTCAGATTAATGCAGGTTTAACTGGCCACATGGCAAACAGCTTCTTGTAAACCAATTCCCTTAATTGTTTGAAAAAGGATTTTTTAATTATTAAGCTAATGCAGTTTAATTTCTGCAGAAAATGGAGCTGAATCCATCAGTGTGGATAAAACCTTTAAAGTGGGGTCTCAAAATTTAGAGAATAAAGTGAATAGAGATTTTACTGGTTTCTAAGTGCAGTTCCACTGCCCAGTGAAAGAGACTCTGCTCACTTCACAGACTACCCTGGTGTTTATTCAGAATCATACTTGTGGGTATAGTCAAAGCTGTTCTTGCAGGATGTGAATATAGCATGACACATGTAGTGCGAGAACACCCAAGTATAAGAAATGCGGACCATTGGATCAGAGCTCTCCTCTTTCTGCCTGGGAATTCCAAGACAGGCAGAGTCCAGTATTAGTGTGGGTGCCATAGCTGTTGGTCTATTAAAAAAACATCCGTGTCATTGGAGTGAGCATCTAGGAAAGACATTTACTGGCATTCTTAGCTTTGGAGTCTATACTGAGACTCTTAATGGAAGTATTTGATCCTTAACAGGATAAATGTTAGGACTATGATTTCAAGAGGAAGGATAACCCATCCATCCCTTGCACATGTCCACCAGCAGAAGCTCTATTTTTTTTAGGGACAGTCAGGATCATCTGCTAATGAACAGCTAACTCTGCTGTCCTCATAAGTTACCATAAAATGTGACAGCTGGGTAAACACCATTTGCGAAGGTCACATACTGAATCCATGGAAAAAAATTAGATAGTTTTCTATGGGTTTTATGATATGGACTATAAGAGCAAAAAATGTTTACTCTTCAGAAAGGAGCAGACTTGACCATCATTAGTTATGCTTTTCTGGCTTATCAGGCCTTTTAGCTGTTCTAAGCTGCATGTCTGTAAGGATTAATAAAAAGTGGAATTTCTTAGCCTGTGTGGTCAGAAGGTGTAACCTTCACTTGATTTCCCTTTGCAGTGGGAGAGTATGCACTTTCTGTTGTTTGACCGTTAGAGGTTTGTACTTAGGACCGTTAGAGGTTTGTACTTAGTGTCCTACCTGCAATGGATTTGGTGAAGTAAGAGGAGATGGAAGGCCATGTCCTGGTGACTGGCTGGGTTTCTGAGGAGAGCTGGAGGACTGTGGGGCTGGAGGCGGTTGGCTCTGGCTCTGGGACTGTGTTTGGTTCTGCTGCGGTGGCGCTGACGGCTGTGACTGTGGCTGCTGGGTCTGCTGGGGTGGCTGTGGAGTCTGCGTCTGCTGACCTTGCTGCTGCTGCTGGCTTTGCTGCTGCTGTTGCTGCTGCTGACCTTGCTGCTGCTGCTGTTGGTGCTGGAGCTGCTGAAGATGCTGAAGCTGTTGAAGCTGGGAGTTCAGGGATGAGGTAGCTGTGAATTGAAGAGAGGGAAGGGAGTTATGTAGGTTTCAGTAACATCTACTATGTTAATATATTAAGACATTCTGGATTAAATTCTGGTTCTGTTACATTGTGGGGCACGCTGCCCACTGAGGTCAGCTGGCCTCAGACTTCAGGTTGTGGCAGGAAATTAATGAACATGTTCCCATCAATAATAGCCTGTGGTCCTGCCAGTGCAGTTCTGCAGTAAGAGTTGGACGTTACTGGAGGCAACGAAAGCAAACCTTTAGAAGGGCTACGGCTCTGCGCATAGGACAGGCGTCAGTGCTGACCAGCAGTCTTTGCTCAGACAAGCTTACCAGTGAAGCCAATGGGAATTTTGCCTGCCTGAGAAGAGGCCAACAGGATGTCATTGTACATAGCATAGCAAAAACTCATAACATGAACTAGTGCTGTTATATAGAGGAGGAGAAAACCATAGTTGTAAAATAAAGGATGCTCTGAAAAGAGCTTTGTCACATCTTTATACAGCAGGTGTCAGGAAATAAAACATTCAGCTGTGAAATTTCTTGTGCAATGCAGAAGTAGCAAAAATACCCAACAAAATGTGTGTGTGTCTGAAATTGGAACGGCTTCTTATCATTACCATCTAAAAGCTGTAAAGTTCCTCTTGTGAAATAGGGTAGGTAGTCTGTGCGCTTGCACTGCTCACTTATTCCTGATAGTAAAAGTCTGTCATGTTTTGCTAGCATGTGCTCCAAACGTGAGGCTTGGAAACTGGTGGCTCACAACAACCTACTGGCACAGAGAAGCAAACTTTATCTCCCAGAGACGCTTTCAAATTGACTAGGGCATTCATTAAATTCAGGAAGGCAAGAAGTGTGCCACAGGGATGTCACTAAGGAAAGAACAGCTTTAAGCAGCAGGCAGAACATCACAGGAGCCCGATGCTTTCTGGGGTTATGCCCTGAATAAGTCACCTGGGTCTCTGGCCTTACCCGCTCTAATCAACATCTTAGAGTTTGCGTTAGATGGCTATAAGATCCCAAGAGGAACAGCTTACAAGATCATTGCGCTACTTTGCCCTCTGTACTGCTTTGCCAACACCATCCTGTATTATAATTTTCCTTAGCAGAAGCCAAAGTAAACTGGGTGTGAATCAAATTTTTTATTTCTAAAATGGTAGTCAGATTTCATGGCCAGAAACTCTGTTAACCGAGTTATTTGTGAATTGGCAGATAAAGCCAAGTCATCTCCACTTTCTTTTCATGTCGACATCCTTATTTCAGCTTTCCAGATGTCTATGCCTTGGGGATGAACCTGAGGTCTTGGTACAACTTATGAAATCAATGAGCCATAAACCGGAATAAGCAAATGAAAAAAGAAAAAGGAGAAAGATGAGGCAGAATGGGTAAGCCAGAAAAGGCTGTATGAAGGAAAAGTAGAAGACTTGGCAGGAAGAGCTGTTGGTCAATCCATTGCTATACTCATCGCTGCTCTAAATTTTCTTTCACCAGAGGCAGGAATCAAACTACAAATATGCCTTTACAAGAATTATAGTCATGTGTATGTGACTTCAACAAAGAACCTGAATAATGCAGAGAAGGAGGACTGGTAGCACTGATATATTTCCATCAGGACAGTTTCTGATGGAAGTTTTGCGTTTCAACATAAAACAAAGTGACCATCAGATTAAAAACATGCATGGTATCTCATGCAAAAGAAATCAGCCTGGAGAAGTAAGGGTATACTCCCCTCAATGCCCCAAAGCCAAGACAGTAGTAAGTGGAAATATAATCTGAGGCATATGAGAACAAAGAATGGAGAAGGTGTGTATACAAGAAAGCAACTGCATAGACATATTAACCATAGCGTGAAGCACCTCAGATGGCAAGTAGTACTGTTCACCAATTCTATCTGTAGGTACATACACAGAGGTGGAAAGACCCTTCCCATTCCCATGAGGAAAAAACTAATCTAGACCAGCTCTTTATCTTGTGCAGGCCATTTCCTCACCTGTGATAGCTTAGCAGTCTGGATAAACCATTGATAACCAGAACCAAGACTTCAAACACAACATGCCCTTACTGCTTCCACAGACTCCAATATAGAAATTAATGCAGTGACGCCCCACAGAAGCATAACTTGTAATGCACATGGCTCATAGAAAGGAACGAGGGATCGTTTTATATCCTATGTGCACAACTGAACAGGATAAGACAAAACTTTCTCTAGAGCAAACTAGATATAGTGCCTTTTTTTTTGTACTGCAGTGGTCCCCAAACCCTTTTGCTCCCACAGGGCACTCTTAAAGGCCATAGCTTGGAAGAATGGATTTGTCAGAATGCCATATGTTGTATGTAGGGCACTGGGTCACGTAGAAGGGGACAAATAAAGCATTCAAGGTGGAGGGGAAGCCATCTACTGAAACATTTTTGGAGCACAGAACGTGTTTGGCTCCTTGAGGTATGCCTTTCAGCTAGAATTTGGAAAAGATGGCCAATAATTAAAAGAATGCTGGAAGTATCAATCTGAGATAACATGAGGTAACATAGGATGGAGGGATCACTGTGATTCCGATAACATAAAAGTGCAAAAACAGGGCAGCGATAAATTTTTGTCAATGATCTTATGATTGAACTTATGGTATGCAAAAAATATCTGTTGATATAATATTAAAGACAAAAGCACCACTGCCTGGACTTCTTGAAATGGTGACATACAAGACATGAGGAGAATAGTAAAGAAGCCCAAAGTGTAAAATAAATGAAGTTTCATGACGAACTCTACAAAAAAAAGAAGGGGTGGTTACATTACTTGGCAAAAAGTTTATTATTTTGTGTGTTTGCATGTAGCTCAGAGCAATCAGAAGACTAATATTTAAAAATCATTAGTGTTAGTGTTCACCACAGAGCATACGATTTTCTTTCAGGATGCTTTCATTGAAACATTGCCAAACAGTGATATAAGTAGCCTTGCAAAATTACAGACTCTAAAGCGCAGATACAGATATACAGAAACAGTACTGATCTGGTTGTTTACCACTGGACAAAAATCCACACTTATTGAAATGCGGTTTTACTAAATGTATGAATCTGCTTAAGAAAGAAAGATCATATTGTTGCACATGTTGGGATTTACTTGCTAGAACAGTCACCCTAATGGTGTAGGGCTCAGTTTCATTAACAAGTCATGCCTTTGACCAGCTGTTGAATTACATTCTTAAAAATTAAATCTTCATTAAACTTCCATTCTCCACAAGGCCAATAGTCTGTTTAATGGACATTTTGATTTGCACATTCTTTCTTCTGTCAATACATAAAGCAAGTGACAGAATCTAGAGGGAAGAAAAAGGGGAAAAATGCCTCAAGAGCTTTTTTTTGTACCTAAAATATTGGAGGTTCAGGTCCTACCGAGCTGCTAATGTAACCGATGTTGAGTGGCCATCACCAACATATTTCTGTGCACTCACAATGTGAGCATGTGCAATCTCTCAGGCAACCTGACTTGTCTGATGAATGAAGAGGGTCTGAAGTTGACTTGGAAAACATCAAGTTTGTAAATTCTGTGGGCACGCCCAGCACTCTCAGATGATGGCTTGACATGGAGACTTTTTCATTCCCCATCTAGGAGCAGAAAAGCTTTGCATTCACTATTGCTCAATACTTGAATGTTGGCCGATGCAGGAATATCAATATCTCTACCATTCACTTTTGTACTGGAAGTGCACTCCTTCTTGCTGGGGTAGAAGGTGGTCCCTTGGGGAAAGTTTTGTTGATGGAGAAAAGCTACTTCATGGAAAAGTTTCCAAGTTCATTGCCAGCAACTGCACAAAATTATTCAAATAACTTCTTGTCTTTTCATATAATCCCTTTAAAAAGCCTCTCCAAGGCCTGCTATCATGCTGAGCTATAAATTGCATTGAAGTGGCTTAGTGAGGTATGATTGTTTAACACGCTGTTGCTAAACAAACAGACAGGGAATTGGAAGAAGAACTGTTAGATCAGACAAGGATTTCCCAAAGCCACAGTGTAGGTGTACTGCAAAGGTGGGTTTAGGGCTCTGGATCATGCCTGCAGACCGATGTTCATGCTGCCTGATTGCACTGCCGCTCACAATGTGTGTACTATCCACAGCAGGGATTGTGTCATATTATTGTTTGTAATCAAATCCAATCCAACTCCCAGAGCTTGCTTGCATACCTCATCCATTATAAATTGTCTGCCTGTCTAGCATTTGTCACTTTCTGCAGAGCTTGGAGCCTGATGGAATTTCAGGTGGTACAATAGTGCTATGTCTGCATGTATAAAAGATAACATGCACTGCCTACCTCCCAGGAATCTTTTTATGACTTACTGGCTAACAGCTGGGTAAAACTTTGACATATTTAAGTGAGAAGTGCCTACTTTCTTTCAGAATTGCATTCAAGAATTAAAAAAGCTTGCAAAAAATTGCAAAAAAAGTTCTTTCTATGCTTAAAAAAGACAACATAAAGTACATCACTTTAAAAGGGAGATAATTAACTAAAAAATGCATTCAAGCTATGAAAAACTGTGAGGAAAATCCACAAACTCTGTATGACATTTCAACTTTCCTAACAAAAATACATGTTGAATATATACCAGGTATTCAAGAAGCTGGTAAGAAGAACTTAGACCTACAAGAAAACAATGGCATGAGGGGTTTCCAAACTTAAGTTTTAACTATAATTTCTTGGTTACTGCATTGCCACGGCAGACTTCCCAAGAGATCGTGCCATGTTTTATGATCCTACTTCAAGTGGATTATGCTTAGCCACAGTATCACATAATTTACATTAGAATAAGAGATATGGAGCTAAGTGGTGCAAATGGATGGTCAAGAGGCAGTGAAAGCAAACTTTCTGATCTCTTAGGTCACCTACTTCTATACCTGTCACAGACCTCAGACTACTTTAAGGACTTAGAGAAAGTTATGATCTAAGGAACACACTCCTTGACTTCCTTTGGGGAATACCTTAGGCACAATGCTGCTATGCATTTACAATATTTAGATAAAATGTTGTCTTTTCACGTTTTCCTTGTGTCTGTTGCTCTGCTGGTTACCTACACAGGAAACTGAAATGAAGCTAAAATGCCCCTCTGCCAAGCAGAGTGGTGCAATGGGAAAAATTCACCTCTGATGCAACCATGCTGAAAGCAGCAGTCTGGTCCATGAGAGGGAGAATGAGTGAACCATTTTCTTAGTAGAAAAACTGAAAAGGCTCTGTCTTCAAATCCTAATCCTGGTTGTATTCACTGAAAGTAGTATCAACTGCCTGCTGCCTCTGGCTAATGTATTATTGCGTAAGTATGGGAACGGCTCTGGTTATATTTTAAATACATCTGAAAGTTTAATCGCATTTCTCCAAAAAGCAAGGAACACAGGTAAGCCCACAAATGTTTATATAATGAAAACAATGTAAAAATTCTAACTCTTTTTTCACCTCTCATTCACAATATAAACTCAGATTCTTAGGACCTCTACAGCGCTTGGCAGAAGATCAAATTAATGTTCAGGGATTCGATTTGTATCTAGAATCTGCTCTTGTGGATAAGCTTCACATAATGTCTGATTTATTTTATTAATGTTTTGTTCATGTTTGTTTCTGTGTAAAGAGGAGGGGGGGGGTAGGAGGAATAAGATGCAATTTTAGCCTACAAACTATTGTGCTGCTCTATCCTCTAGCCTCCTATTTACATAATTGCATAGATGTTCTTCGGTGCCTTGGTACAATGGACTAAAAAGGAGAAAATCATACATTAAACCTTTTCCTATTTGACTGAGCACAGAACTTGGCTCTTTCCATTTCAAGGGCCTAATGCCTTTTTCCACTTCCCCAGTAATGGAGAATGGATTTGCATTGCCTTAAACTGAAAAGTGTAACTAACTTAAGCATCTGGGCTTGCGTTTGAATTGACATGGCCTGCTTTTTTTTCCACCGTGTTGTTTCTCTTCTAATGAGGTATATGCCTTTCTTTTCTTTGAAACAGATTTCTAAAGATTGAATGCACAGGCTGAACAGTCTAATGCAAGCCTGTGTTTACACTCTCTTCCTCCTGGGTAATGAGGGATAGGTTAGCCAAATACCCAATGTGTTTTTGCATATGCTTGAATTTTCTTTTTAAGAGCAAAATGTGAGTTATTTTAAATATGTTAGCATCCTCTTTATGAAAAAAAAAGGAAGGGTTGGACTTGTGGTTGAAGAGATTAGTAATGGGATACAAAGCATATCATTTCTAAATCACTGGTTCAAATCCAGTCTAGGTCAATACAGGGAACAAAAGTCATTGCACTTTAATGGTGCTTTTGAGTGTTTTCTACCTTATAGAAGATGTATTAGATGTATAGAAGATGTACTTACACACAGATACCCACAGAGAGCCTCTACTGGAAGCAGTCTGCCACACAGTCAAAGTAATAAATTTATGGTCTCCCAATACCTATTAGGAAGATTGTAAAGACTATGGCCTTGGATGGCATCAATTGACACCTTTATTTGCACTTTCAGCAGAGAGGCTAAGGATAGGAAGAGTAAGGGGACCAGGTCATCTTCTCCTAAAGGTGACCCCTCAAGGTTACAGCTGCAGAATGCAGATGGGTTATGGGAAGAAACTTGCATTGCCCATGCTCCTCTGTACCAATTCTGCAGATAAACAGAGGGCTTCACTTTCTCCTGTTGTCATATCCAGCATCTTTCATGAGCACTAAATTCACTTTAAAGAATATAGGCAATAAAAAGGAAGTATTAAGAAGGAAACCATCATAATTTATATGGTGCCTGTGGTGTCTCCACATTTTGATGAATACTGGAACTTCCCTGAAAAATGATCCACTGCATTAAATAAATCTGACATTTTTTTTCCTTACCAAACCTTAAAATGTACAATAATCCACTAAAATCTTAAGGAAAAAAAAAAGAAGAAAAAGTTGTTGTTCTAGGTAGAGAGCTTGACTAAGTATCAGGGCAAGTATATTTGGAATACTTCCCATTCTGAGATAATCTAGGAGCTATTTTCCTCTAGTTTATGACAACACTCTGTGAGTAAAGTTCCCTGAGTGTATTGTAAAAATTGCATTAACCTATTTAAAATGCCCAAAGGCAAGAACAAGCTGGAGAAATTAGACTTTAATAAGCCATTTGCTTCCTCAGCTCAAATGGGACCTTAGGCCTCATATTGTACAGATGGCTGAAACATTAACTGGAGTCAGGGTATCATCAAGACACAGGGGATCAATCAGGGAGTCGTCTTGGGACTCTCATGCAAAGACAGGCAATTAAAAACTCACCATAACATATTCTGAGGGCAATGTAAGTGTTTGAATGCCAAAGGCTGGGTGTTAAGCAAGCAATATCTAGATCTGGTAAACTCCTAATTTTACCAGCCTGTTTTTTGGGATTTTTTTTTGTTTTTTTGTTGTTGTTGGGGGTTTTTGTTGTTGTTGTTGGGGTTTTTTTGTTTGTTTTGTTTTATTTTTTGTGAAAACATGACTGTCTCAGAGATCAGGGGGCAGAAGTCTTAACATCAAGTCTTTATGCCAGATAAAAGCAGTTTTCTAGTTACAGAGAGCAGGACTGGTCCCAGATTGTCTAAGAACAGAATAGCATTGGAATGGAAAATCAAACTGAGTGGCGTGGCATGGTGTTCCTACAGACTGGATTTCCCAATCATATTGAGCCCGTAAGAATGTTCCTATGGACCAGAATTTAAGATAACCTCCCATTTCCTGGGAAAAAATCTGCAGGACTCCTTTGAAAGAAACTAATTGACAGAGAAAAAATGATCATCTAAAGGCCAACAGAGCCCAATATAAGATTTCACAGCCGAAGGGATGTGACAAGGAACAGATGAATGACACAAAGAAATTAAGTTTGAAACAACAGTCTGCTGACTCAGAGAACAATGACCATGACTCATAATGGACATCAGACAAAGGCTGGGCACTCTCTGAACACACAACCTTTAATAACAGGAACTGCAGCTTATTTTTTTCCCTCCTTGTCTCTTTCAAATGCTCTAATATTGATGGGAACCATAATTTCCATGGCACTTATGCAGACTATGTGTTTGACATGCCTTGAACTACCAATGCTTGTAGAAAAAGCAGCGCAACGACATACGGTCCCAGGAGCTTTGGAAGAGGTCACACAGAATCCTGTCCTGCAGTTGAGAGCGCCGCGGGTCCCCAGTCCCCCAGATGCCCTGCCATTTCTGCTGGCAAGGTGGCTATGTGAGACTTTGGGGCAAAGTCTTGTCAAGAGGAACTGGTTGAACTGCCTGGTGCCTTCAAAGGGTGATTTTGCGTTCTTTCAGATAACAGAACTGAAGTTGCGTCTTCTATAATTGTTTATGGCAAATGGATCTTCCAACAAAGAAATATTTATCCAGGTGTAGCTTCAGCAATGGTTCTTTGAAGATCATGAATTATTAGAAGTCCCTTCAAAGAGTCTTTGAAGTGAGTCATGTTTCCCTAACTAAAAGTGAAGTTACTGTAAGTGAAATGTACTGGGTTTTTTGTGCATGTGTATGTTTGGGGTTTTTTAAAACAATACAATCAAATAGTGGATCAAAGTGTTTGTGGTTTAAAAGGTTGGCCTTGATGCTGAGCTTGTGGAAGCATCCTGAGAACGACAAAGGACAATGTCACTTTCCCTCAGCCTCAAACAAGGGAAGTAGCAGAAGGCACTGTGCCCACCAGGTGGCTTGGTATGACTGGTTGATTTAATCTCTTAGACTCTCATTATCCATTTCTCTATCATTTTCCACTTCCAGTCTATTCTGAAAGCTGGTAGACCTGAGACAACTCTGTTGTCTATTAAGAACTCCAAGATTCAAACAGCTGCAAATTCTGCTCCCAGTGTCCAAATTCCAGCTAGAAAAGTTAGCTGAACAGCAGTGAAAACAAGCCATGGAATGACTCAGAAAACAGCAATATGCACGCTATAAGGAGAAAGGGGAAAAAATGCAGCCCAGCCCAGTCCTTTCCTTTACAATCAATAAAACTACAACAGCAAGTATGAGAACCAGGTGCAAAAGTGGCAGTTCTACCTTGCTGCAAGGACGTGCACACAAATGCTTTGCTGGAGCAGTGACTTCAACCTTGTTACAAGAAGACCAGCCTGGCTAAACAGAGAGCTTTGGCTGGAACTCAGGAAAAAAAGAAGAGAGCTTATGATCTTTGGAAGAAGGGGCAGGCAACTCAGGAGGACTACAAAGATGTTGTGAGGTTATGCAGGGAGAAAATTATAAGGGCTGAAGCCCAACTAGAATTTAATCTGGCTACTGCCATAAAAGACAATAAAAAAATGTTTCTATAAATACATTAGCAACAAAAGGAGGGCTAAGAAGAATCTCCATCCTTTATTGGATGCCGGGAGAAACATAGTGGCAAAGGATGAGGAAAAGGTTGAGGTACTTAACGCCTTCTTTGCCTTAGTCTTCAATAGTCAGACAACCCCATTTGTTCTCAGGGTACCCAGCCCCCTCAGCTGGAAGACAGGGACAGGGAGCAGAATGAAGCCCCCATAATCCAAAGGGAAAGCAACCTGCTGCACCACTTAGACACACACAAGTCTATGGGGCCAGATGGGATCGACCCAAGGGTACTGAGGGAGCTGGCGGTGGGAGGTGCTCACCAAGCCATTTTCTATCATTTATCAGCAGTTGTGGCTAACCAGGAAGGTCCCAGTGGAGTGGAGGTTAGCAAATGTGATGCCCATCTACAAGAAAGGCCAGAAGGAGGATCCGGGGAACTACCTTATCGCTCTCTGCAACTACCTGAAAGGAGATTGTAGCAAGGTGGGGGTCAGTCTCTTCTCCCAAGTAACAAGCGATAGGACAAGAGGAAATGGCTTCAAGTTGCACCAGGGGAGGTTTAGATTGGATATTAGGAAAAATTTCTTCACTTAAAGGGTTGTCAAGCATTCCAACAGGCTGCCCAGGGAAGTGGTTGAGTCACCATCCTTGGAGGTATTTAAAAGACATGTTGACGTGGTGCTTAGGGACATGGTTTAGTGGTGGACTTGGCAGTGTTAGGTTTACGGTTGGACTTGATGATCTTAAAGGGCTTTTCCAACCTAAACGATTCTATGATTCTAACAACAGACCCCATTATCCTCAGTATAGCCTTGAACTTCTGTTTTTACCAAGCCATGAAAATTAAAAATGGTAGCAACAAGGTGAAAAAGGTAGGGAACAGAACAAAACAAAACATGTGGCCTGATCTTGCAAGGGCTGTAATGCTTTCAGTCCCTATGCAGCTCCCAGGGACTGAAGGCCATTCCTCACTAGCTGGGACACATGCACAGTACCATGTTGAACACGGCATTCTTCATCAGTCACTGAGGAATAAAAATGGACTAAAAAAATTTCTCTAAGTGACACGAGATATTGCTTAATAGCTGCGGTACAGGAGCAATCTTGAACATAGGTCACTGGGTTGGTGAGGAGGTGCTGTGCTAGGTGCTGTAACCTCAATATGTGAGCAGAAGATGGAGGTGTCTTTCTTCAGGTAAGGGATCAATGCAGAGAGACTGTGCAACTCCCTCCACATGAGAAATTAAAGAAGATCTGGGAAGCGAACTCTAATTTGGTAATCTGTCACACCACAAGCCATTCCTGAACGTATGTATCCATAGCAAGGTACATTATGTTTGCCTGCTGTTGACTCACAGTAGCTCTATTTTGCTGTCTTTAAGAATCTTCCATGACTTTTATTATTTGCTGTGCATAGATAAGAATGGTTGCATTTAGTTGTGTGCATTTCAAAACATACCACAGTATTAGTAGCCATTTTATTTTTGTAAGGTTTAAGCTAAGTACAGGTCAGTTTAATGCAATCTGCCTATATACCTCTTTCTAGCTTGTTTATTTTACTTGCAGAAAGATTAAAAACAAAGTTAAACAGTAGGTGAGCAGCAGTTCTGGACTCTGCAGCTGGTCATCTGTTGCGAATGGACTGACTGCTCATTTTTAATTTGCAGTAAAATGAGGGAGGCTGAATATCAGATTTCTCTCCGGTCCCTATAGCTCATCAGCCAAACATGTTGCTGCTTCAGGTGCTAATCCTAGCTTGGCTGTGCTTGGTGTCTATCACCTTTGCACAGTAACAGTGAATTAGCTGCTCTTTGAGTGCTCATGTGCTTCCACCTACCTAAATTTCCTGCTCACTGTTGAAATAAACAACCTGGGTATTCACATAGATAAACTGCTCATCAGTAGAAAATTTGGGTGGGAGACTTAGGGAGAAGATTTTATAGGCACTCCTCATTCACGGGCTGTAAAGTCTGTCACACTTCTGTGTTAGGATGAAGCTCCATCCACAGCTGAACAGAAGGGCTGGGGAGCCGAGAAAAGCAGCTGCATTGCTCTGCCCAGTCAATCCACTATCCACTTCATGGCTTTCAAAAGCTCACCAGGAACCCCCATGCTTAAGCTGCTTCTTCAAGGTTAATTGTTTTTAACTTGAAAGACATACACAGCAATTAATATATGACCTTTCACTTAAATAATTTATTTACTTACATGGTGCAGGAGTCCCCAGTTATGGAAAGTGAACAAAATCCAAAGGATTAATTTACAATTGGCCAAAAATCTACTTAAAAATCATTCACTATTTCTGACCACATATTCAGTCAGAACAGAATGTTGTTGCCCTTTTGATGCAGTAACTAGTACCTTATTACCCTTATCAATGGAAATACTTGCTTTTCCAGACCAGATAATGGAAGAAAAACACAATTTGGTTGCTAACCAGTAATTCTCAAAAAAACTCACAGGAAGCTAGTCTTTGCGTTCCCTAAGGCAACATTCCCTTAATTTTTTTTAATATTCAGGATAATGAAATATCATTTTAAATAAGGGTTTAGGTCTCATCAGCTGCATGTGTTTAGCTATACCAAACCTGAATGATGCTACAAAGCATTCTTCTCATTGTTTGTCATCTTCAGGTTCCTCCGTCTTTTAAACAAATTCAACAATGTGTTAATGCACACACAAAAAAAGTGTTTACCAATACACTAAGGCTGTTACAAATATTAAATAGACCTGCTGTTAATGTTATCCTTTTGAGAATTGTAACAGAATCCTGAAGAACTTGCTCTAAAAATACAGAAAATTCAAAAGAGAATGTATCCTAATAGGTCTATTGTATTCATCCTATAGAAACATACTGGCAGTGATACAACTAGATGGTGTGAAGTTTCCATAGAACAATTATAATTTTCTCTTAATTTTTTCTTCTGTTATATATAACCTTTTCATAAAATAATGCAAAAGGTAACTTTTAACTGTAAAGAATTAAGAAAATTTTGAAGATAATGAAAACATTGGTCATCATGTGAAATTGGTTGCTAATGTATAGCCATAGATAATGATGTTTGGCTGGGAGGGGGAGGGCAAGGGGAGAGAATTTACTGTTCACAAATTTCCTTACTTGTGAAATTAGTGGATTTCTCATCCTCCTGAGGAAGCCCAGCGAGGCGTAGGTGAAAAATACTACATAAATACTGGGCAAACACCGTTACTAGATTTACTACGGTAACTCCAATGTTAATTAAATGGAGATGAGTTTGTTCCAAAATAGCGTATTTAAACGAAAAGCCTAGACCATTCAACAGTACAAAACAGAGAAACACATGTCAGTGCTGATACAAGATCTAGCTTTTTGCTTAAATTGACTTCTGATTAAAAAAGAGGAAAAAATGCTTCTCAAGTGGGATGAACACTCTATCATGGCAACCCTGAGAAGAGAATTTGGCACAGTTAGTGCACACGGAAATCTGAAACCACTACTTTAGATTCGTTTTGCCAAGTTTCAACTAAGTAGATGCAAAAACCTGTTCCTTTCATTTTCAGTGCCAGGTATTTTGTCTTTACTCTGTTGATTTTAATAGCTCGCTTAGAAGCTTGGAAATGAATGTTTCTTCCATCATCAATTTAAAACTTTTCCATTTGCCAACTATGTATGTTTTTTCTACTGTGTGTTTTCAATGAAGCTGAAATTAATATGGTTCCCTTTGATTTTCCATCCAAGCTCCAGAGAGCATGGGGCAAGCTATGCTTTCATCTCCATCCTTGAGACAGAGCCAGGTCCAGCATCACATGACCACAAGAAGAGTCTTTTATTTCCCTCTCTCCCACGGTCTTCCAAAAAAGGCCATTTTTGGACTCGTGCTTGTCTAAAGACTACCTGGAAAGACCAGCTTTACAGGGGTCCTCCAGCATTCTGCAGGGGAGGGCAATTCCTATAGCCATCATCTCCAGTAGTTCAACTGCTGTTCTTCCAATACAGAGCCCCCACTTTGAGCAGATATCATCTCAACAGCCTCTTTTTCCTACCAGCTGTAGAGATTTACTTCTTTATAGCTTACGGAACTACGATGGCAGTCCAGCAATCCTCGCCTTTGAACAGGGGACTGAAGCAAATGCAAATTTGACTAAACGTTATTGTCACAAAGCCTTATTCATGTGACTGGGCAAAAGCAGTTGTGTAAATTCCTGCTTTTATTTTTTCAGGAATTTTTAGGGTATTCTTTTGCCAATAGCTACCCAATCATTACAGCTGATAAGAACTGCATCAGAAAAACACCTACAAAGATGAGACCCATAAGTGAAGGCAAGTGTTCTTTAAGCAATCATCCAGTGCAACACATTTCATTAGGAGGTTTGCAGCATATACTGCTGGCCATTTTGTGTATTTGGATTACGGATCACATGGATTTCCAATTCATAAAGAAACTAATGCCAGGAAAGCATCTATGCTTTAATGTTTTGCACTGGGAAATTAAGAGGGGAAGCCAAGATCATAAGACCTCTGATGTCTGTGAATCAACACTGGTCCACAGAACAGTACAGACAAAACCACAAGTAATTTCCATTTCATTTTTTTTTCAAGCAGCAGGATTCTTAAATAAATTACTTCTAGTGGCCCTTAATTATCTTGCACAGTGAAATGATGTCTAACTTCTTGCAATCGTAGTGCTAGAAGCATTGCTGATTTAACTGATGCTGCAATGATTTTCAGATTTGATCACAGTATACCCACAAAATAGATAAGCTTTAGATCCCTGCATGATTCTGTCACTTCTTTCAGCTGCAACTGGGAGTGACTTTTTTGTCAGGTACTCTCTGATGGGTGCCTGGCAGACCTGCATCTCGCTTGGCTGAGAGGGCTTGGTTTGCCCCCTGCCATAAGAGCACTCTAAAGAAATAGCCCCGAGAAGACCATGGGGAAAATGTGCAGTCACCACCTGTGCCTTGTGCCAGCATGGGTATGAATACAGAGCACATGCCACAGAGCAGCTCTCTCTGCTGAGATTCAGAAGAGTGCCCTTGGTTTACGTACTGATCTGAAACTTTAATCTCCCTGTGGAACACTTTAATCAGAAACCATTTTCATAATTTGTAAACACTGCCAAATGTTTGATTTCAGGCTGTTTAAGTGATCAAACCTTCTGGTGGAAAATAAAATAAATAACAATCAAACCATCAGACAAAGAAAGTAGTTATAAATAATTAAATATGTTGTACTGACAAATACTATTCCCACCTGGATGCTGTGCTTCCAAGATGCAAAGCACAGTTTTCCTAATTAGGGGGAAAAAAAAAGATCCTGTATGACAGAACAAGTCAGATCAGAAACAGGGAGTTAGGACTGATTGTCTTATGGATGAAGATCAGCGCCTGGGAATCCACTTCCTATTCCTGAACCTATGGTACCTGCACCACCTTGGGCACAGCAGTTAGTCTCCCTGCCTCACTTTCCTGCTCTATAAAAGAAAAGGAGGGATAATAAACTTCACTTCCCTCACCACAGGAAGATAAATTAGTGAAGTACAGCAATGTGTGTGAAGATCCTCAAAATGAAGTGGGGCAAAGATACACGAAGTTTTATTTCCACATGGAGAAGACTGTTATAGAGCTACCTCCTACATTGTGTTAATGAGAGATAGATGGTTTAAAAGCATCCATTTATTTTCTTTTTTCCTACTTTTTGATAATGTCTGGGTAATGCTTTTATTCCCAGCAGCTCATAAGACTTCTTGAGATCCCCAATAATAAGGATGTCTTTTAAGATGAACTCTCAGCTCAGGCACATTTTAGGCACTTGTCTCACACCGGGTTTAAAGGATACCTCGGAATGAAAAACAATCCCAGATTTCCTGAAAGACTAGTGCTTAGAGTTCATTGCACACCACTGTGAGCACCTCTGTCATCAGCGACACACTGATGGAGCCAGCTAAACCAAACTAGCTAATGATAATAGCAATAAAAAAATCCACGAGAAAATTTCACCAACAAGACATCACAGGTAATAAAGTGACTCCTCCAGTGCAGTAAGCTAGACCAAAGAAAATGAAGAAAGGAAAACAAATTCAAAGGCGATAAGTATAGGACCCCAGTGGGCTTGTTATGTGAATAGACTGCAGGTAACCACATCCTGCTGCTGTGATGCTTCATAAATTCTGTCATCTTGTTAAGAGGCTGAAGACTACTGACCTCACTTCCTCTGCTAATAAGACTGCACTGCTTTGTGCCCAGACTTTTATTATGCTTATGAAATTTGAACCATTGTGTGAGCCTTCTTCCTTCCTGCACCAATGATTGCTGCCTCCCAAATTACAGAAGAACAAATGGGAAATGGAAACTCCTCTCCCTCTCTTGTTCAACAGCCCCTTCTTTCCCTCGTCCTAACCCATTGCAAAATAATTCCCAGGCTCTCAGGACCAGTGATGCTAAAGCTTGCTTGGGTTTGTTTCTGAATATATTATAAGTAATAATAGTAATTAGCCAAGAAATGTGAGTGGATCTTATGATGTTCACATATAGGTGTGACATTTATACATGCAAGAAAGACCTTCATGCGTTACAAAGCCTGTGCAGGCAACATTCAGCCATTTTGTCCACTGACAACACATAGTGAGGGTCAGAGAGATGAAGAGAAAGCAGTCACGTGAGGTGTTTTGGAGGTACTCTCCAAGCACAAAGCCTACACAGGCTGTATACTCAACAGCTGTCCTTATTGCAGCTCAAAATAGGAGAAAACAGCTACTCCTCTTAGCACTTGCTTTGAAGAGCAAAATATGCAAAGGCAGCTGAGACCAGGTCCAGCCCAGGTGGCTATGGCCACCCATGATCATGAAAATTCAAGAGAAAGGCAGGCCTGTGACTTGTCCTGTCCATATTTTGTATCCTTTTCTTCCCAATCTAAAAAGGCACAAGATGAATCAAGGCAGAGTCATCACTTCCTTATATATGACAGGGCAAAAATGTGTTCACACCATAAAAACCACAGAAGGCTTGTCCATCAGCTGCTACAGTTTTAAGTGTTCACTCATGTAAGTGTGTTCCAAGGATGTACCTTTAAAATTTTACAATATGCAACTTAAAAAAAGGACCAATCATTATTTCCTTTGTCTATGAGACTGGTACCTTCACAGTAATCACTGGCACTGGGGGGGGGGGGGGGGGGGGAAGGGGGGGGGGAAGCCCTCATAGACCCCTCTTTTTCCCTCAGACAACCTCTTGTCCTTAAAAGCTAAAAACCTCCCAATGGTCACCTCTTGCAGCTAGTGAACTATGTTACATATGCACTTTCTGACTAGCCTTACCTTTAGTATCTCAAAGCAAAAATACTGCAAATAAAAATATACAAATCAACATGGCTGATGAGGACAGTAGGACAAACTCTTCTCTGAGTTTCACAGACCAATGAGAGCAGTGTCAGTGAATTTACACTTCTGAAACCAAGAGGAAAATGTGGCCTTTACTTACTTAGTTCTAAGAGCTTTTTGTCTTGTGGATCTGATTTTCTCTTTGCTTCAGTTGTGCCACTAACACCGTGCTCGGTACTTGCTTTGCCACCCTTAATAGATAACACAGCAGACGTCTGCTGTCTAGACTTACTGTCCTTTCCCATAATGAGGGCATGCAAACTCTTAATATTGTACATAGCAAAAAAACTTGAAATAAAACAGTAAAAAACAAAACACCATAACAAGTCTGAAAATTCTGTTTTTTTGCTGGCTTTCTCATAGCTCCTGCATGGGATCATATTTCACCTTTACTGTGTTGTCACTCTTATTAAGCAAAGGCAGCTTACATTTAACAATTCCATTATTTTCTTTTCTACATTACATAAGACCGCATTAGGAGCCTGCTGTGTGTTTTCGGGCAGACCCAATCTGTTCTGCCTTGCACAGTCCGGGCATTACCTTCAGAAATGGCCCTGCTGAGCCTTAGGCTCCACCAGCAGCTGCCCCGCACAGCTCTTTGTGCCAGGGACGCTGCACTGCACACTGGGCACTTAGGAGGAGGGTGCCAAGCTGCTGTTTATTTATGTCACCCTCCAAAGCCCCAAAGATATCACAGGTGTTTATGAATTGCATGTATAAGCTGTTTTATCGCTGTATTTTTTTTTAACCACACCCTGTCCCAGTTGTCCCTTTCCTCCATCCTTTTTCTCTCTCTCTTTCAAGACTACCTTCTGTTTTGTGTGGTCTTGCATGCAACATGCACATTTATTCTTCTTGGACTATGTATTCAGTAAAAGGAAGAAGGAAAGAAGGAAAGAAGGAAGGAGAGAAAGAAAGAAGGAAGGAAAGAAAGAAAGAACGAAAGAAAGAAAGAAAGAGAAAGAAAGAAAGAAGGGAAGAAGGAAAGAAATAAATAAAGAAAGAAGGAAGGAAGGAAGGAAGGAAGGAAGGAAGGAAGGAAAGAAAGAAGGAAAGAAGGAAAGAAGGAAAGAAAGAAAGAAAGAAAGAAGGAAGGAAGGAAGGAAGGAAGGAAAGAAGGAAAGAAAGAAAGAAGGAAAGAGAGAAAGAAAGAAAGATGGAAAGAAGGGAAGGGAGAAAGAAAGAAAGAAACAGAGAATAGTAAAAATCCAGAGTCAAATGTGAGTGGCACAGCTATAATTCTTTATGAAGCAGCAGGTAAGATTGATTGTCAAGGGTCAAAAGGCTAGGTCAAACTCCGCTCATTCGTCAGCTGAATGTCATTTTTGTTTTCCCTGTCACCAGATAGCTTTAAAAAAAATTGCAACTCCTTCCTCATTATCTGGGACTTGGCTCCTTTCCTGCCATCCAGTATTAATGAAACTGTGCTTCAAGCCTGGCCTTCATCTTTGAGGTTCTTCTTCATGTACTTCTTCCCTTTCTTAAGTACTACAGAGCGAGGACAATTTTAAAGATCGTTTTCTCGCCCAGAGAAGTTGGAAAATTGCCGCTACAGTGAGAATGATTTGAAAACATACATGCAGTATAAACGTCTGAATGAACAAAAATGTAATTAAATCATAGCAGGTCCAAAGCCCACACAGCAATGTAATTGAATCATGGTTAAATCCGTGCACCTCATATGGAATCCTTAAAAAACCAACATGATACAATATTTTGAAATCATTTATGAGGAAAAAAAATAACTTTTTGTTATAATTACATGCTGTGCACGACTGGAATAATGCTAATGCTGAAATTATCCATCGATTTACTGTGAATATGATTTATATATGCCTGATTCAAATAAAAATGTAGCCAATAATTCCCTTAAAAAGAACTAAACGTCTAAATTAATTGAAGTTAAATTGCACCTACATGGTGAAGTTTCAGCTGGCCATTTCAAGCTAGCAGTTGGTGACCCAAAGGATGCTTCCTCAAATAAAACTATTTTGTGTCAAAGGTAAGTTTAGGTGCAATTATCCTCTTGTGCATTTGTATAAAGGCAATACTCTTTTGTTTATTGAGTGCTTTTCACAAAGGGATCTCAGGGTAAATTACACAAATAATTAAACCTCATCTAAAGCCTATCCATATGAGGGCTGCCTCTGTGTTTAGAGGAACAGAATCAGGAACCCTTCAGTGACAGAATGAGAGGATTTACTAAATTAATTTTCATTAAACACATTGCTGCACAGGGTGATTTAAGTATGTTGACTAATTGACATAATACCTCCTTTTAGCTAGAAAAATGACCTTTTAAAATATTTATAACCACTGTTGGGCAAAAATATCCTGAAACCCTGTGCTAAATCTGTATGGAATAACATTTCACACTAGTCTAATTTCCCTGCACAAGCAAACGTGGTGACTGCAGTGAAACTATCTGCATGAACGGCATCTCAGACAGGAAATTCAAAATGTTTTGTGAAAACAAATCAGTTTTAACTGTGAAGAGAAGATCAAAATAAATGACAACTTAAAACAAAAAGAAAAGGTTCTGATTTCAAAATACTTAGTGGACTATCCACCTACAACTTGGGAGAGCTATTTCAAGGCCTGGCTGCTGCAAGAACACAAGCTAGTCTCTGTTTGCTTCCAGCCACAGGTGGAAGATAATATCCATTCAAAATGTACAGAATTCAGCTCATAGAGTAGTGGATTGCAGAATTATTTAAAATAGAGACAAGAGGTTCACAAGGTGACAGTAATTAGTTAATCCAAAACTTCAGAGTACCTGGCTCTCCTGTGATATTTGACAGCAATAGTGGAGTTTAGAACAGACTAATTTTGGGAACTACTGATATTTTTTGACCTGACTGGGTTTTCAGGGCATAAAAAATATGATGTGCTTCCAAAATATTAGCCAAAACAACTCAGTTTTCACCAACTCTCAAAGAAGATAAAATCAGAGAAAATGTCAACAAAAGAAGCAAAGTGAAGAGAAAAACCATTCTTATGGCAAAACTAAGTTTTCCTTCAGGATGCTTTTCTTTAGTCCAACTTTCCAGTGGCAACAAAACTTGACTTTTCAAATTTGAGATTGGATGAAGATAGCAACAATTAAAATTTGAATACAGGGCTTGTCATTAAAATAATTTTGCCTATAGCACAGTGTTTGACTGTACACTGCTTTTCGAGCCATGTCACAGTGTGGACACCCTTCTGCACGTGTGCTGCAGTGTATCAGTTTAAAACCTGGAGCAACTGTACATTACTGATGTGGGAAGCAGCACTGTGGGATCAGGCCAAGTGCATGGATAAAAGTAATCGGAAAACAGAGTTGGGCACTGTCTAGGAGAGTCTCTTTTTGTTACGTAAAATGACTGATTATGAGATCCCAGCTGGGTTTTGCATGGGGCCTTGTTCACTAAAATATTAATAGATGACATTTTGCTAAACAGTACAACAGAACCATGATACTGTGCTGAGAACTGCCACCATAAACAAGTTTTACTTCTTCGAATGAATACTAATTCGTAGCAGGCTGTTGCCAAACTTCCATGCTTTCTCCAGACAAGCTACAGCCTTCTCTACTACACAGCTCCTAGGAATTACACAGCTTGTTTTTTTGGTCACATCTAGCGCAGAAATTAGCTGAGGAGGCAGTGAGTCCTTCCCTGTGGCTCAGGTGGGAACAGAGAGCACTAAGAAGCTCCTGTGGATGTAACACAGGCAGCTGCTTTCTTCAGTAGTCTTGAAGTGATGCAGATTGTCAAGCACAACTTCCAGGTGTGGTGAAATCCAAAGTTTCAGCTTTGTAATTGCCACTCAGCATTGCTCCCCTCAATTAGCTGAGGAACATTTGTTAATTATGTGAAACCCAATAACAAATGCTAATTTTTTACTGAAGGAGAGAAGATGGTACATGAGCCGTCATGCCTGCTGAAAGTCAGTTAGTTCACCCATAATACATTTTGCCTCTTTCTTCTTACTCTGAACTAGCTCCCTTGCTCCCTCCTTTCTCAAAAAATTACCTTTTTCATTGCCTTTTTGTTTCCCATATTTTTTCCCTCTGTTTCCTTTCATTCTGTGACTCCTCAGGATTCCCTGTATGGGTTCGCTGTAGACCATCAGATGGCATCTTTACAACTCTCATTGCATGAAACTGAACCATATGAGCGAAAAGCAGTTGAATTCCTCTCAATTTTGGCAACAGCAGTCTGAAAGCTGCACGCTGAGATGAATTTTTGAAAAATTTCTATGCTATTTTCCATGTTATTGAGGGCTTCAGCTTTACACGGAGACAATGAGCTAAATTTTACTCTCATCTGCCCGAGGACTCTTCCATGCTTTTTGGCCTTTCAATTGTTGTATAATTAATACAGAAGAAGAAAACTGTAGTAAGCTGCTCTATCCTTGAATAGGATATTAGCAGCACTTTGTTCTCACCATTGCTTTAATCAGACACTAGTGACATTTCTACTGCAGGCTGACCCTACCTGCCTGGTTTTTCCATGTTATTTTTAACACTGATGTTCATGTAACTTAAAACCATTTCTAAGCAGACTTTTCCTCACAGAACTTTGCCCTCTCACCTCCATGTTCTTTCTTCTGCTGTTTTCTGCAGTATTATGATCAGTTGCTAACAGTCTCGCTATTGTGACATGAACAACACTTCTCTGATTGACTTCATTCTTCTACTTAGCTGTGTGTCACCCCTACACATTTTGCAGATCTACATAATACAAAATACCATCCCTTTTCCCTGTCATCAGAATCTTACGCTGAGCCTGTTTTCCTAAGTGGTGGAGTACCTTTTCACCCCATCTGCATATGGCATCCCAGCTCATCTCCAACCCTCCTTCCTAACTCACATCTGATGTGGTTTTCTGCTTTCAGAATTTTTTGAGGTTTTGAACTTTAATGCACTGACATTTCTATTCTTTTCTGACTCTGTATTCAGTTCTTTAAGGTTTACATTTTCTTCATGAAATTTACATAAACCTGTCACTCCAGCATTTTTACAGCTCTCTCCAGTCATTACTTGGGGCTGATGCCATATGTCTTCTGTCTAATCTCCCATGATGAACCCCAGGTTTATGGTGAAACAGTGTAAATGACATATATGTTCCGATCATGCTGATTTATCTCTTTCAATACCTCACTTCCTTCTGTGGTTGTGCTTTAGGAGTCCTCAAGACAGTCCTAAAATTCTACATCATGAATTCTGCAAGTGAATCCAGAACTGGATTTTTCCTAAAAAATCAAGGAACCAACAAGCATGGACTTTGCAAGACAAAAGGGCAGGCTTTAGAAAGCTGTAGTGAGAGCCATTAAAATAAACTTGTGGTGTGAGCAGCAAGCAATATAGGGCATCAAAAGAGGCCAGAAGTATGCAAACCTAACAAAATGAGCTTTGATAGCAATACGGTCCCTGAAAACAAGGGCTTAACAGCCTCCCTCTAAGCTTGGTTTTGGCAAAAGCTCTGTGCATATAACCAACAGCTGGCAAACTCAGAGCTCTTTCCCCAGTCTCACAGCAAAAGACAGTATACAAAAAATTAAAAGATAAAAAAGGCCAACAAGGGTTCTTCCTGCTTCAACTTATTGCTGCTCCTAAGATTTTCGTGCCGGAAAGCAACTTCTACCTATGTGTGAGAGAAAAAGAAGCTCTTTCTTGCAGCTGCAGGATGTGGGGAAGTGAACAATAGGGCAGAGGACTATAGATATCGCTTCATCGCATCCTAACATCATTTTATGGTATTGAATTGAAAGATCTCTAAATACTCAAACCGTGAGCCAGATGATGCAATTATCACTTGAGCATAATTCCTATTCACTGAAGGAAATTTGCCTGAGTAAGAACTGTAAGAACTTATAAGCTTCCCTTGTTACAAGATTATTCTTTATGCCTCACATGTATTGCAAGAAGCTGGGGCAGACAACTACATAAAAAATCATTTAGAGAAAGATCATGGACAGAAATGATTTCTTAGAATTGGGGTGTAGGGCTTTATAAGAACTTTAATGCAAAGCTGTGAATTGTATGAATTTGTCGCTTTCATTTTAACATTAAATGGAGATTTAACATGACTACTTTCATTTGTCACAAACGCACATAAGCAAGGCTGAAGGACTAATATGCAGAGACCTGAAATAGATTTCTTCAATAGGAAGCTTTGCATTTCTGCAGGCATAGCAATACCACTATTTTAAGAAATGAGGATCAAATTAAATGTTTACTGTTGTAACACAGTGTTGCCTACAGTGTCAGTAAATTTATGAACAGTTTATAATTTTAACTGTCTTCCAGACAGTGGGTCATATGTGCATTAAAGTAGTCATAATAACCTGTCAGTAAAAATTTCCTGTAGCACATTCATAGCAAAAAATGTTTGCAAGTTGAGCAGCTTGCTTATGCACTGGCAGAACAGTTTCTCCTATGAAGTGGTACAGCCAACCCCTCCGAAAAATAATTTGAGTTTGATCTGATGGATCAAAAAACCTGAGATTTTAAGATAATTTTTTTTTTTAATTTCCAGAATTCCTTTTCAAAATTCCCCAAACAGCACTTTTAACACACAGTCATTGACTAGAAAATTACTTGCTCTTGCCCCTACATCTTGCCCCTAGAGAAATATACAGCTACCCATATTTGACTTATGAGTTATTATTTATTATCTATACTGGGTAGTGTGCAGAAAGTGAGAGAGGCTTTCCAAACACTTTGGGAGGCAGCATTCAACAACCTGAAGCCTGCCAGCCGGTGTGTTTTCATTGCAGCTACAACTTCCTCAGGATTCATATGCCCTCGTGTTCTCTTCCCTTTTGGAGCTGCTCTCGCTCCCCCTGCAGTAAACTCCTTCTGGTGGGATCAGGCCCACCATGATGCTCTCGCTGTTTAATCTCAGCAAGCAGAATGGTTTCCAGGCCTGCATCCACCCATGATGTTACCTAGCAGAGTACTGAAATCTCAAATATTATCCATCAGTCATTCCTAGTGCCACTTGTCCCTCCTGGGGGGTCACGGCACCAGCAAGGTCAGCAGCAATCTAAAGTGCAATGCTTACTCACTAAAATAGAGCTGGGGAAACATCTTGCTTCCCCTTTTACTAGCTTAAGAAACAGAGAAAATGGGAGTGAAAGCATTCGACTTTGAACATTTCTGTAGTGAGATGTCACTTGCTGGGATATTAGGAGAGAATACTTGTGTCACACACACACACATTGCCTAATGTGTGAGACTTGTGTGTACCTTTGAGAGGAAGAATTGCGTCAGTTTACTCAGACCATTACACAAAGTGGATTAAAACAGTCACACGGTGGGTCTGCTGGTACCTTATTTCAGAAGGCAGCATTCACGCTGTGGTCAACGGGAACCCAAAGAATGTGGCCCCAGTATCCCTGCTAACGAGGGATAACAAACTAATGGTTTCAAGCTTCCATTTCAACAAAAATGAGGTAAACTTACTTTTGCCTGTGCAATGACCCTCTGCAAGAGACAGTCAACATGTAAAGCATTTAAATTCAGCATTTAGAAATTACAGGCTGAGTGCCTTCCTTTCTATGCCTTGCTTTAAAAATCCCAAACAAATCCAACCTGAATTAGCCACTGATAGAGACCCTTTGAAGACAGTTAGAAAACCAGCTAAACATGCATGGACAATTACATAAAGTCATGTTAAGGTGAGGGTATTTCTCTCCAACTCCAAATAAGAACATACAAACAAAACACATCTCCACTGAGTTTAAACAGACTACTTCTAAATTTATATACATGTTAAGTAACATTCTGGATGGATGCTTAAAGACTCCAGTTATGAAAAAATGTGGCCTTTGTTTCTGCTGAAGCCAAACTTCATTCTCAATATGTTATATATATTCATACTCCTTTTATTAAATGGCTGTTCTTTCATTCCTATGTTTTTGCTTGCACTATGCATTAAGTACATATTCTTTAAGCTACCTGGAGTGATTTCTATACATTTTCATGTTACATTTAATTCAGAATGTTTTATCCTTTGTATGTACAATATTATATCTTAAGTTTATTATCTTGTATTTAACGATATTGAATTTTAGCCTCTGGTGTACTGCCCAGTTATACAGTGCTGGTAGCAGGGATGAGGCAAGGAGAAGGAAAATAACCCCTTGGAACAATGACCTGCCATGAGTGCACTCTAAATGCAAAGCTCTGAAATGTAACTGTTATTATCACTTTCACAATTATGTAAACTTCTTAGCATATTCAGTAAGAGACAGAAGAGAAGCACTTGATTAAACATTGCAAAAAATGGCAAGTTTAAATACAATGGTCTACACAACTTTTAATATTCAAGTTTAGATTCAGTGTTCTTTACAGAACTGAAATAATTCAATATAAAACTTTTAATTAAGGGTGTTCTCCAACTGGGTATTGTTGGCACACAGATTTCTGTACAGCATGTACCTGTTGATCAGAACGATACCCATATCCAGCGAGATAGTTATCAGAACAATAATGGACAGGCCACGGCAAGAGACAGTGGAATAAAATGTTTCCATAATTAAAAAAAGAAATACCAATAGTTCCTCTATATTCAGGACAAAGTAGGGGAACAGAACCATGTTAATAATTATTCTGGGAGGCTACAGGATACTTGGTATTGATGAGCTTTCTGGTCTTGTCATGTTATACTATTCACTGTATTGCATCTCATGCGCTATCCAAACCATAAACTCATTTACCCTGCTCCTGCTACTCTAGACAGAATGGCAGGCATCAAGCCTTCATAAAACAATTGT
This sequence comes from Theristicus caerulescens, assembly GCA_020745775.1. Taxonomy (NCBI): domain Eukaryota; kingdom Metazoa; phylum Chordata; class Aves; order Pelecaniformes; family Threskiornithidae; genus Theristicus; species Theristicus caerulescens. The sequence continues at coordinate 56,319,462 of CM036558.1, read as the reverse complement.
TTCCTATTGCTTTTTAATATTTTGTTCTTCTTGGAGCAGCCGCTGGGATAGATTAAATGGAAAGCTGACATATCTGAACTTAATGAAAAGGACCGTCCTTTCCTGTGGCAGTTGGTGCTGGGGAGAGGGTTACAGTCTACAAAACAGCTTAAACAGATGTTGCAAATTTCTGCAAAGCAGCTGATGCTTCTATTCAAACACCAACACAGGGCCTACCTGCAAGATCTGATATTGCTGTCTGCACATGGAAGGAGCAGACTTGTATATCTCAGCTGTTTACTTTTTGCCTTCCTTCTGTTCTCTCTATTTACAGCACTTACTAACTCCACTGATTTTTTCCTTCTTGGTCTCTTCTCGGTACCCTCATCTGAGCAGCTGGATCTGTATGAAACCTATCCCTGATTCTTCCCCTGCACTGTTCCTCCCTTATTGTATGCTTCAGGTTGTAGACGTATGTCAGGAACATTAATAAATCACTAATAAAGATACTATCCAAGTACGACCTGTCCACTCATGATGACGAGACATCCTTGAGCAGCTCCACTCTTCTTCTCTGTTACATCCATCTGCACAGCTTCAACTATTTGTACATCCTGTGTTTAGGGCCTTATCCTGCAGTCAATTCTTACATGAAAAATTTATCAGTGAGATTACTGTCAGACATCATTTTCTGAAGGAGGTCAATGCTGGAGACTGGACATTAAGGTAGATAGATTCCTGGCCCAATGCAGTATGGCAATTTCTGTATCCTTAGACTCACAAAAAGACTGACTTTTCAGCTGGAATGGTGCTTTACTGCCACGGCAGTCTGCCAGGCTGAACTCATGGAAGCTGTTGTCTTGTTGCATGTGACTGAAAACACTTTAGTATACTGCATATCTAACACTCTTTGGTGTGCACTTAACAGGAGAACTATGGTAGGTCTGGTCCCTGTCTCATCATCCCTTGGTTGCTGATATAAAGGGTACAGACAGGAAGCTGTCCCAGATTTTCTTCTTTCTTTTTCCCCCCAGAATTTACCTCAGAATGGCTCTGACCATTGAAATAATAGGAATTTTAGAGATTATATGTAGGCACAATTGTTATGATACATTGACTTGGTCAGCTGCATAACCATTAGGTGGCTTTATGACTCCCTTTTCAGGTATAGAACAACTTCAAGTTAAGGAGTGATCAGTCTGGTTATCCTTTTTCAGCTTAAAAGTAACAACAATACATATCTAGCATATTGGAGAATAGTTATATTCCAAGAAAGACCCAGTAACACACAGTGAGGAAATACTTGAATCCCTTCCTTCCATTATTACTGAAAATTATTCCCTAGGAAAATTATTCCCAATGTGAATACTTCCCAATGGGAGTATTGTTCTTGCTGAGAACATGGATATCACATCGACAGGAATGCTGCGAGAGGCTTCTCCAGCAAGAATAAGGAAAGAGCACAGCGATCTTGCAGCTGTGATAATTCAGAGTCACCTATGGAGCTGCACCTGCAGCATCCTCTTTGCTGGCAGAATATTAAGAACCAGTGCTTTTCATATAATTTCATGGCTATGAAAACATTCCCTGGATATAGGAAAATGTTCACAGCACCAGCTGAACACAAAGCAAATGATCGTAGCTCTTCAATCCAAGCGGGTGAATTCCCTCCGATCTGTCTGTACAGACTAGCACCTGGCTGGTGCTGAGACACATCAGGTGCTTGGCAGGTGGAAGACAGCACGCTGTTTTGCATGGTGCGTTGGAATTGACCCTTCAAAGCCTGAAACTATTTATTCTTTCATTTACAACCCAACCTAGTAATGAAGTAGCGACTCATGGTAGCACTTGCTACATTAATCATATTTTTGCATGGTAATAGCAGACACTGGATGCCTGATCTCTGCTGTATTGTGGCTCAGGCTGGTATTAAAGCAAAAGCTCAGGGATCTTGATCTACTGCACCTGCTTGACATGCCTGATAATTTTCTCTTTTTCCACACAACATTCCTTGGCTTTCTACCACTTTCTGTTTCCAGCCTCCTTCCTAGGGCAGAAGTCAGTGTGGTGATTGGGGACCTATGTTAATTACCCAGATGGAGAAGACTGACAACATATTCCTGCATTGTGGCATAGAGAGATCACCTTAATTACTGGCTGCTTTTCATACACTCTTATTGTTTTTCTTTCTTGCTCCTAACAATTTTTCATGGTTTTTACCCAGCCCTTTTGGGTTGTCTGCATTCACTGTTACACCTTCAGCTATAGTCTCTAAGCCCGTGACTCCTGAAGAGATTTTTTTTTCCCCCACTGTCACTTTCCATTCAATCTACGCCATCTTCCCTCTTTTTGGGAGGCTGTTTGCTATTACAGGCTTACTATCTGCAGAACATATGATTGATTCAGAGTCATAAACATGCATGCTGTTTTGCAGAGAAATAAAAAAGACAGATTCCTGCCATGAGGAATTTACATTGTAAAAATTACTTCATTCTCTTCCCTAATTCTCTTTTTCTGTCAAGATTGACAACATCACCACCATCCCTTCTCCTCAGGCCTCCAATGTAATCTCTAATTGTTCTTTTGCCCTGGCAAGACGACTTTGTTTATGACTGACCTTCATAATTTGCTTTCATCCTCACTGGGCAAAAGCACCTTTCTCATCTCTTCCTTTCCAGCTACTCATAACTATTTGCTGGACTGCTTCATCCTGTTTCTTTTCCCAGCATTTCAGAAAGATGCTCCAAGATCAGCTACTGTTACTCTCCCCTCTCATGAATCATCTCACTTCACCTCTCTACTTCCACACCAAGCTCATGTCTCTCATTATTTTCAAATATCTCCTTGTACTTGACTATAATGTTAAACTTATTTTTCTCCAATATCCTCCATTCAACTCTTGCCATCTAGCAATCTTTTCTTCTTAGCCTTTTTCCCCTCCTAGTTCTGGCTTCTCACCTTCTAGTCACCTACTCTGGTATTGGATCAGTTACCAAGTGATTGTTGTCCACCAAGTTTCCTGCTCTCAATCTGGAAACTCCTAAATACTCCCCACTCCGTGAAGCTACAAATGAGATGGTCCATACCTCACTCCAAGTCCTTCCTTCTTTAATCCTCCACAAAGGTCAACCACTTACTGTAACTACTATATGAACTATACTCTACATGTTTGTGGTTTTTTGTTTTTTTTTTTTTTCTGGAGCTGCTAAAGTTGCTATGGTTTCAAAACAGTTAGGATGCCTCTTCCTTTAAGTTTATGGAATCACAGTCCCTGCTCTTTGTTCGGTGCAGCACAAAGGTTGTAAAGTGACTTACAAAACAATGCAGCATTACACAAATAACTAATAACAACAAGCAAAAGATAAGCAATAGAGAATATACTTGTACTTGGGCAAAATACGCTATGGAAGCTTCATATTTAACTAGTATTGGTCTTCATCATAGTTGTGATGTCATTAGAGAAACACAAAATTAAATCCCTAAGTTAAGTGACAGTGAAGCCTGAATCACAATCAAACATCAGCAAGTGCTGAATTACATCAAGTGATGTAACCTATATAGTAAAATACTTCAGAAAGTCCTTAGCCTCAGTTACAATTTCCTTGTACCTTTAATTTCCATGCAGTGTGGGTCATTTGCTCATTAGAAAAGCCCTAATAGGAGTCTATTATAAACCAATCAGTCATGGCAGGATGCTTTTGCCAGATGTATTTGTATTTAATATATAAAGGGAGGGAGGGGATGGATGGAAGAAGTGGCAAGTTATGGGATAAATTTCTAGTCACTTAGTGAAAAAAACACCAAACCCAACAAACAATCATAGTTTCTAAAACATGCAAGACAATTATTTGAAACAAAATGTATTGCATCTAAAAAGCAGTAAACCCAATTTGGACCTCCTAATGACTGGTGAAGATGAATTAACAGCTGGACATCATGCTGGTGAGTTGTGAGGAACGAGAGATCATGATCAGACTAAGTTCATCAGGCTCCTGATGTCATATAGAGGACTGAACTCTTACTAACATTTACAGCTGATGATTCAAAAAAGAAATTACTGAAAGCAGAAAGAATGTGAACAAAACCTGACTAAGAGAGAAAAGGGAAAATATGACAAAAATCACTATTTCATAGCAAACAGGCATAACTAAGAACAGATGATGGTTTTCACTAAAATTCTGCCCCTGTTTAATAGCAAATCAAAGGGAGAAATAAGAAAAAAACCCAAACATGTATTGAATAGGAAAAAATAACAGGAAGCAATTGGTCTAAAATAAAAGCTTATCTTGTAGAGAGTTAGTGTGATAAATGAAGACATCCAGGAAAAATTATGACAGGTCTAAAAGCAGCAACAACAGCATGATTTTTAAGGTATATTAGGAGTAAAAGAAATCCCAGTAATGTGCCAGGCCCATTAACAGACAAAGGTAGTTAACGTAATTAAAATGAAACAGAAAAAAACAGAATTGGTCTCTAAATAAGAAAGATGCTAACCGGTCTTCAGTCCTAAGAAAAATAATGAAAAATATGCTATTGGCTTCACTTAATTAAGAAACAGCAATATAAATAGCACCAATCAATGTGGCTTTATGAAAAACAAGCTTAGCTGGACAAGCCTGAGTACAGTCTTCAAGAGAGCTACAAATTTGTTGGACAAAGAAATTGTGATGACATGAACTCCTTAGACTTCCTTTCTAGAAAATTAGGCGTATACCATAACAATATAGTACATGTCAAATGGATTAAGAACTAGCTAACTGACAGTTTGACACTTGGGCATAATTCTCTGAAAGGGGTATTTTTAACAGTCTCTGCATGGACCAAAAGTAGACACAGAAGGACACAACCGCTGCAAGGTCCAAAGGGGCTTACATTTTCTCTTGTAACGTTGATATTTTCATCCAACAAATAATTATATAATCACTACAACAAAATTACATATATTGGGAGGAATTGGGCAGTCACAAAAAGTAACCTGACACACCTGGTAAGCTGGGTCCAAATCCATTTTAACGCAGTACAAAATGTATAATGATATACCAATGGACAATGTAAGAGGACTGCCTCTTGCAAGCTAAAGCTGCTTATTTTAATGCATTACAGAGCTTCCAGGGCACAGCTGCATCCCAAAGAACCGCTGGAATCAGAAACATCATGTGCAAGAGGACAAGAGTTACGGTATTGCTGTGTCAAAGCCCCTGGTGAGCCAAGGTACTGGAGCACTGTATTAAGTTCCAGTGACCAAAGAAAAAAGTTCTTAGAAAGTTCTTGAAAAATATAAAAGGTGTGGAAAAGAGCTGCTAAAATTGTTAGACAAAGTACACTACTGTGACAGACTGAAAGAGCTTAACTTTAATTCATCTGCAATAAAACCAAGCAAATAGTGAGCGAGGTCATTTGATTTCACTAAAAGATTCCTCAAAGTATGCATAAGAAGCTGAATTCTAAGTATATACAAAAAAGAAAAAAAGCAGCTTGTAAGTAATGAAGGCCACTGTAAAAAAGATCTCTGGAAAACAGTAGATTTTTCCAGTGTTCTGAATTCAAATTCATGATTTGATGCCTTTCTGGAAGAAATATGCCAGCTTAACTCCAGAGTCTGCCAGGTGAAAAATAAGACTATTTTGGACAAACAAATGACTCTTTTAGTTCTAAACACCTGACGTTATAAAACAAACTGGACTGTAAAGTATATTTTCTGGGTAAGAAAGTATATGTTACGTGCACCCAGTGACAAAATTCAATACAAGCAACACTTTAGAGCACAAAAACAAGTCTCTCCAAAATCTAACATTGGGGATTTTCTATTTGCTATATAGATTCTGTGGAAGAACTTGAATACAGAGAGAATACTGACAGCAGTCTTCGGAAATCAGGGCGTTGAGGCTGTTTTGCAGTTCTCCTTGCCAAATCACTGTATTCACTTCATGGAAAAGAGCTTTTTCCATTGATTTCAGAGTAATTATCATGTTATCATATGTCTAAGTCGCCATGCTTACACAGTGCTTTGAAAATTGCTAAAACCTAGCACATCACTTCTTTTTCTCTAAACTCCTTCTGGAGCTTCAGTTACGGGATGAGGCAGGTAGGACTGGGTGACTGTTCTGGAATGTGCAGGTATATCATCTGCTTACATGTATTGCTTCCTCCTTTTCCTATTTATAAATGCTATCTAACAGTTCAGGAGCTGATTAGCACCTTCCCTTCTTAGTGAATGTATCCTCTTTACTATAGGCCCCTGGTAATTATCTGTTGTTTAGCCTTCCTTGCTTTCCTGCTTGACAGCCCCCCCTATTACCCTCCTAATGTACTGTAAAGTTGAATGCATTGCAGGATTTTATTGTTACAGTTTTGTGGGAAAAACCAAGAACTGAATAGTCGCTGAATATAAAAGCCAGCAGCATACTCTCTAAAGCTTTGAGTAATTCAAAAGCATGGAGAGAGAATGAATTTAAATCTGCAGCAGCCAGTTGCCATTACAGGCTGCTAATGTGGTTCATAGGCTGAAGGAATGCCGTTATGCTGCCTGGTGTAAACATGTGTGTACTTCTAGAAAGGAAGATGTCTCCTTCCAGTTGTACATGTCTGCTCAGCCTCTGTAGAGAAACCTAAGAGAAGTCTGCCATGGTGTTGGTTTCCAGGGGATATCCCATATTAGTGTGCCCTGGCTGACTCCAATGACGCTTTGGGTTGGTCTGCCCCTCACAAAGGATGCTGACTTTACAGCTGTACAAAATGAAGGGTTTGCTGTACCAGGCGGCGGGGATAAGAAGTGAAAGTTCAAGAAGGAGTTTGTCTCTGAGAAGATGAAAGTTTAGATCAATGCCCATATACATTTCTTCTGAGACGGGCAATTACTATCAGTTATGACTTGGAGTTTTTGGTAACGTGGATATCTGTTTTCTCAGAACTGGATCAGTTCATTTCACATAGACCAGTATGCCTTCCTGGCCTCATAACTGCATCAGTACAGCCTTGCTTTAAACCAATGGTTGTATCTTCTTATTTTGCTAATTAATTAATTCAGTAATCAAACCTTCTTTAACACTATAACATCAAATAAAATTGTCTAGAGAATAACAGTAATAATAATAATAATAATAATGATGATGATGATGATGTTGTGTGCAATTTCAGAGGGACCTTAATGGTTGAACCTTGTACGTTTATCCAAAATGGGAACCTATCATCCCAATGGTTTCTATATTAGCATACAGAGAAAATCCCATATAGTGACTTTGCTATAATCTTAGCGTGATATTAGCACTAATATTTGATATAAATTCCTCAATTAAGTAAAGAGATAAAAGAAATAAAAAAATTACTTAGCTCTGTTTTTTTAATTGAAAATTGAAATTCACAGTAAAATTCAGCGCCATCATTTCTCACAGTCGTCGCATGCCACCTGAGAAATACCAGGCTGCCTCACTCTATTGTCTTACCAGCAATTACTTAAAAATGACTTGTAGAAAATCTCTGTTTGGTATCTGAAGAGTTAATCAAACCTTAGCTGATCCGGGGGAGTTCTTCCCTGCAGGTCCTCAGAGACAGTTGTAATTAATTTGATCTTCTCCAGTCATTAACTCAGATTCATAGTGAGCTCTCCACACACTGCTCTATTAATTCACTGGAGATCAGTTCTCAGGATTCATTTAGTTAAGCAGCACTGCTGGATTACATTTTAAAACCCTTTAAACTGGTTGTAATTGATGTCTGTTTATAGAAGCTTACTTTAATGGAGTCAACGTGAGATGAAAATCTACTATACTAGTCTAAGATAGTGCCTTGCTGTTTAAAGCATGTCTCCAGAGGCATCCAGTTAAATAAGAGACACTGCAAAATAAAATAAATTCCTCATTAATCACCAACCTACTCTTGGCATTTTTAAAATAGTTTTTGGTCCTCCTGACTGCTGGTACCTTGGAAACGAATCTGAAGTAGATCTTCACTGTGTAACAACATACACATTTGTTAGGTATTAAGACTTGATCCTGAACCCAGCCAACAAAGCTCCTGTTGGCTTCAATGTAAAGTCAACAAGGGTGAATGTAAAGAGCAACATTATCTTCCATTAAAATCTCAACGCAGCCAGCACAACGGCTGTACTTCTCATTGTCAGATAGCAACATACTTGCAAGAAGCTCTTCCCAAAGTCCTGGAGCAACCAGAGATGGACATTAGCACTCCGAAGACTGCATTCTGCTGTTGCCGTTCCACAATTAAAGCATGGGGCGGATAATGGTGTTACAGCTGCTTAAATAGCTTGACTTTAATTTGTCTTCCATGTAGCAGCAGATAATTACAGTAATGGCATTTAAAACAGAAAGTCTGAATATAGAGTCTCGTCAAAAATATACAGCTTGGAGCCACCTTTGAAGTGATATAAGAGGAAGAGTGCTATTTATAATATTTCAGGCAGAAGACTGGAAATTCAACCAGTCCTCTGCGGGCCATTACCTTTATTCATTCCACTTCCACACTTGGACTATCTCAGACCTGGCCATCTCAAAGCAAAGACAGAAGAGCTTGGGCCTATCTGCATCGATGTGGCTAGACATAACCTGTGTAACACCAGGCAAAGTACCTCAGGTAATGTTTTCTGAAGTAGCTCATTGACCACAGAGTCCCTGTTTATGGGAAACTAATTTGAGACCACACACACTTGATTTTCTTTCTAAGCACTTAGAATTTTAGCTGAAATGAAGAACAATTTCAGGTGTTCATTTTCTCTGAAAATGAAACCCAAGCTCTCTTAGCTTGCCATCCAAAACCCACAAGCATCACAAACTAATATTCTTCCAGAAAATAAAACAGGGCTTTGTGTTGGTCTCTGTGACCACAGAAGAAAGATAAACCTATTATTAAGTTATCTGCTATTACATCTACTGTTATCTACTGTTCATTTGTAACTTCTTTACAGGACTGTTGTGAGGCTAAATTAATAGCTTTAAAAACTTGCAAGATCTTGTGTGGAAGATGTTATTTAAATGCAAAATCAAACCGTTGCATGACATGGAGAAGAGATTCCTATCTTGCAGCACCCTTTTCTAGAATAATGTGCTTCAGACATCCCTGCTTTGTGCACAAAATGCAAAGAAAAATGAGAGTTTTAGTAGGTTAGTTTAGTAATGACAGTCTTAATATTCACAGGGCCAGATTCTGTTTTGTTTTACAGGCAGCAGTTTTGCGTTGTTCTGCAGGTAAACCAGTACAGAAAATGGCCCTCAATATGATAAATTTTTCCAGGCTATTTCATCTGCTAAGTTTTGTCTGTACAGGGGAAAGATCATGTATACCTTTTATACATGAATGGTAAAGGGATGAAAAATACTGGATACACTTTTTTCCACAAGCCCTAATTGCAGCAACATATTTACTCAGCATTCTTTAGGTCCAGTCAATCACTCATACTTAAAGTATGGCTTGAGTGCATAGGGACAGTATGTGCTTTCACAACATGATGAGAGAAATTGCAACAATCTTCTTCAATGTGATCTCATACCAGATGAGCTGAACAATACTAGAGGAAGCCAATGGCAAACTTGACTGTTTTCTGCCAAATAAAAGTGAGGTGGAAATGGAGGTCGGTGATTTTCTTGGTGATAGTGTTCTTCTTGTCAGAAGTGAAAAGGAACTGGGGTGCTGCTCACAGCAAATGCAGTGAGTAATTTTGTTAAGTATATGTTATTCACTGCAGCTTATAATATACAAAAAAACCCCCAACAATGTTGTTTGATTCTCCAAGACAAGAAAGAATCTACAAATAAGGCACAAGCACAAAGTTACAAAATATAAGGAGGAGGTGGCTTGCACTTTTCTGTATTTACCTTTTTTATTTTTGTGGGATATGCCACTATATCATCTCAGCATCACAGAGCTGTTAATGACAGTTCTGTTAACAGGTAGGGGATGACGCATCCCATTCTACTGACAGGGAAACTGATGCACAGGATGGGTCTGTGACTGGCTCAATGTTGCACAGTATGTCTGCGACATGTTGGAAAAGAGAAAACAAACATCTGACATTCATACCAGGGACTTGATCACAATCCATCTTTTTCACCTACCGACATAAAATGAAAATTCCTGGAAAGGTCAAACAGGTGCCTGAACAGCTGCTTAATGATTGTTTCCTCTGCTTTTGTTGAATTTGGTGTAATTACTCACTATGCTCTACTAGCAACATTGGAGATGACACAACTTGTGTCACCTCTGTATTTACTGCGTTGGGGCCTTACTGCCACCAGTGGGCTTCTTTTCCATTGATGTGGAATTATTTTAAGGATGCAAGAATACATTGAGTATCCAAAACAATTTGCACTCCAAAAAGAGAGACGGTTTTAGTGGTACAAGGCATTAAGTCCCAGCAGGCGGGGAGATGATTGGCTCAGTTCCCCTGTACTGGTTCCCTGTACTCAGTTCCCCTGTACTGTGAGCAACGCAAACGTGGTTCCCACACTGAGTTTCACCATGGGACCAGGAGCAGGGTGCGAGCTGCTGGGAAATCCAAGCGGCTGTGAGGAAGGAGCTTTCAAGGTCAGCATCAGCAGATGGCACGTGGACCTTAGCTCATCTTGCAGCGGGATCCCTGGGGAAGCACTGACATCTCCTGCTTATGAACTACTGCAGGAGCTCCTCATTCACCTGGTCATTGATCACCTCCTGGGGTCATGAACATTGGCTGGCAGGCCTGCACCGAAGTACAGTCTGAGGCTGAAGGCTTTCAAAACCTTTCAGGCCCTCAGTAATCAATACATTACTACATTCATTTACTGCACACATGCTTCCCTCAAAGGACTGCTAATGGAAGCATTCCAGATACAAACATCCACGTTAAGGATCAAAAGTCTAGTTCTGTGCACAGAAGAGCATTAACCGACTGTGTCCAGTTTGCGTCTATACTGGATGTTTGCACCTCAAATTTGAGACCCCTGAATGTCTGGTCTGGCAAAATAAAGCACATTAGCTGTGTAAAATCCCTGCTTGTCATGCTCAGGAGACTTGACCAGCATAGTTCACTTCCAGATAAACTGCTAACTTGAGTGAATTCATCTGCATGTCTTTTAGGGAGCCTTTTGAGTCTCTGTCCAGCTCCTACTCTATTGTTGTGTTTATACTCGTTCATCTGTCACATTGGGAAGGAGCAGTAGATTTTCTACTAGGAATCAGTAACTTTCACTCAAATGCAAAAAAAATCACCTTTTTTTTTTTCACATGAACATCAGCTCTGCAAGTAGGTTTGGGTATAAACTAACTTTCTACATTAGACCTAATGTGCTGTTTCCACAGGGAAAAGGGAGAGCGGGGGAAGACATTTCATATATCTGCATTATTCTTCCTATACGAGGAAATGTGAAGAGCAAGTGCCTTCCTCAGCTGGAGCACTAGTGGTGGCAAATGTACTGCTGTTGCCTCTGACACTTGCTCTGAAGCCTCACACCCAGAGCAATGAATGGGAGGAAAAACTTATTTTTGCCTGTGTTGTTGTGATGAAAGAGGAGCCCCTCCTAAACCTGCTTTCTGAAGAGCCAATTCAGTGAGGCAAAATTGGAAATTGAAGGGATATTTCTTGAGAGATTTAAAATGCTGACAGTTACACGAAGGGTGGGAGAGAAGAGGAACGAAATCAGGTTTGTGATACAATACAAGCTCCAGTTATAACTATAGAGAGGCCACCACATTACTGAAATAAGTGCAAAATAACTGCTTTTTATTTTGGAGGAGAACAAGCGGAGTTACAGACTGCAAGAGAGTTTCCCTTTTCAGAAGACGTAATGCAGTGTTATACTGAAGTGAATATATCTTTCGCGTTTCAAATGTGGAAAGCAGTGCCATTTACTGCCCACAAGCCATAGAGCTCAGCGCGTAATAACAAATAGTTCTGTCTTCATCAATCCATACTGTTCTCAACAATCCTGCCCAAAGCTGCTTCTGGGTGATCATCAGAGTTTGATAAAGTGATTACTAGATAATGCTATCAAATAACTATCACGATTAAACAAGTTACATGAGTCTTGAAGCACTGGAGCAATTTATATGAGGAATGAGTTTCTCCTTCAAACGGCATAATAAAAATGTATTAAACAAAATGGGTTTTGAACAGCATGTTGGAATTAGGTCAAGAAGAATTAAGTTTGCATTTTTTGAATAGCTACAAATACTACAAACTACTTTTCTATGAATAATACAATTACTTTAAGTAGCAGGATTGTTTTCCAATCCCTTTTCTTTGGTATGTTGTTTCACTTTGCGTGTTAAATCTGCAGCAAGGTTGTTACACCTGTCACTGTGGCTTTCTGCACACCTTATGACATTACATATTTCCTCTTCTCTACCCAAAGCACAGACACACAAATCAGCCAGAAAACAATTTGCAGCTACTTGTGATTTTTACATCCAAAACGTCAAAAGCTGTTAAACATAATTTGGGCTCAGAGCCCCCATGTAATCCTGAGGTTGAGATGAAAGAATTAACAATCAGTCAGAGTGCTACTGATTCAGATTATATGGGAAATCAGACCTACCTGCGATATGAAGTATTTCCAGCAGCCGAAATGACCACCAAATAAACTGATGGTGGTGTTTATTATGTACAATTCATAAATAGAAGGCAAAAGATTTACTATAGTACAAACGTGATTATCCTGAAGACAGGAAGGACTTGGAATAAAGTCAGAAAACAGAGATTCTAGGTCATCAAGGAAATCATAAATATAAATATTTGATGGCTATCCCCCCTGCAACTGTCCTCTTGATGTCATTCATATACAGGCTGTTTAAGATCTTTTGGTACAACTTCCTCTGTAAAACAGCCTAAAGGTCGGTAATCTTCTAGCAGGAGAGAGACTTGCTCTTGCCTTCTCTTCTCTGCTGAACTTAGTAATTTGTAGTTCTCATGCTTGTTTCAAGTTTAAGCAAGTCCTCCTTCACTTCCAGGATCTGTATAACTGTACCTCAGATTGCAATTCACATCTTAATTCTTATCATGCATGCCTATCACCCTGTGGCACTCTCTGTCCCTTTTGTGGTCTCCTCTGACTCCTGCTCCCTAACTTCCCATGTCTTGTCCCCGACATGTCAACGGTTGTTCAAGCCCCGCTTACCTCCTCTTCATCCCAGCCCATTCCCCAAACCCATGCTCTTGCACTCAAGCATCAACCTATTCCTGAAACAATAATGCATTATTTCTGAACAAACAACCAGTACTGTACACCCAAGCTATTACTCCTCTCTGCCTTCCACGCAGTAAGTCCTACAGGGCATGGACTCCCTTTATATTTATGTCTTGTACAGCCCCAAGCACACTGTAAGCATTTAATGCATAAAATAAATAACAAGAGACATGCAGCTCTACTGGAGATGAGAGGGAGCATTGAAGAAGCCAGATTCATCTAATCAAACTTGTATTGTGCGAGGTGGGGCTTCAACTTGCAAAACAGTCAGAAAAGATAACTGGGGCAGGGAGGAGGAGACAGAAAACTCTTAATATTGACCCAGCAAAGATTCTGGCATGTCTTTAATTTAAAGACCTTAAATAACCCTTCTGAGCACAAAGGCACTACCCATACATAAAAGACAGGCGTTTTGATGCTCATCTGAGCAGTACAATTTCCACTCGCACAAGGAAACCTTTTGGGTATTAGAATATTGTTTTAAAGACTTCAAGGACAGAAAAATTTACCACAGTCCTGATTATTCAATGGTTAATTACCACAGCTTTTATCAAAACACATCTTTTCACCATGTAACTTCAGCTTCCTGTCATCCGAAGCTATAGCTCTGTCTGTTAGACTGATTTACTGTTAGTCTTTTACTGTAAGCACAAAAGCTTCCCTCATTTAGGCACTTGTAGGCTGTGATTAATTTTCTCTTTTTACAGCTAGAGACATCAGACTTTTTAAGTTTCAGATGTAAAGCAAACTTTCCAGCTCTCCAGCCATTTTTCAATCTCTTTCCTATATCTTTGCCAATGCAACCATTTCTGATGGATGTCTATCAAAAGTATGCAGCTGCTCTTGTGAGGATCCTAGTAGTGCTATAAACAGTGATACAAACACCCTTCTCTTGTCTGCACATAGAAATAGCTCCACTCACCAGTTTTAAGGAAGTTAAAATAGTTTACATTGATTTAGTAGTTCCCAATAAGCTTTTATGTCCCATTTCCCCATTCAGTGTGACATATGCTCAGCCCCGATCTTGGGCAGTATTAATCACTTGAACAATAATGTTGCATGATGCAAAATTAAGTGCCTCAACACAGATGTGAGACTGTGGTTTTGTTTTTGCTTTTTGTGTGTGTACTTTTTGTTTGTTTGTTTGTTTTACTGTTAGAGCATTAATATGCATTAGCTATCACATCTTTGTGCAGACATGGGAAGACAGCCTTTACCTTGCTGACGGCAAGTCAACCCAGTACTCCCCGACCAGGTATGACCTGGCTTGAGGAGGTGACATAACGTGCAGAGCCTGGTATCCACCAGGACATTACAGAGCAGCAGGCACTGCATCTTTGAGGTCTCACTAAAGAAAATGCACCTCTTCCAGCAGGGCATCAAAACTACACCTATCTTATTGACAAGTTCTTTCTGTTGACTAAAGTTCACCAAAATACCAGAGATAAATCTTCTACAAAAAAACAGCACCAGTTAGGAAAAATTTCATTCCCATGCTTTAGTTGTTTGCAGTATTAGCTTTCTATTATTTTATCCATGATTCCATCTTGATGGATAAATAGGATAGTACAGTAAGCAGCCCCAGGCTCTGAAGTTGCTCTAAACACATGGATTATTATCTCTTAAAATCCAAACAAATTTAAAAAAAAAAATCCCGAAGAAAAACAACCCCCAGTGCAATGCTTCGGTTTAGTGAGGTATGCATCTTATTTTCCACAAAGTTACCATGAACGCAAATAAGAGTTATGGGGGTTATTAATCAAAAAGTCCTTGCTTGGATCCATTTTGACACCTTTCCCATTTGAGTGATGTGGCTCAGCATTTTTTTGTTATTATTATTTATACATCACCACAGGTGAACCTGATGCTTTACAGAGCACTAGAATGACAAGACCCTGCCCTGAGGTGCTTACAGTCTAAATTAGATGTACACAGTGAAAGATGACAACAAACAGCAAAAGGAGGTGTGGATTAAGAGTGTTACAACAGGGAAAGAACAATACATGCCACCTCACATTTCTAACAGGTGTTAGTGTGTCTGTTTTCTTCAATTCTTTGATTTCTATTTCAGATTATTACGTAAAACAAATACACTTAAAGACCAGGAATTAGAGGAGATGTTTGAAAAAGGATAGGGAAAAAATATGACTTATTAAGGCCCAACACAATAAGGGAAGTCTTCTTGCCCATTTTGTGTTCTGTGCCAGGTCCTGCCAACTGAATTGTGATGGGAAGAGAGATAAGGGAGGGAAATCACAGTGACTTCTCTACCGAAAGGTTTTATCGCTCACTGACAACACTACAGCACATGGAAGGCCTGTTTAGTTTGTATTCTCTTACAGACAGATGGAACTATTTCAGAAACCATTTACACTTTGGAAAAAATACCAGCATTTCAGAACCAGAAACAAACTATTTTTTCCTATGAAATTAAAATTAGAAGAAAGAAAAAAAAAAACCCACATGAAAGAGATGGGGTCCTCAAAACATTGCACTTGAATAGTTTTGTAATTTCTTTGCCAGGGCAAGTAATCTCTCTTACTAAGTGTTTTCACAATGTCCTTATTCTTGAGTGGGATCCCTGGATGCTACAGTAAATCATAACAATAGGGAGGAAAAACACATAGCTGTATCTTAGAAATCCATCTGAGACATAATGTGCAAAGGCACATACATATATCGCTATTGCTGATACAAATTTCCCTCTCTAAGGTGTGACGCGGGATCTGGGTCTCTCAGGATATTCATTTAAGTAATAAACCATGTGTGGATGGGAGTCAGGAAAAAGGAGTCAGAGTCTTTGTTTCACAAAAGCATAAGATTTACCGTATGGCATCAGACCTATTTAACATGGTATACAGTCTCCAACCATGGCCGTTGGCAGACTTTTATGATGTTTAAGGGCACTGTTAGAGTGATCCTTCCGTTGGCGCATCATCCCAGGATCCAGAAATCAGCAGTCAGGGGACTTCCTTAGCCGGAGGTCACATCTAAACCATTGAATTTAATTACCATGAAAGACCACCAAGCCAATCCTTCATTACTTTTATCTAGTCCCGTTTTGAACTCATTTATACTTTTTGCTTCCACAGCTCCCTGTGGCTACAAGTTCCACAATTAAATTACACACTGTGAGAAAAATTATGTCCTTTTTCTTGTTTTGAAGCTATTCTGACAATTTCAAGGGGCAGTCCATGCTGAATAACTCCTTCCTATTTAGTTGCTCTATGCAATGCATGACTTGCAAACTTCTATACTCTACTCGCTCTTTCCTCTTTTAAAAGTGAAGATGACTGATCTATTCAGTTTACCCTTGTCTAAAGGTGGGCATTCACTTCTGAACATCTTGGTCACCCTTTTCTGCGTCTCCCTAGTGCTGTTATGTCTTGTGTCTGGGCTCAGTAACCAAAACTGAGTAAGATACCCAACATGTGGGCAAACTATGTATCTGAAAAGTAGCATCATGATGCTTTTTGCTTTTGTTCTCTCAATTTCTTTCTAGTAATTGCTAACTTTTTAATGGTCCTTCCTAAATAAACTGATTCTGATGTCCTGCATCACTGCAAAACTCAACATGGCCCTCACAAATCTTTTGTACTTATTTAATTTCCACATCCCCTGGGATGCGGTGAGATGGAGGACTAGTTGAGCCATCAAGGTAATTTTGGGTGTCTTTGCCATTACATTAAGAGGCATCTCCACTGATAATGTTATTATCAGTCAGACAGGGCTCTTACTCAGGGCTGAAACTTATAAATCCCTTTTCCAAGATTTCTTCTTGCTCCTCACATGATAGTGGCTTCATGACAGAGAACTAAAGTTGCAAAGTAGGGAATCAATAAACTGAGGATTGCGTTTGCAGCTGGCTTGCTCTTCTTTACTTTTCTGTGTTAGTCCTACAGCAGCATAATATGATTTCTTTTTTTTTTATTACCAAGAAAGGGGAGTCACATCATGACACCAGATCCAGAACCAAACATGAACTGTTCTTCAGTTCTAAACACTGTCTTGATCTGATGAGCTGAATCTTTGTTGTCAGACACATAAGATGGGGAATTCAGAGCTGTATTCAAGTAATAAATTGCTCTAAAGGTTACTTTTAATAAATTAAGTTCTGTCATGCTTACTAAGGTTATGTAGTTCTTTATCCTGAAAATACTGAAATTCATTGATAGCAATGGCAATATTTAAGTAAGGAATTTTGCAAGATAGGTAGCTATGGGAGAAACAAACTTTGAGTCTTTAAATCGAAAAGGGTATCCACTTTACAATTAGATCATTCTTCCTGAGAATTTTCTCAATTTTAAAACTTGAATTAAAAAGAATCAAACACCTACTTTTTTGAGAATGAAGGTGTAAGAACTGTTTAGCAAGCCCACACACATTCAATTATTTTAATCTTCAGTCATAAGTCAATACTTGCAGCGCTTTAATCATTTTTGATTCTCTTCCTTGAACTCCCTTCAATTTATCAATGCCTTTTTAAATACAGATTCTGTAAGATGTAGTGGAGTCATTTTTTATGGAGAAATGAGCGGTCATTAGCAATCTGCTCAAGTGAAAATAAATGTTAAAGATGAAACATACTTTTGAATAAAGAGTAACTATTATTTCATGTTGTTGAAAATCAGCTTTCCCCCTTTCCTGAAAACCAAATAAATCTTTCATTAGAATTGCATTCACTGGACTTTTTGAGGCATTCATATGGATGTGAGATTGGGCTTTTGTTCATGTGTATGTGACTGGGTGTATTTTAATCTCAGAGAGCTGGTCAGTGTTAATGTGAAACTGATGGAGTCTTCACAGCACTCAGTGTCAATGAGAGGTCAGAGGGAACAGGCAAAAATATTCCCAATCAGCAGATATATAAGCTGGGTCAGATCTGAATTGCACTACAACTCCGCCAAAGGGTCAAACAAATCCTAGGTGCAACCGACTTTAGGATTCTGTACCAGTTTCTGCGTTATTTATAGGCTGGCTAGTGATCAAATCAAGTTTGGGAAATTAAAAAAGTGGAAGCAGTCAAGCAAATTAGTACATCCTACTTGTGCATACTGGTCTACACACATTAATGCAGTTCTTTACCGTTCATTCCCTGCTTAGGGAATACCTTGCTTCTGCAGTATATGAAACTATTAAGTTGTTCCTCTCAAAGAAGACACATTGGACAACGTTAACTCATGGGAACTGCTGTGAAGCAGCAGGTGGGTGAGGTAAGCAGGAGACAAAAATCAGTATCAGCAAACAAACACAAACAACTCTGCATCTTCTTCCAAAGTGACACTGATGGAAACCAACCCTTAGTTAAGATCTGCAAAGGCAGCTCACTGCCTTCGCTAACTAGACATGGGCTCAGCATACGTGGTGGTACAGGACCAAATGCAACAACCTCCAATTCCTTGAAAAATCAGACCGCAGTGGTGAAATTACCCCAAACATAATACTGCTTATAGGATGACTATTCTATAGCACTTCCAAGCACTCAGAATGATGTATCTGGAAATACATACATGCTTGTATACTCCTCCCTGCTGCTTACTTAGAACAGAAAAATAACCCACTGGAAGAATCACCAGTGGTTCCAGATTAAAGCACAGAATTTGGACCTGAAGTTATACTCAACGTAGTTACTATGACCACAGATACTTTAGATGCACTTGCCACTTGAGGCATCTCTCAGGCTGGTCACCTAAAAATTGAGGCATTTGTAGCTTGTGGCTTTCACTTCACCATCCTTATTTTCCTATATCCAAAGAGCTCTGAGAGTTTTGGGAGGAAAACCTTTTGCACGAAAGGAATGGCTATTTTGTACTCAGTAAAAAGATTTCTAAAATGTATGTTGACACTTGAGGCCAAATTCACCCATCTAAATCTGTGCACCTCAATTCATCTTAGACGCCGTTGGTAGCCAGTGGAAAATTACAGGCACTTCTTGCAAGTGACTCACACCTCAGTCAGCTTATTCAGTTTCTGCCTCTCTGTGTGCATTAACCCCAGATGGCACTTAGGGGGATCACGTTCTCAAAATACATGCCTCAGGTAAAGCTAGGTGGGAAGAACTGAGGCATTTGTATCCTGTAAACTGACTTAGAAATTTCAGCTCTCTTTCAACAGACAATGCAAGGTTGCTAGACTTTTCAACCCAGGAAATGGCTGCAGCGACACCACCTTTGGGATTATGAGCCTTTCTGAAGAAGCCATCTCCAGACATTCTGAGTCGAGGTTTTACTAGAGGCTAAATGTGATGCTCACCTCCAATTTCAGTTCTGGTACTCCCCTGTCTTTCTCAGCGCTCCTAGCGAAGGAGTAAAACACCTCAAGAATTCACTCCTGCACCTTGGTCAGGTATTTCCTCTTATGTGAGGTGGGAAGATGAATTTTAAACCTGGCACAAGGGAAAGAGACTCTGTCTAAGCATATATCTACTTACCCAGATATTGCTAAAGCCACTCAGGCTTCCTGGAAAAGACTTATTTCTTTGAAGGTGGACTACGCTGATCTTAAATTGGACATGTCTATATTACTTCCTGCAAAACTGCGTATCCTTTCTGAGGGGCATAAATTTCTTTTTTATGACTACGATGATGCAAAGCAATTTTAAATGCCCAGAGGAGAGAACTAGAAAAGACGAATGAAAAGGAATTGAATGATTCATTAGACTCTGAAGAAGATTTGATGAGGAATTCTATAATTCTGGACTTTTAATTTAATTGTGTCTCTCTTTATTACTTTTTCCCCTTCTTTACCTTCACCGAGCTTCATAGAAACATAATTTTAAAGAGCTCCTTATCTTGCAGCACATAGTAAGAAATATAACACTGTTTATTCTGTTTGGACAGTACATTTGGGTTTTGAGGTTGGTGATTTATCAGTCTTCTCAGGTACTAACTATACCTGTATACCTGGAATGTCCTGATTCTTGTTTCAGTAAAATTATGCCTCTGACATAAATTTCTCACTATTTTTTAACTTTATAGCATTTTCTATGGGTAGGAGATGAGTGCTATGACTTCTCTGCTTATTTGCTCAGGTATTGGCTAAAATCTCTCCTCACTCGCATCGCTCCAAGGCAAAGGAATGCTGCTGAAATCAGTGGAGCTGTTTTGGATTTACACTGACTTCTGAGCACAATCTCACCGGTGTCTCTATCTAAGTATTCTTGAGGACATTGTTATGGTTTGGATCAAACTATGAACCTCATCATATAATAATTAATCTATATTTTGGAGATCTGAGATTTTTCTTGATACTATAACTCTGCATACCAGGCTCTCAGTTGTCACAAAGAAAACTCTACCAAATTATAGGAGATGAGGTTCTAGCCTCGTAATTTAAAATCTGATTTAATTCCTCTTTGTTTCAATAGGCTTTGGTTCAGTTTTACCACATTCCTCTAACCTACCTTTTCTGAAACCTGTTCCCTTTACTCTTGCTTCAAAGATTTGGATGATTTCTGTGTTCACCACTATTCTAGGCTAAGGATCACCTGCAAACCAGCTACTCAAACAGAAGTAGCCAAATGCTAAAAGAGGCTTTCTTAACATTAGACTATGTAATAGAAAATAAATTAAGTATCTTAATTTCATGTTTATAAACTGTGAACAGTTGAGTAGAAGTATCAATTAGTCACATGTGCAGACATTATATGCAAAAATTATTCCAAAGTACTCTGCCAGATCTGCGAGCACCTCAGAGGAGCAAGATGCGAAAGATCTTTCTTTCCTGAGAGAAATGCAGAGCAAGAAAAAGGTATATAGGTGCACTTCCCCTTGAATTACCTTCTTTAAAGTGACTTTTGCTACTCCATTCTGAGTTTCTACAACAGGTAACAGCCATCTCTTCTCTTCTCCTCATTGCTTTCTCACCTCTGTAAAATTTTCCTGCATTTTCCAAGCAGCTTTTCATCTCATACAGAATATTTCCCTGAGCAACTTTATTATTAAAAATCTTTTGATTTTTTCCACAACTCCGATCACCTGCATTTTCAGAGAACCCATGCCACTTGTCCTTCCTTCTCAGCAGAACAATTTTACACATTCTTTTTTTTTTCCATTTTACAAGTAGTATGGCCAACATTTGATTTCAAAGAATCATCTCCTTTGAGGGCTGCACTCTTCCACTTCTTTGGTGTACTTCCACTACACCAAAATGCAAAGTTTATGGAAATGAATAGTGCTTAGCAACACACTGCACAGCTAAAGTTCCTGTAAATTCATTAATAATTTCAAATCAGCTAGGAGAAAACAAGGAACAAATAGTTACAATACTTCAACAGTGACCCTTTGTTTCCGAAACAGTCCAACAATAGGGTTGTTTTTTATTGACTATTTTAATGTCAAACACTGAAATGTAATTGCCCCCCCTGCTCCCTTTCCCAGCCCCCTCACCCCTTACTACTTAACTGTACTTGGGTAATTCAGAAAAACCACTGACTTGGCAATTTCATCCCAGACCCTATAAATATGTTTTCTCAGCATGACTCAATGAAACTGCCCCTCTCCTTAATATTAGGTACTTATGTAAGTGTTTGCATGATTAAGAGTGTGTGAGTATATATCTATATAGAGAGCCATACCTCTCTAGGTACAGGTATAGGAATAGGTACAGCCATAGATATTGTTAAATCAATCAAATATTTGTGTGAAAGGAACCTAGGATGTAGCTCTGAGACTTCTCTCTTTTAACTGCTGATTAATGTCACAAATTTAAAAATATGTATGCAGTTGTTTACTGTTTTACAACAGATGAACTACTGCTCTTATATGCTTCCCAAACACCAATAAATTGGAGAGAAACCTCTGCTGGTATAAAGAATAGCACCAGATTCCTGAAAGTCACCTTTCACTCAGTCAACCAAGAGGTAATTTAATAATTAGACTACTTAAAGTTCACTCAAATAATTGAAAAATTCCTCTCTGATGGCAATCACCGTTATTCTGCAACACTGTGAAAAAGCTCAGATCTGTCTCAACAGGGGCATAGAAAGAGAAATGCCACAACATACAGAGGAAAAATATATGGTTATCTAATCAGGATCATAGGAAGTAGCCTTCTGGATCTTAGGATTTCAGCTGGATTGAGAGAGGGTCTAAATCTCATCTCACCTTGGCTAATACATCCATATTTTCTTTGTTTTCACCTGAACTGTGCTCGCTGGTACACGGGCCATAGCGTGCAAGCTATTCACCTGGTCGTACACCTTAATGATTTAAAAACAACAACAGCCTCCCCACACACCTCCTCTGCTTCTGCCTCTACCAATCTCACAAACAGACAGCCGATGGACAGCCATTACCCAGAGTCCTGGCTCCTTCCAGGAGCAGCAGTGCAGTGCAACATAGAGTAAGCCTGCATTTTGCTCTTGGAAATCCAGTGTTCATGAATGGACCCAGATTTCCACCCTTCAGAACTGAAGATGGCTAGAACTATGGAGGGTCACAGCGTTCAGGTGGTAACCTGCTGGGCTAGTATAACTAAAGTGCATTTTAAAGGATAGTTAACCCTTCTGAATATGCCACCAAACGCTTCTCAAATAATGGGACCTGTTGCCTACACTGGATTTAGGCTGGTGGTTTATGTGGGAGAAGATACAAAACTCACCCCACATCTGCAGAGCTAGGCAGACAGTCTTTGTCTTCAAATTTTCTC
Source organism: Theristicus caerulescens (assembly GCA_020745775.1). Classification (NCBI taxonomy): domain Eukaryota; kingdom Metazoa; phylum Chordata; class Aves; order Pelecaniformes; family Threskiornithidae; genus Theristicus; species Theristicus caerulescens. Next base: position 56,296,663 of record CM036558.1, on the reverse strand, counting down.
TTTTATGGTACCCAGCTTTTTACACAGCCTTCCTACAGCAAACATAGGGACACAACCTAACTCTTTTTAGCTTTTTGCTTAGCCAGTCAGCCAAGATTCTTAAAAAATGCCCCATCCTCTTTTCTAAATCTGTATATTTCTGTTTAAAAGCCAGCCTTCAAAAATGCCCAGGGCCATGGCTTCCAGCATGGAAATACAAATATCTTTGCTTAGGTCCCTTTTAAAAGCTGCCCATGAATTCAGATGCCTAAAGATTTATTTAAAAGCCAAACATTAATCACATTTTAGAATTGTTTCTATCTCTATTATCATCCTGCAATTCTCTGTTAAAACTGGCAGGTTGTGTTTTTTTCACAGTACAACTTTTAATGCTTTTCTCATCTAACCAGATTTTTGCAGTGTGAACTATAGTATATAGATATATTTGTATCTGAGGGCACTTGTGAACCTGCCTCTAACTCCTAGGACTACTCAAAATCCCAAACACTCCCTTGTTCTAGACCTGTATTTCTTGTATTCCCAGTCTCATTGACAGGCATGTGAAGCTCATGTATGCAAGTGCCATTATGTTCATTGTCCTTCTGGAAAAAAGCTAATTTCAGAGAAAACGGTTCACTGTAATAGTGTAATTCTTTTGGTTAAAAACCAAAAGAGAACAAAAGCACCCCCCACCCTCACCTTCCAAGATATGCTCAACTTGAAATAAAAGTAATAGTCATTTCACAACTCTACCTATTAGGGAAAGGTAGCACTCACACAGTCACTGTATTCAGATCAGTATGTTATTGTAACCTCAAGAAAGGAGACAGGCAGAGTTGGGTGAGGAGCAAGAAAACAAATCTAAAATACTCCCTCTGACCAGGGAGGTCAAAGCTTTTTTTCCCCTGGCAGAGCATTTTCAAATGAAAAAATATGACTCTCTTCTTTTAATGCACTGAACACCAATCTGCCTATACTACGGACTGACTCCTACTATTTAAACATTAAACATTTATCTGGATTCTGCATAAATAGAAACAGAAGCAGTGTTTCTAACATCTGTCATTGCTGGAATAATCATGTAGCTGTGTGATGATTATGTTGGGATCCTTTTACAAAATGAAAACAGCATTCATTCGCAATTATTCATTACAGTAGGGCCTACTCTCCTCCTGTGATTGTTATTTAAGACGAAACAGCTCTCTTGTTTTCACTGACTAAAACTGGCTTATCAGTGAGCTTTTCACTTACAGATAAATTTTCCTCGGGGTCAATTCAACTTAATTTTAAGAGGTTTCGTTGCGTTATATTATAAATTAATTACATCAACTGCCTGTGGTTTAATGCACTTTAACGAATAGTTAATGCACTGCTGCAGTTCTTAGTGAGAAATTACTCCTCATACTGTTATTTCAGACTCACGCTGGTTAGGATTACTTCTCTGTCTCGTTCCATTGACATGATCCCATAACAGGATGAACGTATTTTGCACTAAACATTTAAACAATAAAAGGAGGGGGAGGGGGGAGAGAGAGAGAGAAAGAGTGACTGTGGGAATATTAATGAGCAGGGGAACTTCAGCAGGGCAGCAATGAGATGAAAGCAACGTTGCTATTAAGGAATGTTTTCACTCCTGCCTGTCTATCAGAAGGCCGAATCTTTAGATAAGGGTTTTTCAGCATGATACAAGATGTTATCAAACGCTGTTGTACAATATTTAGTCTCAAGGGCTGACTTAAAAGAAATGGCATCAACTATAAAACAAAACAACACACCACCACCAAAGAAAAGTGGAAGGCAAGTACTGCAAAGGGTTCAAGTTTGATGCACAGTTATTATCACAGCTTTGCTTTTCCATAGAGCTGATTTTTATCTGGACTGGATATCAGCGATACGTATACTTTATGTCTATACGTGTTTGTGTGTGAGCACGTGTGCATTTCCTCTCTAAAAGGGGAACGTGAAAGTGCGGGGGGGGAGAGAGAGAGTATAAAATTGAATGCAGGCTGCCAAGATGGAAATGATATTTGTTTTCTATCACACCAGAGATGCACCATTCCAGCTTTTGTCCTTCAAAGCTGTGAGAGACCACGCTTTAATGCCTGCAGGTTGACCATGCATTGTTATTATACAGTCTTCATGTTCACATCATGTGTCATCTGACCAAAGGAGAGTCTACAAAGTGAAAGCCTCATGCAAAATTTATGCTTATATGGCTGTTTCAGTCAGTGGAAAAATCAATACTGCAGGCTTGATGCACAGAAATGACTGAGTGCTCTCTGACTGACACTAAAAGCACTGGGAGATTGAGGGGCTGCATTTGCCGTTCAAGGAATTGAGTGTATTAGAGCTCTTATAATAGTCTGCTCACCTTATATTAGCCTTTCCTTGGGATTATTTTTTGATAACAATTATGATTGTGGGGTTTAAGGCAATTACACTATTACAAAGAAAAAGCTGCTTTTTATGTCCTGTAAAGCTGTCATATATTTCACACCACAACTGCCTTCCAATTATTTTGCTACAATGCACTTTAGAAGCAAAATGTCCTAACTGATATATATTAGTCCTTTATGTTTTATAAATAAAAATCAAAGCTGTAATGTAATCCTTCAAAAGAAGCTTCTCGATTTCCCAGATGTTATTTTAAAAAGAGTAAAACGCAGCATGTGTTGTAAGTCTTAAAAAAGACATACACAGTATCTGTTTTTATACGGGAGGACAACACAAGCCAGGGATGTTGCACAGATTGTGCAGGCTGTTGTAGCTCAAAATGCTAATACCTCCCATTAAACACGGACAGATGTGGTCCACAAAGATAGAGTTTAACAAAAAAAAAAAAAGAGGGGGAGAGAGAAATAAAACAGCAACTAACCAAAACCTAACTCCTCAAAGGTTTTTTAGAAAACAAGTTTCAAGATGTAGTTTAATGTTAGAGTGAACATCCTGAAAGAATTTTTAAAGACTCAATTAATACTTCTTTGTTAAACATAGAGGAGGGTGTCAGAAAACGGACAAGGAAAATTAATGTTTGAAATAAGAAACAAACTCTGGTAATCTACTTTAAGAAAATTACATACATTCCCTCCATCAAAAAATACCTCTGGTCAGAACAGGAATGCATTTGCACTGCATTTTTGTCACTGTAAATACACAGAAATATTTTATTAAATGGTATTACAAGCTTTTCATCAATGTCTTCTACTTTTGTTATAGGTAATGAGTAAAATGATTAATACAGATTATAAGAAAGGATTAAGAAATGCATTGCTAGTTGGTTTAGAAATCCCTGAATTTCATAGCAACAGTTATTATATTATTACAAAATATACTTCACTCCCATATTCAGCTTTTTGACATCTATGCACCTATTTAGCTGTGGCTCGTACTTTTAAAACATTCAGTAATGCTGATAAATTAGAACAGGTCAAATGGGTGGCTTTATTCAAATTCAAACCATCAAATGTGAGGTGGGTAAAAAATACGGCCCTTTCTAGCCATAACCCAAATAAAAATTGATGAAAATGAAACACAAAAATTACCTTACAAAACACTGGTGTTTGTATGCTATAGAAATATAATGAATACTACCGAGCTGAATTCTCACAAATTAAAAATTACTACCTTTGGAGCTCCTGCAGCAGAGCCACAGCCATCTGCAAGCAGCTGAGTACAGTATATTTCCCAAAAAAAGTTTCACAAAGGAGTTGTGTCTAACAGGTAAACAGTGCCAGCTGCAACATGCATCCAAGTATCCTGATTATGCTATTTTAACCCTCTACTAAAACAAAAATTTCTGTGAATAAGGCTTTTGAATTTAGACTAAATTTGCCATCAAGTTTCTGTATTTTTGTGTGTGTGTAGTGGGGGCGTATGACCCTTTTGAACTCGGAACCACTGAGAAGCAGCTGCCATCCACAGAAGCTGGACTGGCACAGCCATAAACTAGCTCTGAAGCTCTGTTCAGTATGCTTCATTCAGGTGCCACTTTCAAGAGATGAGAGCATCTGCTTGCAATGACTTCATTAAAAATGCTGGAGTGTCCAACCTTCCTTGGATCAAGGTCCCCCGTTACGTTTTCTTGTTATGCTAATCCTCTGCCTGGAATCAGTAGAAAGTTTGTCTGTGGAAGGACTGCACCCATTTGGGCACTCCTGGGGCACAGAAGGGACCACCACAGGGACTGGGCTGATCATGTAACTCTATGAAACCCACATGGGCAGTGGGAAGGAGATTCAGTGAATTCTTTCTGGAGAGAAGCTGAATTTTCATCTGCTTGTTGTGAGGAGCAGGAAGGAAGAGGGGAAGGCACCTGCTGACTCAGAAGGCAGATAGCTGATTGATGCCTGATAGGAACTAGACAATGTAGAGTCACATTGTAGCTCTATGGGAGGTGTCTGTCAAGCCTTGACTACAGTGTCTCTGAACAAATGCTGAAACTGACTTTTTCCTGCTGATTGGAAAAAAAAACAACAACAGGGAACACAGACACTGGCAATATGCCTTAGACTATGGGTGCTGTCACATAAATCCCTAGCTTGCCATGCTGCTTTCCACCACCATGGGGAGAGGTTATACAGACTTTTGGCAGGGCCGAGGAGTAGGTGGGGCAATGCCCATTTCTATCCATGGAAGTTGTAACCAACAGCACAGAAAAAGGCCTCAAAAAGTTTGAGGGTCTCTTCTGGTAAACTAGGTTTCTGTGTTTTAAAACTCTTCCCTCTTTTTCTTTTTTTTTTTTTTTCTTCTGTGTAGTGATACACCTCTCCAGTAGACCATTCAAAAGAAGAAACAAAATGAAGAGGAAGGATCACAGACAGTTCCCATGATAACATATACTGATTCTTTTGATATCTCTTTTCTCTTAGCTTAAATGATTAACAGTCTGAATAGGTAATCTTCATTAGAAATAAAACAGCACAACAGCAGTGAAAACAGCCAGTTTCTAGTGCTGAGTGTAGGCATGTGAGGACTGAGAAAGACGACTGATTTCAGGGTCACAGATGACTATTGCTGGAAGAAATCAACACCATCCCATTTACAAACTGGTGTATTCATTTTTGTTAGCTTTCATGCCTCATCAGACATGCCAAATTAAAGAACAAAGTCTGCGTAACAGAACATTCTCATAAGTTGAAGGTGTCCCACCATCAGATATATGCTGAGCTGAAGACCAATGGCTCTGTTCTCAACCCTCTCCTACAGCAACTACTCCTCTCACTGCAGTGGGTTCCTCACCAACTTAGAAGATTTGGCTTAAGGAAGATGACAAAACCAAACTGGTAAAAAAAGTCCCCCTGAAGGGAGTCCAGAAGTCCAGACTTCTGGGCCCAAGGTAACTGAGAAGAAAACATGCTGGCTGTTTCTACAGTGTGGTCGTTTCTTCCTTTGTCTCATACCGAAAAACCATTCACTATGCCCGTGAAAGAAATAGCTATAATTTTCTCCACTCAAAACCAGAAGTTCTCTCTCTCCCAGTCTTTCCCCAAAACAAACGAACTAACAAGAATACCACATTAAAACCATATTAGAAGCAATATTTTACCACTCAAACACTGAAAAGTAACAACACCTAAGGTGAAGGTTACTTGCTGAGCACTAATGTATTCAATACTATACAAGATACACAGGTTTTGCTTCGAGGATCTTACATTTTAGTGAGAAAGTATCTTCTCACCCATAGACATGGAAGAACTGTATTGAATTACCCACAAACCTATTCCATTGTCCCCACATTTATAAGGCTTTACTAGCAAACTTTGGCCAGGTAGATGGTGAACTGAGAACTTGGCTTAATACACAGCAGCTTGCTTTTCTTCCATTGTGTGCTGCACTCACGCAGCGTATCTGATCAGAGCTGGAACTGGGAGCTGCCCAAGACAAGAATAATTGCGTTAACGTGCATTTGCGAGTTTCTAGCATGTGAGGCGATCAGTGTCTCTAAGTGCCACCAGAGTACAAATAAACCCTAACTCTACCAGCTCTACGCAAACAGCTAAACGTTACCTAATGTGAAGTGTACTATAAAAATACAAAGAAAAAAATAAAGTCTTTAAACTGTGAAAGGGCAAAACTATAGCAGGCAGAAAGGATAGAAGGAAAACAGGAAATTGCAAAATGTGGTGTACTTCAGCCTGTTAAATGAAAATCCTGACAACTTTCTGAAAATATTTAAGTGCATGCATATACACACAGTGAAATCTAAAGGTAGCTGAGGTTAATCTGCATCCCTGCCAGTCTGAATAATCATTGCTAATATGTCCCTGGAATGGATATGAATAAGTAGATGCCCTGAGAACAAAGGTGAGAATAGCACATCCATGCACACCTGACAGCTAATTCAGAAGATACTAGATACTTTTTACAGAGGTATTTTTAGGCTACATCAACAGATTGACCAAAAGGAGGGAGGAAATGTGAGTGAAATTATAGGAAATGAGCACAACTTTAATGACATGGAACACAAACATTGACAACAGATTGGTAGAAGTGCAAGGCTTCTCAAGAGATCAGACTGAAAAGTTTAGATCCTAGTGGTTGAGCTTGGAAAAGACATGGAGCTTTAACAGGGTTTATTAGCAAAGAGAGAGGGGAAAAGACCAAAATACGAAAGAAGATGCAAAAAGTTTTGTTAATGGTAGAGAGCAACTATTAGACATACTTGGAAACATTAGAATGGCAAGTTTTGGGGAAGGCTTGGATATGCAAGGGAAGAAATAGGGAAGTCAAAGACAGGTTAAATGACAGACTAATGGAGGGGATGTTGTCAGAAGTGACAGACACTCATGAAAGTTGAGGCATCTCTGGAAAAACAAAATGTCAGAGACAGAAACCAAGACAGGTTTAAGGAAGTCAGGAGCAGATGGATACACCCATCAGTCACCACTGTGAAGACTCTAGGTGAAGATATGTGGAGGGATGACAAATCAGCATAGCTTTCAACTAAATCCAATAAAAAACTGTAATTTAATAATTAAGGAGTATTTTGTGTTATCTGTGTAAGAACAATAGTTTCACTATCTCAAAGCAGCATAACTTGTGTGTTGACTTTTTTACCTTAACAATGTAGTACGTTTATTGTTTAAAGCATCAGGTTTGCAGGAAATTCAATGAGAAACAGTTGAACAGCTTATGTCACTACCAGTACAAATATATTTTGTACAGTTATAAATGTGGGGGGTGACTAGTCAGAGATGTGAAAGAGGGCTCCTCTTTCTCAGCTACTTACTTGCTTCCTGTCCTATAATTCTGTTTTTAGTGAGTGAATACAACCACCTTATTATTCTGCATGAGCTTAACCATTGATTTAGTTTGTCTTGTTCTCCTGCTTAAGAACTTCATTGAAAAAATGTTTACTTGCCAATAACCACTGACAAAGTACTCAGCTGGAAAACACATCTTCCAGCTTGGTTCCCTCATGAAAATTTGTTGTGTGGAGTCCTATTAGACTATTGTTTAGCTTTTTCAGCTTTTCCATAGTAACATCTTAATTTAAATGTATTTTCTTTCAAACTAAGAAAATATACATTGGAGTACAAAGACCTGAAACTGCCAACCTTAATTATGTTGAGTAGTACCACATAGAAATCACTGGGATAATAATATTATACAGTAAAGTACAACTCAACATAGTAAAGACAATGTATTCTACAACAGGAATACTCAACAGATGGCATAAAAAGCCTCCCCCACCTCCTTAACACCTGTGAAATTAATATACGCTTTACAATATAATCTGTTACAAGATTAACCAAGAAAGAATGGAAAAACATACTGTTAGAAAAACAAGAATCTTGCAGCTGGAGGACAAGCTGGATTCCACCCTTAATCTTAGGTCATCACCTTCTGAATGATGCACCCATGCTTCTGAATTCATAGCTGGTTGTATACGGAACTAACAGTACTTTTTATGACAAATACATAACTCTAAAATGTAATACACATACTTACAGGGGTGTATGTTTGTTGATCTAATGGACTGAGGAAGAACAAGTTGAAACAAGGTTGTATGGTTAGCTAGCTACACAATAAAATGCACAGATAATTAGTTGACTCAAGATTTTGAAGAAGTCAACAGATGTGGAAAGTCATTATCCACTTCACTTCCACTGGTCTTGTAGTTGGAAAGGGACAGTGACAGCAGAGATGAGCTGCTGTGACACTCCTGGAAAGCCTTTTGCTTCTGAAAATCAATATGTTTCAACAAGTTTGAAAGTGGTTGCTGTCAAAGATAAGTTACAAGTAAGAGGAATGCAGCAAAAAAATGAAGCTATTAATTTTGTTCCAGATTTGCATTCAACAGTCGAGGAATCTGTTAATTTAATGCTGAGCATTCCTTCAGAGACAGAATTTTAAATAGTAATTTTCAGGGAGAAAATTAAAGTGATTGCATTACTCTCTTTGCCTTCCCCTCTTCAACTGTTTCTGGAATATACAGCACATTTCTCAGGTGATCAGAAGAATCTGTGATTTGTTGGCAGTTGGGTACCACTGCTCTGCTGCTGCTGCTGCTTTGAGAACCATCCTGTGTGGAAGCCTCTCCATCCCAGCACTGCCTGACCCGAATTAGCCTCTGAGCAGAATAAGATGCTTCTCCCATTCTGTGGTTTCTACTTCAAATCACATCATTCTTTTCCTTGTGCTTTTCCTTTCAACAACCCTGCATCTAAGTCTTCTCTCCCTTCTACTGTATTGTTGATGTCTCACACTGACCCAAATGCTTCTCTATGAGGAAACCACCAGCTTCCTCTTCGTATTCTGCTTTCTTCCCTCCTCTTTCCACATAATATTACTCTGATGTCTTCCGAGGAGAAGGTAACGAAATACAATGCAATTAGAACTTTCTCCAGCCATCAGTTTCTTACTGGTTGTGCCACTAGTCCCACTAACTAGGTTCTCTCTCCTCACTGGAGATACCCTCACTGCCTTTTGTTCATCACCTTTCATGCCCTGATAGCTCTTCCTTTTCAAAATACTAATTTGCTTTAGTTCTAGAAAAATAAATATAAATATAAAAATATCATCCTTAACCTTATCTTTGACCTTATCTGACACAACAACTACTGCTCTAGTTGCCTTCTTCAGTTAATTAATAATTAAACATATACTCACAATCTCAGCCTGAAGTTGTCTACTAATTTCACCATATACCTCTACAACCTGTCTCCCACCATTTGCACTCAACTAAACCTGTTCAGATTCAGTGCTTCATCCTGGAGCACTTCACATCTCACATTTCTAATTGCTTCATTGTCATGCCTTGCAGAAGATCCTTCTAATCCCTCATTCCAGCTTTCTGTAACAGTTTCTTCAAATCCTGGTCCTGGTCCTCCTAATACTTTATCCAAGTAATCTCAACGACACAAATTCAATTCCATCTATATGCTGACAGCAAACAAATCTGCCTGTCAACTCCTAAATCACACAGTTCCTTTACCCATAGCCTATTTTAAGGTTCTCCTTAACTACTTGCACAACCAAAACTCTTGTCCAAACTCTTATGACAACATTCTTTTTTTGCTTACAAGAAAAGAAATTGGTCTCCTTTTACCCATTTAGGATGCTGCTGGTTCTCCAAGGCTACTATTAAAGATGTCTCTTCACATTGTTTAGTTAGCTTACTCTTTTTTCATCACATTAAATACAAGCTGCTTGTTTTCATTTTCAAGGATCTGTATTGCCTACCTCTGCCCTTCCTCTTCCCCCATTATCTCTCATTTACTCTTCAAGGACAGACAGCATATATTAAGACCATATTGACTACTACTGCTTTACTGTTTCTTTGTATTCCCTATCTGACTATATTAATCTGTGGTCTCCTGTCTTCCATGCAGCTTTGGGAGCCCTTCTAGTTCCCTTTTTTTTTTTTTGAGTGCACAGCATGATAGGATCCCCATCTGTTCCTTAGGCACCAATACAAAACAAATCATAAACAAGCAACCAAACAAAAATAATCATAATTTTTTGCAGAGATACCTCTATCTAGGAAGTCTACCTAGAGCAAGAACAACTTGAGGGCAAGCTCTGCCCCCACCGCTCTGTGGAAATAGAATAATAAAGAGATGTTGCAAACCTCTGGGTTTTTAATAGCTACCTTCAGGATTCAAAGGGAAATCTTGTACCCTAAACCAAAACCAACAACCTTGAGCAAAATTGCCATCAAGAGTATTGAACCATATAAAGTTAGGACTCTTGGTGGACCATATTTTTTTCCCTCTCTCCCCTCAGCCTCCCAGGAAAGCACATGGGAGCATAACTACCTCTAACAGAGGGTGGTTCTTCCCCTGAATATTTCTGTTAGGACTGCATCCTATTGCTCTGCTTTTACCAAGGAGCTCTGCAGTTAGAGCATAACAGAGCCCTTTCTGTCCTCCTCCTTATTCAGAACTCTTTTCTGAACTTGTACTGCAAATCTAGGGCATCAACACAAAACACTTGCCTCTAGAAACATTAATCAAGGGGACAGCAACTAAAATCAAGGTGTTGCTGAGGAATACATAACAGGGAATGAGAGGTTTAAGTCATCTTTAATGGAAGTTTCTTTTTCTAAAAGAAACAACTCTTAATCCTGGATTCTCTGTTCTTTCCAGGGATGCTTCCTTTCTGTAGGTGTTTTTAGACTCTGAGCATGGAAGGGAAGAAAATACTGTGTAGAAAGGAAGGGGATCACTGCACAGGAAAACGGTTGGAGGCAGATCTTGGGTTCTATTGCTCCCTGACTTCCCAGCATCTTAATTCCCTTAGCAATGAAATGGATATAACATTACTTAATAGAGATATTGTGAAATCTTAATTAATGGTTGTAGAGCACATTTAGATAGCAAGATGATACAAATCGTGGGCATGTAAACCATTATGTCTACACAATAAAACCATAGCTGCCTTTTTTTTTTTTTTTAATGCAGCTATGCACAGTTTTTCTTCAAAGGCTATCTTTAAATCTACAAACCCACCACAATGAAATCAACTGTTCTACTAACCAGCCCTGGATATCTTTCAGGAGAACAAATGAGAACATCATTGACTAAAGTATCTCGACAATCTTTCCTCCATAACACATAGGAGTTTTTTCCTGTCTTCTATACTCATATTAAATACACTGTGTTTTATCAGCAGCTTGAAAAAAGCAAAGTAAATGAGCATCTTTTACCACTTTAACAGCATATGAAAGAAGCTGGTGAGGCATGTTCAACATGAGAAGAAATTATTTCCATTCTAGGTTGATCCCTCACTGTGCTGACCCCATCTGTTTTATAAGGGAAAAGCCATGGTTGTTTACATTTCAAACCACTCTAAAGCAGGACACATGTCCTCCCCTCTAGCTGGTTCTGGCAAACCAAATGCATGACCTGGACTTTTTTATTAGTCACTTTGCATCACATTGTTTTCTGAAAACTAAATGCAGCAAATATTTGTCTCCTTGCACTGACCTGAAGTACCTGGTCATGAAGAAACCCAACTGAAATTTTTTAATTGTGAAACTATCTGTTCTTGTGCAAAGTTCTTGTATAAAATGGACTCTGCCTCCAAATCCCACAATTAAAACACTAGAAAAGTACATAAAATATAGAATGACCCATTTATCCAGTAATTTTTTTCATTCGTGAGCTGAAGGAACAAAATGTAATCATAAACACCAGCTAACATAGTAGATGTAATCTCCTGCTTATAGAGATAAACTACTCAAACCTAAAAGAAGCCCTTGATTTCAGCAATTCTGTTGAAGCTCAACAAGTCATTCAGCTCTATACCAGAAACTTCTGAGTGTCTGTCCCTGCAGTCTCCTGGCAACTGTAAATTTAAAATTGTAGAGGGGAATTTGTAAGTCCCGAACCTGACCTGAGTTTCAACCTCTTTATCACCAAATTTTAAACAGGAAAAAATACTGTTATTTTTTTAAATAAACCTTGCAAACTTCTTTCTCTAATAAGCCAATCACAGCTATTAGTTTCAAATTTAGAGCTGATAGGTCATACTGAAATTGTGACCTCTTTGTTCCTATGAAAAGATATAGATGTGAATGATGGTACAAATTTCCTTGACGTGAAGTTTTAGACTAGATGCACTCTTTTGTACAGGCCCAATTCTACTTCCTTCCTTTCCCATCCATTGTTTATATGTGGTGATTATGTGAGGAATTTACTTGGCTTCAGATCTTTCCATTCTCTTCATCTAGGTGAATTTTGACTGCAACTCAACAACAGTTTTCATATCCTTACATACCAATATTCTGTATTTCATAGGCCAAGCATGATCAGTTCTGATGGGGACTCCGGTGGAAAAACCTCTCAGCTGAAGTAAACTTGTTTTGGAGATTCTATTCTATCACCTTACCTAGCATCTTCTCTAAAGCCAATGTTTTCATCAAAAAGTACAAAAAAACCTGTATGCAGGTTCCTTCGCCCTCCCTGATGAGACACATGATATCTGGACTAGTTTTGCTTTTTCATTCCTCTTCTTTCCCTCCCTCCTCTATTCTCCCAGACATATCTGTACCAGCTCTGATAACCTAGTCAAATTACAGCTCAGGTAATTAAACGCTGTTTAACAAATCCTTCTTCAATTCTAGTTCAAAGCTAGAATGCAATGTCACTGTGAGCCATTAAATGCTTCTACTCCTCCCTAGAAATGGATATATAGGAGAGGTAGTCGAAGCAACTCTTTTATGTGCAGTTTTTAAAGGATGCAGGATGAAAGGTGCTATATAAATGTAAGATACTCTTCTTCATAGTCCAATATCGTACTGAAACGTTGTAATTAGTGTAAGCACTGCTTAACATAACCAGAGCTTTGCATTGAACATTACAAATGCAACGTCTTGACAAGATGTAGATTATTTTATGTTGGACATAAAAAGCAGCTTGTAGTAAAATATTGTAATGATGGTCTGAAGAAGCTTTGAAATCAATAGATGACAAGTTACTGAAATTAGAGAGGCCTGACCTGCTCTGCTAGGAACAGCTAGTACATCAGATAGATTTGGTTTTATTTGACCTTAAATTTCTTGCAATTTTTTTCTTTCTGGTGAGTTCTAAATTCCTTAAATGTTAAAGGATTTTGTTGGCATTGCTGTTCTGGTTGCTTTTTGAATCTTATTTTGTTTTATACAAGATATGGTGAATGTTTAAACTAGAGAGAAATGCTAGGAGGGCAGAATGTTCTTAGCACTGCTGGATATTTCAAGCCTGTGATTTATTTGCAATGTAATTCAATTATTAAAAATAGACAGTATTTTTATATCTTTCAATTCTGCTACACACCAAATCACAAAAGCCAGATATTTTCTATTAGTGTTTGATAGCATGTGGTTACTGAGGCCATAAAAAAAAAATAAAGGACACTTACAGTTTTAGTATAAACTATGATTAATTTTTATTAGGATGATACATTTATATATTATAAACTCACAATTTATTTGTAGATTTTTTTTTCCTGCTAGTTTAGTAGTTTCCCTTGGTGCAGAATGCAGAATTGTATATGAGATATTTGAGTGTCTAAAACGATGTATGATAAATGAAGTAGCATGCTACTTATACGCTTATCATGTTCCCTGACTAGCAACAGGTTCAGCAAAGGGCACAGCCAGTAAATGAAATTTTCCACCAGGACAATATATCATCACAAGAAATGTATGCGTTGGAAACTTACAAGCTTGCTCGAGATGCGGACAAGGTGTGAAATGGTAAAAAATGAAAAGCAGAAACAGCATATAGTAAATTTCAAATTCAGCTGTATTTCCATATTGGCTGAGCCTGGTGCTTTAACTGTTTGAAGTCATGTAGTTTATAAAATAATAGGCACATACACACAAATTCAGCTCAGTTTTAATGCTACAATAAACTTCCTTCATTAGATATCCTATAATTTCTTTTGAGAAAAGAAACTGTAAAGCATCTAGTGAGAGTATTTTTTTAAATCCCCTTTAGAGTCAAAATATAAAGCAACATCTTTAAATGCATATTTCTTCTTCAGAGTTACAGGTTGAAAATCTGCTCCAGGAAACGTTTATCATAACTTTCAACACTCTGTGGAGAGCACTAATTAAAAATAATAATAAAAAACCCAAGAAAAAAAGGAATGTTATCTGTATATTTCCCAGTAGAATTTAGTTTGTTTACGACAACATTTCATAGTAAAAATTTCTGACATATAACCATGGAATCCTAACACACTATAAATACTTCTGTTTTCTTGCAAATAGGTACACCAAATACCAAGGAGAAACTTCTTGGCATTCTGGTGATAGGTGGAATCACAGCTAAAAATATATTGAGAGTGTCTGGTTTTATGGCTACCAGCTGTACAGCCTCACTGAAGAGAGATGAGCACTGGAAAAGCTCGTCAGATTCTGGAATTCTATCTGAAAGAAGCTTCTGAAACTTCTTGAAATTTAACTGCTACACGGCAAGAAATCTAGCATAAAGACATTGGCTTGTGTCTATGTATTATGGTAGCGGCTGTATGTAAATGCTTGAACAATTTTATAAACTGAGTAGCAAATCCTGCTCTTTTCTTACGTCCTTACTGGATAAAATACACCTCTGGAGAGATTTGGCTGATTTAGTTTTACTGCGCACAGTAATTTTATAACCAGCAGAACATACTTTGGTCCATAATGTCTTCTATTGCTGCCTTTTTTTTTTTTTTTTCTTTTAACCAGGAAAGTCTCTGTCTCTTATCTTTCTCCATCCTGCTTCCAACTAGCAACACTTCTCCCACATCCCACTCAAACCGGAAGTAAAATACGTTTACAGCCACGCTCAAATATTTATTTCATAAATGTTCTATTCCCTGCCAGCATATGTTGTGATGGACATCTTGTTTCCATGGGCTGAGTTATTGCCACCTTATAACAAAGATGTTAGTGACAAAGAGTCACAAAGAGACACGCGCAAAGGAGTAATATTTGTTTAATGAACCAGAAGTAGCCCCTCTTCTGGACGTAGACTTGCCCTGTTCACTCTCTAAGCTATATGGCCTTTCCTAATGGCAGTGCTGATGCAACTTAGCCAAGCATTTTGAATGGAGAGCAAGAAAGACTCTCTGATGCACCATGCCTCCAGAGAGAATCTGTCTCATGTTCTCAGGCTGGCTCTCCCAAGTGCTTCATTTTTCATCCTGTGTCTTTAGGCTTTCTGTTTTCCCCCCACAATGGCAAAATCTTGACCTGACTGAAATCAAAGGAAATTCTGCTATTGCATCCAATGGGGCCAGGATTTCTCTTCATATTTTTGCTTCATTCCAGGCTTTCCTAATTTATGTTCTTTGGCTTTATGCTTAACATTTTTGTGTCTCACCATCTATTTGGATTTACTGTTTCTCTGTCCATCTCAAACCAGATTTAATTTTCATTTTGTGATTTTTCTCTAACCTTTTATCCTTATAATACTAATTCAGAACCAAACTCTTCCTGCTTAGACAGACTGCTGTCTTTTGAAGCATAGTGAATCAAAGTCAAAAACAAAAAAAAAAGGCAATGAGAGCTCTTTGGGATTTAAACGGACAGAATTCAATAAAGTCCATGGTCTTTCTGGAACATAAGGCTAGACCCTGTCTAG
This sequence comes from Theristicus caerulescens, assembly GCA_020745775.1. Lineage (NCBI taxonomy): Eukaryota > Metazoa > Chordata > Aves > Pelecaniformes > Threskiornithidae > Theristicus > Theristicus caerulescens. The sequence goes on along the minus strand of CM036558.1, from coordinate 56,281,127 downwards.
TCATAGTCCTCTGGAAATTTAGCTCCGAATTCCCAGTTTCAGCAACAGCAGTCAAAGAACTAACTCTCTAAGGGAAAATAATTAATTTTGCAACTCAGAAGAAAATGAGACCGCTCACAGCAGGCCTCCCATTTGTGTCCTTTGCTCTCTCACCCAAGTCTCATGATCTTTGCTACATCTGGAACAAAAGACCTAATCTGCTTCGTTGATGTCAAACGCTGAGGGTTTATGCACTGTCTGGTTAACTCTATCACTGAGCAATGACTGCTGTCTTGCAGGGGCAGGCTCACTCTCAGCACTGACATAAGGAGACCCCATGGGCTCTGTTACCATTTTCAGAGTGTTGGTATCTCCTGTGCCAGCTCTTTGTGCCACTGTCTGAGTTGAAACACTCAGGCACTGCTCTGTAGTTCCAAAAGCCAAGCCCTATTCTTCATTCACAAAGTAGTTTCTTTACTACTATTTCTCTATTCCCTTCTTGCTGCATATCATATCTACCTTTTTGGACAACTGACATATTTTCAGCACCATTTGTTTCATCCTGCCTTGTTGGATGGGCTGCAACTTCCATGAACACTATCTTCCACCCAGTTTCTGTTCTTTCCCCCAAAGTCTTCTGTTACTTGGGATTGTTTTCTTGTTCCACAAGATTTTGGTATTCTTTTGTTTAACTTATCAAATTGACATTAGCATCCTTGAAACATTCTGCATAAATACAACAAAATATAGATCTCGTTCGTTTTCTTGTTGTTTTACAGAGGATAAGCAGACCTGCAGTTAACCCTGATATCATCTTTTTATTTGCCACCCTTCTCAGGGGTGTGAATGAAGATAAAGACAATTGAGCTTCATCACAAGTGCCATGGCATAATGCAACATGAACTACTTAAAATATTTACAATTTTTTAACATATTGTCAGAGATAAAATCTTTTGGAAGGACTGTAAGAACTAATGATTTTAGTTGGCAAAGGAATATGTTTCTTTAACTGTTTTGTACGTTTTTGCTCTGCTACTTCAATATCTTTCTAACAGTTTGTTCCTTCTGAGACAAATAATATACTTACCATTATAAAATATACTATTTGATAAATTGTCATATGGGGAATCACAGGATCTTAATTAAGGGAGATAGCAATCATTTAACTTTTATATCTGGTTTCAAAAGCCTGGGGACATTTTCCTCTCAGTCTACGTGACACTGTGGTCTCTAAAGGAGCCATTTAGTACCTATGTGGCTTCTAAAATTCATTCTGCTTTCTTCCTTAAAAACTTCAACATTCTTATCTTACTTTGGCACTATATGCACTTGCCTTTATGGGCATAATTAGTAAACAAAACAAAGCATAGAAAAAATACCACAAGCCTATGAGAAATAGGTGCTGTAAAAAAGAAGAAGTTTACAAAATAAATTCTCTATTACAGACTGTAGAAAATGAATGAGCTGGCCATACAAGTGCCATGTTTATTCTTGCTTCAGAGTGCTGTACAGATACTAGGTTTGTATTCTAGGTTCTACATTCAAAGCAACATTTAAGCACTAATTTTTCCAATTTTTTGAAACTTCCATAGATTTTTCTATAAGCAGTTCTCCTTGTCTACCTAACTAAAGATGGCTAGGACCTCTGTCAACTAGCAGCTTTACAGCTCAGACCAGGACAACCCACAACTCACTTCTAACTCCCTGAAGACATGAGGAATCATCAACTAGTAGTGTAGTAGTGTAAGTAACCTGGATTTATGATTTTACAATATTACCTTGTTGTTTGTTTGTTTAGACAAAAAAAGGCTCCAACATGGGGCAGCACTCAGTCTTTTATCGTTCCATCTGATCAAAGGCCATGGACTAATATTCAAAAGTATATTAATAATCCTTTCCCTCACAGACTGCAAGACCAAGAGAAATAAAGCCCTCCTTACATTTTCCTTTGTGCTTGATGAACATAATCTTGATTTTACTGGAATTCTTCTGTTGCCATTTTGACACCAGTCAACTATTGATTTTAATGATACAAGATTATCCCTGATATTCACTCTTTGAAGACAGCTAGATTATATGCCCTCAATTTATGGATATTACAGGATTCATACACTTATTTATTGGGGATGGGAGGGAGGAAAGAGAGACAGCGAACCGAAGAGTCAAAGGAATTAAGACCCACTCTCCTATGTAAAAAAAACTTCCCAGTCTTTAAAAGCCTACAAAAATTAAATGATGTCAATAAAGATTTGGTAGCATTTTAAATTAACTCCAGCAGAAACAGGGTCCACTTAACCAGGGTCAGGAGGAAAGGCAATAGAAAAAACTGGCTTTTTTGGTTCATTTAAAGCATAGCCTCAAAAGCAAAACCTGCTGATAGCAAGTGCTATGAGTCTGAGGTTACATGAACTTAATATTAACTTTACAAATCAGGAACTTTATGACGAAATGGATCTCTTCATTAGAAAATCCCCAACTACTCTGTGGTCTGTGGAGACGTTATCTGATCGTTCAGTGATGTACTTGTGGTTTGTAAAAATGGGGACCCTAAAGATCATCAGAGCCAAAGTCTCTTCCCTGGGGCCTTTTTACTCTGCTGACACTTACTGAAAATCTACCAGCAATACACTCTCCAGAGCAGCAATCATTAACTCATTCAAAGTCACAGGCACAAGGGTCTGGGGTTAGCAACTATTAATTAGTGTAATTATTCCCAGGATGACAATTACCAGCTGCAGGATCCACTTAACATCTATTCTCAAATCTTGTATTTCTGCAATGCTAATGTTTCTAATAGGTTCATTTACCACCATTTACTGATTACATTCACTATGGTATATTGTTTCAGATGGACAGGACGGAAAGCCAATACCTAATATTGACCTTTACAGTATCTTGTGATTAGAAAGGCTGCTCCTACCATCATTAGCCACATCATTCTATTGAAAAGCATATATACTGTTTGTGATAGATTTGTGATGTTTCTCCTCTTCCAAATAGGCTTATAAAATTAATTTCCTGGAGAAATAACATGGTGTGTTTCAAGCTATATTCTCCAATAATGCACTCGTTCGAACTACTACGTTGCATATATTAGTTGTACAATTTGATGTTTAAGACTATTTGAGCTAACGGTGATATGCACATGGTATAATTTCACACCTGATTCTCCAGTCTTCATTAGAAAAAAATAATAATGAGAAGTGGTACAAGCCTACAGTCTGTGTTTGCTCAGCAGTGTCCAAATCCTGTATGGTGCTGAGCCATGTTGAAACCCTGTGCAGGTCAAAGAAACCAGAATGCTTGGCATGCATTTAAATCAGACCTATATATTTCCTAATCAGACCTATGTATTTCCTAAAGGAACAGAGAAAAAGAAATAGCATAAATGTAGTTTCAACTGCTTAGGGAATCTAACACACCTCTCCTGTGAACAGGGAGAGAAGATGTCCCCAACAAACAGGACTTTGATAGGACATAGAGCTAATTCATGTAATAACAGAAGGAAGCAAGCCTTTGATGGGAAGATTTTTCTCTAGATTTTGAAAACTGGAGGTGTTCTAAATCCATGATGGGACTAATTTCGCCAAATGCTTTAATAGATCCTACTGATTCCAAAGAATGTTAATCTTCTGCCAAACCAGAGCCCTTCATTTCCAAGTGTGTAAGCTCTGATAAATCAGAAGTTGTCATACATGGAGACTACAGAAGGAGGAAGATTATCTGTTAGAAGGTAGTACAAGAGTTCCTCTTTCCAACACCAGTAAAGTCTGGATTATCGAAACAGAAGAAATATTTTCTAGTACAAAAGCAGAAGAGTGCAGGGAGCAAGGCATCATGTTATTCTGACGTGTTTCTCTTTCTTCAGTCTCCAAGAAGCTGACAGCAAGAGCAATCAGGGATGTTGTACACTGAATATCAGAGTTCAAAAGGGACAGAGGAACAGAAGTATGGTGATGTGTTTTCTGGAGAAGCTTTAATTCTTTACTCTCACTATGCTGATGAGTCACAAATCAAAAGAGAACATATTTTTAAAACTGTGTAATAAACTGTGTTTCAGAGTGGTAACATGCTATTTTAGCATATATTTTAAAGAGTCTCCTGGACAGTGCCTGAACTATGCAGGAGTAAGTGGAAGCAGCAGTGTTGCTTTTAAATGTGCTGCTAGATTGTATTTGTGAGCATTTGATGTTCTTCTTTAATAACCTCAAGTAAAAGGCTGAATGAATTCAACAACAGTAGCTGAAAAAAGTGCAATGAGTCATATTATAGGAAAATAGAGAAAAGGATACAGGACTCTCCACTGAACACAATCCTATATTGTAGGCAATCTGTGATAACACCCTTTTCATTTCAGTTCAGTCCCATAAAATTACCACTAACATTACAACTCATGCAGAACGCAGATAAATGTAAAAATGTCACAGAATTCTTCCAGATGGGACTTTTAGTTCCACTAGATCACCATCTACTTTTTTACTTGTCTAATATTTCATTACAACCTTCCATAAGTTAATTTTCTTTCCACTGACCATGTAAATCACAAATCAATTTTCATTTAAAATGCCTGACTACAGATTGCTCCTGAAAGCTCAAAGCATATGCTTCAGTGAGCTCTCCAACATTCTTAATGCACATTAGAAAAATGTTGTGTTTTTTAAAAAATCTTTTTAAAGGAATTAATTTTACATTAAAGTCTGGCATGAGACCCAAGTAGTGGTACTCCTCCCTTCCCTCTCCTCCCCCCACCTCTAAAAAGCAAGTACATTTTTAGAAATGTAATCGTATGTAAAACTAAAAGTATTTCATGACAATGACATTTGTTCCTAAACCAAAAATTCAGGCAAAAATATAAACTGCTTTAGATTTGCAGAAAGCAGACATGATTACTTAATCCCAAACCCCTACTGCAATCATGTACTTCTCTAGGGGAAAGAAGAAAAGGAAGAAAAGGAGGAAAACCATTCACAGTTCAGCCATTGGCCGTGCTTTATTTGAACCATTCTTTTTCTCATATTCTAACAGAACCTTTTTTTGGGCTAAAATATATGACTGAATATTGCTAACTTTACTTACAGAAGCAGCCACCCTAAAACCAATAGGATATGTCTGTGAGACAAGCAGGACTCAGCCTTTAAAACAATCTGTAAGAAATATTTTATAGGAATGCCCAGAAAATACCCTGTAACAGTATTCTATGAAATGTTATTTTCTTATGTTAATTTAAACATAGTGCTCTCCCCCTACAAATTTGTAAATATACATTTGGCAGACTGGACTTGGGAAACATGGTTTCTATGGCTGGTTTTGCTATTGTCCTGCTGAGAAATACAGGGCAGTCACTCCACTACTCTGTGCCTTAGTTTCCCCGTTAGTAAACAGTGGATCATTAAAATTACCCTTTTTCGTATTAAACAGGACCACCTAAATGCCTAAGCTGACATATGCATAAGCATTTGCTGAATCAGTAAGAGGCAGGAGTGATCATGTAGTCATTTAACTCTCTTTATAGGTAGACTACATTTCCTCACACCAGGAATTTCCATGCTGTTTAATTTCAGATTATTTTCACGTGTTCTTGGTACTTGAGAACCTCAGCACCAAACCTTGAAGGACAAATACTCCAACAGAGCAACCTGGTGTGCTGGGAGAAGGAAGGGTTGTATCTTCTGTTGGAACACAAAGGAATTGTAACCCTTTCTAATGGCATGGCCCCAGATCACTGAAGTCTAATGAACTGATTAAGTGCAAGGGAAGAGAGAAGTGTGAGTCCTTCAAGTCTTTCTCCTGATCTGAATCCACATGCAGGCCTTCCCTTCACTCTCTTTTCCTCTGTTTACCTGGCATATCCATATTTACCATGTCTCCCTCCACCTTTGGGATTGTCCTTCCATCTCTGAAGTTCACTTCCGTGCTGTTTTGCACCACTCTATCACAGCTCTTAGCAAGACAGTACAGCTTTGAATCCCAGTTCTTGAAGCACTCTGACATTGGGATTCTAGCTTGGGGGTGATGGAGAGGGTGTCAGTTTAAATAAGGCTGAGTGCTCATGACAATTGAAAGTAGTTCTGTGTTAAGTGGGGCTCTTTCTCATAATTCAATGTGTCAGTGCTGACCACTGAAATGGGGGAAGGGAAAGGCTCTTGAGCAGTCTCTGTAAATAGGGTCTTGCCAAACCATTTGCAGGTTATAGTCAGCCGAACCTTGAGGGTCTTCACATAGGGTTTTTTAAAACCCAAACTCCCAAATGTCAACGGGGCCTCAAGCATCACATCTAATGTGAATCTGCCTCACTAAAACTGAGAGTTGAGGGCCTCCAGATTTGGCTCTCTGCTGGCATATCACAATCACCACTTAGAGCTGACCACTTGTAACAATGATCTGGAATTACTTCAGCTATGAAGAGGTGTGGGGAAAACTGTTTACTTTGCTTCCTGATTTAGAGAAAACCCATCATCTAAGAAGGAAGGTATTCACCACAGTGAAGTCTCCGAAAACACGTCTATTAATAGTCACTGGAATCTTTAGGGAGTAAGGATTACTATGAAGACAACCTGTGTGGTCCTTTAGCAAGACTTTTAAAGTTAACTACTTTATCTTTAGCTACATAAACAAGTAGTTGGTTGGGTTATCTGACCCATCAGTAAAAGGCCTACAAAAATATTCAATGTGGGAGATGCCTATAAGTTGGTTCAATTAGATGGCTAGCTTACTTTTTTTCTCTTTTCCATTTACCTGGCCAGCTAAGGGCCAGAAGGCTGTGCTTTTTGGGTTTTACCTCACTTTTCATTTTTTCCCTCATATTTCTTTTAGTGTCTTTTTGTTCAATCAGCAACAGATGGCAAATGCCTCTAATGATCAAGAGGTGAGCAACCAAAGAGGAATCCCAATTATGGTGGCCAGAAAGCGCATTAGACACTTGAGCATCTTTCCATTAACTAGATTCTCTACCTCTTTATATTACTTTGTGAAATTCTTCTCAGAAGAAGTTTCTATTCTACAGCCTACTGGCTAGAGGCTCCTGGATGAGGGGAAGTATATGCACATGCTCGTAGGTACAAGCAGGGATGTGAAAAAGAAAAAATCTGAAGGCATAATAGAAAGAAAAGGAAAACAAAGACTTCTCATGAAAACTACGCACTCTCCTGAGAGTCTCTTCAACCACCCATGTTTTCATTTATTCTGAGTACTTCTTGATGAGGAGACTAACATCCGTACAGAAAACATGATGCTTGGGAAGCCTATGTTTCCACTGTGAACCACATACTAGCAAATACAGATCAGAACTTTTGATTTAGGTGTCTATGTGCCCATTTCAGTGCCTATCAATAGATTCATATACACACAATATTCAGGCATTCCATTTTCAGCATTTTGCCTACAATTACTAAACAGATCATTACAGCTGCTGGTGGCTAAAATCAGAGCTGCCAAGTTAAATTAATACATAAGCTGCACAACCCTGCAACCTGGGCACTCGGTGCTCTAACAGAAGCCTCTACCTAAATAACATTGCTCTGAATCATCAGCAATGTAGGATTTGTTTTCATTGCATGTACACCAGTCACCAGCACTTCTTCCTGAAGCACTAAATACAGGTTTAAGGCTACATCAACATTAGCAATGCTTTTCTGCAGTATGAGAAGATCAGTAGATGGAGGTACTTGGCTCCGAGTCCCTTTCTTTTCCTCTACTTGCCATTGCGGGTTTTTACTTTGGACTATATTTACTCCAGTTTCTTGCACTGAATGTATGGGTGTTGAAGCTGTCCAAAGGGCCAACTGTTGTTTTGGGCCTTTGTGTCTCCACTTGGCTCTGGAATGCAGTTGGCATGCATCTGGAGTTGAGCTTCTAGTTTAGTTTCCTCCAAAAGAAATCTGGTCTATGCACGTCAAAGTAACATGAGGTAAATGGTGAAATCAGAGGGAGTAATTTCAAGTCTGCTCTGCTTCTCTGAACCAAAATACTTCAGTAGATGCAGCCTGCTATACAGTAAGATTTATTATATGAACGATGGCTTACCTGCTGCCTTCCTACACCACCTCAACACAAACTTTTCCCTTCTGAATATCAGTAGGTTGAGGTTTCTCAGCCCCAGTTTCTAATCTCCACCATGCCATTTATGAAATGATCAGATCAGGAGACAAAGAGAATGCAAGTGGAATGTGACGGTATAAATTGCCCTGCATTGGAAATCTCATCCCATTCTGTTATTTACTTTTCTCCAAGTAAGATAATTATATTTGTATAGGTATAGGTATAGATATAGATTAGATGTTACATTACAAAGCCACAAGGGTTCCTGATCTTGTTAACATGATGGTTGTCATAGTTTGTTTTGTTTTGCATGAGCAAGAGCTCATTACTGAGAACCCTTGTCATTCACATCGACTTGTGTCTTCTTAATGGAGCATTTCTGAAATGAATGGCAGGACATAGACATTTCAATTCAAACTGTACCTTGGAGTCTTGCTCCCACTGAAGTCAATGGGGCTTCAGAACAAAGGAAGCTGTATAGCTTGCGTTTTTACAGGCACGCCCTCTTCTCTTGTTCAGTATGCTTTTAAGGAAGACCAATAGTGATTTTCAAATCATTTTGCTTTCAGGCATTATTTCAGCTGGTCTATTTGGCTACCTTCTGTACTAGGTTACTTGCGCACTTACACTACCCTAGGCTCAAAATATGCTAGAGTTCTTTGTATTCCTTGCAGTGCAGTAGTAGGATGCCATGATGCAAATACACAAGCCTTACCCTCAGTTAGCCAGAATGGGTATAGTTTGCTGTGCAGAAGAGGTGAACTAAAAACAAGTCTCACTGCTGGGGAGGGTAATAGCAGCACTGCTTTTGCATCAATCCCCTGCCAGGCAATCCACAGACTGACACTGATGGTTGCTCTGGAGGGAGTCACTTACCCTCCAAGCTAGAGGTAAGATGCCAGATAAGCAGTAGCCTGTAAAAAGGGATTAAAAGAAGAGAGAAAACCAGGGGGAAAGATTAAGATAATTTACCCTTGTATATTGTATCCATCATAAATCCCATTGTCAGTATCTATTGTTCAAGTACCTGACAAACTTCTGTTTCTATCCCCTCCGTAAAAGCCTCCATCATATGGAAAGTTGCGTACCTTTCATGGTTTTATAATAAACTGGAAGTGAGTAACAGTGCGATATCAAAGGAAATAAAACTCCAGTTGCTATTGCTGCTGGGGTTGCCTTCTGAATGTGGCTTATACAATATTTCATCTGTGCTGACACCTTTCACTCTCAATTATTTGGCTGCTGTCAAAACAAATCAATCATATTATAGCACTGTGTCTTCATGTTACCATTCCACTGCAAGTTAGCTGCATTAGCTTTGAAATATATGGAAGTATAAAATTTATCTCTATTATTTATTCAATACAACTTTCTCCCTTGTGATTTATCTCACAAACATAGCAAACTCAAATTATCTGATGTCAAACGTTGAATATATATAAATACCACTAAGAAATTGTAAAATAATGGCACTCATGGGAACATAAATGCATAAAGATACACTTGATAAGTCTTACACTTACAACCAATGATATTCTTCTGACAAATGGAACAAATAGTATATGTTTTTAATTTTGGTTGCAAGTGGCCAAGGTGCTCATATTAGATAAATGTAATTTCATAAGACATAACTTTGAACTACCACTCCTGCTAAAGCAGAGTAAAACAAAGATTTAAAGAACTGATTTTGTTACCAGTAAAATGAGCGGAGGAAAAAAAAGCTGGGACTGAATATTTTTTAAAGATGCTACAGTGCTGGGAGGGGAACATGGTCTTCCTTTACAGCTCACAAGCATTGATTTGGGAAAGGAAAAGCTAAAATCTCCAAGAGAGAATCTGAAAGTGATTGCTCTGTTCAGATTGCCAGAACTACCGTTTTCAGAGAACATGTACAAAATTTGTTCTTGAGAGGTTTTATTCTTTTAAAAAGAAACAAAATAAAAGAAACAACTTTCAGGTTGCCAATACGTGAATTTCCTGAAAATGTATGCCTATCATTTCCTTGCTTTTTAGACAGGATTCATGTCCCATTACAACTGCATCTTCTAAAATACAAAGGACCAATATACTGGGAAAATTACAACAGGTTTATTACCTCCAGACATTTACCTCTTCTTCATTTATTACTGCTGATGTAATGGGAAATCAGCTGCACAGTACAAAATACATTCAGGAATACTTGGGTTGTGAATACCTTTAAAAAAACAAGCTGAAATACAAAAGATGGACAGAAATAAACAGCACTGGATGAGGAAAGGGACAAGAGACTGAAATGGGATCTGAGAAGCAGAAAAGGAAAGATATCCAAGGATCAGATTATGTAAATCCAAAGCATCAGCATTGGCTTGAATAGAATTAATCATGGAAGTGAGATGAGAAACTTGTCTTTATGCTGAAGATTTCTTTTTAACATCGCATAATTTACCATAACAAAACACAACCAAGTGAAAGAATAGTCTGTAAGATATGTCAAATCTACAGTTGATTAAGTTTAAAAGCAATATTCATGTTAAAATAAATAAGAAAAAAATCCTATAGCAGGCAATAGTCTAAGGATCCATATTGGTTTGGATCTTACTAACCTTGGTGGAAACTTCCAATTCTTCTATGGGCTGGAAAAGGTCACTGTAGGTCCCAAATAAGGAAAATTCACCTTATTATTGCAGCTACTGAGAAAGAGCCTAGTCTCTTTTAGGTGTACGAACCAGGACAAAACTTAAGAATTTAGGACATTTAGCAAAGATCTAGCTGTGTCTGAGGAGCTCAAGGCATCTAACAGTAGCGATTTAAGCCACTTTGTAGGAAAGCATAGCTCTAACTATCCGCACATTCATTTACAGGTGGGAAGAGTGTTGCAGAAAACACACGTGAATTATCTGCCATCACATGCAACGTCTGGGGCAGAGCGCAGAGCAGAACACAGGTCTCACATGTGCTCTCTGCTACACCTGTCAGAGCAATAGGCTTGTAAACACAAAACGTTCAAGGAATGAAAGCAGCTTCAGAGACCAGTAGCAAAATGAGACTGAGGCCTGAAGATCTCCATGAGTACAGAATTCTACCCAAAAGACATAAAATCACATGGAGGTCTGGGGACAAGAAAACCCAAGGAGTTTCACTTTCATCATTGCTGATGTCACCAGACAGGTCCTGTTCCCATTTCTAGAGCAATCTCAGTGGCAGACAGAATTTTTTTCTCAAAAAAAGGGAAAAAAAAAAAAAGATGCTGTAAAATATTTCAAGATGCATACGCTTTAAGATTTTAATAAGAAAGCCATAAGACATCTTCAGAACTTTCCATGACAATTAAAAAAAAAAAAAAGAAGGAAAAAGAGGTCGTCTCCAAAAAAAAGGAGGTGCGTGCTTCTGCGGTATAGAACCACATAGACTTTAAAGAAATTTCATTAAAAAAATTGGCTCCCAGGTGGTTAACTTGCATGTTCCATGCATTCAAAGTTCACACTATTAAAAATGCCCGTAATCCCAATTGGTCAATAAAGACTTTGTTGTTTTTATGAGTCCCTAAATATATATGTGCTTGATTAGAATCTCACTGGGCTATCAGGAACACAAGTTTGTATCCAGGGAGTTTTTAAAACATGAATCACAGGGATTTTATTAATACAAACACCATGGAAAAACAAAGGAAATTAAACCACAAAGACTATAAATGTCCGACTTAAATCCACTAAGGCAAGGAAATTAAGAGTGAAGGCTGCAAATCCATGCTGGTAATCCTTCTATAACTCATTCTATTGCAGTAAGGAGTCTTGGATCAGCATATGAGTCATGTATGCATATACCATATAGATGTACCTATCTATTTGCATGTGATCTACCAGTGCATGTAGCATGTATGCTACGATGCGGAGGTGAGGAACAGAGTGACAAACAGTAACTAGGATTTTCACTTGCATTTGAAACTTTTTGGCTTTTGTAAGATTACAGTAAGTTAAGTGCTTAAGATTATTGGAATGAGTTTTCTCTACATTAATTTAAATTGTCATGGTCTAAATTCAAGAAGAAGATTAAAGGCTCCTGGAAACAGGTGCAAAAATATACTTTAAAAGCAGCATTAAAATGCATCCATGTTCTGGTTGACAGAAATTTCATTTATAATCCTGCACACAGAATATTCCTGCCAGGAGCAGGATCAGTCTGAGTCAGGGCTGAATAAAGGGGTACATTCCCACAAATGCCCAGGTCTTGCATACCAGTCACGCCACAGTTCCTAGCCTAGTGATTGTGTCTGCTAGAGGGTAGTTAACCAATAGGTTTTTGGTGGAAACTTTGGAGAGGAGCAGACCACTTCTGTCTTTCCCATCCGCTTCTTGGCATACAAGTCTGGAAACTTAGACTCTGCCAAAACTTGGCGCGCAAAGTTTAAGTAGGTGTGAACACTTTGATTTCAAAATTAATTTGATCTACATCACATCATTACTCTTCACTGATGTCGCTCCATAACCATCAGTAGTGAAAAAATAGGCATGTCTGGAGTCTATTTTGTGTGGAAGTCAACAACAGAGCACACAAGCATTAATACTACTGCATTTTAATGTCTCTGACGGTAGGCCTTTAACTTATGGGGCAGAAAATCCAAACAACAAATAGCTAACACACTGGTAGTGATCAATAAACAACTAGTAACTAATAAAGCCCTGAACCTTTCACATTCCCTCTGTGAAGGCAGCAATTTGCCACTGAGCAAGATGAGCAATTAACATGGGGCCACAGCATTCCCACAGGAGACGCTTTGTATGGTGGGGAAAAAACAAACAAACAAACAAACAAAAAACCAGCCCAGTAAGGTTCTTTCTGTACTACCTTCAGAAAAGCAGTTTTTCCCCTTTCTCCCAAAAGTAAATGTTAGGCCTTCCAAACAGTCCATTTCCTGGGAGACCAGACAGAGACACAAAACCTTCTACCTACCCCATCTTTAGGGATCTCTGCCTATGACTTCAGTTCCCCTACAACACAGTTTGGATGGAATACAGCTGTTAGCCTGAGGAAACCTGCTGTAGTGGCTGCTAATCCACGGACGCTCTGTGCGTGCCACAGGGTGCTTAAGGATGCACAAATCTCTCCTATTTTTTCCATGTACTATGGTAGGGAGGTTAGTCTTAGGGGGTGGCTAAACCCTTCTTTGTGTGAGCGAGCCCTTCATGGTGACTGCATTATGTGCAGTGTTTATATAGTGATAGGGGAGGTATATTTAGTTTGAGGGCTTCACAGAAATTGCTAGCGAATGCAGTTCCTTTTCTTGGTTCTTGTCATTCTTGTTCTGGTTATGTTAGTACACTGTAGAAGTACCTGGGAATAAACTATTCCTCTAAGTGAAACATCATTTTGATTATTACTGACATTGGTGCTCATTAAAATACATAAGTGAAACACTGCCTTTCTGTAGACTCTGAAAGCTATTTCATGTTACTTGAAGGGGAATACAAATGAATAGGGACTGCATCACTTTAGTTAAAAGGGGAGAATGTTCTAAAATACTGGAATTTGGACTGTAGATCAGTAAGCAATTGAGGTTTGTAGTTTACTTCTTTTCTGTCTCTTTTTTGTTTTTCATCTCTCTCTGATTTCTGATTTTTAAGGTTTGTGTACATGGGGGATGGAGACAGAGCATGTTTACTTTATCTGTTGCACAATTAATGATACAAATCTACGTTCAGATAAAACAAGATCTAATAAATGTAAACAATGCTTTTTTTCCTTTTTGTTAACATTATCTTTACCCAACATTCATTTTGACTGATCTCCACATAAAAAAGCCTTTTTAATTTTTTTTACCATCATCTATGTCTATTGTTACCCATATCAGTGCATTTTAATGGCTGTCTCCTAGCTCTCGAGATGTTTAATACATTTCCCCTTCCATTGTATTGCAGCTAAAATATGACCTGCCGCTGTTTAAATAATGTAATTTAATGATTTCACATTTTCAGCCATGCAAGCCTTCCTTTCAGCACTGAAGCCTTTCACTAATGATTTGGGGAGATAGTTTGTTCTCATTTCTTTCAGAACTCAAGACTGAGAAAATCTGCCTTGGAAATAAATTATTGACATCCACTTTAGGAACAGTACAATGTGTAGTGGAAATAAAATACATGAAGTTTCAGTGCCGTGAGGCTAGAATCTCCAACTTGTTGATTTCTTTCAAGGTTCAAGTGTCATTCAAGCTCCATATCAGTGGAGCTACCTAAACCACTGCTGTGCTATTGCTATGTGATGTAATATATTTGGGCCAACCCTTTGCAGAGAGACTACCAAATTGTTATCCATGGTGCACGAGTGGCCAGCAGTGAGCTGGTAGGCAACACCACGCGAGTTTCTTCTCATTTTGAACATGTATACTATATGAAAAGGACAGCTAAAATACATTAACTTTTTAGCTAAAACTGCTTTGGCTGTCATGGAAAAGTGAACGAAATAAGAGGACAGCCTTTAGCAACTCCTCAGCACTGGAATACATTCCCATTTCTCAGTGATTTCAACATGAAATCAACAGGGTTAAGAATTATATTAAAAAAACAAGACAGAACAAACTCAGCCTCCAAAAACTGTATCTTTCTGTTCCGATATACAGAAATATTACATTGAGACATAAAAATCAGATGGGCTTAAGGAGAGAATGTCTTTCCATGAATATCAGCTCCCAGGCATTACTGAATACTCTGAGATTAAGCAACTACTAGTCCCTTGGAGAGACTCTTGAGAAGGATAACTAAAATTAAAAAAACCAACACACTCCCCGTAAAACTAGCAAAGGAGATGCAGAAACTGAAACTGTTCAGCCCAGAGAAAAGTTTCCCGAAGACAGGAAGTTGAATTTTGATGAACACCAGTTTGGACAACAGGAAGAAATCTGGCAGAGTGTTTTCTGCATTAAGTCAATAAGGGCAGGCCAAGAAGCAATGGACTAAAAGCAATAGACAGGCAACACATTGTCTTGTAGGGTACCTGCCTCACTTCTTCCCTTCTCACCACCTCACCATTGCTATTGTGACACCTCCAAAATTTTTGCTGGTTAGGAAAGCACGGCTGTGTTCCAGCTGTAATTCTAAGAAATGGTGAGGGGAAAACAGGTGTGTAAATTTCTTGGGACAACAGCTTTTTTGGATGGTTTTTCAACTCTTATTTTCAGTGCTTTTAGTGGATTACAGTAAAAAGTTATGGTTGGTGATTTTATTGTTTTCTTCAAAGAACTGTTGGTGGAAAGCCAAAGTTCCATAGGTGAATCTGTGTTATGTTCAGGGATTTCTGTTTACTCTAAAGCAGATGGCTCTAGTCTGCCACCAACCCTCTGGCATATCAGTAAATTGTGTTCTTCGCATATTCCTTGTGCATATGAAATTTGCTTAACAGGAGCCAGGGAAAACACATTTTTGTAAGTTTCACAGCAAGAATTTACACATTCACCTTCCTTCCTTCTGTTCACACACATTTGACTTATTTGCTTAGAGAACAGATATGGTATAGCAGTGTGTATGGCAAATGACATAGTGTAATGAACAGAAAACAATCAAGTATGTATCAAGAAAAGTATTTTTGAAAGAGGCTTAGTCTAAACCTCTTTTCACTTACAGGAACAAAATTTCTACTGACTTAGTGGTGGATCAGGACCATATAGCAACTGAACAATTTAACACAAATACATTTGGAAAAAAAAAAATCTTATTTATAAGTAACTGACAACTGAAGAATAGGTAATTTCACTGAATAAGTTATACTGTGTGAGTAATTTCCATATCATTAATCGCTCCATTTTACCAATGTCTTGACTCTTTAAAGAAACTCTCATTTTCTCATTTTAAATACTTAACATATCTCCTCTGTGATTCCTATCACTGAATGTTCTTTTCTCTTTCACAACCAAGGGTTTTTCATTGTTTTATCCAGCCACCCTGAGGTCTCATACTTATCACCCTGAACCAGACCTAGAAGTCCCTGAGAAGAAAATCAGTTAAACATATATGTGGATCACACAAAATGTAGTGGGATTACTCCCTTGATCAAAGTTTAGTATAAATTCAAGTAGTCTGTTAGATCAGAACTTTTCTGAATTCATACATTATTCAAAAAGTCTTAAGGGTGTCTTTTGAGTTACCTAGCTGGGGTAGTTTGTGATGAAGAGGTTTAGAAGTTTACTGATGAGAGAAAAAAAAAGAAGACAGGAGAAGACCCAGCTCACAGGAGTTGTGGACAACTATGCTTGACTGCCCTGGAAATTCAAGGACAGAAGATGTGACAACAGGAGTAATAAGACAGGTTAGAAAACAGCACGAAAACATGTCTCCCAGTCATCTAGGTTGACCATGCCACAGTGAGGTTTAAGAGAGATGGAAGTTGATGAACATGGTCTGATTTCACCTAAAGAGCAGGAATTACCAAAACTGTGTTGAAGCATGGGCTTCTATAAGTATTCCTCTAAAAGTGCTGGCTACAAAACAGAACACACATTCTATGATTATCTTTCAAATAACCACAAAAAACAGGGACCAGAAGTCAATCAGGTTCAAGGGAACAGATGATACCACTCAGCTAAAGATGTTCTCTAGAAAGACAGCACTCTCACCTGACTCCTGCCTTCATTCACGCATGCATTGGGTGATGGGCTATATAGGAAGCAACAGAAGCTTACAACTGAGATTCAGGGCTCTTAAGAGCTATCTTGACCAAGTTACTTCATTTCCTTGTGTATCAGTTTCATTTCCAAATAATGAGGGCAGTGGCAGTTGCTTAGAGGATCAGGAGGGAAGGGTAGAGAAGACGGCAAACAGCAATGTAACTAGGTGAATTCGTGGGTTCTGTTCCTTTCAGCTACTTTATGGAAGGTGTGATTGTGTTCATAGACAGGGAACTGCACCTGATGCTCCAGCAAGTCCCTATTTGATCCTATGCCTCTATCTACCAGTAAAGACTATAGAGGAAACCTTTTCATCTGGTAAGGTCATTGCTTGCAAAATTTATTTGGCAGCAGAGTTACACCTTTTAGCTAGCAATTAGACACCCATGGCTAAACTAAAGAGCAAAGGTTGCCTGGCTTAATCCCTACCCTGCCGCTTTGCAACACGGGGTGAATAAATGACGTAAGAACTGCACGAGCTTATGTTTATTTATAATACTACATACCCAGCAACTATAACCTGGAGCACTCCAGGGTGGAAGGATACATTTTTATAATGCCTGTTTCTTCATTAAGATTTCATCATCCACCTACACTAAAAAGCCACTTCCCCTACACTTTGTTATATCTGCTTTTACCCGCTCCTGCTCCCGCATTATTTTTTTAATCTCCAGTTCCCTACTTTACATGCACTCTCAAATTTTAAACAAGCAAAATTTGTGCATTAGTGTGTCCTTTTCATCTATGATTTATGAATGACAGGTTCTTTGGTGCAGCTTAATGGTATGAGAGAGACATTATTTTAAACATTAAAGTGAAAACCATTTACAACTATGATAAGAGAGGTCTGTTGACATTAAACTTTAAAACATGCACAAGGTAAAGGCAAGTAGCTGCTCCAACAGGTGAGAATACTATGCATGCGGTTTGTAAGGGAGTTTGTTCAACACACGAGCTGTCTCTTCCTTTTCTCTGTTTCACAACCTGTAGGATTTTGTACTTCAAACAATTCATCTGGTAATCAGCAGCCACCAGAGTTTAATAACTAAAAAGTACTTAGAGCGCCGTGCAGAACATTCATTTAAAAAAATTACCATTCCATTCAAGGAAAACTTTTCCTACCATTTACATCAGCAAGAAGTAAAAATAATTAAATAAATAAATTGAAAGAGCTGAAGCTTTATTTTGATACTTCCTGCTCACACCTTTATCACTTTCACAATGGACAATCACTTCCTTACCATCCTCTTCCATTAAAGCTGTACAATTCTATTGTAAGATATTGGCTAATACTTAGCTTGCTATACTTGTGTTTCAGTTCTGTTCAGCAGCAACTGCTTTCTGAGAAGCAATCAACATAATTAGGAGTAGTAAATAAATACATTGGTATTTTATATCATATGTGTTTGGATTGAGTACTGTTTCTAACAGTGTTAGATATATTGATTGAACAGCAGAGAATATTAGGGAAGAACACGGATCTTATAGAACTGCTTTTCCACCTGATTTTAGACCACAGGGAGAATGCAGCAGATAGGGTAGAACTGTTGCAAACATGGTACAGCTCAGACAATGGGGAGGATACATACAGAGATGAACTTTTTGCTTGTGGCTTGAGGGAGTCATGTAACTCCCTCAACAGCTTGGATGAAGATGGCGGAACCTTATTGATAAAGCAGACCTCCCACAGCAAGAATGAGAACACATATCTGAGGCACTGATGGCAGCTGAGAAAACTCTGATTTTACAAAAAAAGGGTTTTTTAAAAGTTATTTTCATGCAATACTGTGTTTTTAGTTTTCCCTATTCATTCAGCTACCCTAAACAGCAGTGGTAAAACAGAATACTTATCTTCATGCTGCCATTTGAAATTTTAAAGTGAACTGTGAGTACTGAACATTGATCACTGATGACAGAAAAGCCTAATGAATCATTCAAGTACTTTACATTACTGACCCATAGAATCTAAGACCTAAGCTCCAATCTGTTTTTATAAAAATGCAAATATCCCTTAAGTACCTCTCAAGTATTCAAAAACAATCCAAGTATTAACTTTCAATACGCATCAAGAGCAACATTTCATTGGAAAAAGAGATCACTTGGTTTAAAAGAGAGATAAAGTAAAACAAACAGGCAAAAGAACCTATTAGCAAAATGCTAAACATGACTTACCTTGTAGATTTTGCAATGGCAAAGTCATGATGCCTCCTGCTGCAGCTGCTGCTACCAGCCCTTGGATGTTGGTGAGATTCGCTGTAGGTAGAGTTAGGACGAGTCCTTGTTGGCCCCCCAGCTGCCCAGCCATGTTGAAAGGAATAAGGATCGGCTGATTCAGGGCTGGAGTGCCTCCTGGCATCACCCCCGCTACTGCTGAGGCTAACTGTTGGGCTGTCAGTAATGGCTGTAACAAAACACAGACAGCAAGCCTATTTTACTGGGCATAGCTCAGTATTACACACTTATAACTCTTCTGGCTTGGGATCCTTTAGTGTTCCATTATAGACTGGCTTCCAATATCTTAAAGCATACATTTTCACCAACACAGAAAGTTTTGACAAACTTGACAGGCTGAAGCTGTAAGCCTTACAGTCATGTAGCATGGTAGCAATCCCAGTTGAATCTAGACTGAAGAATTCATTACACATGCACCAAAGATAATTTATGAACACAAGAAGGCCTAATTCAAGTCAGTCTACAAGTACCTAAATGCCAACATTTCCCAAATTTTCCCAGTTTTATACTGATTGGTAAAAGTTGAAACACTACAGTAACAATCACCAGACTAAGACTGTCCTGGGAAGTGGAAGAACATTGAATATCTTCTTAAGAGCATGGCTGAACTTGGATAAAACTGTGAAGTGATATGGGAAATCTTTTAAAATGTTATACAGTGCCATACTATTATGCCTACATTTTGCTCTAAAGAAAATAAATAGCTGGCATAAAAGATAATGAAATGCCTTTACTAATGCAGGAGCTGTGTGTGACAGGCAGAACTGTCAAAGCCAATAAGGTTGCATTAAAATTACAGAAGCTTTTTAATATAAAATTATGACATGTATTTCAAAAATAACTTATATAAGAAATTGAAATAATTTAACCTCCTAAATATGCAAAACTGCTTAGTTTTATTTTAGAAAAACATACAAAAAGCTAATCTTTCCAAACAAATGACTTTTGAAACATATACATGATACATACATGCTCCCTTTTTGTAACACTAAATGCAGCCAAACAGAATCACATTTTCTACATTACACAGATCAAAGATGATCAATCACAGTTATTTACTTTTCATCAAATTGCACGTCTCGATTAGTCAAAAGGAAAGATACTGACCTGAGGCCCAACAGGGAATGCAGGATGGGACTGACCGGGTTGGTGCTGGTCTGATGGGCTTGTGTCAGGCAGCACTGTGTTTCCTCTGGCCTCTGAAATCCAAACAGCAGATTGACTTTAATATCAAGCCTGGGGACTGGCACATTACCTTCTACTCTGATGTCACATAACATCAAGCTGAAAATGATATGTTAAAGTGCTTTATCAATAACTCAAGCACTCAAATCACTTATCAGCTGCATAAATTATGCTAACATTCATTCAGACCAGGCAACTCATTCAAGGAGCTACAAAAATCTGACAGCAGTGAAACTGAAGCTATCATCAACCCAGCTAATGTGGGTTGCATTATACATCAATTTACATACAGTACATGAGCACTCCGTGTGTGTGGGAACTGCATTTTTTACGCTTAGGTGAGCATCAGCCATTCTAATTTCTGAAAGCAAAAATTATCTGAAAAACAATCAAGTAACATCTGCTTTGTATCTTAATAAAGTATTTTGTCAGTTACTGAAGCAGCACGTTGTTCTATGTGCAATAAAAAGGCACTATGAAAACTGAAAACAGGTATGCTTCCAAATGAGAGCTTGTTTTCTAAATTGCATGTGGGGGGTGAGCAAAATTCTGTGAAACCAAGGATTTCCAGCATTTATTGAGATGATCAATATCCAGCAATCGAACTATATGCTGGGCACTAATGACTTGCTAAGCACAGAACGCAGTCCGGCCCTACTGGATTTTGCTGAAGTCTGCAATACAGATTTGAAAAGGAAAAAGAGAAAGAAAAACATCCTATCAGTTGTAAAAAAAATACCAAGATGTTTTCAAAACTATGTCCCAATCCTCCATTTCCTCCGGGTGAAGCACTCGCATTGATTCACAAAGTTTTTCAGTGCTGATGGCACGATCAGGCCCACATTTATCTTTGAAGCTGAAAGAATGACAGCAAGTATCAAAAGTAGCTGCAAGAGTACTGTGGTCTCTTAAAAAGAAAACCCTGGTAACAGCATCAGGTTTCCTGGTTGGTACGATAGCTTCTGTTCTGTTAGGTTTTTCTGATGAGTGGTTGAAATCCCGTTCTAAGTAAACCTTAACAAGATGCTCTTTTCCAATGTTTGTCCTATGAATAGCAAGTGCAAGATAATTCAGAACCAGTTTATTGGCACACCATGGTGCGGTAAGGAAAAAGGATACGATTCTGTCACACTTATAAATTTTAAAGAAGGTATTATCAGCTCATTTAAAACAAATTCTTCTATATATTCTCCAAGGGGACAGACTTATAAATAATGGAAATGTGAAAAAAAAAAACTTCAGCACATTAAGGTACAAATAAAATCGACTGCTACATATTATTCAATTGACTTCTATCTCTACAGCAAGGTGTCAATCATAACAGCATTTTAGAATAGGATTAAACAATAAATGTGCAGAGTTATTATGCAGAAATCTGAAAATCTGATTAATTTGTAATATTTTTGTGTGGTCTCAAAAAGTCAGAAATGGACATTGCTTTGGGAATACTTACAAACGGTCTATTGAAATATCTGATTTAGAACTAATAAAAACATACAGACTTGCTGACATTTTAGAAAGGGAATTCTATAAAAATATGTTTGGCATTTTAATGACCACTGTCATTTAATAATGAGAATAAGCTGACCTACTATAATCAGTGAGGACTCCAACAATTGCCTAATAACATGCAAAAAGAGACCCAGTCACTAAATTTTTTATGTGTAATTTACTCATCCGAGTTACTTGAAAAGAAAGAAATGTAACTAGATATGCGAGATTCAGTGGAAACTGTTTCTTTCAAATGCATTACAATCCTATTGCTGCTGCCATCCCTAAGACCAAAGATAGGTTTTCTTCAGTATGGGTTCCTCCTATACAAAATAAAGTGCTATGTTACTAAACACAATTTTACCTTTGGTAATTTCCACATACTGTTATGGTCTTTTTTTTTAATCTTCTCATCACAGCTGTATGCATAAAGTGATATTAGATCAAAGGCTCAATACCAATGAACATATCACTCCCCATTAAGATCAAATCTTATAAATCAATTTTGTTTATGTAATTTTAAGGGCTGAGAATTTTGTCTTTGTGTGTGATTTAATTAATATTAAAACAAGCTCCTGATAATCTGTCACATCATTAAATTGTCCTATGAAAGCTTTGGGAGAAGAGCAAAACTCAAGTCAAATATTCACTAGAATTAGATTTTATTGCAATTACTATAGCTTGAGCTGTCAGAAAATAAATAAGAAGTGCTGAAGAAATATGCTTGTGCTTTAGTATGTTTTTACATGGTGCAGCCATCCTAAGAACCACTGTTTTCTGTTATCTGTACCCTAAGGATTTTGCAATATTTCATCTCACAAGCTGTATGTAGCACAAGTGGGTTATATAGGACCATAAAGCCAAAATTAATTACACTCCTTTCCTTTTGCATTGTACTAATTGGAATCACTTAGGATTACGTTCCTTTCATATGGTCACTCATCGCAAATGATGTATCTCTCTATTTCAGTGCTCAAATGCTCTGCCTGCTGCTTCTAGCTCAGTTTCCATACGATGCAGGCATCTCAGCAAAACAGAACACACTTTCACGTGCATGAATGTGGTCTTACATGGCACCATACGTGAAATTGTGCGTGCTGTATTCTCAGACTGAAATTCTCACATTTCCCCTCATGCCCCTTCTAATCTACCTGCTACAACAGCCACTCAAGATTTTTTTCAAAACACACAGGAAAATATGCCTTCTGGGCTGGCAGTAAATAGAGTGGAGAGGATTTCAGGGTTAAGTTCTGTTGCATCACACACAGTGACAGCATTTGTTCCTTGCTGTACGCTATCTTCAGTGAGATGCATAGGTCAAAGCTCCCAGGAAGGTGAAGCAGAGTACAAAACACTGGTAGAAGGCTACTTTTCCTTTTCTGCCTTATAGTATTGATCAGGTGGATTCCTCTGATTTCAGAGGATCTGAGGAGTCAGGAGAGCTCTGGGTCACAGCTACTATTTCTGATTCACAGACTCGTTGCTACTAATCTGGAAAAATACCTTCATTAAGACCACTGCTCTAAACTGGCAGCACACAATCCCCCGCATTGTTTTTCCCCTCTGTTTTACCACTTCTATTTGGGACTTCATTACTTCCAGATGCTGGTATGACCTCTGCAGGTAAATTATTCCCCTGTCCAAATTCCAGTCCTCACTAATGGAAATGGCCTGTCAAATTCTAGCCTAGATTTTCCACTTGTCCAGATCCAGGCCATTACCTCCTGTTAGGCTATCCTCCAATGCTGTTCAGCTTTCTATCAGCAAGGGGTATGGCGGCAAGGAATTGGGACTCATAGCAGTCCCTACGGAGCTGGGGAGCTACCAGCAGCACCTTCTCTGTTCTCAACTACACTTTGGAGAGATTGAACTCTCGTTACACCTCCAATTGGTCGTGCACAAGGGGCAGGGAGTAGGCTGTAACAGGGCACCTACTCTGGAAAGAGAAGTAATTCTACTTAACGCCGTTTGCTTAGGCAGGGAGCTAAGACTTCTCTTATAACTGAGTGCTGCCATCACAGCCTAAGTCAATGAGTTTGCTCAGCAGTACCGTACGAACAGACAGGAGCGCTACTGCCACGGTACGGCCATGACTGTAGACAAGGCTTTAATATTTAATAAGTAGTATTCTTCATATGTGATTCATCATAAATTAATTATAAATTATATAATACATACGCTCACCTCTCATCCCACCAAGGGGCTGGAAGGGCATGACACAATAAAAAACTGAAGTGCACTGTAAACATTGTAAAATAACCCACTTAAAATAAAATATTATTTAAAATAAAGCTAAGTAAAACAAAGGCAACCTTTCTCTCCCCTTATCAAGCAGGAAAAAAAAATCCCCAAAACCAAGTGAAAAACCTTGTTGAACAATACCCGATTTAAAAATGAGAAAAGTACATGAAAAATATCAGAAGGAAAAAAAATTCCACATCCCAAGGCGTCCGAGCCTCTTACAAAATTACAACTGTAAACGCACTAGTTATAAACAGGCTTTCCACAGTTTGCTTCCTTTTGTTTCTCGCACATCTTCAGCAGCACAACAGGTAATTCAGTTCTAAATGTCTTCATCTCCCAGTGCCCCATGAAGCAGGGAATTCTCTAATCCTCACTTTACAAGTAAGCAACTAATGGACAGAGGGACTCGGATCCAGATTCTTAAATCAGCACCATTTAGGCACCTAGATCTCCTGAGCTGTAGTTACACCATTCAGGAAAGCATGGGTCAAAACACAAAACTGCTCTGTGACTCCTTGGCTGCTCCAGGGCTACCAGCAGCTCTGGCAAGGTGAACCTGCACGTGCTCCCCAGCACCCTGGCACTCGGATGCACTGCCCGTCCCAGCAGCCCTCGTCTCACATGATGGCTGATGCTTGCAGGGAACCTGCAGCTGACTGGCAAATGTGACTGTGCTGAAGAGCATTACAGGGTATACGATGGAGTTCATTAAATACGTATATCCAGCTCTGTCCTGGATCTCCTGGTTCATCTGCAGATGCGTGCTTGTGCGTGCTCAAAGGCACGATGCACACTGGCGTCTCCTCCCAAACTCTGCACCAAAGCTCACTCAAAGCCAATGCTCAAACCACAGCATAGGACTAGCCTCAGCAGGCGATCTGGACATGAGTAACTTCCTCACGGTCTTCAAGAATAAATTCAATGTGTCTCATGTTTGTATCAGAACCAGGGAGATGCTGGGCCACCTCTCTTTGGTACTCAATGCTTTGAAAAACAAGCAGGATCAAATTTAATAATACTAGATTTTCAGTAATCAAAAGAATACATAAATCCTTCTGAGATACCCATTTAAGCAAATATTTTAAATGAATCAACGTTAATAAAAGAACACAGCATCTCAAGCAACAGCTCATATTAAAATCCTTAGATGCAGTTCCACAATGTGACATTAAATTACTTGTATTTATCTCTCAGTAACTGTAACAATAAGAAATCAAGAATAGACTTTTTTCTTACACATTGAGCCAACTCACATTAAAGATACAGCTTTAAGAATGAAATCATTAAAGTGAAAATACTGCCTATGAGAAAAAATAGTTTTACATTTTTAAAACTAATAAACTCACAGTCTGAGCATGTAATATAGCTGCATTTAGATCATAAGCCATATTATCAGGAGGAAAAAAGATAACTTTTTAAAAGAAATTAAATAGACCGACTGATAATATTCAAATTATTGGGTATGGTGTGTGCAAGTCCATCGTCTCTGATTAAAGTAACTCAGCTCTTCATTAAATGAACCCTTAATTGTCAGCAATTATACCAGGAGCAATCTTGCTGAACAAAATTTAATAGCTGAAAGAAAAAGATGCAGCTGATAATGAAAAAATGTAACATTCCCTCCAAACAATCCTCATTCTGCCACGAAGCACCATCTTGTGGCTCTTAATTTCACTATTTTAATTTTCCTGCTGCCTCAGAGGTTGGACATGTAGGTAGGAAGCCTTTCCATATCACCTCATCCTAAAACCTTAGTAATCAGATTGCTACACAGAATTTCACAAACACATCTAAATTTTACTATACTTGCAGGAGAGAAAATTGGAATTTTATGCTGAATCCATTTTACATTGGTATTATCCTACAGTTATCACAGGAGATATTCCTGTTACCTCAGCAAAGAAAATCAAGCTCAGAAATTAAATAAGAATAATGAATCACCCACTGAAAGGTATAAATTTAAGCTTGGACTTCTCATATATAATTTAAGTAGTCACACAGTTGTCTTCTTCCAGTCCACAACCAAGATGTGGCATACAATCCACTCATCTGGACTGTATAAAACTTCTCTAAGTATCAGGTTATCCCACAGATCGTTAAGCAATTCACCTTTTCCTGCTGACCTCTACTTCAGATTCCACGCTTTTATTTTTAGGTAGTGATTTCAGCTTCACAAAGAAAACCAAACAAGTAGAGATCTGAGTGTGTGCAGAATTACCGCCAGCACCTGTTAACTCTGAAACCTAACAATGTTGCAATGTTGATATCATTATTTTACTGTTCGATCATTTTAGCACAACATACAAGTACTGTACTTATCTTCCACAATGTCAGATTGTCTCGACTCACATAACTTAACTCTCACTCTTAATTTTCCCTTACCTATGTACAAAAACCTCCTAGTTTACCTTTGAAAATGTTTGTGGTGTGATAAGAAAATGCCATATTGATCTCCCATATTGACATATATGTCAATGCAATATCCTGTACAGAAAAGCTAAAAATCCTGCATACAAAATGGATTGAATTAGACAGCAGAATGAATAGGGCAAATTTGCTTTACTGACTGTATCATTCGGTACTTAAGTAAGTAAAACCCCACAGTTTTATACTTATCTGAAACTGCCATGCAGTTGCTACTGCAACGCTACCAAAATCACTGCAGAGCTCAAAATCATTCTGCCAGCAGAGCACAAAATCTCGCCTTTGCCTGGTCCCTGGGGATGTTTTCTCCTAAAGAATCTCTTCCCGCAAGACACAAGGTAGCTGAAATTGCTGTGCTCATTACCCGTATGCACAGATCTTGGCTTGTATTTATGCACCTGCATCTTTCTGGATCAGGATTGATAACATTAAAACTCCATGACTGTTTATAATGAAAATCAGGCTATTAAAGTGATTCATGTTACAGAGAACTTCTCCTGGGCAACCACCAGTTATATTTACCACCAAACAAAAAACCCTACCATACTGAGGCGCAAAAATCACAGATAACGCAAAAACCCAGCTCTCCCAACTGCCTTAAATTTTCTTCTTTCCCATCTTTATTTTTGCTCCTCTTTCATTGTCTTGTCTTTTCTTCTTTCTCTTGGTGCCTTTATGAATATTCTTCAACTTCAGATACTCATATGAGAAAAGAAGAGTTGCTACTGCAGAAAAGGTGAAGGGATATAATTGCAAAAGTATGTTCTTTATTCAAAATAGACTCATTCTACTTTTCTTCACCCCCTAAGTACAGTGCATAAAAATCCCTTGTTAATGGTACATACATTTTTTATGAATTGGACCCTTCATATTGAGAGTTCTAGTTTCTTTTATACTGTATGCATTAGCACAAATATAATCACATTAAGGTCACAAAGACCCTATCAGTTTTCCCTGAATTCATACAACATTTCATACTCACTGTTTGCTGTTAGTGCTGGTGAATGCAATGATGATAAAGGTTACTTACCAGAAGATGGACAGTTGAATGCATTATTATTTCATGTTGGGCAGCTGATCCCTAGCTAAGAAGGGCAGGAGGCTTCTCTAAATTAAACTTTCCTTTCTTTCCATCCCTGGAAGCTTGCTAAGTGCCAAAGAGTAAGCACATTAAAGAGCATCTGCTTTGGAACAACTGCTACAGTTTGCCATCTTTATAGCTAACTAAGATTTCTTCATTATTTTTACAGCATTTGTCTATGCAGGCATTTTTATTCTTAATAGGGCAGAGGGCAAGCTTTCCACCAAAAATCCAACTTCCTGACACTCACCCTCCCCATCTGGCTCCTGCACCCTCCCCAAAATAAGGTAGGCTATGATGATATCTTATAATGATATACATTGCTGTTTGCCTGGGGAACCTTGCACAATTTATGTATTATGGGCTTGGCTGCTGGCACTACAGGCTACTGAAAGCCAGGCGATACCTGTGGACAGCCTCTGGTGCACAGTAATTCAGGCTTCTGGGTAGAAGAAAAGGGTAGCATGTTAGATACCTTTTGCTTTTTACAAGTTACATCGATAGACTTATTTACAAAGGATAGGGCACAGGTGGGTGGCTGGTAACAGAAATTTAACTCGCAGTTTTGACACCTTCTAGAGACTGGAAGGAAAAAAATGTAAGGTGGGGAGGGGATGAACCTAGTGTCAAACCAGTCCTAGGAGAGCCTGTTTAGAAATTCAAATCATCTGGTTCGGTGAGTGGGGAATATCCAGCTAAGGGAGGAAGCGTTCAATTAAACCCAGTAAAGCACCTGGCACTTAGATCTTCAGCAGAGCCAGTGTTCAGCAAAATGCACCCCACAATATATGTAAACTCCTACTGGAGCATCCTGACTAGCAAGTATGGTCAAGCAACAGTGGTTTATCACTCTTGCTACTGAGTTCACTGTCTGGTTTCATCCCTGTGGTGTCTTTAACAATTTCACACTCTCTGCTGTGGTCTTTACACAGCCCTGTGGGGCAGCTCCATCAAGTGTCTCATTACAGGTTGTTCAGCTGTTCAGACTTTATTGAGACTCTTGAAAGAGCTGTCCCACAGAGCGGCGTACTGTAGGAGTCCAGTCGAGATCCAGGAGGAAACCTTAACAGTGGCAGCAACTCTGTATGCAGGAGACCAGGCTCCTAGATCAGACTAAATCACAAAACTGGTAAGGCTACATTATAAACCTATTTAGCTGCACATATACCTTCAGAAATTCCTAGCTACAAAAATTCAACATCCCTCCCCCTTCAAAAGCAGCCTGTGCTGTTTGATATCTGCAGCAAGTTCTCATGATGTGGCTCAGCAGGGTGAGCCATTATTTCAAATGAAAGTGTTGGCTGGGAGCTGCAGAAAACTCATGGTATGCATACCTCCAGATCTTGTAAATCCTGAACTGAATTAACTTCTGTCTCTTTATTATTGTCTGAAATCAATTGTAGTGACTATTTACAAGGAGCTTTTGCCAGGAGTTCCCAAACACTTTATATTTATCTGTTTTTAAAGAGCATTCAGTCTGCCAGCCAGGTCTTGCAAGCTATGTCAAGCCTGACCATTACTAAACCAAGTTTAAAACACACAGCAAGGGCTTTTGGTTCCCCCTCCCACACACACTTCCATTCCCTCCCTCCTCTCTAGACCAAAAGCTACAAATATAAAAAAGACCTAAAGAACTAGTAGTCAGCATTATCATCCTGTCTGCCTCCTGAATTTGAGCAGCTATTTACCAGACAATGGTAGTGAAACACTCCGCAGCAACCACTAAGATGGTCTTTCGCACACTAAAAATACCCTAAAACAGATCTGCAGGGAAATAACCAAGTGGTTTACAAACATTTGGATACTTTTCCTGTAATATGTTGATCTTGCCTTTATGCGAGTCAGAATCCCACCGGATTTCACGTGTTGGATTAGTTCTCTAGGAGATCTTTAAGAATACAGCACAGGTTAAAAAAAAGCTTTACACATAACAGGTATATATCCCAGGACAGCCATGCATGAAAGATCTCCTGGTTAATAACGCCTTGTCATGGCAAGACCTCTTTGTAACAACACGCCATGCAGGAAGGGTAAAAGCAAAAAGAAGCCACGTGACTTAGCTTTGCCAAAACACCAAGTGGCAAGCAACTTGCTTCAAAGAGTGAGAGAGGGCACTGCGATACATCCTAACAGGATAAATTATATGGCATATACAAAGTGTTTCTAATCCATGAGAATGCTTGTGCTCATATATGTATGTATGCCTCTCTATATATAGATACATATTTTTAAACAAATTAGTTTCCTACATCCCTTTCATTTTTATATTATTGTTCTGTTTATTTTTTCAGCATTACAGTAATTGAAAAATATCTACTGGTAAAAGATGCTATTAATTTAAGTGCATTCATAGTGTGTTATGTCACTAATAGACTTAGGCAACATTATTCTTTTATCCTTTTTACAAAGCATTATTTTATTGTCCTCTCATTTCTAAGATTTTACTTCCACTTAAAGTCAAGTAGAGTGAGGGCTTTGCAGAATTCTATTATATTATTGTCCTGTCATTATTCTAACTCCATTACACAACAACACAAAACCAGCATCAGCTTCCATTTGTCATATTATTTATTTTGAGGATTATGTCAGATCTCAGACGATGTGTACGTGCCTACTAAACATAATTTGGAGTTGGGCAAAAAGTAATCACTGATTCCTTCTAAAAATGCTTTTAAAGAAAACATTTTTAACTATTCTATATTTCTGTAAGAGCTCCGTCATCTGATTTTGACCCATGCAACCCTTTAGAAGACTCTAGCTATATTTACAAAAAATAAGACAATGTCTAGAGGTACATACAGACAAACAGATTTCAACTTCTTTGTCCATACTCCCAGCTGAGCTGACAGAAGCCAGTCCTGGTGTGGAAGCCACACAGCTGTGCTCACTTGGTTCTCTATACACATGCACTGTGTGCCACTCTAACACAGCTGTGTTGCTTCTAGGCAGAAGCTGCCTCGCGTCTGGCCACAGTGGAGCACAGAGGACCTGGAGCAGAGAGGACCCTGGGCCCATCTTTCCTACAAGGCAGATCCCTCAGCAGCCAAGAAATGGCTCAGCACACCTGATGTGCTTTCCAGAAGTGGACTGCCATTGCCTTCTTAATATCTTCTTTTAGCATCCCTGGCTTTGAGGATATGCAAAACACAGTCAGGGTTGGTTTGAAATAGCCAACACTTCCACTATCCATTCCTCATGGCTGCCATAAGGGAAAGAAAGATCAGGAGCTAATCCGGCAAAAGCAAGATTTAGGCTCAATGCCCAACCACCAGAGAATTCCTCTGAGACCTTCACCAGCTCTTTTCATCTCACACACAGAGAGTATTGTTAGGCCCACGGAGCTTAGAGAAGTCCTGGACCAGAGGAGCACGTCAACGAGAGTGGTTGCATCGGCAGGTATTGCCAGTACACAGCTTCCTCCAGTCACAGACTTATCGTCTGACACTATCCTATCTTTAGGGCAAACACCTATGTTAGACATGGCGCAATGTCTGTGCAATTGGGCTCTAGAGTTGCCTTTCCTCCATGTTGAAGGAATCCACACTCGGCTCTCCAGGATAACTTCACGTTATCTTTGAGACAAAGCTACTGCATGCCTTCCTTGCATCCTCATACCGGCACAAAAGCTCCTACTCTCTTCAGCTTGCCTCTCTTTAACTCTCTCCACATGCTGGCTACTGAAGGACTGCTGAAGGAAATCATATTTGCTCACTACCAACTATATAGTCCCAAGTGAGATTCTGGTCACAATCAGTCATTCCATTAACCAGCACCCAGATTGCTCCCCTTGTTATTCTGTAGGACCTGTTGGACCTGTAGGACACTATAGATAACAATGCACTAAGATTTAACTCAGCAAGAGATGTCTGGGTTCAAAACTCAGTCTAGATTAAAAACACACTAAAACAAAACAAAAAATACTCATATCCATACTTAACTGTCTTCTCAGTTAAAAAGGTATTTAAAGAGCTTCCAGGGAAAATCCATCTCTTTACCATAATATGTACAATTGACATTCATAAGACAGTTGTATACAAAACCAGGATGCAGTAGGTTTTACTTCAGTCATTGTGAAGCACACCACTTGTATGTGCTAGTGTACTTTGCACGTGTATTGTAATAACAGCATTGTTTTCACTTAGTGTTATTCTAATGACTTTCCTCTGAAGAGTGTTTGTGGACACCACAACTCCCTAAATGGTAACAATGGATAAACATCAGCTTGAGAAATGCAGGTCTATATTATTTATGAAGCTGCAATTCTCCTGTAAATAACCCAGTTGTTAAAATGATATGTATCTATGTAATTGAGTCTTCTGTATACAAATAAATAAGGCTTTATTGCAATGTCAGAAGTTAACAGACCAGTCAATAAAATCAATAACTCACTTTTTCTTGCTTATATATCTAACTTTTCTCCACCTTTCCTATGTCCTCTGTTTGTTCTGGTTACATATTAACACTCCGAAGGATATATAGCTCTTATGATATTGTTTAGTAAATGGTAGTCGGAAGAAAAGTGTGAAGAAACACTACCTCAGCAATTTAATACTCTGCCTATTTATCGTGTACTTTAACATATACCTGTTTGGTATAAATCAAGGAGAAAGAAACTGTCTTGCTCTATACATCAGAGTGCTAGAGATTTTTAATGTGAATGACTACACGAAGGTCTAAGTAAATTAGGTTCGTATTGATACATTTACCTAAAAGTGCTCCAGGCCTGGATTGCATTATCATATAACCACTGTCAAAACAGCACTGCCAGATTATAACACTGTGCTGCTTATGCCTCTATGGTTAAGGTTTTGTCGGCTTTTCTGTTATGCTTCCCATTTTTCAAATATTTATAACTTGGCTGTAAAATTTGCTTTGGCGTGAAACTCAGTGAACGAGAAGCCAGATCCTACAAATCTTTACTCAAGAAAGTTGACCATTTCATTTCAGTGGGAGTGTTTCCATTAGCTGGGTCCTGCCAGATTACAACCCAAGGTCAAAGTTTATGAGCCTGGTTGTTTTATTTTCTTAATGAAAAGACAATTGGGTCCCTTTAAAAATATTCTTTAAGGAAAAAAAAAGATATGGAAGCACTGGAAAATAATATTTGATTCTGTGATGTGATTAGGTCCCTAACTTCATAATCTCTTGGTTTCAGTACTTCGAAGAAGAAGAAAAATTAACAGCAAAGCTGCTGCAATGTAAAAACTAGCCGTGGGGCAAATGCACTAAATTTTGTTCCACTAATTACATTTTCTTGTGGGCTTTCATGTGGGATCTAGCACACCTCCTAAACAGCATAAAATTGGGATGGCTCCAAATGAGCCATTCTCGTCTATCCGGAATACAAACATGCTCACAAAAGCTATCTTATTATGTATGCTCCATACAGGCTCTTCATTCAAAAATATTTTAACAGATGTCATGCTGGATAAATATAATGGCTCATCTGAGGCTTAGAAACACTTTACTCACAGTAGAAACAAATTTGGGCAGCATTTTTCAAATTGAGTTAAGTCCTTAATACACACCCACAGGCTTACTTAGACTTATAGATACAATATCTTTTTATTTTGTCGTCCTTAGCTAGCTGACCACATGATCTGTTATCGATGAAAATTTTCCTGTTCTGATGCTGCTCTTTTGGTTCACTGCTGCAACACGTCCTAACTCTGCATTTGGCTTTTGGATAAGATTACTGTGGAACACTGGTCAGGGGACAAATGCAAGGCCCTTCTGCATGGCTCCAGCAGCCTACAGGTTATCTGCAGAGGAGCACAGGAGGTGCATGTTGTACAACGGCATCCTCTGAATCCTTTCTTCTCAAAAACTGAACACAAACAGGGTTGCCCAAAACAGCAGAGGGTAGCAACACATTCCTACGCTTTGTTAACCTAAGCCAAAAAAAACAACAACAGGAAATGCTTTCAAAATATATACAGAGTATAAATCCAGTTGATGAGCAACAGAAGACCATGCAGTTTGGCATTCCTTTTGGAGTTTCATTTGAAGAAGACTTGCACTTCTACTTTCACTGTCCCTGGTGCAGAAAAGCATGTTGAAGCAAGCTGTATTTGGCTCGATACTGTAAAGATCTCAGTACACAACTTCATTATTGTGAGCAGACCCTGTGCACAGAGTGTGTGGTACGACCCTCAGGTCTTAGAGGGGTTGCAAGGCTTTGCAAGGCTTCATAAGAATTTAAATATTTTTTTTTTAGTTTACAGAATTTTGTTTGACATTGAAGAACCAGGCTCTGGCAGCTGCACAGATGCAAGTACACAATTAATATAGAGTGATATCTGTTGTGAACAGCATGAAAATTCCTTGCACGGAAGTTACTTTCTTCCCCGTAAGTTTCATTTCCTCTCATATACTAACACTGAGACAAATTGTGGCAGTAAGCTACAGGCTTGCTGTTTAAAGTATAAGGTTTCTTTAACGTACCTCCGACTTTTACAATGTTTGAGATTTTAAACACTGGGTTATATGACAGTGCATGCACCTGACATACCAACTTGCAGGATGGCACGATGGTTGTGTTGTGTCGTGTGCTGGGGCCGGAGGTTATCGCAGCGGGTTGCAAGCAGGGATGCTGTGCTTTCTCAGGGGAGCCCGCACTGCGGCTGGGGTCTCTAAGTACAGTCCTTACCTGTGGCATTTCTGCGCTGGGACTCCTCAGCAGGAGTCCTGGCAGCCCAGCTGCTCTGAAATACCAGTGGGTTAAGCAGGAGAGGGCCACGGTGCTGCTCTGCAGCACACGAAGTGCCAAGCGAGGGGCCAAGCAGCATGAATATCAGTTCTCCTAAGCCACAAGCAGCAGACTTAGGGGCTGACAGGGAGCAACATGGTGAAAGGGAGCTCATCTAGCAGTACGACTGCCGGCGCTCACTGTTTTTAGTAGGGGCTCATCTTTCTGCGACAGCCTTTCCAGATACCGGTGGACAAAAGCACTCCTCCCAGCGATCCCTACATTTTTCTCCAGGGCTCTTCACTGGGGCTGCGCTCTCATAACATACATGCACCTGCAGTCTGACACCTGACATACCTCTTTTAAGGAAAGAATCGGTTTCAGGCTACAGTTGCTTTCCTTGGCTCCCCTCTCCTCAACTTCCCCTTTTTCTGCACTGTTTTCCTCCTCTTTTATTGGACAAAACCCCTGAAACAGTGACTTCAAGAATATTAAAAATATGTGGGGTTAATTGCTTATGTTTTTAAAGGTGGGGTGGCTCTTGAAAAACAAAATCTTAAATGCAGTACATAAGGCAACCTTTAAACCTGCTATTTTCTGAGCATAACTTTGTACTTGGAATAAAAAAATACTTTGCATTAAAATGGGAACAGTGGAGGAAGTCAGAGTAGATGGGTGACAGATCCTGCCACTAATACAAGGGTTTAAAACATATCAGGGCAACCTTGAAGCTGGAGGCCCCACACACTTTACCCTCTCATGCTGGAATAGAAAGTAGAATTTCCCCATTAGGTGCAGCTCATCTTCCAAGGATACTTTCCTCTGCCGTAAAGACAAATATTTTCAAACACTGTATCATATTCACACTCTTCTCCTGTACTTACCAAAGACACAAATATCTTAATATTTCAAAACTATAATATAATGCAATAAGATTCAGCATAATAACATCTATCAGAAAGGACAACTTAAAAGAAAAGCATTACATTTTCTGTATGAAACGATATATAATGACCATTGCCTAGAAATGGATCAATCTGGCTCCAGTGGAGCAGCTGCATAAGCATTCAAAACAGCAATAACTACAAGCTCTGGTGAGGTACTTTTCTTCCCAATGTCATCTCATTTTAACCCCCCTGAGCAAGGCTGAAAGTCATGCTGAAAACACATCCAAAGACAGCTTTCTTTCCCTGCCCCCATTCCTGAAATTCTTTATTTTATTAATAATTCTCAATTGGCTAGCAATTTTCAGTTGTAACACATTGTACTGAGTCCAATTACAACCACCACAAATCCTGTTTTTACGGGTTTACAGTGTTTGGGGGGTAAAAGTACACCCTGGGACAAAAAGACACATACAGAATTCGTACTTGAAAAGTTTTTTGGTTTAAAATGTTTTTGCCATTTAAATTTTATACAATTGATGTGAATAATGCAGGTAATTAAAAGTATCATCATCATCATTCTCCTCTTTTAATATACTTTTAAATATTTTCAATGGAACAGGAGAGCCAAGACTGAGTTTTCACATTTGGAGGCCAGATCTCACTGAATTGCGCTCCACAAAGAACCCAATAGAATTTTCCACCACATTTCTATCCTACACTTTGACAAACAACTTGATTCCAAACCAATCTTTGAATTTAAATAACCCTTAGCTTCTCTAATATGCATCAGTTTGTGGTTATTCTCAAGGGGTATCCTTGAAAGTTGCAAAAGGTCATGACAGGAGTGCCATATACCAAGACAAATACCAGAGCCATGCTTAGTCAGCTCTCAGTCCACATGTACAGAAACCACACGTGTCGGTTTCTGAACCCCCAAACCTTTTCCAGAGCAGATATAGAGTCATTCGTGCAATCTCAGTCTAAGTACAATAGCTTGTTGTTCATGTGCACAAACAAGGCGCTAAAAACCTTTTCCTACCTCCTCTAGGAAATTCACAGGTTCTGGGTCCATTCATTTTCCAGAACTCATTTCATAGCTTTGACTGATTTTGCAACACAAAACTACAGAGCGTTCCTACTGTAATGCCAGTGAATTTCAAGGAATTATCACTCGCTTTGAATAAATGACAAGAAATACTAATGATGTGGTAATAGCAGTTAACAGCATTATTAGCATGACATTTTTTCTGCTCAGTTTACCTTGGGGGCCAATTTCCTAGAGCTAACAGAGGCTGGGAGGAGTGAATTCACACCCCAAACCTAGCAGTCAAACGCAACCCACAGTCAGGAGTTTTAAAATGGATTCACTTATCTGACTGACCTGTACAGCTTCTCCATGTGCTACTGCAAACACCTGGGAACGCATCAGAAGTGACAGCCCTCATTTCCAGCTAACAAGGACTGGTTTAGACAGCCCAACTCCACAGTCAATTTTGTATCGAGCTCCCATCCTCTATGGGTCAGACAACAGCAGCGAACGCTGAACAGGTGGATGCACCAAAGCAACAATTCTGGTGAGGATTTTCCATAGTCCACCTCCTCATCCAGCAGCGTTGCAGCAACGCTCCCAGGTGGATGTTGGAGTTTCTTAGATCCCATCTTCACCATAGTAAGTATACCTAAATAGTGCAAAATGCTTAGGCCTCGCTACCATCCCCTTAGGCTCAAAAGTTTTCACAGCCACTTTGCATCTAATTTTCCCCAAGTCCATTTCTTTGGCATTCCCTACCATTTATATAGACTCATGACTATTTCAGCTAGTCCCACTGTGTCACCAGGTAACCCTCTACTTTCACCCAAAAGCTCGTCACTCTGTCAAGCTGTTCGGGCCCATTCGCACAAAAGACTGAAGACGGTCTGTGTGGGAACACATTGCCTTGCTACCTTCTGAGACATTGGTCTGAATTATTTTCTGCCCAATAAACCATGAATAAAAATGACAAAAACCAACCTTCATTAGAACTAGGATGATTAGCAAAGTATTAGCTTTTATCCCTGTCAGTCATTTCAGCAGCAATGATGGTGTTCCATGAAGACTTTCCAGTCATTTACTTACTATGGTTTAAATTCTTCCAAGGACTTCATGTAGCTGCTTCATGTGTAAACAGTACATAATTATTACCACACTATGCTAATCTGCATTACAGAATAGGCAACCCCCCCGTAACTATTTTTCCTCTCATAGAAGTTCTCAGCAAATATTTGTTTTTCCTGAAAAAGCCAAATCCAGAGGTGGTAGATGACTTCCCAAATTTACATCCGGTTGGCCAAATTCTGCTCTGACATTCAACACAGTTCAGCTGGATACAGGAGAGTTCCAACGGATTGCTCAAAAAGAGGAATCCTGTGAAGGTCTGACTGTCCTCCAGCTCTGCTGGGAGTTTATAGATCTGGTCCTGACACGTGTTAGATTAGGCAGGCATGCATCAACATCTTTTACTGTTCAATTTTAAGCCTACACATTTCTGTTTAATTTCAGTATAACTAGTCACATGCCGACACGTACAGCCATGGGGATTAAGTGACAGCTAAACAAAACCCCTTCTGCATGCATATTTTTATGCTTAAACATCATGTCCTCTGCAAAGAACATGAAGGTGCAATGGCATATATTTCTGCATCTATATGCATCTGCTACAACATGATGTGCTGGCACGCCTTTTCATGCACCTGTGTGGTGACCCAGCTGGGGGAAATGATATATAGGCTGGACTGGGGAGAACACAAGAAAAATTTTCAGCAGGATGGGCTCCTTGATCTGGTTGACCACATGGGTTCAGTGCAGAGGGCAGAGCAGGATCAAGGTAGAGTGAGGAAGCTTAAAGAGCAGTACTACTGAAGGTGTTAATGGCTACTTCTGCAGAAAGGATTAATCTTTGGGCATCTACTGATGTGAATGGTTCAAACACACACAGGGACATACACCATACACTGACAGTATATCGGACTGGTCATTTTTATGATCCTGACCACAAAACCCAATTCTGTGAGATTCTGCTCTGGCAGACAGAACTGGAAATGCCTTCAAGCAGCAAAATAGACCGAAGACCTTGCTTTCAAATTTTCAGACAGGCACGTTGTAATATAGTTGAAACACCTTTGTACGATA
Organism: Theristicus caerulescens; assembly: GCA_020745775.1. Classification (NCBI taxonomy): domain Eukaryota; kingdom Metazoa; phylum Chordata; class Aves; order Pelecaniformes; family Threskiornithidae; genus Theristicus; species Theristicus caerulescens. The sequence goes on along the minus strand of CM036558.1, from coordinate 56,243,078 downwards.
CTCTATCTGCTTTGGATTCTCACGTGGTCACTCCAGAGGGTAGGAAAGCTTAAAAACATAAGTTTTATTCAAAAATTCCTCTTCTCATGGAACATTGCTTGCCTCCAAATAGCACGGCAGAGCAGTGCAGAGGGGTTGTCTGCCTCCTCACAAAGAGGACAGCAGGCATTTCGCCAACAGCGAGCAGAGCTGGTATGTCCAGACACACAAAGGCATAGATTACTCAGGCTGGCAGCGTGAAGCATTGAGCTTGGAAATGAACCTGGCAGCAGGCCAGGAGATAAGATCCAGAGTAGCTCTTTGTATTCTAATACACATGTCTGAATCAATGCTCAAACCAATAGACTCCTGATGGGTCTGCAGTCTTCCCTGACACTCTGTTTGTTGACATGTTGCTCAACTCCATGTTGGCCAACACTCAGGCGGTGTTCCCAGGGACCTTGTCCTGGTTCTGAGTGCTCAACAGTTTTAGACTTTTCAAGCTCTCCTCTGCTGATTTAAAAAAAAAAAATATATATATATATATATATATACACACACACACGCACACAAGAGGATCTAAATGATTTAACACATGCCTGTTCGGTTAAATTGCAGTTTTGATCCTGAATTAGGTACATCTGCTCTGCAAAGGGAACTTGTGTTCTCTAAGAGATTTGCTGAATCCTGGTGGCCAGGGATGCTCTACACGGGCAGTGAACTTACTTCTGCGGGGCATGACACAAACTTAACTGATTTCAATACAAAAGACATTCATTGACTTCCATAGGTTTGACTCAGCATGTCAACATCAAGCCATATTCTAATAAAGACCAGGAGGAGCACATGCAAACAGTGCTGTTTGCCAAGGTCCAAGCAAGTGCTGAACCACTCCTTTTGTGCCCCACCGGAGGGACCTGCATTCTACCTGACTTAAACATTTCATTAGACATGCTCTCGTCATATCTGGAATCTGGCAGTTCCCTCTTATCATAAATTTATCATGTATTTAAAAGTGCCTTGGTTTTCAGATCTGTAGCAGACACTAGCAGACAATTCAAATGAGACAGAGAAACCATCACTATTTAAAATCAGCCTAACATGAAGAAGATAACATACTTCCCCATCACTGTTTGCCACAGTGAGAATTACTCAGCAATGCCACCCATGTGACTGGCATTACCAAACTGTGTACAGAACCCTTTGCCACCCTGTTGTATGTACAACACTGTTGTGTGCCATTCTGTTTGGAAATGTTGTTGTTATTTCTGTTCCATGGCTGAGCTGGTGGGAATTGGTCCCCATGTCCTCTGAAGATGACAATCCATGGCTGCTTTTTTCCCTTCTATGTCTTCTTCCCCAAGTCTCCCTCAACTATCTCCCTGTCTTGCCAACAGGAGGATGAATTTATTGTTTGTGAAGTTCCCAGGGACATTTAATCACACAAATCTAGTTAATCACTGAAAACTCATTTCCTGAATGTCAAAAGTCCTCCTGTTGGATAGTAATGGCCCAATTCTAACCATGCTCAGGGAGAGAAAAGGACACAAAAGCTTATTTCTCTTTGGCTATTGAATATCTGTGGAAATTCCCCATAGATCTCCAGTGGCCCTCAGATTAAGACTCATCCATTTGTCTTATTCCCAAGAGAAGCCAGGCAAAGCTTGAACAGGAAAGAAATAAGCACACATGGCAGAACTATTTTCTCTCTTTACTATGTTTCTCCCACCTGTAATATATATAGAAAAAAAACCAAAATAACAAAAAGAAAAAAAGGAGTTCATAAAAATTTTGGAAGTTTAGAAGCTCTGCAGTCAGCCACAGTAAGATACGGTTCACCTCCAACCTACTGTCTGAGAGCTTAGCTCTAGCAACCTGAAACAACAGAAAAGTTCAGCTCTCTCTTGCATCTATTTGTTTAGGCCAGTAAAAAAGGAGAAGAAATAAGATGTCCCCCACATGTTTCATTGATGGGGAAACTTAGGCACAGGGAGTAGATTGACCGTGATCTTGCTCAAGATTGACCTGTCCAAGATGATGCAACAAATCCATGTCAGAATTGGAACTGACCTTTCCTCTGGACCTGTTTTGTGCCTAGACTTGAGCTCAAATGAAAGGAAAAATAAACCACAAAACAGCGATAAATGTTATTGGCAGCTGGAAAAGTAGCAAAACGCCTCATGGGGACAAAGAGTTGCACATGAGATAAATGCAAGCATTCTTCCCAAGAAACCTAAAGAAAAGTGAGCCATGGAAACTCAAAACATTCCACACAAATTGATGAGAAACAGCAAACCAGATATTTTTAGGTTTTTCAAAATAGGTGATAATAGATGCTGTCTCCCAAAAGGGCCAAATGTAGCCTGTAGTAAGATACAACAACCTTCTCTAAGTTTCTGAATCCTCCCTGTGTTGCCCCTCAGAAGATGTGAGATGCCTCTCTTCTTGAGCCATAGAGCACTGATTGGATTCAAACTCTTTCCACTTCATCCTCTCTCTCTTATCCAGTGAAGTGCATGCAGCACTCTGATCAGTGGACAAGATCATTCTGTAGTCATCCAAGGTATTTGTCAAGGGGCTGTATTTAAATATGCATTGTTTGCAACAAAGGAATAAAGCTATGAAAGGTTATTAGAAAATTAAATGCAGCTATAAATTAATTTCAGTAATCACTATTCATTAATATTTAATATATTTATATAAAGGATAAATCTCCTCAATTCCCTAGACATCCTGCATTTAATAATGTGGAAACAGCTTATCTCCTTCCTGTTGCTGAGACTGGATTTGTAATAACTAGTAATGTTAAATGTATTTTTTTTAAATCAATAATAAATAAATACATAAACACTTCCCCCCAGAAAGCTCCTGATGTTATTTACAAAATTAAAAAAAACAACTACAGAATGCCAAGGGACTTCATAACCATTTCATTACTACTTTCCTAATTGTATGTGGTGGAACTGCATAATCAGTTTATTGAAATTGAAATCTTTGGAACTGATTCTCCCTACAGACATTAACAATAAGCATCCTGTGCAGTAACACAGTACTTAATGTAATATAAACATTATATGCACCAAGCTTTAAACATCCCTTGGCTTTGCCTGCTGGAATCGGACATTTTTAACACTCTTGTGTTCCGCCACTGCATTGAATCAAATATCTAATTTACAGACTGCAAAATACAATATTCCCATATTACAATAAGTAAAGGAAGATACATTCAGAAAACACACACACAATCGGTATGAGGATAAGCAAGACTACATTTAATAAAGTGGAAATAAAGCAGACTCTTCTAGGAAATCTGAATGGATTTTGATGCACAATATGAAAGAAATTGCTTCTGCTTCCCACTATGTCCCTGCAAATAACTAGGCTGATACTACACAGTCCGGATTCAACTTACTTCTACTTAGCATGGGGACTTTACTCTTGTGAGTAGCTGCATTCATACAAGCAAAAGTATTTTTACTCAAGTGTATACCCAGATATCAGTAGGATTGCTCTCTAAAGAGAGGTTCATATTTTAGTTTGCAGGATTTAATGTGGTAGGAAGTAACGATAAGACTAAGAAACATTCACCTGCACATTCTCAAGTCAACATTAAGTCAATACAAAGAACTCAAAACCAAGAAAAATATTGCACCTTTATCTGCTTTCATTTTCAAGAGCAAATAAAGAAAAACTGAGATTTTGTTATTATGACTATTACTACTGCACAAGTTTTTGTCCTTTTTAAATATCAGGAAAAGGTTTGTTCTGGGGACAAACTCTGATTGATGGGTTTTGATAACATTTTTTTTCAGGTGCTTCAAACTGCATATTTAGAAAAGTCTTTATGAAACAAGAGTTCAATACTTCAATTAAAGAGGACTAGCTGGTTCCACTAATATTTCCAACAATTAAAAAAAAGTAGAGTCAGAAAAAAGTCCTAAAATAACTTTTAACATCGTAAAAGGAATGGAGAAAGTTGTTTCTTCTTCTCTATAGCTCTGTCATCATGTGCCAGCAATGGCATGTGGACCTCTTAAAATGTCCATCTCAGTCACCAAGTTTTATAAGACACTGAAAAGATAATTAAGATTAGGGCTACTAGATCTTGGGACTGTTCAGTTCTCTTGTAGCCTTCCCCTACGTTCAACACTGATGGTGCATAATAATGTGGCATCACAACCAGTATGGGACTTCACAACCAGAGCCAGCCAGCAGAAGTACCAGCTCTGCTTCTGGACAGGGGACTCCAGAGTTGGGCACAGCATTTTGCAACATTATTTTATGCTTTTTAAGAACATAACAGTTTTGCAAAGCTGTGCAAGGCATCAAACAGAGCATTTGGAGGCAGCTCCATGCTCGAGCAAAGCCTCACAACAGACTTGCTCCACAGGGCTGGACATCACATCACGGGCAAAGGAGACAGCTGGTTAGTGTCCTAAGAACTGCAATGACAAAATAAATTGAAGATGATTTTAAACATAGAGGGTCCAATCCAATATTGCTCAGTACTTTCTGGTGCCAGCATAAGCCATGAGACATAGCACTGTCATTTTGGGAGGAATGGGAGGAAACATTCTTCCACAGACTTGACAAGAGTGTAAATGACTGCAGAGGGCTTGAGACAACACAACACCTTGCCCGTAGTGTGCGACTTTGATTACTTAAACCTCGGTCTGGCAAAGCACTTGAAACATATAAGCCTCCCAATGACAGAAGGGCTTGGCAAGGCCAGCAGAAAGACTCCCATTGATTTGAAAGATGATTGTTGGACAAGGACCCTTTGGCTATATATGAAGTACTGGTTTATAACAGAAAAATTTGCCTGCTGCCTTATAAACATCAGTGTGCTAAAAAGGAATTAGAAATGGAAAGAGAAGGGGAAAATGCAGTCAGCCGAATTTAACTACACTTCCTCCTCAGTGGGTCCATCCTCAGTTAAAACATCAAACAGTGGGGAAGTGCTGTACATTGGCACCAGCTAAAAGCCCACTGAAAACAATCTAAGAAAGAAGCAAACCAAAATGGATGTGACAATCAAAATATCACAAGCAAAAAACCAACATTAATGCAAGCTTAATGCAAAAGGGATGCAATTTATTTTGTTGCTCATATTGGCTTTTCTGAATATGGCACAAACCATTGGAAGTAGGCTGGGTGCTTTTAACAAGTTTTATTTTATTCAATAAAGGTTTTATTTATTCAGTAAGCTTTGGAAATAACCTGTTTGTCATAATACACGTGTGTGTGTGTGTATATCTCCCCCCCACTTTTTTGAGTAAAACTATCCTCAGATCACCTTATACACAGAAATACAAGCAGGCTGACTCCTGCTACACAAGCAGAAATACAATTTTCCTCCTTCCTCCCTTAGTTCATGCTTCAGAATCATTCTGAAGGATAAAGAATTACAATAGAAATATTCCTCTAAAAGTCAGTCCCCTCCACTGTCTCATCTTTAAACAAAATTTTGCATCTGCAGTTTGCAGTAGTTACGTGTACCTAGTTGTAAAGGTGAGTTAAAGTACTCAAACTACATCAATAGCTTGTTTTTAAACACCTATTTACATTCTGTAAATCATTCACCTCAAGAACCTGAAGTATTTGCAGGGTCAAAGCAGATTCAAGAAATTAATTGAAGGGGGAGTTGCAGTTTTATGACTTGAATTTTTTTTTTACCATCTGAGAAATACAGAAAAGGCCCCAGTTGCAATTCTCGCTCCTTAAATTTTGGTATATCCAGCATTTTCCACCCACCCAATCTCTTAAAATCTAATGCTAAAATATATCTGTAGATGGGATGGGAAGAGAAAAGACTTTCAGAATTGCACCACAAATCAATGAATTTCCAATATATGTGTTCTAGATGGATGAGATGCAGAGAAAAAGTACTTAGGATCAGGAGGATCACGTCTATCACTGGCATAAAGAGGTGAAATGCACGTGGGTTAATCTTGCCACGACATGGAAAGCCTGTAAAGAAATGAAATTTCTATCAAAGAGCACTGCATTCTCCACTGAACCTTTGTCATTGAAAAATTAGCATTTAGTATTACACGCAGCTTTCAGGAGAGCATCTGCAATGTCTTTCTGCACGTAAGCAATACACCCTGCTAGAGAACGTGGACTCACCAAGCTGGGAGAAGGGGTCAGCAAGGAGACAGCTAGCGCTGGATTAGGGGCATGATGAATTGTGTATTCAGCTGCAGACTGGAAGTGCACAAACCTGAGCTTGAAAAAGAAGGTCTTCGACCTATTTGCTATGAAACCACCAGGCCATTGGCCCAGACTGTAAGATAACTCCTGTTGAGGAGTGCCAGCTTGTCATGGAGGCAGCCACGGAGGTAAGTCACACCCAAAGGAGTATCTGATCACCTGATGGGAGCAAATCAGATCAGTACCCGATACGGAAAGACAAAAGCGCTTCTCCTCTTTGGCTCCTCTTGTCCCAGGAGCACACTGAGGCAGGGAGAAATACTTCCCGACTCACCACAAATTCAGTAAAGGGGAATCCCAAGGGAAGCTTGAACTAGATTGGGTTTGGAGCTTGGCAGCAGAGCTGCTAAACAGAAACAACAGCTTGCTTTAAATAAAAGCAGTAGTGTGTTAAAAATCCCTGTGCAAAGCCTGTTTACCTGTCGGGTTTCTTCATGTTTCTTTCTTTCTCTCTCACTTCCCCCTCACCTCCCAAATAAAAAAAGTAGATTTGAAGGGAGAAGGCAAACCTGAGACTCTGCCAGACTCTACTCCAAAAGCTCATAAAACCTGCAAGAGTTCAACAGCTACTTCTTTGGACTGCAATACGGTCACTTTCCAACAGGGCTTGGCCAAGCCACATGCTAGCACAGAACAGGGTCTTTAGTGATGGATTTGTACCTGAAAATGGTAACTAGGGGGGAAAACAGGTTGTTATCAGAGTTTTCGTAAGACCCTAAGATTTTGAGTCAGAATATAAAAGCAAACTGGTCCTTCCCATTACTCCCATGCCTGAACTCGTTTCCAATAAGGCCAGTGAGAGAAGCTCCAACAGATGTCAATAGGAACCATATCAAACCCCATGTGTCATAAACTCAGAAGCATACTTTACTTCAGAAGCACTTTTTTGACACAAATGTAGTCAGGAGAGGACAAGGAAAACTATGCCTTTTTAAAACTGTAAAGCAAAGCTGGTTAATAAGAATGTTTTCCTTGGGAAGACAGTGATGTAAATTTCTTTAAGTACGGTACACTCTGTATTTCCTTTGTACCAGATCAGTTCTCCTTTCTATCCTTCTTAGTCAGCATGCTCAAATTGTCAGGGAGAATGGCATCACTTCAACAGGAAAGGCCACTAAAGCTGCTTACTATTATCTATTGTCATGATGTGCAGCTATGTGACTTTTTTTTCCTGCTTTCCCTCTCTCCTACAAAAAACACAGGGGAGGACAGGAAACTCGGACCAGGACTTGATACCTGGGAAAACTCCATTTTCCTAAGGAACTGACTCCTTTTATTATTATTTCCATTACTGTCTTCAATAAGATACATCACCGGAGGACTCTCTCACATCCCTGAGATGCAGAGACACACGGCAAGCTCCGGAAGGGAAGGCACATTACTTAGCAGAGAGATGAAGGATGCAAGGCTGCCTCTGCCAGGAGGAGGCATAAGGCCTCCAGGGATAGTGGAGGAAACCGCCTGCAAGCAGTAGCACCTAGCCCCAATCTGGATCTGTGGAGCAGACACTGGTTCCAGAATCGCAGGCACTACCTCCTGCAACATGCTCATGCAGTGTCTGACACAACACTTAGCTTTGGCCTCTGGCTGCCACAACGATACAAATACTACAAAGCAAAAAAATGCAGCAGTGTGAAAGGGACACTCATGGACCAGAATAACAGGCAGCAGCTTTTCTGCACATACAACATTTTAAAATTGCTTAAATTGTCCAGTAGATACTTAACATCAGACCTGTAAGACAGGCAAGTATGAAGGATCTCTCTGGTCACAACAACAGGTAGAGAAAGCAAGAAAAGAAAGTCAGGAGTGCTTTGTCCAACTCATGATTTGGGATTTCTTGACTACCAGTCCCCATGCTCCAATCACTAATCTTTGCATCCCACAGCTAAGGAAGCTCCATGCATGTAACGCTAATCTTATCTTAATGCTGGAAGAAAAACAGATCAATACAGTATTCATAAGCTGATGTATTACTAAAGTATTGATGCAATTTTTCTCATGTGTATCAATGCCTTGCTATTTCTATTTTGTTTGCTTTCCTATGTATGCAAAAGACATGCTGTGTTTCTAGTTGTTGTGTACTCTGCTCATTTCCATCCTGTAAGAACAAATAAAATGACGAAAAGGCTTTAACAAAACTCCTGCTCATCAGTAACATGGTTGCTTCAGCATTGTAGGGTTCGGTCCCGCCAGACTCTGAGCCATACTGTAGTTTATGAAAATTGGGAACATTTTGGCACATCTTAGAATTAATTAGTACCTAGTAGGAACAGCACCCAAAATTCTTTAACTTTCGTTTCCACTATCTGATCTAATATTCCCAGCACCATTAAGTTTTCCTTATTTTTGAAAAATGCTGTAACTTCTGGGGATAGCTCCATCTTTTTGTCCTGCATTCATAACAGCACCTAGTGCCATGAAATCCCTTGTACAAAGAGTGGGATTACAGAAAGTTAATACAATAGTCAACCTTCCTGAATTTGACCAAAAGGAGTGGGCTAAAACTATGTAACCGTTTTCCTATTAAAAAAAAGTGTCATTCTCTTATGTTATTTAATTCCCAATGCTCTATAAACTAATTAAAAATACATTTCTGAATTTTTTTTTTTAAGACACCAAAATTTTGCAAATTTAATTTTACCTGCTTGGTTATAAGGTCTGCTATAAAGCCTGCATTCCACATTTCTGACATGGGATTAATTTGACCTGTAGACCCATGTGGAAAATTTCTATTCTATGCTATTTTATTTTTGTTGGAAAATGCCAAAGTAGCTAGAACCAGTTAGCTGAATTTCACCAAAACTCAGAAGACGAAGGGTACACTCAATGTGTAGCAGAGCATTCGTTTCTAACATCCAGAATGAAGTTTCAGACCAAAACCAGAACCAGAGGGGCAAAGAAATGGACCAGTCTTCCTAAGAACAGCCAGCACCCCAGCAGTTTCCACACTTAGACTGAGTCTTGGAGCACTAAGGTCTGATTCAGGAGACAAAACCGAGCCTCTCATTTCCCAAGCTAACGCCCCGTGACACCATACCCTTGCGTTCTCTAAGGTGCATGCTCCTCTCCATCTTTTACTGACATAGCTCCATTTCTTTTCCACAATGGGAAGAAGGTCGGGCACAAACCCTTGGTGTTTTAGTGAAGTAGGATTCGTGTGGCTGGGTCAGCCCCAGCAGCCTTCGGCCCTCCCGGAGCCCAGCACCAGCACATACAGAATCACCCTACATGGGCTTCAGCATCTTAAATGTGGCACCAGTGCACAACTCGCACAGTGCAGAACTCAGAAATCCAGGCCCAGCTACCAGCTACAGTGGAAAGAAGTTGCTTGTAATAGTCCTGGTCTCATGCAAGGCTAGATGTGGTTCACATGAAGATGAAACAGGAGGACCAGGATCACCCTCCCATATTGCTTCTATTAAAAAAATAAAACCACCCAGGTCAACCAAAAATTAGCATTCAATTGTGAAAATTAACTGGTGTTAAATAACTGGTGTTAATTTTACTTAGAATTGCAAGAATTTGAGAAGACTGTAAGTTTTCAGCACTGGTAATACTGTCAAACAACTACCTGCTAGTCCTTCAAAAACTACCAATCTCACACCATGCATAAAAATAAATACAAATAGGTATATGTGTATTTTTAAGAAATATTAATTTTACATAATGAAATTTCTTTCATCGTTGGTTACCTATTCCTGTGAAATGTTTACTCCAATAAAGAGATCTTTCCCACACCTTCAGCAGAAGGAAAATAAATTTTTTCTCTGCTGCCTCCCAAGCTCTGCAGAGACGACTGCGCAGGGTCCCTGCAGGGATGACTGATCACGCGGGATGCTGGAGGCCCTCTTGGGCTGACCCAGTGCATCATCCCTGTTCTTAAAACTGGACATAAGTGCCTTGCTGGGTTACAGCCAGGGGACACTGTATTGTGCAGGGCTGTGAACATCTTGCTGGAGGAACAGCATACTGTGGTTACTCATTTGGTTAAACCTTGCAACTTTAGCAACAGTTCCTCTGTATGTCAGCAACATTAATAATATGATGCTGAAGCTACTGGTTGCCTTCCCCTCCAGAGGGGTTTCAATCAAAAGGGAAGAATAGCACTAATATTAATCACTGGGCAGACTGGCTCCTGGGCATACACCAAAATACCTTTATGCAGGACATGAATTCTCTCTTTAATGCCGCGTGTGCGGGCATAGCTGCTGCCGTTCCTATATGAAGTGTCATACGTGTCCCATAGAAACATCATACAATACACAACATATCATCTGCCAACAGATATTCTCTAACTTTGCTTCCATTGCTCTTTCCTTGGATTTATTACAGTCATCATGATACGTATTTTCTTCACTTTTCTGACGAGCTTTCCAATGCTTATAAACACACCGTAAAATAATATGCAATCCTTCTCGGGTTTTTAGAAAACACGGCAATACAAATAATGTAGAACTATAAAATCTAGGTGGACACTTTATCCATATGATATTGCAAGGCATGACATACGTCTGTCATTCAGATCTTGCTGTGTCACATACAAACATTTCATTAATGCATCTCGCATGGATTTTTTTTTAACTTTTAATCCCCTGATTAGCTGACTAATTCAACAGGTAATTATTCAATTCCAGTCTCTCTGCCACAGTTACATGTTCTCCTTTGTCACTCTCCAAAAACATGAAACTTCTATCTAAAGTTAAATTAGCTTAGGATATAGGAATAGAGTATCTTGCTCTAATGGTAGGTTTAAGGTGGAAGCCTTCACAACACTTTTATAGAAAAAATTAAGAATGTTACCCTAAAAGGGAGAGTCTTGGCTTCCCAAAGCAACACTAGTAAGTCTCCACTGAAAACACTTCCACATCATTACAATTTTATGTAGAGAAAAGATATTTTAAGTTTTTTTTCCAGAAGATTTTATGGATCCCTCTGAGCCTTGTTCAGTTCAGCTTGATCCAAATACACCTGAGAATCAAAAAACCAGCTGCAGTAAAATGAACACTGAGTAGCTGTCAGCTCTGATCCTGCAGGCACGTTTGCATGTGCTTTCTTTTACCCTGGAACTGATACAGTAGATAGAGACATTGCAAGGTGGCAAGGGGGCGGTAGCCCCCATTAAGTATTGCTCCCACCTCACGTGATGCAAGTGGCAGCAAATCCCCTCTTGTCTGCCCACTCTGAACCTATGCTGCCATGAACCGGGGAGGGGGGTTCTGCTCCCGTTGGTGGAATTACATCAGTAAGGTTATGGACACACAGAAATATTTATGAAACCAAGAAACCACAGTATTCACTGCAAGAGAAGTGTGGCACACAGATAATTAAAAGTTCACCCATCCTATTGGCCCATCCATATTTCACCATGTCAATAGACTTAAAGATCCACTGGAGGAAGAACAATATGAGTGAGAAATATAGCTGAGGCCATTAAGCACAAAATTTCTAAAATAGTCTTGGCAGATCATCATGGCTTTATCTTATACATTCTGTCATGCCAAGTTTCTCAGGCTTTCACTTGAAGGATTAAGACTTTCTCCTGAGACATGTCAGGCCAGGCTCCCATGAATTCCAATTGCAATGCTAAGGACTGCATGGGACTTGGGATAATTTATTATGAAGCTGGCTTCACAGGTCTTTGATAATTTATTACAGATCTCTCAACCCTGCTTAAAGAGCTGTCCTTGATCAGCCAATTGTCTAAGTTAAGGGAAAAAAAATTCAATCCTAGGCTGCATAAGTAAGCTGTAATAAGAACTAAACACTTCATGGACACAAAGAGATAAAGACAGCACAGAAACCGCACTCAGCTGGCTGCACTGTTTAAAACATCTCCAGTGACCACGATACATCACTGCAAGTCTATCGAGGATATTTAGTTTTAATTCTCTGTTAGAGTGTTACACAATAATGAAAGTGATGAAATAATATTAATGTGAAGGTAACGTAGTTATTTAACTAGCTCCTCATTTAAAATTAAGTACCATTATTCTAGAGAATAGGAACAAATTCAGGGCAGAGTTTGCCATTGCTCCTGCATCCTATGAAGTCTAGAAAAAGTTAATTGACACAAATTTTGAGCAGCTGTTAAACAGAACTGCTATTTGCTGATGATTAAAAAATTCAAAGGGAAACACTGCAAACATAGACTTGCAGTTCTAAGGACTAGATTTGGGGATTTTGTCAAAAATCTCTGGTGCTTTGGAACTTAGAAGCTAAAAGGTAACTGACGTCTTTAACCTTTATCTTCTAAAAGGTAAAGGTGCGTCAAGTAAACATGAAGAGCTTTTTATTTTTAATCCATTTTATTTGCAATGAGTGATGAAATAAGATAAGCATTTCTGAGTTTTCTCTAATAATGCAGCATGAAAATGATACTGAGATATACCCATGTAGTCTACTTACCTTAAATTGAGTTGTCTTTTAATTTCTTTTGGTGAGAAAATACCATTACACTTAAGGGCCTTACTAAAAAAAAGGCAACCTTATGTCTTATAAAAACACCTTGAATCCCTACCACAAGTGAAAGCAGACTCTCTAAAACAACAGGCACTATTCAGATGTGGATCCAGTCCGAAACATCTGAAATTCATTTCACATCATTTACTCTTGCTTCAACAGATTTTCCGGGTGCTATAAGCATCCAAACTACCCAAGCACAATTGCTGAAGAACTTTTATGAAAGTTACTCCAACCACTGCGTAGAAAAATGAGAGAAAGCAAGCCTTTGTGTGCGCACTCTCTTTCTGTTGCCATCCTACCGCAGTACGATGTTTGGTATTCACACACTGTTTACATTCTTCATCAGGGCATTTCATGAAACCATCACCAAGTTGTAGGACTTTTAGATCACTTCAGGAAAAGAAAAGGGGTACAACTGAGAGAGGAGGGGTGAAGACAGCATTTGTATGAAGGAAGGCCACATCGCATTGCTGCCTTCTAGGTGGGGTGATCTTTCCTGATAGAGTTCAAAGGCCTGGCCACAGCTATTTCTTTGAAGATGCAGGAGCTCTGTCCTATTCTTTTCCCAAGCTGTGCAGGTTACCACTTCTGTTGTGCAATTATGTCTCCCTCCTGACATCCCATCTATCAGTAGGGTTCTTTAACCCCTGGAATGAGCTTTTAGTGTTCACACTGAGACTTCAGACATATGAGTCTATTGGGAATTGTCATGATGGGCAATTAGCTTTCGACTTCAGCATAGGGTAATATTTTCCAAGCATTTCACATTTCCAGTTCAGATGCATATACCATCGATGAACTGGTGTTTCATGACGAGGATGTGCAGAAGCTGGATTAGCACCATCACCGTGCCCCACAGAGCTTCAGACTGCGAGAATGCAATTACTGTGCACAGGTATCTTTGCTCCTTTCCTACTGGGGGAATGTCTTTCTACTAATAATCTTGGAAAAACTCATATTCCACTCAGAAGAAACCCGTCTGCTTCTGTAATGTTGCCAGAAGTGCAAGTAAGCAGCGTAAGTCTTTTCTGACTCTCTCCCCGCTGTGACTAGGTTACTGTGTACATTAAAGTTTTTTCTCCCTCCCTTCCTCCCTACATCTTCGCAAGGCTTGTGAATTAAAGGAAGGAGCCGTGGAGGTGTGATAACTTGCCTCAGAGTCCCTAGGCTGCATACAGCACAGCAAATCTTGCCACTGTGGCTGCCACAGGCAACAACAATCCACCAGCAATATCTACACCGAACTTGGGTGGAAAGCTTTTATTATACAACTGTAACATCGGAAAAAAGTAAACAAAAAACCCACAAACACAGCTCCTCCTTGCTCTCCCCCAAAAACCGAGGTGTGCGGCAGCCTTTTGCTGCTGATCACCCTGAGGTGCTTGGGCTGCCCAGGAGCGCCACGCGCCATGTCAGCACGTGCAGGAGCACAGCCTGCCAGCGCCAGCGCCAGTGATGCCTCTGCTCAGTAGCCAGCAGATAAACAAAGAAGCAACACCCACTATCAAAGTGTCAAATATCTATAACCTCTAACACAACATAAAGATTACAGCAAACAAAATAGACGTCTAAGAGGCAAAGAGCTGTAGGAGCAGAGGAGAGAAGTGATTGTGAGCAGAGAGCAGGTGAGAATGCCTTTGCTGACACTGCAAATGGTGCAGAAACGCAGGGCTGACATGTTGTGACTATGAGTTACCAGTAAGATAGGCTTTTTACAAACCCAGACTCCTTCCTCTTATGGTACTTTAGAAAACATTATCAGGTTTGCAATCAGCCTAAAAGCAAAGCATGACTCGTAGGTCAGATCGAAGAACTCGGCAGCATTAAGAACAAGTCTCCCCTGCAAATATTCTGGAGCAATTTGCTCAGATATTTCAGGTGCTCATTAGGTGTTTGTTTCCAGCATGCACAGCAATTATTCCAGCTAGCTGAAGATTTCATAATGTAAATTCTTTTGGATTCTGACACACCAACAAAAGGCCAACAGCTAACCTACAGATGCAAAGCTGGAGCTCAATAAAAATGATTCCTGAAATGCAGACTATTTTCAAGTTATATTAGCAGAGAACCTCTTAATTGGTGTCTTTATCGGTATTTTTACCCTCTGAACTGCAGCCACTACGTGACAACAGGCTGAGCCAGATATGTTGTGCACCAGAAGGCATGGGCCTAATTCTGCTTTCCTGATATATTCCCTGTTTCGAAGTCAGTAATGCCCTATACTCCACCATTTGGGTTTGCGTGCTGGCAAAACTGCCTGCAGCTGATCCGGATGACCCATGTCCCTGTGCTGACCAGTCTCCTCCGCTCCTGGCCCAGGGAAGCTTCCCAGTACTTGGAGTAACTTTCATAAGCGTTCCCGCCTGCACACACGGGGAGAGACACCCGACGCCCTGAACCAGGAGAGAATATGCGCAGCAGGGGGGCTGCTGCGCACTCGCAGGTCTCTGACAACGAAGAGGTTAAAGTTCTGCAAGTGTTTTCTAGCGTGAGGAGTATTGTCAGCAAAAATAAAAAAAATTATGTTAGAAGCAGATGGAGCGAATAACTTCCCAACCTTTGCTACATAAACACAGAGTCTAAAGGCTTCGGGCGACTTTTACCCTGGACTCTGTTTTTGTCAGATCAATGACAAGTCACGTTAACAGCGGTGTTTAATTCTATCAATATGTGACCAATTGTGTTAGATTGTTTGGCCATTGATTTCACTTAGTGCTACAGTTGAGCTCTGAAAGGAACTGCTTTCCCCTGCATTACCACACACGGTGACAAATGCCCAGCGCTGACTTTCAGTCCAGCATGCACAGAAGCTCTACTTTAAAAAAAAAAAGCCAGACTGCTTACATGCCAGGGGAATACAGCATGATAGTCATATTTGTGTTATTCTTTATTTATTTTGCGAATCACCAGGCCATCCCGTGCAATTCTATTTAGGTTTGAAAGAGGACGTTCACAGAACCAGCTGAGTAGACAATAAGACAGATGACAATTTGGCCGCATGAAAATGATAAGGCAGACCTGGGAAGCTGCATGGTGGAGGAAAACAAAACTGAAAAGGCTAATCCCTTTCATATTTACTGTGAATGGGCCACATCCTGAAGCGCCCACCTCAGTTTCTAGCACCACTTGCTAAGGCAAACTCACCTTGTGCATGAGAGTTTTGACCAGCAGTGACTTAACAGTGGTGATCTTTAGCGTATCATATTTGCCATGGAAACCCCCTGCACCAAATTCCTAATACGGATTTATACAGGGCTCGTACGTCTGCCACAATACATAAAGCTCTCAGCCTGAGGCTTAAAGAAGAAATTCAGGGTTTGGCTACCCTTTCTACTGTACAATGAAGAAGATTTTTATAAAATATTTATTAAACTGAGTTTATTTGCGAAAAAAAACAAAACCACTGAAAATCATGTAACTATGATATTTTTAAGCAATAGGCTTCCTCCTGGAATTCTCTGAAACTACAGAGATTTCAAATGACACGAAATAGCCTGGAAATCCTTAGGTTCTCACTAGCAACAGGGTAAATCACTACACACAAGATAAGGCAAATTTTAACTTAAGCTACTTTTGATAAACCCCTATTATTTAAAGCAAACAACATAATAGAAAGATAATATTCCACATGATTAAGGTTTATGCTTCTTAAAGAAATATTGCACCTTTCAAGAAAAATGATGTTGCCTCCAGGTACCAGGCTTATAATCTCACAGCAACCTACCCAAATCTGCTTCCACAGTCAGCATACCTGCAAGAGGGAGCCATGTTCCAGAAAGCCTGGCTCTTCATAGGACCTTAGTGACAATGTCTAATTTTAAATAATCCCATCTACGTCTCTCTCTTGAGTTGTCTTAGTGAATAAGAAAACTGCCTTGATCTCTTAAACCCTAATGCATACATTTTTTTTTAACTGTGTTCTGATAGTTTTTCTTTTTCATGTGGAGATGAAAGAACTTAAACAGCTCTTGTAGCTTCCACGTGCCCATTCACCATCTCCAGAGGTATTCCTGGGGCACAAGTGACGCGCCGTGCCAAGGCCCTGTGGGGAGCTCACAGGGCTACGCACAGGTTGTTCAGCCCGGCAGCATCCTGGGCTGGGGGTCACTTCCCCCTGCTAGGTGTGCAGCTGCTACGTAACCCCACTGCTAACGCCGCCTTGATGGTGTTCTACGTGCCACCGGCTTGGGGCATGCTGGCAAGTGCAAGATACACAAATCCATTAGTTGTTCTCCCAGTTTACACCTTTGCAGTTTTATGGCACATCAGGGCTGCCACCAAGACTGTCCAACCAGATGTTCCCAAAAATTCGGGAACATTCGGAATGGAATGGAATTAGGCTGGAAGTCTTGAGGAGATAACCAATTACACAGTTTCTATGGAAATACTAAGTGACCAATTCTTTTCTCTTTCAGATCCTTTAGACAGCATCTTCTGGCATAGAAATATATTTTAATACTCCTTATGAGATTTTCCTTTGAGTCTAAGGAATGTTGCTGCACAGCAAAAAACAAACCAAAGCAAAACCCAGCTAAGATTTTCAATAATATGACTCCTATTTAACTCTAATTCTTGCCTCTTGCTCTGCCCAAAACTATGCTTCAGAAGATTTCTATGGCATTTACTGGCCACCTTGAGGAGGAAGTATCTGCCTGGATAACAGTAACATTGGGCCAGAAAAAAGAAACACGACAGAAATTCTCTGGAACCCTCATCCACACCCTTTATGTGTCCTCAATCAATGCCTGACTTTTTGAGTCAGAAAGGCATTATGGAAATCAACTAAGACGATGAAATAGAATAAATTTTACCTGCCTTCCTGAAGGAAGGAGGCTTGTTTATTCTCTTCTGCTGAATTATCAAGCAAGGATCTGTCAAAGAGCCACGTTGGATGAAGCTAAGTATAAGGCTTCACACGAAGGAAAGCTTTGGTGGGACCTATTATTTGAAGTCTTGTCTTTTGGCAAATAAGTTATTTTGATTTACTTTTTACAAGATCCTTACAAGCACATTACAAAAGATTATCACAAGTGAATCAACAGAAGTTATTCTTTAAACTGTTTAGCTATAAAATATTTACCAAAAAAAAAAGAACAAAAAAGAGGAAAATAAATGTGTACCACTAGCTGATTTAAAAACGAAGAACAAACTGAAAATATTTTTTCCAACACCCCTCCCCCCCCGAAACCCTGCTGAAAGCTACAAATAAGAATTTGGTGCAATCCTGCTCCAAATAAGATACATGCCAAACACTCTAAAAGCTGAAGTTAAAGAAGGAGTGGATTTATAAACCACAGAAGTCTCATAGGGAGGTTTATCCACTTATCTCAGAAGTTTAGGATCAACCCCAAAGCAAAGGCATGCATTTGAAACACAGTGCAGCCATCTTAATTGAAAAAAAATATACAAACATATACATTCCCAAAAGGACTTAACTCTGCTCTCTCATTGACTTGCATGCCGTTATTAAAGGTGAGGAAAACAGCTCTCCAACCTGACCTGCATCCAGCTCCACTGAGTTGGTGGGGAAAATCTCCATTGATTGCAACTCTAACAAGTTTCCGATCTAACAGGGTTCGTTTCTAAATCTAAAAGGGAGGAAAAGTGCACTTATTCACATCCGTTGCACCACTGCCGTGAGAGAGAGACAGTGGAGAGTTTGAGTGTATTTCCCGTCCTCTCCCTCCTGCTGAGCCACGCTCTGTTTAAGGAGGCTGGAGGACAGCACCCACAGGCCACTCTTAATTAAGATGGTCAGGAGGTGTGCGCATATTAAAACAGCACAGTCAGTGGGCTGTTGTGTGCAGCTTCCTAAAGCTTTTAGCCCTTGTGCGCCTTTACAGCACTCAGCTTATCAATTTACTTGCAAATGGCTCCCTGAAGTATTAACCCAGGTTAATTATTCGTCAAATATGATTATGCAGTGGTAATGTAAAAAATCGGAAATGCGGGATGGAATTTTTCACTCCAGCGGTTTGGCAATTGTGGCAGCTGGTGGAGAAGCTGGAGTAATTACCAGCCCATTCCAGCTGGTGGATCAGCACTCTGGTTCAGGGAGGGTGGGGGGAAGAAAAAGCAATAAAGAACCAGAGGAGCGGGAATATGAGCCGTGCCAATCGACGTGCGGAAAATTTCACAGCTGCTGGTGGTGATAAATGAGAGACGGTGGCCCTACTTCTAATCAATACATGTAAATGCTACTCATTACAGCTTTTATACACACTTCTCAATTAGCCTTTCCTCCCACTGGTAACAAGGAATGTCATGCTTTCTGGACTGTGAAAGTGGTTCGGCAGTAAGTTCACCTGCATCGGTGAGACGCGGGAACAACGCTCGCAGCTCAGCCTGGCAGCAGGTGGTAGCAGTGGAAGTCTAAATTCCTCCTGTAATGTGAACTAAATGAAATCCCAAGTGTTGTCATTTAATTAAATGGGTTTTTAAATACCATTTCCTCTTTCTTGCAGCTAGAATAACCCAGCCTGAGACACACTCCTTTGCAGTCCTTCAAATGGGGACACACACACACACACCAGCTAAGCTAAACATTTAGACCTGTAAGACCAACTAAGTTCGCCCTGTGAAAAACAAACACATAAAAAGAGACTAAACATTAGTCCTGCACCCTAATAAAGAAAGTATCTTTTTACAGAGTTAAAAGTTTCCCTGTTTCATTTCCTCCTTGTCAAAAAGGTTATTTGTCCCCCGCCCCGTGCTATTTGAAAGGAGAGAGCAAGTAGGATGACCCCACACAACAGCACCTCCTTTCTTTGCAGAGGGAAAAATCATCACCACCCACTATTTTTTGGGAGTTCAGCCCAGCAGAGGCACAGGCGCTGCACAGGCTCACCACAGCCATCCTCCTGCAGTTCCTGGTGCCAGCCTAAGTAGCTCCCCAAAGCTCACCTTGCATCTGTAGTGGTTGTCTCTTGACACATGCCAGCAGAGAACTGAACTCTAAATGGAAATACACCGCTATGTCCCATCCCAGGATACATCTTTCATCACAAGACTTACACTTTTTCAAGAGTCACAAAGTCTGCTTGCTTCTTTATTAATCCTAGAAGCTACAGCCCCAATATCAACACATCTGCTAATTTTTCACAGGGTCCTCAGTCTAGTGACCACATGTAGCCTTGACAGTCACTTTGCTTCACTGAGACTTATGGTATTTGATGCTTTTCTAAAAGTCCTGTTGAGGGAGTCAAGTGAATACAAAAGATGAGTTTTCTCTCTTTCCCCTCCCTCCCCACACCAAAAAAAGAAAAATTCTCAGCTTTTCATTGTTTTAGAGAATAGAAATGTGAATACAAGAACCACAGGGCCTCAACACTCAAGAAGCAATAAATTACTATTAAAAAAAAAAAAAAACAAACAAAACCCTATGATTTTTATTTTCATGATTTTAGGAGTTGATGTTCCCAAAGTTACTCTGCTGTTAACACATCCTGCTCATGTGAACCAATACGGAGTACTTATTTTAGGAACACTTTCCTAAGGGTACGCAGCCACTGTATATTTCTGAAAACATGGCCACACATGTTCTCCTTCCACTTAAAGAGTAAAATACCCCAATTTCACCACCTAAGGCCTGATGCATCTATCATCATCAACTGGATTCTTCATGCACATCCAAGAGTAGCATCTGACCCTGCAATTTAACTCACACATGTAACCTTTCCACTTGAAAAACTACCATTGCACTTTGGGGGAACAATGTGCAAAAAAGGCCACAGGACAGGATCTTCAATAGGTCCTTAGTAGTTAGCTAATTTTTCAACCTTACAGAGAAGTCAGAGGTGAAAATAAAATTTTCTAAGCATCATTAAGTACTATAAATCCATAATTTTAATTAATTTTGAGACATCTGCTTTGTAGACTTCTGAGTATCACAGACAACATAACATACTGTTTAGAGCTTCAGTACTCAGGCTGTTTATGCATTCAGCCAGAGATGTAAGACATGTGGCTGGGTGCTTTCTTGCCTTACTCTAGAGCACAAGGTATTGTAGAAACACCATGCAGTTGTGTAAAACTGAATTTTTCCAACCAAATAGAGAAAAAGTATGATGTGAGTATATCATCAGGCACAGTACTGGTCTCCTACTATGAGATGTCCCTGATTAAACCAACATGTGATGGTCTGGGACTATGTGTGATATTAACTGTTTAAAAAGTCTATCTGCTTACAAATTAATTCCAACTTCTTTAATCATAACTCACTTAACTGGCTTATTTAAATTTAAATTTTTCTCCTTTGCTCATAGGTGAATACAGCCAAGTAAGGATGAATAATCACCACGCAAAGGGTTAATTTGGCTCTTTGCACTAGTTTAGCTACAGAGACTTTTCAAAGCTGTGGTAGAAGTGGGGCATGCACAATCCCACTCTCAGAGGCACCCTGTGATTAGGGGGCAGCAGCTCCCTGGCAAGAGGTTAGAGCCCACTGTAAGGACACTTCCTCAAAGCAGGGAATCTCACCAAGCCACAGGAGTCAAGTTTTTAACTAGAGAAGATGCTGGCTGCTCCGGAGCTCCATAAAGCAGCTGCCTCAGCTAATGCTGAGCCACTCTCCTACTCCTCTTGTCACTGTTCTTGGAGAGATCTTTATGTTTAGTACGATCATTTTTATAAGCCCAAATTACTAATTCTTTGTGGCAAAACTTAATCCAAGTCTATGTACTTGCACTAGCAGTTTTCCATCTTTAGGAACACAAGCTTTTACTAAGAAACAGCCCCTCAAAGTGTTTGGATTAATGAGGATCCACCATACCTTCTGTCCATTGGATGCATCGATATTTACTTACTACATTTCCAGCTTAACACAACATATTCCTGATACACACATTTAAAGCAATATGATACACACATTTGATGCAATATTTTTTAAAAGACTCACTGTTACTAATACTCTAGTTTATACATAGCCAACAAACATCTTTTCTGTGTGCATCATGTAAACATATTTATAAATATAATCTTATTTGTTTCCCTAAGCATATTATCATAGACCTATATCTAATTTTGTTTCAGAAACTGAGCTGTGCTTCCATTTATTAAATCTGTATGTGTGTATTCTTTTTACATGTTGACATGTTTCATACTGATAGAAAAATGAGTGAGGAACAAGAGGTGTCAAAGGAACACTGCAGATAGAAACAACAGGTTATGAGCTATAGCAACGTGTTTTACATAATATTTTACATATTTTTAAATGTGGTTTTACTTGTAAAAGACACATTGTTGATATTGACAATATATATGCTCTTTTTGTTGGACACTAAAATGTACATTTGCCATCCTGAATAGGTGACTCCCCACATTTCAGTACTTCCTCGGTGATCCCATTCTGCACTGCCCTACAACCACAAGATTCTGGGTTTGTCTCTCTGCTTGCTACAAGTCCTGTAGGATATTAGAGAGCATCACTACTTCTTGTCACTACAAGGCAACTTGCTCTATGCTGCTAACGTGTCAATGGCGTTGTTTCAACTCATCTACTTTACAGGCCCAGGATTTGCACTTTTGCCATCTTCCACATTAAAAAGAGAAAAAAAGAATTAAAAAATGCTTCAAAATGGAAGCTTCCACCTTAAAATACTTATGCCACATCTTACAGCTTTTTATTAACTCAGGCATGTAGACTGCAAACTCTAAATGTAACTACATCACAGTTTTTCTCATGATGTTACCCGTATCTGATGCTATTTATTTCATGCACTAACCTAAACTTCTCATCGCAATTAGACTCCAATCAGTCTCACAAACAGTCAGAAACAAGACTAGGGAAAGAACTTAAACGACAACTACTTGCAACTTGGCTGCCTTTACTCAGCAAGGCACACCCCAAGCTTCATCTCTCAGGTTTTGCATCTTTCAGAAACAGGACTAAACACTTAAGGGTGACCTGTTTCCCATTGGACTTTTCCAAACTTCTCATTCTGCAACTGTAAATGCCACCTCCAGCAAACACCCACAGAATATTTCATACTCTCAGTTCTGAGACCGCCTCTTCGTTATAACCATTGAAGACATTTAATACCTTCAGTTTCACTGAACTGAAGAAGAGTTGATAAAAACCTGTACTATTAAGAACTACTCAGCAATGTCCTCTGAGTCTACTGTAACTGTATACTTTTGTTCCAGACTTTGAACCTACTCTGATATGCTCAGATCCAAGATGCTGATATGGAAGCACCACAGATACGTTCCCACAAACTCATCATAGGGCAAATATCAACATTGCTTCTGATTTGGAACACCCTTCCAGGGTTCATCAATTATGTTAGGATTACTAGACCACAGCTGGACAGTTCTTGGCCCTCTCAAAAGGCTGAAGGATGAGGAACACCAGGATGCTCTGGACCTATTCTGCTATTCAACAAATATGGTCCTTCTGGAAACGGAAAATCCAGGTTTTTCTTTCCTTGCTTTCAGTGGATTTGTTTTTCTAACAAAAATTATTTTAAAAAATAAACAAAAGAAAGTTGCTTTCAGGACTGCTAACCCAGCCAATACAATTTTCCCTATATACACATATGCTGGAAAAATAAACACTCCTGTATAAATTAAAGCCAGACTTTGCCATTGATTTTGAAGATACCAGAGCTGACTACAATTTCCTAGTGCTCACAAAAATACACAAACACAAACCCAACCTAACACAACAGAAGTTATTCTAGTTTTGTTGCCTGTGCTTGACAGACATAACTATGTCCTGCTATTCCATGTGCTTTAGAGAATTTGAGAACTTTCCCTGAATTTTCCAATTATTTTCTTGAATTGTTTCCTTTTTCCTCTTCCCCTGCCAACTATCCTGACATTTCCTAAATTTCCTAGAAAACTTGCTTTGTTATGTGCTCCCTGCTCTTCAATACATTATCTCTGGTCTTTCACCAAGCAAATAAATCCCTGAGTTTTCTCAAGTTATTCTGAAGTATGGACATGAATCGTTCTGCCCCAAGATAAGTTTAAATATAC
This sequence comes from Theristicus caerulescens, assembly GCA_020745775.1. Classification (NCBI taxonomy): domain Eukaryota; kingdom Metazoa; phylum Chordata; class Aves; order Pelecaniformes; family Threskiornithidae; genus Theristicus; species Theristicus caerulescens. The sequence goes on along the minus strand of CM036558.1, from coordinate 56,219,444 downwards.
TGTCTGTTTTCCCCAGGTATCTAAGGCACTGCATTTATTATGCCTGCAACTATGTTATTTTATAACTTATCCAAAGGCTGAATTCTAGCTTGCACAAACACAGATCACGGGAATATAGCATACGTGAAGACGTGGTGCATGCTGGCTTTTGCAAAAGCTGTTAATGAGCTGTACTGAAATGGTAGCTGTCACTTTGCATTGGATCAGAGCAATCTGTACAATGTAAGGAAATTAAAAGCTCCCAGTGGCAATGGATCCTGTTTCAGTCATTAGCTGCTAGGGAGTGACAGAGACCATTCAGAGGACTAGCCCCCTGTGAGGTTCTTTGGTCCTCAGGGGATTCACTGCTAATGCTGTTTTATGCCCCACTTCTTTGTGATGCAGAGTGAGCACAAATGAATTGCTATTTAATTTATTTATTTAGGTGCAGCTAACATTGCAGGGGAAACAAACAAAAAAAAACATCGGGGAGGAAAAAACCCACAAAACACGGATGCATTAATCTAACAATCAAGATGGCTCACCATTTGGTGAACACCTATAAAATACCTACGTGTTTGCATGTGAGCTAGATATATTATAACACAATGAATACCAAATATATACTTCCCAGTCCTTTGCTATTTTCCTTTGAAGTAGGTCCACTGAGACTGAATTAGAAAAGCAAAACCTCCGTTAAGTCTTATTTCAGTATGAGACATATGAGAGCAATACCTATCTATCTATATTTTAACAGAGAGTCTGAGAATATTTGCTTCAATCTTTGTGTTTCAAAAGAGAACGAATCAGGCAGAAGGACAGAAGGTTACAGATTAGTCCTGGTCATTGCTCAAAGAGTGTGGATTATAAATAATAAAGGAGAAAAGGGTGAAGGACACTCAAATATAACTTGGGGCCCACAATGGAATAATCAAAGCAATGAATCTAATTTCAGCTTAAAAATACCAAGCAACTTTGGATTACATGTCTCTGTGCTGCTCTCTTCTGAAATACAGGAACTGATACACTAACACACATTTTTAACAAGTTCCATAAGGAGAATGAACTAAAATACCTTGCTTTTTAATGCACTGTAGATGACAGGAATATTTGTGTGCGTGCATATGTATGTATGTATATGTGTATGCATGTATATATTTATAGTCCATATGCATTCTTTAAAAGTTCCACACTACACAGAAAACAATAAATTGTCTTGCTATCTAACGTACAATAGATGACAGTCAGTCTATACATACCTGGTGTGCATGCATGTATGCACATATTACATATACACACCTACACGCACCATTTTTTTGTCATTGTTAGAGAACTGTTTTTAAAGGGCAATAGGTGGGGCTAGTCCTGCAAACCTGCCGTATGACAGTTACAGATCTGACATACTTGCAAGACGACGCATATTAGGTGAAATGCTGCAAGGTGCTGAGAGGCAAATATCTTCAATATGCAACCCTTCTCCCTTGTGGCGAGAGGGCTCTGCACTGCTAAAGAAGCAGTCGCCCTCTGGCAGGATCAGCTTCGAAAGGGTCTTTTGCAAGATTGGTTTTTAGCCAGATAACTCAGTGACAAAATGAGGCAAGGAAGAAGAGAATCACTCAGTGAGCACCTTTAAAATTATGAAAGGGTCTGAAAGATAATTTTCTCCAGCCTCTTGGTTCAGAAGCTTCTAGGCCTGACCCCTGTATCTATCGCTGTAATGGAAAATCCCACTATTCCAGCAGGAGGAGGATCAGGCCATCTGTTTACCCAAAGTATAAGCTTTCCTAAAGACAACCATTGACTACAGGCGATGAAATTTACAGACAATCCTGGGGCTAAGGTGATTTTCTGCCTTCATACATCTCATGAAAATATGCTTAGTGTTTCATGTGCTCAAGCAAAGTCAAGAGCTACATCCTCACTCAGATCACTAGGTCAAAAGAAAAATGAGGTTGTAATCAAGCATGTAAAAACAGAGAAGTACTAATATTAAGTTTATCCGGGCCTTAGGGATGCCATCTCATAACCTCGAAGTGATCAACGGTGGGATATTAATGTCCTAACACAAAAAAAGCAAAGTGAGGCAGTGGAGATGGGATCACACGGTACAGCCCTGGCTCCGAAAAGGGCCCACAGTGGGACTGGGACTTCTTGGTTCCCCATGCAGGTCAAGTGAGAAGGCAGCAGGGATCCTCTGGGCAGCCTAGTCACTGCTATGTGGGTAAGATACATTTTTTTCTAGGAGATTTGGAAATTATTTATTCCCCAGAGTAGTTTCTGAACTGTAGAAAAAAGTAATTTTCTTCAGTTGCTACTGGCCAGCCTCTTCTGCACCCATTTTCTCTGGTTTTATCTTCCCCAACCTATCCCTCACCAAACCTGCTCTCTAGACACAACGCTTCATGCCAGAGCAGCCACAGAATCACGGACGACCAACGGCAGAAGTCCTGCTCAGTTTCTGTACACCCGAGATGAATCACACTGGTGGAGGCAAGCTAGACTCCTCCATTAATTTAGCTGCCAGTGACTAACAAGGCTGAGTGTGAAAAAGGTGATTTTTCAATAATGATAGAAGAACCAAGTTTGGGCAGATTCTAAAGGAGGCGTTGAGAAGACAGGAAATGGTTGAATCATCATTATTGCAGACAAAAGTTACCGTCAGGCAATTATATAACATGGAAAATTTTAGTTTGAAGTTTAAAAGCTTAAGACTGGAGCTTAATAAAGCCCTAAATTTCTGAAAACATGCTCTTATAGTGGAAAATATTAGGCAAGCCTTGCTATATGAGTTTCTTCCAGTTCTTATGACATAAAAAGTTTCAGAACCATTCTTAGCTAAATTTGCTACTCAGATCAAACACATGTACCTGTACACCCGTTACTTGTATCCTTGCTGCAAGTTCTAATTGCATGCCATAATAGTTAACAGAAGGCTAATCTCATACATGCACACACACACAATTTAAAACAAAGTCTGAAAGAGAAAATTGCCAGATTTCTGTCTTTGACAAATGTGAAATTGTACAAATGTCAGTATGTGTAACTGTAAATAAAATAGAGAAGAAAAAAGCTCAAAATAAAGGTCAGTGAAAGCTGAAATTCTCCCTCCTAGACATAATACAGTATATAAAGTTATTACCAGGCCTTCCAGGCCTTGCACAACTTTGCCCCTTTCTACATCTCATCTCTAGTTGCTCATGACCTCTGCTTTGCCAGTTCAACTTACCTTTCCACTATCTAAGGTGTTTATATAGTCTCCATTAGTGTAGTACTGGAAAAAATCTCACAATCTTTTAATGTTTTTATCACTGTGAGACAGGGACAAGCTATTATCCCTACTTTATACAGACGGAACCTAGGTAAAGCAAGGATAAGGCACATTTTTTAAGTGCTTAGACTCTAGCATTAAGTTAAAGTGCTTGGAAACTCTTAGGAGAAAGTCCATATAGACACATCAAACTGCCTTAATTTATGTCCCTTCACTTCCTTCTTTTATTTGATCCTCCTCAACTGTTTTGAGGGTCCCCCATTCCATAGCCATTTTCAAAAGCGACTACCACAGACAGTGCCTAAAACTCAGTGAAAATCAATGAAAGGTAACCTCTTAAAATCTCATGGACCAGATTTTTAAAGGTGTTTAAATACCTGGCTCTCTCACTTGAATAATCTGGACCTAAGTCACTCCTGAAAAAAAGGCTGAGATCTTGCCATGCCTACAAGGGCAATGTTTTAATACCTGTAAAATCTGGACTGTGCCCACCAGTGTCATAAGAAGTGTGAAAAGTGTGAAGAAGCTGCAACTTGAACCCTGGATTCTTGAATCCTTCAGGAAGACCTTCTTTGAGGCACCATCTTTTCTCTCTGTTATCTGTCACAAATTAATTCTGTTCACCGAAGCAACTGCCCAAATCTTGGAGCTCTCTTATTCATTCCTCTGCCAAAGTCCCTCTTTATACTAATTTCTGGCTAGCCAACTGCTACTGACCGTCTTTGAAACTCTACTTTGAGTTCAAGTGAAAGAATATCATTTTACACATTAAAAATTAGAGGGTGCATACTAAATACTAGCTTATATCTTGTCTACATAAAGAGCTTCCAGTTTTGTCTTAGATAACACAACTTCCTCCCTGGCTGAGCCTGCCTGGTCCAAGCTCTGTAGCAGGAGTCTGAACTCTGCTGTACTCCCAAGGAAGTGCCAGAAATCTTCAGGCAGTTTTCTACTCAATTTTAAAAACAGCTGAATTAAATATAAACATAAACAATAAATCCTTTTTTTTCTCTCCTCATTTAATTAATTTTAAGCTTCCTCTGAATTTTTAGCAGTGTACTACAGATTTTTTTTTTTTTCCCCCCTGACATGGATCAGTGGCACAAGTTTTGACAGAGCAACACTGAGGTTTTAGCTATAGGGCACAGAACAAGGAGAATACATTTGGTGAGCAAGAAGGTGGTGCCTTCAGAGTGTGACAAAAAAACAAAAAATACACTTGCAGCTTCTGTTGAAATAGTTGGTAACAGGAAAAAACAAAAAATAATAAAAAAAAAAGGTCATTTCCAGTATCATCATCAAGATTCAAAGATCCATCTCAAAGTGAGCCAATTCCACATCCCCTAGCTGAGGCTAAGCAGATTCATAGACCTCAGGTAGATGTCAGTGCATTACTTTACTCTGTTCAGATTAGAGGTTTGCTTTATGGCTAGGTGAGGTTAAGATCTTTCACTTTTTAGTGTTTTATAGAAGCTCAGACCTGGTATTCACTATGAGAAAAACACTAATAGGAGACCAAATCCTCCTAAAGACATGGCAGTTTTAGTAGTAATTGTTAACAGGCAACAAAAAACCCTAAGCTCTTCCTCAGTGCTTACCACAGTATTTTCAAATGTAAAAGCACCGAATTTTACCATGTAGCATTTCCATTAGTTTCTTAACATAGGGAAGAAAAGATACTTTTCTTTCTAACAACAGAGCAAAGAAATGTGATAAGCAAAGGTCGCCCCCTTATTTACACTGTCAACTAAAATCCCCTTCCACTTTTAACTAAATATGACGCTCTTCAGTCCCTGTCCTGAAGTACTTTCTAAAATTGTGAGCTGCTGAGCACAGTGAGTGTTGCAGATGCAAATCAGCACAAATGTGCAGTCTACATGAAAATTCATAACGATTATACTTTGTGGTAAAAAAAATTAAATGTCTTTAAAAGATGATTGACAAATTTTCCTAAGAAATGCTAAATTAAGATCTCACTTTACGCTTGCACATCTTGCAAATTTCAAGGTAAACCATTCTGTACCCAAATGATGAATTAATGAAAATTGGGATTAAATGAGGAGGCAACAACAAAAGGAATATAAAAATGGTTGCCTTTAAGATGAACGCTTCTAGAACACTGGCTCAAAACAATAATCAAAGTGCCTTCTTGTTAGCCTGTTATGGACACCTACTTCCCCAAAAAGGGTTTAAATGAAATATTTCCATTAACCTGCTCTCTACAAAAGTCCACATAATCCCCAGCTTGTGGGGATGTTATGTCTGAAACAGGGCTTATTAGGAAATGTAGCCTGCTACTCGGTTTGTTTTTTTTAAAAAGAAACATGAAATACTAGTACAGTATGTTGTGTGTAAAGAGGCTTTATTAGAATAATCTCTCCCTAAAGATGCTTTAAGACTAACCCATCCACTGACCCATGAAGGGTAAATGCTAAATTCTTATAGTCAAATATTCATTGTAACTCTTTGAAAAAGATGGATGAGCTGTGGCTCCTCTTTAAATTACTGTGAGATGGATAAGTAGGTACTATCATCTGGAAGGTGATCACCATCACTGGAAGCATCACCTCCCAGCTGTTAAAGATGACTGAATTCTGACAAAGGAGGTTTGTTTACATAGCCATAAAACTGCTACAGTATCTCACTCTCTCTCTCTCTCACTGTATGTATTTATAACACCACTCTCATGAGAAGGTAAATTTCAGATGTTGCAAAGGCAGCTAGAGAGTAGACTTTTATTAAACCATCTGTTTTTTTATAAAGCAACATAAGCTAGTAATTAATTTATAAACTGCCAAACCTTTAATCTTAAATCAGGAAAGTATTTATTAAGATAGTAATCGTGCATGCTTTGCAGCACGAGGCTTTTTGAAGACCTGCTGAAGGCTAAACACAGTGAGTTGTCTTAAGCTGAGCCAGTGACAACAGTTCTGTAGCATATGGTGTCAGGGCCTGGCCCCAGCAGCATGTAGCTGAATACCTGTATGTATCAGGGAAGACTGCTGGGAATTTTGGTCTCAGGATCCGGCCCAGGGACTTGAACTCCATACACTGAGAGTCCTCAAAACACTGGGAGCTTCATTTGAACCTGAAGGAGCTCAGAGACTAACCCTTAGCATATTGTAACTTTGCCATAGGGGTCATGGTACAGAACCCACCAGAACGGGGAACTGCAGGGTCCAGTTCTGCTGCATTCATGCTGAGCGCAGAGCTGGGAGCCAAAAGCTACTACCTCTCAGAGGCACAAGATCTTGGGCAAAATTAAGTGTTAGCTTCTTGTGCTCGTTTTGGCTGGGATAGAGCTAATTTTCTTCCAAGTAACTAGTATGGGGCTATGGTTTGGATTTGTGCTAAAAACTGTTGATAATACAGGGATGTTTTTGTTATTGCTGAGCAGTGCTTACACAGAGTCAAGGCCTTTTCCGCTTCTCACCCCACCCCACCGGCGAGTAGCCTGGGGGTACACAAAAAGCTGGGAGGGGACACAGCCAGGATGGCTGACCGCAACTGACCAAAGGGATATCCCACACCATATGATGTCACGCTCAGCATATAAAGCTGGGGGAAGAAGAAGGAAGGGGGGGGGGACGTTTGGAGTGGTGGTGTTTTAGGATGGAGCCCTGCTTTCCTGGGGATGGCTGAACACCTGCCTGCCGATGGGAAGTAGTGAATGAATTCCTTGTTTTGCTTTGCTTGCGTGTGTGGCTTTTGCTTTACCTTTTAAACTGTCTTTATCTCAACCCACGAGTTTTCTCACTTTTACCCTTCTGATTCTCTCCCCCATCCCACTGGGGGTGAATGAGCGGGCGGCTGTGTGGTGCTTAGTTGCCAGCTGGGGTTAAACCACTACACCTCTGGCTCCCTCTACCAGCTGAGCTCTACGCAGAGGCCAGATGCTGCCACTGAATTTGGCTGGAACCAAGAACCACATATCAGCATGGTCTCCCCTGCTCTGAAAAAATAAAAATACAAAGAAACCCACCACCTCCCCACCACTGCCATTGCCTTGTTAGCAGCTCAGAATAGTATAGAGCTACTTGATGGATTTTTACCAAGTTTGTGGCTTACGGCTCATGAGCTGTGCTGGTCTGGCCCATCACTGCATTCAGTCTTCAAGGCTGAGAACAGCAGATGCTCCCCAGAGCAACAACAGCACTAGGTACAAAGGATCTTCCTCAGGCATGGGAGAAGTATCCCACACAAAGCACATCTAAACAAAACCTACTCTCAGTCCTGAAGCTGGTCTGTCATTTCAGTAGGATTGGTACTGTGGAGTGCACTATTCATACAATTCTCCCCTTCTTGCTGCCTTGAATACTAGGTGGCTTTCAGAGGTTAACAACCCCAAATTTCTGACTCCCGTTACTGCTGCTTCAACAGGCTGTCCCGATGCCATTGACCTAGGGAGGTATGCCTTACTCCTGATGCCACATTTGCCTAGTGGGGTATCTTGCATACTGAAAAACCTGAAAACAATGCTGGTTTTTATTTGGAGGGGGGTGTGTGGGGTGGTTTTTTAATTTTGTTTTGGGTTTGGTTGGTTGTTTTTTTTAAGGTTTTGAGACAGATTTAAACCATACAACTACAGTACTTAAACCTCAGAATTACAAGTTGATACCTTATTAGAAATATAGGCCAAATAATGTTTCTACTACAGTACACAAAAAATTATCAACTACATTAATGATAGAGAATTGCCTTTAAATGATGAGCCCATGTGGTCATAAGTGCTAGAACCAGAATGAAAACCATGGCTGTTTGATAAACCCATGACTGCTCCTGGTACATAACCCCAAAGCACCAAGTTCATTAACAGCATAAAGAAATAAGTAATCATAATCTACTGAGTCAGGGCAGACAACTCCCAGACACATCACTTCTCAAGTCCTGCCTGCTCTCCAGGATGCTTGCACTATCTCCCAGTCACCCAAAGTGGTTTAACTCTAGTTTAATTAGAGAGCACCCTCATCTAATACTAGGAGAATTGTTTGTAAAGTATGATACAGATAATAAGAGTAATTAAACCTGATGTTAATTTAACATACACAAGCAACAGGTGAAAACTTCTTCCTCATTTTCTTGGTCTTCAAGGCCTATGTGTCTAATTATGTAAAGTAAAATGATACTCAGTGATGTTCTGAAGCTTGATTTTTTTTTAAGAAAGCTTCAAAATTTAAAAATAGAATGTACTATAAATGGGAAAAGGATCACATTATTAAAATCTAAAATACTGGTGTAAGTCCAGGGTGACTTGGAACGAGCGTAGTACCAAACAAAATTCAAGAAGAATAAATTAACTGTTTTAAATTGTAAATACTTGTATTTCATAGTATAACCCCAGCTAGTAAGTTTACAGCTACACATTCAACCACAAGTCTGCTTTCCCTGTTACTGTCTTCCAAGTACCTGGATTTGACCTCCAAGCTGTGTAACACTTTTTTTTTTCCTTTAAACATAGGAAACCTCGAGTACACTAAATGCTTTACCCTTACCATCTCATTTTGTTCTCTCTTCCATATGACCCTTGGGTGTATAGGTTATAATAACTCTGTTTCAACTCCTATTACAGTTAGTGCAGCTGTGGGAATCTAACAGTCAACATCTACGATATCAATAACTACTGCATTCTTAATCAGGAGGAACAAGCAAAAGGAGATAAGTAGTTGAAGAGATTAGAAAACTTAACTGTCTCCATCTTAATAAATAAAGGCAACTTTTCTTTCTCATTGCTAAGTCTGAGGAGCCATGTAAATACATGCACAAGGAAAACAGTGCACTTTTCTTTAAAACATAAGTATTTGAGTTTGAAGCCGGCTTTTGGGCATGTCCTCAGAGATCAAATTTAACTTCACCCCTGGAAAATTTAATGATTTCCCTTATTCTTCTGTAAATATTGCATGATAGTTACAGTTTAATAAATTTCACTCATCAGTTTATTCCACAGATCTTATTGATTCACGATTGATTAAAATGGGAGGTGTTTCACAAGTAGTAAAAGGGAAACAACTTCTAAAGATAGATATATCACTGCTTTAGTTTACATTTCCCACAGCATGGCTCACCAGGTCTATAATGTATTTTTCACTCTCTAGTGTTTGCTCAAAGACTCTCAAACACAATATAAATTCCTATGTCAAACCACACAATTATTTTTACTAATCCATTGAGAATGGCAGAAGCTGAAGTGTTTGAACTGAGGCAGCCCAGTACAATAACCTAACAGTTCATTCAAGCAGGTGCAGGAAGCGTTATGTAAATTTCAACTAACTTCTTTTTTTATGCATGAGCACCTCACATTAGTATTCCTCAGGCATAAAATTCATTCCTTTAACAGTCACCACTAACTCTCCATAGCCAGTTATCACCAGTGTGGTATCAACCCATATGTGCTACAAATGGAACATGTTTTCCTAACTACTTTAGTTAAAAGAACAATAGCCATAAAAGACAACCTGGGTTTAACACACAGAAGAAATAATTAGAAGTAGCAGCGTGGTGTTCCACAGCCACCACCAGCAGAGATCCTTGGAGAGTTGGTCCTGCATTTGGAAGCTGTATATTGAAAATTTTCTTTTGAGATAAGCTTGAAGGGCCTTCCACAAAAACTCCAAAGACCAGGAGAACTCAAAGAGTATGAAGATGATCATTAAATTTTGGGAGTGAATGTGTTTTTCCTGCCCACAGTTCATTCTTATTTTAATTTAAAATAAGCATGAGAAAGTTTTGCCAATGTAAAAACCTATTAATTACAGAAACTAGGAAGTCTTCACTTATACCTGTAAGACCTATTTGTTATATAAGGTCCTAACACAGGCAATGCTATCAGACTTCACAGACTCACAAGGCTGGGGAAGGAGGATCCAAGAAGGCGGCTTTCCGCACTGCTTGAGCTTGTGAGGGAAAAAAGCCCTTCCACACATCAAACTTCATAGAATCAACCAGTACAGAGAAGTTCACAGAGCATCTTCCCTTAAATCTGGGCCACACAGGTTGTGAAAGTAGCATCATCCCCTGGCTGGAATAACCTTCACTTATACTACTGCTGACTACCACTGGTCTGGGTAGAGCAACAAAACCTGCACCACTGGTGTCTTATCTGCCTGTAATGAATACATTTCATTACAGGGCTCTTGTTATGTTGCTTATTGCAGCGTTACAAAGACACTTCAAAATTCAGCTCTAGCTGCCATTGAGAAAACAGTGGTGTCAGGGCCATGAGTGCACCAACAGACCTTAATGTCCCCAACCAGCATGACCTGGGGCCTCCCCCTGCATGCCCTGCCTATGGGCTGGGGACTCCTGAGCGTTCAACCCTTGCTTAAGTCGCGTTTTAGTTGTACCAGCCTCCAGCCCTGTCTCTGGCCCTGCCTCCCAGATGAGCCTTGGATCTACACTGTAGGTATCTTGTCTCCTGAGCCAAACTCTTGTACATATATTGTAGCTTGTCACTAGTCCAGTCTTTGGCCCCATTTTCATTTGTTCCTGTCTGAGCTCCCTAGGTAGGCCTTGGACCTGGTTTCAGAACCCATTGGACCCCTCCCATCAGTGGACCCCTCCACTTCTGGCTCACCTTCTCTTAGGGAACAGCCAGCCTCACTGCTCCCTGATAGGACAGACACTGAGAACAGTTCCGAGAAAGCTTTCTAGTCCTCCCAAATCATTCTTACTGCCCTGTCTGCAGCAGAAGACTCCAACAGGAAGCCTAAAACTCATCTCAATACAGCTGTACCCCACTGTTGTACTCCAACCATCTTCCCTCCATCATAGCCATCACATGCCATTGCTCCTTTACAAACGCTTCCCTTCACCAACGTGGTTCCAAGCACAAGACCATTCATCCACAGTAGAGGCTCTTCTCATCTAGCAGACACCAAACAAGTTAGTGGAGAGAACCTTTCATTGATAGCTGCACTGGATTGACCATCACCAGCAGAGTCACACCATTGTCTGGGCTAACAAAAAGACTCACAATGCCCACAAAGTCCAACATCTAGGGTCTAAATTGCCACCTTACTCTCCAAAGACAACAAACAAGTAGGACAACTGCGTCTACTGCACTCAGTAGTTCCACCACCTTAGACTCCAATGCAGCTCCTGAACACCAAGCTACTGTCGCAACATATGCTTTTTACCTCTTAGTTATGGGAAAGTGCAACTGGCACTGCCTGAGGCATAGAAGTTAAATCCAAACTCAGAAATATGTGCTTTAAAAGGAAACACTGAAGATGAATCAGAGAAAATGTCCTGTGTTGAGTAGGATCTAACATAAAAGTATATTTGTGAACAAATATCAAAGTTTATTGTTAAGACATTTTGAACAATTTTTAATTATCTAAACCATAGTTTTTATTTCAGCTGTGAATGTAATGTACTGTATTAAACTTAACAGTAGCAAGAGCAAAGGTTTATTAGCTAGTTTACAAAATCTCACAAAACAGGTCAATAAAGAATGGGGAATGTCAGCTAAAACTGTGACTTACAGCAATACATGATTATAAAAAATAAATGGGTTTATGGGTTTTATATTGCTGTGCTGCATTTGAGATAAAAACATAATCCCAAAGTAGAAGAGTCTTTCCTGCATTGCACCATGGGTAGGTCTGTGTTAAGTAGGCATAACACATTCCCGTCCTGCCGAGATAGCATTTTATACACACTGAGTTTGGGTGTAAATGACCTTAATGAGGTTACGTAGAAATTAGCTCTTGTGTCATAGGAATACAGGCCAGATATACATGATCATTATTAAATTAATATAAATAAATATTCCTTCTAGCGACAGGAGCTAATTCTATCCTATACAGGTAGATGAGTGAACAGGGGAGAGGAGTATCACCCCACAGGTTTTCATTAGAATCCTCCCCAGTCCCAGTCCTCCCCAAGGACAGAAGGATCACATCCAAAAGAACAGGATGGCTTTAAAGGTTGCAAATACTTCTTCAGCTGTACAGCCATTGTGCTTTACTAGACACACAGTCTCCAGATATGCCAAATCCTTGTGTGGGTTTCATTCACGTACCTTGCACCTCTTGCTCTCTCATCCCAGCATCTGAAGGTGCTGCTTGGTGCCCAAATCAGGGCCTGTTAGGATGATCACAACACTTCTAGAGTTATTACTTATTGCCACCACCCTAGGCAACCCTCTCTTAAGTTCCCCTGACAGTTCATCGTATCCTTACAGCAAAACTCCTCTCTATCAACTTACAGGCCATGTGTCCCCATCACACAGCCTGGAGTAAGAGTTTCCATGAACTGCAACTAAGCAAAATTGAGAAGTGAGTGTTTTAGCATTTCATGTTACTGAGTTTGATTTTATTGCTTAAGGTTCTATTTAAAAATTTTAAGCAATCCAGCATGGTATTGCTATGACAATTAAGTTGAGATATTTTGATGGTGTTTTTTTGGTCTCTGCTTTGTCTCAATTGCATGAATATTATTTCAACTAAAATTACATTATAGAAAAATAAAGCATAGTGAACAAGCACAGTTCATGTAAACCACCATGCTTCTTGCAGCTAAAATATGCAACATTGGCAGCAGCTAATGTGCATCACAGAAGTCCCCTCTTTGGATAGTAGCAGTCCAGCAAAATGCCCTACAAAAAATCATTCCTAAATGACTACTGATTGTTTTAGAAGCACTACATTTATAAGTTGTATTTTGCAGCAGGAAGACACATTTATATACATTCTATCTGAATCCACTGTCATTTGTCACCTCTCATTAAACAGGCAGATTTGGCTCTTATCTGCACTCACATGACAATTCTCTCTAAGAAAAGTCAGGTTGGACTGGAAAGACTGGAGAGTTATTTCAGAACCAGTATCACAGCATGTGAATAAGAAAGGCCACTGAGCACGTTCCCAGTGTTGCAACAGATCTCCCCATACATTCTATGTATTTTATGACATGCCAAGTAGTTAAACCGAATTGTCTTTCTGGAAGACTGAAAAATAGCCAGTCTTTGCTGCTTCTAGCTCTATACACAGTCCTTTGCAATTAAAGGATTAAACAGAACAGTACTAAAAAGCACTCCTCCCTACAGCTGACTTGAGGAATAATTACATTCAAAATGCCACAAATTCCATTATCCCATTATTTTATACCAGCACCTGAGCTTCACTGCAGGTGAGAGACTGCCAGTCTCTAGGCATTCACATGTCTCCCTCTAATTCGTGTTGGAACCAAAAAGACCCGCTAATCAAAAAACAATCAAATAAATACTTGTAACTATATTAAAGAGGCTTCATTTTGTCTGAACAATTCTAGCCACTTCCTCTTAAGCTTTTACTTCCTATAGACTGACTTTTTATAGCTGCACCCAGTGTCACTTGTTTTTACTGAATTTTAACTGACTTCATTGTAACATATTCTGAATCATTGCAGGGGGAGGGCAGAATGACGCTTTGTGAAGTCACTCCTGGGTTGGATTATGCACCTGAAACCTGTGGACTCTATGATATCAAACACATTCAACATGGGCCGGCCACCTCTAAAAAAGCACCTTTCCCATCTCCAGAAAATTGTGGTACATCTTCCTGCCCGCCCCGCCCCCCCCCCGCCCCCCGCCAAAAAAAAAGTATAGCAGAAATGTAATATTGCCAAGTAATTCCAGCATTCACTGAAATTATTCACAATTTGCAAAGTACAAGTGAGAGAACAACCTTCAACACCTGCTATTGTACCTGACTAATATCAGCACATCGTTTTTCCTACGTTCAGAGCTGTTAAGCTTCCTCAGCGAAATTCAACGGTTCCATACCTGTGTTTTTCAGGGATGTATGGCTTAAATTCTGGTGTCAGAGCCTGGCTTTTAGGCGCCAAAGGAGGCAATGACGGGATTTGCAAAACTAGCTCCTGTTGCTTTTCTATAGTTTGCTACTGTGTATTCTTCCTGCCTCTGAGGGAAGAGCTGGTGAAAAACTTTTCAGGAGAGAGAGTGAGATATACTTAAGAAATACGGTAATAATTTAAAAAAATGCAAAAATCTTATTTCATAGCCACGAGTTTCGTTATTTATTTAGTAGCTAGTTCAACAATTTCAATAATTCTACTAGGCCTGAACAACAGCTCCACTTCAAAAGAAAACCCACAAAAGCATTCACAAAACTGGGTAAGTGCAACTTTTTGTGCATGTGCATGTACTTGTCAGGGACTGATATCTTGTGTTATCCAATGTTTGTTTAGCAGAATCTTGTCAATGATTTAATGAGCTGTTTGTTGGGCAAGAATTTTCTAAGAGGAGATGCCACAGTCAGAGACACAGTTTAAAAAGAAAAACAGTTGAATGGTAACTCAAAAAGGTTGAATTGTATCTTCAGAAACACATTTATGCATGCTTATTCACTTCCACTTACCCATGAAAACAATGCACAGTCAACTCATGTAAACACTAGCCCAGAAGCATACAGAATTACTCAAAGTGTCATTGTGCAAGACCTTAAATAGGCACTTTACATAAGTGCATGCTCCTCCCAGACTCTTTGTATATTAGTGCAGGCTTTGGGGAAAAAATGCCTTCGTGTATATGGAAAATGCACAACTAATGTCAAATTTGCCACTCCAGCTTTTTCAGGTTGACTTTTAAATTAACAAAACTGCTTAGTTTTTAATATTTATGCTTTAGAAACACTATACTCCTGCACACCAACCACAGTACTCTCTTCTCACAACTTTACATGTGAACTCTGTCTATCACGTGATGCTCTCTCTAAAGCACCAGGTAATTCTTGCCAGAACAGCTTAGACAGTGGTTCAGAAAGCAGCTGGGTGCGCAGCACAGAGCAAATCAATATAATTACTTTAGCAAAAGCTACTACCTATCCCTGTTACTTGTACGAGGATAGGTAGAAAGATAAAACACATCCATGATGCCTTAAACATAGTGGCTCCTCTATCTTAATTTATGGGAATTCATTTTCATTTCCTGGATCCTACCATGAATGCTTCCAATGGACTGCACAATAGCTACAGTTTAAATAGTTTTTAAACAGGGAGCTGTTGCTCAGGGTGGGGATGTGTCGTTTGTTCGCTGGCACTGAGCATCTGCATTAGCTTCCCTGCATGTATCCCTACAACTTCCACAGTCTGGGGTCTGAGAGCAGATGGAAAACAATTTACAGACCTTTAACAGTACTTGTTACTAGTGTTTGTTTTCTGCACATTCATGCTTAAGAGGGCTGCTAGGACAACATCCCAAGGCACATGGGAAGAAGCCTCCTAGAGCACCAAGGAAAGGACTGAGTAAGGAAGATATACAAGCAAGGACAGATTCAAGTATAGCTGAATTTATACTGGGGGTCCTGTAACTTTGCAGTCACTCTTCTCTCCACTCCCCATGCACTACAGCATTTCAGGATCTGATCTTTAATGAATATAAATACCAGGGAGCAACTTCACCAACACAGTGATGCGCACATAGCAACCAGAGTCGGTACGAGCCTATATGCTTCTACCGAAAGAGATGGTAACGAAACAGGCCCGAGCTGGCCCCACAGACCTGGTAAAAACGTAGCAAGTAAATCCTGTCCTATTAGAAACCAAATTCTGTTCAGAATACAAGCCTTTCAGAGAGACCACTTGCACTCTCCAGTGGTACTATGGATCTTGCACCACTACATTCATGCTGCCTTTTGGTCATATTTGCCCTTCAATCTTTGCCACTCCTTAATGTTTTGACAATGAGCATCCTGCAAAGGAAGCATCTCACTGTCTCCTCATTCAGAGGATGCTGGTTTTCCAGTGGACAGCATGGAGCAGAGCAGAAGCAGATGCACAGAGAATCACGCTGATGTGGAAAAAGCCACAAGTTCTCCTCCAGAATAATTCAGCAGAAAGGAGCCAAATTTCTGAATATAGATAGGCCTTATGAATAAAGCAGAAAAGACTTTTCAGTGCGAGCAAAAAATGCTGTTTATTCTGGACATAACAGTCTGGCAGTTTAAACATGTGCAGCTGTTTAAATGCACACTCACTTCTCCTTACAAGTTCCCTAGAAATACTGCACACTACATTGATATATTATATACACAAAGGCATTTACATGTGTAGGAGAGCAAATTCCTTTGAGAAGTCACTCTGCATTGCAGCAGAAATACCGTACCACTGAGGTGGAAGTTGTTGGCGTATCTTACCAGTAGGTCAGTCAGCGATTCCATCTGTCTTTTTGACAATTTGTTCACAGCTTCCCAATTCCCTTGCGGTTTCTTGTCTGGTGAAAACCCTTGGAACGCACCATGATTGCAGGTTACCTTTTCTTCAGTGTTGTGCAAAGGCAATCCACAGAGCAGAGTTTTTTTTCCATGAGGCCAAACGCACATTCCTTCACAGTTTCTTCCTATCAGAGCTGATAAATTCCTGATTCAAAATTCAGAGCAGCTCCAGCTGAGTCCCTCAGCAGTGGCTCCTTTTTAAGAGGGGTTAAACAGCCTCACATCCTATTGGTTTCAATGGGAGATAGATGCCTGGCCCCTCTGTGTTACATGGTCCGTGTATGGTTTGTATACTGGAGCCTGTTTCAGGCACAAGATATGCTGATAGCACAATCCAGTCTTTTTATTTTTGTTGCTTAAATCAAGGAAGTCAGAAATGAGGAAAACGGTTTTACTCCATCCCACCTTTCTGTGCCTGTCCCTGTCAGATACTCATATCTCGTTAGCAAAAAGAGCTGTGTAATGCCAAGACAAGAGGTGGCAAGATCCAGACGACATGAAAATAATATGTACCACAAAAGAAATCCTCAGAAAAGTTTCATTCATGACATCCAACAGAGATGCCAAAAAAAGCTTGCTAAAGCACCAGTCTTATTTTCTTTCCTGAAAAGCTAGGAGCCTGTACAAGCAAAGCGACTGCACATTTTAAACAGATTCAACATCCTTCTCAGGACTCCATTTACTTAGGCAGTTGAAATTGCAAAGAGCTAAATTCTGCCCTCACTCATCTTTGGGGCACTCACATTGAATTCACTAAGACAGCAGATATGAAAATAAATACAGCTTTTGGCCCACCCATTTCAGTGAGGATTTTGAGCACAGCACGCCTAGATAGACAGGCAGTTCATGTATTTTCATTTCAGTTCTTGGTCCTCTACAGCACTGTTCTCCAACGTGGGGTGTGCATGCCCCAAGGGTTGTGCAAGACAATCCACTGGGGTGTGGGAAGAATTTTTTTTTGTACCCCAATAAAATTTAAAGATTTTTTTAAAAATGTGTTTAATTTCATCTTTATCCATCCTTTTAAAATATCTATTTTTGTGTACACTTTATGATGCACATATTACTACAGTAGTACGTATATATAATTTATAAATAAATATACATATATTGGGGATGCATGCTCAAAAGCTTGTTACTGACAGGGGTTTACAATCAAAAAAGGTTGGTGACCACTGCTCTACAGGTGCTATTATGGTTTACTTGAGAACACTCACACCAAATTATTTTGCTAGGATTAATAAAATTGCTTTTCAAATGTTGTCTCTAGTAATTAGTACTTTCATCATTAACCTAAGCTCTATGAAAAGAACAACCAAAAGAATTGCTTCTGCGGACATGTCCCCTTCCTTCCTTTATGAATCTCCAAAACACAGAACAACCGCCCCTCAATTCACTGAAAAAGCTATCATGAATAGCACATATAATGCCATATTATAAGTTTGCAGGATGAAAAGGGGAAGGAGACTGGAAATATGTCCTCAGGCAGCACACGTTATCACAACTCTGGTTTCCAGAAGAACATGGTCCACAACAGCTGCCCATACAAAATGGAATGGGATACAAACAGGGCACCAAACACCCATGTGCCAAATGAAAGATCTCATGTGATAGAATTTAAATATCATCTCTAGGTGGCTCTACTGGTGTTGTACTATTTTAGCCTGTACTTAGGTATGCCTACATAAGCTGTTAAAATTATTCCCTTTATATTGACATTGTGCTGAATTCAGTCTCCTAAATCAAACAAAACTTCCCAGGATGAAATCACCAGTGAGTGAAATCCTAATGAGTCTGAGTGGGCCAAGATTTCACCCCTGCAGCTCTTGAACATCCCACTCAAAGGGGAAAGGGGAGGTGAACGCATTTTAAGGTTATATTAAAACAATGCCATTAAGAATAGCTCACTGTTCAAAATATTTACTAAATAATAGAGTGTGTGTTGTTTTAAGCAAACTTCCTTTTTTCTTTAAAAAACGTTTTTAATGCTTCAACAGTGTATTACTAAATAAACCGGCAAAACATCTCAGAACTAACATAAACGTGCAATTTTAATGCCGTCTAATCACACAAATCAGCACAAGATTTTTGTACTTGTGCATGACCTTCTTCAAATTATCCCTCCATTTTGGCTGAATCAGAATGAGCATGGGCTATTTGATAAAAAACATTAAGTGTGTGAAATGAGGGGCCCTCATCGCTTCTGCCAGACTCCTCTTGACAGAATGATGATAGAAGCACCACATCCCTGGGAGAGTAAATGCAAACTGACAAGAGATGAGCCTTTAGATGTTGAATATAATCTTGAATTGTGCTTGAAGTGTCTTATTATCTTGTCTTTTGATGTCTGAAGGGGTGGCTCATTGTTAGAAAAAGGAAAGCCCTTGCACATCTTTGCCATCTTTAAAAATTGTTTGGCCTTTAACAACTGCTTTTCCAACTAATGTCCATTTCTCCTGACAATAAATATGGCAGGTCGTCAGCAAGTGACAAACAATTTACTTTACATGCCAAGCTTTTATGGTTTTTGAGAGCTCATGTGGAAGCATATTTTAAAAAGCAGTAGGAAATTAGTACCATTACAAATGTTAAGATGGCTCTGTGTGTGTAGTTCACTCTGTGGTTATTCATTACTGCTACCTTTCTGTTTTAAAGTCCTGTCTTTCCTGTATTCAGACTGCTGTTAAAGTTCTTTATTTATCATTGACTAAAAATAGTCAATGAAAAATAAAGAGCAAGAAGCAATTTTCTTCTGCTCTAAAAAAAGCACTATTATAGATACAGTACATGGGTAATGCATAAAATCATATTTATTAATCATAAAAAATCAATATCAGTAGTGGTAAGGCACAGTTTACCTGTATTGCAGACCCTCACAATCACATCACTATTTTTTCCACCTTCAACCAGCTTGACTTCCCCCCCCCAAACTTAAAAGTTTAATGACGAATCAGATCAATATGATTCCTTAGCAACTAAATCACAGGCACACTAGTTTTTCCTGTCACAGTATCAGTTTTGCGAAAGCAGTCAAGTTCTTTTTTCAGGTCTCCGTCACTCTGAGAATCCATAAGAATTCTCAAATGGATCATAAACTGTTACAGGGTTCAGGTTATTATATCATTATAAAAACGTATTGATACAGTACAGATGACAAGACATGCAGCTCTTGTGCTAGTCTATTACAACCATCTGAATACCATAAGAAATATCAGATATAAACAAAATAAAACAGTCAGCAGTAAGCTGTCTTTTAGGGACCCCCTTTTTTTTTTTTTAACTGCTTTAGCCTGGTTTGAAATGCAGCATTTAAATGAACCCACAGAAAAGAGAATGCAAAACCAGAAGAATGGGTTATTAAAAATAAATAACCAAAAACCTGACCAGAGCCTAGAGTTTGGGTTTTTTTGTTGTTAGTAGTTTTTGGGTTTTTTTTTTTAATCATTGCAAGAAAGGGCCTCATTCTGCTCCTTCTGATAAACATGACTGTGTTGCTCCTGAGTTTTCAGACAGAGTATAAACCAAAACCCTCCCTCCACCTCCCTTCCAGTACAGCCCCAGACAGCCCTACTGCTACTGCTAGGAAGGAGGATGCGCCGTGTGTTGTAACACACCAAAAGCACACCAGGCTTTACACCAGACGGGGGTCTGCCACCACATTCAAGCTTGAAATATGTGAAGTGCTATTCAAAATACACCAGCCATCATTTTACACAAATGAGATAACGGCAACGTGAGGAAGGCTCAGCCCCCAAACTCAATTCCTTTGAGGTCCAGGGTCACAAGCTGGAGTCCCGCAAATCCAAAGTTGCTCATTGACTAGGACATCTCATCTGAGTAAACCTTTGCATCATCTGGTCCCTCTTTTATTCATTGCCTCATAAAAGCAAAGAGATGTGGGGGCTGGGGGAGAGTGAGCAGGACCAGCTGATTGAAAGATTTTTTTTTTTGTCAGCAGCTGTTATGAGAAGGTTCACTGTGCTGTATCCATGCAGTTAAAATAAGGAGACTCTGAAAGCAATGCATCAAATCCCAGCAGAGCCACACAAGAGTTTCCTTCACACTCTTCATAACAGGGAAAAAAACCACAACTACTCAAATGACTTATGTAGATGCTTTTCTTGCTGGATATTTTAATTAAATGTACTGTGCTTATGAGAGTAAAGAATATTCAATTAGTAGAAAAAATATTTTTTTATATATTTTCATTTTCTTCTTTCTTCCAGTTGTAAATTTCATTTTTCCTTTGGAGAGATTTGTGACTTGCAGTCCCAAATATTTATGATTTCAGGCAAGGAAGCATAAGAAAGGAGGAGAAATATCAAGCCTGTACATTTACAGTCACCTTTGAGCTCATATATATCTGTCCAATTTCTGTCCCCCCATCTTAATCACTGTTGATTTTTCTAGTCATGTTTTTGTTTCAGTAATAATTACCATTTATGGTCCTTAATTATTTTTGAATGCCTAACTATGATAATCTGCTCTACCTATGTTCCATAAACATCCCCTAAAAGCTTCTTCACCTTTATGGAAGCTTTACATAGGTTCCGACACCGACACACCATCTCTGCCCTGCAGCAGGTCAGATGCCGCTCCTGCCACAGCTACTGCCTGTTTCCCCACGGCATAACAGCGGAGGTGGAGTCGCAGAGCCTTTGCGATACATACACATACCCACACGGCGTAACAGAAACCCACAGTAATCCTGGGACTGGTTCAATATTTCATCTTTTGTTAAATATGAAGGCAGCATAATTATAGACTGGCTGCTCCTTCCTGTCAGCATGTTTGCTTAGCTCATTTTAGCTCCACAACATGGGAAGCTGTAGAGCAGTGACCATGTTAGAGAGGTGGAGGCCATGGACTGGCATGCAAGTATTGATAGGATGAGTACCCTGCTGAAATCTATGGTCTTCCTGCATACGTGATGGACGGTCACCTGAGACCTGTCAGAATCTGGCCTCATGTTTATTCAAATCACTGAGCAAACATGACACCTCTACACCATGTGAATAAATCCTAATTGTATGCAAAAGAAAATATAAAAACTGTCCCATATTGTATTTGCTCAAGAGATTAGACTGAATTCAAATGATCTTTTTTCCTTTCCAGTTAATACTGTGCTATCTCAAGAAATAATTACACATACTTAATAGTACAATATATTAAAGTATGCCTTAAGGTGTATTTACTGAAAAGCAATTTTGGCTTTTTGATTAAACACAGCTTTTAGATCCTCCTCTTCAAGGAACAAACCACCCCCAAACACTAAGCTTCAAACAAAGCACGGAAACCTAAAGCAGACCTCGACAGCACGGAGGCAAAATGCACTCGAGTAGACCTGAGCAACAACTGCCCATGCACAGCTGTATACGCTTCCAGCTGTGCACACACACCAACGAGCAGCAGAAGAGAGGGGAACGGCTCCAAACCTGGCTGTAAGGAAGGAGAGGGGCAGACAGGAAAGGTGCCACTGTTGCTTTTACTGACCCTCTACTTTGCAAGCCTTAGCATTTGTGGTGAGAATAACAAGCTAGGCTGTGTCCCCCGTGCGGTCTAGGAGAGGACTTCCTTTTTTTTCTGCTGGAAGGAAACTGACTGCTAATAATGCTTTATTTTACAACTTAAAAACAAGATTTTAAAAAGCAGGATTATGTCAGATAGGAGACAAAGCTAGAAAATGAAAATGACTTAATAGAATCTCTAATGGTCATCAAACCTTACAACCACCACCTGAACTGAAAAGCACAAAGATGTTTTTAAAAGCTAGTATTAATGGGCTTCTATAAACTCGATGCTAGTTTTCAAAGAAGTAATCTAATGATAGATTGCTGTAGAGAACACTGTTCTTAATATAGGAAAAATCTTTATTCTTATTTGTGTAACATCCAAATCTTCAGAGTAACATGGAATTGTTTTAGTACTCTGATTTTTTTTTTATTGCATTAAAATAATTTACGTCTTACTCCAGTCACACTGGCTGATAACTTTCATATATATATTAAATATATATATATATATATATTTAACTTTTGTAATCACTTTCAAGTAGTGTGATTGATCTGTTTCCTGAAACATAACATTTTCCTTCAAGACAACTTAAATTGTTCAGGAATTAAAATGATGGTTTACCTTTCTGAAAAGAAAGGACATCTGATAAGAAAAACAAAACTCCCAACTCTCCCAACAACTCTTCTTGTATATTCTAAAATAAAAACAGAAACCCAAACTACTTTTAGGAATAGACAAGCCGTAATTTAGTGTTAAACACATTTTAGAGTGGCAGGGGCATGGGTTGTGCATCGATTTGGTGGATGTAGATATCCCTGGAATATCTAGAGAATGAACCCAATTTCAGTCTCTCTGAAAACAGCAGGTTTTATTTAGCCAGACAGGATGAGGTACTATTCTTCTTTAGATGACCTCTGCTTTCAAAGTAAAAGGGCTTAGTCCTGCTTCCGAGAGCATCAAAGCAGTATCACAACATAAAGCAGGACATGTCACAATACAAATCTTCCTTTGTTTCATATTGATATTGATTTTGATTTTTATATGGTGGAAAAAGATAAAAATGAGACTTTACGCTAACAAATATCAAACCATTTCCATGACAAAATAATATTCTTGTCGAAACCCACAAATTATGACACATTTAATTTTATCCTGCTTTTGCCCCTGTTCAGCATTAATTTTCTCATTTAGTTGTCATTTTAATGTAACTTCTACTACTGAGCTCATCAGAAATGATTTTGTAGCTAGCAAAATAATGTTATTTTGGTAGTACTAATGGTAGTTCTAGTGGTAGTCACATAAAAAAAAAAATCAGAAAATAAACCATTAATGGAAGAAATAGTAATATACTGAATACACAATTAAATCAAAGTATAAAAAGCTGTAAGGCTGATCTTCCCATCCTCTGACCATCTCTCCCAGAAGAGGGACCACAGGTGATGGATGCAACAGAAGAAACGGCTTAGCAAGGAAAAATAATTAAAACAAAGAAGAACCCACAAATGTCAGAAAGAACAAAACCTAGGAAGACAACACAAGGAAATCCAAGTGCTACATAGGATATTAAAGAGAAAAACGATCCACAGGAGAATGGCAACTGTTACTATGAGCTTCCTACAGCTACCTCTGCCTTTAGATATTTTTAAAAAATTTATTAACCTGACAGCAGGAAACTTTATACAGATTGCCCCCTGACAGGGTGCCAGCTTGGTATAAGCACTTGCTATCTCTTTGTTTAGCATAAGGAAATCAAGAGAGGTGTTAAGTGCTGCCATGTGCACATTTGGGCAAATCTAACTTTGCCTCTGTCTGCCTCACATTTCCATGGAGAACTTGCTTAATCATGTGAAGTCCAATAGAAACATCCAATTCTCCTTCCTTCTCTTTTCTACATTTGCTTCCTTTTTAATGTGCAAGTGTCTGATCTATTATTAATCTCAAAACACAAACCGGCAAGGATCTCAATCAAAGAAAGTAACAGTTCTTTCACAAATTACCTGTTTACTGTCTAGTAGCCAGCAAGTCCCCTTTGAAACAGCCAGCCATTTATGCTGCTTTTAAACAAGTTTGTTTGTTGTTATTTTTATAACTTCAAAGACAGGGAGAAGAAAGATTAACTAATTAAAAATAAACTATTTGTCATTCAGTCATACCAATTACATACTAGGATTTCATTCTTTTTTTCCTTCCCTCTCTAATGTTAGTTATTCTGTATATAACTACAGAAAATTGGACTTCAAACCTCATTTAAGAAACACATAACATACACTTAGCTCAAAAAATTTTAGCAAAGAAGTAATTAGAAATGCATGAGAACAAACAGAATTGTCTTTAAAAAAACACAATTAACTTTCTCCATACTCAAAATAGCTTTTGTTGTTTGCTTGCTTTTTTTAAATAAGCTGTCTTTGTCACAATTCAGGCACAGCAATAAGAGACTGATTTATTTCCATACAAGCAAGAGAATTTATAAGTGGGGCTGCAATATATGCCCTTCATCAGCCCAATATTGCTTTCATCGAAGGTTAAAGGAGTAAGACTCCAGCCTCCTCAGAGTTGGAATATACGTGCTAGCATCAGTATCACCACTGCCTGAGCTACCTGCAATACCTAGGCACAGCAGGAACGCTGAGCTAAGGATGGATTTTCTATCTTACCATTGCATTGTGCTTTGTGTTTAAATAGTCATAACATCTTTGTAGGCTTTAGTGGGCGTTTACTCCCCATTCACAAGTGCATCCCCCACCGACTTTGATAAGAACTCCTCCAAGGAATCAGACAATAACATTATCCAAAGTAGTTATTCAAGTCCCTAACTGTTTGCAAATACCTATTTTAAAACGCTTATGTCAACTATATCCTTCAGAAATAACAATCACATAGCCAGATCTTCAGCTTCTTTGAAAACTTATTCATTAATTGAGCAAGACACCACTACATTTTAGAAAATGGATTCACAAGCCTGTATAATGACCCGGTTCTGTAAACATGCCACCCATTAACATTCCTCATTGACAGTCTTTGTAATGAAATAGTGCTCCTAATCCACAGATTAGTTGCTTTAATAAAAGTATGACATATTCAAGCACTAGCAGGATTGTCCTATGGCCCTTATGGACGGCATGGATAACCAGTAGTGTCTCAGAACAAAGCATCCACAATGTGGAAATTACTGAATAAAATTATGTGAAGAGACAGGAATCTTTATATGCAGATTAAACAAATTTCAAATGTTTGCTAGACGTTCACTAGAGCTTTAAAATGCAGCAAGAGCGACTAACACGCATTGCTTTCTTTCACTGAAATTACTAAACCTTATCAAAGTGTTCCTGACGGGCAGAGATCTTATAGGCCTTTAAAATTTGAGGATATAACCAAAACACTGAGAATCATCCTGAAATACACTGATGAAAGGAAAGCTCTTAGTCTGAAGGCCTTTTTTCCCCCCACAGGCTAGATATGCTGTTAATGACGATAATGTGAGCTTCCTCACAGCAACCTGGCAATGACCTCTGCTCTGACCTGCAGAGACCACCGTCTCAAGAGGTAAAAGACAATTTAGTCCTTTATCCTTTGTAACTGAAATGACTCCAGTGCCATAAATTCTAATCAAGGCAACTCTGATTTAAAAAAAAAAAAAAAAAAATTGGATAATGTACGTTTCCTTAAAGAGCACTACAAGGGATCTACTAGCAAAACACAATCAGCTAAAAAAAAAAAAAAAAAAACAAACTTCTACCCTGTTCTGCTACAGCATATATGTGTATGCTTATACAGAAAGATGCGTGCAGTTCTGAAACATGGGTAACTGTGGAAAAAGAAAACAAAACCCCAAAGCCAATGCAGAGGTTTGAAAATAAACCCTTGTTTATGGAAATGTGTGCAGATTCATTTAACTCACATATCCCTGTTCCATATTTCAAGCATACACAGCATCATGAAAAAAGCAAAAACTGGTAGTGAACCAAATGAAACCACAGTCTTCAAATCCAGCACAGGAAACCTAAGATTTAATTTCACTGGAACAAAACGTTGCCAGCAAAAAAAAAAGGTTAGCAGTCAATTTTTTGCTGTCCTGCAATTATTAAATAGGAAACACTTGTGCTCCACAATTATAAGCCTGGTCTTGCACTCATTATATACTTACAGCTTTATTTCAATAAGTTTGATGCATAGAACCACAGGCTCAATCTCAAAGAGCAACTTTTTATAATCCAGTAAAATTACCTTAACATGCAAGTGCATTCCCAGCTTTCTTTTTCCCATCATCTAATTATGTCATAATTCATCCTTAATTGAAGATAATTTAAGGACTAGATCTAACTCCAGGAAAGCCAGTCTCAGTCCACAGGGGCTTTTGGTGCTTGAACTAGCCACGTCTTTCCTGGGATTTTTACTGTACAGAGAATTTTATGCATGACATATCCCTGGTGTCTATAATCAACTTTTGAATCTCAACAGTTATAATATTACACAGCTAAACATAAAGGTTTTTTTTTTTCCCTGTACTAAGATTTTTTTCAGACCAATACTTCATAACTTATTCTAAACTTGTTTAAAGATATTGTATAAAATGGCAACTAGGATTAATTAACTTAGGATCAAACTCCAATGTGTTTATTCAAGTGAAGCTACCACTTAGCATTAACAAAAGCTTTCTCTAGTAAGAGTCATGGCATTTGGCCTGGGTTACTATTTTGAAGCATATTGCAGAGTTAGACAAGTTGATCTGAAAATGACACCGCCAAGAATGTCAACAGCCAGACTCAGTTTTTCTGTTTCTTAATTACATCGTATGATTAAAATAGGAGATACTGCTTCAAAAATATTTTAAAGAGTAAATAATACACCACAAGATCTCTTGCAAAACAACTTTGCCTCATGCTGCTCAGCAAAACTGGAATTTCTGTAACTGAAACACTGGAGCTGTGCTAACTCCACACTTCAAAACTGTACTTCTGAGCTAATGTGTTTCAGGACAGAGCCCTTTACCAACATTTTGCACTTCAGAAAGTATTTTTCACCATGTTTTTTTCTCCCTTCCTGTTTCACATCATTTCAGTATCAGAAGTCTTTTGGATGCATGTATGCAGATTCCAAGAAGTCCACTGATATAAACGCACAAACGGAGGATTACAGATGCAAACCCCCAGACTACAGGACAGCCTTTTCTTTTAGGGGGGGGGGGGGAAAAAAAACCAACAAAAAAACCAAACCAAACCAAAACAAAAAAAACCCACAACAACAAAAACCCAAAACCTAACCACCAAGAGAAAGCAAGCAGGCAAACAACAAGCAAGCACAACCCTTCTAATCACAGCTGCTCCTGTCATCACTCACAGGTAGCAAATGCACCGCAGTGACAAAGTGCATCTTCCCAGACACCTGTGCACCCATTTCAGGTGGGAGCTATTTCAGATAGTCAGAAACTTATCCCAGCTCGTGCTGGTATTTCTGAGGCCCAAGGAGCTGCAGCATTCACCTGCTTTGTAACTGATAACGAAGCATCCGTAAGAGAAACAGAAGTTTACTGCATATCTTCCTAAGTCAAAAATAAGTACAATTAATTGTACTCCTGCCCTTTCCTCACTTGCACCAGGGACTGTTATTGAAGAGGTGTCATTTTTATGATTAATTGTGCTTGCTGCTACCAAAACAAAAAATAAATACCCACTGTTTCTATGGTATGCAGTGAAATACCAAAACAAGGAAGTTTGAGAAAAAGGAGGTGGATTTTAGGAAAAGGTACAGGTGAGCAATGCAGGTCCTTGCAGAAATAAACCCATCCATCAAAAGAAGCTAAGCAGAATGTGTCCAGTGAGAAAGAAGAAAGGTCTTCGCATCTAATCATTCAACTCTGTTCATCTCTATGAAAATAAGACTTGTGAAATATTGCTAACGTCAACAAGACACTCAAATGCTGCTCATTCATTCCAAGTAAATCAGTACATGATTTTCGCAAATTTTTCAAAAAACGTGAAAGCAGCAGTGTAGAAAAACTTCGTTCTCTATGGACCAGTCTCCTCCCCATAACTTTCTAAAATGCTCCTCCCTCTCCTTCTTAACAGATTTTGGACAAATTTTCACACAGTATGTATTAAATGTTATATTGTAAAAAGAAAATTATTATCTCTGTTCACATGAAAGAAAGTTGGAGGAGAAAATTGTCAATCTCTATGCCATCACATGTCAAAAAGTCCACAAATAATTTAATTTCAGAGACTGCAAAGAAAGGCCCAAAGTATGCATTCCTAGCATGCTATTCATAACATTAAACAATAAGAAACAGCTACAGAATAATGCTCCATATTTATGTATCAAAGCTTTAAACAAAAGCTATGCTTAATTATTTTAAATGTTTACTGCAAATCTGTCTTAAGGGATGCATCCATGACATAAAGGGTAATAATCTTTATTTTAAATTTGTAAATGTATCAAAATAGCCCCACTGTCCTTTCTTTTATGTTCTCAAAGTTACTAAAATTGACTGAAAAGGGCTGCTGCTAAAAGATCTGTAGCATCTGTCATAATTCTAAAAGAACCTCAATAAATGGTACATAAGTTCATACTGAGGCAGTTGAACTATTTCACCTACTTTTGTTTACTTGGGACCATCTTTTTAGCAGTATAAGAATCAGGCTAGCAAACATCTTACACTCACCAAGAGAAACAGCACAATATACTAATTTGTAGCTTTTTTATTAGTGCTTTTAGGGATGTAAATTATATTTGCAGTTCAGAAGGAGACAAGATATTGTTGCACATCATTTCTATATTCCACACAGCAACTCTAATGAAAGTGTATATTTCACTATCACTGTAGAGCATCCAAATGACAATGGCTCAAAAAATATCCTGCCTTTTATTACAAGACTTGCCTGATCTAAAAAACAAACAAATAGACATTTCACTACCCTCAAGTTAAAAGTCTGGGTTTTGTTTTGTATATGCCTTGCTATATTTAATAGATGCACCCTAAACATTTGAGCAAATAAAATACACAAACACAGCTGAAGATATTTATATTACTCTAGACAACTAATAGCCCTCTGAATTTTAGACATTACAATTCTTTCCTGGATGAAATGGACTAAAACAATTATTATAAGCTTTTTGAACATTCAAACTGCTAATGGAAATTATGCTTTCCATGGAAACAAAGATTACTAAGAGGGTGCTTAAAAATGGATGTGATACTCAGTAATGGTCATTACTGTAATCCAGAAATTAAATTTTAGGATTTTTAAACTCTTATTATTTTCCGATATCTGTAGTGAAGTTGTTTAGTAAAACATTTTATGCTATATCTTTTAGTAAGGGGTAAAGAACATTTTAAAAGAAAATTGCATGTATTCTTTTGTTTAAAAAAAATCTTGCATCTCTTACTGTAGCTGGAATACTGAAATCTGAACACGGCTACAGATTTCCTTACAGATTATGAAATCAAAACTTGAATCTTAAAAAATGGGCTCTCACCCTCTCTCCCTTAAAGCTGCATTCCCTTTAAACAAGATCTTTTTCCCTTTGACTTCCACCTATAGGATCATGTAAAATAAGGAAATGCTCCATTTCTATTAAGGTTTGTCTCAAATCACAAATGGAAATAATTAAAAGGAACTCCTTCAGGAGAGCAGTCCCTCTAAACCCAAAATGTCACCATGTACCATATAGTGCTGCTCCAGCTCAGACATCTATCAACATCTATCACTCAAGCATGCGCCTCAACAACTCTGCTCCCTTTTCTGATTAGAGATCAGAGTTGCTTGAGTTGGCTTACAGGGTGTCATCCTTTTGAATGACAGATGTCTGTGTTGGAGTGCCACTCTTGCTGCTTTTGTTTTGATTGTGAAAGGTTACACTTCTCTGGCACAATTTAGACTATTTAGAAATAAATAAAAATTCAAAAGGTAATTTCTCTTTGCACAGGCTTTAGAAGAAATATTTAGTTTCTAATTTAAATTCCAAAAACATTAGCTCCATGTGCACTACCCTTGGTAGCCTTTGTTTACTCAGTACAGAGTGTTTTCTATGGGAATGTTTCAGCTCTCTTCAGCCAGCTTTATCTTTACCACACAAAATGATAACTTTTCAGTTTAATCCAGCCTTAGAAAAAGCTGGTAGCACATGAGACACATCAGCACCTAACACAATAAATGTTAACGAACTACTCCAAGAAAATGATCCTCCCTCTATTTTTTTACATTAGAGACAATGGATAAAAAGAAAACATAAAACGTCTGCAACTTGCATAAAATAAGTTCATTGTTGACAAAAGTTTTCAGGACTGACACTGTCATTCTGGTAACCAGTTGCAATGGGAGCAGAGGGCTGTATGCCTGCACGCTCCAAGCTACTCCTTCGTACTTACAAGAAAATTGAGCGGGGAAAAAAAAAAAAAAAAAAAGAAGAAAAAAAAAACGGGGAGATTGCTCTTCCGGACAACATGGTAGCAGTGAAATGAAATACCTAGACAGACTTACCGAAGAGCTTGCTGGGAGTGTCCTCGCTGTCATTTGATTCCACAGGCGCAAGCAGGGGCTCATTCAGCTCGTTGTCTGAAGTAGCTGCCTTGTCCTCACCTCTCAACTCTGCATTCATTTCACTCCGCAGTGACAGCAAGGGCTTACTGACTTGTCCAGCTATCATTGGATCCTAGGATGGGGGGGGGGGGGGGAAAGTGAGGGGAAAAAAAAAGTGGCAGCTTTGGTGTGCGTATACTCTCTTCCACTCCCTCTCTCTCTCTCACACACACACACACTCTCTCTCTCTCCCTCTCTTATCTCTGGCTGCTCCTGCTGTTATTGCTGGCTGCAGTCAAGTGAAGAGCTATTACAGATCCAATGAGTTTTCCATTACTCCCCACCCTATTAAAGCTCAACTAGCATGTGAGAGATTCAGGATGCTTTGGAGAAAAACTTCTATGAAAGCAACATAACCAACACAGCTTTAATTGTGAGATGTGCTTTTTTTGTGTGTATGTTTTTACACCTCACCCTGTCCTTAACGTAGTAAGAAAAGAAATTCCTGTATGCTCCAACGCCACGGAAGAGGAGCGCCCTGTGAGCACTCCACAGTGATTTAAAGAGGCATCCTCAGCTGTACAACATTAACAAAATCAAATACACAGTTTCTAGCATTCCAGCATTTCTATGAAAATACACAGCAGCAAATAACTATTTCATTACATACATTCGACAGAGATACAGATTTCTTCTAACTATTCCTGTCTTTGGGATACTATGCTCCAAAAGTCGGTAAACACACACAAACACACATTTTTCTTTTGAAAATAAAAAACACAGAAACCATTTTTTAAAAGATAAAATTAGGGAAGATACTTACACAAAGAGTTTGCAATTATTCTTGTGTTTGCGACATTATATCCCCCGTAAAACATTACACATTATATATATATATTTAAATTTTTTCTTGATGATTTGGATCTGTTTTATCTTCTGCTCATTGAGGACATTTGGGGGTCAGGCATTATTTCCAAGCACACTCTATTATTCCGTTTGCAAACTAATAGGCATAATATCATGACAGCACGGAAACCAGAGTAAAAAAAAAACCTAAAAAAAAAAGGCAAGGAACAAGTGACCTTGTTGCGCTCTCTGGCAGCTATTTATTGCAAAGTTCATGCCTAAATGGTTCTTATGCAGAGAACAGGTGACCAGCGAGCAAGTAGGTTGGTTAGCATGTTCCCTCTGTCCCGTCCTCACATTGGTCGATGTTTGCCTATGGGTTTTTTAATGTATTCATGTCTGAAAAGTGAATTTGATATGACACATGATAATCTATGAAAATGTTAATCAATACAAATAGTTTAAGCTGTCATCAAATGCACTTCTTTAGTCAATACTCATATCGCTGAAAACAATGTCACTGTCACCAGGGCTTAATTTGCACAACACTTAAATATTGGACTCTGTGCATCAATGCACTCCTCTTCAAATACTGTAGGTAAACACATTTTCTCCCTATTTAAGGCTGAAGCACTCAGCACGCATTTAGCTGAGCCGAATCCTCCCTTTTGAATACCTTGATAGGTCCACTGGAGGGCAAAATTAATACTTAATTGAATCTCACAGTCATCAAAATAATCAATACTTTTTTATTATTTATTCTTTACAGTCTGTTGACTGTTTCAAACCTCTGAGGGAATGGTGGAAAGGATTCATGGCTTTGAAACACTGTCATTTAACAAGGTAATTTTCAGTGGGGCATTAGGGGTTGTGAAACATATAATAAAACAAAAATGGTGGCTTATAATAGGAAGAAAGAAAAGAATTATATTTCTGCCATCTAACAAAACAGGATAAATAAAAAAGCAAGTGCGAGAGGGAGAGGGAGAAAGGAGGGGGGAGAGGGAAAGAAAGACTGGCTTTTGAAGGGTTTTATCATATCAAGAGCAGAGCTGAGCTTTCATAATGCTGACATTTCTCATCCTGACAATCCTAAACAAGTGGAAAGGATGAGATCGCAGATATCATCTTTCATCACATTCCCCAGCTTAAGAACCAACATGACAGCTTCTCTCCCCTTTACACTGTTAATTACTAAATAAAATACTGCTCTCTGTCAGCATTAGATTATTGCAGATAGCAACCACAAACATTACTCCATTGTTTTGTTTTGCCCCTTTTTTTTTTTTTTTTTGAAACCAGGGATACCTACCTTGAACTCTTCAGAAAATAAATTAGGCTTGTGTCTACATATTGTAAATATATGAAACATAATCAATTTAATCAATGTGGTCAATCCATGTTATTGTCAGGCTAAATTGCTGGTGATTTATTAACATTTCATTTACTGTATTTATTAGCCAGCAATAATCTGAACATTTCTTAGATGTTTCTGGGGACAAAACAGAAGTTAAAAGATTTCATTTTCAGATGCTGTAAAAGAACCTCTGACTTGTTTTGCCTCATATTCATATTACATTATGATCAGTCATTTACAGAGGCAAAAATTTTATTTGTTTGCTTTCATATACTAAATAATGTATTTTAGCAGATTTTGCAGCTAAAGGTCACTGTGAACACAAACAGCATTGTTTCAAAGTCTGGGCTGCTGCCCTCAGTTTCAGCTGTTCAAAACTAACATCAAGAGCAGTTCTGTAACAAATGTGAATCAGGACAAAATTTGACCCTTTTCATCAAAGTATTTTGGGGAGGGAACTAATCCTGTCCACAGAGCTACACTGCTAATCTGAGTACTAACAGCAATTTAATGGAGGATGCTGAATCAGTAGGATTCTAGATTAAAGTCTCAGCTGCCAAATTTTGAAGTTGAATATATGAAAAATGGGAGGAAGAATAATGTAGGAAATGTGACAGCACTGGGAGAAACCTCAGCCCTTAGACATTAGTGAATTCCCAGCAACTTCAACGGGGCCAGGATTTTACCTGTTATGTACATCAATAATTCGGCCTCATCTGGAGTACTTTGTTCATTTCTTGTTAGCCCATCTAAGAAAGATACATCAGAAAGAATGTGCAGTAAGAATGATAAAGAGATTGAAAGGATTGGGAATGTTTACAGAAAAAAGTGAATAAGAATGAGCATGATCAAAGCATACAAAATAATAAATGGCAGGGAGAAAACGTAGATCAGGAACTAGTCACCCTACCTCATCTGAGGAGAAAAGGGGCCTCCACTGAAATGGAAAAGTCATAAATCTAATAATAATAAAAGATACTTTTTCCAAACAGTAAGTGGTGAAAACCTGTGGAACTCATTGCTGCAAGATATCACTGAGACCTGCACCGCAGTGAGCATCAACATAGTTGCTTGCACGGCTGGGCAGACTCCTAGCAGTGAATTTAAAACAGCTTTGCAAACACAGAGCCAAGGACTATAAAAACTGAAATAGTATAAACTGCTGCCCCTTCCCTCAGATGGTACCAGAACCTGTAGTTAACCCCCAGGGTAGCTCTCTCTGTCAGGTGGTGAATGAATGACAACTTTCTCTATAAGCAGACAGATTAGATACTGTCTAAAATTCTGGTCTACATGAAGACTAAATAAATCACTTAAATGATGGGTTGAGGGAAGGTTTGTTTCCTTCAAAAATATTTTTAAAAAATGGACATTTTTTAACTTCAGGTTGTCGCTCGTCCTTCAATTGCTTTCCATACTTAAGAATGTGTCTCTTCTGCAGTGGATTATGTGTGATTAAAAACTATTATTTTTACAAAAAGCATAATAAATTCTAATTCCAGTGTGCAGCAAGTGGCTTAGTCTGCAAAATCCCTTGGGGACCAGAGGGGTTGTTCCTATATTTCCCAATGGGCTCCTTAAAAAAACCTCTGGAGTAGTTGCTATGCCAGCTGCAGACCCAGCAGCCTTCTCCTCCTCCTCTGCCCACATACAAAGTCCAATCCAGCAAGGACTTCTCCATGGCATTGGAGGGGATGCACCAAGGCAAGGAATTGCAAGCGCATCTTTTGCGGATAGTCCCGTCAGGATCTGTTCTCCTCCCTGCCCTGGATGTCTGTGGGCTTGATGCTCACCATTTGCTTTTTGGGAAGGTGTTAAAGGTCAGGTTACACTTTGCAGTGTAACACAGGATCTTCCATTGACTGACAGCCACACAGAAGTTTCAGCTTTTCACATACAAAATTGAAAAGTCTAAGAATGCATAAAAACCAGCAAGATGAACTTTGTAAAAAGGGTTTATATTCTTTAAGTAAGAAGCAAGGGTACATAAAAGGGATAGAATGCTTCAGAATTTCAGATGCCGTTATAACCATAAAGAGCCAAGTTCTAGTTAAGTGAGAGCTAAGGAATTACAATCCCCTTATTCAAAATATACCTGTATATACCACACATGTAGTGACAAATTTTACACGCATCTCTTGCAGATACTCATAGAACTTGTCATCTATTTCTTGTCCAACTAGCACTAGTATTTCCAGACTTGCCTGTTTTCTATGAGATTTCATTGACAGTTTTGTGCAGCGAGTGGTCCTCCCTGCTGTGTCTCTCCCTTAAGGGTGGCTTATAGCTCCTGTAATTCAGCTGCAATACCTGCTACACCTCTGCTCAGCTCTACCACTCCCCAACGATTTAAACAAGCTATTGGGCTTAATTTAACAGTAAAAATCACGTGGATTTGCAAATGCAAATTACAGTTCTGGTTACACACCCTCTTTTAAAAGCCAAAACCTCCTTCTTAACTGCAGCACTATACGAAGTACAGGAGAACATTTATCACTATGTTAAAAGCTTTGCCTTTGCACTTTAAGGATAAAGGTGCAGGTTCTAAGCAAAACTATTTGGTAATCAAAGGCAGCTTTTAAAGGAAACTGTAGAGTTTTTGTGTGAAACATGCCCTAGGCAGAAGTCTAAAAATGGGCAAATGAACTACTTTTATCCTTAATGTAGGACCTGGGTGATGATACAGCTTTATAAAGGCTTCATGCACTGTTTTAGCCACTGGTCTAAATTTTGTACTTTCTGCACCATAAACACTGTTGGCCTGAATTTAATTACTTCAATTAGGAGAAAAAGTATGATCCTTTGTTTTGCTTTTTATTTTGCCCTTAGTCTGAAATTACTTTGCACAGACTTTACTTCTCTGGCTTAGAAGTACTTGAAATTGTACTTGAAATTAATTTTCTGATTTCTTTCCAAACATGAAATAAATCATGCCTCCAGGATTTTGATCTTGCACCGACTTCTGTTTGTGACATACACAGTGCATATGTTTGAGCAAACACTCCAATTATACTATCAACAAACATAAAACTTACACTGTTCATACATTATTCTAATGACTACACTAGCTTTTTAAAATTTTTAATCAAGACAGAGCACCATCATAACCTTGGATAAAGCTATTCTAAGACATAACTTAGCTTACAGTTTTTGAGTGAGGAATACATTAGAAAGACTCTACTGGAGGGAAAGGATTTGATTTATTTTGTGTCAAGTACCAGTGAAATTTGGGATTAGGTTCCTCTTAGGAACTAGTCCTTCTTCCTTCATCTTATTGCTTCTAGAGGTATTCTTTTTTTTTTTCCATAAATAATGATTTCTCATGGACAACCTTCTTTAAACATTGTTTTATCTGCTATCACTAATGTGCTGATATTTCCACCCCAATCTATCCATAGTCTGGTTTATGCAAACTACCTTGAATCAACTTTTTGTCCCCTGCTAGCCTCTGAGCATTGCTACCTGCTGGCTGTCACTTCCCCAGAAAAAGTTAAAGAGAAAAACCTTCTCATTTTCTTCACAGCCACCTGTACCACCATCCTTAAATGGATGTTTCTATAAGCAAAACAAACAAGACTGCTGATATATGATCATTGTTCTCCCTTCACTACTTTGATCTTGTACTTCTATTTACTGCATTACATATTTACTTATATTACCTGTATTACTCATATTTAACTTACTAAAATCTTCAGTACTGCTTCTCCTTCCTCCTACGGCAAAAAGCTGATAGATCCCCAGCTTTTCTCACTCAATATGAATATTATCACCCAAAACAATCTCCACTTTTCTTCAGCTAGAATGGTAATTATTCTCCTCATGAAAATCTCTGTAGCAGAAAACATAGTTCTTTTCTTCTCCCTTTTCCAATACTGGTGTGACTTTGGAGATTGTATTTTTCCAGTGATACTCATCTTCACATCTAGTGTCGAGGTTGCAGTTAAAAAGGAGTATATTCTAGTTAAAAATAACATAGCTAACCAGTGCCTAATTATACTCATGTTATTAATAGTACTGAATTTTAATTAACAATTTAATTTGGAAAGTTAGAGAGACTGTAACTGCCCATGGTGCTTGCTTTCATTTAAACATTCTTCTCAGGTTAGGCATTAATGCTAGGATGGTCTCCTTCATTTATTTACTTAATTTTAAGTCCTCTGGAAATTGAAATGATTAGTGCTGGTTAGTATAACATAGCTTCTGACAGAAAAAGGGTTTTTCAGAAACTCATGGAGGTTTTAATTGTAGCTTTAGGAATCTTAAAGTTGAATGAAACTTTTTTCTTTTTTTAAACTAAGTTTTATGTGGCAATGTCCCTTGAATTTCTGTGTCTTGAGGTTGAGATACTACGTGTTTTCAAATCATGGAAAAAAAACCCCACAACATTAAACATATTTTTCCCCCCTACGGAACTATTTTCCCTAATGAAAATGTTTCATATATTTCTTACACCTATTGAGAGCAAGCTGAAAGGTTCACAAGAGAAGTCCTAGTCAGTTTGCTAGTCAGGTTGCTCTGCAACATGCTGACTAGAGGCTGCAGGATGGGAATCTACTGTGCAGCTGCTGTGTGTATTAAATGGCTAGGTCACCATTTTTTGTTTTTATCATCAACTTGAGTTTATCGCTCCAAATGTACCCCAGCAGTCATGCTGCATGCTTCAAACAGGAAAGGCAGGCAAAGGATGTTGGTTTCACCATAGACAAAATGAGGAACAACTATATCATTGTAGGAGACTGCTGCATCTCTGGTCTAGAAAAGCCATTTCTGGAACTGGCTGGGAAAGAATGACTTGCATGTGTGAATCCAGACTTTTTTTCCTGACCCACATGACACTTAGGAATCACCAGTGCCAGAGTAGACACAGCATAGAAGCTTTACTCTAAATGTTGCTTTCAACTCTTGGCATTGACCTTAATGCTTCTGATCCAATTATTAATCTGATTTAAGAATCACTCTGCTCTTCTTGTTACAAACCATTTAATCTTTAGAGTTTTCCACCACGTACAGGGTGAAGCTATATAAAACTTTCCTCTATTAATTAGGATAACAAGAGTTGTAATTCTGGCCTTGGCCTGATTATAATGATTACCCATTTAAATGACATTCTGGCTTACTGGAAGGGAGCTTGTTTATCTGCGGACATGTAGCAGAAGGTTGTATGCATACAGAAGTCAAGAGCCAGAGAAGCTACTATTCTGGGAAGGTACCATGCTCCGAAAAACACACGACAAATGACAGTGCACAACCACCAGGAGAAATAACAAGTCTTGAGATCAGCGAGAGAAAGCAGCCTTCTAGTTAAAGGTTCTTGCAGCCACACAAAAGCCAACACCATTTTTGAGAAACCAGAAGATCAGACCCTACAGATCATGACAGGACAAAAGGTGGAACAGGCAGGAACATTTTTGACTGGGGCCAACATGGCAGAATAAGCCTTCAAGAGACTTTCCCACTCATTTCATAAAATCATTTAGATTGGAAAAGACCTTTAAGATCATTGTATCAACAGGTTTCCTACTCTTCTGCCATCTGGTCTCCCAAAAGAAGGAGACGATGTAGGAGAGCAATTAAATCTGAAATTAGAAGATGATTCCTGTCAGGAGTACAACTTTGACACATTTTCTTCATGGGAGTAGTGGATGATTCCCACTGCTCTGTCAGTTTTGTTCTGCAGGGAGCCATCTCAAACATAAGAAACCATCCAGAAAATTATAAGCCTGTAAGAATAACTAGGATTTCCTAAAACTTATATACTGTGGGGCCAACTTATCAGAAGACTTGGAAAAATTTCCATTATGAAGAGGAAGACATTGTCTTCCATTAAAAAAGATAAAGTAAACATTTCTATAAAGTATTCGTCACTCTTAGGGAAAAAATACCATTCTACTCTAATGTAATAAACACATATTGTAGCTGTCTAAAGAATCTTTGCTATCAAAACAAAAACTTCTCATTCACCCTGAAAATGATTTCACATTGGGTCGTTTTAGTCTCCACACTGGCCACCTAAAGAAGACACAATCCTTTTTACCAAACCATTGCACTATCTTCATGAGTACTCTTTCATGAGCCTGCCAGTTCCATAACTTGCCCTTTTTTTTTTTTTAATATATTTGCTCAATTTCTATTCTGAAGGGGCCTTAAGCACAAGGCTTCTCTTTCCAGACGATCTTGCTACACATATGTTAAAAGATCCTTCTAGAACCTACAGCATCCCTTTATCAACATAATCCTTCTGCTCTCCAGAGGAAGAACAGGCCATAAATGGTCTCTTTGGAACTAAGAAATGCAATAAAATACTCCATGGATTACTCTCAGTTAGTCTGTCCTAGGTGAAAGGTTGCTTATCAGGATTTCCACCACAAAGCATTCAAATGATAATAATTTGGACTAATCAGAATTTAAATATGGTATTATATACAGTTTCTCTATATATTCCATTTGTCAGGCTGTGTCTACCAGGCACGCACCAGAAATTACTTTGGGGGAAGAAATATCAAAGCCAGAATTAAGTTAAAATTGCTTTCTCTTAGAAATTAGCCCATCCAGAACCATACCAAAATTAAACTTACAATAACTTTTGAATGTTGATCATGTATGATTGAGAAACTTGACTAGGCAGCATAGAAGGAACTCACAGCAACTGAAAAAGACTCTCCTCTTAGTTAAACAAAAACTTGATTTTACATAACATGTCAGGATTTGCAAGTTGTAAAACAAAACAAAAAAAAACATTAACTTGAATTTTTGAAAATCAGAGCATGGGTTAAACAGTAACCTAGCTCAGCAGTTAATTCAATTACTTGCATTTGATCTAGGAAAACCCAAATCAAGATCTGTCTGTAGCAGGCCATGGACTCAGCCATATCAGGAGAGTCACTTTCTGTTTTGTGATGGGTCTTCCCTAGCTCTCACCAGAAATTCTATCAAAGACACACCAAGTGACACCTTCAAACGAAAATTTGTTGAAACAGGGACACAACAGTTTTAGTGCAATGAAGCAACCTTTTCTAGTGAAAACTTTTTTTGCTGAAGATTTTTTTAAAGTAGTTCTAATCTAATTCCAGTGTGATCTAACTCTTTGTTTGAATGCCACTTTTAAAAACAGTTACAATCTATAATACAATACACAGTACAACCTAGACCAGTTTGGAAATTTGGTATATAGTTTTTGTGAAGTTTTCAAAATCCTTTATAAACAAGGGTATAATACTTAACCAAAAACCACACCAGGCAAGTCAGGATTTCAGCAGAATATCACAATCAAAACTTGCTGGAAAAATCTTCATTTCAATATCAAATTGTTCTTTGTCAGCTTGAAGAAAGTGAGAAGGTCTGCCTTAAGTTCTTCTTCCTAAACAAGACTGAAGGCTTCCAAAATCTGAATCCAAACCTAGGACAGCTCAGCCTTGATTTTATATATTATGTGATTAACAAGGTAGTCAGCTCTTATGGGTGTTTTTCATGGTGCTTGCCTTAATACAGCATACTTGAATTCTAGTGACAAGTATGGGAATTACTTCTGTCACGGCATTTCTACTGATACCATACCTTCTGGGGGTGGAGCCTCAGATTTCCTTTTATCTACCCTATACATAGAATAAAATAGCAGTAATGCCAATCTATTGAAGAAACTGAAAGCTTCACCTGAACTAAGCCTCACAGACTAAAATGTTCTTTTATTTTTCCAGATACTAGAAGATATGCTGCCATAAAATGCGCAGCTCCCAGGTTAAGAGTAAGAATCCCAAATAGTTTTCCTATGGTTCTCCTATGTTGAGCTCATCTGACGGCAAAACCTGCTGTTATAACTGCTAAACATACTTAATAATGCCACAAATACTGCAGATCAATAATGTTATGCTTTTTATATTTTCCAAGCCTTTTCCATTGATAAATGAGTGCAATTTTTTTTAATCATTACAGAGGATCTTCAGGGTTACTTTTCTTCATACCAGGTCTTCATCAACACCAGGCTACCACATTTTTCTTTTCACATTGTGGATCACAACATATTAATTTCTAATTAAATGTATTCCAAATTCAACATGCGTTTAACTATCATACAGCTTCACATTTCTAATGCAATTTGCATGAGGACTTGGTTTTCTTTAAGAACTTGAAGCCCAAAGGGTGCTTCGCCTTTTTGTTAATGGCCTTAATCTGCTGGAAGCTGCAGGTATACTTACAAATGCCCAAAGTTTCATTCATTATGCTAGGGTAGGATATGCCACACACTACACACAGTAACAGTATTACGTGTTGGACGTATAGGAGGATCACTTCAATTCAGAGCAGTGTAAGAGCAGCTTTTCTGTTTAATGCCTAACAATAGGAAAACAGTGTAACACTTACTGATCATTTTAGCAGCAATTACAGCAACTGGATTATCAATAAACAATGAATGAAGCATTTCTCAGACGTGCTAGTATTTTCCTACGTGGACAATTCTATTCTTTATTAGATACTGTTTGGTTTGGGTTTGTGTTTTGGCTTGGTTTTCTTTTTTTTGGGGGGGGTGGTGGTGGTGTTTGTTTTGTTTTTTTTTTTAAAAAAAAAAAGCTGCCATACAATGATTTACCATTGGCTCCCTATTGTTTCTTAAGGAAACTCCTTCTAAACAAACAGTATGTTAAGGCAGAAAACCTGACTGGAGAGTAAAACAAAACACGCAACTACAGCAACACCTTGTTGCTTGCTCCTGTTATTTGCAACATCACTGGGCTGCTTGGTTTCACCCTTAAAGAGTAACTGTCACTGCCACAGTCACAAGTGCCATTGATTCCCTTTTGCTTCAACAGCAGAAAAATCTTTCCAAAGATCCTGCTATTGTTTAACACATACATATATAATGTATATAGATATATGACATATATAAAAAAGTTTTTAGCAGTCCTTATTCTCTTCCCAATGAAGCCATTTGGATTGCTGCCATCTACTTCAACAGGGACAAACACATACTCAATTCTCTGCATGAAAAATGACTGAGGTCTATGCAAGGGCCCTGATCTTCTTGTCACTGAAATCGATAACAAAACTTCAACAGGTAACCCTAAATGTAGTTTAGTTGTTTCAAAAAAGCGTAGGTCAACACAAACAACCTCATAATATTATTGGTCTCAAATTACTTTTCAACCTGCTACAAACTTTATGTTATTTTTAAAAAACAATGAATAAATGTAGTTTTTGAACATAAGAGTTTCTTTCAAATGATTAATATTATTTAGACACATGACATAATTTGCAGATTTTCTTGCAATATGTAGGATTACACAAAGTATGCACAACCCATGCACAAATATACATCCCATTACAAAATCTATGTTTGGAAACATTAGCATAGCAAAAATGAATATAAAAAATCCATTTAAAAACTTCAGAGTGA
The DNA here is from genome assembly GCA_020745775.1 of Theristicus caerulescens. Taxonomy (NCBI): domain Eukaryota; kingdom Metazoa; phylum Chordata; class Aves; order Pelecaniformes; family Threskiornithidae; genus Theristicus; species Theristicus caerulescens. The sequence goes on along the minus strand of CM036558.1, from coordinate 56,177,362 downwards.
TTAAAAAATTACAAAAATAAAGGAATAAAATGTGTAATATAAGAATTTTGATCACAATATCACATTATTTGTTCATTATAAGTTATTTTCACGCATCATTCTAAGTGGAAATTAATATTGTGTGTTTGGCATATAGTTGAAAAAAGCATCTTTGCTTTTTACTTTCAAGAAAAAGCTAATTCCTATGTCCATATTTATCATTAGTTTTCTGAACCTAGAAGCTACATGTCTTTACAGTTTGTATATGCCAAGGCAAAGAGCCACTTGGGTTTTCTGCAGCAAGCTTGAGTATACTAGTACAGCTGTGAGAGCATACCAGTATCCAAACCACCTTCGCCCTCCCTGTTAGTGCTCTTTTAATGAAAAATAGCCATTTCTTTGTGGAAGAGGACATTTACCACCAGGTGGTTAGAATAGGAGGGCTGGCACCTTCGAGGGTCAGTTTTACCACTGAACCTCTATGCATTGCTGGCCAAATCACCTAAACTCTATACTCTGTTTAATTGATTTGCAAAAGAGACATCAAGGTAAAGGTGTCTATTTTGACTTTTAAGCGTTCCTGTGAAAACGTGCAAAGTAATCTACCCTATCCCCACAGAGCCTCTACTGAACTCTTTCTTGTTCTATGCTTTTCTAGGGTTTAATAATACCTAACTTAAAGTTTCATTAAAAAACACTTTCCTCAAACAATGCTTATCAATTTTTAATCACAGTTGCTGTTAGGACACTTTCCACTGTATTTAAGTGGCCCATTCTTAATTTTATCCCATTGCTTCCATTTATTCCTTTTGTTAACTGACTCTTTTGATGATTTACCTGCTTCCGATATCCATAGATATCCATTTTCTCATGTGTTGAGCAAATAATCAAGCTATGCATATTTAACCAATTTAATCCTTACATCAACAAATATCCATCTCTCCCATTTCTTAACCTGGTGGCACTTCTGATCCATCTCACAGAGTTGCCGCAGGTCTTGGTTGTACCTGGGAAACCCAACACTAGGGCAACTTCAAAGAGTCTTCTAGGAGCAAAAGATGCTTTTTCTTTGCTGTCTTGCTACTCACTGGTACAATGCGTGCCCTCCATCCTCCCAGCCTTAAGATCTCAAGAAGAATTAAGAAAGCAGATCTTCATTACAGAGAAGGAAGACGGGAAAGTAAAGCCCTGTAAAACAGGAGTGGAGAAGAGCTCATCTCTGCTGCTATCAGGCCCTATCATTCTTTTCTTTTTCTTCCATAGCCGGAGCTAGCACTGCTGTTTCCTCAGTAATATTCCCTTTCCAAGCAGTTATTAATGTGACATTCAAAACAACTCTCCTTAAAATCCGAGTAGATGGTTCTTAGTCCTTAACCTACTGAGATTTTCTTCCAGCACATTTATTCCTGGTTAAGTGGTTACAGCAATTGCTCCCTCCTGAAGATTTGCACTGTTGTGGTGAGTTGACCCCGGCCAGCAGCCAAGGACCCACACAGCTGCTTGCTCACTCCCCTCTCCCATGGGATGGGGAGAAAACAGAAGGAAGGCGAGAAGACTTGTGGATCAATATAAAGACAGTTTGATAGGGGAAGCGTAAGATGCATGTGCAAGCAAAACAAAATAAGGAATTTTTTCCATTACTTCCCATTGGCAGGCAGATGTCCAGTCAACTCCAGGGCAGCAGGGCCTCAGTATGCATAACAGCTACATGGGAAGACAAACACCACAACCACAAACATCCCCGTTTTCTCCCTCTTTTCCCCAGCTTTTAGTGCTGAACACTACATCATACGGTATGGAATATCCCTTTGGTCAGTTGGGGTCAGCTCTCCCAGTTGTGTCCTCTCCCAGCTTCTTGCCCACCTCTAGTACAGACACTGTGCAAGCAGTGTGTTATCAGCACAGTTTTAGTCACAAATCCAAAACACAGCTCCATACGGGCTGCTATGAAGCAAGTTACCTCCAGCCAGTGAGCCCCAGTACAATGATTCAGATCTACAGTTTAGGAAAATGAGTGGAGCACCCACGTGTCTGTGACATTCCTTGAGTTCCCTTTTCACACAGGCAGGCAGCTCTGCTCAGCTGGCAGGCCTGACGGTCCCAGCTCGTGTGCTTCCTCTGGAGCCAAACACGGGCTCCTTTCTACCACCTGACTCCAACCTAACACACCAGCCTGTAGAGTGGTGAACAAAAATCTTTGCGTAATTGTCCTGGTTTCGGCTGGGATGGAGTTGGTTTTCTTCCTGGTAGCCGGTATGGGGCTGTGTTCTGGGTTTAGGTTGAGAACAATGTTGATGATACAGTGATGTTTTGGTTCTTGTTAAGTAGTGCTAAGTACTTGCTAAGTGGTGCTCACACTGGTCGAGGACCTTTCAGCTTCCCATGCTCTGCCAGGGGCATGGGAGGCTGGGAGGGGCACAGCTGGGGCAGCTGACTCAGACTGGGCGGGGGCTATTCCATACCATGTGACATCATGCTCAGTATATAAGCAGGGGAGTTGGCCGGGGAGGGGTTCGGTCGCTGCTTGGGGGACGTGCTGGGCATCGGTCGGCGGGTGGTGAGCAATTGTACACTGTACCGCTTGCTTTGTATTACTACTGTTCTATTTTTTTTTTTTTTTATTTTACTTTAGTTATTAAACTGTTTTTATCTCAACCCACGAGTTTTTCCCCTTTTGCCCTTCCGATCCTCTCCCCCATCCCGCCGGTGGGGGGGGTGAGCGAGCGGCTGCGTGGTGCTTAGCTGCTGGCTGGGGTTAAACCACAACAGTAATGAAAGCATAAGCAGAGAGAATTAGGCAAACATCAAATAAGTAAAACTGGCTACCTTTGGGGTTAGTAAAACCAGTGACTTAAACCATCACCTTTTTTGCTTGTTTGCATTTTAGACAAAATTATTATTCATAGATTTAAATCAACTTTCTAATTTACTTTTACCCACGCTTACTTCATCCATGAATTTCTTGGGTTATTTAAGTATTTCTCAGCACTACAGTATCTGAATGCTTAATTGCATCCTTTGATCTCTGTGTTTCCACACAGACTAGAGTGTCCTCAGAATTTGTGTGGATATTAAAGTGTTCTCTTTAGCCGTAAAATCAAGTTGGTGGGCAATTACTTCAATGTGACACCTTGTATAAGCTTACCATCATGCCTTCACTTTAAACATTGTAAGTCAATGAAATTATATTGTAGCCATTGACAACACATACAATTTTGCCTGTTTGATATCCCATTACTGCAATAGCAGCCAAAATGGTTTTGGAAAAAGCTCTTTTTCCATAAGAACGTGCTACCATTTTTGCGCTCACAAGTAGGGCATATTTGTAGGGAGCACAATAATGCCACTTAAGTGGCTATCGCAAAGTATTTGCTTGTTTCCAAGAGAATGTAAAGTACTACGCCCACATGACTATATACAGAATTATTAGTAAAAGATGACCAACAGCTCCTACACAGAATCAAATCACTCGCACAGACAACTGATTCACCTGTGTAGTCAAAATAGCAAAAGCATTAAATATTCTCAGACTAGATACTTAGCTAGGACATGGAATCAGTTGTAGTACCAGGATATGCACACAGGTCTTCCCTATAAAGTATACAACACTCTAGCAGAAAAGAGAAACTGTAACCTCTACACAAGTAACACTATTTGCACAGTTCTGCCAGCAGTTCCCAAATTTACCTCTTCTGCTCATCTTTCAGCTTCAAATCCTAACATACACAACCAAATTTCTGCTGGGCTCAAAACTACCTCTTCATGTGGGAAGCCTAGAAACTCACAAGCCTTGAACTATGAAGGGAATACACTTCGGGGGGGGGGGGGGGGGGCAGGGAGAAGAATGCCAGATTTAGAAGACTATAAGGATTAAGCACAGAATATCACTTTCATTATATTCTAAGGCCAAGTGTTGTATGGAACAGAATTTAATAAAATAAGGAGAAAATCTAAATCCACAATGATCAAAAAAAGCTGGACTGATTTTCAGTTTTCTAGGACCATATATTAAATGCCAAGAAACACTGAATTCTGCTCCATGCATCAGTTAAAGAAAAGCTACTGAGAGGCTATGCAATAACCCACTTAGATTAATCAGCAACTCACCAGGGATCGGGGTGCATTAACATGAATTGCATGCTTAAGTAGCAATTCCCTGGACTTTATCACATCAAGATCTGCCTTATCTAGTAGTTTAAAGCCTTTATGATCTTAGAAGTCTCACATAGCCACATGCACAAGCCTTTACTCAGAGAACTGTTCCCAACTCTACATCACTCCCCTGCCTGATTCCAGCACAGCAACTGAGAATAAGTAGTAATAGGATGAGAAGGACAGATGATCTAACAGTACAAAGAGTTGATCAAGTTACTGGGCTGGTTTTCTGAAGATGACTTCTAGCTGCAGACTTCCACTATTTTTTTTATTCTGTTTTTAGGGGCATCAGGAAAGAAGAAAAAGTGAATGAATGCACAGTTATGAAGTGAAATTGTTAAGTGAAAAATCTTTAATTTCCACCTCTCTCCCTCACAACATCTAACACAGGTAAGGTAATGCTTTCAGAAGTACCTAGACACACGGTTCCTATGATAACAAGGTGATCTGGAAGACCACAACCAAAGAAGATGCATGACACTGAGAAGCGACAACACAAATGAACACTTACACTAGGCTTCAAACCCCAGTTTTTAGGGGTCTCATCGCATTACCCCCCTGTGCAGTCACTCCATCTATATGATTTCTTTCTCCTAGATGACCTAGTGTTTGTACACATCTTTAAGGGTCTTTAACAAAAAGATGATCACATATTGAAAAGCACTACAAGAAGCCCAACCAGGTATGTTAAATTTATTTTGACAGAGGAACTGAACTGCTGTGATGAAAACAAAGCCATGTTTATGCTGTGGTTAAATTACAGCTTTAAGATATGATAGTCATTTACCTATATCTGAAGGGTATAAAATGGTCCTTCAAGCATGTAACCCTGCACTAAGTATACATACTGGAATCAGTGGGACCACTTACATGATCACATTTTGTGAGGCTGGAGCGCAGCAGTTGGGGCAAATTGCTCAAAGGTAACCACAGAGCTAAGTAGGAGGAAAAGGATGAAAATGACATTGAAACACATATAATGGGCATTATGGGGGGGGACACAGAAAAGCAAGTGCTTAGACTACAACCTTGTCCTGAAAAGACAAGTAGAAAAAGTTCTTCTGTTTGTGATATTTGAAGTTCTACTGGACAGAGAAATGCATACCACAGGAGTGCACCATCTTGCATGCTATGGTGTCTTCTAAGCTTGATCACCAAAGGTCTTTCACCTCAAACTTGCTGCAAGTCAAAGAAATACTTTTTGCATGATTATCCAGTTAAAAATTTTAAAACACTGCACTGACAATGAAAGTAAAAATGAGAGAACAAATGGTTTTGTGTTTATTTTCTCTCCAGAAGTCTTTCCCAAGTTTGCTCGGTTTCCCTCTAAATGCTGCCTCTGCAGACTCAGCCTAGGATGTCATGATCAAAGTGGGTTCCCTCCTGCCTCATATACCATATTAACATCATTACTAAGTTATGACCTCAGTAACACCTATTCTAATCCTATTGCCTTCACTAGGGTTCTGCAAGTGTAATTTAGCACTTCATTTAAGGCAATGAAATTGCAAAGGCAGTCTAGAAAGTGGAGCACAGTTTATAACATTGCTGATGACAGCGCACAGCACAGTCCCTTTTAGTCTCACGGTTGGTGTCACAGATACAACAGCAGTAAAATCTGATTTTGCTTAGTATGCCTGCTCTGCATACATGTTTACACTAATATAATACTTTTAACAAAGAACTATAATGTCTATAGATGTTATTTAGAAAACAGTCTCACTTTAACTATGAGCATGACAATTATATAATTTCATGGCAAAGTCACATTTTTGGCTCCCTGTACTGCTTCAAATCCCATTACTTTGGCTTGCAACATCTATTTGCAAGAAAAAAAAAAAATGCCAGATACATTCCGAAGACCAAAGAGAAAAACTTACACTAAACTTGGGGAAAATTTGTCAGACAATTCCTGTTTGCAGCTTATGGGGGCAGGGGGGAAAATTATATGCTCTGAAATTTTTCACTTATGACTAATGCGCCTCTGGTTTCCTCATAGCGTAAGAAAACATATTACCAACTCTGAATATCTTTATATAATGTGAAAATATTTAAAATGTTAGAGCTTAAGTCTACTGAAAGAAATAAGCTTTGAGCAAATCACATTATAGCTGAGTATAGCTAGTTTATGTGAGAGAAGTTCCAACTTTCTCAATTTTTGGAGAGCATTCACATCAGGTACTGTAATAACACCTAATTAAAAAAAAAGCAGCTCCTCAAAATGCTGAACAGCTGTAACTGATGATTCAGTTGGAGGAAGGGACACAAAACCTTGAAAACAATGCAGGTTAAATGGAAGTTTTCTGTAGGGCTTCATCTGTACATGGAGACTCCAGCCTTGAGGCTTCACTTCTTGTGCCAAATTTTGAAAGCTCGAGGTAAAGGCAAACCATGGCAGGGGTGTCGGTGAAAACTAGACAACTTTACCAGACAGGTACTTCCTAAGAGAAAGCTGGAGGAGTTCCGACCCATTCACAGTGACCGTACTGCCATCCAGAGGTAGGCTGCAGCTCAAGAGCAAGCAAAGTGGTCTTGAATTGTCACGGAGAAAAGACCTACCTTCAGCCCACATGGCAGATTCCAGTTTTCAGGAAACCGTACAACTGATGGGGCAGTTTAGTTCTGCAAGGGCATGAGGTTTATCTACTGTTTGTGCCATTGCCAAGCATGGATCTGTTGCAGAATAGCCTCCAAGCAGGTTTTTCTAGTTTAGTAGCAGCAGTCTCATTTTTCAGGATAGTTAAATGCATGCACACAAAGCTTTGGGAGCGGAAAGTATTGCTGGTCAAAAAAAAACCCCCACAAACAAAAAACAAACAAAAAAACCCACCAAAACCCAAACAAACAAAAAAACAGCATGGGAATAAGGAGAGGGGGCCTTTTACAAAAATGTTCAGGACAGTCTGAGATTTATTTTGGATAGTAACCTGAAGAGACATGGAGGTCTTACTGAGTCTAACCAAGATATCTGGTTGATGGAGAACTCCCTAGGAAGTATTACTGGCATTCATACATTTCCTTTCCAGGTTTCTATGGTGAACATTTCATTTTATAAAGGGAAGGCAAAGGTGAAGGACAGACTCCTTGTCTTTTTACTTCATTCAACAAGTCAAAGAAACTCAGAGATAAAATGCAAGAGATCATTTAGACCATAGGAGGAGGTAGGAATAAGGCAGGATAAGGAAAGTGAGCTGCTTATATCAGTTGGTGACTGTGATCCAAAACCTGACCTGTAAAATACATTCTGTGGTTGCACCTGACACCAGTAAGTGAAGGGTGGCTAAGTAGCTTATTTACCTAAATGAATACAAGCGTATTCTTACCTCTTGACCTAGACTGAGAATAAACTGTCACTGCAATAAACATTTAGTGTTGAAATATGCAGTAAGGTGTCTCACAGTTTAACATTAACAATCAAAAAATGCAGTTATTTAACTATTTTCCTACCTTCTTAATATAGAATTTTGCATGCTTGGAATTCTTGAAACTGAAACACTAATTTTAGGTTTAATTTAAAAGGTAAAAGGGGAAGAAGATTTGTCTGATGAAACAAACAGCACAAGTCACAAAAGACATTCCCGCTCCATTGGGTGCATTAAGTTGTAATCATCTTATTCTGTAGAATGGAGGCTTGACACAAGATATCTATACTACTACCAATAGTTTATAGACTCTTAGCATAAGAGGTGTATCAAATTACTCAGATATAGCAAAGGGCATTGAAATAATCACTTGGAATCCAAACACAATTACACACGTATACAATTACATCCTTTCCTCAGAAAGAAATCTTTTGTCTCCACGCTATCTGCAGCCAATGTCACTGAAGACTCTGGAGAGATGGAGAAAGAACTCACTCTGGATGAGGACAATCAATCAAAATCTTCTCTGGAGCTAGAACTGCTGTTATAACAGATCAATAAATGCTACCTGTTGATCTACAACGGCAGAATCATGAAGGCGTCTACTCAAAGTGATACATATATGCATATTAACCACTGCATGTGTGTATGTGTTTATTTAAATATTAATTCTAAATAAACTTTAGAGGTTTGCTTTTGTTAATGCATGCACATACGTAAGCTGACATTGACCAAGACCCTCTTACTACTCTGTCAGCCTGAAATTCTGCAAGAGGAAGAAACAGAGAAGTCAAATATTAATGGGAAGTGGAATTTTCCTTGCAATAGCCTCAATAAATATGTCGGTCAGGGGAAAAAATAGGTCAAAAATAGAAAGCTTATATCTCCGATATCAAAGAAAAGAATGTTTGTGTCAAATCTATTGGAGAAATTGCCATGAATGGTTCATCTGTGTGAAAATATGATCCTTGTAATGCTGCTAAGATCAGCGAGACCTAGGATGATATGTTGAATAAGAGCTGGTTGCAGAAGTTAAAAATGTCCATGGGAAGCTTTAATTTACACGTTTGTTTTCCCAGTATTTTAAAATGGGTAGGAGAGGAAAGTGTAAAAAATTGCTTTCCAGGATTGTTCATTAATTAATATAAAAAGGAATGTATATTAAAGTGTGAATATTAAGGTGAAGTCCTTATAAACGACATTCAACATTTTCCCACTGTGCAAAATTTTTCATTTGAACTCATCTGTTTCCTCAGTTTTGGATCATTTGTACTTCTTTTCCCTGTGGCCCATACGCTCCTGCTGTTGTACACGCAGTTCATCTTCCACCCTTTCCTAAAACACTCAGAAAGATAAAGTACAATGAAATATACAGTACCTTTAAACCAGAGACTCAGACAAACACCTTTTTATTAGCCTCATATGCGAGATCTGCTCAGGGAAGCGTGCACTAATTCAGCACCTAATTCTGCAGCAATCCTCACACAGAAACCCAGTTGCCTCTGCTCTGGATTCTGTAAGCAGATATTTCACCATAAATCTCAAAAACTTTTTCATGACTGGAAACTTGGGAACTTGACCCTGTTGGGGTTGGCTGCAACAACCAGCGGATCTCTCTGGGGAGGCCAAAAGAGGCTGCATATGCTTAATTCAAAGAAAGTACCTTAAAGGGCAGCAGCCGTTGCATCTACAGCAAAACACGTAATTTAACTCTCAGTGACTCTTCAATGAGAATCATGCCAGGCCTGCTGTCCCCAAAAAACAGATGCCTCAATGCTGGCTAAAAAAAAGTTAGTTGTGCTACAAATTGACACCAATTGAATTTGTATGTGCCATGGTTTATCACCTTCCTATGTTAGCAGCCAAAGAGAAGGAAAGAGCAATACTGATAACCAAGGTGTGTCCAGAGAAAAGTGCTACAGATGTTGCAGTATCCCCCCCCCCCGCCGCTTTTCTGTATCACTTTCTGATTTATTTTAGGTTTCACAGTGAATCTGGTGGCTCATTGTGCTATTGTTTGAGTTTTATATAATCTACCTGCAATTGCTTACTCTTTCCATTATCTGCCAGAGACCTGTTCTACAATGGAATGTAGTTACTGCAATGGGCTTTTATTGCCAATATATATAAAAATATATATTCATATACAAAATTCAACTAAGACATTTCCTTCTATGCTTTATCAAAAAGGCTTAGCTGGAAAATGTTTAACACATCCTAAGAATGCAACACTAAGGACCATTAGAGAGGATGTTGAGGTGGAGGATGTTTTTTCTTTTTAATGAGAATAATATAAACTGAAGTGTTCTTACTCAGGGCATACATGAAAACACAAATAAATCATTTCAGGTGAGCATAAATTCTGCTTGAATTGTAAATGACCCTGCTAACAGAAATTAGATTGAGGCAGAAGCTTAAGTTCTCTTCTGTACACCTACTCTTCTTTGGAGCATTTTTCAGATTCTGGCAAACAAATTTAGACTTGAGCTGTAGAAAATCTATGATTTCTAATGCTCTCTCACAAATCTTCAATTACTCTATTTTTAAGATGTTTAAATTAAAGAGACTGTCAAGGCCTTGGCTTGTTTCTTTGTTTTGGGACTGTTTTGTACCTGTGTTGAGGGAATAATGTGATTTTATTTACTGTCATTAAAAAAGGCCATTTTTAATAACAGCTTGAAAAATACAGGGGGCTGGGTTTGCTGCTTCCCCTTTTCCTCCCTCATAGCCTCTGGTGGACATCTACTTATGCAGTGACGTAGGATAAACAGTCCTTCAGACTGAATACTTAAATTTGTGAAATGGAAGCTCAGAAAACACAGGATACAATCTACTGAAAGAGAATTGTTTGGGAGGGAGGGTTTTAGCCTCTTTCTTTTTACTTTTTAAAAATAACCAATGAGGTCATTTTAATCCCAGATTTAAGTGGCTTTCTCATTCACAAAGTACGGTCCGATAGCTGACTTGCTTTGAAACTGAAAACAGTGTCAGGACCTATGTCTGTTAGGGCAGTGTAAATTTAGAACAACTCCATTGACTGCAAAGCAGTTAAAATCTTATATATCGGTGATTAGAAATTGGCCTATAACATGCTTTAATTTCTTAACCATTTCACAACAGAGATAAATCTCCTCCATATCAGTCAATTATTTGCTCTTGCCAGCGTTACAGCTATGTCAGACTCCCTGATCACATTCTTCCTGATTGCTTCCCTCATCCTAGAGGGATAACTGTACACAATAAAGGCAAAACAGCAGATGATCTTTCAGCTGCCTGAAAACTTTAAGGACAAAATTATCAAAGCAATTCTGTCCCAAGTATCCACTTGCTACTCAAAAGAATGAAGCTTCTTTACCAAAGGCATGTAAGAATTTGTTTTCATCCGTGGAAATGTGAACCAGTTCCAAAGAAATTAAGAAATTGGCTATAATGAGTATAGAGGACTAAGAAATTAATAGTAGAAAGTATATTTTATAGAACAGCTAAATCCTACATGATTTTTAATGAAATGATTCAGTAATTCTCTAACCATATTTTAAGGGTTATCTAAATGCCAGGGCAATTACAACTCTACAGAAACAGAATAAAAACTCAGTGTAATTAACATTCAAAGTAGCTGCTAATTTCTGCATTTATTGGCAGCTCATGCAACTTCATAACAGAGTTTCCCAGACTAACCTGTTTAGATATATACCCTTTGTGGCAGCAGAGTTATTAAAACAAACAATACATTTACAGCGCATCTTTCTCTCAATCTGCTAAAGCTGAGCAAAACCACATTTGAAGCTCCGAGACTCGCACCCAGCAGTGTCCACTTTAAATAGAAAAATCTCATTGATTGCATGAAACTCAGGTCTCATTTTTGTCCATCGATTCCCCTGGTGACCTTCTGCAGCATCAAAGCCCAGAGCGAACCCAATCTGACCCCGACTTTATGTGCATTATTATATTGAGAGACAGGAGCTACTTACAGTCCATGCCATTGTCTCCGTAGATATGTAATAAAGTATTCTAGAACTGCTCCGGCAGAGAACACTTCATGCACTCGGCATTTCCTTTTCTCTGTCTGTCTCTCTCTCTCTCTCTCCCTTCCAATCTTAAAATTCTTCTCTTTGCTGTGCCGAATGCTTTTTTTTCCCCCTACAGTGGACAGCTCAAATGAGCAACTTCAGACTTTGACTAATACTCACATAACTCTCAGTAAACAACATCCTTCACGCAGATCTATAACTAATAATAATGCTCTTTATTAAGCTCTCCTGTGAAACAATATGTCTAATAAAAGCTGCTCTCCATGCCGTTTTAATTATAATAAATCACCTTCATTATGATGCATACTTCAATATAACATGCCTAATGCTTAGCTACCTAGGATACTACAATAATGAGGACAGAGAGTATACACATCTTGAAGAAAGTTATTTACACACACTGAAAAATTCTACAGTACCCTACTGCTTTGCAACATGAATTTCAACAACTTTTATCTTACCTTACTGTTCATAACATCACAGCTGAGAAGAAAAAAAACCCTGAAAAATGCTGTTTACACAAATAACAGGACCCTGAATACATCCACTAGCATGGAAAAATAAGTCCTTGCAGTGCAATCATTTCTCTATAAATGTATAAAAGTATTTTACCACCCTGTGCAACAAATCAGTGATGAGACTATAGGCTGTTGTGCGCCGGTACCTAGGGATTTCACGTCAAAGTCAACTTCCTTGGCAATCCCTAGGGAACTGCGCTGTGCACATTCTCATGAAAGGTGTGAAAATCTGATTTTCTAAAATGGATCAGTAATTCTCTATGAAGGGGAAAAGGATCGATAAATCTTTGCTAAGTAGATTGTAAAGGAAAAATTATTCTTTCAGTGACAGTACATTAGGATCCTCCAAACAATCTCAATAAACTAAAGACATAGCATTTCTCCACCAGCTACTTTTGACTTCTGATATATTTTTGTAATCTCAGATCATTCTGCAATGCACATACATTTATATTTGCTAAGCAATGTTCCATGTTGATGTTGATTTATGAGTATATGCCATTATAATGCTCGCCTGTGAGTAGAAAAAGAAAATTATTAGCTGCTTGTAACCTGATAGATGTGATATGAGGAAATGTCATTACACCCATGCACACATATATGTTTGTTACTATATCACTCTCTCTGTACCTACACAAATATTCTGTACTCTCTCTGTATATATATATACACACACAAATATTTACTACACAGCATGTATTTATATTTTTTTTTTGGTACCTGCACATATATAGCTACATTTTCAGGCACTGAGAGTTAATTATAACATATATAGCAATTGTAACTCTACTAGGTGCTTCACAGACCTGAAAGGTGTTCAGCCAGTTACTGAAGTAGCACACGCCATCTGACATTTACACTTTCAAATCAGATAGCCACATTGTACTTAAACATGTGATTTTTACGTATAAGCAAACGCAGCATCTGCCTGAAGACAGCATGATAATACGGCCTACAGCAAGCAGTCCAAATGTATTGCCAAGTCAGAAGTGGGCTACGCACACAAGCAGAGGAATTCATTTGTCCTTTTTACACAATCTTTCTCCTGCTGCAGAGAGTAAGAGGATCCTGCCAGAAACGTCTGTAGTGTTGTTTCTGCGGCAGTGGTAATATGCACAGTGTGGGCACTTAAATGTCCATTCCAATTCTAAATGCCAGTGCTGGTATGAAACTTAACATGCTGGGTTGCATTTCTATTCCTGGCGCTCCCAGCACAGAAGTATTCTGGGTGGTAATCTTTGAGGGGATGCATGCTGAGGAAAGGAAAAAAGAGCTTTGTCCCTCTCCCTAATGCTAAGAAACCAGAGAGGAGAGGAGGCAGCCTCCACTGCCCAGAGAAATCTATAGTCTGGAGACCAGGCTCTCTCCTGCAAGTAGGTTTTGGAACGAACACAGAAAATCAAGTCTAAGGAAGCCCAGAATAACAGGAGAAACCAAATATAACAGGAAGGCACAGGCAGGAAAAAATTTGAGTTCAGCACTCTGAAACTGCTTCATGTTTGACTGAGCCCCCCCAAAAAGGTTTGAACCATACAGTGCAGTTGTGAATACTTTAAGATGCAGAACTCTAATGGAGCTAGTGACATCCTGAAAACCAAACTGTGCACCTGAATAAGTTTCTCTGGCATTTTCTAGAGGGTGGAATGATGGTAGAAGCCATCATTATTTATAGTCAGAAGGTCTAATGCCTTGTATACTTCCACAGTTCAACGAACCTGCTTGCAAAATTTCCTTAATCCTCTCAGCTTGTCTTTTGTTGGTTTGTGTTGGTTTTTTTGTTTGTTTTGTTTTTATAAACAGGACAATACTAACAAGAGTGCTTGAGAACAGATGCTGCCCTAGGTCCTAGTCGAGCAGAGAGTATCAGAATGTACCCAAACAGGCTGGGCCACTGCACTGTTTCATGCTTGAGGGAGCATGTAGTTTAAAATATCTCTTTTTTCCCCTATTATCTCTACCATCCCCGTGTCCGCCAGAACAAATGAGACACATTGATGACATCATCATATGGGGCAACACGGCAGAAGTAGTCTTTGAGAAAGGGAAGAAAAGAGTCCAAACCTGTCTGAAGGCCGGTTTTGTGATAAAACAAAGTAAGGTCAAGGGACCTGCACAGGAGATCCAGATTTTAGTAATAAAATGGCAAGATTAACATTGTCAGATCCCAATGGATGTGATCAAGAAAATAACAGCCATGTCTCCACCAACTACCAAAAAGGACTGTTGTGGTTTAACCCTAGCCAGCAACTAAGCACCACACAGCCGCTTGCTCACTCCCCCGCCCTGGTGGGATGGGGAGAGAATCATAAGAGTAAAAGTGAGATAAGAACAGTCTAATAATTGAAATAAAATAAAATAATAATAAAAAAGTATATAAAGCAAGCGATGCATGATGCAACTGCTCACCACCCACCAACCGATGCCCAGCACGTCCCCGAGCAGCGATCCCTGCCCCCCAGCCAACTCCCTCCAGCTTATATACTGGGCATGATGTCATATGGTATGGTCATATGCCCTTTGGCCAGTCTGGGTCAGCTGTCCTGGCTGTGCCTCCTCCCAGCTTCTTGTGCACCTGGCAGAGCATGGGAAGCTGAAAAGTCCTTGACTAGTATAAACACTACTCAGCAACAACTAAAAAACATCAGTGTGTTATCAACATTGTTCTAGTGCTAAACCCAAAACACAGCACTATACCAGCTACTAGGAAGAAAATTAACTCTATCCCAGCCAAAACCAGGACAGACTGGAATAAGTGGACTTACAGCAGACAAAAACATATAAAGAATAGTAACAAACGTGGCATATCAATCCCTGATAAAGTCAATTCATATCATTGTCATGAGGGACAAAAGGATAAAATTAAGTTCTCTTGGACTGACAAATCTCATTTTTACCCAAGGACACCATGGTAAGGGATCCTCAGGAGCCTGCTGCAGCTTCTCCTCAGACCTGTGTATTTTGAATCCTTCCAGTGGAGCTTCTCAAAGCACTTCACACATTTCAGATAACAAAGCTTCACAACACCTCCTCAAGGTATGGCAGGGAACAGAAATAAGGCCCACACATGCACATATACATATGCACACACACTGGGGTACCACCGGGAGGCAGGGTCAACGTTTTAAAGCTGGATGCTTAATCTACTCTAGTCTGGAATTTTGACCTAGGTGACTAGGTGAAAACCACACAGGAGACCAATGCCAGACTAGTCCTTCCCTCTTATCCTGAACACATGGAAATACACTTGAAAGCCAGAAAGACATAGCTAGTCAGTAGCAGCCCATGCCCAGTACACATCAAAGGGGAGCTCTGGCCCATACAGATACAATAATATACACACACAATAATATACGTGCTCTCATCCGTCACAGATACCCCAAAATTTTTTGGGATATCTCAGAGAAATATGAAATTGTCTTCTTTTACCATAGGTTTTGGAAAAGGATATCTTCACTGAAACCAAACCATGGAAGCAGTCAATCTCCCTGCAGCACCACAAATCAGAAACATAAAAAGGGAAGGGCCTAATACTACTTGCAAAGAAGCACACTGGTGCCCCATCTGTTAAAGAAGAATGCGCCTTGCTAAGGTAGGTGTTCCTCATCCACCACACCAGCAGGGTACAACAGTTGTATTTTAGGCTCTATGTCATACTGAATAAATCCCATTCTCTCTCTGATATCCGTATGTACCTTGCACTCCACTTCTGAGGATAGCCCCCTCCTGAAGCTATAGTTCAGACCCATGTCCAGCATTCCAGCTGTGACCGACTGACCCAGAGTAGCATGAATCACCTGGTTTAGTCTGTAAGCATTTATTCAGACCATTTTCTAACCTGCACAGCCAGCACCTCTAAGTGTTTGGTTTCGTCTCTTGTTCACAGAAAGATTGGGTTTTTTGTTTTGTTCAGTGACGTGATTTTCCTGGAATGCAGATAATATCATTTGCTTAGGGAAAAAAAAAACCACAATTTTTTATCCTTTCTTCATTTTTTCTAATATCACAGATTAGGAGAACAATGAATGTAAGATTAAATACTTCTATACCTGAAATTTGGTAATGGTCTCCTCACAGAGAGGACAACACTGACTGCTCCCTGTCTGCCTACACAAGATGGGCCTGTTGCTACTGCACAAGAGCTATTTGGGTCAGAAAAGAGATGAACAATTTTTTTTTTTTTTGGTTGGTTGTTTTTTAAGTCTTTCATCTCCTTTAGTTTTCTCATATTCAGACATGATGTAAATTTTGAATTAACAGTACTGTAAACGGTTCAGTCCTGTTTTAACACAACTTTTTTACCCATTTTTGCTTTTGATACTGTGCCCTTTCACAAACCATACAACAGAGGTGGATTCAGAATGCCTGTATCTGCTCCTGGAATAATATGCAGTGGAGGCCAATCCCAATTCCAGGACACTGCCTAGCAGGAAGCATTTGCATGATTACAGCTGAGACAAATCATGGTTGTCTATACTCCGCACTTTGAGACTACCTGTCTACTCCTCATCTGCACTAAGAAAATCAGATACTAAATAGTACAGATCTCTGTCTAGAGATACTGACTAAAATCCCTAAACACCAAAGGACACATACACCTTCAAAGATCAGTGGTTGTCACTTGCACAGAGGACCAAATCCTGCACCTACCAAAATACAAAATTCCCATTGCTTTCAAAGAGGGGAGACTCCATCCAAGAAATCTAGATGGGCGTTCATCAAGGGGAGGCCCATGGAAACTTTGCATCTGAGGGCCAGGTTCTTTTTAGATCATCAAATGCCCACAACAAATTGTGCAGTGGTGCAACACAACAAAATTAACCTTACGCTAGGCACCTTAAGATGTGTTTTCCAGAATATTAAAAAGTTTCTTCCAACTACATTTTAAAACAATATTTTTGATTCATTGCCCCAGACAAATTATGTTAAAGAGATTCATTAAGTGAATTATATTCTCTGAACCCTTATATGAATGTTATATAGGATATCACATATACACATGTGCAAAATTCCAGGATATAATTCTATAATAAACTCCTGGAAAGTTTCAGAAAGGAGCTCTTCTATATCACAAGCTAAAAATTGCATTTGTATTCAAAGGCATGTTACACTCATGATAATACAACTAGACAATGTGTATTTTCAAATTAAATTATGGAGTAACCCTGTAGTCAAGGCTGAAACTTACTTCCCCTCTTAACGCCATAAAAATTTCACCTGATTTCTCAAAGAAACCCAACTCAAAAAGTTGTACACCATAGCTCATCACACAGTAGAGCTTTTTCTCAGAAGTTTAAAAAACATAATAAAAAGGAGGCTTGGGGTTTTGAAAATGAACTTTTTCTAACCTGTTTTATCTGCCCTGTAGAAGAACAATTATCCAGAGGGACCTCGACAGGCTGGAGAAATGGGCTGACAGGGACTTCTTGAAGTTCAACAAGAAGTGCAAAGTCCTGCAGCTGGGGAGTAACAACCCTGTGCACCAGTACATGCTGGTGACCAATCATCTGGAAAGTAGCTTGGCAGAAAAGGACCTGGGGTCCTGGTGGACACCAAGTTGAACATGAGCCAGCAATGGGCCCCTGCAGCAAAGGTGGTGAATGGTATCCCGGGCTGCATTAGACAAAGTATTACCAGCAGGTCAAGGGAAGTGATCCTTCCCCTCTACTCAACACTGGTGAGGCCACACTTGGAATACTGTGTCCAATTCTGGGCTCCCCAGTACAAGACAGAGATGGGCATACTGGAAAAGTCCAACAAAAGATCACTAAGATGGATAAGAAACTGGAGCACATCATGTATGAGGAAGGATTGAGAGAGCTGGGACTCTGTGCGGTGCATCCTGGAGAAGAGAAGGCTCAGGGGAATCTCATCAGTGTATATAAATACCTGAAGGGAGGGTGCAAAGACGACAGAGCCAGGCTCTTTTCAGTGGTGCCCAGTGACAGGACAAGGGGCAATGTGCAAACACTGAAACACAGGAGGTTCCCCCTGAACATCAGGAAACACTTTTTCACTGTAATGGTGACCAATCACTGGCACAGGTTTCCCAGAGAGGTCGAGGAGTCTCCTTCCTTGGAGATACTCAAAAGCCATCTGGACATGGTCTTGGGCAACCAGCTCTAGGTGGCCCTGCTTGAACAGGAGGTATGGACTAGATGACCTGCAGAGGTCCCTTCCAACCTCAACCACTCTGATTCTGTGAATTTTTAGCATTTTTCTTCCCCATTGGACAGAAACAAGGGAAGGAAAGAACAGTAAAAAGAATCACCTTCAACTATATAAAGACTAATAAAGAAAACTCACCTTGTTTTGTAGGGCTTCAGGTTTTCCTATGTGTTATCTAACAGAAGAGGGAACTAAAAATGCTCAATAGGGATCCAAAAAGCTAGACAGATGGTGAAAATAAGCCCCGCATAGAGAGGCTGAGTTTGGGAGGGCACAGGAGGAACAGCATAGGAAAATAGAGGACCTGGAATGACATCCTGCCTTGAAACAGAGTAAGGAATGGAGGAATGTCATTTCCATGTTCTTCCATTATACATTTTGGAAATGGACACCTTGGAACCTGCAGGACATCTACTTCGAATGGCCTGGTAAGCCTTCCACTCTTTCATTCATAACAAAGAAAAAAAAATTAAAATTACCAGAGGGGTTGAGTTCAAACATCTTTTCAGTGCAGTGCTACTGTCACCCTGAAACACTGCAGTAATTTCTGTAAATTTTCAAAGAACAGCTTTAAGGTGAAGAGTCTGGGAAGGAGACTTAAGGGTTTCCATCAGTTTCTGGCAATTCTGCACTGTTAACTGCTACTCTCACTTGTTTTATCATCCACCTTCTGTGGTCACCCTCAGGTTTGGCTAATTAACCACTAACATGCTAACCCAGTAAACATACCAAGAAAATGTACTAATTACTGAAGCCTATGTGTGTTTTCAGAGCAGTATATCTAGGACAATTTTAAGTAGATGCTCTTGACCCATCTCTCAGTTGCTTACACAAGTGATCTGCTTTAGAAATACCAGAAATTTAAAAATTTAAGAAATAGAATAGCAGGTGGGTCCTCTGGAAAACACCTTGCAAAATCCCTGGGGACTACAGATTGCAGAGCATTTTTGCAGAGCAGGTCACACCACTGTAAAACACATATCCTATTTATATTAACTTCAGTAGACTTCTGCATGAATGTGCTTAGATCTGTTGAGGACTGATTAATGCAGATGAACATCTAGGACCTGATCCAGGTCACTGACATCAGTAGAAGCAGGTTTACTGTACCCTGTGTGCAGATTTGGGCAGCATTCTTAGGATTTTCACAAGAAGTGACATTCTTACTTTAATTAAAATACTGTCAGAACTTCCACAATACTTCATGATGAGCAAACTAACTAGCCACATCTGTGACAGGCATAGATGATGGCAAACAAATGCCATACTCATAAGCATTTGAGACTGGAAGTAACCATCTTTGTCTAGGTCAGTCAATTGTCAAAAATATCTTCAAAACAGAGGGAGTTACCTAGGCCCTTCTTTCCCCACCTCCAGTCATTTCTTCCCTAACCTTCTAGCATTATAAACAAAATCATCAAGAAGTATTTGCAGGTATGTCATCAGCTCTACCCTCCCTGCTGAAAAGCCACCTAAGACCTCCTTTGTGGGCACAAGCAGTCATTCCCAGGTAAAGATGAAGAATTTCAAGAGCCATGACTGAGGAAGAGCAGGAGGTTGGGCAGAGAAAGTCTTCTGGGAAGATAAAGAAATGAGCTTTGCATCTGGCTCTTTAAGCAGAAACTTCTGCCCTACTGAGGCCATCCATGACAATTTGGTAGCCCTACTGAGCTGCAGCCCTAGTTCTAACAAAATAAGCAGGGTGTGCATTTGAAATAGGAATGGGGCTGGTGGTGAACTTTTAAATTATTTATGTTACAGGAAGAAAAAAAAAACACAACATTTCCTTAGCTACCTAGCATACCACTACTGTGTTAGAGCAAGTTACAACTTGAGAACAAGCAGTGAATCAAAGTAGGTAGAGTGTGAAAGATTAGGCATTTTGTTCAAACACTAAAAAGAATGTAAAGGCCATTGGAAATGGCTTCTCTGTTAAGCTTTCTCTCTCCTCCTCTTCCTCCATAGAGCATGAAGAAATCAGAAAACAAGACTGTTTATAAACCAAACTGAAACAGCTCAAGTCTATTTTATTGACCAAGCAAAATAGGCAGATGGCACAAAAAGGGAACAGTATGTTTTTAAATACTTTTAGAAGGGGAAAAAGTTAAGTAATGCTGTTGCTAGCAGCCATGCAGTTCATGCAAGGAGTGCCTTTAAAAGGCAGGGGATGTGTAAGGAGAGTGGCCTCTGCAGAGCAAAGCAGCATCACAACATGCCTCCAGATTACTTCATGCACAAAGTTGACAAGTCTTTTAAATATTAAGGGCCATGTTCTACTCTAATTCCACACACGGGACTCCCATTAATGTCAGTGGGTGTTTCACACAAAGCACAAGAATAGAAAACAGCCCTTGGCATCTTTTAGTATTAAAGAAAAAAGATTTCAATAAGTTTACTTAATCCATCAAACTGGCAGACTCTAGCATTAGCTCCTGTGATAGTGCTGTCAATGCTTGGCCAAGCCTAAAAAAACCTTCAAGCTTAAGCAAGTCTTGACACAGCAGAGAAGCAGAAGCTCAAGATGGCCAACTGTAGGAAGTAAATAAACTTTTAAAAGCAAAAAGAAAAAGGATTAAAGGATAAAGAAAATTATTTTCCCCCTTTATATCAACTTTTTCCACTGAAGAAATATACGTTTCTGAAAAAGAAACCCTGAGCTTGGCAGGCTGGGTGGAAAAAGAAAACCAGAGACAAGTTTGGTAGGTTGGGAGAACGGGATGTAGAGTATAGCTGCTAATACTGCTAAGGGAATTTTGCATTGACTTTAGCGTACCAGGGGCATACAAACTTTTTGACCATGCACTATTTAGTTCCCTTGATAGCCTGGAGTAACCACAGTTAAAGGTCTCAGTATATACCTTAAGTCCATGGGAAGAGTGGATTTGTGCCCAAGAGAGTCAGATGCACAAGTCAGAGCTTCATCAAATGGTGTCTGCAAGGGGGGGGCAAGCATAAGACAACTCTGCTAATGCCTTCCCCCCATTGCTGTCCTACTCCCACATTCCCAATAGGAACAGTCTCTTGATCACCGGTCCCTGTTGCATTTTTCATTTTAATTTTTTGTTTAGAATAAGCCCCATGCACTTCTTAGCCTAGGTTTTTGTTGGCTTGGTGGCTACCATTTTGGGTGGACTGTCCTTGGCTCTGGGGTACTAGCCCTCATGATAATTGCAAGTGACCCAGTTACTTTGAAAGATGGTAGAGCCAAATCTGAAATATTAGGTCCCATTCTCATTGCCATATTTAGTATCCATCTGGTTGAATTATCACTCAGGGCTACGCTGTGGGATTTCTGTGGCAGAGAAACTGACACAGGTATATTGTCTGGCTGACAATTTAGCTAGACAAGCCTGTTGAAACTGTGCAAAACTTAGAGGATACATGGCATTAGTAGTCTGACCTTGGTACATAAAAGATTTGAGGCAATTTAAATTGTATTGCCATCACGCAAAGGAGACATCTCAAAGAAAGCAACAGGGTAGAGGTACAGGTAGTTGTTGGACAGTGTTATGCAGGCTTTTTCTCTCCCCCTGGATATACTGATATACTTTATTTATAGCAGTAAAAGCATCTGAGCACAAACAGTATTTGAAGACAAAGTTAAAAATATTACAGAGTGACGAGCCCTACAGCTAACTGTACTAACAAGTCTGTTCACCCTTTATTTCTTTCTTCTAATTCAGTATACAGCTGACTTATTTACACCCATCAGTTTAGCACATGAGCAGTAACAAAGCAAAACAGTTGTCGTGTTCTACTCCCTCCTTGTTCAGTTGCTCTTTGGGATGAACTCCCTCTTACTCACCCCTGCGTAGTTACATCAATCTCTCCTTAGATTGGTATTGAGGAAAAGTAATTGTCCAGAAGTGGAAGTTACATGTAGCTCTGAATGGGGCAGCTTCCCAGTGTTCATTATAATCAATGGAGTCTCTTTCATTGACTTCTATAAGAGATGGATCAAAGCAAGACCCTTTCTTTACAGTCCTTCTGAGGAAATTTCACCTGAAAATGCCAAGATGCTTCCTGCCAGGAAATCTACAGAGAATTCAGGCAGAACCCTGTTTTCAGTTTCACAACAAACTCAGATTAAATGAATTGCCTTCTGTGGTTTTCCAGTGTCGATTCCAATTATGGCTAATGCTGTGTAAACCCTAGGCTTAAAAAAACACATCAAGAAAAGTAGGGTGAAGGTCAGCATGCACGAGGGAAGCACCATGATTTTGGTTTGAATTCCTTTTGGGGTAGCAATTTTCAAACCTACTTTGATTACAATTCATGGAAGGTGGAGAGGTTACACTGGAAGTGGTTTGAAGAAGTTGTAAGAGGAAGAGACAGAAGCACAGCAGAATATATAAAATCATTCTAATGATATACACAGAAAATAAAGTCACCCTTAACTGCTTCTTCAGTAATCTGCCCAAAAGACTAACACAAGCACAGGCTAATTCATGCCCTCTGAATTTGATGGAGGAACTGAGCACTTCAGCATCAATGGCCCCTGCTTGAACAGGCCTTATATTTGCAAACAGACACTGTTACAAATTCCGAACCAGTTCCAATGCTATGTGAACCACTGCAACTTAAAAATATAAACCCACACTAGTAGAAGGTAACTCATTTGGACCACTGATGACTCGTTACTGAAACCACCCTCCTCCTTCCCCTGCCTTCACACATATAGTCCTGTTGAACCCAATGGGACAATTCCCATGAGGAAAGCCTATTTTTTGAAAGAAAGTTTTCATCATTGCTCAACAGCCATACTAGGCAGAAGAGTTTGATCCAGCTAAATTCCTGCCAGGCATAAGCTTCTTAAACACTGCAGTTTCTCCTTTTCTAGACCCTACCCACTGCTTGCGGGGCCCGGGGGGGGGGAGAGCAACGCGACACACGAGAATCAAGTATCGAAGTAAACCATCGGCTTTAGTATATAAATTAAGTATATACATTCTTTATAAACAGAACTCCTAATAGTACATTTAAATTATAACTTGCACTTTTGCAGCATCCCCATGGAGTTAATTTTAAAAATGAATGAATGAAATAATGCCACTAAGACTACAGAATTTCTCACACACACCCCTACACTGGCTTATCTAGTTTTAAGGTCTAGGACTTACACAGTTGCAAACTACAGCTGCTTAAATGACAACTATTGTTCACTGCATGATATTTGGTGAAATAAATGCTGAAGTATGAAATCCATTAGTGCCATATATATACCATACACTGCATTTGCAAAGACTTAGTTCAGAGGGGAGGGAAATTCCTCTCCCCAGATACATACAGCTCTTAAAGTTTGGGGGTTTTTTATTATTATTATTTTCTTCCAACAAAATATCTATTTTTTGGAACATCTCTATCTGCTGGTATCCTGAAACTCAATGAAATACCTCAAGGCAAGTATTTGTTCGCTATTTCCTGTTGGAACAGTGCAAGAATGTTCTCTGTGTTATTTGAAGCAAGCAGCAAAGATGGCAACAACACATGGGTGACACCACTTCCTTGGGGGAAGAGAAACTCCAACATATATTTAATATATATTTATATGCTGTATAATTAAAAAGGTAAGTCAAAGAGAACAACAGGCACTGATAAGCACTTGTTATTGAAAGGGGCACATGAAACAACAGGAGTATGCACCAAAGTGCAGTGGAGCAGAATCAGAGGTGAGGTCCTACCAATCAGCTCCCACAGAGACACTGAACAGCCAGTTCCAAACTAGGACAGCAGTCCTGTGGTTCTTGCCTGGTTTAGCTTCCTATAGACTCTAGTGACTACAGAACATGTGCAAACCAAACAGTAAGAGAAACTATAGCAAATTCTGTTTTTCTGCGGTCTTTTCCAAGCTGTTCGGAAACCAATTGTGCTACCACCTGCCATAGAAAAATGTTGTCCTGGGTTGCTGCCACTCCTGGAAACTGAATATACCCTGATTTGGATGAGGATAGCTTCCTTTTGCAATGCTTCATTTGCTCTGTGATCCCAAGCTGAGAGAGAATCAGGCCAATTATATTGAGTATAAACACACTACAAAGAAGCATCATATGTTTTAAAGAAAATAAAATATTCTTCATATATTTATGAATGATCTAGCCTGCCTTTGAATGAAAATTCAAATACAGGGAACAAAAGCTATTTAAGTAAAGCTATACTCTCATTCACACTCAGTAAAACTGTGATTACCTCTTTTTCCCTTCATGAAATAAACCACTGCTCCTCTAAAGTCAATTTGCAAGAGCATCAGCTTATAAAAAAAAAAAAACTCACCCTCCCATAAAAACATTCAAAACAAACCTATCTAGACAAAAGGCCCAGTTTCCCTACTGATTTGTGCTAGGGTGGAAAAAACAGTTGTCTGCTACATTAGTGAGAAATAACAACTTCAGAGAGTCAGACACATGCTGAAATGTTTCAGTTGAAATCAAACTCTGAGAAATTTTTTAAATGTTTTCAACACATCAGCATGAAGCATCGACCTAGTTGGAATCACTTAGATCTAAAGCAAATGCACTGATTGTTTTCACAGCATGCTTTTCTTCTTCAAGCTGCAACAGGCAGACTGGCAACTGCTGTTCGGAAAGGTTTTCAGCCCCCTGCCTTGGTCTACTGTAGCCTATGACACGATCAATACCAGGGTTAGAAGACAGAGGAAGCTAAGGAAAGATTATGAAGATGAGGTGAGTGACAGAATTGCCTTACAGGATTTGTTCTCTCTCTCTCACCTTGAGTCTTTTCTGCTGCAAACAAAGATGGAGAACCATCCCAATTCTTTCTCTGAAAGGGGGCAGAGATGGCGGGGAGACCACGTGGTGGGAGCGCAGACAGCACTCAGTGCACTTAGAAACATTCTGCTCAACAGGTACAACAAGAAAGAAGATCTTGCCAGCAGATGTCTTTTTCTTTGTCAGGGTGGCATGGAGATACTGCTTAAGAAAGCTTTTCTCTCATTAATCAGTATAATTAGCATGCATGGTGAGAAAAAGTTCACAGTGAAATAAAACTCGAGCATTTTTCTCTAATTATTTCACCTCAACCCAGCCTGTGCTATCTGCAGGCATCTCTGCTCCAGCCCATCTGATAGGGACCATCATCTTTCAAACAATCCCCCTCCCTTTGCACTGGTGCATAACGGGAGAGTGCTTCAGACACCAGTCCTGCTTAATATGCCACTGCACAGGAGGCTTTCGCTGCCATGTTAATGGCTTTCAGTTGTTCAGGTACCACATTATTAAAGAATTTTTACAGTAACCCTAACAATTTTAATAGTGTTAATCTTCATGACGGAAAATGTGATTTTTAAGTTCCTTACTGGAGATACTGTACTGTTCTGCTACCAGTTTATGGAGATAGGTGACTCAGCTTGAACTTACTGCAGTAGTGGGAGAAGGGTTGAAAAGAAACAGTTCTTCAAGGGGGAATTAGAGAAAGAAGGCCCAGTTTATGCCACTGTCTGTTTGTTCTTTTCAGTTAAGCATACAGAAGAATCCCAGGAGAAAAGCATATTTGGACATTAACAGCATGCAGCAGCCAAAATATTGTTGGGATTCAGTCAATCCACATTTATATTTTAATATGATAAAAGATAGAAAATAGAGCAGAGAACAGAAAGCCCCAACTCTTTTTTTCCTCCTTTAGTGACATGAATTTTATATATTTTATACAGCACTAGAAAACTATATACTGTAGATTATGTACACCCAAGTTCAGTACATCACTCCAGCCAGGATAGGGCTCCTTAGACCCATGGCATAGGCTCATGTACACACTGCTCCATAGCAATAAGGGAATTATTCCCACTGCAAACTTTTTGTTTGTAAATGGTTACAGCGCCATTATTTGTGCTGTGCCTACAAGTATGGACTTTGTGCAATTCTTTATGTCCGAAGAGACAGAAAACACTCCCAGTTCAGACAGAGGTAAACACAAGTTAGCAGACAATAAAGGGCAAGCCCTCCAATATGCATCGTGTTTTAGTCTGACTATCATCTTGAACTTGAGATTAGCAGGAGCTACAAAAGTTGGACACTATGCTCTCCTAGAGAGCAGCACAGTGGAAGCAAACAGCAGAATAGGTCGGGGAGGGGGTGTATTTGTTTTAAAACCTTTTAGTAAAGTGACAGTAAGAGAGATGGCAGGAGGAGCAGTAACGGGCTGCAGTGAGGAGCCCACCAGCATGGGGAGGCATAGTCCCAGGGCGAGCACAGAGAGCACCCTGCCAGCACCAGAGCTGGCTGGGATGGGTGCTGAGGGTGAGCACGTGCCAGCCCAGCACTGCGCAGGCGAGCACAGGGCCTCCTGCAGCAGCCACACAACTACAGCAAGGACTGGCAGACCTTCTTGTCCTGCAGCACTCACTCCTATCCCTCCTCTTCTTCTGCAATAACCCAGCAAACATCATTTTCCCTCCCCCAACAGCCCAGCCGTACCTCTTGGATCCACTTCCCAACAGCCCTGCTTGACAAAACGCACCCAAGTGACCCCCTTGCCCCACCTGACCACCATCCCTTGGTCTGCTCCCACTCTCTGGGGCCTCAACTGCCCCAGCCCCTGGGGACAGCTCAGCGGGTCACCCCAGGGCACCACTACATGGTGCTATGTGGGTTGCCAGTTCACAAAATCAGTTAGGGGAAAACACATCCAAAGTTTGCTTTGCTTTTTGTCTTGTATTTAGAAAAAACATCATCAGGCTGCAAGAGGCCTGTTGTCAAGTTGCCATCCATACTTCAAGATGTTTCCAACAAGAGACATAAGACAAAAAAAAAAAAAATATTTATTCAGCCCCATGAATTTGAGGACTTTTCTTTTGGGGAAGGAGTTCCCTACAAACGAGTCTGTCACTTG
The DNA here is from genome assembly GCA_020745775.1 of Theristicus caerulescens. Taxonomy (NCBI): domain Eukaryota; kingdom Metazoa; phylum Chordata; class Aves; order Pelecaniformes; family Threskiornithidae; genus Theristicus; species Theristicus caerulescens. Next base: position 56,150,308 of record CM036558.1, on the reverse strand, counting down.
ACAGTATTGTTCATGATCAGGCAATATGTTTGGTAATTGTGTCATACTGACACCTGAGGTTTCAATTAATCCCATCTCAGAGTAAGAGAGAAGTTTCACTCATCAAAGCATTTCCTCTCTTACATTGCACTGAGTTGCTTGGGGCAGAGGGGTCTCTCTTAAACCTATAGAGATGAACACAAAACAAAAAATGATTGCTGTAATGGTGTGTCTCATGGTGAGTGGGACTACTGCTCAGAGCCTCATCTGGAGACACCTTGGGTCTCCTAAGAGCTTTCATCTCCAACTCCTCTGGCATAGCACCAGGACTACGTTTGTTCCCTTTGAAACTCACAGCCTCTCTAGAAATTTCATGTGCGGCACTGGACAGCCAGAGGAAAGCAAGGAGGCTACCTTTAAGTGATCAAGGCTGCCTTCAAGAATATCAGCATTTCCAGGCCTTCTTTCCCCCAGTAATATCTGGAAATGTAAAGAATAACAAATGGAAAACTTAAAAACTTTTTACTGGTGAAGAAATTTAGCAAACTATTGCTTTAAAAAGCTGTTTAAAGTTGTTCATTTTCACCTTAGACTTTTTTTAGACTTTTTTTTTTACATTTTGTATTTGTTATTACTACACCATTACATAGCCTAGCAAGCCAAGCATCAGAAGAATTGACATCTTCAATTTCACACTATAACTTTGCTTATAAGAACAATAAAACATGTTACAACAGTCATAGTTGATAAACACTAACCAACAAGCCTACTCTAGATACCACTATGCATACATACTAAAGAACTTCTTGCTGTGAAGAACTACACAAGTAGTACTTAAGACGGACCAGTAATTCTCAATTCATGAGAGCCCAGTTCCAGGCTCTACAAAGGGACATGATTTTTGGACATGGGGCACTTGTCAAGTTCTGAAAATAATGGTCAAAAGGAGGTTCAGATGCCAGGGTCAAACCAGAGACCTCCATTCACTAATAATTTCTTTACATTGTCCAGCACTAATCACTGTGAAGTGATTATATATTACTATGAAGTAATACTTGAGGGGAAAAAGCTCTTTATAAAAGTAGAATTTTTTTGCAAGATGCTTTTCCCTTCTCAACTACTGTTCGACTCACACAAAAATTACGTGACAGTCAGTACTTGTTCTGTGAAAATTTCTAATTTCATGGTATTTTTAAACACTTTTTTGGAGGGAAACATATATCCTCACATACCAGATGATTCAGAAAAAATATCAAGATAATACTTCATATGATAAAAAAAAAAAATCACTTTTGACTATTTAATATAAGTGAACTGCGCTATGAAACATCTCCTCCTCCTCTGATGGAGGAGAGTTGGAACATTTCCAACCCTCAACTTTGGTACATCACTTAGGACACTTTTTATCAAGTCAAAATTGCAGGCTTTGGAAATTCATTTGCAAGAATTAACCTGCCAGCTAGAATTTCAACAATAGCTTTTTAAACAATTATTTGTTTATAACTGCTATATAATGAAAGGCACCATTCATATCTCCTAACTTAAGAGTTACTCACAAGAATTCAATAAGACTTTCCAGTGTAGCTCACAGTCCTCACCTTTCTTTATAATACTTAGAAAACAGGCTTTAGAGTCACTGGCTCAGACTTCGACGTATAATTTTTAAAGATGCCCAAGTCAGAGCAGATGAACGCCATATAAGAAATTAAGCATCAGAAGACATACAGACATACATTAAAAAATTCTAGCCATAATTACAGATTGGAAGAGGAAACTTACTGACAATTACAAGATTCTTAAAACATGCAAGTACATCTGGAAAACTGAAAGTTCTTTAAAAGTTTCCCTAAATTATGTAGATGGAGGTATATCAGGCAATTTTTCCATTCAAATATATAATTGTACAAAGTGCAACATCCCTCCAATTACCAGAAACATGCTACAGTTCTATGTTCATCTCCAAATCCAAGAATTTAAAAATGAATTAAGTCTCTCATTTAGGAGATACTTGTAATGATTTAAATTTAGGAAATACTTATAATGATTTAAAATCCTTTCAGGTAACATTAACTCTACACTAATTCCTAAAAATTGGGATAAGTGCTAATTCCCATTTGTGCAGCAACAATCTTTTTATCAGATGAAAATGACAGACTTCTGAAGGGAAAGTAAAAAAATACCAAAATGTGTTTAAATCTGATCTTGAAAAGAACTATCTTTCTCTTCAGAGGAACTGAATCAACATATTAAGGTCCAATTAGTAAGCATCCTGAAGCCTGTGTGTCTGTCTGGAAGCTTATATACAACCAGCATCTTACATGAATACGTGTCTTTTAGTTTGCATAGGTTGTATAACAGAAACAGAAAAGAAGTAGTAAATCTCTCAGATGTTCTGTAGGAATGAATGCATCACTTGTGCATATTCCTAGATGATATTTCTGTTTAAGCTAATCAGATGACATTTGGACAACTCAACATTGATCCTAAAGGTATATCCAAGTTGGTAAGGGCAATTACATACCTATAGCCCTGGGAGCAGGAAGAGAAGACTACTGTGCGAAGCCTGCTGTGGAGATTCCCACACTGACCTCATTTGCCCATTCAGAGGTTAGGCCATACTCTAGCAAAGGACTGCAGCATATTCTGAACTTTAAGGGCATGAGGAGCAACACTGACTTCAGCAGAGCTTCTCCTATACAAGCGGGGCTCAAAAATATTGCAACTAGAACAACATTATTGAAGCAGATCCATTTAAGCCTGACATTATATCATTTGAAGTTTGCTGCCATAGTAACTTTAAAGTATCACAGGGTCCTAATGTACACATGCCAAGAAAATGTGTGTATTAATACTAAAATATTACATAAAACATTAAAATGCTGCATTGAATATTGTCATAAATGGGATATTTAATTAATAGGGATCTTGTGTTGAATGTTCTTGTCGCTCCTGAAGTGGTGAATGGTTACAGTAAAACATAGGTACTGACACGAAGCAGAAGGAAACAATAAAAAAAGATTTATCCCTGGAAGATGGGGTTCTTTAGACCACTGAGAATGAACATACCTTCAGGTTTTGGAGCAATTATTTTTGAACTTCCTTCACGGTACACTGGGTATTAGTCAATACATAGCTTTTGGAAGGTAGAAATTTCTCCATAATCTCAGTTCATCAAGATCCTTCAGAGTAGATTTGGAATTGTTCTGTCCCCAGCACAGACTTTCTGTACCCATAACTACCGCAAATTCTCCAGGCGATATCAGTTAATAAATAAATCCCTGTTGACTTCAGTGAAGCCAGGATTTTCACCCTTTTTCCACAGACTTTTGTAAACAAGCTTAACAGAGTTTGTAGCTTGACAATACAGTAGAGTTGGATAAATGCCCTTTGTTTTATTTATACAAGTAAGTTTCCATTATGGCATTCTTTAGACAGCAAGGTGGTGTTTTCTGCTGCTGCTTCTCTGCAGTCAGTTAATACTTGTTAAGAGCTTACACATTATTTCCAGCAAGGTAAAAACAGGAGAGTTTTGGAACATGACAGGACTCAGGTAAACACAACAGTCCCTCGTTAGCAAGGTAATTTTCTCAACTGCAGAGGCAGAACCCTGCTAAAATAGTGATTAATTCTTTACCTTGGGACATGTCCAAAGCACATTGAATCTTGCCACAAACTTTGATAGATTTTTGGATTAGGCCCTAATTAGTATTTACACTTGATCTGACTGTGCTCCTGATAAAGGTCTGTTTAACAATATTGATAACGGCATGTTTAGCAACAGTATCAGAACCATGTTCATGCGTGCAGCCTGTGCTTTGAACAAGGTTCTGTATTAAAAGAGTCAATAGGAGTAAACTTTGCATGCCATTTCATATTCTAGCTCTGTTTCCTTTGGTACAGGAATGGAGTGGGCTATTTTATCAGGTTTTGCTAGGAAACAGCAAATACAAAATGAATGAATGCCTATTGTGAACTATAGAAAGAAGGTATATGAAGTGAGCCCAGTATACCTGAGCTCCATCTACTGATGCTGTTACCCACCCAAAGTGGAGCTGCAATACTGGGAAAGCACCTGAGGGAGGACAGTCTCCTAGACTGGAAAGAGCGCCTGGTAGAAGGACAGAAGTAAGGAGGAGAATAGGTGCTTCAGAAGCCAAACACTACCCCATGTTTCTAAGCACACATTAACATCTGTGATTTATTCTTTAAATAAGAAACATAGTTAAAAAGCAACCTGCAGAAGTGCAGCTGCACAAAGCTACTTTTTCCCCACCTTTTGGCCTATTAGAGGGCAATGGAAATCCCCCCCCAGAGCACTGCTGATATCCTGCCCAAGCTCCACACTGTAATTGATGCACTCCTTTAAACTTCGCTGGTAACACATTCTATACTTCATGCATACACTGCCACATAAAATCACTAGACTCAAATACATACTTTTCCATTTCATCTTACAGGTAGCTGAAGGGCTTGGAAGCAGGAGAATGTTGCATTTGTAAAACATTTTGGAATATATAAGTACACTAAAGAGAGATTCTTTAAGAAAGATGCAGACACACTGACATAATATTATCCAAGAATAAAACCCTTTGATGTAGAAGTCCTCTACAAGTAGAGAACAAAAAAGCAGTCATAGTGAATAGTAATTGTTGTAAGCCCAACTCACCTTCTGTTGAGAAGAAAGCTTGTTAACAATACTGTAATGCAATGCTTGATGCAGCACAGCAAAGGACAGATCTCAAAATAACTCAGTTTTTGCCTGACTGTGATTCTGTTTAGCCTAACAGTAATTTTGCAAGTGGTAGCATGAGAGTTGAGGTAAGAGGATGCACCTGTAAGCCTCGGCTTTCTCATCTTTGCTGCTTAAATGTCAAAACCTTCATCAGACTGTTGGGAAAAAGAACCCAATATTTTAAAAAAAGAAAGAAACCTGTACCTGGTAGAATAATTATTTCTTTGTTCTTCCTTTCAAAAACAGCTTTCAAAGCTCTCTATTAATGTTGTACTTTTTCATCTGTGATACATCTTTCCTCTTCGAAGAAAAGATTTCCACCTATCAAAAAAGTCAGTCTTGGAACTCTTCTGTTTTGGGGTCTGGTGGGTTTTTGTTGGGTTTTTTTTTTGTGTGTGTGTGTGTGTGTGGTTTTTTTGTTTGTTTGGGTTTTTGTTGTTGTTTTTCCTTCAGCCTTTAAACAATAATCCATGGGAAAGTCAGACACTACCAAAACAAAGAAAAATAAACCAAACCCTTTTTCCAAACTTGAACTACATTCTGGAGAACAGGCTACATTTTTCTTATGGATCTCTGATCTATATTTCATAACTCTGATTTAGGAAGCAACTCAGAAAGAAATTATAATCTTTTAATAACAGTTGCCCAAATATTTCCTGACCAACAACCTTTTGCAACAGTCTGCAGCTGCTCATAGATTGCCCACACTCCACCAGCAATTAGCTTCCCCCAGTGTAACACAGATGAATTCAACTACCACATTTTCTCCAGCATTTCCCATGCACCTAGTATAGAGAACCTCACCTGCAAAATTAAAACTCAGCAATGCTATGATCATGCTTAATCCACTTTTGCTGCCTTTCAACTTTGAAGGAAATTGCAAAGAATTCCAACCATTTTACCTTACATTTGAGATCAATGAAAGGGTTCATTGATCACTCATTGCAGCTAGCAAACAGATACACATCATAAAATAACTAATGAATTTTGTAAAGCTTGGCAGGAGAAGTTTTCTCCTTAATTTCTTATTGTTATTTGTATTTTACTAGGCTATTATCTAGGTAAGTGGATCCCTGCACCTGCCTGAGTCTATTCCTGCACAATTTTAAGACCTGGGCCTTAGCACAGCGTCAGTTATGACAAGATGGAAGCTCTTGACTGAAATTCAGCAGCACCCCTTTTGTTGTATTTACCCAGTTTTTAAATTACTCCAACACAAGTTTTCCAATGAAAATATAGAGCAAATCCTTACCCTATTACAATCAACATGGTTGCTGGTTATTTCACATGTACTAGGAGACAACCCACAATCCAACAATATCAGGGTTACATAAAGAGAACCTATCACCACAGCTACAACAATACTTATGCGAGTTGTGACTCACCAGGAGCAGCAGGAGCCCAGAGCACCCTCAAGACAGGGCATTAAAACTGAGCCCATGTCTATGTGCCAGTAGATCCCATCAGCTGCATGGCCAGCAGCCTCAGTGCCCTCTTGGCCAGGCCTGGCATCATCTTGCTGGCCTGGCACCAGTCACCCAGCAGCACCAGGAGGACAAGGACTAGAAACCATGCTCTGCCCCTCCTAAGGGCAGTTGCACACAGAGGACATTTATGCACCTCCTCTGCTCCCTCAGCCCACCTTCCTTCACCTCATGTGAAAGAAAAAAATTTGGCCTTAAATCCAAGCTCAACATGAATCAGGATTTGGGGTTTAAAAAGCACAGAGGCACTACAATACACAGCAAACCCTACCTCAGCTCACTCTATATAGAGCCCAACCACGGCCCAGAGGCTGGCCTGGTGTCTGCCTGTTCACAGCTTCCTCACAGGGAAATACCAAGCCTCAACTGCCCAGCCACACGGTGCCTCCCCCACCCTGCCCACGGCCCCATTTAGCACAGCAATGCCACAGCTGTGCTGGCTTCCAGCTCCCCACAGCCCTGCCATGGGCCCCATGGCCTCTTACCTGACCGTTGCCTTGCACGGTAGCCTGGACTTGGCCACCCCCAGGTGCCAGCCCGGGCCTGTCCCGCTCAGGTGCTGTGGGGACAGGCCCCTGGCTGGTGAGGCCTGGCCCTGCTCCCCAGGCCTCAGGGGCAGCAGCTCCCTCACACCTCCCTGTGTAAAAAGCACTGCTGATTTCCACCACAGCTCATGTAAATAAATGTCTGTGTGTAATTAAGATCCAGCTGGTGTTCTCTATACCTTTGGTATCTTCTATATACATTTAAAAGGGTGATACATGTGACTAAGCTTACTCAAGACCAAGAAGGGGAAATGCTACAGTTAAAACTCCAGGCCTAAAATTTTACAGTGTAAGAGTTAAAGAAGCTGATGTCACTGCACAGACTGGCCAAACTGGAAGTTATGGAAAAAATAACCTTCGCTAGAAGATTTGCTGTATATTTCATGGCTCGTTCCCCACAGTATTGCATGATACTATTGCAACTACACATCTTACATATGTCACCCTTGAGCTAAAGAACCAAATTTTGAGTCTCCCTACCTGGCGTTTGCTGCCTCTGATGCCAGTAGCAGCTGTCCCTGAGCACAGGGGCACCAGTGTGGGACTACAGCATAAAATGATTCAGTGATACAAATACGTGCCCCAGATGCCAATGTGAGCTTGCATATGAAACCTATTCTTATCAGATCTTTGTGAAGGGAAAAAAAAATGTATTATTTTAGTAAAACTTAATCAAATAACAGTTCTTTTTCTTTTTCTCTAGCCTGAATGGGAGACATTTACCAGATGAAAGCGGGGCTAAAATATATACTTTATCCTCCCAGCCTTACTCATGCTTGAGACAGCTGCACATGCAGTGAGTGTCCAAGGTGGCATTTTCCAAGCAGAAGCTGATCCAAAGCAGAAGGATACTGACCAAAAAACAAGGTGTCTTTTAGAAAAGCAATATCAAAAGAATCATTAAATCACATTGCGGGGGGGGGGGGGGGGGAGGGTGTTGGTACCACAGCCAGCAATGCCTCTGCTAACAGAACAGCTCGGGATGTAAGTCACTTTTAGGAACAGCGTCATAGACTCGTTCTTAGTTTTGTAACCTTTATCTGAGATGCTGTAGGCCCCAGTTTGCCACCAGATAATTCCTTTGCCAATCATCCTTCAGTTAAGGCATAAAAATGGAATATAAGAGATTAACATTAATGTGGTAACAGCTAAAAGTTTTGCAAAGTATCAGTAAAAAACAGGAAGGTGACGGGATCGAGCCCTGGTTTTTACACCTGTCTTAGTTGTTACTGCACCACTACTACAAGCATGCTTTGCTGACGCTTGGTAAGATGGGTCCCTAAACTTACATCTGAGCAGATGCTGAATGGATAAAGGTGAATAGAAAGGATATAACACGGATATAGTTTTATTATCCTCAGTCTTCCTGTACACAACTGTTTCACACAGCTCTCTGCCACAGCCTAATCCTGGCTCCTAGTCCTAATCTTTCAACCTTTGTGAGTCTTTATTACCACTAGTTCAGTATATAAAACTGTAACAAACCTGTTAAAAAATAACTTTGAAATTTTCAGCCTTACCAAAACACCTTTTCTCTAGCTGCCATGCCCTCCTTCTACCCTGCATCTCCCCCTTCCTTCTAATCCTGCCTTTTTCACACCCCCATGTTGGCAATTACTCCTTTCCCTTTGCACGTCACTCTGCCCCACATAAGTGGTTTTTACTAGCTACCTATTCCCAGTTCTCCTTCAGTATGATGGTGTGCTCTTACTAAATCATACATTAGATTATAGTCGCAATTGTAAATAATGCTGAAAGAAAGCTAAATAAGTTTCAGAAAATTATCCCCTCCCATCAGAGATAAAATTGGCGTAGTATAGGAATTAAAGTGACTTCAAGCTGCTGAAAGTAGCAATTATATCCGTTCAAATGATAATCCAATGTTGCTTCTCTGTAGTAACCTGAAGCTTTTACTTTGCAGTAAAGGAACTGTATTAGAGACTTGAAGTGAAAAAGCATTTGGCTTTGCAATGCTTCCATTTTTAACACTGTAAATAACTAATTGAGGCTGTGGAGAATTAAGAACCAAGTATCACCTATTATAGGAGTTTCACATGTCTAATTTGTACAAAGACCAGTGTCTATATATATATATATATCTCCAAAAATCTAAATGTCAGTCACTGTTCTAGCAAAACTACTGGATAAGTTGATAGGTGTTGTCTGTTGGAAATAGTAATGGCAAGATCTCTGAGAAATTTTACATTCAAAATGAAAATTCAGCTACGCTAGAACCTTTAGTCCTACCATTCATATGAAAAAGAGAGAAAAAAGTCCATATGTTTCAGTTTTGTAAGCAGAACAGTTTGAATGCTTAATTCAAAGTCAGTTTTTCTTTAAAAATTCTCTTTTTTTAATCTTTAAAAATTATGCAAAACCAAAAACCCACAAACATTTAAAATGAAATAAGACTTTTCTGGAATTTAGCCCAGAATATATATACATAAATGTGTGTGTGTATATTTGTGTATATGTATACATGCATACATAAGCTTTCTGCAATTTCTAGAAAGCCAAAAAACATTATATATCAAATACAATATTCAGAAAGAAGTATAATAAAATATTATCTATATTGTCAAATACTATTATGGAAACATAAGTGGAGGTGTGGAAGTGTAGAGGTCATACTAAATGAACCTAATCTGTGTGGCATATGTAGTTGTTTACATAATTAAAGGGTCTATTATTATCCATATTTACAAAGAAAACAAATTATGACTGTACAAATACTTCATTTGAATTATGTGGCTTAACAATACAAATAATGTTTTTCATATTTTGTGTGTGTAGCTTCATATTTTTTAAAGGAAAACTGAGATACTTTGCCAGTGGGATTTGCCAGCAGAAATTTCCGACCAGCGAGGGAACCTGCCCCAGGTTTTCTGTTTCTGCCTTTATCCCTAGCCAGGTCCAGTCCCCTCTCTATTGCTCCTCTCATCTCGGCTTGTCCCCAGACAGGGCAAGCCCTCTTCCCTACTGTCCCTCACAGTTCCCAACCTGTCTCAGACCCACTCTTCCCTCAAGCTCCTACTTTTCCTCTCGATCCCTCACCACTCTTTAGTCCTGGTTGACTACTTGTCCACTCATTGTTTCAATCTATACCTATATCATCCCTGGCTCTTGTCCCGTCTTCACTTGAATCACGCCTCTTCCTCCTCCATCTCCCCCAGAGGGTGGTCACGGAGTGCATAGAAGAGTGAGGGTCCCTGGTGCCACCTCTGCCATTTCCCAAGATGGGCCAAATTAGAAGCTAGGCTTTTAAGGGGGGACAGAAATAATCTGATATCCCTAAAAGAGGGAAGAAGACATGGGCTTAAGTTGGAGCAAGAAAGATTCCTTTTGCCGCAAGGAAAACTTTCTAACAGTGTGTGCTAAGGCAGGCATAGTTAAACTCAATGAATAGCATGAGGATACTGTGGAATTGGTGCTGCTGGAGTGTTTCAAATACCTGTCAGATGTGACTCAGATAAGCTGATCCTGTCTATGTGCAGGTGACTTTCTAAGGTTCCTTTCACACCTTTATTTTCTGTGAATCTTTAGGGGATGTAGCTGCTTAGAGTTGCCAAGTAAACATGTGCCAACTACATTCTCAAAGGCTTGGAACATAATCAAACATAGGTGGATTGTCACAGGATACCAGAAGAGACATCTCAGACACAATGCTCCTACTCCTCACCAAATTCAGAGTTTTGCTCTTAAATACAGAGTGTCTTTAAAATGGGCAAAACTATCCCCTATTTCCCCATCCTCCTCGGGAACCGCTGAAGTATTTTAGCTGAAATTGTCTTCAAAAATATTCAGGAAGAGGTAGCCAACCAGGTGGAAACACTAACAGCAGCAGCAGCAAAGGTCTTAAGATAGGAAATACTGGGCTACTTAAATTATAGAAGCTTCTACAAGCCCTGCCAATATTTTTCCCTTGGGCTTTCACAAAATGGGGAAGCAAAAAGAGAGAAATATCTCACAACCTTCACAGAATCCCCTAAGCCTCCTATGTGCCTGTTTAAAAGGGATTATGAAATAAAATGGAGCAGGAAGCAAATTGCTATTTTGATATTTTTTCCCATGTCTGACTAAATTTTAATATGTTTCCCATTAACGTAACTGTCATTCTTTGTTTTGCTTCTTCTCTCTTTGTTTGTTGTTTTTATTCACCCTTTTGACTTGGAGTTGAAGAATTCATCTGACAATATAAAGTATAGAAGTAGGGAATTTAACTGACATTAATTCCTATGAATTTCATTTGTTTTCTTTTTCACTAATCCAGGTGTACTAACTGAATAATGCTCTGGAAACACAGATCTTTGTCAAACGTTGCAGCAAACAACACTGCAGCCCATGGGGTAAAAAAAAAAAAAAAAAAAAAAGAAAAGAAAAAAGAAGGAAAAAAAGGAGATAAAGATTAAGCCTTTTGTTTTAAGTATACTCATTTTAAAACCACAATGCACTTGATTGAGAAAGCAGCACTTGGTTGGGTGGTTGGGTTGGGTTGTCAGGTACTGACTACTATGGTTTGACTGGTGCTCACTTCCCTCCCTTTCATGTTTTCATTACTGCCAGCAAAGGTATGGATGGTGGCTGGTAAAACAGGATTTGGCCCTTTCACCTTGTCTGTTTTTCAGTTCAGACTGGATGTTAATGAACGCCTGTTTGTAGCTAAATAAGGCTTAATGCTTCCTCTCTTCCCCCAGTCTGATTTCTGCCTATGCCTTTTTCATTTCCATCTAAAAAAAAAAAAAAAAAAAAAAGGAAATTCCAGTCCATCTATTTAGGCCTGATTCCCATTTACACTATGGTGGTTTTCTATCATTCTGGAAATATAAAAGAGCTTTGAAGTACATATAAATAAATTACTCTTACACCCACTTTACAGCTAGTTTGTACTGCCAGATGGTATAAAGAGGTCTCAGTATAAAGTAGAACCAGCCTACTATCTCCAGGGGCTGAGCTTCTCAAAAAAGAAAAATAGCCAAACACAGGCATTAAAAAAATGAAACAATAATAGCTGTTTTTAACAAGATTTCTCTTTTCAGGTGCCAATTTCAGTCTTGGTTTCTCCAGAATTAAGGGAAATTACTTGAGAAATTTTACAGTTTGCCTTGCAGGACTGATTGGAGGGGGGGGGGGAAGAGACTAGTTTGGATACAGTATAATTAATATCAGTCAGGGCAAGGAAAACACCGGGCTCAATTTTAGTGTCCTTCTCTTTTGCTTTTTGTGCCTTCTTGCTGGTTAGCTTGGGAGTCACATCACACAGTTCATAATTAATCAAGCATCGTAGACTACACTGGTAAATTTGCTCATGTAAGGGCTTCTGAATCTGATGGAACAAGCTTAAAAGCTGCTGGTGACCGTGTTTACCCAAATGTAACTCTGTTTAGCTCCACAGAGTTACTTGTGATGCACCCTGCTAAACATCAGATCAAAAAGAGACCCCAAGAACACATCCTGAACATACTCATTTTTAACATGATTGAGGTTTAGCATGCTTTTATTTTCTTAGGGAAAAATGAGGCTACTTTGCAGGTTTTTTTTAATTTAGAGAGTAACTGAAATTCACCTACATACCCTAATAAATGCCTGTTGTATCAGAAATGAATGACATCATGATACTAATGAGGTAAAAAAAATTCTCAACACACTGTCCAGATTAAAAGCACAGATCCTTGTGCAGTTCTTAATTCAATAAAATGCTGTGGTGCTTCATGGTCAGAAGGAAATACTCCTTCCGCAGCATGTGTTTCTACTCTGTCCTTCATGAAAGAGTCAAAGGGTACTTTACAATCCAATCCAATGCTGGATATAACCTTTTAAATAAATAAACTGTGGTTTAAGGATTTAGAAAGCACTAGATCAAAGAATGTAATCTTTGAGATCTAATAACTACGGTGATGGGTCTAGCATACAGACATGAGCAGAATGGAACAAAGGTTTGCTGAATATCCACAGTGCCTCTTGGGTTAAAATTCATTACAGAGTCACTCTAAATCCCTAGTTAGGGGGCAACCCTCAATTTCTCCTCTTGCTAAGAATCCAGCGTGAACTTAAAAAATAAACAGAAACCAATATATTCAGGGGAAGAAACTCCAGACTTCAGCCCTTTTTTTTGTTGTTTGGCTATTCAGAAAATCCAGGTCTTACTTTCCAAACACCTGCCAATGAGTCCATTGCTCACCCCTGCCAAGATTTCAGATGCAGCCTCCAGGTTTTTGTCTACACCGCCACCACCTTCCCCCTCCACGCACCTACTCCTGCTCTCCAGGATTAACTGAGTGGAGTTGGAGAACCCGCTTATTTTTTTTTCAGCTGTACATGTCTGTATCCCATTGAGGCCAGGTGAGATCCAAGCCTTTAGCATCACATAGTCTAATGCACAGTACACTGCTCGTGAGCTTTCCCAATAAGTCTGGGGGGTTACCTGTGGATGTGCTTAAATGGTTTCATGATCACCCTTCAAATAAGCAACAGCACTAAAACAAACAAACAGATAACTGTGTTCATAGCCATTGCAAACCCTCACATGCTGTTTTAGAACACTCCAGCTTCTCTTGTATCAGGCTTTGAAACTGTGAGCTTTGCTCACCAACTTGCACACACAGATTTTCTTGCCTACTTCGGTAAGAAGCTGGAGCAGGTAGTGAATACTGCACCCAAACTTCTGGAAAAATCTTTTATCTTTTTTTATTTCCCACCATGGGTATTACAACACAGAAACCATCACTTCTGCCTACTGTTCAACCAGCATCTTGTCAAATCTGGCTGCAAGATTAAGCTTCCCCAATTCTGAATTCAATATTGCAACCCTAAGGATATAAGAACCAAGCTGGAACATTCTGTTTTTTAGGCTCGTTTTTTTCCTCTTAATGGACAAAATTGTTTCAGCTCCGAGATCACAGTTTGCCCTGACTATAATGATAAATCATCATGAATGACACTAAGTGAAATGAGTTTGATGTTCTCTGCTTTATTCTTCCACATTAGAAGCCACTTTTACATTTGGAGGAAAGGTTGAAAGTTGTGGCAAAAGACTGAGAGCTTCTTGTTTGCAGATATTATTCCTGCTTTGTATAATCCAACTGAAGAATGTGAAGCACGTTTTGTACACAGAAAGGGATGGGCACAGTGAAGGGAAAGTAAGACTTACAGCCAGGAATCCTGCGACAGCTGTTTGTTTCTTAAAGCAGTGTAATTCTCCTTTATTCCAGATTACTTTATTTCACTTTAAACAGAACAATTTTCATGGGAAACCTTTCAATTTTTCCTTCATTAACAATGTCTGAGCAGGAAAAAAGAAGTCAAATTAAGAATTTCCCGTTGTGTTCTTTGGGGCCTAATCCTGCCTTCAAAGAAGGCTGAAAACATTCAGGCCTTGCTGGAACAGAGTCCTGCCTAACAAAGCCGGTGGAAAGTCCAGGACTCTGGAATCATTCAGCACTTGGCAGCATCTGGTTCCAGTACCAACAGCTATAGCCACCATGACAGTATCTCAGAACTGCCAGACTTAAAAAGTATCAGAGTTATTTGCATTTTTAGCCCTTTTTTATTTTTAGAGCTGGATTCGGTAACAATCAAGCACAGTTCTGTATTGTTATAAGTTAAAAAAAAAAACAATAATCACAGCCTTTAGTGTGTCATACTATGAATAAATGGAAGCTGATGCTAGTTTGCCATTGATGGGAGACAATGTAGTTTTAAGTCATAAGCTTGAGATAAGGATATAAAAAAAGTTTTAGTCATAAATATTGTTGCTTCAGTCTTAGTTTGCTTCAGTCAGTCTATGCTGTAATTTTTTTTTAACACCCCCCCCCCCCCCCAGATTACTTCCAGAAATGGGCTAAAGCCTCCATCTTTTAAAAAAAAAAAAATCAGACTTTTTATTCTGTTAAAACTCCTCCATACTTCATTGCACATTGAAACATGAGCAAAGCTCAAGTAAAAGCCGACGTAGAGCTTCACAAGTTGGCTCAGTAAGTGGAAAAGCAGTTAGAGATGTAAACAGTTTAGTGAAAAGGACAACATTCTGATACAGAATTATCTCTTGTAATATGTCTAACAGCAGCTGTTCCGCAATACTATTAACATGACTTTCACTAATCTGCTCGTAAAAACCTCATGCTCTGTTATTTTCTATTGCTTGAAACTCTTGTTTCCATAGCAGGCGGTGACTAAAAAACCACTTTTGTCTTTTGCTGTTGCCCTTATAATATTTCCTTTTTGGAAGTGCCATTACACAGCTGGATTGCGTCTTCTAAACACACGTGAGTCCGAGATCCTTGAAAATGCTAGAAACTTGTAAAATAAAAATTACTTGATGGAATCAGTGACTGAAGTAGCATGAAGTTCCTTTCTAACATTTTTTTTTTCTTTTGCTTAAGGACTTCTCTCTCTTTACAATGCCCTTCCCAATCTGTGGGTTCAGAGCCCCATCCTGGAAAGAGTTACCTATGGGAATAGGTGATATTTAGCAATTTGTTTAGGTAACACTTGCTGGAAATATCACAGGATCAAAAATTACTCTTGTAAGTAAGATTTTGCAGCACTGCTATTGGATTTCTTTTACAGTAAGGTGGTACAGGAAAGCCCATCAAGACAAGACCCATCTGTTTTGACAAGAACAGCTCTCAGTGTCCTACCTTGTAAATACTCATTCACATGAGCAAAGGGCATAGGACAGCCGTGCAACTACACCAGAGAGCAAGATCTGTTTCCAAGGCACTCATCTCCGAAACACATTTCCTCAGCTTCAAGTATATGCACCAGTGTTAACAACATCAATTGCTATTACTCACGTGAGTAAAAGGAAAACTATACATAAAAGTTTGTTGGACCTAGTTTTGCTATAACATAGTATGGCATATACAAATTATACCACTTGTAGGTAGAAAAAACAGGCTTTTAGTAACTACAAAATGTATTATAAACAGCTTAAGAAAATTTGTATCATTTGCCATGTAAGGATGGCTTGGAATAAAGATTTTTGGGTGCCCTTTTTTAAAAAACAAAACAACAACTTTCTCCCACTACCACTTCTAAAAATGGCTAGAAATTTAGAACAGTATCTTGATCTTCAAGATTTTCTTTTGATCTAACAGTTAGATAAAGCTCTCCTATGGAACAGCACTACCAGTCAACAGAGAATCAGCAGCAAATATCAACAACTAATCTTTCTCTTTTGAAGAAATAGTCGTACATATCACAGAGGTTTCAAAGGCAGCGATAAAACAAAAACCCTGAAGCTATAGTCCATTTACCTGTAGCCCTGACATCCTCGAAAAATAAAAGTGTTCAGGAGCCTTGAGTTATCTTTAATCCTAACAGTCAGTTCTAATTATAAAAGAGTTTGCATTGCAATTATTTAGCCAGCATTTAAACCAGACTTTGTTATATTTATTAGCAATGACAGTTACTCAATAGGCAAGTTGGACCAGATCCTGCAAACTGTTTTTACATGAGGAGTCCCGTTGAGTTCAGTATTGTACTGTGCACCTGAAGATTTAGCAGCTGCAGACTTCTTATACAAGCTTAAGTGATCTGCTGACCAACTTTTACATACACATTTAAGTCCTGTTAAGTTTAGTGAGAGATAAACGCGCATATATTCAGAACTGACTGATCTGAGGTTCTTCCTGCCGTTTTTACAATTTCAGAGTAAGAAGCAGCATTACAAGCAAATGCCACTGAGAGATGTAAATCACAGGAAAAAAAAATAATGTTTTGCCATGTCCTCATCTAATGTTGAAAATGCTATATACAATTTGTCTTCAATTGTCCTTTTATTTTCTTCCATTTGAGTTGCAGTTCAGAGAAGAAAAATAAAAGTCTTGTTGTAGCTACAGGTCAGTGTAAGATAAGAGGCTCGGGACAGTCACTTCTATGTACTGTACATACAAAAGTGGCCCAGATTGGTATTTAGCTTATCGTTCTGGAATCTAGGAAACACACCAGAGGTACTTGAATGTAAATGCATTGCCTAAAGATAAAAATCTACATCACTGGACGAGTGTCGCTTGCCCAACAATTTAAAGGTCATCTGACATACTTTACTTTTCTCTTATGATTAGAATAATAGTGAATATACACAGAGTGTAAATCACAGCTTTTTAAAAGATTTGACCTCTTAATTGGCCTGACCCACAAACTTAACACATGAGACAGCAGAATAGCACAGAATGAAAGAGAATAAAGAAATTCAATAAGAAAAAAATTACTAAAGATGTTTTTAGAGGGCTGATTTCAATTAAAACCTGATTTTGGTGCAAAAATAAGAAAAATCTTTTTACGCATGAATGAAAATGATAAAAATCCATCTTTTCTGCTGTAAAAACAAAAGTCAACAGAGAATTGCATTCTTTTGCTGGAATCCAGGCCTTGGACCAAAGAATTTACATATATTAAATTAACGAGATCCAAACTCCTCTACAACAAATATTTATACTGTAAAATATTACAGCCACATTCCTGCATCTCCTTACAATAATAATTCTTAAGGACACAGTGTATTAGAGAGCGTATAAAGCAGAGGGTTTCTGCGGAGATGGAATGCTTCATTATCAGAGTACCAGCTTGTTCATAAATATTAAAAAATATGTTTTTGAAGTTTTTCAAACATGATTCTCATTGTTTACATTGTCTCTCTACTACTGAACACAACAGTCAGTGTGTACCTGTCCATAAGTCTCTCTCTCACACTCTCGAACTGCAGAAAGCAACTGCTGGTGACTGTAAAGGACAACAATGTCTGTGCTGGACATACACTAAACAGACAAGGGGACAAGTAGTCTGACCTTACTTATGCAAGTAGTCATGCTTACAGTGATGGGTCTAATTCTTGCTAGAGAGAACAGGGTTTGTCCCAAACTGTAGACAAAAGGGCACAATTCCTTGCTGTATTATAAAAACAGGTCTTAAATTTATGTGCAAGAGGGTTCTTTTCCATTTGTATATGTTATAGGCACTTCTGTATATTAGCTTAGAGATGGAAACGGGTATTCCAAGAGAAAAAGACCTTCCCTACTACTACAAGAAGAATCACTTAAAGACCGCTCAAGACAAACTAACATTAAAGATGTGATCTTCATTTGGTAAAAATTATAAACTCCTGGATATGTACTGATCTGCATTACAAAACAACACTGACAACAGATCAAACTTCTGAAAAGTGACCTATGAGTTACAGAAAGGAACGTCTTCAGCGAAACATTTATTCCCCTGCTCTATTGTTGTTAATCATGGGGAAAAAAAAAAAACAAAAAACAAAAGCAAAAACAAAATTTGAAAAAGCAACAAGCTAAAACACAGGACAAGACGACCCACCTTGGCTGCAGCAATATATCAGGCTCATAAATTGGGCTTCAGAGCAGAACTCTCCATGGGAAAAGAGTGCATGTTTACCCTTGCATAAATAGCTTTTACTAGATGATGAGATCACATGGAGGATACCATTGAAATATAGAAAATAAACACGGTTAACATGTAGAAAGAGAACTCAAACATAGCAATAATAGCTGCAAACACCTGCTTATTTGAAGAAGAATGTTACCTAATTTACTTCCTCTCAGTTTACAGAGATGTAATTTAAGCTGCCCCCCCCTCCCCTTCCCGTTTTAGTATATTTGCAAGAACCAGTGAACACAGAAATGTGCAGCCAGCCCGGGCCCTCAGGCCGGTGGATCAAGATGGCAGGCTGGCCTGGGCTCCCCCGGGGATAGCAGAGCCAGAAGGGTGATTGGACACAGTGACCTGTCTGCATGAGATGAGACAAAAACAGGAGGGCTGTAATGCTGATGAACTAACCTGTCACTCACAAGCTCAGGTCTGAAAGAGAAAAAAAAAAGGAAAAAAGGAAAAAAAAAAAAAAGATGGGGAAAAAAAAGAAAAAAAAACAAGAGGAAGGTACAGTACAGATTTTTAAAAGCATACAAGGTAGAGAAAATACAGCATAATTGGAATAATTAGATGATGCACTTAATTACCTGTTCATTTAGATGGGCTCAGGATATATAAGGAATATGGAATAAAAATCCAGCTAATAGTTTCTATAAGAGCAAAACACATTTGAAGAAATAACGGGTATTATGGTTCAGTGTGCAAGGAAGGATGCTACAGACTATTGCTGACAGAGATCGGGGTTTCATTCCAAACACTCCAGTTATGAATCAAAATCACAATGAGCAATTAGCTTCTAGATCTTGACAAGCTAGGCAAGGAGGTTGTTCTTCAGAGTACTTGGCTGTTTAATTGTTTGCCTGGGGGAGGAAAAATCCAGAGGGAAGCTATACAAGCAATTCCGCACCTTGGAGCCAGTACACCAGGTGCTAGGTAATGGTCAGGATTGTAGCACTCTGCCTACCATTGCCATCACCAGTGGGAGCCACTGTGGACACCGGTGCTTGGAGACAGACGAAATCAAGAATATTAAAAAAAAAAGTGGAAAATGTATTTAATGATGAACAAGTACTTGGTGTTGAAAATGCCTTTAAATGAGCATGTTCCTGCTATTACTTTCGTGTCATACGCAGACTAGTGTTTGAACTACAAATAACTGCTAGTGTTTCTGATCTCCGTTGGAGCAGAGATATACTTGTATAGTTTGGATTTTTAATTAGGCAAGTTCACACTCCATTAGCAACAAACAAGACTGAATTTAAAGCTACATCTGCAGGATTAGTCAAAACAAAATTTAGTTCTTACGCTGGAGAAAAAAATACAAGTCTGAAATAACAAGGCCAAATGATAAACATTTATTTAAAGTTTTTGCTTTCAGAGGTTTGAAAGTTAACAAGGACTCTTAAGAACTTTTTCTAAAACAATAGTGTCAGGAAATGAATGTCTTCTATAAAATACACACATACTGAATATGTAAGTCTTCATTATTTATCAATACTAAATAGAGACTTACAGTGTGGAAAGATTTTATGGCATAGGGTTTGTCTTTTGAGCATTATTTTCTTTTAGTATTAGAGTCCATAGAAAAAGTCTACTTCTATTTTCAGCAACATATGTTAATTATACTGATTGCTCTAGGCTTCCCAAGTTTTAAGTAACTCTTTTATTATACAACTAGAAAATACATAATTTTTATCTGAAAAGATAAACATTTTGTTCTGTCTTCACATGTAGCTAATAACAACCAAACACTGGACAATTAATCAAAACAAAAAACATACTTCGACATTTTGTGGATTTATGAACACATTTGGATGTGCACACTTACACATATGATATGTAAATATGCACACATACAGATCTAAAAAAAATGTTTGAAACACCTAATATATTAAGTTGTACAATAATAATATCCATAAATTCTGACATTAAAAAACCCACAGAAGTCACCCAAAATAGTGAAATGTATTTTTCTTTGAAGTGCATGCCCTTGTTATTGATTTTTAGGAAATGAAATACACTAACACACGATATAAACATTTTTCCAGACATTCACTGAACTTTTTTTTGATTGATGAAATATGGAATGTTACACACAGAAAAAACATGCTCCTACCCTTTCCAGCCTCGAAACCACTTTCCGAGAGCTAGCAAGCTTTAAACACAAAATAGCTAACTTACACTTTCTTACATGCCAAAGCAAAAGTTACATTAAAGAGATATTACAAGCTTTGAGATTTATCAAGGTTTCAGCATACATTTTCTGTCAAGTGTACTTGCTCAAAACCTTGCTATTGTATCTGCCTTAGAATTATTAAATATATTTCTTTAAGACTGACCAAGTTTACACAAAAAGGTAATTAACCCACTCTAAAATACATATTTTCACACAATGTAATACTGGCAAACATGCCCCACTTTTTAGGTATAAGCCAGCCTAATAGAAAGCTGTTAATGTTTGGGGGATTTTTAATAAAAAGTGCATCTTCTATTTTTAAAATATTTAAAGCAATAAAAGTCTGTGGTAAACATGGTATTACATATTTGACATTTTCCGCCCAGAAATGCATTACTGTGTATGATGGTATTAATAAACCATGTGCTTTGAGGGACTTCTGTGCTTTGCCATAATTTAGTTGAAAACAGTGTGTAGGATGTGTATTTTTCCACCATTGTATCAACATATAGGAAACACAAATACTATGTCATCACCTCAGCAGCATGCGTTCACTACACTGGAAACATATGCAAAAAACCACAAACTTTTGAGAGTTCAAAAAATAACCTTTGCCAGAGACTGATTTACAAGTCAGTGGTTAACAAGAAAGTGTTGAGCACTTACAATTTTGTTAGAAAAAGAAAAACAGACACCCTCATCCGATTCTGGCTGCATTCATAGGAAAACAGCCCTCCCTGTACAATAGGACAAAATAATTTAATTTCTTTCCCCACTTCAGATTATTATTTGAAGCAAATGCAAAGACAATGATTCTTCTCTCTTCTGGCTAAAGCTAGAAACAGCATGGTTAAAACACACACATAAAAACTACAGACTTATCAGAAATCACAAAACAGAAAGAGAAGGACTCACTGACCCATTTGGAAGACAAAGACGACAAAACGGAAAAGCTCTAAAAATCAGCTTGTGAGGCCTTTGAGAGATATTCTTCTGGCATTTCATCACAGCAGCCCCAGACCAGTTCACTTCCCTGGATACAGGGAGGGAGAACTAAATAGAGCTGTTTATTAAAGCTGTTGTGCTGGATTGCATTAGGAAGCACGAGCAGACCACCTGGACCTTTCAGATTGTGGCAGTGTTTAATTTGCAGGCTGCCCCTCTGCAGCAGCAAAGACTACTACATTTACCAAGCTCAATCACACATTATCTGGGTTAGGAGTAAAAGAAGAAAAAAGAAAAAGAAAAAGAAAAAGAAAAAGAAAAAAAAAAAATCCACAGCCTGTAGTACAGGAATACAGTCAATATAGAAATAATGAACAGCATTAGAAATAGAAAGCAACTCCCCAGCAAACATAACACTTCTACTCCTCAGTTCTTCTACTTCAGCACATTTAAATAAAATACAACGGTAAATTAATAAATAGATTGATTTGGCAAAGCTCAGACCAAATTATAAACTGGGTTTATTAGAAGAAAAGCATGGTATTTTAGGTTTAACTAGTGATTCCCTGGCCAGATTATTGTGGTTCTTTTGCCTTTCTCACTTTCAGTACTACACTCACTGGTAGCTGAAGATACAGATAGAAAGATGGTACTGTAAATATGAATTATGTGAATCATATGGTTAGACCCTTGTGGAAAAAAAAAAAAAATAAAAGGGGAGTTGAGAAATGGCTGACTCCATACCTGACCAATTACAGCTTGCATGGTCCCTGTGTCCTGCTGAGCTGAAAGATCGCAATCCATCATATGTAGTCTTTGAAAAGGAGAATGGGGGTTTCTGGCATGCATCTGTCAATCAACTTCTGCACTCACAACCATCACCAAAAGCAAGGGAAAAAAAGTCAAGCTGCTCCACCAAATAGGATGAAACAGTCATGTGACCTTCAGCACACTCACACACATACATACTTCCATACAACGTATGAATTTTCTGCAGATATGAAATGACATTGACAAATACCCAATACCAAGTAAATAAAGTGAGACAAACAGCTACTCACCAAAGACAAAACACTTGCTGTAATCTTCAGCCTAAAGATTTAATAAACCTAAAAGGTATTTTAAACCGAGGCTTTTTCTTTTCAGCCTAAACTTCTCAGATAAGGTGATATAATTTTATATATGCAGACAGTGGTTAGACCTTTAACCCCGCGTGTCCTCTCACAGCCTCTATTTTTTATTCTCCCCTTTGTACTTCTACTTTATGGCTGTTTGAGTTCCTGATTACTTTGTTTTTCTTTAAGTTTCTTTTGTGTCAAAGTGAAGAGGCTTGCACTGCCTTCTTTGGACATGCACAAATTATGAGAACTTGATAGAAGAAAATTCCTAACGGGAAAAAAAGGAGCAGGGGCTGAGAAACCTGTGTCTGTACTCGCAAGCCAAAACATGTGTCACTGCTTCACTCCACCAGAAGTCGAATGTTTTCTTTATTGGAAATATATATTTAAGTACTAGTTTATGCAAGCTGTGATGAGCACTCAAAATATAAAATATTCAGACTATGTAAATCCTACTAACGGAATCCTTTCCATTTTGAAGGTTAGCAGAGTTTTGGTTCATTCACTGCTCCACTGAACTGACATAAAATGTTGTTACTTATGAAGGCAAACATTACCATTTTTTCTAATGGAAGCAGTTTGTTTCATATATCTTCCCCTCTGAGTTAAGATTTGCAAGAATTTCCAAGACTATTTTTTCTTCTTGTCAAAATGTATCAGCCACTTGTCTCCAAAAACTGAGTGTCGTGAACAACACGCTGCAGCATTGATTGCTGATATGTTATTGGCCAGTGATTGCTGAAGGGTGACATTAATGTAACCCGGTAGCACTTTAACCCTTCGAAGATCAATACGGTCCTCTGGCAATACAGTAGAATAACAGCCCATATGATTTTTGTGGTATTACAGCTTCATATAAATATTAGTGCATCTTTCTGCCCTCCTAAAATTGCATTTCTGTTACTAGTGCAAACAACTTGCTTTTCAAAGACTGTCAGAAGCAAAAATGCAGAAAAAAGCAGTCTAGTCTCTAAGCTTAATATAATGCACCCTTTCCATTTTAAGTAAGTTTCTGGCAATATTTTGAAATTGTTATCTCATTTTTAAAGGTATTGACAATATTGATCTTAGCATGTGATAGCCAAAGAAACATGAGAATATCAACAATATTCCAATTGTAGGCACAGCACTTGCCAGTCTAATATTTCCTACAATATAATTTTAAGATCCAACATCTAGGAGTGTTTGGGATGTGATGGAGCGCATGTGTATGTGTATGTGTATGTATATGTGTATATGTATATGTATGTGTATATGCATGCATGTATAGGAGAGAGAGAATTTATGTTGAGGGGAGTGAGATGGGCAGGGAATATCAAGTTTACTTTGCATTCTTTGAGTTTTTGGCAATACAATTTTTTTTTTAATTGCTAAGAAAAAAAGTTAAGAAAGGAAGTTTTGGTATGTATTTCAAAAATCAGAAACAAGAAAAGAATTTACGTGTAGATGCACAGGAACCCAGAAGTGCTCCTAGGCTAACAATATATTTTAGCTTAAAAAGTTTTTCAAATCAAGCATTTTTAGAGAGGTATACAATATTAACACTGAAACGCTGCCTCTAGGATGAGGAAGGAGTACTTGAAATGGTGCTTCCAACATCTGCTGTTGGAAATGCTCTGCATTTCACTTATAATTAAAATGCACCATTTGTGCTGAAATCTTACCTGCTTCTTAATCATGAAAGAAAATACACTGAACTAATACCTTGGGCTGAGAATTTGCTGCGGTCTCATCGTTCAGGATGATTCTATGGAAAAAACAGGTGGTGTTATGAAGGCCATAATTAACATCCATATCATCGCAAACAATCCAAAATACAACTGGTAAATGGGGGAATGAGTAGAGGAGATTGCCTCGGCTGTCTCCAGGAAAGCAGACATGCTGAAGGCAAAAACTGTATATGAATTTGAAAGGAAAGTTTAAGGATGTTTATTTTACAGTTTCTCTTCAGGAGGAGCCTTTTTCCAGTGGATATGCACAAACACCTTTCAAATTCCCTTAACTTATCTAAGCAACTAAACCTGACAATTACTACGGCGGGGTTTTTATTAGCAAAGACATTGACCTAGACATACGTTGCAGCACACAAATAAGCACAGCGCTGTATGCATACAAATCTGCTGCACCCTTACACGCCAACAAACCAACCAGACGCTCGTGCACACTCAGGCAGAGCTGCAAGAGCTCCTTTCTCCCAAAGTGAGATATATGCTGCCTCTCTTTTTACCGCGATTAACATACTCTTCCAAGAAATGCCAGTCTACTCTGTAAAACGTAAAACAACATCCCTGCACCTAATGCCTCTGCATAAGTCACGGCATCACTGTTAACCTGAACAGCTGTAAGAGCCTCCCCTGCTGCCCCTGGAGCTGCCCTTACCTCTGTGGAGCTAGAGACTTTTTCCCTCAGCCAAATCTACCTGGTCCTGTAGGGGCTGCACAGCTGGTCCCTGAGTTTCACTACACATCCTTTGGGCCTTCCACCAGCGATCCCCCAAGTGTCAGTCCAATATTTCTTTTTAGTTACTGTGAGGAATTGTCTCCCTACACCACCACCCCCAAACACCTCCTTGCTTTACTGCTTGAAAGGTGATTTAGCTCTCCCATCAGCAGTCTAAAAGGTGAGGGAGCAAGGTAGCTCCTAATCTGCCACAGGGCAGAGTCGGGTGGAGAGCAGGGTGCAAAGGGGAACTCGGCAGGCCAGGTTTGCTCTAACACTGCCAACTTGAGGAAAATGGTTGAAGGACAGAATGATAAATATTGCTTCCCAACCAGCTGTGCTGTATCCCTAGCAGAGACCTTCTGGTCTCCTTTGAAACTTTTTATCCGTGGCTCTCCCTCAGCATACCCAAGAGGAAAACGGTTATGGTGCCACAGAATATACAGCAGCTATGCCTTCCTATATGCCACTACAGCACCTGGCACAAAGGGCCAGGTTTGCATTGTTGTACCTAAAATCATTGAGAGGGGGTCAATGATTGAGGCTTACACAAGGAGGAGGCTCTGTTATCACTTAATCTGTGAGAGGACAAATTTAAAGTGGTACAAAGCCTGTGTTTTGAGTGGCACACTGGGTCTCTGGCATCCAGGGAAAGTGGTAGTCCTCGGTGACGCTAAATACTTTCTCCCTTTCAGACTCTACTTTTTTCTCTGATCAGTTATCTGCAGTATACTTCCCCTGTTTAACTGAAACATTAAAAAATTAAAGCAGTACTTTTGAATAGAATAATGTGCTTGAATTTATCTCTCAGCTACAAAGCTAACAACTTGTGAAAATAGTATTACTGTATATAATACTTTCTCTTCTTTCTTCCAGGAGACTATATATTTCCTGGGTGAGAAAAGCAAGATTTAGATTATACAGCAATGCAAACCCCAATTACTTCATAGTTAAAATGTGTCAAAACACACATTTGTTTTTTAATGCTCATTATTTATGATTGTTTATGGCTCCTTGCCTCAAAAATTACAAGCCTTGTGATCAACAGAGCCCGGGGTTTTACTACAATACCTTTACACAGTTGCTCACGTGCCATAGCAGAACTTGCAGCAGATTTAGTGAATCGAGCGAGAGATCCTCCTGCTTCTTACAGCATTGGTACACTAGGGGGACTATTTTTCCTCTTTTCTGGAGTGATGGATGCACGGCACTGTCAGAGAAAGCTGTTGTACCTCACACTACAGGCCCTTTACTCACTGGTGCTGAACAGGTTAAACACGCAAGGCTCGGTCTTACACTCTTCGAAGATAAACAAGCCTAATTCTAAGCTGTCAATGGCTCTTCCTCCCTCTCTCCCTCTCTCTATCCATCTCTGCCAACCAGACACTATATTGCATTTTGCATCTTGATTTTCATGGATGTGTGAGTGGGTTTTCTGTATGAGCAAAATTCTGCTCTCATTTATACTAATTCCAAAAGAATTGTTTTGTATTAAGAGGGACTAATGGATTACAGTCTCTCTCTGTACAAGTCCATTCTGGTCAATCATTTTTGCTTTTCAAAGGGAATTTTACTGTTAAAAAAAAACTTGCTGCTTCTTAATTTCTGCTCCTTCAGATTTTACTAATCCATAATTACTGGGTCCCTTCCACTCCCCCAGAGCTCCACTTTTCAAAAACTGAACTGCTAGGACATACTCACTTCAAGGATTGCACTTCCTTCCCTTCATAAGCGCTTGGCTATATCATGGAAAGGAAACTCAGGAAAAGATGATTCTGTGCCTAAATTGCTGGAACAAGGCCTAAGCATAATCTACATTTTACTCATTCCTGTGCAGCCAGTGGGACGGCTCCCTTTCCCACGGCACTATCCTGCACTGCCTAAAGAAAATTTCTGCAAAAGAACTTTCTTTCTCTTTGTCATTTTAGAGAAAAGAGGCTTGCTGTCATGATTTGTATCTTTGGGAAGCTGGGAATAAATTATCCCCCTTTCCTGCTAGATCTAACAAGATGGTTTGGTTGAAAACTTATTTTTGTGTCTCAGGGAGGACAATCGTTCAATAGGTCTTCCAGGTTCCTGATTAAACTAGAATCTATATAAGATGGAGGGCACTCCCTAAAAAAAAAATCTAGGAAATGGGACTGTGGTTCCTCCTATCTACATAGCGAAGAGACAGCACCTTCCTCTTCTACTCTTATGTTAGGTGATGGGAGGCGAGTACAGCAACGATGCTGGAACCTAGTTAGTCAGATGGCAAGCTAATGTCACATCGCTCCCAGGTGAAATGGAATTGTGGAGGAAACATATGCCAAGAGGCAAGACGGATTAGCAAGGAAGGATGATAGTGACTGGGTAAGGTTTAAGCATATACTTCCCAGATGCGTTACTACAGCAGTCTAACAAAACCACATTCCTCACATCTCATGGTTTCCTCTGCAGTATCTGGCACAACAGGCTTTTTAAGCCATCTCCTTATTGGATATAGCATGAACAATAATGGAGATTTACATCATGTGAAGAAAAGACTATATTTGGGTGAACTAACATTATTCAAGCAAGGCAGACAAGAAATATGAATGAGCAAAAAGATGATTCTTACAGTGAAGGGAATTATCTTTTTCCAAAATTTTTGCAAAATCTTTGGCAGGAGTTAAAACATGGCATTGACAAGGACAACAGAAACATCAAAAAATAAGGCATATTTTTCTGCTCTTCGAATAATAGGAATTAATTAATGAGTCATAGCATTAGCTGTATAACTCTTTAGAGCAGTAATGCTCTTACCACACCAACAGGGAAAAGCAGGTAGTTTGACAGTGTGTGTGATGATGATTAACTTCTTATTCACTGATATCTTTGCTTTCATTTATTTGAGCTGTAAACAGCTCATCTTGCATAGCTGCTACTCCCACTTGAACACAACACAATGGAGTAACAGCATCATCAGAGACAAAAAAAGAGTGGATGTGAATGTGGCAGGAGGGGTGGGTAGTGCCAGTGAAAGTACACATTTCCTACACACTACATATCCCTTAGATCCCCAACTCCTAAGTAGATGCCTCTCTCCCATGAAGAAAAAAAACAACCAAACAAATAAAATGATGTACCCATATACCTCTTCTTCTCTTGCTCCAAGCACTTTAGATGATGTTTGAATATTTCATGTGTCAAACAAGGTATGCTATATACAGAGAAGTACTTCTTGGCATTACATTAGGACATCTTGCAGAGAGAAATGTTTGATCTTCTGATAGTCAGTTCACACCATTTGGTTACACACTTTATATCCTGCTGTATATTGCACAGGATCAGGAGTGAAAACGTGGTAGGTTTGAGCTACTGAAAGAGCTGCCATGTAACTAATTGTTCCTGTTTTTTTTTTTTATCTATCAGTAAACTGTGTTAATTGGTTATGCATATGGGAAAGTCATTAAGTGATGACAATTATGATAAATGCAGTTAATAGCAAAACCTGTATTTAAATTTGTCTAATATTTTCTTGCTTTAAGATGTTTATGAGACTTTGCCAGCCTTTAATGCTCAGACAGTTGCTGAGGATCAGTTTCTGTCTACAGTTTGGCCATATGCAAACCAGAAGCTTACAAGGTGAGGCAGGATATGTTCATGGAAGGCAATCCACTGATAGGTCACTGAATACTTTGAAACCCCCTGGCTTAGAAAGTGCCTGAGCTGCAAAATGTTGGAGGATGAGGCTATGCAAGGAGGCTGACAGGGAGCACCAAGGGCCGGCTGCTCACTGAAGGCAGGCGAGTCAGGAGCTGCTGTTTGCTCTGGCACACGCCATGCTGTCACTGACGGGACACCATCCTGCAGGCTCTGGCCCAGATGGGCAGAGCCGGTGGCTGGTAACCCACTCCATCAACAGCCCCTGACACAGTGAGGGGATGAGCCCGGGACAAGGCCCAGCCACGGGAACTGGCTGTGAATAGCAAGGGATGCAGGTAGAAACAGGCCTGGAGACAGTGCTACATCATGGGTCCCAGGTCCATCCAGGAGGCAGGGGTAGAGATAAGCTATGACCTAGGTCTGAGGAGTCTATCCAGAAGAGCAGCTCTCTGCAGCTATCTATCAAGATTTTGACAATCTTTAAATGAACAGACATAGTCTGGAAGCTTTCTGCACTCACTGCACCATTTTGCAAACTAATTACCATGGGTGTGATAGAAGATTGTTTTCCATAGTTTCTTTCAATAATTAAAGAAAAAAAAAATTAAGTTCCTTTGTATCTGAATGAAGTCATGAGTAATTTCATCACACTGACATTCTCAGGTGGCTTCAAGTGAGCGTATGGAAAGCAAAATCTTCAGTCCTTCTTTGCACCTACCTTACAGGCACGTAGGGCCTCTTAAAGAGAGGCAGTTGCCTTTTGGTGTTGGATGGCCACCTGGCCAGCCACCTCCTTATTAGCATGAACAGCAACAGCCTTCCTCTTCACTAAATGCCTGCAGAATTCATGTAAAAAATGAAACCTTTATTCACACTCCTGGAGACCAAAGCTGGTGACGGGTCTAGAGCACAACTCTTAGGAGGAGCGGCTCAGGAAACTGGGGTTGTTTAGCCTGAAGAAGAGGAGGCTCAGGGGAGACCTTATCGCTCTCTACAACTACCTGAAGGGAGGTTGTAGAGAGGTGGGGGTCAGTCTCTTCTCCCAAGTAACAAGTGATAGGACAAGAGGAAATGGCCTCAAGTTGCGACAGGGAAGGTTTAGACTGGATATTAGGAAAAATTTCTTCACCGAGAGGGTTGTCAAGCACTGCACAGGCTGCCCAGGGAAGTGGCTGAGTTCCCATCCCTGGAGGTATTTAAACGACGTGTAGATGTGGTGCTTAGGCTCACGGTTTAGTGATGGACTTGGCAGAGCTAGGTTAACAGTTGGACTTGATGATCTTAAAGGTCATTTCCAACCTAAACGATTCAATGATTCTATGATTCTATATCACCACACAAAGCAGTGCCATGAACCGCGTCACGCTGACCCACCAGTGTTTCGTCTCTTGTAGCTTTTTCAGTATCGGGGCTGATTTGGCACTTTCTCCCACGCAACTTTGAAAATGGAAGCTCAGCTAATGCCAGCTGTGGCTGGTTTCTTCCCCAGCAGGCAGACATCCCTTTGAAAGTGACTGGACTGCCACCACCAGCGTCGTGTTCAGAGCCCACCCTACAGCCCGTCCGTTGCCCGGCCGGCCGGTGGAGGGCTGGATCTGCTGGTCGTGGCGGCATGGAGCTGGACTCCAGCAGGCTCCTGATGGGTGAAAGCCCCCCTTAACGCATCCCTCAGGCTCCACCCTTCACGCTTTGCTGCCGTCGAACGTATGAAAGAGTGACGTTGATGGTCAGGTCTTTGGAATTTCGATTGCAGAAAAGCATCGCTCAAGAAATGGAGGTTTCCTTGTCCGCGTCGTATTCTGGATTTCATGGCATGCATGAGCCTGAAAAAGCTCTGTCTCACGGTATGCTTCTACAGCCCCCATCCTCCCTACCAGCTGAAGCTCTGACAGAAGAGAGATCCCCTGCATCAATAAAGCCTGCGTGAAGAACTGCAGGGGACAAATAGGTAACACGTCGTCAAGTGGAGCACCATGACTTTCTGCTCAGAACACAAAACAATTCCGGACTTCTTTCAAGAAGAAGCCCTCACCATAAACAGCGTAGTAGCAATTGACCCTTGGTGCATTGGTAAGGAATGGTGAAGAAATCATGCACGCTCCCTATGTGTCTGCAGAGTTCGTGCAGAGGGAACCAAAGCCCTTTCCTTCGCCTCTGGCATCACCACAACCAAATGAATGTCTATGGTATAAATGCCCTTATTTACATTGTCTGAATGTACAAATGAATTTACAGGAACGCCCAGCAGCTGTGCCCAGTGCAAGGCCACCAAGGGCAGGGATGGCCCCCTGGGCCTCCTGGGTACAGGGACTGCCTCGGGGCCAGCACCCCAAAGGCCTTCCTCCCAAGGATGCTGGGCGGAGGGGCGGCGGGCAGGGCTGCGCAGGGGGGGCCCCGTCACCCCCATGTCACGGGGCCACCACCCGGCAACGCAGCAGTCACAATGCCCCGGGGAAGGATAAAAGGCAGCATCGTCCCGCGTCCCGCTGCCATAGCTGGCCTGGGCGCAGCCCGAAGACATCCCAGAGAAAGTCCTTGAGGAGCCGGTGGAATTACTTGGCCCCCCCCGCCCCGGCGGGCGCTGAGGGAGGAAGACCGGAGGCTGGACGAGGCTGCTGGAGGTTCTGCGTTGCAAGGCCAGCTCCCGGCGGGGCCACCTTCAAAGCCCATCTGATGGCTGGAAATCCTGCTTCAGCCTTTGCGGAGCAGACACAAGCCCCTCAGGAGATGAGAAGAACCACCAAGCCCTGGAGGTGCCCGAGGCTCTCAGGCCTTTTCAGCTGGAGAGCAGTGGCAAGAGCAAGGGAATGCCTTCTGGAGGAGCACTGCAGAGCTCGCCGTCCTCATCCCCCATGGAGCCAGGGGCAGCAGCCGTAAGAAATGGGATGCAGAGGTGTTAGATAACTAGCAAGGGGTGCCAGTGCTTTGGAGCAGCCACTGGTGTCCCTCCCGCCAGGCGCCGGGAGGCTTCTTGCCCCCAAGGTCGCTCAGGCCGGGGACATTTGGCCACTCTCGGAAGCTCCTGAGGTGGCTCCAGGGTGAGGGAGAAGAGGGCTTGGGCATCTCCTGGGAGGCGTGACCAGGCTGTGGGACGAGGAGGCCGGTCTTGCTCACATGCTCGGGGAATAGCCGATCGCCAGCGCTGGGGTCAGGAAGGAATTTTCCCCCGGGGCACATTGGCACTGCTCCCCGGGGGTTTTTTGCCTTCCTCTGCAGCATTGAGCACAACCACTTGTCAGGGCTCCTCTCGTCCCTTCTGGCTAGGTTGCTGCCTGCTGCTCGTGCACCACGAAGATGGCCTCTCGTGCCCTGCAGCTGCGGGGAGGAAGGCTTTTTTTTCCCCACGGCAGGCTAGCAAGTGTCTCCGGGGGTTTTTGCCTTCCTCCGCAGCATCGAGCACGGGCACTTGCCAGGGCCGCTTTGGGCCATTTTGCCAGGTGCCTGCTGCTCCTGCTCCACGCAGGTGGCCCTCGTGCCCCGCATCCAGGGGGAGGAAGCTTTCTAGGCTCCCAGGGCGGGCCCAGGG
This sequence comes from Theristicus caerulescens, assembly GCA_020745775.1. Lineage (NCBI taxonomy): Eukaryota > Metazoa > Chordata > Aves > Pelecaniformes > Threskiornithidae > Theristicus > Theristicus caerulescens. Next base: position 56,118,349 of record CM036558.1, on the reverse strand, counting down.
TGGCCCCCGGGGGTTGCTTCTTGTCCTCTGTAGCACTGAGCACAGCCCCTTGTCAGGGCTCCTCTGGGCCCTTGCTGCTCGGTCCCTGCCTGCTGCTCCTGCGCCTCCAAGGCGCCGCTCGTGCCCTGCCTCTCTCTGCCGCTCTTGCCCACTGCAAGTTTGGAAAGGAGCGAGCTCTGCTCTTCCCTTGGCTCCATTTCCCCAGGGCTTCTTGCTTGTGCAAAACAGCCTGTGCTTGGAAGGGCTCCAGGCTTGCTGCACCATCCGGAGCCACCACTTTGCAGCTCTTCCTGCGTGCAAGCCAAGCGCAGGGCAGGCACGAGAGCGCTTTGCATGCATCACTGCCCAAGAAGCACAGCGGCAGAGAAGGTTTTGGAAGGCAGATGTATGCTTGTCATCGATACGCGTCATACTTTGGAAAATACCCCACTTCTTCCTCTTCTTCCTCTTCTTCCTCTTCTTCCTCTTCTTCCTCTTCCTCTTCTTCCTCTTCTTCCTCCTCTTCCTCTTCCTCTTCCTCTTCCTCTTCCTCTTCCTCTTCCTCTTCCTCTTCCTCTTCCTCCTCTTCTTCTTCTTCTTCTTCCTCTTCTTCTTCCTCTTCTTCTTCTTCTTCTTCTTCTTCTTCTTCTTCTTCTTCTTCTTCTTTCTTCTTTCTTCTTCTTCTTCTGTGTGTGGTCGGTCCTGATCTTCATCCTTCACATTCTCGCTCTTCAGGAAACAGGGACTGCTTCACCTGTGTTCCTGCTGCTGCTCTCTACAGCTCTGTGGCTTGCCTTTGCCAGGCTGCAAGGAAGGCTTTTTCAAGCTAAACCGAAGCGCATCAGCCTGCTCCTGGCTCCACATGAGCATTGCGTTAATGCTTCTGAGCATTGGATCTGAGACAGAGTCAGAAAAATACAAATAAAAAGAATATCCTGTTTCCACTTGTAACCTTTGTGTGATGTGTCCTTGAAAGTGTTTTTGGAGCTGAAAAATGCCTGGCATTTTAAGCAAATAACAGTCTCAGCGTTACTCGACTCATCCGGTTATGGGTATTCAATGCCTTCTGCTGGTGCAGGGCTGGGAAGAAATGGCATCCGAGATTTCCTCAGCGTGTACTGGTAGGGAAGGGAGGAGGTAGGAAGAAGAGGAGAAGGGAAGAAGAAGCAAGGAAGAAGGGAAGGGAAGGGAAGGGAAGGGAAGGGAAGGGAAGGGAAGGGAAGGGAAGGGAAGGGAAGGGAAGGGAAGGGAAGGGAAGGGAAGGGAAGGGGGAAGCGGGAAGGGGGAAGTGGGAAGCGGGAAGCGGGAAGGGGGAAGGGAAGGGATAGTTCAGCTGGAAGGGACCTACAATGATCTTCTAGTCCAACTGCCTGACCGCTTCACGGGGTGAACAAAAGTTCAAGCATGGTATTAAGGATGTTGTCCAAATGCCTCTTAAACACTGACCAGCATGGGGCATTGACCACCCCTCTAGGAAGCCTGTTCCAGGGTTTGACCACCCTCTCAGGAAAGAAAGCTTTCCTCATGTCAAGTCCGAACCTCCCCTGACGGACGCAGCTTTGAGCCATTCCCACGCGCCCTGGCACTGGGTACCAGGGAGAAGAGCTCCGCACCTCCCTCTCCATGTCCCCTCCTCAGGAAGCTGCAGAGAACCATGAGGTCGCCCCTCAGCCGCCTTCTCTCCAAACTAGACAAACCCCATGTCCTCAGCTGCTCCTCAGAGGATATGCCTTCCAGTCCCTTCACCAGCTTTGGTGCCATCCTCAGGACACATCCTTTTAAACCCTTTTAAACATCCTTTTTAAATGGTGGGGCCCAGAACCACACACAATACTCAAGGTGAGGCCGCACCAGCAATAAATACAACGGGATAATCACCTCTTCTGACTGGCTGGTTATGCTGTGTTTGATGCACCCCAGGATGCAGTTTGCCCTCTTGGCGGCCAGGGCACACTGCTGACTCCTCTTGAGCCTCCTGCCAACCAGCATCCCCAGACCCCTTTCTGCAGGGCTGCTCCCCAGCCACTCCTCCCCCGGTTTAGACTTGTGCCTGGTGTTACTCCATCCCAGGTGCAGAATCTGGCATTTGGTCTTGTTCAATGTCATGCCATTGATGATTGCCCAGTGCTCCAAGCTATCCAGATCCCTCTGCAAGGCCTCTTGTCCCTTGAGGGAGTCAACAGCACCTCCCAGTTTGGTATCATCAGCAAACTTGCTAACTATGCATTCAGCTCCTTCATCCAGATCGTTGATAAATATATTGAACAGAACTAGCTCTAGAATTGAGCCCTGAGGAACACCACTTGTGACCAGTCACCAGCTAGATGTAGCCCCATTCACTGCAACCCTTTGTGCCCTGCCCTTCAGCCAGTTCTTCACCCAGCGCACTGTGAACCCGCTCATCCCACTGTTGGACAGCTTGTCCAGAAGGGTGCTGTGAGGGACAGTATCAAAAGCCTTACTAAAATCCAGAAAAACTACATCCACTGCTTCCCCTTCACCCACTAGGTGGGTGACGTTATTGTAGAAGGATATCAAATTAATTAATCGGGACTTTTCTTTTGTTAATCCATGTTGACTGTGCCTGATGATTACATTGTGCTTTAAATGCCTTTTATTAGCACCCAATATGATCTCCTCCATAATTTTTCCAGGAACTGAGGTTAGATGAACAGGTCTGTAGTTTCCTAGGTCTTCCCTCAAGCCCTTCTTGTAAACTGAAAAAACATTGGCTAGCTTCTAGTCAGTGGGGACCTCCCCACACTCTCAAGACCTTTTGTAGATGATTAAGAGGGGTCCTGCTGTAACATCTGCTAGCTCCTTCAGTACTCTGAAATGAATCCCATCAGGCCCCATGGACTTGGCATGAGGAAACATTTCTTTACTGAGAGGGTGGTCAAACCCTGGACTGGCTTCCTGGAGAGGTGGTCGATGCCCCGTGCCTGTCAGTGTTTAAGAGGCATTTGGACAATGGTCCAAAGGCTCTTGTGGCCAGCCCTGAAGTGGTCAGGCAGTTGGATTAGATCATCGTTGTAGGTCCCTTCCAGCTGATCTATGCTACGCTACGCTATGCTATGCCATGCTATGCAATTCTATTCTATTCTATTCTGAACATTCAACTGATACAGCTGGTCCCTTACAATTTCAGTGTCCACAAATGGAAAATCACTGTTCCCGTAGTTGTGGTCCTTCAACTCACATGAATGGGCAGTGCAAGTGATATAAGAGATGGTGAATAAAAAACCAGGAGCTAGAAAGAGGGTGAAGAGTGGGAAAAGTGTTGGTAGCAACTGAGGAGAACAGAGACAGGTGCCAGTTCTGGGAAAGGCACATGGGAGGAGACTTGGGAGAGACTAGAGCAATAAAGTTGTGTTTCTGCTGTAGAGGTCTCCCATGGAGGACCGACCCTGAACTGTCACAAACCTGAAGAGTGAGAGTCAGGTGAATGACAGGGCCCCTGTGGAGGAGAGCCCTTGGGAGTCTTTCTCCCAAGGAAGCTATTCCTAATTTCGAAATTCCAAAACTGTTATCTGAAATGACAACTATTTTTAATTGATTATGACATGCTCAAAGCACACTTAATAGGATGTGAATAACCAGGACAGCTGCTTTGGTGACACAAAATGCAGAGAAACCATTTTGATCCTATTTCACAGAATGTGTTTTGTGTCACTTACACGGCACGATCACAGCTACCCAGTCTGCTTTCTTGGGATATCTTTGGGGTTTAATTACCCTGTCAATTAGAGTTAGAGGTATTAATGTGGCAGTGAAATGATACAGATTGCTCATGGGTTCTGTTCTCTACTTGTTTGCATTTATCAGTCTTGAAAGAGGAGGACTTTACACATTGTCTTGACATGGATGCTAATAAGCCTACAATGAGAGATACACTGCATCAAATAAATAGATGCCAGCAGCCATGAAGAGAACAAGCTGAGATAATGGCACAATGCAGTCCACTAATGAAGAGGTGGAGACTGTAGGCTCCTGGCTAGGGCAGAACACTGTTATGTTTCAAGGATGAATGGATTTAGCCAGTGAACGGGTAAAAGCATTTAAGAGGAGGGGACTGATGACAAAAAACCAGCCACATCTGCAGACAATGGAGCAGAACAGAAGTGCATTGTATCAACATATGCTTTATGAAGCTAAAGCATCATTTGAAACTGAGTGTTGAGTAAATGGAAGTAATTTCCAGCTGAATCCTGAACTAGGGTAAATCAGAGAAGCATTCTTGAAGTATATGAAGCTATGTTGACTTACATCTCCTGAGAATACAAAGAACCAGTCTAAGTCCCATGTTCAGGTGCAAAGCATTTTGGATCAACTTTTTTAGTTTTAAATGATCTGGATTAAGTTGGATAGAGTGCAAAAATGAGAACTATTGTTAATATTGTATGCCGCAGGCTATATCAACTTGTATCAAATGTACATGGTTTTGTACAGGCCAGTCCTTGCTTAGTGCTTTCAGCATCTTTAGTGAAGAAAATGCCTATGGTGTCCCTGGGTGTTTAAACTACATTTGTTTTCAAGATAAAGTAAAACATGCATAAAGTCCATACACTTCTAGATTATTTCTTTGTGTGACTCGTAGAAGTCATACCATGCTGTGATTTTAATGAGTTCTATCTTCACATGTACTTACTCCTGGAAGACCTTTATGGGCTTGCTCTGTAAACTTATTCCCTCAAGCACTTCAACATACAAAATACAACTATTTCTGAGAAATGGGGTTCTAAGATCTCAATGGATATTTTTGGGTGGAGACAAAAAAGTATAAGCAGTTGGAGTTGCTAGACACATCAATAATAAAATGGAGAGAATCCTAAAATTCAGAGCAGTTCTCATTCTTTCTGCTTTCAGTTTATAAACTATGATTTTTCAGATTAGAAAAAAAATACACTACTCTATTTTCAATCAGTTTCTTGTGCCAATTTTAATGCATGACGTTTCAGTGGTTGGACTGAAAACACTGAAAGGAGAATGATAAGAATTCGCACCATGGAATTACCATTACATAAAATCATTAGTTTTATAATCACTGTAAAAAATACATTCATTCCCTCTCCAAAAGTTTAGGAGCTAAACTACCTCTCAGCAGTCCCTTTAAGAACTGCAATTTTCCTAATGGCCCATAATATCAGTACAAGTTCCCTTGCAGATCAAGGGCAGCAGATCAGTTTAAGAGCATAGATTCTTTGAGCTAAGGTTAACAGCCTCTGTATTCATTTCAGGAAGACCTTCCTGATTGTTAGAGATGCTTCTCTAGGACATGTAAAACATTATAAGCCTTCAGAGGGAAAGCCACTTGGGACAGTTGCAGAAACTGACCAAATACATATTAAGCTAGTATTCATTACATATGCGACAACTTGAGCCTAAGACTAGGTTTTACACCCTCATAGTTAAAATTGTACAAACTGATTTATTGAAATTCCTTGCAGATTGTTTCTTGGATGTCTTTTCCTCATTCCCCTTCCCCTCCTCACATTAGAAATATCTAGCACAGCATCTTAGCTTCTCTAGTTTCTGCTGGAGGACTCTTTGGAGAGCTGGAAAGAGAGGCCACAAGCTCCATCCTCCAGGAATCTCTGTAGATGAGTTAAAGCACCCTGCTCTCAGGTTTCACAGAGGTATCTCCTGTGCCACACTTCTGCATAGTGAGGCTGCGGTCTCACTCATTTACAGGGCTGGTCCCATGCTAAGGACCCATAGCCTTGCTCTCCACCAGCACTGGCCCTCCCTCAGCTCCTTCCTGTTCAGCTCATACAGCCCAAGCATCATGAAGCCTGGTAGAACAAAAATAAAGGATGGATTTACCTGGGTACTTTTCCAGTTCCTGCAGTGGATCACAGCAAGGGACAGTCTGCTGGTTTAGAATAAGATCTGGAAAAATCAAGTCCCATCATTAAAAGTATTGTACACTGTTCTTTTATTGTTCTGCTGGGCTATTGTTATTCTCTGTTTCGCGCATTGTAGAAGAAGAAGCAGCTGGAAAGACTTTAGAAATTCAGGATCCATTAGGATTCATCACTACTAGCCATCAGTGTGCTAGCCTTTGGGCTACTACATTTTTCTGCATCTAGCCATATCCAACTAGCAATCAGTATCGTTAGCCTGTTTCACAATAATCAGTAAGAAAACACAGAGCTGCCAGATGTTGTGATGGGCAACAGGTTGATGGGAGCTGGGAGACTGTAATGGGACTTCTCTGTTTTCCCTCACAGTCTCCTGCCTCCAGCCAGTCTCACCTTGTCAGAGGATTAGAACTTCTCCCTTTGAGACAGCACTTCATGAATAGGTGGCATTAAAGGTCTTTATGCTGTCCACTCCATCTGTTTAAGGGTACAGTTCCTTCTACCCAGTACAGTTGCTCTTTTTCAACTACTTTCCCAAGGTATTCCACTTTGTGAAGGAAACTGTCTCTTCCCACTTTTACTCATGTAAACTAAAGGACCTCTCTACTCCTCAAAGCTACTCCTTTCTGGGACTCACAGATCTGCTTTGCTCTTGCATACATAGCAACTCTGCTATGCTCCAAGCTGTTGGTTTTTTTTTTACCATAATGGGAAAGATGCAGGTGGTAGGAAGAAGAAGAGGATCATGGTCTGCCTCTAGGTCCTTTCCTTTCCTCTTGCTAAAATGGAAAACCCCTTCTGTTAGCATCATCCCTGCTCTAGGGAGGGGAAGGAGGTAGCCTGGACCAAGGCGAAGGCCACAACTCTGACGGGCAGCACAGAAAGGGGCCCGGAGGCCAAAGCAAGTGTAGAGCACGTCCGTTTGATCTAGCATACATTTTGAATCTAGATACTTCCCTGGTACTGGAATATCGCTCTTGCCTAATGTTCTGTCTATTCCCAAAGCCTCGCCCACCCACCTGCGTGTGCCTTTATTCCTGTTTTACCCCAGTTCAATAGGCACCTGCTATCAAGACATCAAAGAAAACAATAGCAACTAAATAATGTTAGCATTTGATGTTATAGAAATAAAATAAAATAAAATATCTGAAGCAGAATAAAGCCACAAGATGAATGTCTTCAGACTCAGAAAAAAGAATGTCATGGTTTTAACCTGTTTACATGAAAGTATTTTCTCTGGTGGGATAATCAAAGTTTCAAAGATCTTGTCCTATATAATATCAAATCCTATTACTATTCAGCAAGGGAAAAGCTATTCCCCTAAAATCAAGGCCCTCTTTAAGAGCTTCTAGCAGGAAAAAGCTTGTATTGTGTGCACAAGCACACACAGAAGGCATCTCAAAGGGAAATGTTAGGCTCAAATTAATTTCTGTCAGATTTGATTGAAAAACTCACACATATCTGTCCATTGGAGGTTTGTGACCTGACTCTGCCTGACTGGGATTTGGTAATCAAATAGAGACGCCTACAATACATTTATCAGGTTTGCTGTAGTCAAGAAATATAGCTGTAAAAAGTGCGTAACAACAGTAAAATTAGAGCAAAGAGATTTTTTAAATTATCACTGCGCAGCTTCATTTGTTCATTGACTAAAAGAGTGCCCATAGTTAGAAAAAATCAAAATACAAATAAAAATAATTTTAAAATGTTATGCTAATATCATTGCACCACATCTGAACCAAGTTGTATTGTTATAGTGTAATGCACTCGAATGTATTTTTCCTACCAAGCCAAGGCCAGATCCTTAATTTCTTGTGCACTTGTTGCTGGCCACTATTGCAGCTACTCTAAAAATAGGCAAGACCTCGATCCTTTCTCATTTGGCAAGTTCTGAAAAACTGTGCCATTAATCCTTCACTCAAATTCTCAAACAACTGCTCAGCTTTCTCTTATTTTCTCTCAATTTCTTACTTATAGAACTTTAACATCTAAAAAAGTTATAATAAAAAAATAAAATAAATCCCTTGAGAAAAGGTTCCATTTTTCAATCACATCTAAGAAAAATGAGGTACCCAAATGTAAAGGCAGCAGTTACAGATGTGTAACTGCATTGCCACATAGCTGACATTACACTGGATCCAGCCAAACCCCTAGTTGTGCTGGAAGTCCCATGCAGAACTGCAGAAACATAATTCTTCTGACACAACAAAATCATACAGAATCCACATCTGCTGTCAGCCATTCAAAACAAGAATCTTGACTTTTATGTTCATTTATAACAGGACTGCACACTATTTTGAACTTTGGCCTCATTATATCACTTACTTCATTATGAGACACAACTTCTGAGACACAACTTCTGATCCAAATTGCTCACTATTTAAAGAAATGGTGGAAAAGAGGAAAGACATTCGCCCAAATTAAACTGACTGAGGCAGCTGTGAGAATATCCTGTTTGTTGGATTTATCTTCACAAATTTTATTTAGTTTATATCATATCTTATTTAAACTTTTTTAAATGGATCTTTAAGTGAAGGAGTTTTGGAAGGAAGGCAAATGGGGAATAGGAAACTGAGGGGAGGGAGAACAAAAAATGAAATAGAAACTTCGGCAGAATGGAGGGTAAGAAGCAAGAAGACAAAGAAACAGGACATGGGCAACTGAACAGTTGAGGGAATGGGAGTTGGACAGGAAGAAAAGGGGCAACAGCAGTCACTGGCAATAGAAGGTGAAAGACTGGAGGCTGAGAGAGAATATGGAGTTCAAGCCTCAGAGCTAAGATGATGATCATCATCTCAAGAAGATTCCCTGGTTTCTTCCAGAGCTGCTGAGTAGAGGGAAATGAGCCTGCTAGGTCTTATGTCTGTAGGTCCAGCTTGGAGAAGAGGAGCAGCAAGGAATGAAAAGTCTTGACTCTTGAAAACTGAATGGTAGTATGTTGGGTTGACCCTGGCTGGAGGCCAAGTGCCCACCAAAGCTGCTCTATCATTCCCCTCCTCAACTGGACAGGGGAGAGAAAAATATAACAAAAGGCTCGTGGGTCGAGATAAGGGTAGGGAGAGATCACTCACCAATTACTGTCACAGGCAAAACAGACTCGACTTGGGGAAATTAATTTAATTTATCACCAATCAAATCAGAGTAGGATAATGAGAAATAAAAACTAAATCTTAAAACACCTTCCTCCCACCCCTCCCTTCTTCCCAGGCTCAAATTCACTCCCGATTGCCTGGAGCACCTCCTCCTCTTCCTTCTTCACTGACCTTGGTGTCTGCAGAGTTGTTTCTCTCACACATTCTCACTCCTCTCTCTGGTTGCAGGTTGTTGCACAGGTTTTTTACCCCTTCTTAAATATGTTATCCCAGAGGCATTACCACCATCGCTGCTTGGCTCGGCCTTGGCCAGTGGAGGGTCCATCTCGGAGCCGGCTGGCATTGGCTCTGCGGGACATGAGGGAAGCTTCTAGCAGCTTCTCACAGAAGCCACCCCTGTAGCCCCACCCCGCTACCAAAACCTTGCCACACAAACCCAATACGGGTAGATATTTGGGACAGGAACGCAAATTTAGCATTTTCCATATATTTGTTACTCCAAATAATACTGCAAGCTTTTGGGGACTGATGAGGAGAAAACAGGGTTGTTTATGCTCTGGTGACCCGGACTAGTACAACAGAAATATCACCTTCCTGCTATCCCTGCCTCCATAATGTAGATCTCCATAAAAATGGTATGTTAAAAACTAGCAGAATTAACTGCTTCTTTCCTCTATTTTTATATGATTTTCTCAGTCTAACAAAGGAGGTGAATGAGGGGAAGAACACCATCATAACTTCACTTGTACACTGAATGAAAACAGAAAAAATTTGCAAGAACTGAGGCAGTAGCACTGCAACCAAACATCCAAGTCTCTAGCTGCTCAGGGCTTGCTGAAAATTTTGGGTTTCATTTCCTATTGCCTCAGTTCATGTGCATTCATTTACTCTGAGGCATTGTAGAATGTCACCATTTTGATTTGTTGTAACATTTTCCATTGTACATTCCTCTTTTATCTTCTTTATCTACCAACCAGATAACAGTGTATTTTTAACAGGCATCTCCATTAGGGTATTGACTAAGTGGCTCCCAAGTCCTCTGTCACAAGTCACTGAAACAACGAGATAGGTAAAGTAGTTATTGATGTTTTCTACTGCCTTGGTAGCTGACACTATTTCCAACTATTTTTGGAGAAGGAGGAAAAGAGGCAGTATAAAAATAACAGAATAGGGTCACTTCAGAATCTATCTGCAGCCAATTGCAGCCACTTTCCAGTCCCAAAAAATTACTGTGGTGCACAAATGTAGTTTCCTGGCTATCATACCTTCACAACTCATCACTTTCTTTACAAGGGATTGAAGTTGCAATGCCTGTGCCTTTGGGATGAGTGATTTTTGAGGAATTATGGTGGATACAACTGAGTACCAATCAACTTTAATGCTTTCATGGAGTGAGATCTCCTAAGGACCAGACTCCAGAGGTATGAGTTAAAGCAGGAGCTAGGCCAGCCAAGATTAAGAAGGGATAGAATAGGAGAAGGAAGATCAAAACCAAGCATATGGGGACAACTTGAACACAGAGTGGTTGGTCACTGTTGCTTACAATACAAGAGCTCAAGGAAAGCAAGCGGCATGATTGAATAACAGAGTTCAAACACACAGAGCTACTTTAAAAAAGAGCATGTAATTAAATTATGGAACTCACTACCACAGGATTTTGTGAAAGACAAAGGTACAACATAATGGGTATGGAACACAGTGGTCTGGCTGGAAACCCTAACCAAGTTCTTCATTGTAGGAAGTTGGGAGAATGGCTTTATATGTACCTTATTTTTATACTATTTTGCTAAACACCTAGGAGCAACCACTGTTGAAAACACCTGTGGTGTAAACTAATATGGCACTTATTATGTTCCTCAGGAAGGCAAAACGGCCCATAGACAAGTGTAATTGCTAAGTCTTGCAATCATTGTTTTTCCTTAAAATTCCAGTTCCAGGAGTCTTTATTGCATGGGAATCTCAGATTTCATCTAAAAAATTAAACTTCTAATACCGGTATGTGTAGAGAAAGCTTGAAAATATGACCTCACTGGGCTATATGGCCTGAAAAAATAAGAGAAAATAATCATATGCACATTTCATTTCTGTAAATTAAGTCAGTCTTATAGTCCTGGCTCATGATTTTGGAACACTATGGGGACTTGCAGTTTTGTTCGTGCTTCAGACTTATCAGTACAGTAAATATATTCTATTAGGCAGAACATTATCGAAAAAAATATAAAACATACTTCCAGCAACTGGTTATATAAATTATTGTGTTTTTTTCTTTCAGAACTTCAAGTAAGTGCTGTCGAATTCACTGAGCGCTCACAACTTCTATGAAAGTCTGGTCTAGGATCCCTTCGTGAAGAGCCTTGTGTATAACCATCCTCAGTTTTACTGTGTATCTTGAATACCAACAATCTTATAACAGGCCAAGAAACACATAGATATTAAGGGTTTGAGCAGAAGCACAGAACTGTTCATTTAGAACTTGTAATGGTCTGGTGGACTCACGGGCAGGCTGAGGGGCAGGGAGAGGAATTCAGCCCTTGTTTCCTTAACAGGATCTGTAACCTGTGTTGACAGCACTGCTAATATTAGTCATCTGAAAGATGGGCTGCTAATGACTGATTTTCAAACAATGCAGCTTTGTAAGTCTGCTGGAGTAGAAATGAACTCTGCTTGGGTTCAGAAAAAATGCTGAAGGGGGTAAGCTGGGGGTTTTTTTTGTTTGTGTTATTTAATGCTTTGGAAGACAAAGAAGAAGACAGCATTGGCATCACTTAAGCAACAACAAGCTCTGCCCCACCTTCTATTTTACAGGTGATTTTAAATATATCCCAACATCTGATATTGTAGTGAATAAAGAAGGAGACTGCACAGATGATCCTTTCTAAAATTTCTGTTCCAGTACTGTCCTCACCGAAGGGTTAACAGAAATGGTAGCTATGCAGTCTAGTTACTGTTCAAGACACCTGAACTGAAAGGTGGTATTTGTGATCACAGTCAGTGTTGAACCAGTTAAAAGCTTTGAATCTAATCATGCCAGTTGCTTGGGAAAGATTTCACTAATATAAAAGCACAACAGAACAAGGACAGTAAAATAATATGTCTCTCGACTTTATATTGCTGCCTTGACTGCAGTATTTAAGCATTAGCACAAAGCCAGCTAAAGTAACAATTCAAAACCCAAAAGCATTACTGAAATTAAAATCGCAAAAGTCTTAGAGTGAAAACATCAGGACTTCTTTGTTTTCTAATTCTTACCAGCATTAGTGAAATATACTCACTTTCAATTGCAGGATTTTAACTTTACTGAATGTAAAATCTATTTTAATTTGTTCATTTGTTTGTACATTTATTTTTACTTTTCAGTGATTTTTTTTCATGATCTTTCTTTAAGTGAACAAGTTTCTATGCTTGCAAGATAAAGTAATTATTTTTTTCAAGGAAAGAGGTAAATGGTAGAAGAAAAATTTAAATACTCTCTTTCTAAAGGCAGAACAACTATCTCATATAATTGCTTCTTATCTCTGTATCAGTTTAACAGCAAGATTCAGAATTATTTTAGGTTTTTTTCACATTCTAGAATTTGGTTAGAAGTTGCAGAAAACACCATTATCAGCACTGCACCAGTTCTGCATTTAGTACAGAGTACACCAAGGGAAAAGAGGATTATAAAATGGATGTCTGAAGTCAAATTGCAAATGGTTAGAAAGTTTCTATTGCCACTTCAGAAAAAGAATCATGATCTTTTCTGTCCTGTGGACAATACCCATTTTTTAGCTCTACGAGAGTCTTAGTTTTAATGACTACCCAGGCTGCTTCCATAACATAATAGTGAATTTCATTTTGTCACTTCTCATTTTCAGAATCAGAACTTCGGCTTTTCTGCTTCTGCTCCTGTGTTTGTTTAGCACATACAAACTACAGTGTCATCAATAACATCTTGCAATAAAGCTGTGTTTAATGATATAGGGGCTTAAGACCTTCCCTTGTTTCAAACATGGCCTTTAATTCTCACAGCAGTGCAAGTCCAGAGATCTTGTACCTGGCACCAGGCTACTAAAGCTAATATTTCAGCATTTTTCACAGATTTTGAGTGTATCACCACGTAAACATCTAGACAGATATAGCCTAAAGCTGAAGTCAGTAGAAGTTCAACATCTCGTGGTAGTTCAGGTCTATGTGCCCAGTTAGCCACCCAGCCCACCAGTGTAATCTTTTCACTCAGACGTGGTCTCCTCACTCCTGTGTTTCATGAAGCTTTTTGAGTAATGATCAGGGAAAGAATATGGGTTTCATGCTCTTCTGAAAAAGAGAGACAGCATTTCTCTGGCTAATGGGAACAATACTTTCCCCAAAGTCCTTCTGCTTCTTGAGCAGTGTGCAGTTTGCTCCTGCAAAGCATACTTTATTCAACATATGATACCACCGGCTCACCTGCTGACAAAAGCCAGCAGAGCTGGCTTGATGTAGAGCACAACAGATGGAGCACAGACTGCTGCCTACAGTTGCCAGGACTGTGCTCTGGTTTTGTTGCCACTGAAAGGCAAAATAGAGTCCTCAGTTTAAAAATCTATCTGTAAATTGCTGAGATCTATGGGTAAAGAGTTCTGTAGAAATGCCTCTAGATTAATAATGGTGTTATTTTTAATTCAGCTGCCATTAGCCACCATCTGTTTTCATAATTCATCTGCACTGCAATGTTACTCTAGTGAGACTCTCTGCTAGTCAGTATTGCTGCAGAGCTGTTCCTTCTCTCCAATCAAAAATATCAAAGGGCCAAAGTAATGTGGCACCAGAAAAGGTATTTAAAATAAATTAACAAATGAGGCATGCACTTTAAAAGTGTCTTTCTGTAAATTGTAGCACTTCTGTGCATGAAAGCTTAAATTGCATTTTGCAATGGTGGAGAAAAGAATGCAATGTAAAAAATTAATTCTCAAAATCTACCTCATCCCATTGCACTGGGAATTTTTGAGTGGGAGAAGAGCAGAAGGGAGTCACAAAAAGGTAGAAATTTAATGCATAATTTAATTGTTTTCAGGGTTTGTTTTACTTAGGTTAAAAACCTAATGAGTTAAAACATGAGTCAGAGTGGAACTAGATAGGAGTTATTTCTATCGACTTCATTGGACTTTAGATCAGACCCAAAGAAAAGACCCATCTTGCTAGTCTTAGTTGACTAACAGGTAGAAAAAAAAGAATACTACAGCATGATATAAAAGTAGGGCAGAGATTCTGGTCCTTGATCAGTAAAAGCACAAACCTTCCCAGACCTTCACGTCTGACCTTCTCTATGCTCAAGCATACACATCTAGATTACCTTACTCTGGAACATAGTCCTCCCTGCACTTATCAGACCTTGATTGGAAGCTGGTGGAGGGACAGGGTCCAAAGTGTCAGAAGCAGCTCAGCACTCAGGTGGGAAGGAGGCAGACTGAATGCTACACAAAGCCAGGAGGCGAGGGAATTTTCTGCCTTCAGCCCTGAGCAAGGCAAAGAGAAATACCTCTGGAAGCTCTACTAACCTGTGGATTAGTCTACATTTTCTGTGTATGTTTAAACCAGAACATAAATACTGAAAGACATTTGGCTATAGCACAAAGATTTTCTTGGGTCAGTGAGCTCCCCCACCCCTCTCCTCAACCTTCTATGCATATAAAATTTTCTTTGGGGAAAGAAGCTTTTTAGAATAGCTATTCCATAACATCTATTTCAGAAAATATCTAAGTTTAGAGAAGCCATGGGGATGTCTTCCTCTGAGGCCCAACTCTGTGAGGTGCCAATGTCCCTTAACTGCTCAGCGTGTCAGAAGGAGGCTCTTCATATGCATCTGCATTGCTCAGTCTCTGTTTAATGTACCACCAAGACACAGAAACAGCCTATAATTCCTGAGAAGCTGAAACAACAGAAGCTTCCTGTGGTCCTATATTAACGCTTCAGAGGGAAAAGCTGCAGGTGGATGTTCACTCATTGCAGATTCTCATTCTCCAGCATGTGCCTGTATCAGTTTTCCTATACACCTCTGTCAGCTGGAGATTTCCTGCTATTGAACTTGACCTTGGAAGGTACTTTGTACATTGTTTTGCTTGGAAGAAAGGTCTTGGAAGAAAACATAGATGCTAATCTCAGTGAGCTTGTATCTTAGGCATTCATTCACTAGCAGACATGATTTTGTGCTTTAGAAGAAAACTTTGAAAGGATAATAGTGGTGTTTATTACACATTGTTGTGATCAGTTTGATACTGGAAGTAGTAGTCTTTACATGAGCAGAAATAAAGCAAGAAGGATGCAGCAGGAAAACAGGAAAAAAAGATAATCATTAGGTTATCTGTTAATCATTTTGACTCTGGCTATAATGGAACCTGTGCCCACCTGGCTAACATAACTATGTGTTTGCAGCAGATGCAGTACAAATGGAAGGGTAAATAGCATATAAGAAAAAAACAGGGCTTGCTAGGGTAGTGCTGCACAGTGCCCTGGGAGCCTTAACCTTCATAATGCTAAGGGCCTTCCATTTGCATTTCCTAAGCCATGTTTATTACAAGATGAGAAACTTAATTTTTGAGCCATTAACCATGATATACATAATTTGTTTTGTCAGTGTTGCAGAGAATTGAATCTGGCATGTGACACAGAAAGCATGGTAAGAAGGAGTCTGGAATTATCTTTTTTTTTGTAAATTTTAGGAGCATGAGGTTCACTAAGATATCTGTTGATATCTATATGAAATGTTTTCTCATCCGTTTACTTGCCTGGAAGAACCTATTCCACTACAGATTTAATTAAATATTTAGAAAACAAGATCTGTCATTATCAGTTTTCCTTTGCTCAATCCAATGATGTGTTCAACACACCATGAACAAGAGCGATACTGTATATTTTGCTAACGAAGCTATTCTGCCCCTGACATTAACATTAGAGATACTTTCTTCCTCCCTGATGATTTATTCAAGCTCTAAAAAATTAAGTAACTGTAAGGACCTGTAGAGTGAAAAATTAATCCACTGAGTGTTTTATTATCTTTTGTTCTGATGCATCAACATCAGTTGAAATTGATGGGAATGTTTCTAGTACTTTTAACAGCATTGGATCACATTCTTAAACGTAAGAAAAAGTGCCAAAATCTTACATACAAGCAATTCCGAAACAAGAATTTGAAGTACAGAGGGTTGGCCCCTAGTCTGAACAGCCTCAACTTGTAGAAGAGTTTGAATATAAAGTTGGAATGTCACATTCTTCCCTGCAGGGCCAGCGACTTCTCCCTGTACTTCTGTCAGCTCGGATCTCACAAAAAGAAATGCACCCTTATATCATTTATGTGTATATTTTAAAGCAAGATTGTTCACTTTGGAAAAGTCCCCAAACTCATAAAATAAAAAAAAAAATTAAACAGGAGAAAAAGAAAAAAACCTCATGTTTACATAGCAGATACACTAGGAAAGGACATCTAGGATCAAGTCCAGTCTCATGATATCACATACTACTGTATCATGTATTCCCACTTATATATTCATCCTTATTCTACTGCAATCAGTTTTCTGGACTTAGCTTGATTCATAATTAAAAGTCAGTCCAGTGCAGTTAAGGACATGACTCTAATTTAAAAGTCTTTATGAGTGAGGTGAGAACTGGGCTTCTATCTACTTTTACATGAGTGATCAAGTTTATGATATTGGCTCAATTAAAATTGTGCACCCAAACTCACGTGGGATAGACAGTGTAGCTTGTAAGAGAACTGAGAGGCCAGGGAAGAGTGCACAGAGAACTTTGATAACGTGGGAGCAGGATGAGAGAGAACACTGAAATTTTACAAGCATACTGGAATTGAGCCCAATAATCAGGCAATAGTTGTCCAAGTTTCTCCAAATAAGATAGGTGACAGACATAGAAAAGAAAGTGATCATGATTTGCCATTTATTATAAAATCTTGCTTTCAGCTTGGTAATCAAGTAAAAAACATAGCAAGAGATATTTTATTGTAGAGTTTTTCAATAGCATCAGCAGTTTCAAACACCGTGTTCATCATCCTGTTCTGGCCAGAGCTCAAGAAATAATAAAACATCTAAGGCTCTATTTTGATGTATGGTCTACATCTGGTTAGAGGGTATACATTCAAACCCGTTGACTAGTATTAGATCTGGAAGGAGGGCTCCAGAAGAAATAGCGTTGGGCTAACTCCAACAGTTCTCAAACAGTCAAAGTCCTGATGGAAGTAAACTGGAGTTTTGTACTCCTAAGAATTTAAGCTGCTTTGCGATGCAAAATAATGACCTGGCAGAAGAGGAAAGGCTTCTGGAGCATGACTAGCTGGTATAATGGTTTTTAGATGTAAATCGCTTCTTATACTCTTTGCATATTTTCTATTCTAAAAGTGAAGAAAAATAAGACAATTGAAGAGTTAAATTATTTTTCATCACAGGAAGTTTAACAAAAATAATGTAAAAGTTTCCATTAATCACTAGGCTTCTGAAGTGGTCAAAAAAGATACATAAATGTCCCTATGGTATTAATCCCATTTAACAGATACCTGAGCTGAAGCAGAAAGAAGCTAAGTGGTGTATACAAGATTCAGGGACTATGTGGCATAGCAAGAACAGAATGTGTATTTCCTGGATCTTTGACTTTAACCAGCATGTGGCTATTTCTGCTTTGCCAACAGCTAATTCTTTCCGCTCCCAATTATATATATACACACACATACATCCCAAGAACGTGATACATTACAGAAAAATGTGCTGAAGACAAGCAATGCCCCATCACAGTTAATAACCTTTGAAAGCTTTAATGTGAACAATAGCATGTGTCTGTTCTGCAGATTTTTCATTAAAGTACATAGACCAATCTTGAGGAAAAAAATTAAAAAGAGATTTGAGGAAGTAATAACCCAGAGGTTAAAAAAATATTGATTAGGAAAAATATTTTCTTCATAAAGGTAATATTTTTCTTTTAGCAAAAAGAAGCTGCTTAGTCTCCAGAAAAAGAAAACAAAGTATGTTCTGAAGGCACCCATTTCATTTGTTGTGAGCTTTGTTGAATAATGAGCAAAACTGTCATTCGTCTTACAACCTTCTCTCACCTTACCTATCACACTGAAAGACTTAAAATTCTTTTGGAAAGTCTGTGCCACTTCATTTATTATATTGAAAAAAAATTAAACACCAACTTTTAAATACTTTTAGCATTTTTTTTGCAATCTAACTACCTGCCCTTTGGTGCCTAATATCTTCTTAGAAGATACGACCTGGTAAATTTAGTATGGATTACCACATACTGCATTTACTTCTAATGAGACATAGTTTCTCCTGATCTTTTTCATCTATCTTCAGAGAAGAAAGATAAAAAAAAAAGCTTGTTTCTGTCAGAGTTCGTTCTTTGGTGTCAGGGAAACATGCTGGGTTTTTTCCTTCTCCATCTTCTAAGTTTTCACCTTGATCTTGTAAAATATTACAAATAATCCAAATGCATATATTGCACTTCTGTTTTGTAAATTCAAACTGAATAGTCAAATAGTTGAAGATAATGATAATGATTACTTGCGAATATATTTTTCCATCTTTGAGAAATGTGTTGGGTGGTACATTTCCAAATTTCAGGAGACTGGTGGGTGACTTGCAGACTAAGGCAAATGCAAATTAAGATAGCTGAATCAAGGGCCTTCTGAGGACTTCAAAGGGCTTTGGATCGAGCCTCAAGTTCTTAGGACTTTTCATCTCTAGATATCAAAATACTTCACAACAATCAGTACATTTCATTACTTCTGTTTCATTGATGGGGAAACTGAGGTATAGAACAGTGAAACAATTCTCCCCCTATCATTTAGTGAGTCTGTGGCACATCACAGGATTGCAGTCAGCTCCCATGACTTTCCCTTTCTGCCATCTCAATCAAGTTTTCTCACAAAGATTGCTTTAGGAAATAATAGTTAGGCTTGTTACTCCAGTAATTTTGCCCCCCCCTTCTGACTAAACTCCGAAGTAACATCACTTGACAGAGGAGATCTGTATACTGATCCCTCAGGACTCGTGCTAGATGTATTAGTAAACCTTCAAAATCCCAGTGTGCTGTGCCTGCCACCACCAACTCTCATCATGGCAGTTCACCTGTATCTTTTCCTATCACCCTTTGATCCTCCCCATCTCTTACTAATCCCAGCTACTTCAAGGGATTAGATGGAATTCAAATTAGATCCTGTGTTGATTTAGAAGTCTGTTCTTTCTGACAGAAATTGTATCCTCTCATCTATGTTCAAAAATAAGTAGCACGCTATCGTCACCACCACAATATAAATGGGTAATTATAATAAGAAGCCTGATGCTCAAAAAATAAATAACAAGATCTTTGAATGCCCCTGTCCTGTTTCTTTTAAGTCGTATAACCTGTTTTATATGTTGGGGGCTGGACTGTCTGCGTGATGCTAAATAGTTAACGGGAAAGCCTGGCACTTTGTCATGAAGGAGCATTCTTAAAAGCTGCTGTTTAACACATACCATGGGAAAAAAAGGTTGTGAGTGCCCATTGGATGAGCAACAGCAGTTAACTAATAAATACTATTCCCAAGTGATTCACAAACAATGAAGTAACCAAAAAGAGCCATGTTTATTTCTATTCTGTTTTCAAGCAGGAGAACAAAATCAATATTTGCTTAATGGAAAAAGGCAATACTTGAGGCAGGCCATCAAGGGCGGAAGGGCTGTCCTGTAGCCAAAGTATAAGGCCAGGAATCAGGAGACACAGATTTTCCTTTTGAATTGCTTAAAATGGGTTAGTATTGCTCTTTGCCTCATTTTCCCCACTTCAAAAATGGGAAGTTGCTGCTCCTGGATCCTGAAGCAAACAGATGGTAACCATTTTCAAGCACTATGGGTATCTTCTGGCCTGGCAGTGAACACTGTGGAGAAGCGCTGCTGGTGACCTGTCACTATCACTGCTGACAGCAATCAAGGCACAGATAAAACTGAGGCTGCTTCTTAGCACTGTAGTAAAAATCTACTTAAATGAAGTGGGAAGGTGAGGACTAGCATTCTGCTGCTGCTAGGCACACTTAGCATGCAATGGGTAGAGCCCCTCAATATCCAACCCAACAGCTCATGAAAGTATTATCCACAAAATACCTTCTTGGGGGCTAAAGAATGAGATGAATGGAAAGAATTTATTTCAAATTAAAAATATGGCTTTTTGGGAGGATATCATCCTATTATTGCCATGTGGCAGCTGTATCTATCCACATCCATTGTCAAGAGCGATCACCTTGTTAACATTTTTATACTATAACCACATGCTGTAGGAATGCCATGTAGGAATGCTATGTATAAAAGCTGTGTGGCCTTTTTTTCTATGAAATACTCATATCTTTTAAAACCTTTGGAGGTGAATCACTTCCTTAGTAGGGACCATTGCCTTCAGCAGGACTGTTAACATTTCATTAGTTTTGTTTCTGTGTCAGAGGTTGGTGGATTGTACAGCATTTTTTAAATCCACAGCCTTTGGATAACATCACATCAAGAGTCTTACATTTGAATTTGCTGAAATCTGCTGATACATTACCAGAGCTAGGTATGTTTCCCACATCAAAATAAAACTTGCTGAGAATGTATTATTTGACTAAAAAGGTATTCCTCTCCAAGGTGGAGGGAGGTAAGAGGAGATAGTTAAATAGTCTGTATATTACCTCAGGCACCACTCACAGGCACTGCCCTGCACCCCAGGGACCTGGATTTTGACTCTGACATTGCTTCATAATCAAGGATTGTCCCAGGGTGAACTGTCAGACTTCAGCTATGTGGTCGAGGGTCAAATCCTGAGGGGATGTAAGAGGATGGGAAGAGATGGCAAGGAAAACATAGCTGTGCAAAGAAGCGGGTTGATACACACAGGTAAAGATGTAGTGAAAGAAAGAACTGGTTTTAAGAGTTTTTTTCTAAGCTAGGTTATGATAAGACCATCAGAAAACAGAACACACAGTGAGGATTGTGCTTTCAGTAAATGGAGAGGTTGTCCCATAGGTCAGGAATTTGTGATTAAAAGGCCCGATAGCAATAAACTGATGGCCCAATCCTCAGTTACACTGAGGGCTTTTTTTTTTTTTTTTTTAATTTTCCCATGAGTGTAAAAAGGTCTGAAATGTAAATGATTATTTGTGTGTCATACACAACTGGAAAGAAAGGGGAATTCATTTTATGTTGTCATCTTCGAAGATGTAGAACACTAGTTCTTCAGAAGACGTACACAGTAGCTCATTGGGTGTATGTTTTGCAGTGCTTATGAAGGAAGTTGTGTTACAGGGTAATGATGCCTTGTGCCATGGTATGTGTATCTGTGTGCTCTGGTAGTGCAGAAGTAATGGGATTCAAAGTTAGTTCTTACACAGTCTGATTAATCATTATCAGTCTTTAGAGTTCTTAAAGTTATTTAATGGTAATTCTCTGAAGCAATTAAATTATTTAAAAATTGATTTAAAAAAATTATCTATTCCTGGTAAGAAGACAAATTAGCTGTTCAGTTACTACTGAATTGAATTATTGCTTTCTAAACTGTTAGTAACATGAAGTTTGTAATTTCCTACAGCTGTTGTGATCCACAGTTTTCTTTGTGACTGTTCCAGGAACTGGGGAATCAGAGTAACTATGATGTTGAAACCCACAGAGCAGATTTCTCTAGACTTTATGCAACTTAACAATGAAACAAACCCACATCTTCAGTTCCCTTTGATTTTACATGTGTATTGTTTAGCCTGGAGAAAAGGAGGCTGAGGGGAGACCTTATTGCTCTCTACAACTACCAGAAAGGACGTTGTAGAGAGGTGGGGGTTGGTCTCCTCTCCCAAGTAACAAGTGATAGGACAAGAGGAAATGGCCTCAAGTTGCGACAGGGAAGGTTTAGATTGGGTATTAGGAAAAATTTCTTCACCAAAAGGGTTGTCAAGCACTGCACAGGCTGCCCAGGGAAGTGGTTGAGTTCCCATCCCTGGAGGTATTTACAAGATGTGTAGATGTGGTGCTTATGGATATGGTTTAGTGGTGGACTTGGCAGAGCTAGGTTAACAGTTGGACTTGATGATCTTAAAGGTCTTTTCCAACATAAACGATTCTATGATTGAGACAATCAAGGGCTTATTCTGCTGGTCATGATCCATTCTGCACCTCTGCTCAAACAGTGCAGCATCTTGGTATGGTGGTAGCACCAGTTAGAGGGGCTGTACAGGCTTGTGACACATTTAATTTAATGTTTTGGGCTGCAGGAAATTTAATTGGACTTCTTTCATGAATGAAATTGCAGGATCTGTACCCAAATTAAGATGGTTCAGTTATGCTGTAATAACTGGGAATGAAGGCAACCTTACATCATCAGAAAATACATGGACATATTTTTTTTTCTGTTGTAACCAGCTATGTGCCTCTAATTTCACGTGTTCATACCTACTGATGTTTCAGTCCTCGGTTTAACAGGAAATATGGAATATTTGGGTGAAGTCTTAACCCCTTTTTGATGAACAGCAAAACCCTTATTCAGTTTAGTGGAACCAGGATTTTATGTCACATCTGTCAAATGGCAGTATCAGTAGCTATCTGCTTGGCAGGAGTCTAATCGTGGCTTAATTTATTTTGTTGCTTCTCCTCCCTTTTCACATTTTTAGTTCCTTCCTTCCACTCTCTGGATCTCAGTTAAGCAGTATTACAAAATATATATATAAAGATGGCAAAGTTGAAAGTTCACTTCAGAATGTTAGTGTAATATGCTCTATGGTTAAAAACAGAATATTATGCATGGAAAACATACAGTATTCCTGAGGTAGGAACTCTGATAACCTCATCAATCATTTCCTGTACGTTATGTACAGTATTTAAGTAAGTGGAAAGGTAAGTATTTTTCCTTGAGGTTAAGTGTATGTCAAGAAGAAGAAAAGTGTTTTTCACTGTAAATACAAAATAGATTTTTCCAATGATCTATTTAACATTGACTCCATTAAAAACCTTCAGTAACAGAGCAGATCAGAAGAAGTGAGGGAAAATAATTATCAGAAATAACACTTGTGAAGAAAAGGAATAGCAGAGAGCTTTACCAGGCTTTGGTGTTTTGACTCCTGAGAGTCAAAGGCAAGATATAACACAGGTGTAAAGAAAATGGGATATTCTGTATTTATATGCCAGTATTTTAAATATTTATTTCTTATATATTAATTATTTGAAGAATATTGGTTGATATTTTCAAAAGCATATAATGTTGGTCTAAATCTTTTCCTACTGAAATCAATAATAAAACTCCTATCAGCTTCACTGGCAGCAGGGATAAGCAGCTGCTTCTGAAATTATTACTTTATAGGGGCTTTTTTTTGGTGTGTGGAGGTAGAGGGTTATTTTGAAAATACACATAATCTATAATTTTTTCACCTTGAAATCATACAAAATATGACAAGTTCGAAAAGAATACCACTTTTTGTTTCTTTACTTCCAAAAGAACTCCAAATCTTTAACAGTGAGAAGATGTGGCATAAACAAACTGATGTCTTCACAACACAGCACATGAGGCAGCCCAAGCCAAATGCAGAGAAGCTTCATATTCCAGTGACAACTCACCTATCCACTATATATATAAATATACCATATTACATTTTCTTCAGGATTTTATCTGATGAAAATGTCACTATTTAGGTAGTAATCTGTTCCTTCACTGTTTTTTCAAAATTATTCTTTAAGGTACTTGAAGAA
Source organism: Theristicus caerulescens (assembly GCA_020745775.1). Lineage (NCBI taxonomy): Eukaryota > Metazoa > Chordata > Aves > Pelecaniformes > Threskiornithidae > Theristicus > Theristicus caerulescens. Next base: position 56,094,721 of record CM036558.1, on the reverse strand, counting down.
ATGTTCCTACCGCTGACCCTTTTAATGAACACCTCTTAACTAACAATGGAAGAACCCTCATCAGGCACAAAATTTAAGATTAAAAGAAGAATGGCTTCTGTTCTATTAATTTCGTTCTATTGTATTCCAAAACTTCCTTTTTCTATAGATTAAAATACAAGTAGACCAATCATATCCAAGGTACGTCTGTGCATCCCTGTAACACAGAAGATAATGTAATATAGAAGAATGTCACTGAGTAAGATTTGGAAAAGAGAGATTTTTGTGATGTGTCAGTTTAGGTGAGCCATTTGGAAAGATGCTTTTCAAATAGGTCGTCTTCTTTAAAAGGAAACACACTGCACAGAACTTACTACTACATCTTCTTCTGGTTACCCATAATCAATATCTGGAAGCAGCTGTGGCCAGTATGAGTGAAAGCAGCAGTATATTACTGAGATTCATGCAGATTTGTAACAGCCTAAGGAAAATAATACTAAAATACTTGGGTAATATGACCTGTATATAGAAAGACCACAGGAGCACAAAATTATTCTGTGTATTGGTCCATACTGCCAGCTTGGCTCGCTCTTTATCTCCAGTGCCCTGTTGCCCCGACCACCAAAACTGTGCACAAGGCTTTTCACATCTGGGCTCCCCTCTGTAGTGAGGAAACTAGTGTCCTCTATGACAGTTTGCTCCAGGGTCTGCTATGGACTGATAATACCACAGCAGACCCCACCAAGTGTGGCTCCTTCTTCTTGAGACAGTCCTCCAGTGCTACCCCAGAAGGCTTCATGCCTTTGCATGTTCCTTTGTGTCTGGACATGAAAAATCTCAGCATAATGCAAGACACCCACCTGACAGACAGAAACACTACCTTCAAATCATTTCAGGTACTTAAAATTGGAAACTCACAAGAAAGCAATGCCTCAAGCCAGTCTGCACCAATCACCTTGGGAACCAGGACTCTCTTGCAACCTATAATGAGAATATAGACAGAAGTGTCTCAATAATTCAGTAATGACAACGGCTTCATTATGCCAGTAACGTACATGATAAATAGTTGATCATAATGAACATGATAAATAGTTCTGTTAAAGTCACATTGTAAGACAGATAATTTGTAAAAATTATCATAACCTAGACTGAACTTTTAGAAATTGGGATTCTGATTTTCAATTTCAAATTCCAGAAATGTTAGTAAAACTATAAAATCCTAGAGTCAAGAACTGGGGTCCTACCTAAATACGTGTTTTCTTTTAAGGATTGGTCTCACTTATAGACAGCAGCTCTCGATACACAGGAAGGAAGTCCAATTGCTAAAAGCTAACAAAACCTAAATATGAACATGGGGATTAAATTTAAGCTTGTTCTTGAGACTCTTGGACGAAACAGTATCTTAAGACTGTTCTAACCATTATATGTTAATTTTAAATTAGATCAAATTTGAGTGTTTTCTTTGATGAAAATGCTCATTACTGAAAATACATTTATGTTTAACAATGGAATACAGCTCTTACTAGAAAAAAACACTAACGCTGCTTTAAAAAGATGAAACTAATGAATAACTAGTTAGGAGGAACATAGAAATGGGAAGTGGGAACTCTTAAAAAAATAGCGAGGACTCTACAACAAGACAACAAAACACAAAATATCTTTGAGAAAGACATGAAGGCATCCATTATACGTTTGCATCTATAGACTTTCATTTTTATATTTTGTTTCAAAGAGAAAAAAAAGCAGTGGCAGTAACTGTAAATTAAAACCTAGGAATAATAAAAATATGTACCATAGGAAACAGGAAAAAAAGAAGTCCATATTAGAACAATTAAAGACAAGGAGTGTTCTAGTTCTATTAGGGAGAAGAAGGAATCCTAAAAACAGAATGGCAGCTGGAAATGGTAGAGTTATTCACAATAATAAAATAAATGCAAGAGGGGTGAGTATCTTGCATTAGTTTAACATTAATAGTCATGTCCCACTAGGCACAAATTAAGAAAGATGGTAACAGATTGGAGGTATAGCAGACAACGGTCACAAAAATTATTTGTAGGACGTAAAACATCTTTTGTTAAAAAGTAGCACCTTTCTATTTAACTTAACAAATAACTAAGTGATTTCATGTTAGGCTACGAGTACTCACATGGAGAACAGAAATCTTTTCATACAGAACTTTCAAAAGTTGCTGACAGACAATGGCATATTGGACATAATGGAGCGGTTCAAAGCTGAAGAAAGACAAATTTAAATTTGCCATAGGGATAAGTAAAACCCGTTACACACCAAGTCCTGCAATATTAGAGCTAAGGAGCACTTAGCAAAACTGGTATGAAAGCCATAGCAGAACAGTTTAAAACTGGAAAAAAAGAAAGAACTTTAAGCGGCAGGCAGAGAACTTCTGGGCTTCATTGCCTCAGGAGACTGCGGAGGCAAGCAGCATCAGCAGGTCCAAAACAGACAAATTCATCAACAGGAGGTTCATTAAGAGATACTAGAAGGTGCAGTCAGGTATGTGCCTTTCTAACATCCCTAATTCCATGCCAGTAGATGCTGGGGTAAGACAAGGGGAGGGGAGCTCAGAGGTAAATGCTCTTCCCAAATAGCATCTCTAATTGCCACTGTCGGGGACCAAGCACTGGGCTAGATGGACCACTGTTCTGGCCTGGTAAGACATTTCTTTTGTATTCTTTATTTTTCTAGCACTGAGTATAACTGCCCTTGAAATGACTTATCAGAAGTGCAGGGAGTTCTGTGTAATTGGAAATGTTATGTCAAGGTATGTTTTCTTTTAAAAAAATGGTACAAAGAGGAATTATTAATTCAGGTAAATCTCATGGCCCATGTTAGGGAGGAGTTCAGATTAAATCACAGTGCTATTCCCATCTGGCTTCATAATCTATAGATCTTTGAAATTTTCTCATAGTATAAGAATTTTTCAATTTCAGACTTGCTCCTTCTTTACCAGGCCCTTAATATTTTTAACTATACGGTTTTTAAGAGGGTCCTGTACTACCTCTCCCTTTATATATAGCCCTTGTTTATCTTTAATAAATGGATAATTGTACTGGCTTTATGTTGTTTACTGTTCTTCACATTTTTTCATCTTCTCTGTGTGCTCTACATAGCACAAGAAGGTATCTTTCAATAAAGATTGCCTGAGACTGGAGATGAAGAAAGGGAGCAGAAGAAACACAGACAGGGAGTGAGGGTCAGAGGAAGAAAAAAGACTAAGGGAAATGTTATTCCTGAAGGATTTGAAAGTAATTCATATAATTTGGAAAAGTCTTTAAATGTCAGGGAGTGCAGATCAACTATTTTAAAGAATTTGTAATAATCTTTCTGATATTATTACCACTCTCATTTTTATAAAAATAGCTTATCATTTAAATTTAATTTAAATCTGCAGCAGTGGTAGGACATAGTGGTAATGTGTACTTCCATTTCTTACCTTGCCTTTTCGGTGATATGGCAAATTACACAGGGGTAATCTTTAGCTCCAATTAAAGAAGGCAGTTACTATGATGCTTGTATGATACTACTATATTTAACAAAAAGATATTTATTTAACCTTGTTAATGACTTTCCTGTGAAGAATTGCATATGAACTTAGCTTTATGAGTATGGTTTATCCAGCTTCAAGTCATTATAGTGCACTTATTTGATTTATTTGACATTTCTGAACATATTCAAGATTATATTTATGGGACCTATCGTACAAATTGAAAGTATCTTCACAGAAATAATTCTTTGATAGCAAGAGAAAAAAAAGAAAAGCCTTTGCAAGTTTCTTTCTACAAACAAACAAAGAGGAAAGCCTTTGAACTTCTATTGTTCTGACAACAATATTAGCTATGTTTTATCCAGCATAGTGTTTTTAAATGCTATCAACTTACAGACAACAGCGCTTTTTTTTTTTTTTTTTTTACTGAGTAAGTGGTGGTGAGAGTGGCGAGAGATAACACAGCTGAATATTTTGTTGGATGAATCAGTCCTACTTGAAGGCAACTGAGAGCTCTTGGAGACTGAAATACAATAATCTCTACCATGGATACTTGCTACTTGTTATGTTTCACAGTAGTCAGGGAGAAAGTGTGTTAAAGCAAGAGATAAAAATTCTAGCAGTATTTGGAATCTGAATGTTGGTCAAGGTCCAAGTTTCAATGATAATTCTGATTTCTGTGGCAAAAGATAAATCAGAAGCTCCTGAGAGACTTGAATTTTAGAAAGCTGGATGGGGGTGTCAGCATCCTGTTAGAAGTGTCCTGCAGAATTCCCGTCAACTGGAAGCTCTGCATTGAAGTAGGCACTATGAACATGAAAAGCATCATGGTATGGCTAAAATCTTTATTTAAAAAGATTTATGAAGAGTGCTACTTTTGGTGAATCAAGTTAAAACTAAACAATAAGGTGGAGCCAGGCTATCACTTGAGATCCACCTGAGCCAAAATGTTCTACCTAAACTTCAAACTGTTCATAATCTCACCAGGGATCCCAAACGTCTCCCACTTGTACAACTGACTTAACCCAAACTTCAGATCTACAAGCTGGCAGACAGTGAGACAGAATAGTTTTTAAGGTTAGGAAAGAACATTTACTTCCCTTAGGCAATGCTATATTTTCCACTTATGCTGAACTACGCTTAAGCTTTTTATCTCCAAAGGCTGACTGGGATGTTCTCAGGCCCAAGTCTGTAGGATGCTGAGTGCTTTGCGGGAGGTGCTGAAAGATTTTAAAACCCATTGACGTCATTGCTTCTTGATGGCTTTCAGCACTTTTGGAGGGTGGGTACGGGAGGGATGGCAGAATCAGATGCCAACATATTAGATTTTCCTGACACAATAAAAACCTATAATCATGGCAGATTGAATTTATACCTTAAGTCTAAACAAGAAAAAAATTAGTTTTTCATGTTCCTGCCAGAAATAAGTAGCACACTGTAAGTAAATCACATTGTTTATACCACTTACCCTATGTGCAATGAAAACAAGAACAGCTGTTCCTTGACTGCTCTGTTTGTAACAAATGTGCCCTGCTAGCTGTTATAATAGCAAAGTTTACAAGATCTGCTATCCTTTCCCTTACACTCTGTTTTTCTTGGCATTTATAAAGTCAGTTATTAATGTTCATTCCAGTTTAAAAAGTGCCACAAAATGTCTCTGTTGAGGAAAAAAAACAAAAACAAAAACAAGCCAACCTTGAAACCCAAAACCCCTATGCAGTTTTTTTTCCTGTGAAAATGGGAAAAAAAACATATTGGGCAAAGTTTACTTTCACTGGTTATACGCAGTCTTCAAGTATCAGATAAGATAGCTTGTGCATTACATATTACAGGACAAATCCTGGTTCCATTGACAGCAATGATATTTTTTTCATTGATCTGAACAGGACTAACATTCAAGAAGTTCAGAATGGGACTGGAATGAGTTCTCCGGGTAAGCAACACAGCTGTCAGCAAACATCTCTTACAGTCTCTTACATAAAAGTTTATTAAGTCCCATCTTGAAATCAGTTAAATTTCTTGCCAGCAAGGCTCTTCTGAGGACCACGCTTGTCTGACACATGGGAATCTACTTCTCATTTCCAGCTTAAACGCGCTGAAAATAGCTGATACTTATTTGATCTCATACCTTTTATTTTAATAGCTCTTTTTCCTCTTCAGCTCTTTTTTATTTCTAGACTGAAGAAGCTAAGCCTTTTTTTTTTTTTTTCAGTCTTCTCCAACAGAACAGACCTTACATTTCCGTGATCCTTTTAGTGGTCTTTTGCCCCCTTCCTGTTTGAATTAATCCTTTTTGGAACAAAGGTGACTTGAAATTTACCGTTATTTCCAGGTGAGGTCTCAACAATATTTTGTACAATGGCAGCCAAATATCTCCTTCTCTGTAGATATCCCTTGGCTTATATGGTCAGGGTGACATTTATACACTCCTTCACCATGGTATTCCGATAGCCTATAGACATCTGGTAACAGACCAAAACAGGAGGTTTTCTTATGTCATTTGCAAATGAAATGTATTCAATATAGTCACATTTATATGTTCTTGTACTGACACCGTTAACTTTGATAGCTCCCTCTCACCTCAGTGTCAACCTCTCAGTGTGATTTTAAGGGACACTTTTCCTCTCAATTGAAATTCTGGCTGTTAGTTTCTAAAGGTATGCAATGATATACATGATTTTCATATCCCAGCTAACACTCTCTGCAACTAACTTTCATTGTATGGCCTTATGGTTACCCAGCTCCAGTACAGTATTCTAAGATTTCCCTTTTATTGACAAAGTTGACCTGCACATTTTTAAATTCTTGCCTTTGATCCCAAGGGTAGTGACTGTAGCTCCACCTTACGTTTGGAATAGTGCCACTGGCAAAACCCGAGTGATAAAAAAGTACTGCCTATTGCTTTTTAGCTTTGGTTATACTTTTAAAGTATAAAGAAAGTAATTTGGGTTCAAGCAAGGCATTCAGGTCTTGTTTTAAAAGAGAAAATGCAGCAGCTCCTAGAATTGTAAAAAGATATTTGGGCTTTTTAAAATCCTTCTCCTGACACTAAAGCATGTGTAGGCAATTTCAATATTGACAAATTAAGTAAAAAGTATAGAGAGGACAGAGGCTGCTACACATCTCACCAGAGGATCTAATGGAAACCAGAGCTGTGCTTGACCAAGTGCTGCTCAGACGGGTGCCAGTAAATGGGCCTTGTCCTGGAGAACCGGCAGTCCAGTGCACACCATGGCGGCAGTCACGGATACGCTGCAAGTGGCTCTCGGCTTCAACTACACCCAAACCCCTGCTAACCAGAGGCCATCTTGTCATTCACTGTGGTGGCCGCCTTCAGTCTGGTCACAGCTGCGTGTACGAAGGTCTCCCTGAGGGAAATAAAGGAATTCAGCTTAAAAAAAGCATCTCGCTTGCAGCTGAGGAGGGCAGAAGGAAAACCAGGCAGGGACATGTTGTCCCAGTTGGGCCCAACCTTGCCTCTGCCCGTGGTGTAGGCTATAAGGCAGCACCACCGTACCCACAGCTGGGCAAGAGCCACCCCCCAAAACAGCCAACCACAACAACAAGAAAGAAGAAGAGGGAAATTTAAAAAAAAAAAAAAAAAAAAAGAAAAAAAAAAGGGTGGGGGGCGGAGGAAAACACACCCTCCTCCGAAACTACATTTCCCAGGGTGCCTCCGCCCTCGCCGGCTTCCTGCCCATCACATGACGGCTCGCCGACCGCGCCATGGCGGAAGCCGAGGAGAAGGTAGAGGCTGTGTGGGCCCTGCCCCGTCGGAGGGGACGAGGAGCGCGGCGGCGGGAGTGCAGGGCCGCGGCGGCCCTCGGGAGCAGAGGGGCGAAGGGACAGGGCGTGTGTGAGGGGGAAAGAGGGCGTCAGCCAGCCCTGCGCGGGGTGCGAGGGCCGGTGGCGAGGCGGAAGAGGCGGCCGGAGCCTCGCCGTGCCGGGGCGGAGGAGAGGAGATGGAGGTGGCGGTGCGAGGCCTGCTCTCCCCACTGCGCGGACGGGGCTGCCCGAGGCTGCCGATCGGGTTTTGTCTAAAAAAAAAAAACCTGATAGACGGCCAGGGGAGGCGGCGCAAGTGGTGAAGGGCTCCGCTTTTTAGGTAACACCCGATGCAGGAACCTGGGGGCTGGGCGGGAGGGAGGGGTTTAGAAATGCAGCTGGCACCGCTCTGGAGCCAAGATTAAAGAGCTGAAGGGCCCGTCTAAAATCGTTGAGAAACTGTCTTTTACCAAGTGGCTCAGAAGACGTGAGCAAGTTCATCTCAACAGGGGAGCTTTCTCCTGAGACAAAATTTGAGGAGTTTGGTGCTTGTGAGCTGTGGTTCTGTAAAGAGGGTGTCCTCCTGAAGCTCCCCCTGCCTAGACCGCTCCTTCCCGAGAAAAAGATAAAATAAAAGCAAAAGTGAAGTCCCCAGTCCTTTCAAATACTTTCTCAGTGTTTCTTTGCTGAGCCAGGACTTTGACATCCAGCTAAGCTGTGTGATGTTTGCCTGTCTTGAATGTCTAAAGGTGGGTGAGTCTTAGAATTACCTCAAGGTAATTGGCCTTAATTGGAGATTGGTGTCTGGTTTCCACCTTCCTAGCTGTCAGGGGTTTTGTTGGGAGGGGCTGGCTTCTTTGGGGGAGGCTTCATCTCCTGGTGTGAGTTTTTAACTGTGGCAGCATTTGAAAGGGTTCTCACGATAAAACCAACTCTGGCAAGTCTTATCTTCTCTGATCATATAAGAGATTAAAATAGCCTGTGTTTTGCTCTCTTTGGGCTATGGTAGGAAAGTTACCTTATTTCCTTCTATTTATTTCCTTTGGGGAGTATGCACACCCCTACTGAAAGGGATGTGTATGTTGTACTTGTAGGTGACTGGTGGCGGTTTCTTTGAAACCCAAGTTTCATGGTTTTCCCCTCCCAGCAGATTTAAGTTATGGGCCTAAACATATAGAGGATAACATCTCATGTTTATAAAGGCAAGCCAGGGAAAACCCTACATCCATCATATTGGAAAGCCGGTTTAAGTCTTTATTGGGAAGTTATGTTGTATCTGCTAAATGAGAGGTTATAATGGTGAGAGATTGATTCGCATTTCTGTGCCTTCCTCATCTGTGTTCCCTTTCTCCGTTCTAAGGCTACTTGAGCAACAGTATTTGCCAGCTGGCTGAACTGTTCTGCTGATTCTCCCCTAGAGTCTGAGACCTACCAGTGACAGCTATTTCTACATGATTTGGGATTCTGGTTGTCTATAAATCCCTTTTGAGGGATTTCCTTTTCTCAGTTACGAGGCTACTAAAAAGTAGAAGTGGAGGATAATCCTCTCAGCTCATGCATTTGGAGGGAGCGGAGGGGAACCTAACAAAAACCCAGGGCAGTCATAACCGCAGTTTGCTCTTCCAGTTTGCCTGTGCAAGTGGGAGAGCTCAGGCAAAAAGCTTCTCATAGTAAGCTGCTAGCAAAGTGAGTTAGTAGGTAAGTGTCAATTCTAAGCACCTTCAGCTAAGTTCTTGTCAGGGAACAAATACAGTTTCTGCATTTTTTTTCTAAGCCAAGACTCTCTCTGAATTTTTGCATGTTATTTTCTGCAGTAAAACATAAAGGCCATGAAGCATTTGCCTGAATTTGTGTGTCATTTATAAAATTTAGTAGCCACAGCTGCAATGGCTTGTGAATACAGTAGGGATACCAGGATACATGTCCCAGATCAAAACAGATTCTTGTCACTGCTTTTCCCTACATTTGTGTTCTCCTGAATAGCCAAAGCAAGTAGAACTATGGGGGGGAAAAATATGTAAGTGGTGTAGCTGCACTAGAAAGACTCGTGTACCAGCAAAAATGTCACTTGCTGTAATTGCTTATTTTGTTCGGGAGAACAGATTTTTTTTTTTTTTTTAAAAAACAAATTCTCCTGGTGATATGAAGTATGTGAATTGTATCAAAATATCAAAATGGTGGTGCTAATAGTTTTGATTTATAAAGGAGTTGAGTAGGTAACTCTTGGTATTCAGGAGAGAAAGGCAGTTTTTCTATTAGGAATCTGGTGATATTTTGCATTGGACCTCCTGTGTTGCTCTAGCTGGTCTAATAGGCTGTGTTACACCACAATATTTTAGTTCTGTCCTCATTTGGTTATTGTTAAGTAGAATTTAAGATGCACAAAAATTATATGTAACAAAATTGTTATTTCCTGAAAAGTAACTGCATCTGTGAGTAGAGCCTGTGAGACTGATGGACAAACAGTTATACTTGCAAAGTCAAACCTAAGCTTGAAAGGATGCCAGGATTTTACTCCCTCTTCGTCTTCCCTTGACTCCCATGCTCTTTCTACTTGCAATTTCCTAACTCAGGTCATGAATATAGATGACACAGGTAACCCTTCTATGGGATGCATGTTCTAGAGGTGGACTTGGCTGTAGTAAGTAAAGTGAAGGAAACAGATGGCAGTAATCATGGTAACACCTCGCACTGAGTTTCAAATAGCAAGTAGAAATGCTGCTTTTTTCCTCCCCCATCTGTATCTCTAGTCTGCTGTGATGGTCACTGTGGTCACTAAAGGTGAACCTCCACTAATACAAGGGAGCCATTTGCTTTTTGCCTAGAGGTCATAATCAGTGTGTTTTATAAACACAGACAATAAATAAATGTGACAAACTAAAAATGACAGTGGTTGTCAGTGCATTAAATCTTCTTCCCTTTCCATTTCTCTTTAAACTGTTGGTAACTGTCTCTTTTTCTTTTTTCTTTTTTTTTTTGCCTTCTCTGGTGGAATTCTGTACCTGTTTATCTTACTGTCCAAATACTACTTCATAAGATTTGAAATGCTGCCTTCTCTCTTGCTTGTTCTTTGTTTATATCATATTTTGTTGTTAAAATCCTTACATTCACTGTCAGCATATTAGTTGTAACCTTTTATTGCTATTGATAACGATAAATACGTTAAGTAAATCTTCATTTTGCTGACCTCTTTGAGGAGGCATTGCATCAGCAGATTTTCACAGTGGACAGGTGAGAGATTAGCAGGAGTTGACTTACAAAATTTTTTTTGTAGGACAGTAAGAATCATTGTCTTGCCATACAGAGATATTTTAAAGGTACAGTTGCTTCAAAGGCAAGAGAAAGCCACATGGCTTGCATTCATACGGGATGGGAAGGAGAAGGTCATTAAATGCTGGATTTCTATGGAAAATGGTTTGGAATTATTTAAGTTTAAAATAAGCCTGTACTAACAGCTGAGTAGTTGAATACCAAAGTTAGTTTGTGGATAACTTGAGAATACTTTTCTGCCTTGCAAGTCAAGACATGGGCAGTTGCTTTGCAAAACTTGCTATCACTTCTGGAAGGAGGGAAGCTTTCACAGGGACAAATTCTCAGATGCTCCAATCACTCTCTCTTTCAGGGTAACTGACAATAGTATCACAGTCAACTGGTGCCACTGAATGTCAGTGTGGCCCTAGATTGCAAGCGCAAGTCGGGTATGAATGGAAAGGATGGAAACTCTGAACTTTGAGTTGCTTCCACTTTGTCTTCTGTCTCTTAATAAAGCTTAAAAAAGTATGTTAAAGGGGGAAATACTGCTCAGTTAGGTATGTGCTTAGCTAATTTTCCCTTGGTTCTTTGTGTCATTTTCAGGAAACCAGGTCTAATGAGGAATCAACAGATGAGTCTGAGGTAAGCCTGCTTAAAATGCTTCATACCTGAATCTGTGTCAGTGCTAGTTCTTTGTCAGTATGGGGGGAAAAATACTACCTCATTGGTTGTTTTTAGAAGCTTTGCTGATATTATGTAGCAAGGAATGTTAAGCTGGGCTTAAATTATTAAAAAGGAGCTGTGATTTGCTATTAGAAGCTTCTTTATGCATTAAAAACCTACAGTTGCCCCATTGTAGTAAAATGAATTATGTTGAGAGACAAGTTCAAGTGCATGCACTTCTGTTTTGATCAAATGAAAATTTAATTGTCAGTATAATTATATATGCAGTAATACTACATTCAGGTAATTACTGGGTTATTTTAATAACTTCGCAGTCTAGATTTAGTCATGTTCTGTAGAGTCTCTGTTCTTGAGATGACATTTTGTCATAAATTGTCTCATGTTCTGGACAGGTCTGCCTACCCTGCTGTAGGTGCTGGACAAAGTGGTCTGGGGGTGAGGAGAGAAAGGGAGCTACAGAGGGTTTAAGAATTTGTCCCTGAATAGTAGTGTACTGACTCCAAGCCTGCCATCATTGAAGGGACCATATGAGATCTGGAAAGAGATACTTGACTTTAGTGTGGTCTAGGATGGCTACAGAAAGGAAGAAATAAGGGTGGTTGAGCAGCTTCAGTTGTGGCCACCAGGAAGGACAGGTGATACAGAGCAGGGTATTACATAATGTGTGAAAACACTTTGTCAATGTATCTAAATGAAAGTGGCTCCTAGACTTCCAAAACTTGAATGGACTTGCTTTAGGAAGATTTTCTGTTCTTTACCTGGGGAGAAATCTTCATGCTTGGGATCTGGGTTTAAGCACTAAGCAGGCAGAAATCCTAATTTCCAAGGCAGTGGCTACTGCAGAGACTGCAGTGGTGGATTTTGAAAAAAAAAAAAAAATTTTTTTTTGCAGAGTATGGGGGCTTTGTTTCTTGTGGGATAATTTTTTTTCCCCTCTGCCTTTCATGAGTGGCTGTCTGCAGTGGCACTGTAGGGCATTCCTGGTGAGAAGCAGGGATTTCTTTGGCCCTTTAACATTGCTGCATGGAACAGCCACCTGGACCAGACTTTTTTGCCCAGTGTGAAATGGTTTCATTCTGGATTTGCTTTGTGATGTGAAGCACACATAGAAAATGACTGGGCAATGACACAGAGTTTAGTGGAACAGTAATCCTCTCAAGGGCTGACATTCACAGCATAGTGAACACAAATACTCACCTGCCCAGGCATGTTTTTTATTTTTTCTTTAAAGCCTATTGCAAGTGAGAGCGTGTTTTAGTGGCCTTTTTAATGGCCTTTCAACATTTGAGCCCATAGTAAATAAGTATTTACTGCAGAATTAATCATAAATGGGTTGCTAGGTTGTTGGGGTTTTGTTTGTTTTTACCTTAAGTAAAAATAGGCATCATGCAGCTTTCACAAAATTGAAAGTCATACAATTTCAACAAGGCCTCTGTTAAAGTTGATGTCAGTTTTTAATGTTAATTTTACATGCGTAGAGAAGTGAAAAGGAAATTTTCATATTGAGAATGTAGATGTTGGATCTAAAGAACAATCCAGTTGTTATTCTAATGCCTATGAAAACACTATTCGTGAGTTGTCTTTGAATAGTAAGTTCAGTCTGTAGTGTCTTGACACTACACAGGTAGCTGATGAAATGAAACTTTGAAACCATGTTTAGAAAGTACTTAAAGGAAGTAGTGAACAATTTTCACAATCTTAGTGTTTACATCACTCATTAGACTATTTCTAATGATCATTCAGATAGGAACCAAAAATAGTGGTAGAATCACAGCGTCTAAATGTTGTCAGTGCTTGCTTATATTATTTGAAGTATAGTCAAAGATAAGATTGAACTGATGGCTTCACTCCTAGCTCTTGTGATCATAAAATTGTACGATTTCTTTTGGATGGCACATAGTTTGAATAATCAGGGATGGATTTTATGGTGTCAGTGCTAGAATATGAGATTCTAATCCTTGCAGCCTGTGTCCTGTTTTACCCATTAAAAAATATAGTATTTATGGCATGGACTTCATAGACATCTTATCATGGTAATAAAGATTTTTGCATATACAATTGGTCTTACACTTAATTTAAGTTCTTCCCATAAAACTGAAAATTATTACTGTTGGCTTCAGAGGGCACGTGACATATCCAAGTTATACTATAGAACCCTTTTCTGTTATGGAGGAAGGTAATTTTTAAATTCCTGGTTTTGAGTAAATGATGTCCCTGTCTGAACTAGATGCGTAAATAAAATATGGATTTTTTTTTCTGTATTTTTTACACTGCTGTGCCATTATTTTAGTAAAGGATCAAACATACAGTGATTCCCTTTTATGCAGGAACTTTTTTAGTATCATTCCTTTAGTAGCTCCTAGTAAATAAGATGCTAATTCTAACTTGCTACCTACTTGGTCTGTTTTGAATGACAGACTCTTTAACACAGGCCAGGATGCTTATTTGCACAGACTTGGTGGTAGAGCTTTGTAATAGGCGTCAAATGTGGGATTCTGCAAAAATTAACTGTCTTGAATGTACATCAGCTAAGAGCCCTTCCTTGTAAGTTTGGTTCCAACTCTTATGTCCCAGGAAATTGAGTTCCTAAGGCTGCTTAAGTGTTTAATACTTTTCAGCTGTGTAAATCATAATGTGTAAAATGCGAAGGTGTTAATTAGCAGAGATGGTGCATATGTTCAGATGTTAAGCAGACCTTTCAGTGTGGAGATAGTGGTAGTTACTTGTGTCAGTGCTCATAGAAATGTAATAGATCTTTCCTGGTAACTACATAAAACTTACACTTTTATTTCATAACCTTGTATATGATATAGGATATTATAAGCTTTTTCTTTTCCTGTAGACAGACTGCTATATATTATACAATGATATAATGAGGAAGCAGTGTATCTAACACAGTCTTTTAATTCTCAAGAGAAAAACCTACTTGGTTTGCTAAGTAATTCTACTGTAGTCTTGAAGCACAATTATTTTCTGTTTTTATCTTCTGGTTTTGGTTGTTCGGTTTTGTTTTTTTAATTGTGCTTGTGAAGTATATTTGCTTTACTTCTCCCAACACTGTCTAATCATCAAATATGCTGCATTTGGGGCTAAGCCTGAGCAGGTCTGTTTGACTGAGAAGTCCTAGTGCAGTGTGGTTTCATTGGCTTATTTAATTTTATTTTACAGCACCTGGAGCTATGTGTTCGGACTGTCACATTTGATGAGATCTTAAAAATAGACAACAAAGTAATCTGACTTTTGGCTGTTTGTAAACTGTGGAGGAAAAAATTCTGCATAAATTATGTACAGCCTGAATCTGAATTTCTGTTTTCAAATTAATTTTCTTCCTTGCAATGTGTCTGTTTCTGTAAAATCGTACTTTTCTCAGTTGAGCTGTTTTCTGTCAGGCAGATACTTATATTTTGCCAGCTAATTAGGAAAAGATGATGCTAATAAATGTAGAAGTAGATAGTTAAGCTTTCTTCAGTAGCAGTGCAACATGGTGGTAAGGTGAGATGCACAATGGTGTTTTTCTTGCATTTAAGTTGATGCTGCTGCTCAGCTTGTAATTTTGTCTTTGAAAGTTTTGCTTTTAATGAGAGACTGCTGTTATATTACATAATGGACTGTTGTGGAGTGATTTAAACAATCTTTAATTTTAAACAAGTGATCTTCTTTAGTTTAAAACAAGGAATAATTAGAGTACAATAGCGCACACAACAGCATGTATTGTGAAACGCACTCATGAATCACTTGCATTCTATGAAGGGAGGAACTGGTTTTGTATCTCTTAATTCAAAAGAAAGTTTATTAAAGAGCCAACTTGAGTTTCCCTGAACCTCCATGCTGCTCTGAACTGTATTGCTATAGAATGTGTTTATTTACAGTGTGTTGTAGTTGCACAGTATGGCAGTCACCATTCATTATGTTACACTATGAAATCTTGCGAGGTCAGGTGAATGTTATTTTTGTTTTCACTGTATATGTAGTGCACAAAATATTTCCATTGAGATTTAATTTGTACTGATAGAAGCATATATTGCACCCTGGAAAACTGCTGGTCTGCATAAATTAGTAACAGTTATTTCAGGTAACTTGTATGTGGCAGATAAATGTTCGCATCCTTGCCTCGGGGTCCCAGGACCTACAGCTTCTGTCTCAACCTCAGACTTCATGTACGGGTTAATTAATGCTCTGCCTCTTTCTTGCCTGTGTGCCTCCCCTCCTGCCCCCCTTATAAAATGGAGCAATAGTTTCCTACCTCTGAGAAGTAAAGAAAGTAAAGAGAAGGTTTCAAACCCCATTTGTGAGTGTGAGGTACTGATAAAATTAAAGTCACTATGTATCAAAAACCAGAACCTTCGTACTTGATGAGAGAATCAAAGCCGAGTTATCATCCTGGAATTTGTTTAGTTATTTGTGAGTTTTCTGCGCCTTTCTAATTTACTGCTGGGCGAATTTAATACGGGGTAAATTTTTTGTTTTGTATTGTTGGCCTGTTAAAGGAAATCACCAAAAAAAAGGCAGGTGGGTACAGATGTTCATTGTCTGCAAAAAGTTATTAATAATTTTTTTAAAAAGTCACATTAATATGTGCATTGCAGGGTTTTTTACTAGGTACTTTGTGTTAGTCATCAGTGTTACATATGTTTCCATTCTAGCACTTCCATTTTTATATCTCCTGGTCTTAGTTTTTTTTGGCCTGTTTTCTGATCTTTGATCACTGGTACCCTGTGAAAGCTATATACTTGTTCATTTAGTTTATTCTTTTAGTTATTTAAACACTATATTAATAAATTCTAGTTTGTAGAGAAGAAAGTATTGTAGAAATTCTCTGTTAACCCAGTGTTCAAACAATTTATGGTGATTTAGAAATATCCCTCACTGATACACTTTTACCACTGAAATTGATAGTGGTTTTGTTCTTTAAGGTTTTGAAAACTGATCAGAGCAGGAACACAGTTAGGAAACATGTAAGCCTTAAAAAGAAGCAACTAAAAAGCCTTGATGTTTTCTTTTCCTTTTCAGTGCACTCCACGTCTTAGTCTTGTAGGTTGGGTCTGGATTAGGTCAAAGCAATTAAATCATATCAAGTAAATAAAGCATCTGGTAAAAAAGGCTCCTTGTCATCCTCTGTTTCCATCAAAATGTTCTCTTAACATGGAGTGTGGAGCATTGGGCTGGAAGAGGTGAGCTCTTCTGTGACTAGTAGCTTTTGAAGGGGCATCACCATTGCAACAAAAAATGGATGGTTGTTGAAAAGTAGATTTTGCTACTGTACCTCTGTCCAACTTGCCTTTTTTTGGTCTCCTGTCTGACCTTTGGCAAAGTACTTCTTTTCATCACGCCTCTTTTCCTTATTACTGAAAAGCTCTACACTAGGTTGCTATTTTTCTCTTCCAGTTGTTTTAAAAATATAAAATGGGAGAAAAATGCTCAAAAAGCATATTCTGTTTCACATACCTGAGCAATCTGAAGGGAGATTGCTTCCCCCTGCATGGCTTTCAGCGAAATTGGCCTTTTAAATGGGGAAAATGGAAGGAAAAGATATATAAATTCCAAATAGAAAGTTCTCCTCCTTATTAATGAGAAAATGTATCATGCAAATAATTTATCAATTTGAGTCAGTAGGATGAGCATAGTAAATTATTTATTGAAGTTTAAATGGAATCTTTTCATACATTAATTTGAAAAACAAGTTTGCAGTGACTAGTAACTAACATTATAATATACATTGTTAGAGGATTGACTTGCAGGAAAAATGGATTATTGCTATATTCTTTTAATATCTTCTGGTTTTGAGTGAAAATTAGATACTTCATTTAATGAGCTATTAATATTAACCAGAAGTGCCTGTTCTATCTGTGTGTTGTGGAATACATAAAAAGTAAAAATGCTGCTGTGCGTGCAACATAAATTAAATGCAACTGCAAAGCTAGTGTGTTAACAGAGTATGCAGATGTGGCTTTTCCAAAATACTAAATGTATTCATCTGGGTAGAATAACACTCTGTGCTGGAAAAAGGAAAGTAGCAAGGAAATTCATGTATTTACCATCCAGCTCTTCCACTGTGGTGAGTGGGTGAACTTTAAAAACTACTGTTCCCAAAACTGCACTGTAGGGTTTTCATATGCAGTACATCACAAGGTGGCAACTGGGCTGCTTGAGTAGTGTTCACAGGGGAAACAAATGTTTGCCCAAGTTCCTTGCTCAGCAAAAGGAAAATACAAGTAGAAATGTGTAGTTTCATTGATGTTTGAACTGTGTTTGGATTTTTTTAGTGTTGGAATCGGATTTGGACATGGACGATAAAACAGCCTATCTTGTGCTGCCTCTGTATGGTGCACTTGATGTGGATGGACTGATCCTGTGCTTTTGAACACTGAAGTGGATTTGAAAGTCTTCAGGTGTTCTTTGCCATGCACAAAACTACCAGTAAAATAAAACAAATTGACGGGAGTTGAAGTGAAACCAAATTGTACTATATGGGCTTTTTACTACTTTTTTTTTTTAACATGCCATTTATGATGATTGCTCATGTGCAGTATGTCATCTGTGTGTTACTTCTGCTTCACAACTTGGCTGGTGCCCAGCTCCTTCAAACCTGTAGGAGTGAATCTTCAGTTGGTGTTCCACAAATACAGTGTGACATTCTGTATACGACAACAGTTTTGCAAAGAAATAAAATGCTCTCTGCTTTGCCTTTCATCTGTGTGTCATTTCATGCTGTGAATGCAGCCCATTTTGATACATATTCACAGGCAGCCATATCATCTTAATTCCTTGCTCCTGGTGTATATCTGCATTTTCCCAAAGAGGTCAAGGTATTAAATAAATCCCTGTGGAAAATGCATGGGGAGAACAGAAAACTGTTGTGTGAAATTTTACCATCCTAATCCATATTTGCCAATTTTACAGCCAGATACTGGGAAAGTACTGGTGATTTGCCTTATGAGGAATCATAAAGGAACTGGGTGGGAGGTTATTCACTTCACTTCCTTCACTGAGCTAACATGACTGTATTTTCACCATAGAATTAAGGGAAAATATTTTTAGGAGCATAAGTCACAAATGTGTTTTCATGGTTTAGAAATTTCAGTCTTCATGCCTTTTGTTGTCTTGTGTAGCAATAGTTGCAGAATAGAAACTCATTCTTGTGCAGGTTAGAAACTAGAATAGGTTTTTAGTATTTATTCCAGATGATTGTAACATTTATTTCAAACTATATTCGTTCTCACAAAACTTGTGTTTATATAGGGTTCAAAATACAGCAGCCTGTGCCCTTTCACTCTGTCCTGCAACTGTTCTACAAAACTTGAGTAAATAATCGGGTCTTTTACAAAGATAATGCTATGTCCTCCATGCCCACCTCAGTAATTTGCATCTTTGTTGAAGTTACTATCCAGGTTGTCACTTGAGATCAGTAGTTTTATAATATAGCTCTCTCTTTATAGGAAATTGTTTGGGGGATTCCCCCTCCCCCAAATTTGAGCTAAACAGGCTAATAACACCATGGATTTTTTCTAGCTTCTGTTCACTATTGCTTTACCTGCTTTTGAACCAGTGACTTCAAGATGAAATGCTCTTTTTTGTTCTTATTCTTAAACCAACTAATTTATTTTTTCTGCTTTGTTAAAATTTTCTTGTAGGAACAAACTTTTTAATATGAAAGTAACAGAGGAAAAGAGGTTTATGTTCTCTCAGTAAGTTTTAGTCTCCAGAGGGTCTGGTAAAGTGTTCAATATTTAAATTCAACACAGTAAATAAAACAGCAACGTGCAATAAAATTGTGTTCCAGTTTGTGCATTACCTAGCAAACTGGGCTTTTGAAGGTTAAAGACCTTAGTCTGAGTTTTTCTTTGCATCCCTTTAGTGTTAGAGATTTGATTGCATCGAGAGACATTGAGTCAGGATCCTAATCCTGAAAATAGCATAGGTAGTCCCTTCATCATTGAGACAGGAACACAAGGCTGGAAACTGTATCCTAGGGATGGAGAAACAGTAATGATGAAGCTGCACTTTGCAATAGTTATCTGTTCTTCTACTAGAATTCTGCTTGTTTGCTCTGTGTCACTTGTTTATTCAGAACAAGTGGATATATCTGCCAAAACTGCAGAGGATGGAGTGCTTTCTTCTGGTTTGCTTTTGGATTTTTCTTTTAGAAGAAGGCAGGGTAAGACCTAGAAGTGGGCAGCGGGGAAGGTGTGGTGTTTGCATCATTTTAGAACACAGAAATCTTTTAAAAAAGCAAATATGGCCAGATCTACTTGAAGATTTTTAATACATGACTTTTTATCTTTTTAAGGACTGAATGGGCTTTTAAATTGCACTTTATGTGTTTCTTGATTATACAAAGTAACAATCCAGTACTGTTTTTGCAATAATGAAAACAAATTTTGGCAAATCTTTGTTGGGAATTTCCAGCTATTTTTATCAGAAATAATGATTCTTTAAATTATTTTTCAAAACCAGTGTTTAGGTTCCAGTTGTTCTGAGAAGAAACCTGAGTTGGGCTAGGTTTTTTTCTGACTTCCATGTCAGAATGTTGGGCAATAGGTTGTCCTGTGGGCGGTTTCCTTCAAAAATGGCAGCATTAGATGCAAACACTGAAGAAGTCATATGTTGAATGGAAGAAATTTGAGTAAATAGCTATGTCTTTTACAAAGATAGTAATGTGTCCTCTTTGCCTGCCTCAGTAATTTGCATCTTTTGACAAATTTGACTGCTAAAACTTTCCAAAGGCAAACCTCCCTCTGACCAGAACTGGTCATCATCTTCAAGTAAGGTGAGCTTTCCAAACGGTGCTGAGGAAGAGTAAGATGCTGCTGGCATGCATGCTCAATGCAGCATGTGTTAATAGCAGGTCACGTTACTCAAAGTTGCTGTAAGGAAACAAAAATCATGTTTGCTTTTGGGGTAGAGGGAAGTGGACAAATGTCCAAAAATATTCTTCTATCCCTTCTTATATCAAATAGATGATACACCAATTACAATTTAGTATATGGGGTTCAAAGCTTATACCTCTCATCTCTAAAGTGCAAGTGACAATATGATACCTGCAATCATAAGGCAAGAATAGGATTTATGAAGACTGAGTGTTTTGTGACTGTTAAATGGGAATATAACAAGGAAGAAGGGGAGAAGGCCAATTTACCCCATCACAGGTATAACCAGGATGTTATCATACTTAAGATTATCATGCTTAAAATTATGAGCATGATAAGCAGTTTAGTAGATAAAGATTAGGAGTTTTTCTTCATTTTTGTGTTCTCAAAAAACAAACCAAAAAACCTATTCAGTATTATTACCAAATAATACGGGGACATGATCTGGGATGGAAGTTGAAGGGATCTCCAAACTGTGTGTGACATTATGATGTTACTTCCTTAAATTCATCAACAGACATTAGCAATTTGTTATGGCTTGCCTTTTAATATTTTCTAAAACTGCTTTAAGAATATTGACCCTCCTGCATGTGTTATGTCATGTGTTGCTCCTGTGTGGTGTTTTCACTTGTAGCAGAGCTTTTGCTTAATTTTTTAATTCACTAACCATATTCCCATGTACTGCAAATGGGCATTGTGTTCCCTTGCATATGTGAACCCTGCATTAGTAAAATAAAATTGCTTTTTCCTTCCGTGTATTTGAAGAACATCTATGCTGTTAAAGCATGGAAAGAGGACATGGAAATAGAGTGGTAATTGTCTGGATTTCCAAATCCTCTTGCTCAGTGGTCAGTCTTGATCTCTGTCCCCCTGAGTGTCTGTGAGTTGGCGTGGGTGTGCTGCTGGGATGGGAGCTGCGCTCTGCTTTTCCTTAGATCCAAATTCAGTGTATTTGCTGAGCTGTTCATGCCAGGCTGTAAGCAGTCATTAAAAACTCTGTATAGGAAAGCTGCTCTGCCGTGGGGGGTTGCCTGGCTGGAAGTGAGCTTCCAGCTGAGAACGTGGTGGCTTTGAAGAGTAAGAAAATGGGAGTCCTGGCAGGCACACTGGAAGATATTGAAATTGGGTTGGAAGTCCAGGCTGGGAGGGTTTGGTGAAGTGTTTGAGGGGAGTTAGGGTATCAGCAAAGGTCCATCTGAGGGTTGCCAGGGGACGAAGCAGAGCAGGTTTGGAAGGGGGAGGCTAAGGGAGAGCTAGGTTATATTTCCTCTCGCTTGTGACGATTCAGGACTCTGCAGTCTTAAAAGTGGAGATTAAGTGTTGCACTGGGAGCCAGCACCCTTAACCTGTTGGATTTGGAGAGTTGGATTATAGGTGGGATTGACTGGTGCTTTGAAGGCAGGCCACCCCCTTCGGCCTCCATCTGATCTAACACTGTGGTGAACAGAGTCGCTTGTTTCCTTTTTCCATTGGCATCCCAAAATCCAGAGTAGTCCAGTCAGCAGACCCAGCCCTGAAGAGCTGCAGTAAAGGTTTGCTGTGCCTGCATCTTGCCTTGCCCTCCAGACCAGGCTGAAGAAACTGCTCATTGTTCTAGCAAGGTTGTCTAAACTGAAGCATTATTTCCAGGGTGGAGAAACTATACAGTTTGTCAGGCCTAATTACTGCCTTTATGTACAAAAAATATGGGAAGTCTCAGTGTTTTAGCATACAGCTATTAGAAGAAGTAAATATCTTTGTGTGAAATATGGTAAAGCAGGAAGTGAGAAATGATGCACAAGGATATTCCTGGGGTGGTACTGGGAATATGGAGACTTGTGTCTGGTCATCTGGATTACCAGATTATCTGGGCCACATTTAGCCTAAATAAGATCTGGGTAGAGAGAACTAGAGATGACAGATTAATGGAATAGTGAACCTGGTTGTCTGAGGGACTCAGTGTTAGCTGAGTATTTTCTCTAAAGAATTTGGGGGGGTGTGTGTTTTACCAAACCTAAAGTCAGGTTCATTTATAAATCAGTGCTTCAGTATCTCTTGACCCTGAATGAAGGGAGATAGTCAGGTCCTAACAAAGGTCTGGGTTCTGAACTGGAGAGGATGAAGACTGAAAATAATCATAATTTCTTTACCAGGCCAAAGGAGGCATTACGACCCATGTGGTCCAATTCCCAGGTGAGGTAATGAGGTGAAGGTTAAATAAAAAATTTTAGCTGTATCTTTTGTTGGGTAGTACTTGCTTCTTCGTGGAAATCTTGCGACAGCTGTCCTAAAGTTTGTAAGGTGCTTGTTGGGCCCCCTTGCCCAAACTGAGGTTTGCACAGCCTCCCTGGTGCAGTCCTGTCCTCCCAGGCAATGCTGGTGATAGGAAGGGTTTGCGGATGGCCTGGAGGTCAGGGGGTGGTGTAAATCCCCGCTGATGATGGTTTTTTCATAGCAGCATGGTTAGAAGTCACCTATTCTGCTTCTTAGCAGGGTACCAGTCACTTAGATAAGTACTCATTGCTCCCATGTCAATTAGGGGATTTGTAGAGGAAAGATCCTTCCCAGTCCACTGTCCCACAGGCCCTCAAAAACAAAACCAAGACAACCAGTCCAACCCCCTGATTAAGACATCATTTCCATAAAAAAAATTAACAGTTGGAGATGGTTATGCTTTGGATGAAGTCAAGATGTCAAGACCAAAAAGGTAATATGTGATCTTGGCAACTGAGTTCTGCTGGGTATTTTGCTGCACTTTGTGCTTCTGTACATATACAAGAGAAGTAAGTAATTCTCCCTGGAGACTGCATTCTGGGGCTTGAGGTCTTATGTTTTTGGTTTTTTTTTTTATTTGTTGTTGAATTTCTGTAATAAGTGAAGCTGCCCCCAGCAGAGCACTAAGGATGTGTTTATTCACTTTCGCATAACTGAGGATGTTCTGTGAACCTTTATTTTAACTCAAAAATAAATGGACTTGGTTTCTTTGCTTCTACTGGAGATTTTCACATAGTTTGTAAACTGATAATTCTGGAGCTCTAACTAGTTAGTTTAATTTTTTCTTCTGCGTGATAGTGATGACTGTTTAAATAAATAAAAATGCAGATTTCTTAGTAGGTTCTATGTGGGTTTCCAAAGATCTGGCCTGTATTAAATGTCAAGAAAAGTTACTCTCACAAATTGCTAGGTAGCCTCTTCTCACTTTTTAGCAGTAAAGTTTGGTTTGCACTTTGGCAGCACAGTGGTGTTTTTTTTTTTTTTTTTTTTAATGACATTTTAGAATGTGTCCTAAACATTAACTATTCAGGTACCCAGAGGCAGAGCACTTTTAGTGGCCTTTAAGCTAGGAGGAAACGAGCTAATTTAACATTTTTCTTATAATCTCTGAAATTGTGTGAATGTGAAAGAAAGCACGAAAAAAATGAAAATGAGCTGTGGGGGTTTTGTTGGTTGGTTGGTTTTTTTGTCTTTTTTTTTTTTAATTTATTTTCCCTAGGCATGGCTTTTTAGGAAGGCCTATGACACTGGGGCCTTGTTGCAGTAGAGTGTGAATGTAGCTGCTTTGAAATTGCTTGAGGCATAGACCTCAGGTATCTTCGTATTTGAGTTTCAATGTTTTGCAGGGTCAAAACTTCCAGGCATAAAGAAGGCTGGAATGGCCACCTGTAGTAATTGGAATTCTAGGTGGGACTGGACAGAAGATGTGCAGCAAAGAGGAGGGGCATTTGCTTTGTAATATATACACTATTTATTTCCATAAAGGCTTTGAAAAACTTTGAGGGCAAATCGTATAGGAAGGATGACACTTTACTGTCAGTGCCCATAACATAATTAAGAGTATCCGCAATCAGCAGAGCATGTAGTTCATGTGACAGACTGTACTGTGGGCAGATCCTCTGCTGCAGGAGCAAATATGGGCTAATGGAATAACTCCGGGAACTGCCCACAGGTTCCTTCTGGAAATTTTCTTCGCGAGAACTCATTTCAGATGTGGTTTTTCTTTTTCTACTCATGATTCCACCGCAGTTGTTCCTGTAGGCAAAGCTGGGAAAGACGGGGCAGAATATCTGAAGAAGGTTGCAAGCCTGCATTCAGAAAGGCAAATGAGCATCCCTTGCAGTGGCACTGGCCTTTTGAGAGCTTATTGCACGTTTGCAGCTCTCCTCTGTTTTGTAAATCTGCTCCAGAAGAAGAGTTGGTAGTGAGTTTCAGACCTACTAGGTGTTAGGTGTGGGAAGAGGAATTTGTTTTCAATTCAGGAGTTCAGCAGTGACAAATGGAAGAGCTCTTAGTAGGAGGGATTTGTATTAGTCTTACTGGTTAATTTAGAGTATTTCATTCAATTGGAAATGTGCTTTCAATGGGAAATGTTTATGGATACCTGTTCTTTACAGGTTCTTTACAATGTATTTTTAGCAATTTGACTGCTAGCTTCAGCACTAAAAGGCAAGTAGAAAACTAAATGGAATATGAGTTTCAAATTAGCATTCCTGTGGTTGAAAAATGGTCATTATTTTACAACACCACGAAGGTAGCTTCCTCCTGTCAGCTCTGTGGGTCTCTGTCCCTTTCATAATTTAAGGCTGCCATGTGTGGAGTGCTTTACACATTTTGTGCAGTATATTTTTCTTTTTCTCTTAATATATTTGACAAGAATTTCAAAATTCGGTGGTGTTGGGCTTGTTTTGCTTTGGTTGTTTTTTTTTTTTTTAGGCAGAAAATACTGAAGAAGTGTTAAGTGGTGGTACAAGAAACAGTGCTATAAAATTTCTTTTCAAATGTTTAGAATCCTCTAGGATGGTTTAAAGGACTTATCTTTAATTAAAAGTGCCATACACTTAGTAAAAATCCATGTTAGTTGAGAAATTGATCCCACCCTTAAAAAAGGAAAGCTGTGAGTTTTCTTGTATGGGGTAAATGTCACCCTGTTTATATCTTAGCTTTGCTGCAAGTCAGGACTTGTACTATTCCTCTAGGTTGTCATAGAAACGCAGCTAACTGTCATCTCAACTCAGGCTGCTGATGGTTTTATTTGTAGGTTTTCAGGATTATTAAAATTTAACAAAAAATATTGATTTGCTTTTTATTAACACTGGCTTGTGTTTACTTTAGAAGTTCAGACTGCATAAAAGCTTCTCCTGATAGAAAAATACCTTTAAAATGATTAAACACTGATACTCTGAATAAGACATCATCAAATGCATATAATATATGAGGTAGAGTCTGAAGCAGTAGAGAAATCTTGCATTTTTGCAAATCACCTTTTTTGTTTCTTACAGCAAGTACCCCCACCTCATTTCAATTCACCTTTTAGCTTGACTTTTACTTAACATAGAAGATATCTGTCAAGAAAGCGTGAAATGGGTACATCATTGTGCCTAATATTTGAAGTTTTCATTTTATTTACTTTTTTTTGAAGCCTGGCAGAATGCTTCGGTGCACTGACTTTTGAAAGTGCATATTTTTTGTATATGCATGTGGAGGAAAAATTACTGAGTTTTCACTCATATATACGACAGGCAAAACTTATTTACAGTAACTTTATCTAATGGTCCATGGATGAATGCTTTTATGCAAACTACTCAAGAGACGAGAATTAACTTTTCACGTTGGTTGCACATTTGATGTCCAGACTCCAGCAACATGTGGGATCTTATAAAAACTAGATGACTGGAGTTCAGTTTTTACTTTTTATGAATTTATTCAATGATTACCCATCTATTTCAAGTGTAATCTTTGTAAGCAGTGTATAAAATGCTGTAATGTATTAATTGCTGTAAAATGGACGCGTACTTCCTCACGCCCTCCTTCCATCACATGTACGCTTTTTTCTTTGACTTCACCTCCTACCTCTACCCTGTAGTCATTTATTAAGGCACAAGGAATTTGGCTGATTTATATACAGCCATGTAATTTGACATTGTCATTCTGTCTAGTAACAACTTTGTTCAGTGTGAGATTTACTGAATAAAATTGTTCCTTGGTGGACATTTTGACACCTCACTTCAGACTGCTACGTCATGGACTGCTGACATCCCTATATTAATCTCATTTGTATTCTGTCATAAAACTCTCAAATAACATTTTAAAAGGGCCTGTCTTTGCAGCATATTTATGTAAGCATGGGCCTAAATATTGAATGTTTCCATAGGTCCGCATGGCTTTTATGTGTTTTGTATGAGGGCATGTACATATTTCTGTGTGTGATGGTAGTGCGAAAGGTAAATGACTGTAATATTTAACTTGGGAAAAACTGGCTTTAGTACTCCAAAGGCAGTTTAAACTAAATTTGTTTTATTAACATGTTAACATGTCTCTCTTCCAAATTTATTTTTCACATCATTAGGTACAAGAAAATGTTGCACAAATATAGTTCTTCTGCTGCAGGCTGACACTGCATTTTTATCTTCTATTCTAGGGATTGGAAAGCAGTGTGGTTGGTGGGAAGTAAAGGCGCTCCTTTTCTAGAGCACTGCACTGGTGTATTCTGGTTGCTTAGGAATGAAGGACATGTTTTATGTGGGAGACACACTCAGTGTTGATGTGTTTATTGGAACTAATAGTGAGTGTAGGAGACTATAATTGCAGGTATACTGTTTCCCAGCGAGGACCACGGGATACGTATGGGTTTGTGTATGTCTATGCATATATAGTATTAATTGAGGCTTACTGAAGCTTATGAAATCTCTCTCTGGCATTGTACTTCAGTAGACCATCTCTTAGAGGTAGACGCCTATGGCCAGAGAGCTATTTTGCACCTTGGATTTTCTTTTCCTAAGAGATAAATGTGTTGGGTATTCTTTGGTCAATGAATTTGCTGCTTGTGTTTTTTAGCTTGGTGTCCTTTCTCTTCACACTGTGCCACTTGATGGATCATCTTTCTTTGCATCTAAGTAGTGATTGGGTGATAATACCTAACATGCTTGACAAGTAAAAGAGAGGAAAGCTTTGGTATTTACCAGAAAAAGTTCCTAATGTGCAGATGATATAGGTGGTCCATAAGAATATGCTGTGTCCAGATCCTTTTCCCAGACAGTTTTGCAGCAATGTATTTATACTCCTTTTTTTTTTAACATAAAGCCATTGGTGCGTTTTATACAATTAACTTATTCCTAGTGGATTCTTTTTATTTTTGTTCACAGCATTTTGCCTCTATCCTTCCTACAGAGGTGCAGCATCTTGTAAAGGTCTTGAAGTTTCTTGTAACCTGCATGCTTCAGTTTAGAGTTAATTGTGGCTACAATGGCACACTTTTATTTTATCATCATCCGTTTTTCCATATCCATCCCTTTTATATTTTTCTTCTAAATTGGGAATGACTAACTTTATGTAACAAAGTACACATGTACATTTTTTCCCGCTTTTTAGATATCAACTAAGTGCCTCTTACAGCTGAATTGATATGCTGCTATACAGTCTTTCTTTGCACCCAGAACTTTGGAGTAAAAAGAGAAATCAATAACAAAAAAGCACAACCCAAGCCCCCTCTGATGATAAAAATGTGAAAGTTTGGCTTTTGATTGTAATGGCTGTTGTTAAGAGATAATAGTGATCCATCTTCGCCTGTTGCTGTGTGATAGTTTTGGGGTATCTTTTAATTTGTTTTTATTTAAAACAAACTTCTAAATGTTTGTTTGTTTTTTCTCTTGCTCCTTTTTCCTTACACTCTAAAAAATTTAGGAAGATGAGAGTGAAGAAGAACCTAAGCTAAAGTATGAACGACTTTCTAATGGAGTGACTGAAATTCTCCAGAAGGATGCAGCCAGCTGCATGACGGTGCATGAAAAGGTATTACGTGACTTTGTGGCAGAGATAGAACTTCTGCTTGGTTTTATGTATTTGTGCCTGTAATGCATCAGTATATTTCTGTGTAGAAGTGCTGCCAAATCTAGAGGTGCAGCGCAAGCCAACGCTAATATAAGTTCATGGTAGACTTGTGTTGAACAGTGCATGCTTTCTCAGTGAGAAAAGGTGAGAATTCAAGGTGCGGGGATTTGTTAGATGGGACGTTTACATAAGCAACTGGGAAAATGCTCACTTGTTTTTTATTATGGACAGTATTGTGAACTAATATTGGGATACAGTCTCAACTTTCCTTTATTCAGAAAGGAAATTGGCATATACTGTGCTTATTTGTACAGCCTGAACCACTGAAGACAGACTTGATCATGCTAGGGGCCAGCTTAGCATATATTCAGCTGTGGAAGACAGCTGAGTTTCTGTAAATACAGTGTAGAAGAAAGTAATTACAATATTCCTTTTTTCTTTGGTTGATTCTTCTTTGGGGGGGTGTCATACTAACACTTCCCTGTTCCCCTTCCCTGATTCAATATGTTAAAAACAAGGAGAGGGAATGCACATACTCTAATGCTGGTAAGGTTTGAGATGTACAAGAGAATGAAAGGGAGAAAGTGATGGACAATGCAAAGTAAAGAAATTTTACAAAGAATCATTCCTTTCTTCTTACGAGGAAGAAACTTCATTAGTTTCTTTAGTGACTTAAATAATTGCTTTTTTATTTTCTGAGTTTTCTTCTCTTTTACTGAATAACATTTTAAAATATTGAGAAATGCTGAAGAGCATCTGAAAGTATGAGTTAATGATTTGTCAAATAACTATTAGTATGTAAAACATAATAGCTGTTTTCTGAATGTATAATTTTTCACAGCCAGTAATAGCTCCTTAACAGTTATTGCTGAGGGATCTCTCTCTGTTATTTGGCTATATTTTTAGATTGACTTGTGCTGTGTTTTTTTTACTCAAAGGACTGTTGCCATGGCTTGAGAGGCTCTTAAGATGAAGCTTGTATTTTAACTGTGTGAATGAAAACAATAAGTCTTTTTAAAATGTTTTTGACAACTTAGAATTACACAGATATTTGGAAAATTGGCAAGCATTTCCTCCTCGTCTGTGGCCTGTTTGTGTTACCTTTTTTTCCCTGAGCCTCAGGTAAATTTTGAAAGCCAAGAGATGAACGGGATTTTTCTGTAAGGATGTGCACAGATACAGCTTTAACTATAGTGTCACAAAGAGTGACAATACAGGAAAGCTGTTTAAGTATCCCAGCACTTCTAGTTTTCCAGCAAACTAGACACACTATTTATGAAAAGGATCAATATTGTTAGAAGACAGGTACTGGAGTCTTTTAGGAATAGGTCTCTTACAACAGAGAGCTTAAAAATGAAGCTGGGTTATAGGTTTTGTGAGGGTGTTTTCTGTTTTGTTCTTTTTTGTTTCTTTTTTTTTTTCTCTGCAAGAGCAGGAAAAGCCTTGCTAAAGAGACATCATTAGCAAAATTATACAGTACTATGCTATAATCAGAGGCATATTTTACGGTTTAACTTTGCTGGGAATCCTGAAAATCTGTCTTCTATATTCAGACTAATTTCCCCCCAGAATTTTTTTTTTTTCTTTTCACTGCTAAAGCATCATATTTTCACCAGGCTTGCTGTCTGCACTGGATGACTAATCGTCATGGCACCTGGTGCATTCAAGCAGGCCTGTGCAGTGGAATAGTCATACCTAGTTATGTCTGCACACCTGATGTTTTATTAACCAGTATTGATTTTTTTACCCGGGGGACTTTTTTCTTCCTGAAAAAAGGCAACCTTGCAGGAGTGAAAGGCATTGCAGGGGATGAATTTCTAATGAACCCCTTCTTTCCCTTTTTTGACTCCTTTTAATGTAGCTTCATATTTTAAGTGCCTGAACTGAAATTTCATTTTAAGCAATTCCATTTTGATAAATCCTTTTAAACCTTGACTTTCTGTAAGGTTATTTTTTAAAGATTGTGCTGCCTGACTGACACGCTTAGCAGTGCCTGTAAATTTGAGCATTTCATTATAGGTTGCAATGAAGCATGCTCACATGCAGTGAAATACAGAGAATTGAGGAGCCTAGACTATTTGAGTAATGCTGAAAGGAGGGGGGGAATAAAAGAAACCTCTGTCATAAATCAAGTAGTACCAAAGTTCTTCCTTTTCTGTTTAGGTGTAGTTCACATGGTTCAATTAACAGTAGATCTCTCAGGATCAATTCCCTTCGTGTTTGTATCAAAATAAGTTTGTGATAGCATGCATTTGTGTGGAGATTTCCTTATTTTTCTACTATTTTTTAGAATGAAACTCCTAAGATTTCCAAGGAAAAGTGTATTTGTCTCCAGTGTTCAATGTAAGAGTGTTAATACATGAAGGAAAGCAAACCCAGTGGTTATCTGTGTGCTTAAATGCACTGTCAGAGACCTTCCATAATTCAGCAGTATTTTACCAGTGGCTTACTGGTGGCCTTTTGTTGTGCTTGAATGTTTTGGTTTTATGTTGACGATGAAGGAGAATTAAAAAGAAAGCCCAAAGGAAATCATTACGATTGAAACGAAGCTGTGGAAAGGATCTAGGAACTATTTCAGGGCTGTGTTTGGTCCTTGCTTTCATGCTGCATTTTTAATTTGCTGCCACAGTCCATCAGGCAGTGTGTACGGACTGCAGACACACCATTAGTTGTCAGTGGATGAGGGTCCTCATGACTCATTCTGACAGCTAACTTGCACTATCACAGTAATATGGGCTTGGAGCCCTGTTTTATTCTTCAGATGCAGTTAAAATAAGCTTTCTCTATAGAAGGTGGTGGTTTTCTTTTCCCCGGTGCTGCTAATCATTAATCTGCTAAACATCTTGGAGTTCATTTAGCATTGCTGTAGTTTTGGTTGCAGTGTCTTTGTGTTTATGTAATCAGTCTCTTTCTTCTACAGTTTTTGGCACTGGGAACACATTATGGGAAAGTTTATTTACTTGATGTCCAGGGGAACATCACACAGAAGTTCGATGTTGTAAGTATGGCATTATTCAGAACACATCTACTGGGATGTAAAAATGCTGCGATGTACTAAGTAATAAATAAGCTAATGCTCTCACTACACCTGAAATTTTCCTAATGCATTTCATGAGCTCCCTCCCAAAAACATAAGAGGCAGTGTATGGTCCTTGCAAAAAGAAGTTACACTGGATGGTTTTGTGATGAGCACATCTCAGTTTACATATAATAAACTTTCTCCATGAAGACAGAAGAGGAAATACATATTTATTATTGTAAATGGCTATTATTAATTATGTAACCCAGAGGCTCATGACTTTGGAAAGGCATAAGCCTGCTTATTAGGTGACTCTTGTCAGTTGTTAGTGTGTGCACTATCATGTTATCTAGTTGCCACAAGTAATTGAAAATTGATTGATTGCCTTGCTGGTTCAGTTTATCTACTGCAAATATATAACGCTAATATTTTATGTGAATGTTTTGAAGCTTGGACTCTTAAGGGATTGTATTGATTGAAGGAGAAGCAGCAGACTTTCCTTGTTGTGGTTCCTGATATTAGAGGATGAATGAAATGCTAAATGTAAAGCTCTGTTCTAGAATATTAAATGTTCCTTTTAATTGTGGATATTTATTGATTATTTTTTGTTTTGCTTTTTAATATCTCATTTTCGAATTCCCAGTCTTCCACAGGAGGGGGGTGGAAGAGAATTAGCAACTTTTTTTTTCTCCTGGTGTTGTCACAAAACCTAGTAGCCAAGCATTGGTTTTTCATAGCAGTGTCAGCACTTGTCAGAGTATCCATCACAAGATGTTGGCATGTTTGCAAAGAGAACGTATGTTCTAAAGCTGACACAGCTAGCTGCATGGGAGGGGTGAAAGGTTTTGTTTATATTTTTGAAAAATCTAATTATGCATTGTGCAAGGGGGAGGAGGGAAGTCACAGCCAAAACCTAGACTCCTAGGCACAACCTTTGGAGGAAACTGTATATATAGCATTGGTCAGATTGACAGTGACCTTACTGGGTATTAATGAAAGTCAAGCTAATTATGTTGTTCTGTTTCTTGTAACTTTGTATGTTCATGAGGCCCACAGAGGAGATGCTGACTGCATTTCAAAAGAGGAAGAGCTTTTGGTGTCTCCCTTACAGTTCTGATCACTTTACATGTATGCTACTTGCTAAAGATACAGTTTTGTTCTCTCTGAAGTAATACATTTGGGGCAAGCTGGATTAAAGTGTACCTGAATTCTTCTCTTCCATCTCTGCAGTAAAAGACTGACTCAAAGACTCACTCTAATGAAGTGGAGGTTTTCTATTGAGTCAGGCATTAAATGTCTTAGACTTGTATTCATTCCACTCTGTGTCTGGTACTTGGAAGAGTTCATTTGTAGAACTGCCATTTTTTTTTCCCTAAGTGCATCACCAACACCCTGGTCTCCCACACTGGTTCTGAAAGGTGAAATCCTCCTCTTACTGTAAAGACTTAAGGCACTGCCTAGGTGTAGAGCAAGGAACAAGGGGACCTGTTGTCTACGAAAGGCTATAAAACAAAATCGCTGCATGCTCTTTATACCCACCCAAATCTGCTGGTTTTTTTCTCTGCTTTTCCTTAATAAAAAGTCCTACCAGTGCCTGCTGGGGGGGTGGTTTCTTATGATGAAGTTAATGTTGGACTATATAAACCACTTTCTTCTCTACAGTGCTTACTTGGTTATCCCTTTTCCAAACTTGACCTGCTTCAGGATGAAGATTTTTGTGCTGTGTTGTCTTATAGAGATGGCAATGATTTCTTTTTAAACTATTGTTTGAGTACAAACTGCTTTTTGAGATGGAGAGTAGGAAAAAGAAATGTTTCTTGGGTTCTCTTCTTAATGTTTCTGTCTCTTTTTGTAACATACGTGTCTCTAGTATGTCTCTAGTACAACAGACAAATTGTATCATGGAGCAGGTGCAAAGGGTGCTTCATTTTTTCTTTTTTTATAGTTTGAAGAAAAATGATTTTGATCTAGGACCACTTGTCTTTACAAGAAAAGTTTTCCAAGGAACTACTAAGTGTTGTAGAACAGAATGGGCTGCCTATGTGAGACCCAAAGCAGCTCTGTGACATCCTTGGCTGCTAAAACAGAGAAGTTTTCTGAATGAGTGTTGTTGGCTGTTGAACCCATAGGCGGTTTATTCTGAACTGGCTGCTGTATGTCAGGATATTTCCCTTCTAACCTGAACTTCTCAAGATCTTGGACTGCAGACTAGAGGCATCGGCTGTCAAAATGTTTGGTGGGGTCTTCCTTCTGTTCTCTCCTACCAACGTCTGTTTACTGTTTATCCTCCTGGGGGATTTGCATTAGAGGATTGCCATGTTGTAAATCCTAAATAAAACGTAACACTTTCTTGGGAAGAAAGCGAGTCACTTCCTGAAGTCCTATAGATACAAAGTGTTCCTTGTAAATGCGCTGGGGCAAAGAGTACTTTCTCTAGTGGTATTTTCTCTGTTTTTTTGTTGGGTCCAAAATGAGCAGATTCCTTTTGAGAAGCGTTTCCACTGGTGGAATGGCAGACGTGGTTTTACCTTGAAGTTGTAAATAGGAGAAGTATCTGTTGTTACTAATTTTCGGAAATTAGTAGTGTATAAAAATTATTCCAAGCAAATAAAATAGTCTTTCATTAATGAGCAAGCAATATTACTACTGAAATCTTGTAATTGTTTGCAGTAAAGAGTGTACCTGGGGAGTGACTTTTACATATTTTTCTTTTTGAAAGAATCTTGTCAGCAGATGTTTTCTGTCTTACAAGATGGCAGAAATGAATAGTAAGGACAGCAACATGAAGCCCTTTGTCTGGAAGAAGTCAGTTATGTAATTCAAGGAATTGTTCTGCATTTGAGTCTTTATCTGTATTTTTCAGGGGTTTGGCTTTTTTTTTTTTAAAAGCCAAGTTGGCAATAAAAAAAATTAATTACTTTTCTATACATCTAAGTCTGTTAAATGTGTAAATAGAAAAAACAAACCATACACAGGAAACTTTAAAAGTCACTAGATCCAAAATAGTGTATGTGAAATAAAACGGAATGGAGAGAGGGATTTTTATTTTAACCTTTTTTAAAATTTATTTTAATTGCTAGTTCATGTTAAGTATATGTAGGAAATACCATTTCTGCCACCGTAGCCCTCTTGATTTCCATTTTTCTTTCCTAATGTCAGGTAACCACGTTCAATAATACAAATGGGCTTGGAAATTGAAGAAATAAGAATTTTTTTTTTATAAAAAGTCATGTATTTTCCATATTGGCTCACATCTGGTTTTGAGCCAAATTGTAAAACAGAAGTAGAGACTGATCTCAGAGGATTTGCAGCATAATTACTTTACAGTGTGTCCAGCTCCTGTGAACTTTGAGGGAGAAAACTCACAGGTATGTTGCATAATCTCCAAAATGGCCAATTTTTGAATGGCGGCCCTCCGTTGAAGGTTGAATGCATTTAGCATTTTAAATTGCTAAAAACAGCTGTAAGAAACATGAAAATGTAAAGCCTGGCATCCCTAGAAGTTCTGCTATTGTAACATGCTTTTTTGTTTGTTGTTTAAAAACAACTTTTAGGACTTCACTCTGTAATGTCCATAGCAGCAAAACAATGTGGGTATCCTGAATTGCAACTACTGGCCGTACTGCTGCAAAGACTTAATTGTGCGCTCTACTTTGACCCATAAATATTCACAGAGGCTTCTGTGAAATTAACACAGACAACTGAAAAGTCTTTTCAGAAGAGAGTCTTACTCTCATCCAGCTCTTAAAATATCTGATGCTGGATCCTGTGCCAGGTGGATGACTAGCCTTTTCAAGTTTACAACTCCTCTTGTCAACAGCAGTGGAAATGTGTGCTTTGAAACTGGTATGGGAGACTTTTGGTTTGGGGAGAATTGAGAGACAGGAATTTGGGGGCTTTGGCCTGGGATGGTGCTGCTATCTCAGCAGCCATGCTTGTGCTCTCGCGTGATCCCCCTTTCCTCCTTGCCTAGCACGTTTTTAGCTCTTGCTAGCGTGGCTGTCTTTGACAATGTCAGCTGCCTAAGATTAACTGATACACATCCTGAAATAACGTATGTTTGACAAACTGGTGTTCTCTTGTATTAGGGTTCAGTGCATTGAGTGAGATGAAATGTGTCAAACGCACTGAAAATTATTACTAAAAGGCAACAAGAAGGGGGGGGGGAAAGCCTGCTAATGCCACTGACAAAGGATGATGCAGGACTGATTCACAGCATGTTAATTCCAAGTGCCTCTCCATCTTTCTTTTCTTCTTAGACTGTCTACAATTTATTAATATAATTATTGCCTCAACTGACATCTTGTGGATTAAGGACTTGTAGATATGAAGAAAGCTGTACAAACATGTTTAGTTAAGTAACAAATCAAAAACCTTTCAAAGGGCAAGAAAACCTGCCCCCATTCTGGTTTTCTAATAAACATCAAGCTTAAAGCAAAAATGGTAAGAAGTCTTAGCTGGTTCCAGTGATATTCTGTGAGAAGGGGTAATGTCACCTATTTTATAAGTAGGGGGGATTTAAATGT
This sequence comes from Theristicus caerulescens, assembly GCA_020745775.1. Classification (NCBI taxonomy): domain Eukaryota; kingdom Metazoa; phylum Chordata; class Aves; order Pelecaniformes; family Threskiornithidae; genus Theristicus; species Theristicus caerulescens. The sequence goes on along the minus strand of CM036558.1, from coordinate 56,059,324 downwards.
TTAATGCATCAGAGGTGTTTCAGAGGTGATGCATGAGCATAGAAAACAATATAAATAGTGTTTTAAAGCCTCTATTAGTGCAAAGAAATTGAAGTCCTTTTAGCATGCAACATTTGTGAGCTATTCAAGACTGCTGGAATTTCAGAAAGAATGAAACTTTAAGTAGAGACCCCTTCCGCAGCATTTCTTTTTACCATGTATTTTTTTTTTCCTGGCCTCACCATTTTTTTTCTAATTGTCTCACATTGTGTAGCACTAAACATTTTTTATGTTTTTTTTTAATTGGAGTGGCAGAAATCCAAAATCACTAGGTCATCTCTGCTACCTTGAAAAATTAAAGGGGAGTTCCTTCTGTGGTGATATTGTTGCCCTTGGGTGTATTAAAGTTGTAGTGCTCACCAGCCCCTGGAGCAAGTGTGTTGCTTGCTTGAAGGTCAGTCAGTGGCCTGTTGGTTTTGCTGATAACTCAGCAGGTTGCAAATGATGTCAGAGGTTTCTGTTGACTTGACGTGCTTTTGAAAGGGTTTAATTGCTAACAAGAAAAGCATATTTCTAATGAAGAAACAGTTGTTAAGCACTAAATGCTGTTGCTGGAAATGAGGCGGAACCTGCTAACTGCTGTGGGAGATAATACAGCATCCTTCAATGGGGAAAGTAACTTTTAGCATTTGATTGTGTAATGAAGAAGTTACTTCGAATGGAACTTTACATGAGAGCTTAAGACTAAGATGATATAAATGTCACTTATTTTGACAGGCTACTTAAAATACCCTGTTTATTACTTTAACGACATCATTTTAGTTGTCAGTGTCAGACTGTGAAAGAAGACTTAGTTGGGAAATGGAATGAAGCAACAGAATTTAGAGTAAAGATCTGGGTAGCTGTGTGTTAGTATTTGCAGGGTGTCACTGCGCCTGTTAAATTTGAAGCTGAAATCCTGTGTTTTGTAGCAAACCAAGTGGGCTGCTGTAAATGTAGGCTCCAAAAACCAAAGTGAAAATTAAGGTTTTGATAGGAGTGAGCATCTATGCAGGGGACAGGTTTTCTTCCCCTCCATAGGACCTCCCACCCAAACGGGTGGTGCAGTCCTACAGCTTAAATGCTTTAAGTTAACCCCTAGCTCTGCGCAATGGAAAGATTGGAGAAAAGTGACATCCTTTGGGATTTTACTCTTAAGACTTGGATGTCTACACCCAATTTAATAGCCCTGCTTCTGTCTACCTGTCTTCTCTTTTTAACTGCAGATGATTTGGAAATCCAGAGGTTTTTACAGTAGTTGTGGGAGTAACTCAGATGGCCTTTTGTCGTGGTTTAACCCCAGCCAGCAACTAAGCACCACGCAGCCGCTCGCTCACCCCCCCCACCGGCGGGATGGGGAAGAGGATCAGAAGGGCAAAAGGGGAAAACTCGTGGGTTGAGATAAAAACAGTTTAATAACTAAAGTAAAATAAAAAAAAAAAAAATAGAACAGTAGTAATACAAAGCAAGCGGTACAGTGTACAATTGCTCACCACCCGCCGACCGATGCCCAGCACGTCCCCCAAGCAGCGACCGAACCCCTCCCCGGCCAACTCCCCTGCTTATATACTGAGCATGATGTCACATGGTATGGAATAGCCCCCGCCCAGTCTGAGTCAGCTGCCCCAGCTGTGCCCCTCCCAGCCTCCCATGCCCCTGGCAGAGCATGGGAAGCTGAAAAGTCCTTGACCAGTTTGAGCACCACTTAGCAAGTACTTAGCACTACTTAACAAGAACCAAAACATCAGTGTATCATCGACATTGTTCTCAACCTAAACCCAAAACACAGCCCCATACCGGCTACCAGGAAGAAAACCAACTCCATCCCAGCCAAAACCAGGACACCTTTTGAGTCTGGCTTTTTGGATGTTATAAAGGCTTGGAAAGTATGTCTTATGATGTTTGTTCTGGTACTGTGCTTATTAGGTTTGCGACCTGGAGTGTTTCCAATGGGAACTGTGGAACTATTGCAGATTAGGACCCTTCCTTGGCAGGAATCGTGGTGTACCTGGGTCTCTCTGTCTCTAGATGAGAAGTGAAGTAGCTTGCCTAGACTGCCAGAAATTGTGGTTTCAGGGCCGTTATTCCATAGGTCTAGAGAAGTTTCTTGTCTGACACGGCTGAAACCAAAAAAGCCTTTTGTAGATGTTTTGTACATCATCTTTGTATCCACTGTATCCAACTTTCCTTTGAAGGGAGTGTTGCTTAAATTTTTACTTAAACAAAGAGATCAGACGGATGTGGAAGGCATTCATTGTTACTAGAGATGTTGCTTGGAGTATGGACGAAATATGGGAGTTTTAAACTATTGTAGTATCATGTATGATTAATTTTTATACACTCAAAACTGGCGAAAGCGTGACCATTTCATTCAATTATTCTTTCAAGCTTGTAGCTTGTAATAACTCTGTAGATTAGTCCAGAATGACGTAAAAAGTTTAGCTGGAAGTATGGGTTCAGCTACAGAAGGTCTTGTATGGTCCAGTGATTTATTTCTTGAATGCTGCTAGCTCATACAAGTCGAACGCGTGCCTGTGCAGTCACAAACAGTAACAGGTATGCTGTAGATTAAATTTATTTCAGTTAAAGTATGAAGCCTATGTACTTTATTACCTGTTTCTGGGACTGCAATTGTTTCTGCCTTCTCTTTTGAACTTTTCACCAGCAGCTATGTTGCCTATGTACCTCCTTTTGAGAAGGATGTCACCCCCATTGTTACAGTGCATGATCTTTCTACAGCTTCATTACTCTCCAGATGCATATTGTTTTTCCTCTATTTTTTGACATAGAAGCATAGGACCAACTCTAAAGGTATTAGATTTAAGGTGCCTTAGCAGCCCTCTTTAATGTCACTGATTTCAGTAAGAGTTTGGTAATGTCACCTCGTAATGAGGGAAAAGGCTGTGACTGAATACTGTTTTGTGACAATCATCTAGACATAGCAAGTAGTTCAGTTTCTCTTGACTTGGTAGGATCCTATCATATTCTGCATGTTTTCTCAAAAAAAAAATTGAAATCTGGAAAATTCTAGGGGTAAAATATCTCATTATGGGAGAATGCTAAACATGAAGGACATTACTGCTATCGTATTTAATACAGCATTGACGGTCAATGAAAGGGCAAAGTCTCCAATGTATTTTTCTTTTTTTTTTTTTTTACCAGACCTTGTAGGAACTCTGAGTCTGTTTTTGTGAAAGATCAAGTAGAGGACTTTACTGTAATTCTGCTAAGTGAATTTACATGTGGCATTTTCAAACATTTTTGAATAAAATTATTTGTGACATTATGCAGAAATATCAAAAGCATCAAAACAATTATTTTTTATTTTTTTCTTCTAACTCTTTCACCATCCAGGTTTGGTAACATTTGCTGTTTGAATGCATACAACATCTTGTGATTATTTAGAAAATGTAATTCATGTTTGCAACTATTACTGACCTTTTCTCTAAAAAATTTCCCTTATGCACCGTAATTTGACAACAATATTAGGCAACAAAGTTTATTTGCTTTTAAGGAAAACATGGAAATGTAGTTTCTAATTTCAAAGACATATTAAACAACCATGCACAATAATATCTTTTCATCTCTGATTTAAACAAAAGATTACTTTTCTAGAGTGTAATTGGCTCTTAAAAGAAAGCCTCAAAAGACTCCCAACAAATTTCAAACAGCTGGTAAATAAGGAACATATTTTTCTGTGCCTTCCAGAGGCTTAGTCCCTGGCAAGAAAGACTAGATGCTGCTAGATTGTTCTGTCTTTTACTACTACTTGGTATTTGAAAAACCACAGATTCTCACCATCAGGGATGACCCTGCCCTACTGGGAACTTTCTGGTTTGACCAAGTGATGTTGACTGGCATGAGACACATGTTCAGTGATTCATCGCTTCCTTTTTCCAGTCATCTCAGGAGCATATTGTGCCACATCTGTCTCATACCCCCCCCTAAATGCTCTTTGCTGATATATAGCAGGACCACTGGGCCAAGTTGCTCTAGAGTTTTTTATTAGCAGCAATGAAACAGCTAGTTTCAGGTAGCACTGATGAAGGCTTTTCATAAAAGACTGATAACACAGACATGCGTTTTCTAAACCGTAACAACCTTTAAAAACATAGGGAGGATGTGGAAAGGTTTGATTCCTAAGAAGCTAGTATACTGCTGATTCCTAGAGCTGTTTTCCTTTCAAATGGCATATTATACCTGCATGGAATTTTCCCCTATTTGGAAGGTAGGCACTTGCATGCACATACATGAAATAATAGCAGTTTGCTTGTCAGAATTATTCAGAGTTCTGGCATTAATAAAATATTATTTGCATTAGAAAATGTTTTCGTAGTTAGAAAGTCCAAAGCAACTGAGTTCTGGAGGACAATGTTTTTTATACAAGTTGACATTAATGATAGAGCTACAGCCCTTTGTTTCCATTAACAATAAAAATGCAGCACTATTAAAAACACAGAATGACATAACAGGGGCATAATATGATGAACATAACATGAAGGCAAAACTAAGTATTTTTTCCCATAGGGGGTAAGATGATATTGATAATGAACTTTGTAAATCTAATAAAGATTCCTTTCTGAAGGATGAAACTTATTTGTTTTAAAAGACATGACAGTGTGTATAGCAGTTGTTTATCGCACTGCTGATGGAATGCTAAATGTGGCCAGTCCAGATTTGACCAGCCTTGGTTGTTAATACCCTGAGTAGCTGCTGACAGAAGTAGCTGCTTTCAGGCCGGCCATCTCCACTGTGATGCTGCTGAGAAAGCTAGTTCCATTCAGTGTCCTGTGATAGAGAAACAAAAGAATAAGAAATTTCAGAAATCAGTATTTTGGTGTTGGAAGGTTCACCACTGTAACCCTAAACTGGCTGCTATTTGAAGTCTGTAGTTGCTGCAGGTCTTGGCAGTTTTGAAGGTAGGAGCTGTGAAATGTGAGCAGTATAAAAGTGGAGGAATGAATGAATCTGTTTGCTTTTTTGATCTACTTTAAATAAGGTTTATTATAAGCAATCATGTCTACACTTCGCTGGTATTGAAATAGAGCCTCTTTGTATGTAAATGCATTGAGGAAGTTGCACAGGATCAATTAATCTTCACATTTAGCTTTCCCTATTTTACTGTCACAGTGAGGAGGATATGGCATACAATATGCTGCTTACAGTAAGTTACAGTGCACTTCATGATCCGTAGTTTCTACTTGTGTGAGTACTCTCCTCCCTCTCACCCCATCTTTTTAAATTGCAGATGTTTTTAGGATCCTGTCAAGAATCAGACACCCAACATTGATCATTGTTGAGTATCTCTGATGGGTTTGAGAGACTTTCCCAGATGATATAATTGCAAATAAAGGAAGTTCCAGAGTTGGTGTCCAAAGAGAATACAATGCTTTCAGTAAGCAGGAAATGTATTTATTATTGCATATAGCTCTGACTTATGCCAATCTATACCAGTGTTGATAACTGAATGTTGACATGGAAAATGGCACTTTAGCTCTAGCTATTGGCTGAACTTCAGCATTGATCATCCAGTGTAATATTTAACTATGCCAGGAATATGACTAGTTATGTTGTTATGTTGTTCCTTCCCTTATAATATTTCTGCTTTTGTCTGATTCCAGTGAGAGGTCTTTTCACTGATTTCAGTAGCCATCAGGTTGGGGTCATTGTCTGTAGTGGAATGGTTGACAGACTAAAATAACTGGAAAAAATACTTAGTGCAGTTTTTCATTGTAGGAGCTGATAGAAGGAAGAAAACTATGTAGTTGTGGAGAAAATAATGGCTACTTAATGGAATGTATGGAGAAGCAGGGATGCTAGGCTCCTTATGGTCATGTCCTCTGTCCTGTGATAGGTCAGGGAGGGGGATGAGCATCATGGCTGTTGTGAAAACCTCCCTGGAAATGATGTTGGCACAACAACACATGACCCCTGAGAAGAACAGTCAAGAGCCTCTTTGCTTCTTTAAAAGTTGTTTGATCAAAGCACCAATAAAATAATCTCTAAAAAGAAAACCTGTCCTGACAAGAACTTGTACTGTATGACCTGGTTGGCCTCTCTCATCAGTCACGTCTCTGAAATGTGGCTTATCAAGAAATGGAGAAAAATGTCATACTTTCTACTTCGGGGGTAGTATTCTACAAAATCCTGTTAAATACATTAATGACAGTGGTGGTGGTATTCTGTTAGAAACAAGCATCCTCAGAGGTTTAGATACGTTTTTTTGGATTGTTCTTCAAAGCCCTATTTATAATTCAGTAGCGTGTGTGGAAAGTTCATGCTCAATGATGAATTCTCCAAATTCATTGTGCTTTGGGAGCTGTTCTGAAAAGAAAGCAGTTAGAGAAATCAGTGAGGTGAACCTGCAGATTGCCTGGTATAGTCTTCTCCCATGCTATGTTGGGTCTTCCAAGGAAGGTGTATGTAGTCATTGCCTGCAGCCCTTCCTCAGCCCCCCACCTGTACTTCAGCCGTCTCCACGGGTATGTGACGGGGAATACTGCTTCATATTCTCAGATGGCTTTAATACACATACAGCAACAAAGAAGTAGAGGCAGGCTTAGGGTATACTATTGTTGAAGCCCTACGGTTATACAGCGGATGGTGAAGGGAACCTGGGGAGAGGAGGAATCAGAGAGTCATTTAGGTTAGAAAAGACCTCTGAGATCATCAAGTCTAACTATTCACCTAGCACTGCCAAGTCCACCACTAAGCCATGTCCATAAGCACTACATCTACTAGTCTTTGAAATACCTCCAAGGATGGGGACTCAACCACTTCCCTGGGCAGCTTGTTCCAGTGCTTCACAACCCTTTTGGTGAAGAAATTTTTCCCAGTATCCAATCTAAACCTCCCCTGGTGCAACTTGAGGCTGTTTCCTCTTGTCCTATTTGCTTGTTACTTGGGAGAGGAGACCAACCCCCACCTCTCTACAACCTCATTTCCGGTAGTTGTAGAGAGTGATAAGACCTCCCCGAGCCTCCTCTTCTCCAGGCTAAATAACCCCAGCTCCCTCAGCTGCTCCTCAAAAGACTTGTGCTCCAGACCCTTCACCAGCTTTGTTGCTCTTCTTTGGACATGCTCCAGCACCTCAATGTCCTTCTTGAAGTGAGTGGCCCAAAACTGAACACAGTATTCGAGGTGGGGCCTCGCCAAGAAACAGGAGTAATTTGTTTACTTTGGCATCCAGCTTCTGGGAGGATATCGCCTTACACACCAGTGTTTTAATAGAAAAGAGATTCTACTTTGGATCCATCAGGAATTAACTAATGGTTAAACTCTTCTAGGAAGCAGTGTAGGCTTTCAATATAGATTTGTTTTCAGTAATAGTTCCATCATTCCTAGGCAAACATTCTGATTATCTAAGCAACTACTACAGATTTAGGTAGAACCCTTGTTAATTTTTTTTCCTTGGGTTCCCCTCTGCCCTTAGTCCCTGTAGTTGACAAACAAGATTAAGGGATTCACTGATGTGGAAAATATTGAAATCACTGTAGGCTTTTTGGTCTTTCTCACTTTCTTGGGCTCTATATGAGAGATTCCTTGTCCTCATATTCCCTTAGTTTTAGACAAGCTTTTGAGATCTTTCTTTTTTGTAGGCAAGGTCTGCTTTCCTGCAGACAAAATAGAAGTTAATGTTGTTATTGTTCTGTGTCCCAGACCTTGTCACTCTCCCCAGCTTTCCCCCGTCCCTTTTCTTCTAACCAATATAATCTCCCATTTTTCATTTGGAGAATGACAGATTCAAGAGTGTTATAGGAAAAGCACTGGAGCAGGAATCCTCACTTACATATCGGAATTTGTCTGCCAGTATCGTTGAACAAAACCTCTTTGGTGTGGATATTAGTAAATTTTCATCGAATGAAAATTTAAGTGTGAATTCAGAGTGTACTACTTCTATTGCAGGCAGTGGTGAACAGCTTATTCTGTAATTTTTAAAGCTGCCTTTTCAATTTAAACCTTTGTGTTACTACATTATGTTTCTCAGTTGTGTATAAACATATAGGTATGTGTGTACTTTTTACTTTGTTATAGGTAAACCATGATACAGCATCAGAATTTGCTTTTCTGAGTTGCTTTTCCTTTTTGTATCAGTAAAACTCTACAAATATGCAAAATATGCATGAGTCAGTGCAGCACTGCAGCATCTGGGGCAAGAAAAGTGCATGTGTTAAATTTCTTCCTTTTAAAGGTAGTTCCTTAGTACAAGACATCTCTGGGCATCAGTGTTCTGAAGTCAAAACAGATGGGACAATCAGCATGTAATACACTTGTGTTTAGCTGTTGCACACCTTCCTTTTTTTTAAAAAAAAAAAAAATATAGTTGAAGACTCTTGTTGTCGCCTCCTATCACTTCCCAAAATGTTGACAAGTTAAGTAAATTAGGCTTTCTTCTAGGTGGGCTGAGGGTATAATTTTGGATTGAAAGGCACCCTTGGAGAAGGAGAATATTAAGTACTTGCCTAGTTTTTTTTTTCCAATAGTCTTAAAGGTGGTGTCTGTTTCTCATAATTCATTGGTGTCCGTGTGTATAGAATGTCTAATTTGCGGATGCAAAAGCTGAAGAGTTGGGGCTCTATTTAAAGCAAGTTCCTCATCCTACCTAGAGCAAGGCTCCTATTTTGAGAGGATCTTAGCTTAGTTATGCCAATAACTGAGGCAGTTTCTGTTTACATATCAGTGTTTTGCACTTGGATACCTCCACCATGGTGGAAATAATACAAACATAAAAATGGTAGTCCTTACTCTGCTGGGCTAACGTTTTAAGCAGTGGGTTGATTGGTCATATTGCTGTATGTTGGAGTTTTACATGCTTGTTTTATGTGAAAGTTATGCAGATGAGAACACACGAATAAATGAAAAATAGGCACTTGTAGGAGGCAATTTTCTTTTTTTATTACAATTCAAAGTCTGTGTACATACAATTTGCCTTAGTATGGAGAGCAGCTATGTAGTGGTTATGTAGATCCAGATTGATATTAACGTAGCAGAAAAGACCTATGGGTGGTTTTTTTTTTCTTTGGGTATGTATATGTGTGTGTGTATAGATAGATAAATAAAAATGGGTTAATTTTGGAAAAGTTTCTGAAAATTCTTTTTAAACTATAGATGAAAGCAGTGCTTAAGGGTGTTGTATTAGCGATGGGAACCTCTTGAAGTAAAATGAGCTTTGCTGTAAGTATGATTGAACACTGCTTTGCTTTTCACACTCCTAATGTGTATGTTGCTTGCCTGCTAACTGTGGCTAAAAGGCATGAAGTCACAGGCAACTATTAAAACGTTTAGATTCCTAGCTTGTAAATATTGCATTTCTCACAGAATTGAAGTGAAATCCAGTCTTATGTTTCTTGTTCATCCACTTCATATCCATTGGGATGCAGCATTTGTGAAAGAATCAATTATCCATTTGTTAGAGAAGCTTTACAAATTATACATTAGCAGATTGATTTCTCAGGGTCACCATTGGGGGACTGATAGTATAAGGTGGGTTGATGATGAGCGTCAGGGGAGAAGGAGATTCCACAAAGAACACCATTAAAAGAAGCTTTCTGAGTGGCCGTGAATTTACTCCTAATTGAAGAGCTGACATAATCCATACTAAGTGCGTTTATTTCAAGCATTTTACATTAGGTAATTGATTATCACATGAGGTACATTTGTTGGTAGATACTTGATTTTCCTTTCCTTTAAATCTAGGATTTTGCAAAAGCCTGCATTTAGATCTTTATGTGCAAGGTGCCTGCTAGCTTTTTCTCCCTCTCCCTAAACTTTTTTCTTCCATTAAGGTAACATTTTTTTGTTCTGTAGTGTCAGCTTGACATTATTGATTTTGAACAGTCAAACTTACTTATGTTGTCCAGAATTCCAAACATGTCTCCATCAGAAAGAAAACTGCAGCTAATGGAAATTCAGCTGAAGGCATTTCTTCCGTCTTTGCCAGAACTTCCACACTTTATGAAATTCTGAAGCTGTTCCCAGGTTAATCGTTTCAGTGTATTTCCCTCCCTAACTAACAGGATCCTCCTTATTGCCAGATTTGCATTATGTTACTTTAGAAATACTATGTGTGTTACTATTATTTATACAGTACTGGAAGTATCGTTGTGACCACAAAGAAGTTGTGTGTGTCCCCCATCGACAAACTTGTTTGGTCTAAAGCTAGGGGTCCTGATTAGGTTAAAAAAAGACTGTCCAATGTAGTGCTAATTAAATCGTTATTAGTAATTTCCTCAACATTTTATATGCAGGTGCCTGTGGTTTTATGGCATGGGGTTTAAGATTAGATCATTTCTTAATTGAGTAATATTTACATGGATGATATGTTGCTAATTTTTAGATTTATACTTTGACCTCAAATTGTTGTTGTAATTCTTAATTTTTTTTTAATAAGATGCCTGTAAAATTGGACAAGTTTTTTCCCCACCCATTTAAAATACCTTTAAAACAGTCAACTGACCAAACCCCAGAGAATATCCTGATTCTGACTGTATCAGAGGATCAGTCCTCCAGACTGTGATGAGTCAGTGACTACCTGTGTCCTCTCTAACCTTGTGTGATTCTTCATCTTTTGTCGCCCTGTAAAGGTGGATGTTGCAGGAAGGGCATTTATTCTCTGTACTGTAAAACCCAAAACCTATTTTCTTTTGCCAGGCAAATTAAACTCTTCAGTGGGTTAGCTGGAATAAGGTTTAAAAAAAACCACAAAGGAAAGACAGTTGTAACTGTAACTCTATGGCTGAGTTGATAAAGTTTAATCAAAAAAAAAAAAAATAAAAGTGGAGTGAGGGAGGGTAACCCACAAAATTATCTGTGCTCCTCTTTTCTGAAATATTAAAATTATCCACAGGGTGTTGGCAGGGTATAAATAAAACTAAATTTGAAATGGTAACTTTGCTGACTGGCACAGCAGTACATTTATAAAAATAATTGATATGAAAAGATGAATTGGAGCTGATTCTAGAACAAACACTTTGGCTTAGATAACACACGTACCAATTTTATCTGTGGTCTTTTATTTCTGATTTCCTGGATAGTTTTAGATACAAATCTTAAACAGCTTTCCAGTGGAATCTAGTTCTGGAAATGGTAGACTTGACTGTTACTCAGCTCTGAACAAGAAGATCCTGGCATTAGCTATTCTTGCTGGAACTTTACTTTAAAATGCACTTAATATTCAGCCTTGACTGTTTTTAAGTTCGTGGTCTGTCATCACTTTCTGAGCTCCACAGAAAGTTCTGACTGGTAAAGTCAGTGAACAGGCTAGTAGCCCATAGTGCCAATTCAGCTTGAGTGCTGAAAAAAATTTACCCCGTGTTTGCTTTCCTTGTGTACCTCATCTAGAATAGAGTCTCCTGTTGGAACTTAGCTGGAGGTTTGTGTAAGTGAGCAGGTCTGCTTTTAGTTGAATTTATTTGTCTTCCCTGATTGTCATCTGTGTATAGTGCAGACACCAGGAAAAAAGAATTGGAGAAAGGAAAAGTTAAAAGCAACTGATAGAGGTGTTGGGCATGCAGAAGGCTTGTCACAAGTTGCCAGCTATATACAGTGTTATGAAATACCGTATCATCAAATTTACTTAACAAATGGTTCTGAAGTAATGTGCGCAATTTTGAATGTGGGAAAAATGCAAATACTGTGGAATCACCTTTTCCCCCATCGACAAAATTCTGCGCATATATAAGGAGAGGTTTTGCCTTGCTAGGCACCGTTTGGTTACCTGAGTGCAATCACACATTTAATCTCCAAAGTATGCCACATGGCTTTCGAGCCGCAGTTTGATAGATAAATTCCATCATCCTGCTCCTTGTATTCAACTTTTATGTGAAGATAATTTACATAGTCTACCTTCCCTACTTCCTGCACTGCATTTTTTTCAGCATCAAACTTTATCAAAGCCATGTGGCAGCAAAATGGGAACAGTGTGGACTGTAGTATTGAGCTGTTGACTCTTCTGGTGTGTCCTGTTTTGTTTCTTTTTGTCTTGGGCCTTGTTGCAGTAGAGTGTCTCCAAGAAGGCCTATCACACAGGAGTGCTCCTAGGTCTATTGTTGCTGTCATGTCAGCCCTGGTGGCAGATGTAGGTGCTGGAGAGATGAGAAGAACGTGGCCAACTGGACACTGTAACTTAGCGTATGATCCTGTGTCAGGGTGGGGCTAATCAAGATGGACTTTTTGCCTTTCCAGTTGTAGAGTAATAAAAGAGAAGAACCTTTGTGAGAAAGTTGTGGCAATGGCAACTTAGATGCAGCCCAGGAAAAAAAAAAAAGCCACTTCCATGATTAACTCGGTAGAACTTTCTGTGCTTGTCCTTTCAGAGGGCCAGAGGTGTTTCTCATTGTAGAGGGAATGGTGGAGAGGTGCTGGCATTTCTTTTTTTTTTTCCCCTCAACAGAGACAAAATATTCTCTTGCACCTTGATGAGCAAACCAGAAGTTTAGAAAGGCATTTTCAAGGTAAGACAGGAATAAAAGTGCATGCTAGCAATTTTTATGAAGCTTCTAGAAAGCAAGACTGACAATTAACACTTCTTGCCTTACTCAGCATCCTCCAGCCCTGGAATTAGCCAACTGTGTGTGTAGCATCTGAGAATCAGAGCTTGCAGAAGGATGTTGACCACACCAGCAGGCTGATGGGCTTGAGCTGTGCTCCTCAGCTGACATCCCCCAAATGTGTCGGGAGAAACACAGCTAGGGAATGTGCATCAGCTGCCTGCACTGCCAGTGATGTGCTCGCTTCTGATTTTGAAACGCAGCAAGTCAGTGTAACCACTTTGTGGCGAATGAAAATACTTCTGGAGCACGTAAATCAAGGAAAGTTAGTTTGACTTCTTCCTCAGCAGTACACTTTTTGGCAAACAACGTGCAGTGGAAAACCCACTTTGTGATAGGCAGTAATTATGGTATTTCCATGTAGCATTTTGCGGTGGCACAAAGTAAGACCAAGAATGGTGTCTCCTGCATGCAAGGAACCGGGAAAGCAAAAGGGCTGGCAGCATCCTTTTCCCAACTCATCAGGCAGCTGTTGCAGTGCAGGGCTCAGTTGTTCAACCTTGATTAGAAAGAAGCTTTTAGATAATGAAATGTGATTTGGGCATATATTCTTTTCAAGGTGGAAGAGAGGAAAACTTCATTTCCCTGAGTTGGAATTTTTTTGTATGTGAAAGATTATGGGGAGAAGCTTTCCAAAGGCTGTGAGAAGACCTCAGTTTATGTCCTGTAGATTGTCCATGTGGACAGTGTGTTTTTATGTAATTTTTTATGATGTACTTTTTATGTAATTCCAACTGCCATAGCGTATGTAAGGACCTGTGATATTTTAGACACAGTTGTGTAACATCTAATGTGACCCCACGACTCCAGCACTGTTCCAGTGACACTTTCTTTTCACACAAACATACGATGGGTTTCTCTTTTATAATGCTCAGAATCACAGAAGTGATCTGTTTTGTGGTTCAATCTGTTCAAAATTTTATGAGAGTAAGAAAAGTTGTTCTTAAATGTGTAAGAGAGACTTGGGTGAAGATCCTTCAGTGATGCTTGAAATGATGAGATATTTGTTACAGAGGGTGAAATCAGAATCATGGTACATAAGAAGGTTCTTGGTACTTGAGTATAATTGGATGAGGTTTTGTATGTGAGAGGTTGTGCATCGCGTTACCCAAATGATGTTATAAGTTAGTCCTCAGTACTTAAGGTAAGGATAGATGTTTAAGCTAAAGTAAACAGTAACAGATGCTGCATAACCCTGTAGATTAGAACCAAAAGTATATCTGGAGAGGGAAAGAAAAAATTGTTAAATTGGGGCAGTCTTCAGGCTTTTCTTAGTATTTGTCTAAGAATGAGTGCACCTATGCTGCACTTCAGTACCTTCTAATACTCACTTCTGAGAACACTATTAGGGGGAAAAATGAAAGCAAGGGAAGGGATTTGAAGGAAGAAATAATTAGCAGTATAGCCATCAGCCCAAACCAGAAGAATTTTCAGTTGCCTTGATGCCTGTGTGGTCATTGTGTTTTATGCTGAGTTTTGATAATGGGAGAGGTTCTTAATGAACAGCTATGGTGTGCAGGTGCAGATGTTCAAGGTCTGGGAGCCTGGCACTTCATGAGAACTCCAGTGCCCTGAGGTGCGTAACTGCAAAAGTCAAATTTCTGGGTTAGGCAAACGGCTGGAAAGAAGGCTGTCTTTTGGCATCGTCATAGAAATACCTATTCTGTGGGGTTTTTTTGATTCATGCAGCTAAACATTACGCAGCTGTTAACACGTAAATCTCAGGAAGCATGGGGGGCGTTAAAGCATGTGATTGGTGATCTAACTTTAAAGTCAACTTTAAAAGTCTTTCTTCTTTCTTTCTTTTCTTTTCTTTATCTAGAGTCCAGTGAAGATAAATCAGATCAGCCTGGATGAAAGTGGAGAACACATGGGTGTTTGCTCAGAAGACGGCAAGGTACAACAAATGCATTTATATATTTAATGATGTAGCAGGTATTCCTCAGTATTACACTTGAGATAATTGTGATACCTATGGAGTTAATTCCTGCATTTAGCACCACCACTGACCATCCATTCTGAGAACTGAGCTCACCTTTGAATACTCAAAATTAAAGTCAAATATATTTTGCACAAATGTGCTGTAGGAAAAGTAATTACAAGAATGTCAATAATGTAACTGGTATTAAGCTGATTAACAGCTGTGGCAGGAGGACATGTCACCTTAATCATTACTGCTGTGCCAGTTATACTTCAGTGACTACTCTGCTGTTCCTGCAAGACAGTAGTTTAATGCCTTTCTGCTATAAATCCACAAAATTGGATTTTGTGGGCATGATTTCTGTGGGCTGGTGGTTTTCATTTTCACACACGTTATGAATGTTTCTCTTGAATTATAGAATCTTTTGATAAGCAATCATAGTTTATCAGAAGAATAAAGTGTCTTACAACAGCCACATTAAATAAATGTAAAATCAATATATGTACAGTTTCCTAAAAAACTGGCACCTACTTCCTTGACTGAGAACATAGATCATTTGTGCAGTGTATAACTAACAATTATCAGTGCTTCTCTGGAATGTTGAGCTGTGACATTTAGTGGTTTTGGTGATTGATTTTCCACTTATAAGAATGTCTTTTTTGTTTTTAAGTCGATGGCAGTCTTTTCTAATGTTGGTTTGCAATGATAAAATTCTAATGCACAGGGTGTATTTAAGCTTCTTTTTTAATATAATGCTCATATACAAATGCAGTGCATTAAAAATCATTTAAATCATTTCTCAGTATACATCTGGCTTACTGAGGAGAACATTTCTTACAGAGTAGACTTTGGGGGAGGAGGAATGTCGGTGATCCTAATGGATGTATCCCATTCAGTAGAAGTTCTATAAATTAAAAATAAAACTGGATTTTGCAGTAGGCAAAATGGGGAAACAACCCCTTTAGACTGTAGGCGCTTGATTTTTTTTCCTTCCAAATAGGTGGTTTTTTACTGCAACAGGCAGGCAGCCAGTTTATGTATCCAAGCCTTTTGTTTTTCAGAGATATCTTGATGTCAGTATCTTGACACAGTAACTGGGATACTAGTGCCTATCAAAGAGGGTTGTAGAATTTTACAGCCTGTGAGAAACACAGCAAGAGTGTCCTAATTGTCTAGGCAAGATAAAGGAAGGGTCAGTAATTGTGCAAGGTAATAAAAATGTTGAGCTAGCATTGTTGGTTTGGGTGTTTTGAATGGTGGGGGGGAAGCAAGCACTTGCTGTAAGGGCTCCTCAGATGTGACTCTGGATTACTGACTTGAAATATGTATGTTGCAGTGAGACTACAAGCCACGCACATTTTTCATATAGGAAATTATTATTAAAAATATGCTTTTGATTTCAGAAACGTTCAAAAATCCATAACCCCTACTCTGTAATTGTGGCTGTAATTGAAAAGACTCCAATACTTTAAATGGTGAATCTGTCTTCATTTAGTGAAATAGCTATTGTGGATCCAGTAGGTGACATTACACACTATACAAGGCAGTCCAAACTATGGTCCCCAGGCCAGGGCTAGTTCTGGTAATGTTTTTGACGCGGGGCTGGAGTATCACAATATTCATCATATTTGCGTTCATAGAGTCCAGAGACATTGATGCTTGACCGTATTCTACACTGAAAAGGTCATCTGGAGATTTGAAAGATCTGGGGGTTTTAGAAGTTAAAATTTCCACTTGACCCAGAAAGGTGTGTCTCTATGAAAGAATCCACCCTAAAATGGGTGAAAACAATACTTGTATGTTGTGCTACTGTATAAGAAAATGCCAGAAATTCCTGGCCAAATAATGTAGCACTTCTAGGTTCTGGGTCATAACAAAAGTGTAATTTTACACTCCTTATAGCACTTTCCTTATGACAGTGGGAGTGTTCGTATTGTAAGAAGTTAAACACTTGTACAAGTTGCAAAGTCATTGTTAACTGAGATAAATAAGTAAAAATAGTGAAATCCTTTTTTTAAGAAAGAAAAGGTGAAACAGCTTAGTTTTCTTAAATCAGTTTTAAACAAAAAAAGGGGTATAATAAAAAGACCTGTGAATTTTGAGCCAGCTGGGTTGATGCAAGTATTTTCTACCAATTAATGAAGATATGTCCTCTAGACCACTGCAAAAGATTTTTGCAATAGGCAGGGAGGGCATTTTTCCATATCAAAGTGGATCCAATATGAAGGAGATGGAAACCATTTGTCTTCTTGAAGGAAGGCCTTATGATGAGAACCCCCTCCTCATATCTGTTCTGCTGCCTGATGTATTTTATTTTACTACTTTTTCTTTCCTTCAGCACTCTCAAAGTCAATTTGGACTAGCTACGTTGACCGGGAGGGGGGCATAGCAACACAGTGCAATTCTCTAACGCTCTTCTTGTCGGGTGGCATCCAAACCTAATGTCAAAACGTAGCACATGTATGTCGTACATGGCCAACAAGTGCTTTGGGAGCCACTTGCAACTTTTCTGTACTGCACGTTTGGTTCTTTGAAAATCTTCCTTGCCAATGGACTCAACTGCAGCTGGTCACCAGTGGCATGGAAGGGAACAGAAGTCGAAATCACCACCACCACTCTAGTCTGGCCACTGGCCGGTGAAAATGGCTGAGTGTTGAAATATTAGGGTATAAGAGGAGAATTTTGGTGCTGGAATAAATAGAAAGGGAAGCAGGCTTGCAGCTTCAGAATTGTGGAGTTTTTTTAGGTTAGTTTTTTGCCTGCTTGTATGCTGTCTTGAAAAACCTGGATCTGACTCCCAATTTTGCTAAAGCTCTCTTAGGTCATTACATAACAGCCATATAATTTGCACCCTTATTGGCTTGTAATTTTTTTTATACGAAGAAATATAAATTATATTGAAAACCCATGTGCTTACATGTTTTAGTGTCATGTTTAATGCCTGTAACAACATCTATGAATGAAGTATTACATTGATCATTTTTCAATAAATGTGGCTTGTAGATAAAATGTGTTTGTTTTCCTGCCTTTTGATCACTGAAGGTTGGCTGCTTCTTCTGCATGTGGAAGCAAAGAAACAGCTAACTCTGGAGGCACTGGAGTGGTGGGTTCTGGATATTTAAAATCGGACAGGACTGGCGAAATGTAGTGGACTCTCATCGTGAAATCCTTTTTCCAGCTACCCAAAAACATCATGAGCTGAGTGAGGATAGAAAGTAGAAATAGATAAATCCAATATAGGTTTGTAATATCAAAAGAATCACTTTCTCTCTGAAGAATAAAAGACATTAAGAAGTAATAAACTGTTATATGGTGTCCCTAGAGTAAACATGATAACATGTATTTTATGCTGAGTTGTTTTTTCCTCTTTAGTTAACTGGCTCCATTTTGTTTTCATGCTCTTAAAGGAATATCATATTGCCGTGTTCGATGCAGTATTATGAAAATCTTGAAGGCACTGTTGCTAATGTTAATTTTGATTAATTAGTTTTAATTTGAGAGGGGTGTTTCGTCTTTTTTGAGGATTCTGCTTCCATGGAATTTGCAGTGTTGTGTTTTAACCACGTCTATTCTTTTTCTTCCTCCTTTCTTCTCTCTCTCTTATTTTCTCTTTCGTCTCTTTCTTATTTTGTTTAGTCTGTTGCATTGGATATGCTGTGCCAACTGATGAAAACAAAAACCCAGAAAACAAAATCCTCTAGACATCAGCCCGGAGGTTTTCTAGGCTTACAGCCAGGCCCAACTCAAATACAACCCTTTGGTTGGCTTACATAATCACAGCTTTGCGATACATCTCACTGTCTCCAAATATTGATTTTCCAATCCTTTGGAGCAGTAGCTCAGCCCTACACAGTGCATGCAGCAGTATTTTTAAAGCGTGTTGTTAGAGGCAGTGTATTCGCTAATGAGTAATGGACAGAGCTGATAATGCTGCTTAGGAGATGTATCCAGGAGACAAGCTTGAAAGGGAGATGAGGTGGTTTGAGATGTTTTTAACTTCACTGAAACTGCTGAACTTTGAGCCACTCTGAGGATGGCTTAGTTCCTCACTGATGGCTTACTTCCTCTTGTAGTTTGCCTGAAGTCTGATTTTTTTACTCTGTCTCCTTGACTGTCTGCAGGAATTTTGGGGGTTCTTGTCCTCTGAACTGATCTTTTTAGAGCCATTAAGCCTCACTTTTTGTGGCCCATTACTAGTAGTTACTGGCTTTGTTCTGCAGATCTTTGTCTAGTGGGCTTTTTATTTTTTTGTTACTATTATTTTCTGGTTTTCCCCCTGAAGGAATCACGATGGGGATGGGGAGAGAGAAAGAGATAAGGTTAAAAGATCTCTTAGATCTTTGAGTCCAACTTGTTGAACATGCAGAACAGAGTTACTGAAGGGATTACCTTTTCCAGAAAACAAGGATGAATGACTAAACCTGTCTGAGAACCTTCTGAAGTAGATTTGCTGTCAGATACAGTTTTCCACTGATCGCTCCATGGGATGCTCTTTTCTTTCCCTTCTCCCACCAACAGTGTCCATCCCTGCTGGGGTGATTTTGTTCCAACAGCTTCTGGCAGTGGGTGGAAACATCTTAAAATCATAAGGGAAAAGCAAATCATTTATTATTCTCTGTGGAAATCATAATTAGTAAATCAATTACTAATTTCTGGCAATAAGTCTTCAACCCTATTTTACTCCTAAGTTCTGCAGAAACTGAGTTGTCAGCCGTGTCATATGAGAAATTGGGGAAGGGAATGTTGCATGTTGGATGAAGACACGTGTCCAAAAGACGGTTGTACTTACAAAAAGCTTGAGAAACCCTATTCCGTAGTCATAGCATCTAAGTCTAATAATATTTCTTAACACTTGATACATCTGTACCTGTTCTGTAAGTAAAGGGAAGAAAACATTTAAAAATCTGTTAATTCTCTTGACAGTAGAAACATACTTTTTTTTTTTTAATGTTGAGCCTTCTTCAGATGGATTAATTCTGATAGATATTCTGATGGCCTACGGTTACAACTTCAGTGCTGACTATTAAATATACTGAGGCATCAACATAGATGAGAAGGGAGGAATCTTAAGAGAAAGACATTTCCAGTGGTTGTGGAATAAAACAAAATAGCATTGAATGCACTTGGGAGGAGGAGAGGATGCCAAGAAACATATGGGACTTGGTTTTCAGGCTGGTTTTGCTTTATTGTCCCAAATTTCTTTTTTCTTATGTAAACCCTGTATTGCTTGGAGGGGAAGAAATCCTACAGTTCTTTCTCAGAAAGGAAGAGTTTTTAATTTATCTTCCCCTGAATGTTATTATGTTGCTCTTACCTTACTTAGATCAGTATCTGTTAAACAGATTTGATCAGCCTAAAGCAAAAGGAACTTGTAGATTTTGCTGTGTTTGTAACCAAAAAAAAAAAAGAAAAGATTCAGATAAGTACTTTTGCACTGCTGCAAATATTTAGAGATATGCCATAATAGAAGCCCAAGATGTCTCAATTAACTCTGAATTGTTAAATATGACTTTTCTTTAGGAAAAAAGATGTAACTGTTAGCATTCAAATTAATCTCCTAGTTGTTAGTGATTTACATTCACCTTTAATTGTCAAGTGATTATTAGGTAAATATTTTTGGGTTTTTATATACTTCTTTAGGTGCAGGTGTTTGGATTGTATTCAGCGGAAGAGTTTCATGAAACGTTTGACTGTCCTATTAAAGTAAGTGCTTGTTTTAATCTTTAGTAATTGTGTTGTTGTTGTCTTTAATAACAGAAAGGTCACATTGAATCTAAATGAGAGAGAGGAATACCGCTTCCTTGTAATGTTATTCAAGTCACTAGAAAATAGTTATCTATCTCAATATAAAAGCTTTTGATCTGGTTAGACAGGAAGAAAGCCGATCTTGGTTTTGTAAGAAGTATTATTGAGTTTTTCAAATACAAAAGACAAAGTGAAAGAGAAATTGTCCTGTTTCAGCTGTTACCTGTCTCAACAAATTTCTTTCTTTGTAGATCTGTGATACAAATTCTGAGGGTTCTGCTAACTGTGAGGTCAATATTTTGCAACCAATTCATATCTGTTAAACCTACCTCAGGATAAGGCAATGGGTGGCGATGCTGATATACCCTGTCTGAAGGGAAAACTTCAGTTATACTCTGCTTGAGAGACGCGTGGCTGCCTGGCTGTTGAAAAAGACCTCTAGCAGGCATGTGGGAGGATCTAGCTTTTTTTAACAAGAAAAGTTTCTTGGAGGGGGAAGGGTGGTGTGGGCAAATGATTGCATTTTGCTGCTTGGGGTCTTCCATGTTGCAGCTGCTCTTGGGGCGGGGGGCAAGGAATGAGGTCACTAAGTTTTCACACTCACCAGATGTGACTCACTTGCCTCCTAGGGCCTTACTGCTCTTAGAGCTGGATCTCTCACACTTGACACATAACATGTAAGGGAAAGATGCTGCTTACGGTGCATTGATGCTACATGAGGTTGTCCTGCGACAGGGCTGAGGTGTGTGTGCCCTGTAGGCAGGCCCCCAAACAAGACTTAATTGGGGTAACCCTTGCTTGTGGCAGTCCTGTACTGCATGGTCCTAATTCTACTGCCTGCTGTGCAAAAAAAGTAGTTGTTCGGTGTAATGTGGCACTCAGTGTCAGGCGTGTGCCTTGTCACATGCCATATAGTATGGAGAATTTTCTTCTTTTCTAGGAAAAACAAATGGAGATGTCTGAAACAACTAGGCTCTACTTCAGAGAAAGAACTCAGCTGTAACACTTGATACTTGGCAAAGGGTTATCTAGCTTAAAAAGTGATATGGTGCTCCCTGTAAACTCTATATTAAGCCACAATTGTCTTTTTTTTTTTTTTGCTTCTCCCCCCTGCGCCCCCCAGATTGTTGCTGTTCATCCTCATTTTGTAAGATCCCACTTCAAGCAATTTGTAACAGGAGGGAAAAAGGTAAGCAATCATAGTGTAATGAACTTAGGATATCTTTAAACAGCTTTTAAAAATAGCTCAGAAGGCTGTGTATGTGATTTTTAACACCTAAAGCAAAGAATTCTGCTTTTTCCTTCTCTTTATGCATTTGGAGTTCTCATTTATGCATCTTTGGAATACACCAAAACATTCTTAATTAAGACTACTTCTGGGGTGGGGGGGGAAGTGCACTTTTTATGTTAAAAATGTGTTGCAACAAGTTGAGCTTCAGAGTAGAAATACTTCTATCTGCATAGTCTGAAAAAATTGTCATTTGCATTTCCTAGGCCAGATTTTTTCCATTCATTTTAATGTGTTGAAGTGGGAGCAGAAGTTAGACCTTAATACTGATCTTTTGCAACGCATGTTGGTCTTGGTGTTTGGGATTTTTCTTTTGCTTTACCTGTGGGTGATTTTTTTGTTTTTTATTTTTTTTAAAGTAAACAAACCCAAGTATCTTCATCAGTTCTTGTTCATGGTGTGGGTTTTTTGTTTGTTTTTAAAGTAATTCAGGGGAGCTCTTGGCAGAGTAGAGCTCCCACTTTTTTAGGTACTTGTATCTATGTAAAGTCTTCTACTGGGACAGTTATTTTAAATGTGCGTTAGGTATCTTCTTGGTGTAGGGTGCAATTCTGACTTCCAGATTACAGCTGTTTCCAGGTCCTACAAGTATCTTGTATCACATTGCATATTTTTAGTCAAAATATGAAAAGTTTGATTTGGAACAGTTTCTTGAATTCATGGGATTTTCCTGTTGCCTTCTCTTATGAATTAAGGATGAACAATCCTCACTTATAGATGCATCAAACCGAATGCCATGGCTCTCCCTTACCGGCATGTAAGAAATATAGACTTCTAGTACGGAATACAACTTAATTTTCATTAACAGTTCAATATGTTTCAAAGCATAGCTGTGTTTTATTTTGCTTTTTAAGTGGCGTGTATGCTTGACAGCTTTTGCTGGCTGGTCGGAGTTGGTGTTGTCCTTAAAATAATGCACAGTCAGTGTATGTCTTTGTCAGCCACCAGTTTGTGAAGCTTTTTAGTGCTGATAAAAGGGGTATGGAAAGAGAGAAGCAGGGAATTAATAGAACAGGGCTCCGTCAGGTGGTAAAAGAGCTTGCATTCACCTGATGCCGAACAGAAAAAAACATCAGGGAGTTAACACATTCTCTTTGGTTATCTTTGATTACTTGACAGGTTGTTTTATATTCTGTCCTCTGGGGAATGGTATACTCGTTCTTAATGCATTCATTTTTTGCTGAGGAACTTTCCTCTTCAGGAAAACTTTAATTGACATCTTAACATAAGGTATTTAGCATTGAAATAAATGTCCCTCAACACCTGTAATTTGATTTTATTGATACATAAAACCAACAAATAAAACCTCTTAGCCTTGTGGTAGAAACCCTTCCCCTTTTCTCCTTTCCTCCAAAAGGAGCATATGTGCTTGTATAGAGGCAACAACAAAACGCTCTGTGGAAATTCAGAAAGTTAAATTCCACCTACTGATTTATCAAAGATTTTTTTTTCTTTTTCTAAAAAGAAAAAGGTCTTGAAAAACATCCCTGCTTTTTATTTACACCTCTCCTTAAGTGTAAAGTGAAAGAGCTGTATGGGGGCAGCAGGTAATGAGGACTTGGTCCACAAGAGCGAGGAGAAGCAGACTGAAGCATACCACCTCCGGCTGCGGACCTCACATCTCTCTCCCTCTGTCTGGAGGTTGTGTAGTTGGGTGAGCTCCTTCAGGGAGGTGGACGGCACCTCCTGTGGCTCCTGAAGTCTCTATGCTTTTAGCCTTTGCACAGACACAGCACCTTCATAGCTGATAGCTGGCAGTGGTAGGAGGCATGCTGCCCGTCTTCCCTGCTCTCACCAAGGCAGGGATAGCAGTAAGGACACAGGTAAGGCTATCCTCATTTTGGATCAAGCTTAAGAGAAAAGCTTTGCTTAAAGCCCTCATGCTATGCTCCTTGCCCGAGAGCTGCATTCAAAAACACAGCATGAAATGTGTGAACTCTTTGTCCAAAAGGTTGTGGGGTCTCTCTTTGTTTTTTGTTGTTCTGGGAGATGATGACATAATATATATTAGCATTTTAAATGTTGGTTTTTTGTTTGTTGCTAATTTGAGCAGATAAAAGGACCCAGAAAGACATTTGGTCACTTCCTCAAACCCCTCTAGTTGCATTACGAACATTGTTGTCTCAGAATACGAGAAGGGTGTTCTTGATTTCCTGCTTGAATTTCATGATAATTTTGGTTTACAGTGAAACAAAATAAAGAACCACACCACACATGCACATAGGAAGCAAGAACTTGCCCCCCTAACCGTGTTTTGTCTCATCTCAAAAAACCACTTCAAGATCTGCTTAAATTTATTAATTTTATAGCCAAACATCTGCCTCAGTAGGATCCTTAATGAATGGGGGGGGCTATAACTGTAAATTACCACCTCCTTAATTTTTTGAAAAATATACAGTTCTTCATAACAATATAAAATGTATTAAAAATGCACTTTTCAGTTCAAAGACCCACTGCAGAGCATTCTGCCAATGTTCAAGTTGAGCAACAATCTCTTAAAAAAAAAAAAAAAAAATTAGAGAGGGAGGGAAAAAAAGCTAAGTGATGTGTTTGAGGGATGCACGGTGCAGGTCCTCGGTTCCTGACACAGGTGGATGTTTGGAACTTGGGTGAATTGTTGTGTGATGCTGAGATTTGCCACGTCTTAGAAGCTCAGCCTGACCTAAAGCTGACTTAGGAGCAGTTCTCCCTAGGGTAACTGTTTAAATCATTGCAGATTGTTGGAAGCTTAACTCTACCATGCATATATTTATACAGTTGCTTAACTAGGCATGTACTAGAGTCCTTAAAGAGTGTTTTTTCTCTAAATTGTATTATGAACTAATTAACCAATTTAAATTGTTTGCTTACTAAAGCACTAGTTTTTAAAATAAAGATCTTTCATTAAGCTTGCGATAATATCATTGCCTTCTATTTTGGGCTGTAAAAGCTTTTTTCCACCCCCTTTTTTCAATGAATGAATGACTATTATCTGTGCCTAGAAACAAGGCAGGTACTGTGGAAACATTGACACAATCGCAATGAGAAGAAATAGGTACCGTACTAAATAGAGGCACTTCCCTGCTCCACTCCCCCTTATCTCTGCAATTAACTACAGCACCATTGTGATGACTTGGCAGATGATGGTAACCCTGTAATAATAATACCATATATTGTAAATAACAGGGCATTCCTGTTCAGAGCAGACAGTAGAGCTTCAAAGCAAGGGAAAAGACAAATACTGTGCTATTGAAGGCCATAACCTTCTACCTTTTAAAAAAGGGTCTAATCTTAAAAAATAACAGGGTAAAAGCCAACTAAATGAGGGTGGTAAAGCTGAAAACAAGGTGTTCTTTGTTTAACCGTTAGAGTGCTGGTCTTTCCCAACACAGCAACTAAATGAACGTTATTGCAAAGTTTGAGTATCCATTATATCCAGAGGGTTAAAGAGGCAGAACTAACAAAGAGAGAAGACTGAAAGATATTTCAGTTCCAAGGTATCTTGGAGTCAAGGTATCATCAGTCAAGGTATCAGCAGTATGTAAAGATAACTTTGGAGAGCAGGACAACTTGAGATTTCTTTCTTGGCAGAGGCATTGATGAGACTCCCTATTTCATGCTTTGATTAACATTAATAACCAGACACGGAGGTTTTTGTAGTAAAATTCCTAGGAGAATGAATCCTCTGGAGTGATTGAGTCACTGTGCTGTACATGTAGTAATTAAGGTTTTTGGGGTGGTTCTCTACCCAGCATGGTAATGGGGACCTAGCACAGTTAAGCAAATGAATTCTGAAGCCAGTATGGAGTAGGATATTCAGTATCTTAAAGGATTGGGCTCCTCATTTGCGTAAGACATGCATTTTGTATAATAAGTGTTGATTTGAGTATCCGATCTGAAACATTTTAAGGGCTAGGGAACCAAGATAAAACTGAAAATTTACCTTATGACTGTCAGCAGTCACATCTTTATATCTATCTCTGTCTATATCTACATAACATATCTATTTCCACCATATATATACTATAAATATAAAAACATATTTTTAATGGGGTCTGTATTTCTTTTGCTGGAGAAGATACACTATAAAACCTGGTTTTCAAATGCATATGTGTCTGAACACGTTTGTCCCATTTATCCGCCCAGAATTAGCATCTGAGCATATTGATGCCCCTGCTCAAACATTAGACTCTATTTTCTTTTTCTGTTATAAAAGCAGAGAGATCTTAGTGTTACTTCGGGCAAATTTCTCATTATTAAAAAAAAAAAATAATCTTAAATAGTACTTCAGTGTTAGAATCCTGGGCTGGACCCACGGTGTCCCCTGCCTCAGACACAAAACAAGACCATCTGCGTTCCATACCACTCCAGGTGGAGCAATGTCATATACAGAGAAAGGACAGAGATTGTGAACAATGCACAAGCAGGAAGAGAAATAGCATTCTTAGGGATCTGCAACTGCTGTTACGGGTAGTGGAATTTGTATGTTAAAGTCAAGTCCGCCAGGGAATGTCTTCAGGTTTGGTTTTTTTTTAATTGTCTGCTTTTTAGTGTCAGCAGATGCACTTTGCTTTGTAAGTAGATGACCTTTACCTCTGAACCCTATGATATGTACTTCATAATAACTGGTTGGACTACTTTGACAAATTATTAAATTGTCAGGATGCTGTTTGCAGCACAGTCCATTTTTAGAAAGCAGATAGTCAGCTGTTTGGCATTATGTTGGGTAGAAGAGTACCAGACAAGAAAGGCAGATTGCTTTGTAAGCTATAAAATGTCAGTCAGTAAATACTCAAAGGTCTGGTTTAAGTGAAGAAAGAGTAAATACTATGGCAATTTCTGTCCATGCATTGGATAATTTACCATAAGTAGGAAACAAACTGTAGGAGCAAGCAAGCCACAATAATACAGGTCTGCTATTTGCTTGCTATGATGTATAATGCCCGGGATGTACCCCGTATTTTTGAGCAGATGAGACTTTGATGTGGAGTGATGTGCTGTTTGCTTAATAAGGAGATTATTTGGCTTACATTTCTTATTATTATTTGGATGTGCATTTCTTCTTTATCGCGAAAAACAAAACATTCTCCTTGTGCTGTAACAAACAAATTTGGTTTGTGTAAAGAGAGAATGGATCGTAGTCCTGTGTGTGTGTGTAATCTATAGTTGTGTGTTTTGCAAATGTCTGCATAGAAAACTTTTTTCGTTGCCTGAGGTGGCAAGCAAAGAGGATCTAAATATATGAAATGTGTGAGAGCTTGTGTCTCTGCCTGCAAGGCTGCAGGACTTGCTTTCCAAGGTGTTAATTCTGTAGCTCTTTGTGAATAGGCGACAGCTGGAATCTAGCAGTTGAGTTATTAAAAGTACAGCCTAATAAAAGTCCTATGGCATTTGTTTGTATTAAACATCTCAAACATTTCTAGCTTCTCTGTCCATGAACTACAGCAGCAGCTCCTGTTTCGTATCTCACTGTTGCCATCACTTACCTCCCAATGCTGCTGTTGTCTGCCACTGCCTCCTTGCTTGATTTCCCTTGACTGCACCTCCCACCCTCCCCTCTGTCCACACCCCAGCTCCTCAGACAACAGCATTTTGTGACAATGTTTTGAAAAGTCATCTTCAGTTGAAAACTTGAGGCTCACATTATTCTCTGCCTCGTTTGAGCTCATCCAGTCCATTGCTGTTCCAAACAGAAGTGATAATTTTTTATTGTTGCTATATATTTTCCTAGGGATGCACAATTAAACAGTAAGTCTTCATGTGGCATGCTGTTCTGTGTTACTCTCTCATATCTGTTAATCTTGGCTGTGCCTGTAAATGTTTTTATGCTGAAAACAATAAATATCTATAGTGATCACTTCTAACCATGGCAGTAGCATTTTAGGTTTTTGTGATCTTTCCTGGCTGAGGGGAGAGTTGGTGACACAGGTGCCAAAAAACAACAAATGCCACAGGTAGGCACATTTTCACACTCAGGCAAACAAAGAACAGGACAAAGAAAACACAGGGAGTATTTTTCCTAATTTTTATTGTGTGGAATAAAAACTAATCCAATAGTACTGCAATAGGGAAGGGAAGGGTGGCTCTTCATTTACAAACTGAAGTCTCAGCCTTTTTCTTCTGTAAAACTCCTCCAGATCTTTACAGAGAAGGCACTATGTTGAAACGAAGCAATGATGCTGTGCATAGTGCATCAGTAAAAGTGTGTTTCCTTTGAAACTTTTCACTGCGTGAGAACAGACATCTTTTATTTCTGTGTTTTGAAGGTGGTATTTGGTAGTGGAATGAAATTGAATTGAATTATTTCACCATATTGATACTACCAAAGCTGTAATCATTGGCCTCTTTGTTCAGAGGATTGAGAATTCCTGTACGTAGTTTAAAGACTGGGATTACATGTAATTAGTGTTAATGCTAATTGCATGATAGGCTTTATTAAATCCAAGCACTAGACTCTCCTCTTTAGCAGATGCACTCTAGAATAGAGTTTTGAGCTCTTTTTGGAGGAGGTTAATCTCCTGGTAGTGAAAGATACAGAGAGATGTATTCATTAATCTAAGAGAATTATATCAACTTGGTTTTAAAACCAAAATGTGTCCTGCACCATCCTCTTGTCTCATGCATTTCAGTGTGTCTTTTTTTCTTAATGATCCAGTGGACAAGCATAAGCAGTTAAAAAGATTCACAAAATAATAAGTAGTAAACTATCAGAATGCAATGTAATATGAAGGATTGTGGGTGGGAACCCTTGAAGTCAAAGTTTATTTTATTTTAGCTATATTATCATGTCACGGTACATGCAAGAGATGCTGGAAGTGCATTCTAAGCACTACTATATTGTAACAAAGGACTAGAAAGATTTACCAGAGCAAATAAAAAAGGGGAAAATATAAACTGTATTGCAGAGAATGCAAGAAAGTTACTTTTGTGGCTGCTGTTGAAATATAAGTACTATGAATGCTGACTGCCAAAATATGGGATTTATGGGAAGTAAAGCCCTAAAATATTTTTCCCCTACCAAAGAGAGGGAGGTGGCAGGAGGAACCCCTCCAGAAACGGTAGATTTTTGTTATGGGTCTAGTTTCTCTTCAAGTTTTAAATGGCTTTCTGGTGTGATAAACATTATGAAGACAGAAAGGAAGACCAAGAAATAAATTAGGCTGCTTATTTTGAGAGCAATGCATTCAGTGGATAGCAGTTCCAAATCATATAGCAAAGTTCTGGGTTCAATAACTCAGTTTCCAGGTGTCATTGCTGTAAGAAATAATAAATAAATCATATCATATATCAATAAAATGCAGATAATTCTATTGCAGATAAATTAGTAAAGCATGTTTTGAGATGAAAATTTTTTTTTTTGAAGCCACGATATTGCGTGTCCTTTAGCTTCAGTGTTGGACCTATCGCACTTGCTGATATGAAACGGGGAATTTTGGATGCTGCAGTGATTCAGATTCACTTCTCATCTTTGTTACAGGCAATATCAGACTGTTGTCTTCTACTGCCTTGGTCTGAGAATTTAATTAAGCATGTGCTTAGAGTTGGAGCAGGATTTTTTTATTTTTTTTTCTTTTGTCCTCACCAGTTCTTTCTCAGGTCATATATTTTCTTTGCTGCTTCTTACTTGGGTAGAGAGTCCTGAAAAAGCATCATGTTCACAAACCATGAACAGTAACAAAATAGCTGCAAAGTGTCATTCCAAGCTCACTCTGGATCTTCTGTGTAATAAATAAATTGCAATTCAGTCACAATCAGAAAAGATTCCAAGTTCAGTTAATATAATTGACATCAGCAAGTTTTAACCTTTCACACCATCCAAATCAGTTTTCACAGCCTTGTCCAGTAAGTTCAGATGAAAATACTACGTATTTGCTGTTGTCTTTATGGACTGTATTGAAAGAAGCATATGAGTGAGTTCTTTTTCCATGGAGCCTCTCCTTAGGAGTTTGTGAACTAGGAAAAAACTAATTTTCGAGTCTGGATCAGCACAGTGCTTAGTTTTTAATGACAT
Organism: Theristicus caerulescens; assembly: GCA_020745775.1. Classification (NCBI taxonomy): domain Eukaryota; kingdom Metazoa; phylum Chordata; class Aves; order Pelecaniformes; family Threskiornithidae; genus Theristicus; species Theristicus caerulescens. The sequence goes on along the minus strand of CM036558.1, from coordinate 56,029,814 downwards.
CCTCAGCTTCTGAGTGCAGCTAATTAGTTTGGCCTGAGGGCTGCTCCTGTGTTTTGCATCCACCTACCAGCCTGCTAAGGCACATTCCTCTGCCTTATGAGTGTAGACGTTACCCCTGCTTTCAGTGTCATGCCTTGGTTGCTGTAAAATAGTGTATTCTGTAAGAATTTTATTGAGTAACCTTTTTGTAGGTGGAAAAAAATCCTAGACTGGCTAAAAGGTGGGCCTTCATGTGAGCTGTATGAAGGAGACAGAGTCATTTTGGATGGGGTTAAAGTGGCAAGAGATGCTTGAGTGAGAAGTTTGGTGTCTGCAGCCTGCTTCATGCAAAAGTTTCTTGATAGACTGTCCTAGGTAGTGACTGCTTTAAACTTTTGGAGAAAATACTTGTCTTTTGGTGCCATCTTGCGGCTTTAGGAGAGAGAGGCAGTCTGTGTAAATGCCGTTAAAAATCCCTTATTTTGTTAAAAGATGTTATTTTAAACAACTAGTGTCTTATCATTTGACGTATTTATGCAAATACGGCCAGGAGGAAACCATGTGTAAAAAAGCATGTACCGCTGGATCTTAGGAAATATTAGCAACATAGGCACTCAATTTGGGTTTTAGCATGGTAAAAGTCCTTGCAGGTTGCAGTTTTACCCCTCTTAATGGTCATTGTGCACTCATGTGAGCTTGGGTTCAGGTTGTGCATGTGTCTATACATGGGTGTGTACTCATGCATAAATTGGCAGGACTGGTGCCTTAGAGTATGATCTTTGTAGATGCTTCAGCTTCTTACTTAGATATCCCTCCAAGCACTGCACTTTGCATCACTCAAAGTGATACTATATTATAATCCTATTAAATAACTTCCTAAAACCATACCAGAACCAGTAGAAGAGCTGGACTGTCATGCAAACTGTCTGCATGTAGCTACATTTTTCTTCGCTGCTACAAAGCATTTTGTAACATCTCCTATGCATTTAGATATTCTGGCATACGTTCCCTATTTGCAGAACCCAGGATTCCCAATCACACAAGTTTTACAATCAGCAGCACTTGTGGTGCAGTGCAGTTTGCACGTGTGGGACTAACACACAGCATCTCTAGAGGCCCGTGGAAAGCCATGTAGTTCCACATGGGGCCAAGCAAAAGGCCAAAGTCTTGGGGGTCTTCAATTATTTTCTTTGACTACACCAGGCATATGGGATGCTTTTCCTATCTCCTGTTTTTTGGAGGGAAGAAGGAGCCTATCACCAGATCAGTGGATAGGTGTGAGGTGGCCTGTTTCTTTACCAGCTTTCTGAAGTGTTGTCACTAGTGCTGTAGGCTTAGGTTCTCAAATGCCTTAATTTCTTTATCCTTAAAATGGAAATAATTATACTTATTGTTCTCTGGAGAGACTTGATGGAAGGCTTGCTTATTAATATTATTATTAAAGTAACTTGAATTCTGCAGTATAGAAGATTCTCAGTGTATATGTACTATATGAAAATGATTGTATTTGCTTTTGTTTTGTGATAGGTGTGTATTTTTCGTTGCCTTTGATAATGAAACAAAAAATATCTCCCATGTTTACATACAGCACTGTGTCACAGAAATATTTCTTGTTACGCTCCTTCATAGTTGCTGTTATATGAGAGAGGCTGGATGAATAGATGGAAGCCTTTGGTTTTACATGAAGGGGAAGGAAATATAAGAAATGTGAAATGGAGAGGACACTTAATTGCTTGGGCCAATAATATGGTAAGTATTTGTCACCTCTGTTAAATGAACAAAAATACCACTGCGTTACACTATTTGAAATGTTTCAGTGTTAATTGCCAAAATATTCCATTGAAAAATGGTACGTTTGAAGAATCGAGTATAAAAGGCATTGAAGGATAGTGTTTTAGATCCCATTTCTTCATAGACATTTCTTCTGGTGTTTCGTGCTGGCTAGTCAGTGTTCTCCATAGGGTTGCCGCTTCTGAAGAAATTAAGTAGCTCTACATACCACTGTTAGGGGTGTTTGCTACTGTACACTGTTGTCTAGCAGAGTTTTGACCACTGCCATGTATTGAAACAAACTATCTGAGAAAGGAATGCCAACGTAACTCTTCTTTATTAAAAAACCAAACAAACCTCCCCAAAAAAACCCCAAAACCAAACTTCACCACCCTCACTATCCCCCCCCAAAAAAAACCCCAAAACCTGTCTGGATTTTGTAATTTGTACTGAAGTGACATTATCATATGTACTTCTAATGTTGCAGATTATAAAAAAATGATAGTTACAATTTCTCATTTTGGTAGGCCTCTAGAAAAGGCTAGACTTAGGAGAAAATAGGCCTTTTTTCCTCTAAGTGTAATTCATATTTTAAAGGGAACCATTGCTTTCATGCTGAGTGTTGCATTTCACCTATCATTGTATATCTAATTGATGGGTCAAGGTCTGTGTTTTAAAGCTCAGCAGTGAGGGATATGTTTTTAAGTGTGTAACATGTCTAAATTCCAAAGTCTTATTTTAAAATATGGGGAAAGTGCTTCTGAAACACTAGCTTTTTTCCTTCGGTTGTTTTTCCCTCCTGAAGGGAAGCATTTATTAAAATATTTTAAAGCTATTGTTCTTTTATTCCTTTCAAACCCAGTTTGATATGAAATTGTTAAGAGGTGGACTTTCGTTTATTTACTCCCCTTTAATAACTGCATTAGAATTGAAATTTTAATGAGTGCTTGATCATCATAACATTAGCTCTTTTGAAGGTTTTGTTCTTTTCAGAGCCATGCAATTAAAATATATATTCTAGGTGAATCTGCTGGGAATAGATAGGAGGAGAGCTATCCCTGGAGATGATGTGCCACATCAGAACACAGAATACTAATAAAATGTTGAGAGCCATCTGTCAGAGACAAAAAGTCATGGTCAGGGCCTATCTTTCAATGAAAAATGAAATGACACTTGCCCTCCAAAAGATTAATATATTTGGTTATTGGCCTTTCCCTTCCCTTCCCTTCCCCCTTTACCTTTTTAAAAATTTCTCCATCCTCTAGCAAGGTTTTATATTCCATTTTTTTCTCTCAAAGTCAGAGAAAATCTTTTATAGCCTTGCTTCTTACTGTCTGTGTGAGGCTCCCTAGTTTTTATTTTCTTATGCCTTTTTTCTTTTTTTTTTTTTTTTTTTTTTTTTTTTTGGCACACTGTATGTGAGTTTGTCAAGACATTGAGTATTCTGAGATGGGCCTCAGGTTATTTAGTCAAGGTCTAATTCTGCTTGTCAGATGCTCAGGTAACCCGTGTTTGCTGCTGTACCCTCTTCTCCTTCCTCCATGACCAAGAGTGTAAGTTTTACAGACTGAGACACCTGAGGATCAAATCCTTAGAGGCATTAGACTGCCTAACTCCCATTTGAACAGGTTTTAGGCTCCTTCATGATAGGAAGTTGACTCTGGAAGTCCTTTTGGTTCATGATGCAAATGGCATACTTTTAACTATAGAGGATCCTATGCTATTGGTTTGAAAGGCACTTGAAACGTAAGGTAGTCTATCCCATATAGGATTTGCTGTCTTGTAGAAAAACTGAAGGTGTGATATGGGTCACTTTTATCTGAAAATCATGCTTGAAGACAAAGTGGTAAGATTAATAAAAGAAAACTTTAATAAAATGCAGTTCGAGCAAGATTGCAAATATTATCCGATGAGCTTAGAAAACACAAAGCGTAAGCTCCTTGTTTATACTACCCAGAGATCTGGGCTCTGTACATTGCAGATGCTGTGCGTAAGTTGGTTTTTTTTTTTCTGAAACCTTGATGGCTGTTAACCTAGGAGATGCCAATAGGAGTGTGTCCCATGCTCACAGTTCTTCAGTGACAAAGATCTCTGGAAAAAAAACTTAGCGCACCCCCATACCACTTACTGGTCTTCGTGATTTAAAAAAAAAAAAAAGAAAAAAGCAAAAAAAGGCAAAACCTGGCTTAGACCATGACCCTCATGTTTAGACTCTTCGACTTAGAAACAGTTGAATCTGTACAGCTGGAGACATAGAAACTTTGGGGGAGGGGAGGTGTGGAACAGAAGCAGGTAGGGGAATCTTTTAAAGTCATTTTTCTCACTAGAAAAATCCTAACATGGAATGGCATCCTGGACACTGACCTTTCAAGGTTCCTTCCATCCCCTTTTCTGTGATCATGAGAGCTGTTTCTTCTGCTCACTGAGCTTAAAGAAAACATCTACTAAAATGCTTTGTTTTATTTTGGGGACTTTTGTTTTTAAATCACTAAGAACAAGTCATTACTTAACATGAAATTAATCTCCATTTTGCTATTGGAAAGGTTATAGCTCACCTTTTCTAAATGGCATGGAAAAATCTGATTAATGGCTCTTCCCCCCCCCCCCCCCCCAATGACTTTAATCTTCCTTTCTTTAAACTTTTTGTTCTGTTAGTTTAGGAGATTTCCTGAGGAGGCAGTGAAAAATCTCAGCATACAAAACCAAGCATCATTTAAATATGCTTGCTTTTCTGTTTTAATGTTAGACTAGAAATGCATTTCTGGAGAAGTACAGATTGGCCTCATTTATCTTAATGAACTGTTGCTTCACGTCTTTTCTTTTTCCAAGGTGGAAATTTCTGCTTCTCTACAGGGGCTGTTGTGGAAGAGCCGGGATTTTTTTCATTTCTCCAGTAGTAGCATCAGCCCGACAAGCTGAACTGTTGCTTATCTGTCACTCATTCACTTATTATATCTTTTCATTTGGCATGTGAATTTAAAATATCTAACTTACTCTAATCCCTTCGTTCCTTCTGTCATCTCCTGGGTTAGATGGGTCTTTGTATCAACAGCTCTTTCTGTTGGCACGCTCAGCCCTACCCTGAAACTTATGTCATAAACTGCTATGACTGCCTTGGCATACAAAATAATGTGGGATGTTGTGAGTAGGAGTTTGTCATACTGAATAAAGTTCTCTTGTATTTAAACTTTCAGGGCGTGAAAATACTCGACATGATCTCCAAGCAAAGAATTACCAATGTGCCTCGAGATGACATAAGCCTTCGCCCAGATATGTATCCCTGCAGCCTTTGCTGGAAGGATAATTTAACGCTGATTATTGGCTGGGGAAATTCAGTAAAGGTGCAGTTACCTGTCTTTGTAATAAATGCTTGCTGTTATCACAGACAAACAGAGGATTATTTCTGAAAAGCAAAGACAATCGAAAAAAATAGAATTTGGTTTGACTACAGTGTGCAGAACTCCTGCTGCCATAGAAATGTCATTGAACTGACCCTCATGAGGAGGAGGAGTGATAGACACCCAGCGGTCAGACAGATCTCTGAGTGTGAGCACGCAGCGAATGTAATCCTCAGGGGCACTTCTCTCCCCTGTGCCTTGGAGAGATTTCCTCTTTTGAAAGCTTTTAGTGGGCTGTTGAATTTGTTTCTTTTGATTAGCATTAAGGAAGAACAACTTACCATGAGGTATTTTTGAAGGGGATTGTTTTGGGGGTTGAGGAGGTGGTTACTGCTGAAACAGCCACATAATTTCGGTCAACCATGGGGGGGTAAAAAAAAAAAGAGGTGGGGTGGGGGACAGGCTGCTTGGGGGTTTGTTCTGCTTTCAGCACGGAACTGGCATGTCAAACTTGTGCGCTGCAGACTGACTATGATTTGCTCAGACCAGCACCAGACATGAGTTTGTTAGAAGCCTGTTAGCTGTTTTCTAATAACAGACTGCTACATCACTGCACAGTGGGAAATTAAAAGTGCTCAGTAGGAGTAGATGGAAAGGGAGGGTAAAGTGAGGTAGGTGAAGTGTAAAAAGCTTTTGGAGGATTAAACTTAGAGTTTTACAAATGAGGACGTTTATCCTAAGTTTGGCATCTGTCTTCCCCCTTGTATTGTGCATGCTTCACAACATTTGAGTATTTGCATTTCTTTATGTGTACATATTCTCCTCCTGTTATTGAGAGTTGCAATGGCATATTCCTACTGAAATTGTAAGGTAATGAGACGCAAAGTGTAAGGAGGTACCAAACCCAAACTCGCATATGTGCAACTATGAAGAAATCATAGTGGACAGATGTTTTCAGATTTCTCTTGTGTGGTCTATCTTCCTTCTCCTCTCCCAGCATATTTATAAGGCTGTGAACTACAGCTACAACTTTCCTGTCTGGTTTTCTTCCTCAGTGATGCATTGTCACTGTTTTACAGCCTGTGTTTTTCAAAATACAGAAATGCATGTCTGAGGGTGCCCCATTAAAAAAAGGAATTTCTGGGAAAAGTTAGTATCATTTTAGGAATTACAGTTTGTTCATCATAATGATCCAAATGTCTGTTTCCTAGATTTGCTCAGTAAAAGAACGGCATGCCAGTGAAATGCGTGACCTTCCAAACCGCTATGTGGAAATAGGTATGATTGTACAAATGCGTTCTTTTTCAAAATTATATAAGCTTCAAAGGTCTGTTTTCACATTCTAGCGTGAAAAAGCTGTTACAGTTCAGAGGCAACACGTAGTCGTAACATAAATGTCTCTTCATTTTTAGTTGATGAGGTTGTCATAATGTCCTCCTGCATAGTTTGGGGTTTTTTTTGTATTTGTAGAGAGTATTAAATTCTGTGATCATCTAAGGTCAGAGATCCTTGTGTGAAAAGTGGATGTCTTAACTTTCTCTTCACGCAGATTCCTACAGGGAACTTGGTTTTTCATCTTGGTTAAATGACGATCGGTGTAGTAGTAAGGAGAAAATAGACGCTACTTTATTTGATTATGTGTTGTTTGACTACAGTGCTCATAACATTTTTCTCTTTTTTTTTTTTTAAACATGTCTTTGATATAGTGCTAGAAAATTGATTTGAATTTCTCTTTGTTGCCTTTTTTTGCTTCTGCGTTTTATGTTCTCCTTTGCTTTTGTATGGGTCTAGTGTACGTGACGTGAATAAATTTCATTATTGCTGATTAATGGAAAAGGTCTTGACAAAACATATGTATTAAGTAAAGCGTGAAGTGGAATTCAAAGGAAATTTGGAGGGAAAGAGGGGATGTAAACAAAAAGTCACAACTGTCCCCAGAAGCTTATTCTGGGGAAAGGAAATATCGATGAAGAGGTAGTGCTGGGAAGATAAACAGGCCCTGTGGGACTCTGCAGACCAGAGCGGACAACAGTTTGTGAACTTTGGTGCTTCCTTGTCTTGACTGTAATGACATGAGATTGTAGACAAGAGTGTTCAAGCAAGATCCTGACTCATGTCAGATTAGAATGGGGCATGGCATAGGTGTATACTCTGCTTTCTGATTTCAGGAAAGAAGCATTTTAAAATAGCTTCTGAAAATCAACTAGGAGACTTACTAAACTCTGTAGGAACTCTGGATACTGCGAGACAGTGGCATGCCTGACACTTAACTGAGACCTGAAAGCTATTTGTTGTTTAAGATTACATAGTCCCAACAGAATAACTAACTGTGGAATTCTAGGATATTTGAGAGAATTTTGTCAAGGAGAAGTTCAGTCTTGAGTTTTAGCCTCAGATCTTTTATATAATCTTTTCTATACCTGTAAGTAGCTTTTAGAAAATAATTAAATAGTTGTTTACATAGTGACAAGTGAACAGAGGCAACTTCTACTTCAGCTATAATGTGTCTATGTGGAGGGAGCTAGTCTTACATGACTGACTATTCAAACTTCATTTAAAAAAAAAAAAGCTGTCATCAGACTATTTAAGTGCAGACCTGAAGGTTAGAGATTTTTGTGGAAGTAACTTTTTTGTCATACAATTTTTAGCCTGTATTCTTAAGGACTGGTGTTTTATCTCACTTAACCTGTTAACAGTGTGCTTGAGATTTTTCTTTCTGGTTTCAGGTCAAAGCACTGAAACAGCTCTGCCAAATGCTGTTAGCAGCACTCATTGGAACGTGGATATTAGATTGGGAGGGAAAAGAGGGACACATTATTTGTTCAAGTCTCAATATAAATTACAATAGCTTTTGATGTAATCACATGGAAGGTCTCCTTGAGAGCTGGGTGTCGTGCCATAGCATCTATTTCAATTTTATTTCAACTTTACTTTTCAAAGGCATAGCTGGAAGGTCTGATATTATTAATGGGCAGACCAGCAGCCACTATAGTTTTTTTGCAAGACCATTAATATCCTAAGTGGATGCATAAGCTGAAACACTTTCATAATGTAAAGAATTCACACAAGGCAGGAATATCCTTCAGTGGCAGGGTAGCTGAATATCCTTTAGATATTTTGGCTTATAACATCACACAGTATAACTTTTGTCATGTTTAATGGGTTTTTTTGGTTGGTTGTTTGTTTTTTTTCTTTCTTCCTGCTCTTACAATTCTGCAAAACCAGAGGTGAAGTAGGAGACTTCATACTCTGTTCTCTGCTAATCAGGGTAATACCTATGGAGCCTATGACAATATAGTGTTTTCTCATATCTCAACGGTTTCAGATTTATACTCTTTTAGACCCATTCTGAGGGCCTCAAAGTTCCACAATAATATCATAGTAAACCATGATGGCATCAGTAGATCATAAATGTTTCTTCAATGGTTTGTAGCCAAGTGAATAAGGAAACGGAGCATTTCCTGCATTGCAAGTTAGTTACATAGGACCCCCGTGTAACAAGGTCCTCCTCATCTTCTGATTCTGTCTTGACACATAGCCATACGTACTCTGAGGCAGGAAATAAATACGGTATCTACTGTGGTGCTAAACCAGATGGCCCATAATGTGGGAAAGTAACACCACTGAACTGTTCTAGCTGTTCTATTTTAAAGAAGATAATGCCATGATTACATGTAAGAGAAATTAGATGAATTATACGGGTCTCATGCACTGAGATCTGTGCGGCATTGCTAATTTTATTTACATCTTTCGGTATATTAATGGTACTTTTCTTCAGTAATCTTTTCCATTGTCTCTGGTTAAATGTTACAGTTCATGGCCTACGTAGGTCTTCATTCAGTGTCGACAGTAAACTCCAATGAAATGTTTCTATTTAGGTTTAAATGTATGTTAGCTGAGCAGATCCTATCAGTTTAGTTCTGTCAGCTACAGCTGTGAAGTAGTGTATTGATTAGAAAGTATTGGTATTGAATTACAGGCTTAACGTGGACTAAATGCCATTGTGATCCCTCTTAAAGAGTGCTTGACCTCTGTGCTCGCTCCTGATGCGTGTACAAAAGCTGTAATGCTGGACAACTTCTGGTCTGAACAGGGAACCCTTCCTCAACTGGAGCCTGCAAGAAGGATGGTTGCTAAAGAACTAATTAGCACTTTGCAGTTAATACGATGCCTTTTCAAAGTGAAATGGGGCATCTAGTCTTCGATGGCCTTGTCTGGTAGCTTGGGATTTTATATACTTTTGTAGAGAAGTACTTTGTCTCTGCCTCAGTTACTCAGGTTGTTAATGACAGTGGAAAATAGAGATTAGCACTGGAAGTCAGTACAGGACTTGAAGTCCATTAAAGACTTCCTATTCAATTTATTTTAGCCCAAATTTTATCTGAGGAATCTCCGCTTAATTCCAGGAGCCAACCAGCTAGCAATGCCTCTTCAGCACTTGTCTCCCCTCTGCATTCCCCCAGATTCCTCACAAAGTAGAATTCTGGTTTAAAAATCACATGTTTTGTGGGTATGCTTGTAACAACACATCTATATGTTTTGTGAGGGAATAACTGTATAACTGCACAGCAAGGTACCACCAAGCATTGACATTGCACATTTTTATCTGAAAAGAAAATATGGGAATATTTATTTTTTTATTTGTAGAGTGAGGTACTGAGATCTACCATACCAGCATGTTTCTCTTTATATAGACAGAACTTAAAGCTTAATTAATGAATGTGATGAGCAGGAAATTAACTGTGACTAAATGTCATCAACTTTATGTGCTGATTTATGCAAACATTTCATTGGAGCAACTCTGCTACACTCTGAGATGCAAATTGCCAAAAAAAAAAGAAGAAAAAAGACCCAACCCATTTATATAGCCAATTCCACTTAGACTTCTGCTTATCCTGTTTTGCCACAAGCCAAATCAATCATTTATAAATTTCTTGATAAAATTAATCAAGACTATCAGACTCCTGAATATTTTCCCTGTTGGTTAATGAAGTTTTCTCAGTTCAATGTGTAATGGAAAATAGAGTTTTTCAGAAAATCAACTTTGAAGCTTTGAAACCTAAGCCTCTGACTTTCCAGTTGTCATCAAGGATTCCACAAGATTTCCTTAAAGGTTGTGTGTGTCAGTAGCTAGAGAGTTGTACAGGCAATTGCCATATTTCTAAAGATGATTTTTATTGCTGTGTGAGGTGGAATAGGGGTAAGGCGATTTCAGCACCACAGTACCACTTCTATTTCACACAACCTGACTGCAGGTAAAACAGCAAATTGTAACACTGCGTACAGTAGACAAAACATTTTTCTAATTTAATTGAAAGAGTAAACCTCACCAGATGGATGATTACTGGCATGATGAGGTAGTGGGCTTTTTTCCTGATGTTTCTGATTAGTGTGATACTGTAATTGAGAGAAATTGTTTTGTTTTAGTAGCAAAATTCTTGCTTGTTTCCATTCTGTGCTGGTAGGAAGTAGTAAGGCAACAGCTTTCAGTAATAGAGGCTTTACAGAGTTTTGATTTTAAGCCTAAGTGTGTGTGGGTTTTTTTTTTTGTTCAGTGATCATATTCAATTAACCATATCATTTTCATTCCCCTGCTTTGCTTTAATGAAGATGCTCATACTCTTTGCTGTGTGGCATTTGAAGTTATATATAGAATGATTGATTAATTGTTGCTAAATTTTCTCTCAAGCTTTTCTGAACCTTCAACATTCGATCAAAAATAAATTTGAATATGACTTTTCCAACTGTTTTGATTATAAATAAATAGTAGAGGGTATGAATTCCAAGTTTGGAAGCATCAGGTTTTTTTAATCATTGATGTATAGGACCCACCATTGATTTTAGTCTTACCCTACTGCTCTTCCTACTGAAATTCAAGGAAAAGGGTAGTCCATTAAAATGCCAAAATATGTATGTGATTAGGTAAATAGTTGCTTGATTTCACATATAGTAGTACAGGTAGAAAATTTGCAGGGAGTTCTAAGGGTATTCAAGCCCAAATAAAGGACCTTCATGTGGGTTACTCCACTGCTCCTCCCCAGAAATTTACAGTTCCTTTTGAGTCACAGTTGACATTTCTTTAACTGGGCACATCCTGAGCTTTCTGCTCAGGCTTCTAGTCAGAGGTAGGTCTGCCCTGGAAATTTGAATATATGAAGGCTGTTGTGGAGTCTTATGGGAGATAGAAACCATTTGTAAGGAAATACTTAAATGCTGGGGCAAGTGTTTGTGTATGAAGATTTTCAGAGAAAACTATGAATGTTAAAAATTTGATATTTGTATTTTCTTCAAGGATTATGTTGGATAGTACACCTAAAAGTACGAATATTCTTTTATTGGAGTAAAAATACACCATGTATATATGTTTATGCTTTGTGATTTGCTTCTATTAATCTAAAGACAGCTTAAGTGATACTTATATGGGACCTTTTCTGGTCTTCTACCTGGAACTGAATGCATATACTGTGGAAAAAAAGAAACAAAAAAAGGCGTCTTATATTTTATATCAAATGCAACTGTATGAACATGATCATAGCTAATCAAAACATGCCATTTTGTATACTGTTTTGTTTTACATAAATAACCTAGCTCAGTAAAAGCACTGGTGGTGGAGAATACCATCTTGAAAACACTTAAGGGTATGCTGTACTGTGGCCTACAGCAATGACTGCAATTTTGCAGATGTGCCTGAAGTAGCTGGTTAAATGTTGGGAATGTGCAGTGGCATCACCCCAGCAGCTAACAGTGCACCAGAGTGCAGCTGGGCCAGTTCATGGTGCTTTGTGGCTCTGCTGCTGTTGATATATGAGCAGGCTACCTAAAAATTAGCTTGTGTGTTGGCTTTTCCATTTCTTTCATATATCATATGGAATTTAAAAAAAAAAAAAAATCCTTCTTTTTCTCCACACATTAAGTTTCATGTTAATTCCCTGCATGCTAGTTCAGCTTCCTGCTTACTTTCCCAAAATACAATGTTGAAATCAATGGCCAAAACCTCTGACTATAACCAGAATTTCACTCTATAAATCTGCAGTGGAAAAGCAGGGGCTGCTTTTATGAGATTTGATTAAACGAAATAGATGACTTTTAGTTTCAGTCCACCACATGTGTGTTGATCTTTAAATTCTAGAGAAATTTGCTTTATAGAGTTTGGGTAAATAATGTAGCTTATTTTATTTTATTTTATTTTATTTTATTTCTGTAGTATGGTGTAGTTCACGTATTTCATTTAACGAACAACAAAAAAAGATTTACAGGTTTCTTCTTTTTGCTTCCTGGTAATTTGTTTGACAGCTGTACATAGATGCTGAACATAGAGTAGATCCACTGTCAGCATATCTTCCATCTTCTCCTATGACAGGCATAAACATGTATGACACATGGCCATACCTCGGTCATTCCCATTTACTTCAATACTACGTTTGTTTTAATTGTTTTGGATCCTTTTCAAATTAACAGCATTTCTGCAATACCTGTATGTTGGATTTTTTTTTTCCCCCTTCATCACACCAAAGTGTCTAGAGAGTAAGTCAAATTAACCTATTAGTGTTCTGTGCAGCCATAACTTCTGTTATTTTTTCAGTAAAACTTTTTTGATTAGCTGCATCAAAGGTTTTTATCAGGTCAAGAAGCACTGTCGTTGCCAGCTATTCTTTGTTCAAGGCTGTAGCAGCAGAACTAGAGCATTGTGTTTCAACAAGGCCTCTTGAGGAGGATGAGCTGAGAGAAAGCTGAAAGTGAAACCAAGGAAACTAAACTCTATTTAAAAACAAAACTTGAAGTAATGATTTTTATTTGTTTATTTATTTTTGTCTCACAGTACAGTACTACTGCTTGATCCTAAATACACTGTTACATGGACATTGTAAACATTTTCACTGGCAAAGGAACTAAAGTTCCAGTGAAAGTCAAAGAAACACACATGGTTTTTTAAAATTGTCTCCATAATCTTTATAAAGGTACCGTTCACCATGCTGTTTTCCTCTCCAAATTCAAACCACAATATTTTATATGCCTTTGATAGCCTTCACTCGACACTTTTTAAAGCTGAAATGAAAGTTTCTTTGCTTGTCCTTCTAGCCAGCATTATGGATTTGACTGTGTTTTATCTTTTCCATGTTTTTCCTCCTGCCTTCCATATTCTTTTAAAATGCCAAATACTAAATTGTAAACTGGGAATAAGATATGTTATGTAGATGTTTCTGACATGGTTTGTTTAAAATCATCACTCGGAGCGACACGTGACACAGTCGAAGTAATATCAGTCTTGCAGGCTAGAACAAAATAATTATGTACAGGATTACAAATGTGAACTGATTCTCTCCTAGAATAGATTGAGTGCTCTACCCTTGTGCTGTGCTTTGGTCCACCAGTGATATCAAAGTGTCAACAGTCATTAAGAGAAAAACAGTATTTGCTTATTCATTGAGAGACAGGTGTCAAATCTGTACTTTACTTGACAGTATTTTTTTCTCCTTTAGCAGGACAATTAGTTCTCTTGTTCCTTATTACCTTAGCTAAAGAAAATCAGCTTTTTTAATGCCATTAGGCTGCATTTTCTCTTTGCTTTACTAAAATAATCAGTAACTATTTTAGTAAACAGTAGATATTAGTAATGTAGTGTGCTAAGCAGTAAGCAAGGAAACTTTTTTCCTACTTATGCTTAGATTTTCCTAAAACCATGTTTTGAGAGAAAATGATGATGCATCTGATATTTTTGTAAATGCTTATATGGATAAATTTTTCTAATATGAGCACTTGGGTGATTCCCGTTTTGGGCCCTGTGAGAGAGGAGCCCACAAAAAGGGCTTCCCAGATGTTGAATGCCGGCACTGTAAATCCAGCAGAATAAAACTAAATAGCTATTTCTGTGGCAGAGTCTGCTTTAATGAGCCTTTTTGTAAATACAGTTAATCTCTTTCTTTCTCAAAATAGTCATCATGTAACTGTCTCGATTTTAGGAAATTACATTTTCAGTTTCATGAACAAGAAAAGGGACTACTTAACCATATATTTTCTTTGTAATGAGGGTATCTGTAAATCGCCCTCTGATGTTTAAAGTGATGATAAATAAATAATGATCTTTGTGTTTTCATATATCATACCAGTATGTGTTGCAGGTGTGATTCTTTTATGGCCACATGAACTTGCTGCGAATATGCAAACCAATGAAGATATTCTATTTATTGCCTATTTTATTGAGTTTGGGTTTGCTTCCTTTTTTTCAGTGTGATTACTGAAAATCAGGCTGACCATTCATTTCAAATGTTTCATCTCTAGCATGTCCTGGAGCACAAACATTTCTTCTTGCAGGCTTTAATGGAATTTAATCTGTTAAATGTAATTTTTCATCTTGCTGATCCAACTGGGAAGTCTGTAGGTTTGTTACATGTATTGAGTCTTCATTTCTCTGAAGTGCCACTGCATGCTGTTGATTGCCACTGAAAATCAGTTGTGTGTTTTTCTTAGGGAGTAGTTCATACACATTAATTTATTTAACATTCTGTTGTCTTTCCTGTATTCCAGTTTTCCAGTTCGACACCGAATTCTATATCAGTGGACTTGCGCCTCTCTGCGACCAGCTTGTTATACTTTCTTATGTAAAGGAGATTTCTGAAAAAACGGTAATTGTTTTTATGTTACAGTTTCTTCACAGCACTGAACTGCCCTGTGAGCTGGGGCTTAAACTAGTCACGTAGATCTGATTATCTGTGAAAGAATTTGCAGTCCGCTGGTAGTGAACAGAAACTTCTCTGACCTATAAAATAAGGTCAGTGGAGGTGATGTTGAAGACTGATGTACTTACCTTTCAGAAGTCCTGTCTGGGTTCCTTTGTTTCTCGTGGGAAGCAGAGAAGGGCTCTAGATAGTCTCGTCTCTCTCCTTTTTCATTCCTTTTTTCCCTCTCTCTTTTCCCCTCCTTCTCTCTCTCTCTTTCTGCTATTTCTGTACCAGATGAAATAAAGGATCTTTTTTAGCCGTAAGAGGGGCTTGCTCATAGAAGAAATGAGAGTAGTGAAGTTGATCAACTCAAGCAATAGGAGTTACTGTGGAGGGGATGAGATGCATGATTGCAAGCAAGTGGCATCATTGTCTCCCTTGCTTCCAAGACCTTTAGTTGTGTACACCCAGATACGTGGGTAGATAGGTAGAAATTAGAATTCATGTCAGCCATTTTTACTGCGCACGGGCGAGTGCCATGTCTGTCTCCGACATTTACTTCATATTGCCAAATAAAAGGCGAGGCAGCGGAGGAAATCCTTGAAGTTGCAGTGTGAGAATGGCAGATGCTCTTGATCATCTCTTTGATAGTATGTCTGCGTTAGACAACCATCACCATAGTAACCTTAAGCAACTGGGTGCACAAGTTGCTAGGCAATGAAATGCTGTAGGTTCAAACAAATGCTCGAGCCTGCTGAAATCAATAGGGTTAGCTTCTAGCTCTGCTGCAGGCTGTCAGATTATTATTTCTTTATTTATATTAAGGAGAAAAATAATGTCACAGCAGTGTTTCCCAAGAGAGCCGGTACAGTAGTCCTCTAGTGCAGGAGAGCCAGTGAAAGAAAAGGAGGCAAACAAATGGGATAAGGAAGGGGGAGGAAAAGGTGGGCTGAAATGCTAGGGCGCAAGGAAATTGGGAAGCTGCTGTTAATGAAGTAGCAGCATGGGAAAGGAGCTAGTATAAAGGAGGTAGTGACTGATAAAGGTTAAATTCATTCTAACTGCTTCAGGAAAGAAAGACAAAAAGAGAATTTTAGGTGATGTAATGGTAATAGAACATAGGAAAGAGCTTGCTTTTTTTTTTTTCCATGCATTTGCTTTTAATTAGCCTTTTAAACAAACTCCGAATGCTAGACTTTGATTGCTTCTCAGGCCCCTGGGTAACTCTAGCAAGGAAACAAAAGTACTCTCCTCCCTGACACTGTGTCTGTGCTCTGGTGTGGTGGGAACCCCTCTGTTAGTGTCTTGGCTCCATGGAGCTTGAGCTGCCTGAGCTTGCAGCAGAAGTGCTATGCACTCCAAATGCTGTTGGGTTGTAAGGAACACTGTTCTTCCTACGCTTCATTTCACAGCTTTCAAATGACAACTTCCTACTTGTTACAAATTGGATCAGAATTGAACTTATGGCTTGCTTTGATTTTTTTTTTCCTTTTTTTTTTTTTTTTCACTTGCACTGAAACAGTTAAATTGAGACAAGACCCAAGTGGTGCTGCTGCCAAATGGGTAGGCTAGAGCTATGTAAATCCACTTTATATGTCTCCTAGCTCTTTCATTCTATATTTTGTTATAATTTACAGCCAGAAGTAGAAAATAAGGGATTGTCTTGGACCTTGACTTAATTAAAAATACAGCTAGTTGAAGACGGCGGTTTCGCTTGGATAGAAGATGAAAATCCATGATGTTGTCTTACCATAACCACCTACATTGCTCTTAAAGTTCATGTTACTCTGAGATCGTCAGCACAGCAAGGGTTTTTGATTGTTCTCAGATTACCTTTTTCCCTATTGCTGCTGGACGCTTAAAAGTGCAAACTTGAACACCAGCTAAAAAAAACCCAAGTTCATCTTGGTACCAGAATATCATTGATTCATAGAGCTCTGTCCTTTGGGGCCTGAGCCCAGCTGAGAATGTGTCTTAAATTATTCTGTTGCTTGTTGAATGCAATGGTTGATGATCATCTGTGATAACCCTGAAAACTTCTGTGACCAAGAGCAGAAAAATAGTGAGCAAACTCAGGGGAAGGGTTAGACCTGTGTCTTGTCTAAACCTCCCTTCTCTGCACTGATCTGTTCAAGGGAAACATGCCACGAGTAGGAATAACTTTCCTTGGTGTTCCAGATGTGATTACAGCTGCTCTGTGGAGCACAACTTTGCAACTTCTATGGTTCGCAGCTGAGTACCCAGTGCAAAGTACTGGACCTTTGGGAATGTTTGCAGCTGTTGAATTTCAGCCTTGTTTGTAGATGACCCTCAGTTGGCATTGCTAAGGATACAACTAAGTTGTTTGTGTTTTTCTAGGAAGTGGAGTGTTGTGCAAGGCCTAGACTGGATATTGTACAACCCCTACCTGAGTCCTGTGAAGAGATCTCTTCTGATGCACTAACAGTACGAGGATTTCAGGAAAATGAATGTAGAGATTATCATTTAGGTATGTGTTCTTAATACTGTTTTGTTTTATTTTCATAACTTAGTTAAAAAAGACTTGATTTGGGAGGATTTAGCTTCTTTTTTCATTTTTATGTCATCTCCTTGAATAACTGTCTATAACTGCTAATGACACTAAAGTGTAAAGTGAAAATCCACAAGAACCAATCACATGAAAGAAAACAAATGTGCATATTTAAACATCAGGATTTGTAATGCCATCTATTAAGTCAGACACATTGGGGACGGCAGAAACATAGTTCTCATGTAACGTCCAGTATTGTGGAAGGCAGTATCTTTGATGGAGATGTATTCAACATGTGAGCTCTTGTGTCTCTTTGGACACAAAGGGCTTCAGGAATAGTGAAATGAGTAAAGTAGTGGAAAAGCTGCTTTAGAGACAAAGATGGAATAAATGTCATTTCAACAGTAAGATGCACCTGAATCAACTTAAAAGGGGCACACTGATATTTCCTGTACTGACAAAGGACTGACTTCCCTGTACTGACAAAGCTGTTGGCATTTAACAGACCCCAGAATGGTAAAACATAATGAATAGAAACTGGAGTTTGGCAAGTTCAGCCTGGGTAGGTTTAATTATGTAACAGGCAGGGAGATTAAGCCCTGGCACAATATATACCAGTCTTTTAAATAAGATAGGATCGTTTTCTGATGTACGTGTTGTAGTTCAGAAAGATGCATGGCAAGGCTGATGCAGAATTCCTTGGTGAAGATTATATAGCCTGTGTTATACAGAAACATTCCTTCTGGCTTTTAAAATCCATGAATCTGATTTTTAAGCATCTTCTCCGGCAGTATGCTTCAAATCATAGGCTTGGTAGGCCTCTTTGTGTACATCAATGCCCTTAAGCCACTAGAAATATGGTATATCTCCTCCTAATCTCCAAAACATCTCTGCTGCTGTCAATAGAACTGGGATTTCTTTATACCTGTCCCTAAGCAGAACATTGATGCCGACAGTTGTATTTCTATGCTTAATGAATATTCTAGTTAATCTGAGAAATCTAAATTTTTTGGATGGCTTAAAACAAGCATTATTTTGTGAATTGCTTATCAGTTTGGGAGTGTATATGTATGTGTGTATAGATACAGATGAAGGATGGGGGATGGTTTTCTTTCCTGTACCTACAAAATATTGATGGTGTTTCTTCATGGGTTCTATGGAAATAATAACTATTCTGAACAGTCATCTTCTGTGTTTGATTTTACCTTTAAGTACATTTTTACTTTGAGCTTACTCAAAAATAAAGGCTTATGGTATAAGCAAATGCATTATACATATAACCTTAACTTATAGCATTGCAAATGCATTGCTGTAATGATGTGCTGTGTCCCCAGGGGTTATGGCATCTATCATTTATGCTTTTGATGGCCTTGACCTTGATGGGGAGGATAAGTTTATTGCAGGCTATGTAGTGTAATAGTCCTCTAAAAGTATAATAATGTGTTCTAAACCATCATAAAGTTTACACATAGTGGATGAATCAGAATTTGCAATAAGCTGTAGTGATTTTTTTTTGAAAGCTATTTTGCCATTTAAACCAGTTTTAATTTATTGGAGAATACAGCTTCCCAAACAAGCATGTTCTGCAGGAGTAGCCTTGCTGTCTTGCTTGCATCTCCTCTTTTTAAATTCCCCTCAAGGGGGTACTAAAAAGCAGGGCTCTACTTAAAGAAAATATAATAATAATAAAACTGTGTATGCATTTACAGAGTATTCAGAAGGTGAATCACTTTTTTATATCATCAGCCCAAGAGACGTGGTTGTGGCTAAAGAGCGGGACCAAGATGACCACATTGACTGGCTTCTTGAAAAGAAGAAATACGAAGTAATTTTTACAACATTCTTTCTTTCAGGCTTTCCTGGTTTGGAACTTTGGGTGGGATGATGAACTTTGCTAGGTCATTTGGATTGGATAGTTTCTGTTCCTATAGTCATTGACTAATGCTTGAAAAGGGTAGGAGTTGACTATACATCTTTCCATCTCTCTGGAGAGTTAATCTTCCTACTGAAACAACTCATCTGAATTGCACCCAAGTGAGGTAGCTGAATTAGATGCTGTGAATACTACTCTCAGCATCAGATATGAAATGTATTAGCTGTCACTGAAAATTATTAAAGCTGGGTTTTGGTTTTAAAGCAGCAGAACAGTTAACTAATGAGCTACGTGGATATTTTTCTAGATGTATCCCAACTAAAGAGGAAAGGGAAATGGACTTGGTGGGCGATACTAGATTTTTCCCATTCAATATCGCTTCCACTATAGAACGAAAAGGTTGTGTTAGAGTATTGTCCATTGCTCCGCGTTACTCACCTTCAGTCTTGAAGCTTTTAAAAGTAAAATAATATGGGCTTGAACTGTAGGTATTGGTGCTGAAAGTCGTGTTACTCACAAAAAAGCAGAGCCAGTATTAAAAAAAAAAAGGTATATAGCTCCCTTGGATAAAAGCAGCTCCGTATTTGGTTGCATAAATATTGGTGGTTTTAAGCATGTATATCTAAACACCTAAAACAATAACAATAATAATATTCTTACAGACAATATCAACATGTACCCCGTGTTCTGGATTATGATGTCCTGCAGTTAATGACTTAGAACACTTGTTACAATGCATAAAGTAACTTGCAAATTCTTATTTACATGTTATTTGTTGGATGCCCATTATAAGGAAAAAAAATGTGGGAAAGCCTTTCAGCAGTTATTCCTTTTGTTAATGCAATCATGATACTCCTCATGCAGATTTGTTTAAATCCCTGTGGATGCTTTTGCATCTGAATAGCAAACTCCTATGATGAGTGCAGTTTTGCTATTTATGTAAATCACAGCATTTGGTCCCTGAAGACTCCAGTAATTTGCAAGTGACAGCTGTTCATGTGCCTTTGTGAAAGCCATTCAAGGTAGTAGATAGCTTGTGTGTTATGATGTATGTTAAAGGTTTCATTTTGTTTGTAAAAGTGCCAGCTTTGTTTCTGTACATTTCAAAAAAAGTAGAAAAACAGCAAATGACATTTAAATATAAATCAGTCTGACTGGGTAAGACTTTTGGGCTGGGGAAGTGAAAGGTAGCCTTCCCCCACCCCTTTCCTGATGATGTTTTTTGCAGGTTTTGGTAGTGAAGGGTTCTCATTTGAAAATGATCCAATGCGATTGCATTGTCTGTTTCGTCGTAATCTTGCAATTTGATCCTAATATGATAATGCGGAGTGAACCCAGATGGAAACAAAAGTAGTTTTCTCTTTGGTTGACTGCTTTTGCTTGAGTATGAATTCAAAGCTGTTCATCCAACCATAGCATTAAAAATTCTAGTGCTTCAAACACCCTGCTCTAAAAAATAGTTGATTTATGTAGTTCTAGAGCTTTCGGTATTGAAAGTTTGTGTATTTGGCTAGTATCTCTGTTTTCTACTTTTTTAATATAGGAAGCTTTGATGGCAGCTGAGATAAGTCAGAAAACCATAAAAAAGCACAAGATTTTGGTAAGTCTCAAAATTTCTTTTCAAAACAAAATAGCTGATTTCTTTTAGAACGCTGTGAGATGCTACAAATACATTCCAGTATTTGTCTGTTTTGCACCAGACAATAGCTGTTAGGCATACTCCAGCTAGCATTCGATTTGCTGGTTTTGGCTGCAGAACAGGAATGTTAGTGTGTGAAACACAAAAGGATCTGGATTTTCTGAAGGTGCTATTGACATTAAAAAGAAGAGAATTTCACTTCTCTGCTGATGGTTTGTTTTTTTCTTTTACTTTTGTATTAAATTTGCTGTTGTTTCAAGTAACACACAGCATTACAATATTAGAGATTGGGGGCGGGGGGGAGGTGACACATTTCTCTTTAACTTTTACCTTGTACATGTGACAGGGTTTTGGCAGGAGTTTAAAAGGTGCGACTGGAAGACCTTTTAAATGCTATTGAAATTCAGTTGCAGTTTCACATCTAGCGCTCTCATGTTGCTTTGCAATTCTCATTATTTTACATAGTTAAGCTCCTTTTCTCCTGTATAGTTCTTTCCCATGTTTATAGTCCCTTCACAGAGCAGCAAAGGGTATTGATGTTTAAGACAAAATGGGGGGGATAATGTAATAGCCACAAAAGCATTGCTAATTTTAGCTCTTTTTTTGTTTGTTTAAATTGACTTCAGTGTGAACACATTGGTATTTCATTAATATTGCTGCTTCTTTAAATGGAAGTTTGTATTTAAGTACAAAGAGTTAGAAGATATGTTTAATTTTTGGCCGGATTACTGCTATAATATGTACAGTGTATACCAGTATGTCTTAAAAATTGTTTTCTTGTGTAGTCCAGAAGTTGAACCAAAACCTATGGCATGCCATCGCCTATCAGAGTTTGTATAATTTAGCTGCTCTGTGTCCCTTGCAAAAGATGTAAAGAATTCTTAAAGGAGGTGCTGTCAATATAAGGAAAGGGGAACAAAAAAAAAAAAAGCTTTTCTATTGGTTTGCAAAAATTTGCTCTGCTAGGATGAAATTCAGCATGGGTATGTACAAGCAGAGCTGTTGAGTGTTTGGTCTCTAATGCAAAACCCATGGAATGTGTTGAGGGACAAAATGTTGACATCAAGCTCTAAGTGAAGGGTTAGCGGTATGGGGATTTAAAACAACTCATACTCTCACTGCCCAGCAGCAATCAGACCAGTGATACCACACTCACACCACCTGACAAGTCTGGCGGTCTTGGGGATTTTTTGGTTGCAGTAGTGATCACTGCCCCTCTGCCCCTCTTGAGCAGGTGTCCTAAACAACCACAGATGTATGGCTCCTTTCCTTATACTGTCTTCTCTGCTCACTGGGGAGCTGGCCCGCAGGAGAAAGAGACTGCCACAAATCTTCATTCTTGAGAATGGTGAAGTTGAAAGTACAAAGGTGGTTCCTGTAATGGAATGAAATCCTAAAATCTGGTGTATGTTGCGTATGTTCAATCTATGGTAGTAGACTGAACAATTGAAGTTGTTGGGTACCTCAGTTTGTATTCTGCTCCACTCAGTACTGTCCTTGATTTTGATCAAAAATTTTATGTTGTACCTCAGAAGACCCAGATGGGTTTTTTTGTAAGAAACAAGGACTTCTTTTGTTGTTGTTGTTGTACAACCCTCTTTTTTGCTGGAAACAATGTGCTTTTAGTGATATGATTCTTAAGTTATGCAGTGGGTACACTGGGCTGCGTTGACCTTGACGCTGGCATTGGGATTACAGCAGAAGGCATGATTGTTTCACCAAAATTTTAATATATTAAATGCCTACCAAAATAATTTTACAGCTGACCTGTGTGATAAATGCTTGAGAGGAGAATTTAGTACGTAATAATAGAATCATAGAATCGTTTAGGTTGGAAAAGACCTTTAAGATCATCAGATCCAACCATTAACCTAGCACTGCCAAGTCCACCACTAAACCATGTCCTCAAGCACTACATCTACCCATCTTTTAAATATCTCCAGGGATGGAGACTCAACCACTTCCCTGGGCAGCCTGTTCCGGTGCCTGACTACCCTTTCAGTGAAGAAGGTTTTCCTAACATCCAACCTAAACCTCCCCTGGTGCAACTTGAGGCCATTTCCTCTTGTCCTGTTGCTTGCTACTTGGAAGAAGAGACCGACCTCCACCTCTCTACAACCTCATTTCCGGTAGATGTAGAGAGCAATAAGGTCTCTCCTGAGCCTTCTCTTCTTTAGACTAAACAACCCCAGCTCCCTCAGCCACTCCTCGTAAGACTTATTCTCTAGACCCTTCACCAGCCTTGTTGCCCTTCTCTGGACACACTCCAGCACCTCGATGTCCTTCTTGAATTGAGGGGCCCAAAACTGAACACAGTATTCGAGGTGCGGCCTCACCAGTGCCGAATACAGGGGCACTATCACCTCCCTGGTCCTGCTGGCCACACTATTCCTGATACAAGCCAGGATGCCATTGGCCCTCCTGGCCACCTGGGCACACTGCTGGCTCATATTCAGCTGGCCGTCAACCAGCACCCCCAGGTTCTTTTCTGCCAGGTGGCTCTCCAGCCAGTCTTCCCCAAGCCTGCAGCGTTGCCTGGGGTTGTTGTGACCCAAGTGCAGGACCCGGACTGAGCCTTGTTGAACCTCATACAGTTGGCCCTGGCCCATCGATCCAGCCTGTCCAGATCCCTCTGAAGACCCTTCCTACCCTCCAGCAGATCAACACTCCTGCTCAACTTGGTGTCATCTGCAAACTTACAGAGGGTGCACTTGATCCCCTCATCCAGATTGTTGATAAAGATATTAAACAGAACTGGCCTAAGCTTGCTAAATTCTCGGTAATTCCTTTACCTTATGGAGCAGCACCAGGGTTTATATTCTCAATCAACATTTTTCCCTTCTGCAAACTTTGTGTTGATAAAGAAGGTGTCTCATACAATGGCCGATTGTTTTATTTTTGAGATAACTAATGCAGGCACTGAGTGATCAGCTATGTGTTTTGAACAATCCTTAATATGTAGAGGTGGCCCAGTCTTCCCAGTGTCAATGTCATTATGAGAATTATTTAAAAGATCATTTTAATTTGAGCCTGTGAGTGGTCTAATTTTGTATTGACTGGTCTGTGGGCTCTACATTTAAAGGACAACTGGGGGTATTCACTTAGGGCCTGGTGCTTGACCTAACAACAGTGCATACAGCTGGAACGATGGTTATTGTGGCAGTCAAGTATTTGACTTCCAAACTTCTATAACTAATTCCTTATTTTTATTCCCTTTAGGACATTGGCTTAGCCTATATAAATCACCTAGTGGAGAAAGGAGAGTATGACCTGGCTGCTCGGTAACATATTAAAGATTTTGTTTGCTGGCTAAAGCGTATCTGTGTGAGGAAAAAGCAAAAGCAAATTATTGATTCTGAAGTATTTTGTGATGTTGATTTTTCTGTGTGTTCTGGAGTTTCTGAAGATTCAAAACATACGGATGTGTTACTGCACCCTGTATTTTTTTGCCTGTAATGACCCAAAAGTTACTGTAATCTTTCTAAAGTTTAATTAGAATTGAGACATATATATTTTTGAAAGTAGCCTTGATTTTCTTCATTCACACTAGATTTTCAAAATTGAGGTTTTCTTTGGATGTTGATAATCTTAAGTTTATTAGTGTATCATTACATATAAGACCATCAGAAAATAATTTGTGGTAATAAGAGTGTAAACAAAAATGTCAAATTTGGGTATCTAAAGTAAGGATTGGAAATTACCCAAGATTTGTGTTTTCATGTATATGTATGTGGAAGTGTATCTTTTGAAGTGCTCAATTTCACTCAGCAGAGATTTAAAAATTTCACTCGTAAAGCTAATATGGCCCTAATCAATAAGGGTGAATGCATAGTAAGCAGTCAAGTCCTCTTGCATGCAAAGAAATTGTAAGATCTGAAAGGAGGAGTACCTGGCATACTCTGTTTGCAGCAATGATTGCCAAAATAAGTGACCTTTGAAAGTTTCTTGATAGGGAGAAGAGAGGAGAAAGGAATCCTTGCAGTAATGCTGTCACATCTGTATTTTTCTGTGTACCTATTTTTGTTTTCTCCCCTTTCATCTTCATTACAGAAAGTGCCAGAAAATTCTTGGCAAAAACACAGAACTCTGGGAATTTGAAGTTTACAAGTTTAAAGAAATAGGTCAGCTTAAGGTAAGTTAATTTGTATCTCTGAACTTAAGTAATTGACATGCTATATTTCCTGCATGTTTTGACCAAGTATCTAAAGGATCACATTTGACGGCACTAGTGTGGTAGCAGGATATAACACTGCCCTGGAAATTCCTGCCCCAGATCTCTAGTTGTACAGTTGTCATTCAGATTTATGTGTATATGTTAACAAGCCTCAAAACAGGGTTGGAGGCATAGGACATCTAGGTACTCGGCTACCTATTTTTAACTTGTTGACAGCCCATAAGTAAAAGACCCACCCCCAAGGCCTTTACTTTTCAAAGATGCTCACAGTTAAATACGTTTTTCCCATTTACTTTTCACTCCATTCCAGTATGTCCTGAAAAATCTTACCCCAACTCTTAGGGAAAATAGCCTCTGTGGGTGTCAGCCTTTCCTGAAAATCCAAGTCCCTTGCAACAGAGCCACAGCTTTAAGTGTCAAAGAATAGTTAAATTGCAAAGCAACAGGGAAAACCTATGCTGTGTGCTAGAAATGGTG
The DNA here is from genome assembly GCA_020745775.1 of Theristicus caerulescens. NCBI lineage: Eukaryota > Metazoa > Chordata > Aves > Pelecaniformes > Threskiornithidae > Theristicus > Theristicus caerulescens. The sequence goes on along the minus strand of CM036558.1, from coordinate 56,004,396 downwards.
GCGAGAAAGAGGAGCAGTCTGCCCTGTCTTGTGTTTTCCCTGGTCACAAGCCAGCTACCATAACAGTACACGTTTAATGTGAGATTCTCAGTTAATAAATTGCCCGGGACATAAGGCTATAGCACTGTCACTGCCAAACCAGTAGAAAACATTATGCACACTCCCTTTGGTAACGCGTGTACATTTATCTCTGAATTTTATGTCTTCCTATTCAAACTCAATGAGCCAAAAAGGACATATTATTAAGATCTCACAGCATGCAGTCCCTTGCTGGTTTTTGAGCTGTTTAATTCTGTTCAAAGAGCGAAAGTGTTTCAGCATTACGGTTTTCAGAAATGTCTGGCTTTTGTTTTAGAGCCGCGCCAATGTGAGAACAGCTTTGCCTTTTGTATGAGTTCTTAGTGTTTTGGTGCACTCTTTGCCACCTTGGAAGATGAAATCTCATGTTTCTCTCTATATATTTCAATCCAATAAAGGACCTGAATGCAGGTACAGGTGAAATTTTGACACACTGCTTCTTAGTCCTTTTAGGTTTATTTTGTTTTTTTGGATGCAAGTGTCTGGAATGGATGTTTTTCTTGTCTCCACTTATGTCATCCAGCAGACTGTAAAATATAAAAATATTTGCAGGTTTGCTGCAAAAACATCTCTGCTAAATTACTGCCTTTCTAAACAGTTGGTTGTTTTCAACCCCTTGAAAGCAGACTTAGAAAAACATAAGATGCAGTCTGTTACATTATTCAGCTTCAAGCTGCAGTTCTAGAAGCTTCCTTTCTTATTTTACTATTTCAGTCGAATGTAACTTTTCCCAAATTCCTAAAGATACCTGAATATCATAAAGGATGAACTAAGTTAAGCCAGATCTAAATGAAGCGGTTCTTGAAATGGTTGGGGTCACTTGTATGGTACTTGGAATTTTTACCTATTTATCCAGCCAGCAGGTGTTAAACACGGTAGTGTAACTGGGCTATAACGGCTTTAAGCCCTGATGAGGAGACTGTATTTGAGATTTGAAGACAAAGTGTATTTTGAAAGCGAATTTTCTTAAAGAATTTGCACTGCATATAAGCAGTTGCCTGCAATCTGATGATTCCACTATAATGTGATTTGCCAATAACTAAGGTGGCAGTAAAACTAAAGGTTTAAACTTCCCTTCCTGCAGAGGGACTGATTAGTGATACCCCAGTGTCAAAGCCTGTGGAATGTGTGTGGTCTTTGTTTGCTTGTGGGTTTAGGGGGTTTTTGAGTGTTCTGTACCAAAAGCTCCTGTTTGGCTACCAGAGGCTGCATTTTGGTATCTTGATGTCTCTCCTGTCTTCAGTGAATGTCCTCTAGCAAACCTTGTCATGGCAGTTTCCAGATTTTTGAGCTTTGCAACGATCTACTGCTCTCCTCCTCCAGCAGTGGTGGCTTGATGGGGTTACATGCTTGTGCTCGTGTTACTTCAGTGTAAAATCCAATGTCTCAATTCAAACAGCTGAGGAAGGTGGATTTGGAGGAAGATGCCAAACTCTGCGAGTGCTGGCCGTTGCAGCATGAGGGATATACTCCATTCTGTTGACTCTGCTGTGACAGCAGTGACTCTCAGCAGGGGTGCAGGATGATCAGCTAGCACCAGCAATGCTTTAATGACTAAACATTGGCTAGGACACATGAAAAACTTCATCTGACTGTGGTGGGCATAGTATAGAGCAGCATTATCCAGACAGCCTCTTTCATCTCATAGGTATCCTCCGAGGAATAAATAATTGTGGTTTGGGCTTATTGGTGAGATGTTTTAGGCTATCTCATGTCCACTTTTATATGGACTTTCTTGTGTATACCCCACACTTAATACCTATTGATCAAAAGTCTGAAAGCAAGTCGTAGGAAGAAACAAAGGAAATATTTCTGTGGATAGTATCCTCTTTTTATTTAAAGTCACTTTCACCACGTGGTTCAGGAATTGGTACAAAAGCATCCTGATTCTGGAGCTTTTCGTCTGACCTTGCTCCTTAACTACTGCTTAAAAATAAAATAGGAAGTGTTTGTAATCTCCAGGACAGGTCTTAATTCACCTTTGCGCCTAGGCTTAAAAATAACTTGGATGCTTCTCAGTCTTTGCTGAGCACAGGGGCCAAACTGCAGGAGGTGGTTGTGCTTTTCCTTCAAAGCAGTGGGACTTGGGGCAGGAGAGGTTTCCTTCCCGAGGCAGCCTGGCCCCCACGCAACGAGGCAGCTGCATCGCTCCGCAGCTCGCTGTGAGGCCGAACCGCAGCCAAGAGTTGCAGCAAAGCCTGTCAGGCAAGGCTGTTCATTTAGGAGGTGGCAGGAAGGTAGAATGTGGGTATGAAAACAGCTGTTGGAGAACGTCCTCTGCCTTTGTGTCTCCAGCTGATGTCCGGCTTGCTTTCTTCATGGTCAGAAGAGGCTTTAGTGAGGGGGTCAGGAATATGATTTCCCAGGGCAGCTGGTAAGACCATGCCCTGAGTTAGCTATTAAATTCTGTGACAGACGGTGGGAGCTGATGTTGGCAGCGTGCTATGTTTCAAAGACTGGCCAAGCTCAAGCAGCGTGGGGAGAGAAGAGGTCTCCTGTGAGCAATGAACTTTTAATTTTTGCGTGGTCATTAACAATGCTTTTTTTATTCGTCTTTTATTTTTACCTCCTTTTTCACGTACAGATGGAAGACTTTAATGAAATATGTAGCTTAGGCAATTGTTTTGATTTAAATACTAGGAGAATTTGTTGCAAATAGTCATTGCTGTCCGTAAAACTGCAAAAAAAAAATCATGTAGTGAGATGTTATTTCTCCTGCTTTGTTCATGCAACTTCAGTAACAAAATGCTACTGCACCATGTGCCCTTAGTGGGCAACAGGCAACATCTCTGTGTGTTTGGAGGAATTTCATCAGTATTGGGCCTTCAGCTACAAACCCCGAAGTCCCAACACAGCTGGCAGCAGTAGGGTTTATTTTGGCAGTCAGTAATAACCTTGGCCTCTAGTTGCATGGAATAATAGTGCTAATAAGATGCTGTGCTGAAAATCCAGGGTATGAGCTGATTCATTCTGGCAGGTTCTGGTCTCCTGCCTGCCAGAATGCAGTTCCTTAACACCTCCTATAGAGCAACAGATCACATGCCTTCACCCTTTCCGTGGAGAGATGTATTCTCAAATTAATTTTCATTTGGGTATGTAAAAATAGCTGGCAAAACAGAACTCTTCATAAAATGTAGTGACATCACAGTAAGTCATAAATCAAAAGTACACATTTTTCAGCTAGTGAATGCTTATACCTTTTTACAAGATATAAGACCAAGACTGGTCTTGAAAACTTTCTTCTTCTGAAGGGTCTTTTTATTGGTTTTATTTTCTGAGTGACTAGCAGTAAATATTCGGACTTCTCCAAGTGCAATGGCTGATACTCTCATTCTAACTAGTATCTTACCGCTATCTTTCTAATGAAAATTCTTTCAGATAAGTAATACAATTCCAATGTGTGCAATCCTAAAGTAAATAAATTTAGGATACTACTTACAAATATGAATATACAACACTTCCAGTGTTTACCAAGAGCCATGTTTTGCACGTAGCTTTGTTTTTTTGTTTCACAACAATTCTTTTTTCTGTCATCAGTGTACCAAGATATTACATATTATTCCCCTTCTGACGCTTTGTTCTCTTTGTTCCTATAGGCAATTAGTCGTTACTTGCCCAGACGGGATCCAGTTTTGAAACCTCTGATCTATGAAATGGTTCTGCATGAGTTTTTGGAGAGTGACTACGAGGTACTGCAGCCTGACACGTCCACATGTAATAGCTATTGCCAGCAAAACACCCTCAGCAATGTGGAATTCTGATAGCAAATTCTCTGTTGTATTCAAACAGATTTTCAATGGACAATTTAACAATAATGAAAAGATTAAAAAAAATTAATTTTGGTTTAGATTTTAAAAGAAGGGGTTACAATGTTCTTTAGAGCATGCAGATACCATGAGATTGGTTACTTATTATAAATAGTATTATTTTTGGTTTGTTTAATGTAGCACAAGTGGTCGAGGTGCTGCACAAAGCATACAGCACCTGAAAGAGATCCAGCTTCATGAATCTTAATAACATTGCCCTAAGAAGGAAAATCTGTGTTCTGCACTGTGCACATCTGTGGGCACGTAAAAGTGGCTTAGAGGTGAAGCACAGCAGGTATCATCTCAGAGGCTTAGCCAAAGCTTTGATGGTTTGAAATGTTCCTTAGGCAGTTCTTTCTATTTCTGTTACAATCTCTTATACTTTTAGGGGTTTGCAACCCTGATAAAAGAGTGGCCTGGAGATCTCTACAACAACACAATCATAGTTCAAGCTGTAGTGGATCACCTAAAGAAAGATCCACAGAACAGGACTTTGCTACAAACACTTGCAGAATTGTGAGTACAATTTTAGACTCCTGTTACAAAAATTAAGCTTGAAATAGCATACTATAGTTTATAAATATTTGCCTAACTCTCTTAACAGAAATACCTGCTTTACAGCAGTCTACAGAGCATCAGCTTTCTCTGCTCTCCACTCTGCTGATTGCACAGCTTACCAAGTCTTTTCCCTTCCTTATAAAGTGTATGCTGAGTATGAAAAGCAGAGAGTTTAGTGTAAGATTGGATTTGCTACTCCTCTTTCCAAAGCAAATAGCTAGCATTCCTCTTTACGCTGTCAGAGGAAGCCTCTTTTGTGAAGTGCACATTACAGAATTACCCACAGGAAAAAAAAATTATGTTTTTTCCCCACTATTTCTAAAATAGTATATTTAGGTTTACTGCATGGCTGGAAATACGTGCCTGGAAAATGTGCCAAAGCTTATCTGGTTCTAGGCTACGTGATACAGGGATAGAGCTCTTTGGTTTTCTCAGTCTGATTCCTATGTTAAGTTCTTTTCATACTGCTTCTTTGAAGAAAGCAGAGCTACTGTCTATTGCTATGTTACAGTTGGTCCCAAAGTTTTAGGAGAACAATGTTTTTTACCTCTGAAGAGAGTTCCAATTAGTTTCCAAAAATAGAAAAGCTAGTGTTTTGTGTGGCTTCCCCTGTGGTTTGAAAATGGGAAAATGAAAATGCAGAGAACCACAGGTCAGAACACAAATGCGGTGGCTGATATAAACAAAGTTGAAATTAATGTTGCCCAGTGTTTTATTTCCTTTTAACAAAAGTGAATCACAGCAACTATTTAGATATTCATCAAATCAAGTAGCATCCTAACAAGCTTTACATCCTAGAGTATATTTAAATTTTCTCTCATAAGTAATTTTCCTACACTTAGATATGTAAGATCATGTGTATTATAACATTGTTTTTTATTAGGTATACTTATGATCAGCGCTATGGCAGAGCCCTAGAAATTTACCTAACTCTGAGGCATAAGGATGTCTTCCAGTTGATCCACAAGCACAATCTTTTCAGTTCTATCAGAGACAAAATTGTTCTGCTCATGGATTTTGATTCAGAGGTATGGTGATCTTATGATTTTATACTCACTTTCTGCTAGAGATGCTTTAACAGATTATAAATACATGAGCTAAACATAGTGTTGAGGCAGAGAGTGAGTTTGTTGTGTCTGGATACATTCAGAGGTAAGGAAGAAGATGTTTGCCTAGACTGCAAAATAATTGACCCAAGAATGGTTTTTTTTTTTTCCTTTGTATTTCCATTGAGTATCAGTCACAGTGAGAAGAGTGCCAGATCTGAGATCATTGTTGTGATTCTCAAGCAGACTTTCACCATGATATTCCTTCTGCGTTTCTAATCAAATAATGCTATTAATAAGCCAAAGAAAGGAGGCAGTGAATTTATTGTAAGGCATATGTCAAATGTACTTGCCACTTTTCTTTCACTGCAGTCAATTAATAGACTAGAATAGACTAGACTATTTCAGTTGGAAGGGACCTAAAATGATTATCTAGTCCAACTGCCTGACCAATTCAGGGCTGACCAGGTTAAAGCATGTTAAGGGCATTGTCCAAAGGCCTCTTAAACACTGACTGGCATGGGGCATCAAACTCCTCTCCAGGAAGTCTGTTCCAGTGTTTGAGCACCTTCTCTGTAAAGAAATGCTTCCTAATGTCTAGTCGAAACCTCCCCTGATGAAGCTTTGAACCAATCCCATGCATCCAGGCACTGGATACCAGGGAGAAGAGCTCAGCACCTCCCTCTCCATGTCCCCTCCTCAGGAAGCTGTAGAGAGCAATGAGGTCGCCCCTCAGCCTCCTTCTCTCCAAACTAGACAAGCCCAAAGTCCTCAGCCACTCCTGAGAGGACATGCCTTCCAGCCCCTTCACCAGCTTTGTTGCCCTCCTTGGGACCTTAACATCCTTTTTAAATGGTGGGGCCCAGAACCGCACTCAGGGTGCGGCCACACCAGCACCAAATACAGCGGGATAATCACCTCTTCTGACTGGCTGGTTATGCTGTGTTTGCACCCCAGGATGCGGTTTGCCCTCTTGGCGGCCAGGGCACAACTGCTGACTCCTCTTGAGCCTGCTGTCAACCAGCACCCCCAGACCCCTTTCTGCAGGGCTGCTCCCCAGCCACTCCTCCCCCGGTTTAGACTTGTGCCTGGTGTTACTCCATCCCAGGTGCAGAATCTGGCATTTGGTCTTGTTCAATGTCATGCCATTGCTGATTGCCCAGTGCTCCAATCTATCCAGATCCCTCTGCAAGGCCTTTTGTCCCTTGAGGGAGTCAACAGCACCTCCCAGTTTGGTATCATCAGCAAACTTACTAGCCGTGCATTGAACTCCTGCATCCTGATCATTGATAAATATATTGAACAGAACTGGCTCTAGAATTGAGCCCTGAGGAACACGGCTGGTGACTGGTCACCAAGCAGATGTAGGTGTGTTCACTGCAACCCTTTGTGCCCTGCCCTTCAGCCAGTTCTTCACCCAGCGCACCATGAACCCACTCATCCCACAGCTGGACATCTTGTCCAGAAGGGTGCTGTGAGGGACAGTATCAAAAGCCTTACTAAAATCCAGAAAAACTACATCCACTACTTCCCCTTCACCCACTAGGTGGGTGATGTTATTGTAGAAGGATATCAAATTAATTAATGAGGACTTCTCTTTTGTTAATCCATGTTGACTGTGCCTGATGATTACATTGTGCTTTAAATGCCTTTTATTAGCACCCAATATGATCTCCATAATTTTTCCAGGTACTGAGGTCAGACTAACAGGTCTGTTGTTCCCTGGGTCTTCCCTTCTTGTAGATTGGAATAATGTTGGCTAGCTTCCAGTCAGCAGGGACCTCCCGAGACTCCCAGCACCTTTTGTAGATGATTGAGAGGGGTCCTGCCATAACATCCACTAGCTCCTTCAGTACTCTGAAATGAATCCCATCAGGCCCCATGGACTTGTGAACATTCAGCTGATACAGCTGGTCCCTTACAATTTCACTATCCACAAATGGAAAGTCACTGTTGCCACACTCGTGGTCTTCCAACTCAGGGGACTGGGTAGCCTAAGGTCTATCAGTACTGTTAAAGACTGAGGCAAAAAATGCATTGAATACCTCTGCTTTTTCTTCATCTCTGTTAGTCAGATGACCATCTTCAAAAAGTATCAGTCCAATGTTTTCTTTAGACCTCCTCTCGCTATTAACATACTTAAAAAAGCCCTTTTTGTTATCTGAAACAACACTGGCCAGTTTCAACTCTAATTGAGCTGGTCTTTCGTGTCTTCTCCCTGCGTATAGGAACCACAGCTCTGTACTCTTCCTGAGAAGCCTGACCTAGCTTCCAGAGATCATACAATTTCTTTTTCCTCTTGAGCTCCATGAGGAGTTCCCTGTTCAGCCAAGCTGGTCTTCTGCCCCACTTGCTTGACTTAGGACACGGTAGAATCACTTGCTTCTGTGCAGGTTCTTAAAGACTGACCAGCACTCATGGACTCCTGAGCCCTCAAAAGCAGATTCCCAGGGTACTCTGCTAAATAGGTCTGTGAATAGCTTAAAGTTTGCTCTCCTGAAGTCCAGGGTAGCAACTCTGCTGACCTTCTTTCTTATGACACTGAAAATTTTAAACTGAACCATTTCATGATCACCGTGGCTAAGACCGTCACCTACCATAACATCCCCCATGAGTCCTCCTCTATTCACAAATAGCAAGTCTAGGAGGGCATCTTTCCTAGTTACCTCACTGAGTGACAAGAAATTATCTTCAACAAACTTCAGTAATTTCCAAGACCTGCTCATCACAGCAGGATACTATTCCTAGTTAATGTCTGGGAAGTTGAAATCTCCCATAAGGACAAGGGCTACTGATCCAGAAATTTCTCCTCATTGCCTATAGAATAACTCATCAGTGCTTACATCCTGGCTGTGCGATTGGTAGTAGACACCCACTACATCATCTCCTTCATCTCCTGTAGCCCTTCATCCCAGCACTCCAGTTGTGGGACTCATTCTACCAAGTCTCACTAATACCAATGATATCGTAGCTCTGGGAGCTGACCAACACTTCCAGTTCATCCTGTTTGTTTCTCATACTGCATGCGTTGGTGTACAAGCATTTCAGAAATGATCCTGAGCCCTCCATGTTCCCAGGAGCAGTGCAAATGTTCCCACTAGCACTGCCACCCTCAGGTGATGCCATGCCAACCCTTGGCTTACCTACTGCAATCCTGTTGGTATCCCCTTCCCCCATCGATTCTAGTTTAAAGCTCTCTCGAACAGTCCCGCCAGCTTAAGCCCAAAGACACATTTTCCTCATCGGGACAGGTGGATCACGTCAGGCCTCAGCATGCCTTGTCTCTCAAAGGCTCTTCAATGGTTTAAAAACCCAAAGTTTTGGCAGAGGCACCAGTCCTGGAGCCAGGTATTGATATCCTGGGCTCACCTGTTTCTTCCAAAGTCTTCCCTCATTACTAGGAGGACTGAGGAAAACACTACCTGTGCTCACAAATTTTTTATTTTTTTTGCTTCTGAAAGTTTGCAAGGTTATTAACCTAAATTCCAAAAATAAGTAGTATGTGTTTTGTGCTGAATTCAAACTTCTTTCTTCCCAGCTGGCTATAAAACCTCAGCAAATGAGTTTTGGTATGATCCTTGGTGGTAAACCAAGTAGATCTGCTCTTTCAGTGCAGTGGTTGTTTAAGCACTAGAACTAAAATAAGGAGCCATCTGTACCAAAGATGATAATCTTTGGTATGCCCATTCTAAACTACATGAGGAAAAAAAAGAGTGTAATTCTTTTTTATTAAATAGAGTAAATCATATCAGGAATCTGTGGTTTTGTATTTTTTAAATGTGAAGCAAAGTTTGCTCTTCTAAGAGGAAGCAGAACCAGAATCCCAGTGCCCACTGCTTATGTGACCTTGTCTGCTTTTGTTACGGTATTGGTGTGCAGAGTTTGGAGGAATCCAGTTGTGAGGCAAGTTGAGTCGTGTGTTTCCTATACAGTCATCACCCTGCAGTTCCCTTTTGCAGTGGGACAAATAGTATTTCTGCATTATTTCACAGTGGCCTTCTGTGACCCATGATTTGATGGGCATACTTTACCTGCAATGTAAGTGCACAGTATTGATTGCTATTAGTGTGGAAACTTAGGAGAAGTATTCTGGATGAATACATGATGTGTTCTCCTGTAATGCTGTGCTGTTGGGGAATGCTGATGTTATGCAAACCGCTTTCTGAATTACTGTTGCTGAAAAGAATAGGTCTGCAATATCTATCTGATAACCATCAGTAAACAAGCATAATACTACATAGAGTGTGAGAAAATGTGTGTACCTGTTTTGTAACTGGGTTCTCTTTCTTTGCCTTAGAAAGCAGTAGACATGCTTTTGGATAACGAAGATAAAATTTCCGTGAGTATAACAAGTTCATGGCATGGCAGTCTAATGCTTGCTTGTATTACCTGTCCATCTTTCAGTCCTGTAAATGTGATGTTCATCACAGGCTTGCAAATCTGTTGGGTTTTATTTGTTTTCTTTCAGATTGACAAAGTCGTTGAAGAATTAGAAAACAGGCCTGAGCTACAGCATGTGGTAAATACTTCTATATCCTGTTGGTTTCAAGTTGAGCTGAATAAACTTGGCGGGGCCCATCTTTTACAGATGTGGTTATCCTGTCAAAGTGCACATGACACTAGAATGTCCTAAGTCATCAGAGCCGAAGCGGCTACTTTTGCTAATCCATTTTTTAACATGGCCATAGCATTTTTACAATAGTAAAATAATTTTAAAATGTGTACCTGTGAGAACTTGATAACATACTGCTTACTTGTTAATATACCATGAGGTACTCCTCATGGCATTGCAGACGCTTGTCTTCTCTGGTCAATTACTTCTTGCTTGTATCCCTCCTCTTTCCCTGCACAAAAATGGGATTGGATGTTGAGTGCGACTCTTGAAGCATGTTTTGCTGATCCACAGAGACAGTGAACTGCTTGTCTTTCTAGAGCTGTAACTTCCATACGCTGCAGGATTGTTCTTGTTTGTGCAGAATTACAATATCAGTGTAAGGCTGTGGCTCCGCATTGCTATTCCAAAAGCACATCTTCGGTTTGAACATGCTGTCAGTGGAATACCTAACGTGAAACCGTGGGCTTGGGCTGTATTAGGGAGGGAAGTTTAACTTGCTGCTGTGTACAGGTGGGGCTCAGGGCATTGATCTGGTGGAGAGCGGGTTTATGTGTGATGTGATTATAGAAAGCAGCTCTATGAAGTGTGCAGCCCGCAGCCCAAGAGCTTTACAAAGACAACTGACTGACTGTCAGTTTATGGAAGGGATGCATCAGTTTCAAAGTGTGAGTGGAGCCTGCTTCCCTTTGCGTAAAAGTTGCTCTCCAGATAATTCTCAAGGCTTTTCTGTGCTCATCGAGAGAAAAGGAGCTTTGCCCCAGTATTGATAGTTCGAGGTACTTTGGTTAAAACATTTCATGTAGTAAAAATTTTATATATACTTATCTGTAATGGTCAAGCATATCTAGATAACCAAAATGCTTCATTTGACATATTTGTCCAAAGTTTTCTGTAAAATTCAAAATCCAGTAGTTTCATTGAAGGTTAAAGGACAGTTTCTTAACTGTTGCTGAAAACGTGCTTTATAGAGCTGGTTTTGGAGATTGCTGTGATGAGTGTACTTCAGAAAAATGTAAAATTAGTCTTTTGAATCAGGATTTAATCTCTGTGCCTTTTAGTATGTGTTAGCACATTCCTGAGCAAATTAGTAGTTTATTATTAGCAAAGAACAAATAATATTGCCTAAGTGGTTTTGAGTTCTCATTCTCTCTTTTGATTCCTAGTATTTGCACAAGCTTTTCAAGAGAGACCACCATAAAGGCCAGCGATATCATGAGAAACAGATCAGCCTTTATGCTGAATACGATCGTCCAAATTTACTACCATTTCTCAGAGACAGCACGCACTGTCCACTAGAGAAGGTAAGCCCTCAAAATCTAAACACAGGTCCTTGATTTTTATGCCTGTAGCTTGTAGTGTTGTGAATTTCTAACTGTGTCTGGTACTGCCCTCTACTGCCAAAAGGAGGAGATCCTTCGAGTTTGTGACCATCACATTTAGAAGTTTGGTTTGCAGAGCTGGCTGACAGCTGAGACCTTCCTCTCTCAGCTCACAGGGCAGGAATCTGTGGGGATTTTTAGTGTGGAAGTTCTGATTTCACACTTGATGTGTACCTACAGCATATCTGTGCATCAGTGCCTGCCCTGCCTGGACAGTGGGTTGCAGTTGCAAGAAATCAACAACCATTTTGCCAAATCTAGGACCGGTCAGTGTTAGATCTTGAAAAATGAGTACCAGTAACTGCAGGTTTTCTAGCTTGGTGTTCTAAGAACCAGTTGTTTTCAAATAATATACGCAATATAACAGTCACTGAACTAGCAGAACTAAAAGTATTTTGTCTTTGTACTTCTACTACTAGACTTGCGGTTTTACTGAGTACCATGTTTCCACCTTCTTTAACCTTTTTACATTTTTCTTCCTTGCTCTTTCTTGTCAAATTAAAAAAAAAATAAATAAAGTTAAGGGCAGTCTTGGTTCCCCCCCCAGCTTGAATAAAAGTGAATCAAATGGAAATTTAAGTTTTCCTCTTTAGCTGGGTCAGTATTTTATTATTTGTATTTGTTGCTGTTAATGGCCGAGCAGAGCAGACTTTGTGAAAGGATGCCTCTGTGTACGCAGCTATAATGATGACACCAGTGGAGTAGTTTTAAATGTAATATTGAATATTGCATTTTATGTGGTTGACATTCTAAAGAGAACTAGTACTGTTCCTGGCACCTCTCTTGTTTTGTATGCTTTTGTCAACTTTACTGTGCAACAGCAGGAAACACTGGAAAATACTTTGTTAGGATTGCAGCCTTGGTCTTTGTTGAAACTGTCACACAAAACTAGGTTGTCTCAGTGATCTTTTTGGGCAATGAGCCTGAGAGGTTTCCAGCCAGAGACTTTTGTCTACAGTGTTGGCTTATTTCTTCTTAACTCTCTGATTCTCTCTTAGTTTTTGCCTTGTGTATTATTTGTGTGATCATGGTTTTAGGTATAAAACCGTACCGGCACTTCTTTTTTTTCTTTTGGTGCAAATTAGTTTTAGTTATTGCAGATCTAGCCACCTATCTTCAGTGATGGGTTGTGCAGAAAAGTGCTGTGTGTAAATGGTGCAAGCACATTGCTGGCACTGCTTTGCTGAAGTACGGGCTGTCAGCAAGAATATGTCAGAGACCTGTGAACCTTTGGAAGGTGTGGTGCGATAATCACCAAAGTGAGAGAAAAGGTTAGAAAAAGTGTCATTCTAACCTTATGTTAAAATGGTACTATGTTTCAGTAAAAAGCTAAAGCAGAGAGGAAAGATACCAACACTGTATAAAACAGTTGAATTTACTGTCACTGCTAGTTTTGTAATTGTACTTCTTACCACACATATCATATAGTAACATTTTTTGCCACCTACAAATAAATAATAAAAAATAATAAAAAGGGGACCAAGAATTTTCTAGTTACCAATATTTTCAGTTCCTGTTAAGCAGATTCCAGTGCAGTGTATAAATTGCAATAAAGGCATGATATTTGAACAAATTCACACTTATTACTGCTTTAAAGATATTATAAAACCAGCAGGAAGAAATAATTCTTATTCTTTAAAAGTAAGCCACTTTTAGTCAAGAGCAGTTTAGCAAATGTTTTATAAAATGAACTGAAAGAGAAGTATGAATGCTCCCTGTTTTCCTCTAGAGGGAGCATGACATTCAATAAACGTGCAGCATCCAGAAATACTGAATACCTGGTACTTTGTAGTTTAATTTCTAAATGGAGAGAAAAAAGTCTGTCAGCTGTGTTTATAACTTACTAGTGTTATTCATAACTTCATTCCCCTGAAGTATCTGGTTGGTAATTCACTTACCTGTACCCTGAAATTCATTGCCATATCTCTAATCTTCATAGTAACCCATCTGAAATAATTTGAGAATGGAAGAAAAAGTTAATAATACAGCTGTAGCTGTATCTCATGCATTTATAGTTTTGATTTCCAAGTATGAAACTTTTTATTGGTGAGCAGTTGTCTTCACAGGAATGCCATGAATCTTGAGTTTGCTTTCTACTTCCAAATTGGAAACAGACTTGGCTTTGTTTAGGGCATACCAGCCCAGCCAATCTTCTGTTATTAAAAACTTGTTGATAATCAGTTTGGTAATTTTGGTAATTGTGCTCAGTGTTTGTCAATTACACACAGATTCAGTAACTGCTGATGGTATTTAGCCCTCAGGTCTTTAAACCAAATTTACAAGAAATGCTTCCTCCTTATTCTTTCATACTGGGGTTGGATTATTTTTGTATTGTCTTCTTGGAGGTCACTGGTGCAAAATTTGGAGGGCACTCTCTACTTCTCAAAACCATTTTGGGTACCCTGAGGAGATCTACAGGCTTCTATTATGAATGAATGTCAAGTAGGCCTCCATCACTAGAGACTTCATAAGTCCACCCACAGGAAGCAAGTCATGACAGCAGATAACCTTAATGCTTTTGGATTAACTAACTTTTGGAAGCAGAAGAAAGAAGTTGCCAGTAGATCTAAAGGTAGAGATTGGCACAATCCAGACTGAAATACCTGTCTTGTCCCCAGATCTATTTAATCTTGTAGAAAAATCAAAAAAAATGCCATGGAGTTTCTTCTCTTAATTAATGCCAGAGGACCTGACAGTGCCTATTAAGGGAGCTGTATTCCTGTCTAAAGGAGTAATGCAACTTCACGGAAAAATATCTTTAAGCCTTTTGCAGCATTTGTGATGAATAAAATATCATGTTACATGGTTCCCTGTATTCTCTTTCCTTCCTCCCTGCCCTTAAATTCAAGGCTCTTGAGATCTGCCAACAGAGGAACTTTGTAGAAGAGACAGTCTATCTTCTGAGTAAGTAACACTCAGTGTGATAAATTACAACATGTTTTTAATCTTGTCGAAGTTTATGCTGCGAAAATGTATGATGTATTGTCTAATATTGTTTAACATGCTTTCCCAGAGACAAAGTTGGTATACAGTCAGTAGGACCAAATAACATGATTTAGAAAATAAAACAAAGCACTGGAATATTCATATGATGTCTTAACTCCCATGTATTATGTTATTGCATTTCTGATTTGGTGTTTTTCTGGGGTTTTGGAGGTGTTGGGGGGGCTATGGGGAACAGGTTGGAGTGGGGGGGTATTTTTGAGACAATCTCCAAGAGAAGAGTAATACTGTCAGTTTGAAAAGAGGGGAGAAATAAAACAAATGTTTTATTCTGAATACATCTCAGAAGCTTAATATTATCTTTTGCTGAGGTGGAATATTTGCTTATGTTGCCTCTCTTTTTTTTTCTTTTTTTAAAAATGAAATTAATTGTAAATTAACTCCCCCAGCGGGCCAAGGAATTTACCTCTGAATGGGAGGCATTGTAAGACTAAGATTTTTATGTATGTTTATGTATTAGTCATGAACAGAATGGAAAGCGTTTTTTAATCAATCTTTGTTTTAGTAAGAAAAATGTTTTGTGGACCATTTGAGAGCAGAGTAGGATTTACTCATAGGTTTACTTGAAGAATAGTTCAGTATTTCTACTATTTCTTTCTCTTCCTCTAATTTTCCATGGGTGTAAACTGTGCTATGCTTACTGCAATTTAAGAGTGTCCCTGCGGGTTCTTAAAGGAGGGGTATTTCATGTTATAGTTTACATGCATACACATATGCACACTCCCCCTTGTTGCTGCAGGTCAGAACCCCTGATATGACCCACCACATCCTTAAGAAAGGCTCCAGGTCTCAGTCCATCAAAGTACTCCAAGCACTTGTTCAGGTTATACTGATTGCTCTGGGATTTGCATTCCTACATCAGATTAGATTAGATTTGGTCTTGGTTGAATTAGTCTGAGGCAACTTCACACTTAAAAAATTCATATTGAAAGAACTTCTTAAAGCATGAGCATTGATAAGCATTTAGGATTTATAATCTCTTTACTTATTTTATCCTTTTAGGCAGAATGGGTAATAGCCGCAGTGCCTTGAAGATGATAATGGAAGAATTGCATGATGTAGATAAAGCTATTGACTTTGCCAAGGAACAAGATGATGGAGAACTTTGGGAAGACCTGATTTTATATTCTATCGACAAACCGCGTAAGCAGGATAGTTTCTCAGAAGGCTTGCATGTGTATTTTTTTGTGGAATGGTATTGCAATTGAAGGATTGAATTATCCACGTGCATGTTAGAGAAAGTGTTTATGGATGGCCAGGGAGGTGTTCTGGTTTGTGGAGCGCAGCATAGCTGTCCTACTGCACATAAAAACTGCCAGTAAGGGAGCATGTGGGCATGCTACAGAATGAGTACTTAGGGATTGAACATTTGACTAAGCTCTGCATAGTTATGTCCTTAATGACAAATTAAGGGGAGGATGGTGCTTTTAATTTGGCAGAATGAGGCTTTATTTTTAGACAGCCTCAAAATGCAGTCTGCAGGCTTGATGAGGATGTTGAGTAGTGTGTTTATTGCAGCTGCTTCCCTTTGAAATTCTGAAAATGAAGAACCTACACCTTTCTGCCCCTCAGTAGAATAACTAATTTGTTTTGTTTCTGTGGCACAAAGGTAAGATCTGTAATCATGAGTGCATTTTGCCTTTCATCCATTATATGAATAGCTACTCAAATTTAAAGTTTAGATGGAATCAGAAACTGTCAGAATCTCATAAGCAACCTCAGTTTTGTTCAGGAGGCAGATTCAGAGGAGTTCATATGACTGAGAAAATAGAGAATTATTTTAACTATCTACTCCAGTAGTTTTGCAACCTCTTCTGGGACTTTAAATCAAGGCTTTAAAGTCTCTTCCACGATCTCTTTTCCTAAGCTTTGAATGTCTTCTAGAATTAGTGTCAGAATATGTATCTTTTCATCTCTTAGCCACTAATCCTGACAGGAAGAAGCAACCAAAATCTGTTACTCCTTTAGAAGAATGGCATTCTCAAGTTACCCATACTTAAATGCAGTTCATCACTAGAAGTGATGCTAAAATCAGTGACATCTTTAGAGCAAAAGGGATTCAAAGCATATAGAATTCTCTCAGTTCCAAATCCAGTAATATTCCTCAGTTTTGGGGGTTGAAGAACAAACACAGTCTTGAGGTTCATCCTTCTAACATCTCATTTAGCCAGGTGCAATTCAAAAAGCAAAAGACTTCTTTCGTGCCACTCTCACCCATGTTTAGAAACACGTTCGAGTTAGATTAAGTGCTTGAAAATTTGTTTTTAAACCCTGGAACTGGGAATGGAATAGTCACATAATGTAGTTAATTTTCTGGCTCTGTTTTCTTGAGTGCCCTTTTTATTGAATTGAAATGCATTATTTACTTGTAGCTTTGTGCTGAATACTCTGTTACCCCTTTTCTGCATACCCTAGAAGTTCTGTGACTTGCCAAACTGTATCTTCCTCCCTTACCCAAACGCCTGTATTCAAGTAAATACAGCTGCAAGAAACGTATGAACGCTATATAAAAGAGGCTTAGTGTTATCTGTTAGTAGACAACTGTCATAGAATCAGCCAAAGGCTGTAGCTTGTCACCAAAGCATCCTTTAATCAGGAATTTTGCTGGATTTTTTTCTTAATTTCTTTGCCTCTCGGTTTTCACAGCTTTTATTACTGGTTTGTTGAACAATATTGGAACCCATGTGGATCCCATTCTTTTGATCCACCGCATTAAGGAAGGCATGGAGATTCCTAATTTGAGAGACTCACTAGTGAAAATTCTTCAGGACTACAACTTGCAGGTAAATGTTGGATTCTTCCTGTGATAGTCATTTTCAGATGTCATTTTTTCATTCAGTCATTTTTCACTTTCAGCAAAACCACTTCACTACTGAACAGCACAAGAAATGGCTATCATGAAGGTTTGTTCATTTTGTTCAGACATCTGTCATTGACACTGTGGGTTGGTACAAAACTATGACAAAAAGGGTAGAAATTTGTCAAGACAAATAGTCTCTTCTCTTGATGGCTTCTAGCACTTCTCAGTCTCTCGCATGCTGTCATAAGTCTGGTGGGTAAGTAGAACTGGAAGGATCTTGGGTGATTCAGACTATTTTATACTGCCAGACTGTCCAATATTGGAAAGTCTCATGACCAGTACTTTTCATTCTGTTTCATATATGAGGAAGCAGAACACAACTTGCACTCACTAAAACATTCACCAGGTATTAGAGCCATATGTTAAGTGTCATACTAACTAAAGGAAGATGAACTTGTAAAATCAAATTCATGTCTGTTGTGCAGAATGTGTTGATGTGTATGCACTTAAAAAGGGACCGCTCATTGGATTATGGGAGTTCTTATCCTGGCATAATTATACAGATACATTCAGTTCCCTACCTGACTGGTTTCTGATGCATGTCTGTAAGAATTTACAAGAAGCGCACCCTTCAATATTCCTGAAAGTAACAACAGAGAGAGTTGCATTGCATACTTTAAATCTCCCTGCTACCAAAGGAGGCCCAAACTTGAGTTCTCTGTGACACTGCTCTGCACCTTTCTACGGAGAGATGTAAGGACATAGAGTGGTTTGAATGCCGCCAGTGTGACCATGCGGAGTCCAAGAAAACATAGCCCAGTAACCGACTGAAACTCATAAACATTTGTTTCCCATCTGCTATTAGTCTTTGGGCGTCTCTAGCAAATAGATAGGCTTGACAGTTTTCAGTAAGGTCACGGTTGGTCTCTTACCAGGCCAGATAAAGCCTATATTTGCTAGAGCCTTCAGTCATGTCAGAAGGCCTTTTAAAAATGCAGGGTTTAAGCCTTTCCAAGGCTTTTCCATTATTTTATTATCATATGGGCTTTAGATTATGACTCTCAGTATTTCAAAGAAGCATTTTCAGTGTCTAGTACTCCTGATGCTTGTTATGTGCAGGCAGCTACCCCAGATAAACAGATACATGTTTGCATATAATGCATGTTGTAACATTACTTCCAGTTTTTAATTGACTTCACAAGATACTAATATCCTTCCAAAATGATACTAGCTAAATAGTGTGCTGCATTTAAACAGTTGCATGTTAATCTTGCTGCTATCAGTACCCTGCTGCTTGCACTGCTGATCCTCCTGTTCCTGCATTCTGTTGAAATCAAAATGTAATTTTTGGTGTGTCTACAGACAGACTGAGAAAGTGCTGCATGCATAGCTGCAGCTTTACACTTATGCAAAGTATATTGTGTGGTTTCAGACAAAGCTGATGACATTGTTTGGTCACATTTTGGGGACAGAAGAATCATTTTGTCTTCAAATACCTTTTAACAAAATTACTTTGGGATTAAAAGGATGTATTTAACCTTCAGAGTGATATCTAAAATTGTTTGCTGTTAGCATTGAAATGCTTCATGGATTTCAAATTAATTCATTTTGAAGTAGATTTGGATAACTCTAGGGCTAAAATTTAGATCTCATAGGAATAATAGAAATTAGGGAAGCTTAATGTAATTTCCACTTGGTTTGCTTGTATGATAGCAAAGCCATATAGTCAAAAAAAGGGGGGATTGTTTTTCTTTAGAGAAATGTAAGCTATAGCTTAAAATAAGGCTCTTCCTGAAGCGTTACAGGCAATGTAAAGTGCACTGCTTATGAACAGATGGTGTTTCTACACTGAAATTTAGAGATGTGATCGCAGCTCTTGCACACTCACCTAAGTAGCCTTAGATTGGCAAGCTCAATTTTTTATAGTGGGACTGTTTCTACATTCAGCATGTGCTTCAGGACATGGCTGGGACTTCAAGTAAATGTCTAAGCGGCCTCTCATTGCTAAGGGCAATTCTGCCCTAGCTTCATCATTACTGCTGCCTCATTAGCTGTTTTGAAGGTAGCTTTGGTGTGTTTGTATGATGCCTGGTTACACCTTCACATCATGTTGTGTAGGTTCATGGTGAGAAGTCCATGTCCTCTATTGTGGCCTGGCACAACTATTTGGATTTTGGTAAAAACTTCCTGATTTGTATCACCTAATATACCAGACATTTTGAACTCATACAGAAATCCAAATTTCATTGGCTAGGACTTTCTGTAATTTCATCTCTTCGGATCTCGAGCTTTGTATGCAGTTAAGTTTTATTGTTCCCATTTTCAGAGGCAAAAAAGAAAATCTTTTGCTAAGATCCACAAAGGAGGTACGCAGGTGAAGTCAGAACCTGTTGCTTGGCTTTCAAATCACTGCCTAAAACAAACACTGTGCTGATCTTTTCACAACATTGGCTCCCCAAAAGGTATTGCAGCTGTGCTGTTATATTATTTAATTGTGGCCTCCTTTTGCAAGCCCTGCTAAGATTGTTTTGTGCTTATGTAAGTAAGCAGATGCAAATTTCCTATTATGCTCCTAAATTTCCTTAGCAGTAAACTTTACATTAGATGTGATTTGAAATATGGGTACAAGCTAAAAGCGGTGCCTTTGACAGACTTTGTCTTTTTGAAAACAATTCTTTACATCCCAGCAAAACCAACTGAATCAAATTGAGTGGCTACCAAAGCATGCCATATGTGGCTTACAGTGTGCATTAGAGAATCCAACAAGGAAGTCTACTAATGCAACAAAATTTGTTGTAGTTTTTTTTTAATCTGGGATCTTCCCTGAATAATTTGTCTTTATTAATGCTGGCATATTGCAGACTGATTGCTTCACTTTAACAAATTACCACCCATTAGATGAACTGCTGCAACTGTTCTATGTGCTACTCTATGCTCACCTCAGCTCTAAAGTAATGTGGTTAACTTATACCTTTGAAAAGGAGTTAATATCTGTTTGCTACCAACCAACCAAGCAGGGTATTAAGATAGGATTAGGTATGCTATTGGGTAAAAATAAAATGTAGATCACCTGAGACTCTGTTCTTAGGCTACAACTTGAATTAAGTACTTCTAATTTACTTTTGCTCTGGTGTTACCGCTCTGCTTTACAAGTAGGGATCTGTTGAGCTGCCTTATTATTCTTCAAGAATACCCATTTTTATTTTCCAACTTCAGGAAATGCAATTCTTCCATGAACTTAAAGCTGCGCACACACTTAAGTATTTTCCTAAACAGGAAAAGATTTAAGTACTTGTTTAAGTGGTTTTCTGAATTGAGATTAAAACCCCAAGTGATTATTTTTGTTTGTTTGTTTTTTCCTTCCTGAGGATCATTTGTGATAATGTTTTCTCTTGGTCATCATCTGAGTTAATGTATTAAAACCATAGTACATAATTGAGTGACACTGATTTATTGTAGTGATGAAAGTTTATTTACTGCTGAAATAATACTCATTTTAGTGTTTATATACAGTAATATTCATAGACCACAAAGTTATGAAGGCAACAAAGTTATAGTTGTCTGAATTTTAACAGGAGTATTTATCAAGTAAAGTGTAGTCTAAACCTTTTTTATTGTATTTTATATCTAACTCCTAAATTCTAGTTCTTTGGTGCCATAAAGTTATAGATAAAATAGACCACAGACTACTTCCTTTGACTTTATAAACTCCTGAAGATGTGTTGTCTGAAGGAGAAACCTGGTTATTTATTAGAAATTACACATTCCTAGCATGTTTTTTATTTAATGGCAACGCCATTCTTCTATGAACATTTTCAACATGACTAAACACCATTCAAATCTATGGCAAGCTAACCAAATTGAGTCAAGTCATATTGTTACCCTGACAAAAGTTTAATAATTTTCATCTTTACTGCTTGCATTTAAAAGTGTTTTCAATGACACACAATCAAAACTCAACTTTATCTCCGCACAATTGAAAAGTTGTTGTCGTGTAACTTTAATTCGGTTTCCACACATAGACATTGCTTCTCTGAGATTCAGACAGAACCTCTGTTCCCATTAGGAATTTACCAGTTATTTTTAAAACCTCCCTTAGCTAACACAATTAGGGCAGTAATGCTCTTATTTACAAATTGTAGCAAAATCAGCATTTACTAGTATTGCTATGCAAAACAGAAATTCAAACTATTATTTTTTTCAGTGAAACCAGTGCTCCTGATAGTGTTTTTATACAACTTCTTTGGACTGAAACTCATCAGTCATACAATGGTTTGATCTTAACAAAGACCTTCTTTCTCTAATGTACCCTTGAACTATGTATTCGCCTTTTATATTCAGTTTCCTGGAAATTAAATCAAAAAAGATTATTAGATGATTCACACATGTTTAAGTCTCTGGTATCTGATTACACAGTGATGTTAACTTATGAATGAGGAATGTAGGAGCCTTTCTTAAAATAAGGCATATAATTATGCTCCAGGTTTCTGAAGCACTGTAGCACACTTAAATCTCTCAGAGAAGGCTGATAGAAAACCCCCCCCCCCATTTGCACACTTGTGAGTTTGTTTTAAGGCTGTTACATTTTCCAGATGTATAAAGTAGGTGCCTTTTCAGCTTTGGTCTATACCTGAGTGAAATTTCGGAAATGCTTGTGGTGTTGGAAAAGATTTAAATACCCCCCCTCATTTCAGAAAGAAATGCCTAATTTCTCACCCGTTGTATGACAATTGTTAGAAGAAGATTTAAAAAGATGTTGGTATTCTAAGATTTGTTTTCCCTAGTTTTAAAATATAAAAGCAATTTCTTTAGATGCACCACATCTAGGTTTTGTGGATTAGCCATTTTACTCAAATGTTGACTTACTAGTTTAAACTTCGATTGAACCTGCAGTAACTCTGACAGATAAGAGGTTCATAGCATTCATAGCACAATTCATAGCATTCATGTCCATGCATTCACAACAGAGGTTACAAACTAATAGCCCCCAATGATAACCTGAAGGATGCTGCTTGAAACAGCATCTGGAAAATTTGTTGGGTTTTGCTCCTGAACATGAATAAGCTGCTGCTCAGACACCTTGGAGGCACTAGGGGGCAGGTGGCAGCTTGCACAGGGGGACATCTGCCTTTCCATTGTAAAGAGTAAAAATAACGGGCTTTTAGTTGTGATTGTGACACAGTTTGGAAGCATTTGGTTAATTGGCCTTGAGAAACTTGGACTTGTTTGAATGCTAAGCTGAATCCAGGCCTGAATTTATTCCCAGTGCTCTGAGTATACCCTTCAAATTAACTGCATACTGCAGTGTTTTCCCTTAAAGATAGTGTTAGACATTTGTAAATCAGGACTTTTTTAATTAAATAAAGTTTTCATGGCTTCTGATTTTAATTATGCGGTAGCATCTTCCCTAACACAGACAAAAAATTAAGTAGGATTCTTTTTTGCAATAAATGATTTGGTTTCAGCTGTTTTCATTAATTTAGTAAAAAGCATTATATCTGCCTAAAACTTCTTTCTGTAGGTGTACAATGCTATCCTGCTTGTGCTTACAATCACGTGCTCTTAAAGGGTAAAAAAAGTTCAGTTTCATCCTCTCTGAATCCTATTTCTTCTCCTCGGAAGGTGACTTCATTATAGATTTATGCCTGGTGTCAGTTTTAACTAGTTTAGCCTAATCTGAGCGTGCATAGTTGTATAATTCTCCCTCCTTTAAACGTAAAGAAGTTAATTCAAACATTCTTTCTTGCTCTGTCTCACCTGCAAACTCCCTCTCCTGCTTCTCTTTCTATAACTCTTAAATTATCTATCTCATGTTTGAGCTTTACAAATCTGTTTCTGCAGAAGTGTTAAGATTTATTACCTTGAGATTTGACATTCTTCATCATGGCTTTTCCTTTTATATAACAACAGCTGCCTATTGTATTCCATTTCTAGCAAAATAAGGCCTGGCAAACACTCAGTGAATATGGTATGGAAAAGTCTTAGTGGAGTCTAAATAATGCGGCAAAGATAGTGCATGTGTCTTACAAGATATGTCATAAGATATTTATGTTACTTCTGTATTTAAGGCATCAAACAGTATTGAGGTTTTCCAGTGACCTAATGATGTCTACTGACTCCCTCTTTATTTTTCTTTTTTTAAATGAAGTTTTCCTATTGGCACACTGTATTTTTAGGTAGAAAATAGTAAATCATGCTCCCTTCTTCCCACTGTATCTCTGTTCCGCCCCTCTCATTTAACGTGCTTGCTTTGCTCCTTTTATTTAAACATGGGATTTTTCATCTGCTTATGCTGAGTTATTTACCTGTCTTTGGGATATAATTTGCTGATGGAGAATATTTTGAATCGGGCAAACGCTCATTCTGATAGGTAGTCTCATTCAATTGTCCTTGCAAAAAATTTCTAGTTTTTTTTTTTTTGAAACCTAGTGACATTTTTCTATATTTAAAACAGAATTTACCATTCTCTGTTGCCCTTGGACAAAGTTGGAAGGGGAAAGACATACTTAGATAGTTCCTGAGATAATCACAGATAAAAATGATTAATTTTCTAAGTATTTGTCTTGCAGAGCTGCATTCAGTTTCTGGTGCTCTGAAATGTTTTATAGCTCAATGCATCTAGTACTGGAGAATGTCATTTACCCACTCACATGTCCAGTTTGAAATGCTTAAAGTCTTACTCAAGTTTAATTTTTTTAATGTATTTCAGATTTGCAGTCTTAACTGCATATAATTTTTGGCAGCGCGTCCTTAGTACTTCACAATGTGTATGTGAGAAGATAGGGCTTTGGACAGTGTTCACCTGGCTGTAAAATCTATTCTTGCACTTCTTTCTAGGTATTTGCATTAGATGTATCTTGGACTATTTTAGAACGCTCCATGTCTCCTGTAATGCAAATAATCAGGAGAAAGGAATGGACATTGGCTTTTTATACCACTTTTTTGGTAGGGTTGTTCAGCTTAAAATTTACTATGAACCTTTTTCAAAAGCACTTTTCAGAGGAATTGTTGTCTTGGAAAACAAATTTCCAAATATCAGCTCAGGAGGAGGAAGAAAAATTCCACAAGACTTATTTGGGTTTGTCATATTTTCATACTTGCTTCATTAAGTATTGTGAAATAAGGCTCTGTATAATTTTTATGCCCTTGATTCCTTTTTGTGATTCACAACATTGTCAAGCAATGACATGTCAATCTGATGAAAAATATTAAATAAGTAGAAAGGGAGCTGAGACGTTTGCTAAGGAGAAATGGACTCTGGACCTTTGGTTAGTTGAATGGCTATTTAATACTGCTTACTAAAAGATACCTTAGCAGGAGATATGTTTGAACAAAATAGATTTTGAATTGCTGTGTTTATGAAGATTTTATGATTATCAAATGCATTTCCTAAAGAAGACAGGAAAGATATGGGTAGAAGAAGTTTTGAAATGGTTTGGAAACCAATTGTGAGGTGTACTGTAAAAATCCCTCTCCGTTGTATTTTGTTAAGACAAGGTCATAGAAGATGATCATAATTTATGACAGTAGTATATTTGTAAAGGATTTGATTTTTTTTTTTTTTAGTTTTTTTTTTATAATGTGGGTTTTTCATTTAGGTATAGGTGGTGGTAACAGAAGGTTCCTCCTTTCTCTACTTTATAATATCTTGAAATGTCTTAAACGTTCCTTGTGCTCTCTGTGGCAGCAGAAGCCCAGTGGAGACTTGCCAAGATAGTTGATATGCCCAGCTATTCAACAACCGCCATATTTTCTGTTCTTTGCCCAACAGATCTTGCTGCGGGAAGGTTGCAAGAAGATACTTGTTGCCGATTCTCTTTCTTTGTTGAAGAAAATGCATCGAACTCAGATGAAGGGTGTTCTAGTAGACGGTGGGTACAGAGGAAACCTTTCAAGGTTTCGAAGTCTTTTACTTGGTTTATAGACCCAAGCCTCATGACGGCCCACTTTGGAAGCTGCCCAAAAATCTGAATATTGTACCTTATTTGTAGAGTCTAGTAGGATACTAGCTGCTTTCCCCTTTGCAAAAGAACTACTCGTATCTCAAAAACTACAAGGCTCAGCATGCAGCTTTTTCTCTTGATTGATCTCTGCATAGCCAGTAATGTATTGTGTCCTGCAGTTTTGTCAATAAAGGTGAAAAATGCTGTTCAGTGCCAACATGGATAGTCAGATAATAATAATCTGCAACCAAAGCAAAAGTTACAAGATAGTTTCCAGAAATAGTTGAAAATATGTTGCAGGGTGCTAATGATGCATGTGAGCAGCGCTGTAATTCACACCAGCTGAGTGTTAATACCAAGAGGCAAAATCTGACAAATGGACAGAGGATCAGAGCTTCTGCTACAAAATGCTGCAGAGAAATCAGGAACCTATCCTATGCTCCTTTTTTTCAGTTTGCCTTGTGCCTCTATACAGCGCTGATCCTAGACAGCCTCACTCCTGCAGTTCTGCCAGCATCAGAATCAGAAGATCTAAACATTTCTTATGCTGTTAATAGAAATGCTCTTCAATTTTTAATAGCCTCTGTTAGGCATCTTAAGTAAATACTTTAAGACCAAGCTCCATTTCTGTAATAGCAGTATGTTCATGCCTGCTTTATAAAAAAGTAAACATGGAGTTTTTTAACAAAGCTGTTACAAGTTTGTTTTGTTTTGTTTTTCCAGAGGAGAATATTTGTGAATCATGCCTGTCTCCAATACTTCCCTCAGGTAGGATGCTTTTCTAGAAGAGAAAGAGGTTGTCATTTTTTTTTGTATTTTTAGAGGAAATACTGTTTGCTTTTATTCATAGAAATGTGTAGTAGTCTCCCTTGGTAATCACTGTATAAATTTCAGTCTCCTGTGCAAAGCGTGCTTATGAATTCTGACGTGGGAGTGGAGTCTAATTTGAACTTCTTTTGTTGCAGTGAGCCCAGATTTTCTTTTTTATTCATCTTTGACTTTCGTATTTTCTGTTTTGAATTACATGGAATGGAAGGCAACTTTTAATTCCATCAACATATGCATTCTCAAAGATTATTAGAACCACAAAACTAAGCTGTTGCCACCAAATCTTGTCCAACTCTGTTGAACGATTTAGACTGAACTTGTAGATTATAAAGTTTTATGGAATATACTTTTTGTATGAGTGGTGGAAAACTCTTGGCTTCAGTCACTGCTGTCATATTTGAAACAACTTATAACAGACTGTAGTTTTAAAACATCTTCTAAAGTTAGTCTTGAAACTAGAAATTCAGGATATTATTTTGAAGATGTACATTCTCCAAGGCAACTATAGTTCAGAAATACCAGTATAGTTGTTGGGCATCTTAAGAAGAAATAGTTTTATCAGGAGAAATCTGCCATGGCATCTTCAAACCAGAATACCTAAGACAGAGTATATGAATGGTCCTATTTTTGTTTTGTTTGCCGAGTGTGTGTAGCCCAGTAAGAATCACTTAGAGTTTTTTAATCTGTTTTCTACCATTTTTCACTTAAATAAATAAAACCAACTATACTATGATCACATGCACCAGCGTACAGACCAGAGCAGTCACATGGTGATAGAAAACCTGGCAGAGCTAAATGTGCCAGTGCCTTGAGGTATGTGTGTCGAGGGAACAGGAGCCAAGGAATCGAATGTGGATGACACTGATGAGTGAGATGGTTATTCTTTGAATATGTGGATGTTGTATGTAGGCTTCTAATTGGACTAAATATTCATGTGGGAATCGAAAGGCACATCATGCACTTAGGCAGCTTCTTGCCAGATTTGAAGATCATGGCGTGCAGTGTAGGTGCTAGAACTGCTTAATGTTCTGGTTCTCCCCTCACTAGCACAAGAATTTTTTTGCTAACTTTTCTTCAAAATGGCTGAATTATTTCGTGGTAGTTTACTCTTCTCCCTCCCCAAATTTAGCATGTAGCACATATTGACATGAAAAATTGCTGGTGAAAAGGTATACAGCATTGAAGCCACAGAATAAAATTGTCTTGTAATTCCATCACTGGGACACATTACCCGAAACCATCACTCTGCATGGTTTGTATAAATGAGCCAGAATAATTTGGAAATTAATTTGATAGATGTTACTTTATGTTCCTATGTATATAACAGAATGCAGGCATATACTGCTGTAGCCACTGAATCATTTGTTTCATTGCCATGTTGTAATGAATTTACTTTTCTCTTTCCCAGATGCATCCAAGTCCTTCAATGTGGTAGTGTTCCACTGCAGACATATGTTTCACAAAGAGTGCCTCCCGGTATCCAACACAGTAAGGAACTAGCTTAATCTCTCTGACACCTTTGCCAAAGATAAAAGGGCAAATTATTTCCTTTTGTTAACTATGGAGAAGGGCATGGGTCTATCAGGAATTATAATATGATTACAGTAATTATTTGTGATGATAACCCATAGTAGTATGTGACTAGGGAAGGGGTGTTTAGGGCACCTGCAACTGAAGTACATCCAATTTAGAAAGAAATTGCTGCTGTTTGAGAAGTATGTTATCACTTTCTGCAATCTGAATGTGCAATGCAGCTTTAAGTCATGCAGGGAATACGACCTGTTAGATTTTTTTTTTTTATTCTTTTCTGTTGCAGCTCTCACTCGAAGTATGTTTAATTAAAGACAAGAATAAAGATATTTTCTCAAGTGAAAATGACTCTGACCTGGAAGAAGAAACCTCACTCATTTCAGAGTGAATATTTAAATATCTTTGTAATCATCTTTATGCTCAGAATATGTTTTTCTTCATCGGGGAATTTTTTTTGCCCTCCAATGAAAACAAACCAAAATAGTAACTTCTAGATATAACCAGTTTTGAATTCAGGAATGAAAGAATCAGAATGGTAACAAAATCACAAAAAAAAAAAAAAAAAAGAATTTTACCTTTTTGATCCTGTGTCTGTCTCTGAAAATGAGCATCTAGTGAAAAAAATAACTTTGGTGAATCATTTAATCTGCAAGTAACCAAGCAAAGTGCCTGTAGCCATATGGAACAGCATGTATACTTAAATATATTATGAAAATCTTAATGAATTAGATCATTTGCAAAAGAAAACCTAACAACTAGTAAATATTTATTCAAAAAATATTTGCCACAAATTTTATTATTTGAGAAATAATCTAAAATTTACCTAGCATTCTCAATTTGCTGGGACAGTGGTAGGACTGGGTAGCTTGTCAGATGGGATTTTTAAATGTGATATGGATGTTACATGATAAATTTTCTATAGTACGTATGAATACACAGGTATCTGCATATATCTGAGCCAAATTCTTCACTGCTATAGTATTTCTTGGCCTTAGGTAATCAGTTGTGTTACTGATATTTGGGTACTGGTGACATACTGAAAGGAAAGTAATGCATGCATAAAGCATCGCATAGAGCTAAACACAGGAGTAACAATAAACATGTATTTGATATCAGATGGACAGTATTCAGGATGTATTCTCAGCTGTTGGAAATCTGTGGAGCGATAGCCAAAGATAGAGCTGTAACTAAGACATGCAGTAGTCAGTGGAGCCGACCAAGTGACTTACTCTCTTCTTTATCTATGAAGATAATCAGCAACATTTTTACTTTGTGTTTTTCATTTTTGTTTGGAGGAAATTTGATCTTACTCTCCTGGAGGGTGGTGGTAATACACTCAGAGTGAGTGGTGAGGTGTATTGCTCTCTGACTCCAGAATACCCTGCTTTATTGTGTATCACCTTCCAGCACCTAGCCATGAACATGTCTGTCCTGGTTTTGGCTGGGATAGAGTTAATTTTCTTCTTAGCAGCTGGTATAGTGCTGTGTTTTGGATTTAGGATGAGAATAATGTTGATAACACACTGATGGTTTAGTTGTTACTGAGCAGTGCTTACACTAAGTCAAGGACTTTTCAGCTTCTCATACTGCCCTGCCAGCGAGGAGGCTGGAGGTGCACAAGAAGCTGGGAGGGGACACAACCAGGACAGCTGACCCAAACTGGCCAAAGGGATATTCCATACCATGTGACACCATGCTGAACAAAAAATGAGGGGGAGTTGGCTGGGGTAAGGCAGGTCCGCTGCTCGGGAACTGGCTGGGCATCAGCCAGCAGGTGGTGAGAAATTGCATTGTGCATCACTTGTTTTGTATACTCTTTTATCATTATTATTATATTCCCTTCCTTTTCTATCCTATTAAATTGTCTTTATCTCAACCCACGAGTTTTACTTTTTTTTCTGATTCTCTCCCCCATCCCACTGCGGGGGAGTGAGCGAACGGCTGTGTGGTGATTAGCTGCCTGCTGGGTTAAACCACCACAGTGTCTATAGGGAACAGCCTGACTGTGAATAGTAGCATTGAGAAAGGCATTTTTCATTCATCTTCTGACATTCTAACATGGCTACATCTCTCTAAGAGATTCTTGTTTTCTTTTTAATTTCTAGGTATCTCCTGTCCAGTTCTGCAACATATGCAGTGCCAAACACCGAGGGCCAGGAAGCGCAATCCTGGAGATGAAGAAATAGCAGTCCCCTAGTTCTCCATGCCAGTCTGTGACACCAACTCTGTTAGGACCATGCAGAGCCACTGTAGTTTCTGCTAGTCGTCATTTCTGTATATAATTCTGATTGTCATTTAAAACTGGTTTCTATAAGTTATCCAGCTTATTGAACATTTTCAGGAAAGAGAAAATGTGAAAATCTTTCCCTAGTAAGTCTTTGTTATGCAATTCATATGTCACTGTTCCTTTGCTCAGCTTGTTACTTAACTCTGGAACAGAAAAGAGAAATAAAATGAGAAGAGGAAAAAAAACAGTTTGGGAATTTGTGCTTGCTATCAGTTAATGTACTTTACAGTTTGGAGCCATATCAGGCTCATGGTTAGATATTGTAAAGAAAGATGAATTGCTGTGAATTCAGCTCACCAGACTACTTTAGTCCTGGTTTAGTCTATTAGTGAACTGTTTAACTTGAGACCCATAGGAGTCTGCTTTCAGTGGAGCTGCTTCAGGACTTGAAGCTGGCTGTGTGCTGACTCATACATTAAATTAACAAATTCGTTAACTGTTAATTCCACACATTGGGAATTTACCTTGGTTGTATGGTTGCACATTCATAGTTTATAACAAACTGGTTATTTTCTTAATTGATCTTCACAATGCAGTAGTTTAAGGTGGGCTTTTCTCATGTTAAATTCATCCAGAAACATTATTTTTAAATGTTAGCAGTAGGTCTTTACACTTATTTTATAAGTATGGTTGTAGTGTATGATTTCATTGAAGTACAGGGGGAAAGAAAAAAATCTCACCTTTCAAAGATAAGTTCTCTAGGAGTTTCTTTTGGCCTTAGCAATTTAATAGCTAAGCTAAATAAGTTTATTTGGATGTTAACAAAAAGCATTTATTTTTAATTTCAACAGTGTTCTGTTTTGTTGATCCAAAGGAGGTGATCTTTCAGGATGTCTTCACAGTAATGTAATCTCTTTATAATGTCCTCTGATTAAATTAGATATAAGCATCTTTTCCCTAAGAAAAGTGATTTTTCAGAACTCCCAAGATATTTTTCCTCATTTTAATAACTGGAGTTTGAAAGTAAAAATACGTTGTTTTACCATCAGATTGTGAGGTTTAAACAAGTAGTTAACATCATGAGTTCTGAAACAACGGTATAGTGATAGTGCAGTGTATCTGTAAAACTGGAAAATGTAACACCTCTGAGTTCTTCTGTACCTTACTCCCATGTAGGTACACCCTAAAATAATTTACATCATAGAAACCTGGATTTCTAGTTTATATAAATTCATTATACTCTTTTTGTATCCTCCAGGCAGTTGGCTGAGCTGGTCTAGCAATCCGAAGAGTGATTTTTGTTGTACACTGTGTAGATCTGTACAATACCAGAATAAAATTTTAAGTGTATTAGAAATGCTAGGATTTACTCTGGATGGTTAGAGACAAAATTACCATTAAAAGGATAGATCTCTCAAAAACATAGCAATCATATTCTATTGTGATAATACAGACAGCTGAGGAAAAAATAAAAAATGGTGCAGATTATTTATGGATATGCAGTAGATGAAATAACAGAAGGATAGGAGCTTTGTAGTGCAGAGCATAGTCCGCGTATGTCAAGCTTCACCCGTAAGATTGTGCCTGGCTCTGTAGCAGTTCATTTTCAGCTGCTAGTACACATTCTCAGGTATATTGTTTGTTTATTCATTCTTTACTAGACTGATCAGCAAAGCTGCTTTGATTCCTAGTAAACTAAATGCTCCAGTGAGCTCAAGAGCTGTTTCACCACGATATTTGAGCTATGGCATGCCTGTAGACAAGTTTAGAAACTTTTTAAAAAACCTCTTCCTCAGTAGCTCTAAGCAGCTTTTCTATATTATACCCTAAGAATGCACTGTGCAATGCCATAAGCTGTCAGCTTGTGGGAGGAAAAAGTCAAATTACTTCTGTACAGTTATGCCACAAAGTGTTCTGTAGCTCAGAGTTACATGATAACTTAAAGCAAGTATATTGTTTACTTCAGCTTGGCCTTAAATTCCCTAAAGCATTTGAGCGTTCAGTGACTCAGTTTGTTAGCCTGCCATCACCGGCAATCATATTGCGTTATACCCTGGCATATTCTTTGCATTATGCAAGTAATTTTAAATCACTGTATGAAAATCTAATCAAAATCTTCTCTAAATCCAAAGCTGCTTTCATTTGGGCTTCAGGGACTACCCTTTTCATGTTCCTGAATTCTAAATTTGCTCATTAAGATTCAGCAAGAAATATACAGTCCTGACTTTGATTCACTTTTCTTCCTAGGAAACCTTCACAGCATAGAAAATGCCTGAGCTTAGAGTCTAAAATATTCAGCTACCCAAGAGCTTTTCTTCTGGAGAAGAGTTCTGTCTAAGAAGTAGCCTTGAAGTTGCATAACCCTTCAGAAAAGTACAGAATAGCACTTACCCAGTTTCACCAGAGCTTAAGTTGTCAGTCCGTTTATCAAAGTGCTTATGCTTCTAAGGTAAACTTAAGGTAAATTTAACAAGGGAAATACTGTTTTTTCACTGATCCGTCCAGTTCTGTGTGATTTCTTCAATAAGGACCAATAAAGCTAACTGAAAGAATATATGATGGGTCAAATAAGAATGTATTTGTCTGCCATATCAGAGAGAGAAAGTATTTTGGTTGTGATGAGTCTTTGGATGATTTTTCTCATCTGTCTTTGTTTTATTATTTTGAGACCCATAATACTGTGTGATGGGCTTGGTGGCAATGTTGGGCTACACTGAAGATTTTGGTGGGCCCAAAAGAGTGAGGAGCTAGCAGTGCTTGGTGAGCATGAGGCTATTTAGTCCTGCCGAGAGCTCAGTTAAAAGTGACAGCATTGGGATAAAGGCTGACTTCTGCAAAAGGAGGAGTTAATCTGTTCCTAGCAGACCTGCGAGGACTGGGAGGGACCTGCCAGGAGTTAAGCTCTAGCCAGAAGTTTGTGGGGCAAGTAAGAGGTGCCTGTTGCTCTTGTAATACATTAATTATTTATTGGATGATCTTTTTATGGCTGATAGACAATGTCTGAAAGGCACTGGGACAGGCTCTGCAGATCTTTTGGGTCTCATTGAAGTTGAGGTGCATGACTGGCTTTTGCCATCTCCTGCTACAGCTGAATCTCATGCATTTACTGGCTAGTAGCTGTGTCTCAGTGGGCTTGAGGCAGCTCCTCTGCCAGATCAGTGTATTGAATCAGCTGTGTTTGGTGCGTGGGCAAGAGCCTGCTGCCCACCATTACGTGAATCAGTGGGTCAGTTAATACTTCAAGGAGTCATTCTGTATACAAGGTATGTCCTCTAGCTGTAGCTGCATCTGACAGCTGCTCACCTGTGGGAAACCGTGAACACAGGGAGTATTGCGTATTGGAACAGGAGTAAGTTGTTCTGTCTGAAACTGATCTTGTGTTACAGAGCCAGAGCAAAGAGAAAATGAGTTGTTTGCCCATTTTTAGATCCACATCATATTCCTAATTTGAAATAAGTGTTTTCCTGGACAGTTGTTGCCAAGGACTTGACTGCAGATTTGTCAAGGACTACTGTAAAGCAAAGAACAAGAAATATCCAGTTGTCTGCTATGTTTTGTAATGTATTTTTAGTAGGAGAATGTGCTGCAACATCTTTTTCTAAATTTTGGCTGATAGCTGGATAGAGGCTGTCAGTATTCTCTATAGACTGCACAGGTTGGCTTATCAGGTTCTCATCTTAGGAAATTTAATCACTTTCTACCTTAAAGTTAATGGTTATTCAGTGAGAGTCTTTTAAGCAGGCACCATATTACTCTTTGGTGTTGTATACACTACTGCAGTGGGGTTTTTCGCTTGGTGAGTAGAGTTCCTGACTGCAATTCAAGGGACCTGGAATTGCAAGTAACCTCTTAAATGAAAAGCTCGCGTTGGATTTCCCATTTCTGAAATGTGATTTAGCATTCAAGGATTGTATGTCTCAGTCATCTTTGAAAATACAGCATCATCTCTGCAGGTTGGTTGGACTGGTCTCTGCCTGTGTCATTTGACAGCAGTTTGAAAAAGTACTTGCAGGAAAATTCTTACCTAATGCTGAACAAGGACCATTATCTGAATGAGGAAAATCTCTCCGAGAAGCCTGTTTTCCCTCTCTCCTGTTGTTTTACACTTCTGACTTCGTATCCATGCGGCATAATTTTTACCCGTGTTTAGAAATGCTAGACACAACATCAGGATCCCTTCTTCTCTAGAAGAGCTTCCCCCTTGAGCATATTTTTGCCAAATACTAGCTCTAAATCAATTGCTGTACTCTCAAAACAATTTAAACAAGACTTGTAAGAAACGAAGTGCCACATTTAGAGAATGACTCTCTAATTCTGTACTTTTGGGACTGTCTTCTTACTCCACTGTGCCATGAAAGATTAATTTTCTCTTGGCATTAGAGAAATCCCTAGATGATGTTTTTTCTGTTTTTCGAGACAATGTGTGCTTTCTTCGACTATAATCAAATATTAAATTATGCAGAAAACAGGACATCTGAAGTGTCTGAGGCATCAAATGCACAAGAGAATAGGATATGTGATAAATTCTAAGAGAAGTCAACGAGGCATAGTGGGAGCGACCTAAATTTAGTCTTAAAAGGCTTCAATAAATGGCGATCATAATAAGCTTTTGCAGTAGAGCAGGTCTTAGAGGCTCTGATGTGTTTAGGCTGTGACATTCCCCCAGGAGTCTGCAATCTGAACGGAGGAGGCTGCCAGTGGCTTCTGCTGCTGGGTTGTGCTTATGACCAGTTGTGGTCCTGCAGCAGCAGGAGTCAGAAACCTGCTGAGTGGAGGTTGGTACCCCTCCAGCCTGGAGGAACTGCCAGAGCTGGAGGTGTAGTAGAGTAATTAAGGGCTAGAAAGTGGCAGGAGCTGCAGAGGGCAGTTGAATTGGGTTGGGTTTGTTTTTTTTTCCTTGCTTTTAGTCTGATCCCAGTAGGATGTAAGTCCAATTAGGTTGACATGGTAATGGTATCTTGGTGTCTGACAGCTGTAAAATAACATTTAGCAAGATGTCAGCTGGATGATGTGTTCCAAGTATTGTTCACATAGGATGCAGATTTGTCTGTCTCTGGTGACAGTGAGGGACAACAGCCACAATAAACAGCTGTGGATTTTTTTTGAAATCAGATTAAGGGAAATGTTTTTAAAAATGAGCAACTGTCTTACATATTACCATGTCTTGCACACAATAAAGTAGTAGCACTGGAAGGTGCAGGTGACAATAGTGGTTTTACTCTGCAGGACCTATTCAGTAGCAGCTATTTTTGCACATGCTGGCACACGAGTCACTGAAGCACTTTTCAGTGTGTCCAACACCAGCTATTAAGAGCCTTCATCTGGAATTTCTGCAAAGCAATGGAAATCTTTAGTTGAACAAAATCAAAGTTGGGAAGCATTTTCTCTGTGCAATCTGTAAAGCTGAGCCAAGAATATGTTTCTGGCATAACTCAGTTGTATGCTGTGCAGACTTTCATTCTCTCTGCAGTACCCAAAAACTTTCTGGTGATGCTCTATGTTCTGTTTATGTTACATTTACATTATTATTACATTATTACTATGTTCTGTTTACATTATCCCATATTCGTTCTCTCTCTCTCTCTCCTTCTCCCCTTCTCCTTCCACCCCCACAAAGTACATGCATTGGAGTGAGTGCCTTGTTTTGAATTGAATAGTGATTTTCAGTAACTATCTGCAAACACAGACACTGTGCTGTGTATGTGTTAAGGTGGCCAAGATCAAAAGTACATGCTTTGTATGTCATGTGGAAGATTGCCAGATCGTTGTTCATCCTTAGTTCCGGGGGAGTTCATTCCCCAGAGTCAAGCCAAAGAAAATGTTTTCCTTCAGAGGTGAACTTTCCAGAATTAACAGTGATTTTCAGTGGTGCCAAAAGAATCACTGAGGTAGGAAGGAACCTCTCAAGACCATCTAGTCCAGACCCCCTGCTCCCGCATTGGTTGTTCCATCACTTTCCCAGGGATTGAGATGAGGCTGACGAGCCTGTGGTTCCCCAGATCCTACTTCTTGCCCTTCTTAAAGCTGATGATATCCCAGAGGATCAGTTAAAACAAGGACTGCAGCCTTGAAGAATGACACTTACTTCTTCCAGTCTTCAGGAAGCTCTTCTGATTGACATGGCCTTTTAAAGATAAGACATTTTTCTTCATGCTGAAGGCTTTGTGCCTGGGTGTTTTGTAATGCTGCAGTCCAGTCCAGAGCTGAAGCCTGTAGAAATTACTGTGGGGTAGATCATGGTCCCCAACAAAAGGGCAGATGTTCCTAAGCACCTGGCTTGGCAGAAGTGTTACTCAGTATTTGCAATCATTATTCACAGAAACAATGCCCACTTCCTTAGCAGTGGTAAAAATGCAGTTGCATTTAAGTACATTTCTGGCATGCAAATTTTCCTTTGCTGCCTCTTTCTTTCACAGGTAACTGCTGCTTGTCTCGCTCACTTGGATAACCAACAATTGCCCCTGCGTCTCTCTCTGCCTGGGAATTGCGGTGGAAATCCTCTGTTCCTCCGTATTCTGTACCAAGAGCTATGTCACGCTGCTTTGAAGCTGTTAATCTTGCATCAGCTCAACAAGCAGATGTAACACCTTGTCATTAGTGATGAACAAAGGATGAAGCTGGACACTTGCCCCTAAGTACCAAGGAGGAATGAATGAAAATACATTGCATGTCGTAGGAAGAAGAAAAAATGGCAGGCCCTTTTTGGGGAAGGGTGTGAGAAATTTTATTTCTTTAGCAGAATCACTATAGAGGATTAGGTACTGATTTCATTTAAAAAAAAAAACACAACAGATTTTTTGGTAAACTATGCATAAAGCAGGCTGTAATGCCTAAGCTAGATGGCAGAGATCAGAGGTGATGGGCTCAAGTCAGGCTCATCAGCATATACGAAATCCTCTGCAGCTATCTTAGAGCTTAATGAAAGTTCTGCTTTTATAGGATACGTTGTATTCACTGCTGTTCCCTCTGGTTTACTTTTTGTGCTAGGACTCATTCACCTTTAACAGGCTGAGAAGCAGGTAGCCTGTATGTGCATCTCCTCCATGCTCAACAGCCACGCTTCATATCTGTAGATCCAGGCAGGTCGGCAGTCACAGGCTCCAAGGCTGCAAGCTGATGTCAGGAGGACCCTTGATTGCTGAAGTCTGTGTTGGAGCTTTGGAAACATGAGACAGGTTTTGTTTCTGCTGAAACTGATGACAAATTTGCCTTGACTTAAATGAGGACAGCATTTGACCCTCCTTAGATAGTAGCTTGCATTATGAATAAATACTATAAAATCAATTAGATCAGGAACTTTTCCTTTTGAGCTGGCTGTGATAGTCTGTAACTGCCTAGATGCATGTAGTACAAAACTACTTCAATAGTGGAGTTTGGTGGTCATCCACAGGATTCACCAACAAAGAGATTTATGACTCCCATTTATCATTCTAGGAAACAGTGAAAACCATTTTAGTTAATAATATGTACTTCCAAAACTATTAAAACAAAATTATAAGGGCATTTAAAGAGATAATACCTTGTGCTGCTCCTGTGAAATACGAGTTTGTTGATAGTTGTAGTTGTTTTTAAATGCTCCTTCCCACATGCTGCACTGCAGCGTTACAGTGGAAAGGCTCATGCTGCGGATCTGAAGAATGAAAATCGAGTTGTGTTGCACAGTGAGATTAGGTAAAGAAATTAAATTATCAGGCTTTCTTAAACAGATTTTTCTAGATATTGAATCCTTCCTCTCCTCTTCTGCCTTACCCCAACCTGTTCTTTTGTGACTGCAACCAGCCTTTACACTGAATTGAATCAAATCTTGTTACTGAATTCATTTACTATTCATTCAGTTACTATCTTACAGTTCATGTACTGGCAGGTGATGAGATGATTTTGTATATTTTGTTGGGGATGAATCCCAGCAAATAAAATCTAAAACTGGTCGCTGATTTCTGGTGTAATGTCATGCTTATCATTTGATTCTGGTCTACTGCAAATTTCTGTCTATCCTTTTTGAAAAAAAAAAACAAAAAACCCAGCACCAAAAAAAACCCCTTCCTATTTCCCTTTTTGTCCATTGTGATGGTGGCTGTATTGGCTCAAGAGTATTCATAGTAACTGTTGCCAGCGCATGATCACGTACGAGAAATAACGTAAAAGGGGTTAGGAATATAAAACACTTAGGTCTATTAAAATCCTCATGGTAACACTTCTGAAACATTCCCAGTAGCTGAAGCATGAAAAGTAGAAAGGCAGAGTCCCAAAATATACTTGAGAAAACAGCGTGGTGAAAAGGAATTTAGGATTCGTAAGGAAGTGGGTTCCACCTAAGCTGGTATAGAATTAAGTTTCTGGCACTGAAATAAGTTAAAGATGTTTTAAACCAAAGACTAACAAGGAATTTTGTCAGTCTTTGCGCAGAAGACTCCAAGACTGAAGCTACAAAAACTCTGTAAAGCAAAAAGAGAGATTTTAATATATTTCACGTAGGGAACAGTAGAAAAAGAATCTTATAAAAAGAAACCCTAAAACCTGTAATTGGGTACCATAAAATTCAGAGCAAGATGTAATGTGTCACAGAAGTGCTGTTTGGAAGGGATCTCTGGAGGTCAACTAGTCCAGGCTTCAGGTTTTGCTGAGAAGAAGGTATCAGAGAAAACCTTGTGAGTGAAAGGTAGGCACTGTACATTTAGGGAAAATTAGAATCAAGGGAGGTAAATAGATGAATACTATCAACAAGTAATAGAGACTCAGTAATGACCTGAAATATTCTGCCTGCATAGAAAGCACAATAATAGCAGGGGTATGTTGTCAGCCACTCAACCAATATGGTAGCACGGAGTGCAAGGAGTCGAGGACAGGAAGAGCGGTAACACTGGCAGACCTGTGTAAGTCACAATGAGGCATCATGAGAAAACTACATTTTCAGTGCTACAAACAACTACCCCTCGAAGCACCTCATCAGAGAGCGCAAAGGAGAAGCAGCCTTGATTTTTGCCCTGGGAACTGCACAGAACCTGAGTGCTACAACTGAAAGGCACTTAGTAAGAGAGTCCTGTGATCAAATTCAATGTCTGTGTAAGATATAGAAGCAAGAAAGTAATCTGTCACAGTAAAGCTTAACTGTTAAAAAAAAAAAAAAAACTATATAAAAATGAGGGAGCAAATTAAAAGCTGTTAAGTGTTTACAAGTGGTATGAAAAATGCTAAATTCACAATAGCGGACTTTTTTTAAAAGCATCTCCCCTTTCCAAAGCAAGCCTTGATAGACTGCAAAGTAAAGAGAGTGCTTAGACGTAAACAGATCTCCTTCAAAAAATGCACATTGTGTCTAGAGAAGGAAAACAGAAAAGAACATTACATTCTGGCAAGCCACGATAAAGTAGGCCAAGACACTCAATGAGAAGCAATATGCTAAAACTGGCAAAGCTAACAATAAAAACCCCATCAGCAAGCTGTATATAAGGCCACCTGTAGCAAATGGAAGCAAAAAGGGGTTTCAACAAAGAGAGACCCCAGCAGGAAAAACAAATTAGTTCTTTGAGGTAAGTATTGAACAAGTATTTATTATGAAAGTGTTCAGGGAAAGCCTAGAGTGAAGACTTATTTAACATGGAAGCTTCTGAAATTAAACTGTTTGTAGAAAATGTAGGAAAAAAATCAATAAATAGTATCAAACCACATGCATCAGTAGGTATTCACCTAAAACTCTGGTGGATCTCAAGACAGGATATTGCCATATGATTAACTGTGTGTGTAAATTGTCTTTAAAGTAAGTCCTAATACTAGAAGAACAGAAAGTAGTAAATATGACACTAGTATTTTCTGAAAGGCTTCATGACAAATCCGTAGAAATACAGACCAGTAATTCTCACTTCTTTACTGGATAAATCAACAGAAGTGCTATTTAAAAAAAGACATATGGATATATCTATTTTATATCTTATATTGGGGAAACGTGAACATGGATTACGGAGATGGAAGTTATGCCTCCCATTTATCTGAGTTTCTAGAAGGACTTGATGAACCTGCCAATAACTGATTCAGATGGTATAGTGGTTTCACACTTGAAAAACCCCCAAAAGCTCACGTTAAAATCATTCAACAGGATTTAAAAAAAAAAAAAAAAAAGGCCATGAAACAAGAAGCAAGGAGTTTCTCATAGATTTAAGTCTCTTTAAATGAGATTTGATGTACGATCAGCTTTCACAAGGAAGGAGTGATTGCTGGTAAAATTCCACAGCGATAAGTGTTGGGGCTCAGAGTGTTCAGCATAATCAGTGCTCATCTGGAAAAGGGCTGGATAGCAAAAAAAAAAAAAAGTGCTAATAATATAAAAGTAGCCAGAGTCAAAACTGAAAGCTCACTGAGAACATTTTTTTATTAATGATGTGGATACAGGAGTTGAATGCACCATTATAAAGTTTGCTGATGAAACCAAACTGCGAGGTGCTGTTGACTCCCTCAAGGGACAAGAGGCCTTGCAGAGGGATCTGGATAGATTGGAGCACTGGGCAATCAGCAATGGCATGACATTGAACAAGACCAAATGCCAGATTCTGCACCTGGGATGGAGTAACACCAGGCACAAGTCTAAACCGGGGGAGGAGTGGCTGGAGAGCAGCCCTGCAGAAAGGGGTCTGGGGGTGCTGGTTGGCAGGAGGCTCAAGAGGAGTCAGCAGTGTGCCCTGGCAGCCAAGAGGGCAAACTGCATCCTGGGGTGCATCAAACACAGCATAACCAGCCGGTCAGAAGGGGTGATTATCCTGCTGTGTTTGGTGCTGGTGCAGCCTCACCCTGAGTAGTGTGTGCAGTTCTGGGCCCCGTAATTTAAAAAGGATGTGCAGGTACTCGAACGCATCCCAAGGAGGGCACCAAAGCTGGTGAAGGGGCTGGAAGGCATGTCCTCTGAGGAGTGGCTGAGGACATGGGGTTTGTCTAGTTTGGAGAGAAGGAGGCTGTGGGGCGACCTCATGGCTCTCTGCAGCTTCCTGAGGAGGGGACGTGGAGAGGGAGGTGCTGAGCTCTTCTCCCTGGTACCCAGTGCCAGGGCGCGTGGGAATGGCTCAAAGCTGCGTCCGTCAGGGGAGGTTCGGACTTGACATGAAGAAAGCTTTCTTTCCTGAGAGGGTGGTCAGACCCTGGAACAGGCTTCCTAGAGGGGTGGTCGATGCCCTATGCCGGTCAGTGTTTAAGAGGCATTTGGACAATGTGGTCCTTAATACCATGCTTGAACTTTTGGTCAGCCCTGAATTGGTCAGACGGTTGGACTAGCTGGTCGCTGTAGGTCCCTTCCAGTTGAACTATTCTAGTCTACTCTCTTCTTCTTCCTTCCTCCTCCTTTCCCTACCAGTACCCGCTGAGGAAATCTCGGATGCCATTTCTTCCCAGCCCTGCACCAGCAGAAGGCACTGAATACCCATAACCATGTCCCAGCCTAGGCATTGCCTCTGTCCCGTTGTGGGAAGGAGGCACGTACCTTTGAAGGGGTGAGAGCTGTGGATCGTCTCGAGACAACTGGACCATCTGCACAAAGTTGCAAAAAGCAAGTGTGAAGTGTGGTTTTTGAAAGTCTTCTGTCTTCATCCAGTTCAGCTGCCTTTCCACAGGATGGCAAAACCCCGCAGCTCTGCCCCTAGCGAGGCTCAAAGATCAAGCCCTCAGTCTGAAGCAGGACGTGCTCCTCAACTAAATGGCTGCAAATCTTTTTCAGGTGAGCAATACCTGTTCATTTCCCATGGATTTTGGTTTGCTCCTTGTACTCATTTTTAGAAATGCCTGAGCTGTTTCCCGTGGAAAAACAGGCTAAACCAAAAGAGCCCGAGAACAGCAGTACTCCATCAGAGAGAAGGTCCATCTGGCCCAAGACTGGGTCTCCAAAGTGGCCAACCATCAATGTCTCCAGGACAGCCTATGAGCAGCACAAGCCTACTTCTGCCAGGGTCCTGGGGGTGCTCATAGGCCTCAGTGGCTGGGACCGGCCTCCCCCGGGACCCCACCCCCACCGTCTCCAGCCAAGGGCCCAGGGGACGTGTCTCAGCTGGGCCTGGGGCCTTCAGTCCCTGCCTGAGCCATGCTGTAGGGGTGCCCGCCTCTGCCCCTGTCTCCTGGGTGGGCCTGGGACCTGCACTGCAGAGAGCTGCTCTCCTCGACGGAGCCCTCAGGCCTCGGCAATGGCTTGGCATCCATAACTCCAGGCATAACATAGCATAACTGTTCTATTCCCCACACTCGCCATGACTCAAATAACACTGAGACTGTTATTTGCCTAAAATGCCAGGCGTTTTTCAGCTCCAAAAACACTTTCAAGGACACACCACACAAAGGTTACAAGTGGAAACAGGATATTCTTTTATTTGTATTTTTCTGACTCTGTCTCAGAGCCGATGCTCACAAGCACTAACGCAATGCTCATGTGGAGCCAGGAGCAGGCTGATGCGCTTCCGTTTACCCTGAAAAAGCCTCCCTTGCAGCCTGGCAAAGGCAAGCCAAAGAGCTGCAGAAACACAGGCCAAGCAGTCCCTGTTTCCTGAAGAGCGAGAACGTGAAGGATGAGGATCAGGACCGACCACACACCAAAGAAGAAGAAGAAGAAGAAGAATGAAGAAGAAGAAGAAGAAGAAGAAGAAGAAGAAGAAGAAGAAGAAGAAGAAGACGACAACGACAAAGACGACGACGAAGAAGACGACGATGATGATGAAGAAGACGACGGAGACGACGATGACGAAGAAGACGACAACGATGACGAAGAAGAAGACGAAGAAGAAGAAGAAGACGACGATGATGACGACGAAGACAACGAAGAAGACGACGACGAAGAAGAAGACGACAACGAAGAACAAGACGACAACAAAGACGACGACGACGAAGACGACGATGACGATGACGAAGAAGACAACGACGAAGACGACGAAGAAGATGACGACGACGAAGAAGACGACGACGACGAAGACGACGACAATGAAGACGACGACGACGAAGATGATGATGAAGAAGAAGAAGAAGGAGAAGAAGAAGGAGAAGAAGAAGAAGAAGACGACAACGACGATGAAGAAGATGATGACGACGACGCAGACGATGACGACGACGAAGAAGAAGAAGAAAGAAGAAGACGACGACGACGACGAAGAAGAAGACGACGACGACGATGAAGAAGACGACGATGACGACGAAAACGACGACGAAGAAGAAGAAGACGAAGAAGAAGAAGAAGAAGAAGACGACGAAGAAGAAGACGCCGCCGATGAAGAAGACGACGCTGACGATGAAGACGACGACGAAGAAGAAGAAGAAGACGACGACAACGACGACAACGAAGAAGAAGAAGAAGAAGAAGACGAAGAAGAAGATGACGACGACGACGAAGAAGACGACAATGAAGAAGACGACGATGACGACGACGAAGAAGAACGACGACGAAGAAGAAGAAGAAGACAACGACAACGAAGAAGAAGACGAAGACGAAGAAGAAGACGAGGACGAAGATGAAGAAGACGATGATGACGGAGAACATGACGACAAAGAAGAAGAAGAAGAAGAAGACGACGACGATGAAGAAGACGACGACGAAGACGAAGAAGAACAGGAAGACGACGAAGAAGAAGAAGAGAACGATGACGAAAAAGAAGAAGAAGAAGACGACGACGATGACGAAGAAGAAGAAGTAGAAGAAGAAGAAGACGACGACGAAGAAGAAGAAGACGACGACGACGATGACGACGCAGAAGACGACGACGACGAAGAAGACAAAGATGACTACGACAAAGAAGAAGAAGACGACGACGAAGAATAATAATAAGAAGAAGACGACGACGAAGAAG
Source organism: Theristicus caerulescens (assembly GCA_020745775.1). Lineage (NCBI taxonomy): Eukaryota > Metazoa > Chordata > Aves > Pelecaniformes > Threskiornithidae > Theristicus > Theristicus caerulescens. Next base: position 55,960,778 of record CM036558.1, on the reverse strand, counting down.
ACGATGAAGACGAAGACGAAGAAGAAGAAGAAGAAGAAGAAGAAGAAGACGATGAAGAAGATGACGACGACGAAGACGATGACGACGAAGTAGAAGAAGAAGAAGAAGACGACGACGAAGAAGAAGACGATGACGAAGAATAATAAGAAGAAGACGACGACGACGACGAAGAAGATGACAACGACGACGAAGAAGAAGAAGACAAAGAAGAAGATGACGACGACAACAAAGAAGACGACGAAGAAGACGACGATGACGATGATGAAGAAGAAGAACGACGATGAAGAAGAAGAAGACGACGACAACGAAGAAGACGACGACGACGAAGAAGACGACAACGAGGAAGAAGACGAAGAAGAAGACGACGACGACGACGAAGAAGATGACGATGAAGAACGACGACGATGACGACGAAGACGACGACGAAGAAGAAGATGACGACAACGAAGAAGAAGACGATGAAGAAGAAGATGCCGCCGATGAAGAAGACGATGCTGACGACGAAGACGACGACGAAGAAGAAGACAAAGAAGAAGAAGAAGACGACGAAGAAGACGCCGCCGATGAAGAAGACGACGCTGACGACGAAGACGACGATGAAGAAGACGACGACGAAGACGACGACGAAGATGACGACGAAGAAGAAGATGATGACGACGACGAAGAAGACGACAATGAAGAAGATGACGATGACGAAGGAGAACGACGACGAAGAAGAAGAAGACGACAACGAAGAAGAAGACGACGACGAAGACGAAGAAGAAGAAAACGACGACGAAGATGAAGAAGACGATGACGACGAAGAAGAAGAAGACGACGATGATGAAGAAGATGACAACGAAGACGAAGAAGAAGAGGAAGACGACAACGAAGAAGAAGAAGAGAACGACGACGAAGAAGAAGAAGAAGAAGAAGAAGAAGAAGAAGAAGAAGAAGAAGAAGAAGACGATGACGAAGAAGAAGAAGTAGAGGAAGAAGAAGAAGAAGAGGACGACGACGAAGAACACCACGACGACGAAGAAGAAGAAGACAATGACGACGATGAAGAAGACGACGATGACGACGAAGACGACGAAGAAGAAGAAGAAGAAGAAGAAGAAGAAGAAGAAGAAGACGACGAAGAAGAAGAAGACGCCGCCGATGAAGAAGACTACGCTGACGACGAAGACGACGACGAAGAAGAAGAAGAAGAAGACGACGACGACGACGAAGAGGACGACTACAACGAAGACGACGAAGACGACGACGACGAAGAGGACGACTACAACGAAGACGACGAAGACGACGACGACGAAGACAACGACGACGAAGAAGTAGAAGAAGAAGAAGAAGAAGAAGACGAAGACGAAGAAGAAGAAGACGACGACGAAGAATAATAATAAGACGACGATGACGACGACGAAGAAGAAGAGGACAACAACGAAGAAGAAGAAGAAGAAGAAGAAGAAGAAGAAGAAGAAGAAGAAGAAGAAGAAGATGACGACGACGACGAAGGAGACGACAATGAAGAAGACGACAATGACGACGACGAAGAAGAAGAAGACGACGAAGACGAAGAAGACGACGACGAAGACGAAGAAGACAATGAAGACGAAGAAGACAATGAAGACGAAGAAGATGACGACGAAGAAGAAGAAGACGACGACGAAGACGAAGAAGAAGAGGAAGACGACGACGACGAAGAAGAAGACGATGACGACGATGAAGAAGACGACAATGACAACGCAGAAGACGACGACGACGATGAAGAAGACGACGACGATGAAGAAGACGACGATGACGACGCAGAAGACGCCGACGAAGAAGACGACGACGACGAAGACGACGACTACGATGAAGACGACGAAGAAGACGATGACGACGACGAAGTAGAAAAGAAGAAGAAGAAGACGACGACGACGAAGAATAAGACGACAACGACGAAGAAGACGAAGAAGAAGACGATGACGACGAAGAAGACGACGACAAAGAAGACGACGATGACAACGACAAAGAACGACGACGAAGAAGAAGAAGAAGACGACAACGAAGAAGACGACGACGATGAAGAAGACGACAACGAAGACGAAGAAGAAGAGGAAGACGACAACGAAGAAGAAGAAGACGACGACGATGAAGAAGAAGAAGAAGAAGAAGAAGACGACGATGACGAAGAAGAAGAAGTAGAAGAGGAAGAAGAAGACGACGATGACGAAGAAGAAGAAGTAGAAGAAGAAGAAGACGACGACGACGACGACGAAGACAACGAAGACGACGAAGAAGACGAAGACGACGAAGAAGACGACGACGACAAAGACGACGACGAAGAAGTAGAAGAAGAAGAAGACGACGACGAAGAAGAAGACGACGACGAAGAATAATAGTAGTAAGAAGAAGACGACGATGACGAAGAAGATGACAACGATGAAGAAGAAGAAGAAGACAAAGAAGATGACGAAGAAGATGACGACGAAGAAGACGACGATGACGACGACGAAGAAGAACGACGACGAAGAAGACGACGACAACGAAGAAGACGACGACGACGAAGAAGAAGACGACAACGACGAAGAAGAAGAAGACGAAGAAGAAGACGACGACGACGAAGAACGACGACGATGACGAAGAAGAACGACAACGAAGAAGAACAACGATGAAGAAGAAGAAGAAGACGACGAAGAAGAAGACGATGAAGAAGAAGATGACGACGACGAAGAACAAGAAGATGAAGAAGAAGAAGAAGAAGAAGACAACGATGACGAAGAAGAAGAAGATGAAGATGAGGACGACGAAGAAGAAGAAGACAACGACGACGAAGAAGACGACGACTACGACAAAGACGACGAAGAAGTAGAAGAAGAAGAAGAAGACGACGAAGAAGTAGAAGAAGAAGAAGAAGACGACAACGAAGAAGAAAACGACGACGAAGACGAAGAAGAAGAAGACGATGAAGACGAAGAAGATGATGACGACGAAGAAGAAGAAGAAGAAGACGACGACGATGAAGACGACGACAACGAAGACGAAGAAGAAGAGGAAGACGACGATGAAGAAGAAGAAGAAGTAGAGGAAGAAGAAGAAGAAGAGGACGACGACGAAGAACACGACGACGACGACGAAGAAGAAGACGACGACGACGATGAAGAAAACGACGATGACGACGAAGACGACGAAGAAGAAGAAGACGAAAAAGAAGAAGAAGACGACGAAGAATAAGAAGACGCCGCCGATGAAGAAGACGACGCTGACGACGAAGAAGAAGAAGAAGAAGAAGAAGACGACGACGACGACGACGACTAAGAAGACGACTACGACGAAGACGACGAAGACGACGACGACGAAGAAGTAGAAGAAGAAGAAGAAGAAGACGAAGACGAAGAAGAAGAAGACGACGACGAAGAATAATAATAAGAAGACGACGACGATGACGAAGAAGAAGATGACAACGACGAAGAAGAAGAAGACAAAGAAGATGACGACGACGATGAAGAAGACGACGACGAAGAAGAAGAAGAAGACGAGGACGAAGACGAAGAAGAAGAAGAGAACGACGATGAAGATGAAGAAGAAGAAGAAGAAGAAGAAGAAGAAGAAGATGACGATGACGAAGAAGAAGTAGAAGAAGAAGAAGACGACGACGAAGAACATGACGACGAAGAAGAAGACAACGACGACGATGACGACGCAGAAGACGACGACGAAGAAGAAGACGAAGAAGACGACTACGACAAAGAAGACGACGCCGACGAAGACGACGATGACGACGAAGACGAAGAAGAAGAGAAAGACGACGATGACGAAGAAGACGACGACTACGACGAAGACAACGAAGAAGAAGACGACGAAGTAGAAGAAGAAGAAGAAGACGACGACGAAGAAGAAGACAACGAAGAATAATAAAAATAAGAAGACGACGACGACGAAGAAGACGACGAAGACGATGACGACGACGAAGTAGAAGAAGAAGAAGACGATGACGAAGAAGAAGACGACGACGAAGAATAATAATAAGAAGAAGACGACGACGATGAAGAAGAAGATGACAACGACGAAGAAGAAGAAGACAAAGAAGATGACGATGACGATGAAGAAGACGACGACGAAGACGACGACGACGATGACGAAGAAGAAGAACGACGACGAAGAAGATGACAACGATGAAAAAGAAGAAGACAAAGAAGATGATGACGATGACGAAGAAGACGACGAAGAAGACGACGATGATGACGACGAAGAACGACGAAGAAGAAGAAGATGACGACAACGAAGAAGACGACGACGAAGAAGAAGACGAAGAAGAAGACGACAAAGAAGAAGACGCCGCCGATGAAGAAGACGACGCTGACGACGAAGACGACGACGAAGAAGACGACGACGACGACAAAGAAGACGACGGCTACGACGAAGACGACGACGAAGACAACGACGACGAAGTAGAAGAAGAAGACGATGACAAAGAAGAAGAAGACGACGACGAAGAATAATAAGAAGAAGACGTCGACGAAGAAGACAACGACGAAGAAGAAGAAATAGAAGACGAAGAAGAAGATGACGACGACGACGAAGAAGACGACAATGAAGAAGATGACGATGACGACGACGGAGAACGACGACGAAGAAGAAGAAGAAGACGACAACGAAGAAGACGACGACGAAAACGAAGAAGAAGAAGACGACGATGAAGACGAAGAAGACGATGACGACGAAGAAGAAGAAGAAGAAGACGACGATGATGAAGAAGACGACAACGAAGACGAAGAAGAAGAGGAAGACGACGACGAAGAAGAAGAAGAGAACGACGACGAAGAAGAAGAAGAGGAAGAAGAAGAAGAAGAAGAAGAAGACGACGATGACGAAGAAGAAGAAGTAGAGGAAGAAGAAGAAGAAGAGGACGACGACGAAGAACACGACGACGACGAAGAAGAAGAAGACGACGACGACGATGAAGAAGACGACGATGACGACGAAGATGACGAAGAAGAAGAAGAAGAAGAAGAAGAAGACGACGAAGAAGAAGAAGACGACGACGATGAAGAAGACGACAACGAAGACGAAGAAGAAGAGGAAGACGACGACGAAGAAGAAGAGAACGACGACGAAGAAGAAGAAGAAGACGACGACGACGAAGAAGAAGAAGACGACGACGACGATGAAGAAGACGACAATGACAAGGCAGAAGACGACGACGACGATGAAGAAGACGACGACGATGAAGACGACGATGACGACGCAGAAGACGCCGACGAAGAAGATGACGACGACGAAGACGACGACTACGACGAAGAAGAAGACGACGACGGCGAAGTAGAAAAGAAGAAGAAGAAGACGACGATGAAGAAGAAGACGACGACGAAGAATAATAATAAGAAGAAGACGACGACGACGAATAAGACGACAACGACGAAGAAGACGAAGAAGAAGACGATGACGACGAAGAAGACGACGACGAAGAAGACGACGATGACGACGACGAAGAACGACGACGAAGAAGAAGAAGAAGACGACAACGAAGAAGACGACGAAGAAGAAGACGACGACGATGAAGAAGAAGAAGACGACGATGACGACGAAGACGACGACGACGAAGAAGAAGACGAAGAAGAAGACGACGAAGAAGAAGAAGACGCCGCCGATGAAGAAGACGACACTGATGACGAAGACGACGACGAAGAAGAAGAAGAAGACGACGACCACGAAGAAGAAGAAGACGACTACGATGAAGACGACGAAGACGACGAAGACGACGACGAAGACAACGACGACGAAGAAGTAGAAGAAGAAGAAGAAGAAGACGAAGACGAAGAAGAAGAAGACGACGACGAAAAATAATAAGAAGATGACGACGACGACGAAGAAGAAGAGGACAACGACAAAGAAGAAGAAGAAGAAGAAGAAGAAGAAGAAGACGAAGAAGAAGAAGATGACGACGACGACGAAGGAGACGACAATGAAGAAGACGACGATGACGACGACGAAGAAGAACGACGATGAAGAAGAAGAACAATACGACAACGAAGAAGAAGACGACAACGAAGATGAAAAGAAGACGACGACGAAGATGAAGAAGACAATGACGACGAAGAAGAAGAGGAAGATGACGACGAAGAAGAAGAAGAGAACGACGACGAAGAAGAAGAAGAAGAAGACGACGACGACGATGAAGAAGACGATGACGACGCAGAAGACGCCGACGAAGAAGACGATGCCGACGAAGACGACGACTACGACGAAGACGACGAAGAAGACGACGACGATGAAGACGACGACGACGAAGAAGTAGAAAAGAAGAAGAAGACAACAACGACGGCGAAGAAGAAGAAGACGAAGAAGAAGAAGACGACGATGACGACGAAGAAGACGATGACGAAGAAGACGACGATGACGACGACGAAGAACGACGACGAAGAAGAAGACGACAACGAAGACAACGACGATGAAGAAGACGACGAAGAAGAAGAAGAACGACGACGAAGAAGAAGAAGTAGACGACGATGAAGAAGAAGACGACGACGACGAAGAAGACGACGACGACGAAGAAGAAGAAAACAACGACGAAGAAGACGAAGAAGAAGAAGACGACGATGACGAAGAAGTAGAAGAAGAAGACGACGACGATGACGAAGAAGATGACGACGAAGAAGAAGAAGATGACGACGATGAAGAAGACGACAACGAAGACAAAGAAGAAGAGGAAGACGACGACGAAGAAGAAGAAGATGACGACGATGAAGAAGAAGAAGAAGAAGAAGAAGAAGAAGAAGAAGAAGAAGACGACGATGAAGACGACGACGAAGACAACGACGACGACGAAGACGACTACGACGAAGACGACGAAGACGACGACGACGACGAAGAAGTAGAAGAAGAAGAAGAAGAAGAAGACGACGACGACGAAGAAGACAACGACGAAGAATAATAATAATAAGAAGAAGACGACAACGACGAAGAAGAAGATGACAACGATGAAGAAGAAGAAGACAAAGAAGAAGATGACAACGATGACGAAGAAGACGACGACGAAGAAGAACGACGAAGAAGAAGAAGACGACGACAACGAAGAAGATGACGACAACGAAGAAGATGACGACAACGAAGAAGAAGACGACGACAAAGAAGAAGAAGACGAAGAAGAAGAAGACGACGACGAAGAACGACGACGATGACGATGACGAAGAAGAACGACAACGAAGAAGAACGACGACGAAGAAGAAGAAGAAGACGACGAAGAAGAAGACGATGAAGAAGAAGATGACGACGACGAAGAAGAAGAAGAAGACAACGATGACGAAAAAGAAGAAGAAGAAGTTGAGGACGACGACGAAGAAGAAGACGACGACGACGAAGAAGCCGACGACTACGACAAAGACGACGAAGAAGACGACGACGACGATGAATATGACGATGACGAAGAAGTAGAAGAAGAAGAAGAAGACGACGACGAAGAAGAAGACGACGACGATGAAGAATAATAATAATAAGAAGAAGACGACGACGACGACGAAGAAGACGACGACGATGACGAAGAAGAAGACGACAACGACGAAGAAGAAGAAGAAGACGACGAAGAAGAAGAAGATGACGAGGACGACGAAGAAGACGACAATGAAGAAGACGACGATGATGACGACGACGAAGAAGAACGACGACGAAGAAGAACGACGACGAAGAAGAAGAAGACGACGACGACAACGAAGAAGACGACGACGAAGACGAAGAAGACAACGATGACGAAGAAGAAGAAGAAGAAGAAGACGACGATGACGAAGAAGAAGAAGTAGAAGAAGAAGAAGAAGACGACGACGACGAAGAACACGACGACGAAGAGGAAGAAGACGACGACGAAGAAGACGACGACGACGATGAAGAAGACGACGATGACGACGCAGAAGACGACGACGAAGAAGAAGACAAAGAAGACACCGACGAAGAAGACGATGCCGACGAAGACGACGATGACGACGAAGACGACGAAGAAGAAGAAGAAGAGAAAGAAGACGACGACGACGAAGAAGACGACGACGAAGACGACGATGACGACGAAGAAGTAGAAAAGAAGAAGACGACGACGAAGAAGAAGACGACGACGACGAAGGATAATAAGATGACGACGACGAAGAATAAGAGAACAACGATGAAGAAGAAGACGAAGAAGACGACGACGATGACGATGAAGAAGACAACGAAGAAAAAGACGACGATGACGACGACGAAGAACGACGACGATGAAGAAGAAGAAGACGACAACGAAGAAGACGACGACGATGAAGAAGACGACGAAGAAGAAGACGATGAAGAAGAAGAACGATGACGAAGAAGAAGAACGACGACGAAGAAGTAGACGACGATGAAGAAGATGATGACGACGAAGAAGAAGACGACGACGACGACGACGAAGAAGAAGAAGAAGAAGAAGAAGAAGAAGAAGAAGAAGAAGAAGAAGAAGATGACGACGACGAAGACGACGAAGAAGACGACGACTACGACGCTGACGATGAAGAAGACGACGACAACGAAGACGACGACGACGAATTAGAAGAAGACGACGAAGAAGAAGACGACGACGAAGAATAATAATAAGAAGATGAAGATGACGACGACGACGAAGAAGAAGACGAAGAAGATGACGATGACGACGAAGAAAACGACGAAGAATAAGACGACGATGACGACGACGAAGAAGAAGAAGACGACGACAACGAAGAAGACGACGACGACGAAGACGACGACGACGAAGAATAAGAAGAAGACGACGAAGAAGAAGAAGAACAACGACGAAGAAGTAGACGACAATGAAGAAGAAGATGACGACGACAAAGAAGAAGACGACGACGAAGAAGAAGACGACGATGACGAAGAAGAAGAAGAAGAAGAAGAAGAAGAAGAAGAAGAAGAAGAAGAAGAAGAAGATGAGGACGATGAAGAAGAAGAGGAAGACGAAGACGAAGAAGAAGAAGAGAACGACGATGAAGAAGAAGACGACGAAGAAGAAGAAGACGACGATGACGAAGAAGTAGAAGAAGAAGACGACGACGACGCCGAAGAACACGACGACGAAGAAGAAGACGACGACTATGAAGGAGAAGACGACGCCGACGAAGAAGACGACGAAGACGACGACGAAGAAGTAGAAGAAGAAGAAGAAGACGCCGACGAAGAAGACGACGAAGACGACAACGAAGAAGTAGAAGAAGAAGAAGAAGACGACGACGAAGAAGAAGACGACGACGAAGAATAATAAGAAGAAGACGACGACGAAGAAGAAGAAGATGACAACGACGAAGAAGAAGAAGACGAAGAAGAAGATGACGACGACGAAGAAGACAACGACGAAGAAGAAGACGACGATGACGACGAGGAAGAAGAAGAAGAAGAAGAAGAAGAAGAGGACAATGAAGAAGAAGAGGAAGACAACGACGAAGAAGAAGATGACAACGACGAAGAAGACGACGATGAAGAAGAAGAAGAAGACGACGACGACGAAGGAGACGACAATGAAGAAGACGACGATGACGACGACGAAGAAGAACGACGATGAAGAAGAAGAACAATACGACAACGAAGAAGAAGACGACAACGAAGATGAAAAGAAGACGACGACGAAGATGAAGAAGACAATGACGACGAAGAAGAAGAGGAAGATGACGACGAAGAAGAAGAAGAGAACGACGACGAAGAAGAAGAAGAAGAAGACGACGACGACGATGAAGAAGACGATGACGACGCAGAAGACGCCGACGAAGAAGACGATGCCGACGAAGACGACGACTACGACGAAGACGACGAAGAAGACGACGACGACGAAGAAGAAGTAGAAAAGAAGAAGAAGACAACAACGACGGCGAAGAAGAAGAAGACGACGATGACGACGAAGAAGACGATGACGAAGAAGACGACGATGACGACGACGAAGAACGACGACGAAGAAGAAGACGACAACGAAGACGACGACGATGAAGAAGAAGACGACGAAGAAGAAGAAGAACGACGACGAAGAAGAAGAAGTAGACGATGATGAAGAAGAAGACGACGACGACGAAGAAGACGACGACGACGAAGAAGAAGAAAACGACGACGAAGAAGACGAAGAAGAAGAAGACGACGATGACGAAGAAGTAGAAGAAGAAGAAGACGACGATGACGAAGAAGATGACGACGAAGAAGAAGAAGATGACGACGATGAAGAAGACGACAACGAAGACAAAGAAGAAGAGGAAGACGACGACGAAGAAGAAGATGACGACGATGAAGAAGAAGAAGAAGAAGAAGAAGATGACGAAGAAGAAGAAGTAGAAGAAGAAGAAGACGACGATGAAGACGACGAAGACAACGACGACGACGAAGACGACTACGACGAAGACGACGAAGAAGACAACAACGACGACGAAGAAGTAGAAGAAGAAGAAGAAGAAGAAGAAGACGACGACGACGAAGAAGACAACGACGAAGAATAATAATAAGAAGAAGAAGACGACAACGACGAAGAAGAAGATGACAACGATGAAGAAGAAGAAGACAAAGAAGAAGATGACAACGATGACGAAGAAGACGACGACGAAGAAGAAGAACGACGAAGAAGAAGAAGACGACGACAACGAAGAAGATGACGACAACGAAGAAGAAGACGACAACGACAAAGAAGAAGAAGACGAAGAAGAAGAAGACGACGACGAAGAACGACGACGATGACGATGACGAAGAAGAACGACAACGAAGAAGAACGACGACGAAGAAGAAGAAGACGACGAAGAAGAAGACGATGAAGAAGAAGATGACGACGACGAAGAAGCCGACGACTACGACAAAGACGACGAAGAAGACGACGACGACGATGAATATGACGATGACGAAGAAGTAGAAGAAGAAGAAGACGACGACGAAGAAGAAGACGACGACGACGAAGAATAATAATAATAAGAAGACGACGACGACGACGAAGAAGAAGACGACGACGACGAAGAATAATAATAATAAGAAGACGACGACGACGACGAAGAAGAAGACGACGACGACGAAGAAGAAGACGACAACGACGAAGAAGAAGAAGAAGACGACGAAGAAGAAGAAGATGACGAGGACGACGAAGAAGACGACAATGAAGAAGACGACGATGATGACGACGACGAAGAAGAACGACGACGAAGAAGAAGAAGACGACGACGACAACGAAGAAGACGACGACGAAGACGAAGAAGACAACGATGACGAAGAAGAAGAAGAAGAAGAAGACGACGATGACGAAGAAGAAGAAGTAGAAGAAGAAGAAGAAGACGACGACGACGAAGAACACGACGACGAAGAGGAAGAAGACGACGACGAAGAAGACGACGACGACGATGAAGAAGACGACGATGACGACGCAGAAGACGACGACGAAGAAGAAGACAAAGAAGACACCGACGAAGAAGACGATGCCGACGAAGACGACGATGACGACGAAGACGACGAAGAAGAAGAAGAAGAGAAAGAAGACGACGACGACGAAGAAGACGACGACGAAGACGACGATGACGACGAAGAAGTAGAAAAGAAGAAGACGACGACGAAGAAGAAGAAGACGACGACGAAGGATAATAAGATGACGACGACGAAGAATAAGAGAACAACGATGAAGAAGAAGACGAAGAAGACGACGACGATGACGATGAAGAAGACAACGAAGAAAAAGACGACGATGACGACGACGAAGAACGACGACGATGAAGAGAAGAAGACGACGACAACGAAGAAGACGACGACGATGAAGAAGACGACGAAGAAGAAGACGATGAAGAAGAACGACGACGAAGAAGAAGAACGACGACGAAGAAGTAGACGACGATGAAGAAGATGATGACGACGAAGAAGACGACGACGACGACGACGACGACGAAGAAGAAGAAGAAGAAGAAGAAGAAGAAGAAGAAGACGACGACGACGAAGACGACGAAGAAGACGACGACTACGACGCTGACGACGAAGAAGACGACGACAACGAAGACGACGACGACGATGAAGAAGACGACGAAGAAGAAGACGATGAAGAAGAAGAACGACGACGAAGAAGAACGACGACGAAGAAGTAGACGACGATGAAGAAGATGATGACGACGAAGAAGAAGACGACGACGACGACGACGACGAAGAAGAAGAAGAAGAAGAAGAAGAAGACGACGACGACGAAGACGACGAAGAAGACGACGACTACGACGCTGACGACGAAGAAGACGACGACAACGAAGACGACGACGACGAATTAGAAGAAGACGACGAAGAAGAAGACGACGAAGAAGACGACGACGAAGAATAATAATAAGAAGATGAAGATGACGACGACGACGACGAAGAAGAAGAAGACGAAGAAGATGACGATGACGACGAAGAAAACGACGAAGAATAAGACGACGATGACGACGACGAAGAAGAAGACGACGACAACGAAGAAGACGACGACGACGAAGACGACGACGACGAAGAATAAGAAGAAGACGACGAAGAAGAAGAAGAACAACGACGACGAAGTAGACGACAATGAAGAAGAAGATGACGACGACAAAGAAGAAGACGACGACGAAGAAGAAGACGACGATGACGAAGAAGAAGAAGAAGAAGAAGAAGAAGAAGAAGAAGAAGAAGAAGAAGAAGATGAGGACGATGAAGAAGAAGAGGAAGACGAAGACGAAGAAGAAGAAGAGAACGACGCCGAAGAACACGACGACGAAGAAGAAGACGACGACTATGAAGGAGAAGACGACGCCGACGAAGAAGACGACGAAGACGACGACGAAGAAGTAGAAGAAGAAGAAGAAGACGCCGACGAAGAAGACGACGAAGACGACGACGAAGAAGTAGAAGAAGAAGAAGAAGACGACGAAGAAGAAGTAGACGACGACGAAGAATAATAAGAAGAAGACGACGACGAAGAAGAAGAAGATGACAACGACGAAGAAAAAGAAGACGAAGAAGAAGATGACGACAACGAAGAAGACAACGACGAAGAAGAAGACGACGATGACGACGAGGAAGAAGAAGAAGAAGAAGAAGAAGAAGAAGAAGAAGAAGAGGAGGACAATGAAGAAGAAGAGGAAGACAACGACGAAGAAGAAGATGACAACGACGAAGAAGAAGAAGACGACGACGAAGAAGAAGAAGAAGACGACGATGAAGAAGAAGTAGAAGAAGAAGAAGACGACGACGACGACGAAGAACACGACGACGAAGAAGACGATGACGACGACGACGAAGAAGACGACGACGATGAAGAAGACGACGATGACGACGCAGAAGATGACGACGAAGAAGAAGACAAAGAAGAAGACGACGAAGAAGAAGACGACGACGAAGAAGAAGACGACGACGAAGAAGAAGACAACGACGACGAAGACGACGACGACGAAGAAGACGACGACGACCATGACAACGAAGACGACGACGAAGAAGAAGAAGACGACGACGAAGAAGAAGAAGAAGACGACGACGAGGAAGGCGACGACGACGACGAAGAAGTCGACGACGACGACGACGATGAAGAAGAAGAAGAAGAAGAAGAAGAAGAAGAAGAAGAAGAAGAAGAAGAAGAAGAAGAAGAAGAAGAAGAAGTAGAAGAAGAAGAAGACAACGACGACGACGAAGAACACGACGACGAAGAAGTAGAAGAAGAAGAAGAAGACAACGACGACGAAGAAGTAGAAGAAGACAATGACGACGAAGACGACGACGAAGAAGACGACGGCGACGTAGAAGAAGACGACGATGACGACGACGAAGAAGACGAAGAAGAAGAAGAACGATGACGAAGAAGAAGAAGTAGACGACAACAAAGAAGAAGAAGATGACG